>CM057458.1:1233372500-1234622500 GCA_016271365.2 Neoceratodus forsteri | reverse complement strand
TGTTCCTCATTTGTGAAGTAATTACATGCTTATTGTTACTTATTAATGTACCCCACACCTCCCTTGTCTAAGTAACCAACTCTGAGTCAGAGTTGGTTTAGGGTGGGGGCAAAACACCTGGAATCACAGTGATGCTGTACAGCAGACCACCACAGTGACCTGGTGAGATTTTGTCACTGTGGTGGTGTTCACTGTTAAAATTGTGTTGTGGTGGTGTGCTGCCTTTTGATCTGGTGCCACATCAAGTAATTATACAAAAAAATGGAAACAGCCAGAATTAATAACATTCAACTTAAGACTTTAAACTGGCTTACAGATAGAACCCAGTAGAACCCAATGTGTAATAGTGCTGAGCAAAATGCAACATTTTGCCAGCAGAATTAGAGTGGAATGGTCTTCTGCCAGCAAAATATCCACCAGAATTTGACTAGGTCTTCTGTGGAATTCTGCATGCAGTGATCATAGAATATTATTCCTCTGAACACTATTTTTCCTTGGAAAATTGTTCCACAGCTATTTATGCAGAAAATATTGAGATCAGTTGAATAATATTTCACTGAACAGCATTTTTTCAATGGAAAATCATTCCACAACCATTTCTATGGAAAACATTGAAATCCATGAATTAAAATTCTGAAGAAATCTGCCATTCTGTTTCTGGTGAAATTTGTCAGAAATGTGTCAGAAATTTTGGAGATTCCATGAAATTCTGTTCCACTGGAATTTGAAAATTCCACACAGCACTATTAACTATACATGGTTACAGCTCAGAAAATGATAAAGTGTCAAGTGGAGTGCCACAAGGAACAGTGCTAGGACCAACTCTCTTTAATGTTTTCATCTCTGACTTAACTACAAAAATATGAAGTTTTAACCCTATTATGTGATTTTTTTTTATTTTTTGGGAGGGTTAAAAGGGAACAGAAAAAACATAGAACTTAAATATCTGTTTCTGGAATTGCTATAAATGGTGTAAACAAGATAAAATAAAATAAAAGGGAGTTCTGTATAATGAGTTTAAAATGAAAATGAAAAGGTAAAAAAAACTGAATATATAAGGACCAACTTCCTAATAACAGAATGGAAATTAAATTGATTTCCATCAGTTCACAGAACTGGCAAAGGGGACTTGTACTGAATTGAAAATCAACTAAAGACTACATACAAGAATAAGAGAAAGGTACAAAAGGAGATGAAAATATAAAACATGAATGACTCTTTTATTTGGTAACTTGCTGTCAGAGGGCTACTTATATATATATATACTGAGAGCTTAAAAATTGTGGATAAGAAATAAATATTTAAAAGTTGATCATGGCAACTGATTAATGGGTCATGAATGTAAATGAATGTAAATTTTCATAATAATTTAGGTATATATGAATGTTTTTTTATGGCTGGCACAGAGTGTCCCTGATGAAGTGCATTGAGCATGAAACATGGGCAAAATATAATTCTGGCAGTTAAATAAAAAAACTTGTGGAACATAAAAAGTTGTGGATTGAGTGAGCCTTATTTCCAACTTTATTTATGACTTAACCAAAGATCTAAAAACATGGGGCCAGGTTTTCAAAGTGTGGCGCTCAGCTTGCATCAAGACCAGTGCCACCACTCTTAGTTTCTGGCTGTGCATCAGAAGCATTTGCTGCAACAGTGTCCAATTCTAGTAGGTCAGATACAGTTGCAGCAGTTTACTTTATTTATGGCAGCTTATACCCAATATTTGGTGCAAGCACCATAAAAAGGATCCTCAGGATTGACACAAGCTAGACCACAAAAAGTTTGTCTAACTTGCAGCAATTGCAGTGCATGATGTAAAATTCCATTAGACTGATACAAGCTCAGTGTTCCATATCTTTGGTGCACCTGAGTCTTGTGACAATCGGACCCCTTTGAAAATCTGGCCCATGGTGTATAATATATGCTGATGATACTAAACTTGGCAGACAATGTACATCAGATGACAACTGTAAATAATCTCAGCCAACCTGAATAGAATCTCAGCATGGGCAGCAAAGTGGGAAATGCAATTTAATATAATTAAGTGCAAAGTGATCTAGGGAAAAATAATAATAACTGTACCTAGTATCTCTGTGGTGCCACATTAACACCAGCCACTAATGAATGAGAGCTACGAATAACAATTACCAATAACTTTGAGAAGTCCAAACAAACTACAAATGCAATTATAAGGGCTAACAAATTGATGTGGGCAATAAAAAGAAATATTAGATCACAGTATACAACAGCCTTCATCCCCTGATATAGGGCATATGTATGCCCACACCTAGACTACACCACACTGAGGTGATGCCCCTATAAATGGAAGGATATAGACCAAGTAGAAAAAGTACAAAGAAGAACAAACAAGGCAATACACAACCTAAAAGACAAAACATACTCAGCTAGACTAACAGAACTGAAACTGATGTCATTGGAGCAAAGATGCCTCATCATGGCAGATTTACTGACATTATATTCCGTAATGCAAAATCCATATTTAATATCTAAAGTAAACCCTGATTTCAAGCAATTGAATAAGGAAACAAAAGGCCACCCTTTATAATTACCTGGAAAAATGTCTAAACAATAAAAAGGATGCATCTTTTCACTCGGTGCATAATAAATCCATGGAATCCCTTACCACTAGAAATGATAATAACCAACACAAAACAGAATTCAAAAATAAGCTGGACTAATTTAGAACAAATGGTGGAACTTTAACATACTACAGCTGGATGTGCAGCACTATGGACTAAGCACCTTATCACTCTTAGGATTCCTAGTATGAAAAATAAGTCGGTGAAGGATTATTCTACTTTGGAACTGCCCTTCTCATAACATGACTAAAATTAGCATTTTTCACAGGAATAAGGAAGAATATCAACTGCCAGCATTTCTGCAGTGCTTTCAAGGGGGGAACTGGGTGGTTACAGTGAAATATGGTGTTTTTGGAGAAGTGCCTGTGTTATTTTAAGTTGCACTAGTGGCGGTTTTGTCAATTGGATACATGCTGTGACAGGTAACTGAAACATATTCTTGCCAGAGATAGGTTGGATACTTTTTTTCCTTTAAGAAATAACCAGAAATTGAATTATCTATTTTTTTATTTGTTTTGTTATTAGCAGGTGTGCTGGTGTCTGGAAACAATGTGATTTTCATAGTGCTACTGCTGCTATTACATCATCATCTTCATCACCTCTTCCTCCATGAATAGCAACAGGTCACCTAAGTTTCAAATGAGCTTCCCTTTCAGGCTTCTCCAACTTAATTAAATGCTTTGTTTTCATATGGCTATGCCATCCTATAGTCCCCCAAAAGTGACCCAGCCTTTCCACAGCTTACTCAAACTTTGCAGATCAGGCAAACAGCAAAGCCCTCACCACTTTTAGCAAAAAAAAATCCCACATTAAGCTAGTTTGTGCCAAAGGTTGCGGCTTACTAAAACATGATATTTGTCCATGTTGAGGAGGCATGAGTTTGTCTGAACATCTGCCATCATGACAACCCACACCTCTACTGCTGTGTTGTTCTTTATCATGGTGGCCCTGCTACAAATTAACTGTTGTTGCTTTAATTTTTGATACCCTTATGACTCTTCTCCTTATCTTCATCTTTACATGTAGGGTTCCATTTTTGTTTATAGAATAACATTTTAGGGGTCTCTCTCTCACTTTTTCTCCCTCTCTCCCTCTCTCTCTCTCTGGCTCCCATTTTACATAAAGAAGAAAACTATTCTTGAATGTAACAGAAATCACTGCTACTGAGATCAATACCCTCAATTGCAACTTCCATGTGCTCCTTATTTATCTCCTACACTCCCTCATCTTCTTCCCCCTGGTGCCTCTAACACCGCACACTGAGAATCTACCAAAATGTTCTGTGACTGAGTTTCAGATTCAACAGCAGCCTGGCTCTGAGGTTCCTCTAGTTATGCCCCTCCCTGTGACTAGGACATTAGAAACAGTGTTGCTACTGTACAGCACTGGCTGTTTGCTCTATATGACTCTCTGGCACAGTCGCACCACTGCCAACTTCCCTCCTTCATCGTTAGGCTGAACAACAGGACCTGTTTATTGCACTGGAGCAGTGAACAGCATCTGCATCACAGAGAGCTACAAAACACAAATGCTGGATGCTGGATGCTGCTGCTGCTGTGGAATGCCACACACATCCAGATTTTCCATTGCTTCTAACACCTACAGAATTAGGCAGTGAAGTACCATGTCCACAGCTATACTTATTCATGCTACTGATACAAAGAAATATTTGTCTACATTAAAAAGGCATCCCTTCTGGGTAGCGAAAATGCTAAAGTAAAAACAAATGGAGTTAATTAAAGCAGCAAATACAGTAAATCAGAAATGCAAATGTATACCTTTAAATATATATGTATTTTGTGGCACACTACCAATAAATTAATTGAGTGTCGTATTACACAAAAAAAGCTTTCTGTATGTCAGACTATCTCTGACTAGTCAAATGTGTGGCAGCTGATATCCAATGCAAATAAGTGCAAAATGATGTACTTGGGACATGGGAACACAACAGTGGAGTACTCAATTAGGGGGGTCCTGTTGATAACTAGCAGGAGATGAATCTAGGGATAATGATATCTGAGGACCTAAAGGTGGCTGGTCAATGCAAAAAGGCAATTAGAACAGCCAGCAGGATGCTGGGGCTCATAGAGTGAGGCATCACCAGCAGAAAAAGGGAGGTGTGCTTCTACTTTACAGATCATTGCTTGCTTGAGTACAGTGTTCAGTTTTGGAGCCACATCTCAGGAAGGACATAGCCTGGGCAGAAGAAGTACCTCTTTACTGAAAGGGTGATGGATGCTTGGACTGTCCTCCCCACAGGGGAGGTGGGGCCAAAAACAGTGAAGGAATTCAAACACGCACGGGACAAACACAAGGGGACCATAGAGATAGGAAGAAGAGGGAAAGCTGCAGATCATCTTCAGTCTGCAATGTAAGTAAGTGGTAGGAAAAATGGACAGACTAGGTGGACCTGGCGGTCCTTATCGCCCGACAAATTTTATGTATCTATATAAATCACTGACTGTCTCTCTTTGCCTTCGTCTTCAGTTAACAGTGATGATCAGAGACCACCCCCATGACTGGGAGGGAAAAAAACAGCTGCAACACATGAAAAAGACAAAAACTAGCAAAAGTAATGAATACCCAGCATGTTACCAACATCACTATAACTTTTACTACTAGCCTCTGGTAAAAGTACTTAATGAACTATTTTTTTCACTTTATAGAAGCTTTTGTTTTAGCAATAGCAAAGCAGATCCTGCTCACTCAACTGCCCATAAGGTCTGCTCTGAGCTCAGGGAGTCTCATGGGGGTTCCATGTCATAAGAGCAAATGCAAAAGAGTGATCGCTATTATGGCAAGTGTATATTGCTGAAAAGCAGTTCAGCGATATACACAAAACAGCGACAGTACATCCAGCCAGTAATTTTCAATGTTTATGGGGGAGGGGCTGCACCCCCCCCGTGCCCCCCTACTGAAGGATTCTCAATTCCGGAAGGGGTGCATGGTAGGGAGGGGGCGAGACTCCCAAAAGAAATAAAAAAAAACACAAGAGCCAGTGGCAAAATATTTCTCCCCATCACGGCCCTGAACCCAGAACCTTCTATGCCAGAGTCAGCCACCCTCACCACCACACCACACAGGCTGGCCCAGCAGCACTAGGAACACTGCCCCACATAAACCCTCTCTCCTATCCTTCCCCTTCCCCTCACTATTCCTGCCTTCCAGCCACCCTTTTGCATGGTCACCATCGACCAGGTCGCTACCCTAGCAGGGTAGCCGTTAGCCATTTCACTCAATATGACTTGTTCATTTGCGAGTCACTCATATGTGATCTCCCTTTTGACATGATAGCCCCATGGGTACATCGGCTGGGGGATGCAGCACCACAGGACCATTTTGGAACCATTGCAAGACTAGCTGCAGAACTGTAAATAGAATAATAGATAGGGGTGTGTGTATTACAAGGCTACATTACATAATACCATCGAGAAGTTCTGGGGACAGGTGAAGCTCAAAAGCAAATCTCGAGAGGTTCCAACATGACCCCAAAACCTTGAGATGGTATTATAGCTGAGAAATACACACTCCCCTGTCTGTTACTTTTTGTAACATACTGATCCGAGCTGCAGTTTTCAGCTGGCGGTTCTGACTTCATCCTGCATATATTGCCCTGAGGGGCATTTAAGCAAACAGCCATAGGAGTGAGTTTACTGGCTGGCGTCGGCTGCTGCTGACCTCCCTCCACCCCGTTTTTTTTTCTTAAAAAGATCCTCAGGGCATTTTAGCAATTGCTGCAGTGTGGCTCTGCTGACTTCTGGTTCCTGAAGAGCCATTAGACATTTACTGTAAGTGACAGTTACAGTGAAAGCTGGATCACGCTCAGCAGTGTGCACTTGCTGTGACGTGCATGCTGGAAATTTGATTTTGCAATACCATCATTTTGATCCAAGGATAGTATTACAAGATCTTGTAATACTATCATTGGATTGAAACAATGGCATTATGAGGATTTTTTGAATACTTTCGGATACTGTTATTTTGAGTAGCCATATATTATATTCCACTCATATATATTTCTTTGGGATAATAATTTACATAGATACATAGAAATATAGACTTTGACAGAGATAAGGACCACTTGGCCCACCTTGTCTGCCCATTTTCCTTACCTGTTTCATATACCTCAGATCCTAAATGATCTGTGGCTTACCCTCTCTTTTCTATCATTAATGTTCCTTTATGTCTGTCCCATGCATTTTTGAATTCCCCTACTGTTTTTGACCCCACAATCTCTGCCAGGAGGCTGTTCCACAGATTGACCACCCTTTCCGTAAAAAAATACTGTCTCACATTACCCCTGAGTCTACCCTCCTCTAATCTCATATCATGTCCCATTGTTCTTGTACATCTTCTTTTATGAAAGGTGCTACCCTCTCGTACCTTATTTATACCCTAGAGGTATTTGAAAGTCTCTATCATATCCCCGCTTTCTCTCCCCTCTTCCAGGGAATACACATTGAGATCCTCTAGTCTCCCCTTATATGACTTCTGATGCTCCCCTTGCACCCTTTTTGCCACCCTTCTGTGAACCGCTTCTACTTTGTCTATGCCCTCCTGGATATGTGACCTCCAGAACTGTTCACAGAACTCTAGATGAGGTCCCACAAATGTTTTATACAGTGGCATCACCACCTCCTTCCTTCTGCTGCAGATACCACTCCCTATGCACCCTAGCATTCCACTGGCTTTCCTCACAGCCTTCTCACATTGTTTGGTAACCATTAGGTCAACAGATATGATTACTCTCAGGTCCCTTTCCTCTTCAGCGGCCATCAGTACCCCCCACCCCCACTATATACTCCCACCCTGCATGTCTGTGCCACAAGTGTATGATCTTGCACTTTTTTTGCATTGAATCTTAGCTGCCACACACTTGACCACTCCTCAAGCTTGCTTAGGTCCCTTCTCAATTTTTCTACGCCTCCTAGAGCATCAACCCTGTTACAGATCATCATGTCATCTGCAAAGAGACATACCTTCCCTTCTAGCCCTTCTGCAATGTCAGTTATGAAGACATTAAAGAGGACTGATCCAAGCACTGATCTCTGTGGAACCACGCTGTTCACCCCCTCTCTTCAGATTGAATTCTGTTCACCACCACCCTCGGTGTCCTATTGCTCAGCTAATTTTTGACCCAGTTTACCACCCTGGGACCCACTCCCAGGCTGCCCAGCTTGTTTACAAGCCTCCTATGTGGCACAGTGTCAAAGGCCTTGATGAAATCCAGGTAGGCCGTGTAGCACTAGATCTCTATGGATGACAATGCACTGCTGGTGAATTAAGTGACATAGTAGAACATTAATTGCAAAAAATGAGCATACTGTCTGTGATCAGATTACTCATCCTGAAGGCTAAAACATTCAAACTGGTGTATTTTTAATAAAATTGGATAATAGGATTATGTAGAATCATTGTTAAACAGTTGTGGAAAAGCTCTGTGGAATATATCAAAATCTCTGGAATTTCATTCCCACTAATTATCCAAGAGAACATGCTCCATAGTTTCAATCAAAAAATTGTGCCATTCTGCTTTTAAAGAAATTTAGTGGCATTTTAATGGAATTTTCTGAAATTCTGTGGATTTCTGTACAACCATAATTTAAAAATTCCACACAACACTAGATCTTATTGCCACAGGAGCCTAAAAGGGTGGGCGGAACTTCAAGTGCATGCCAACATATAGCTCTGGCTTCCCAGTTAGGACCATTGCCAGCCACGCTCACCACAGGAGCTTAAAGGGGTTGTAAGGGTGGGCACCCAGCACTCTCTACCTCCCTCTGTCCCATCAATTGCCACTGTGGGATTCCATCAGCTGACCACTACATCAGATCAGTGCCACAGATGCTTCCGCACCTGCCTTCATCTCACCACTGTGGGAGCCCAGACAGGTTGTGAAGGAGAGTGTCCAGCTGCTCTCCTTCCTTCCACCAATTGCTGCTGAAACAGTCTTGAAAGTCAACACCGAATCAGATCAGCACATCAGCTGTTTTTACTCTACTGCAACTTTGAATTTTAGCCAGTCTGCTGACTACTAGACTGCTGGGGTTGGGTGGAGCTTCAATTGCATACCAACTACTACAAAATGCTCATCCAGGAAGTGGTCCTCCTTGCTGTGTTCTGAAGCGTGAATGGCCATAGTGCACATAGTTTAAAGGAAGACTGCCTAGGAGTCAGCTGTAGAAGGCATCAGGCAGCCAGTAATTTTAACCACCCTACTCCAAATGGTATATCCCTTTTTACCTCAGATACTTTCATATTTCTGTCTAAAAGGACTGTTTGCAATGTGCCAAAAAGGTTCCCAATTAGCATACACTGCTGGCTCCCTGCACTCAGTGAACAGCATGTTGTAATTCAAATATCGCTAACATACTGCCGCACACTGTTTTTGTTTACCTAACTGGCCAGGTTTTACTGTGCGGCACTATTGATTGCTGTTTATCTTGTTATCTGTGGCTCCACTCTACCCTATAGTGATTGCCTTAGGTCTCACTATGTGGTTATTTTGCTAATCCCCTGCTCCTAGCTACATCCTGTCTGTGTGACATGCATATTAGCATCCTTAAACAGTTTTGCAGCTGTACTGGCTTCATTAGCTCTTCCCTATCTGGGTAGAGTAGATTTTCTAATCCTAAACTAGGTCTGATGCTGTAATTAACATCCTTAACTACTCCCTATCTGGGTAGGATGAATTTTCTAATCCCATACTAGGTCTACTGCTGTACTTAATGTCCCTAGCTGCTCCCAATTTGGGTGGAGTGTGTACTCTAATCCTCAAAAAGGTCTGATGATGTAATTAGCTTCCCTAGTTTACTCCCTATCATGGTGCGATGCACTTCCTAACTGCCTTTCATCTCCTTAGCCAGACAAGACAGGCTGCTCTTACCCATGCCTATCATTTCACTGTATCCTAAAGTAAAATGTTGTACATTTTGTTGATGTTCTTCTTCTGCAGAGGAGTTGGTCTTTTTCCTACCGATAATAAAAGTACATTCTGCAGGTAGCCAGCTATTTATGAAAGCATTTGGTATACAGATTTTTAGACCATGTGGTACTAATGTTATCCAGGTTACTTCACAGATAATTGCTTGCACACCCCAAGCTTAAAGACCATTTCTTCTCCTATATGTTTGTTCTCCCTCTGTCAGCTGCAGACTGGTTCCCCAGTATCCTCCTTTTCTCAGTAATAGGAGTAGGTGTAGCAAGCAGTTGAGACTGACTTCCATGCATTAATAAAGCAAGTTGTTACCCAGTTGTTATTGTGCTATGGTACTGTCGCGTTGAACTCCGGCCCCTTCCCTGAGAAAATAGCTCCCTCTGAGTAGGCAAAATCAAATGGACTGAAACCTAATGAACCCAATGACCCCAGGATACTCCATTTTACATCAGGACTGCAGCAAGCAGGGAAGAGGTGTCACACTCTACATCCACCACTCACTCTAGTGCTCCATCATCATGTGTGATTCCCGGCCAGTTTTCCATGAACTAATCCTCTTCCAATTGTCCCTCCCATCTACCTTACCCATTTGTGTTGGAGTCATTTATGCCTCCCCTCAGCTCCCACCAGAATCACTAGTCTCATGTCTATCAGTTTTACTACTCCAAGCTGCCAACCACGAGCTACTGCTATTATGGGACTATACTGTAACTTGGATTTACTCTTCCTTCTTCCAAGACCTCCATTACCAAAATTGAAGCCCTCAACCTAACCCAAATGATCAAGGAACCCACTTGATACAACCTCCATTCCCAGAACCACTCACTCATAGACTGGATTCTCTCTTCCCACCTCCGCAGACTGTCCTCTGCAGGGGTGCTGCCCAATGCCTTAAGTGATCATTGTGTCACATACTGTATCAGGAAAATCCATCCCTCTCGCTCTGCCCCCAAATACCTAAACATCCACCCCTTTACACTCAGTAAACTCTTAAGCCCTCCTACAAGACCTGGGGACAGCAGACTGTAACCCCTGCAACTCTGCACCCAACATGGACTCTGCCCTCACCAACTTCATATCCACACTAACCCAGATGTGGGACTATCATGCCTTCCCCCCTGTCAAAACCAGAGTTAGGAAAAGACACCACCCTTGGATCTCTGCTGTACTGATTGACCAAGGCAAGGCCCTAGACAAGGCCTAGTCACTCTACAAATCCTCCCTTTCCCCACAAGCACTGCAACATTACAAATCATTCAGGGACAGTTGTACCAATGCAATTCACCATGCCAAGGCTGAATATTTCAAAAAGCACCTGCAGTCCTCAAACACAGCTTCCTTCTGGAAGATAATTCATGCCCTGATTAACCCCCCAGCCCAAGAAACAGCCCCGTTCTTAAATCAAAATGGTCACTTCATCTCGGACCCTCAAAGTGTTGCTGACATCTTTAACAAATTCTTTACAACGTGTACCCTCTCTGACCAAACCTCCCCCCTCCTCACCATGCCCCCTCCTTTTCTCATAATAATTTCCTTTTAATCACCTGTTTCACCTCATGAAACACTAATCACACTTTCAGCCCTAAACACCAACAAATCCAGCACACATGGAATTCACCCCAAACTCTTGCGCATGTCTGCCCCAGAAACTGTTGCTTCACTAACTCACATACTGAATCTCTCATTTTCCTTAGGACCAGTCCCCCAGGTCTGGAAAACTACTACAGTGATTCCTCTCCACAAATGTGGAGACCCATCAGTCCCCGGAAATTATCAACCAATTTCCCTCCTCCCAGTCCTTGCCAAACTGCAAGAATCACTAGTGCGCTCCAGAACGTCGGAGTACTTTACCTCCACCAGCTTCCAATCTCAGTTTCAATCAGGCTTTCCTAAGCACCATTCAACTATCTCATCTCTCCTGCGAATCACAGAACACATCCACTCTGCCATGGACCAAGGCCACCTGACAACTGCCACCTTTGAGGACCTGGCCAAGGCATTTGACTCTGTCTGTCACCCCCTGCTCTTCACCAAAATATGCTCACCTGGACTAGCCCCCCTCAGTATCTTGGTTCACCGCCCGCCTCAAAAACAGACAGCAGTCTATCAGGGTGGGTAACTATCACTCCTCCTCCTCCTCCCCCCTTCCCCATTCTTGCAGGGGTACCTCAAGGTTTGATCCTTGGCCCCATCCCGTTCTCAGCCTTCATAAATGATCTCCCTTCAATATGTTCCAGGTCATGGATACATATGTATGCAGTGACACCATTCTCTTCATCTCAGGGCCAACTGTCTTGGACGTCCACATTCTATTACAAGACCTACTAAGGATGCAATCCTGGTTCCTCAAAAAACTAATTAACAGTAAACACCTCCATAACTATGTCAGTGATCGTCAGCTCACCAAAAAAGCTGGCAAGGTTACCTTCCCCCTCAGCTTTCAAAACCCTAGATGGTTCCTCTCTAGCTTTTGTCACTGCTTACTAGGGGTGTGCAAAAAAAATTTCCACAAGCGGAATTTCGGTGAAAGTGCAAATTTCGCCTACGCAAAAGTTCAGAAATCATTTTCAGAACTTTGGTGGAAATTCTGCCTTGAAACTGCGGAATAAATATACAAACTGCGAGTTAATTTATTAAACTGCAGGAAAACAATCGGGAGAAAGGATTACTGCCAGTGGTCAGTTCTGAAGCTTTTTTAAACTGCAGTTTAATTCATTAATCCACCCCCCTCTGATCAAGGGTCCAAGTAAATAAATAAATACCTCCAATTGCTTCTTCAGACCCTCCTGGTTTCTAGTGGCCCCAACCCACCAACCATGGTCCCCCAAAACATTTTATTTCCCTGATGTATTGTGGACCCCCCTCCCTAGCCTGGATTCCTTAATCCATAAAAACACAGCTGGCAGTCCACCAACTCATCCCCCTCTATTCCCACTATTCCCTGGTGTCTAGTGGACCTCCCCATCCCCGATCCCTTATAAAAAAGATAATCCCAATTCCCTGGTGTCTAGTGGACCCCCCATCCCCCGACCCTGACAGTTCATCTGCCACCACCCCTCTCCACCCCACTCTTTCCCTGAGCGGTCCACCAGCACAGCCCTCCTCTCCTCCACTACCAGTGGCCCACTGAATTGTCAGTGAATGACTGCATGGTTGTACAAGCAGGTGCTCATTCACTGACAGTTCATTAAACTGTGGATAGAATAAATTCCAGTTTATATGCATTTTTCTGCAGTTTACAAAAATAGTCCACGGAACTCAGTGAAAATCCATGGAAAATCCCAGTTTTGCAAATGGTGAAAGTTCCAAAAGTTCCGTGAAATTTCTGAAATTTCATGGAAGTTCCACAAAAGCAGAAATCACAACTTTTGCCAACCCCTACTGCTTACAAATACCTAGGGGTCTGACTTGATCCCCATCTAAATATCTCTAATCATTTTGACATTATCTTCTCTAAGCTATGATCTAAACTCGGTATTCTGTACCACAATAAAGACTCCCATCCCCTCTTCACCTGCCGTGAGTTAGTCTCCAAGACAATTATCCCAATATTTGACTATGCCAATGTCATTTACAGCACTGCCCCAGCCTCCTCACTCTCCCATCTTGACAACTTGCTAAATTTCTTCTGCTGTCTCGCTTCAGCCCAGCCCCCCGGATCCATCACTGCCACCTGTACTCCACCCTTAGCCTTGCATTTCTATCACATAGGTGCACAATCCACTTCTCTCTCATAGCCAAATTCTGGTTCGAACTTCTTCCACCATACCTACCAGAAATACTATCCCCAGTAACAATCTCACCTCATAATCTATGCGACACAGATGCACGTATTTTCTTCTTCCCCAGCCCCTCATCATCAACTGGTAAAGCATCCTTCTCCTACAGGCTCCCAGCTTTATGGAACCAACAGCCACACCAGCTTGGAACCTTCTTTCCCACCCTCCATCAAGTAGCACTTACGCCTCCTCCCAACCCCCTCTTGCACATGTGCCTGAACATTTCATGTACAAACACCATAACACTCAGGGTTATGGCAGTAAGCCATCATAATCCCAACTACTTTGATATCAATATACATTTTGATTTCTACTCATTCTATTATGACACTGTATGATGCCTGCAACCAACCAAACCTGTATGCTGTTGAAATTGTATTTTTGGTTTTTCCTTTTTACTTGTGTTCTCCTTTGTAACCCCAACCCTGGTTCACACCAGGAAATAAGCCTCAGCTCAGTGTGCTTTTCCCGGTTACCAAAATGTTATATAAATAAATAAATAAATAAAGACAATCAATATTCACTGTATGCTAAACAAATTCGATTCCATAAACACATGTTTATTTTTTCACACAGACCCAGATATTTTACTGCTGTCTGAAACTTGTCTTAACATTTTCATTGACTCCAAAGTAATTGCTGTACCTAACTTTGCACTGTTTTGGATGGATAGGCTAACCAGAGGCAGAAGAACTGCTTCATACATAGACAGGAAACTCACCTCTTCATCAACTACAGTACTTCCCTTTCCCAGCTGACTGAATTTGAATGTCTGGTAGTATATAAGTCAGAATCCTTTAATGTAGTTGCCTGCTACTGGCCCCGCTCCGGTGGCATTAACATATTGGAGTATTTATCCAAGGTTATCAGTGCCAAAAAAAATTAAACCATGGTTCTTGGTGACGTATATTTTAATTGGCTTACTTGAAAATCAGCTGACTAAAACCATTATGTGACAAACTTGGTCTCACTCAGATAGTATTGGAAACCACTAGGCCTGACCCTGAAGATACAGTCAATTCATCCATTCTGGATGTTATCATCACTAACAGACCATAGAACATCAATGTTACCACTGTTTTTGACAGTTAATTAATAATAATAATAACAATAATATTCTTTATTTATATCGCACCTTTCTGAAACAAACGTGCCTTAACAGTCAACTTCATAAAACAATAAATTAAGCACAAATACAATAAATACTAAACTCATAAAATACATTAAAACATCATCATCAACATCAGGGGTATGCTGACAACCACAAATGGGTCTTTAAGGCCCTTTTAAATTCCTCCACAGATGTGGACTCCTGGAGCGGACTGGGTAGAGAATTCCAGAGGGTTGGGGCTACGTACATAAAAGCATGGGCCCCCAAAGATTTTGAAGAAACCCTCGGACTCTCTAGCAACCCCTCATCCACTGAGTGCAGCGATCACTTAGGGCAGTAGGGTACCAGAAACTCTTTCAAGTAGTCCAGGCCCAGTCCGTGTAGGGCTTTAGAAGTCAGAAGACCGACTTTAAAGGTAATCCACCACTGTATTGGCAGCCAGTGCAGTTTGCACAGCACCAGAGAAATAGACATAGAGACATAGAGACATAGAATTTGACGGCAGATAAGGACCGCTTGGCCCACTTAGTCTGCCCATTTTCCTACCTAACAGATAAGCTGCAGATCCTAGTTAACCAACAGCTTACTTCCTCCTACCCCCCACTAGGACTGCCTTATGTCTGTCCCATGCATTCTTGAATTCCACCACTGTTCTTGACTCCACAACCTCCTCAGGGAGGCTGTTCCATGCATCCACAACCCTCTCTGTGAAAAAATACTTCCTCACATTACCTCTGAGCCGTCCCCCCTCTATCTTCAAATTGTGCCCCCTTGTTCTTGCACATCCCTTTTTCTGAAAGATGCTACCCTCTTGGACTTTGTTGATTCCCTTGAGGTACTTGAAAGTTTCTATCTTCTAGTAATCAGCCTAACCTCTATTCCTCCTGTTTCCCCATCCTAACTCCTATGCCCACCAAATAAATCTTATTACTGTTTTTGCAAATCTTCGTGTGTGAGCATATTATTAGAGCCTTTAATTCAAAACGTCTGAAATGAAGGAAACTAAATAATGGGTCATGTCTAGGGGTGGCTAATGGTATTTGTGGGTGGTATAACATCTCAGGGGGTTGTACCAGGTAACAGCTAACCCACGTTAAAGGTAAACTCTGATTGGAGGCACTGCGTAATTGTTAGAACCAAATATAAGTTAACACAAACCCAAACCCCTCAGCCTATGTCCAGTAGTAGGCAGGGGTTAATACTAGGCGTAGCGACGCCTAGGGGTTACACATGGGACCGAGTGAAAGGCTTAACAGATACTTAGGGGAGCAGCAGTAGAGGGCAGGGGGAAAGGTAGGTGACGGCAACCCCCCTCTAACTAGACAACTGGTACCAGGATAGGATAAAGTGTAACAGGGCAGACTGTATAGACGAACAGTCTTTCTGGCAACATTTTGTGTTTCCAAATGTAAAGACTACAACATAGAACTAGAATGATCAAACGTGACCCAGACTACTGTCAGCTCAGCCCTGGATCTTTTTTTTTTGTTAGTCTTTGGTAACCATGTAAGGTCCACTAGGCACAAGTGGGTTAAGTGACTTGTTCAGAGTCGCACAGTATGCAAGTGGAGGTTGAGAGAAATCAAACTCAGGTCTGGTCTGCTGATGTATCAAGCTTGTTCACACCTCGTTCCTCTAACCTCTATGCTATACTGGGGTTACACCAGTAAAGCCCCCCCTTTTTCCAGTACTGGGTTTTGCTATTTCTTGGAACACACCGCACTATGAATTACATGGCATCTACTACAAGGCCGGGCTCCCAGATCAGTCTGACATTTTCCCTTTAATTCCATGGCAATTTTCCCATTCAGTTGAACTGCTTGGTTTTCCTGTACAGCTAACGTAAGTTTATGGGAACAATTTCCCTTCAGTACCCTAGTCCTCTAGAAAAAAAAATGATGGAATCTCTGTAGCTCAGCCCCGAACAAGGGAACTACTAATCAACGAATCCTCCTCCATGTGACCCCCCCGAACAGCAGTTCGCCAGTACAAAATGGGATCCTGCCCCCTCCCCCAGAGTGACGTCCACCAAAACCTTGAAATGACGCTGGATGCACATTCTTCCACCTTCTGTATTTGATATGCAACCTCGGCCCTCGTAGAACTTGTATCAAACATGGGTCCACTTCGCAGCAGCAGAGCAATAATGCTCCAATTCCACTGATTCTAGGTTTTATTTCACAATAGAATTAAAAAGGAAGCCAAGTAATGTAAAATGCAAGCCAATCGGCTCGCACTTGCACAGCGGGGCAGCACAGCCTATTTCCAGCCGCGCCATTGATATGACAAGTACGAGGAGTACCTGTCAATAACTGGGCCACGGTGCTCTGCACCAGCTGCAAGTGGTGGATATCAACCACAGGTAGCCCTGGATAGAGGAAGCTGCAATAGTCAAGGCAAGAGGTCACACAGGCGTGGACCAATATAGGCAGATCACCGGATGGAACTAGGTGCTTAATCCTGGAGATGTTCCTCAGATGGTAACGATGATTTGATGACTGCTGACACCTGCGATTGCAGCGTCAGTCCGTCATCAAAAATCACCCCCAGGTTCTGCACCTGTTCAGAGATTGGGAGCTGGGAGCCACCCAGCAATAGTCCTAAAGGCAAACCAGCTCACATCCCCTCTATCCGGTGACCTGGGTCCACAACCATCACCTCCGTCTTCTCTGAGTTCAACCTCAGCCAGCTTGAATTCATCCAGTTCTGTATTTCAGTGAGGCAGTTGTTAAATATCGAGAGAGCTCTATCCTGGTTGGGCACAAAAGATAGGTAGAGCTGGGTATCATCAGCATAGCAGTGAAACCTCAGCCCATACCTTCATACAATGTCTCTGAGGGGCAGCATGTACACTGCAAACAACATGGGGGACAACAATGAACCCTGAGGAACCCCACATGACAGAGACTGGGCCAGAGGAATTTATCCCTGACACCACCCTCTGAGTTCTGCCAGTGAGAAAAGATCTAAACCACCTGAGGACTGTACTAGACAGGCAGCAGATGAACGCAGGTGTTTGAGAAGTACCCCATGGTTCACAGTGTCAAATGCTGAAGAGAGATCGAGAAGAACCAAGATAGAATGGCTCTTTTAATCTCTTGCCATCAAGAGATCATTGAGCACCTGAACCAGCGCAGTCTCAGTATTATGCCTCTTTCGAAAACCAGACTGCAGTGATTCATAAATGTCATGGATGGTCAAATGGTTCTCCAGTTGTATGGCCACTACTTTCTCAATCACCTTCCCCACAAAAGGAAGGTTAGAAATTGGTCTGTAGTCAGCATGGCAGGCTGGGTTCAGAGAAGCTTTCTTCAGGAGGGGCGTTACCACCACCTCCTTCAGGGAGCTAGGAGACTCACCCATCTCCAAGGAGTACCAGACTATCTGTGCTAGGACTGGGCTGATAACGTCACAATAACCCTTTATCAGGGAGATTGGGCCTGGATCCAAACTATAGCATGTAGAGTGCATACCCTGGACAATCCGCATGTGATCAAGGAACTCTGGATGGTCAAAGGAACTCCAGGAGAGCCCAGGGACTGCGACCGGGTGACACTCCATCGCTTCTCCCATAGAGGATGGAGGTTGGAGTGCCGCCCTGATGTCAGCCACCTTAGCCACAAAGAAGCAAGCAAGCTCTTCACATTCTACTTGTGAAAAGGCTCTTTGAACCTGCAGGCAGGCTGGGTTGCACAGTCTATCTACAGTTCGAAAGAGCTGTGCTGGTCAGTTCTGAGCAGCCACAATCTCCCCAGACAGGAACTCTGCCTTCTTATGAAAGATTGTAGAATGATAGACTTAGTAATGTTCCATCAATCTAAGATGGTCGGCATCAAGGGCAGATCTCCAAATGCAACACTCTAATCTTCGTCCTTGTTGTCGCATCTCCCTCAAGGTCCCATCAAACCATGGAGACCGAGGGCGAAGGGGGAGAGGACAAACACGGACTGGAGAAATGATATCCAGAGCCAAGGAGATGGCTTTATTATAAGCCAAGACCAAGGCATCCAGATCATTGCTCACTCCAAGAAGCTCTGATAGGTCAACTGCCATTGCCAGGCCCTCAGAGCTTACATCTCGCAAAGGGCGGTACTTGACCATCTCCACGGGGGTAGGCCTGCAAAGGGGGGGCTCAAAAACTGAACCCCACAGTGTAATGATTGGACCATCTGATGGGTTCTACCCCCAAATCAAAGGCTTCAACCTCCAGGAGGAAGACTAAGTCAATGGCATGACCACCTTTATAAGTGGCAGAAGTAACAACTTGTGAGAGGCCCAAAGAAGTCATCAACTGGAGGAAGTGTTATGCAAATTTCGAAAGTTCATCATCGACCCAGTCGTTAAAGTCACCTAGGACCATCAGTCTGGTCGACTTGAATTTCATGTCGATCATGAAGTTTGCTACTTCCTGCAGGAACCACTTCTCATCACCTGGTGGACGGTAGATGAGGGCGATCCTACAACCCACACCTGCCACTACAGTACACTCGAATGATTCAGCCTCCTCAACTGGTACACTGGTGAGGCCCAGTTCGGTCTTGAAACAGACTGCAACCCCCCTTCTCCGTGGTCCAACATCAGGCGGTGTAACACTGAGTACCCGGCCGGAATAGCGGCCTCTAATATGGGGCCTGCATTCTCATCCAGCCGGGTCTCAGTAATGCACACCAGATCCACCAACCCAGTAAAATCTGCAATAACTGCAGTCTTATTTCTGATGGATCTGGCATTACACAACACTGCCTAGGTAGGTCAAGCTTCTGGAGCTGCTTGGGCTACTTGCCCACCAATGTTGGTGGTGCCCTTGGGTATGGAGACCAGACATGGAGAACCACGTTCCGGTCTCCATTTCATCCCAGGGCATCTTCTGGATCTCATTACCCCAATATGATGGTCCCGCTCATCTGACCTCCACTGTTCACACCCCCAACTTCCCTCCTCCCCTTACTAGCAATACCCAGCGCTCTATAGTGCTGGTATGTCGATAGCTGTAATGGAGGGGGGGAAGCAGAGGGCATGAAGGGCAGAGGGCAAATAGTGCACAACCATAGGGACGGGCCTCCTACACATATTACAGACTCAAAAAAAATACAACACCCCTGAAAAAGTCCCTAATTAAATTATTAACTAAATTCCCAAAATTAAGACAAAAACCCCACAATAAAAAACTAATACAATAACAATAAAGAAAACACAGATAACTAAACAAATTAAACCCCCTGATTTACCACTCCCCCCTCACAAAGGGGAGAAATTTCACTAATATATTAAATAGAACTTAAAATACCCCCCCCCCACAAATGTGAAAATAAAATACAATAAAACCCTCCCCATACACTCTTACTATTAATCAGAGTATACTAATAAAAGGAATTAGTCTGAGTGGTCCATGTAAATCCAAGAAAGGATGATATACCAGTCAGCAAAAATAGAACTACAGTTCACAGAAAAATAAAATGCAGTATAGACTAAACTAAAACCAGTAAAATAAAACTTCAGTATTCCAGTACTTAAATATGCCCCCTCTCACTGGGTGTATAAGAAATCAAATAATGTTAACTGAGATATGGTGCCCCAGGTCCTCTCACTACCTGGGGACACTAGAAATAAAGCACAGCACTCTCACTGCCAACTAATAATCCATAATATAAAAGTTTGAAGTCTGACCATTTTTGTTGTCCCAAGGAAATTCTTCAGAAAAGGGATCTTGCAATGATGGGCCAGTCCAGATCTTCCTCACAGCTGTTATAACCATGGGCCCTACTCTTGAGGGTCACTGCCAGAAATATCTGTCCTGCAACCTCAGCTCCCTGCCTAAGCCAGCCCCCCCCCCCCCCAACTGGCCTAGCAATGGGACTTGGAGAATTTGGAACCTACCAGCTCCCAGACCAGTCCAGGCCCAGCCCTCCAAAGTAAAGCAGATTCCGGCTAGCAGGCCACCCACTAATGTAGAGCCCCAATATTCTGGGCAATTAAAGATCCGTTTATTCAGTTCAATATCTGCTTCAGGCAAAAATCGCTTCCCTAGATCAAACAGTCTCAGATTCCAAAACAGTTTCAATTAAGTGATCTTTTCACTGTAGTATGCATTATGGGAGTGAAAAAGCTACTCAGTAAGCCTACCTTCATTTATAAAAGGTGTTTCTCACTTTAGTTAAACACATTTTGTCAATCATCTGGTGCCCATTTGGAAGCATGACTTCTGTCTTCAGTTAATACAGCAGGAGCCGCAGTCTTCAAAGTACAAATTCTGAAAATAATAAACTACCATGTTCCTCTTCTAAAGCCCAGGACCAGAAAGAAAAATGCTGCCTGGTTCAGACATGCATTAAAGCAAGCTTTAGAAGACAAGAGTTACACTCTGGGCATAGGCCAAGAGATTGAAAATGCCTTCTGACTGGATATTGTTCAGACAGAAAATAAAAACCTCTGTACCAACCTAATTCGCTCAGCAAAGGATTCTTATTATTTGGCCCTACTAGAGGTAAACAAAAATAAACCCTTAACAGTTTGGAAGGCTATAAAAACTATAGAAAGTGCACTACCTTATCTTCCCTGTATAAGCAATTAAAGTATGAAAACAACACTGTCTCAGATAAACAACTAATTGTGTGAAGAGTTAAATTCCTATTATGACTCTGCTGGATTAGCCTTTGAAAAGTCAAATGATGGTTTTGATTTGAAACAATGTGAGTTTACTCCCTCCAGTAAGGGGTCTTTCCACTTACAGTACTTACAAGTGGAAAAATTACTCTTTATCCCGGATACCACAAAAGGTGCATGGCCAGTAACATTGAGCCACTGTTCATAAAGCTAGGATACTCTGTCCTTACTGCTCCTATTACACATCTTTTTAATTTTAGCACCACAAGCGATAAGATCCTCTGTCTTTGGAATACAGCCCATATAATTTCCCTCTTCAAATCGGGCAACAAAGCCTCCTTAAATAACTACAGATCCATTTCCATTTTTCTAGTGCTGTCTAAATTACTGAAAAAAAATGAGTAAATGCCTAGTTCTGTTAATATCTGAATACTTTTTACATCATAACTCTGAAACAACCAGGTTTCAGATCCAAACACAGTACCGCTACTGTCCTGGTGAACATCACAGATTATTGGCTTACATTGATAAATCAGAAACTTACATACGTGTCCATTTTCCTTGACCTTAGCAAAACTTTCAATGCCACACACCATAATATTCCTTGATTTAAACTTGCCAGTATTGACATCTCTCACACAGCCATGTCGTAGTGTCACATATATTTCCCAGCCATCAACAAGTAAGGGCTGATAACTGCACCTTCCCATGCTATAAGGTGCTCCCCAAGGGTGCATATTGCGACCACTTCTTTTCAAGGCTTACACTATGACCTCGGTAAGAAAGTCGATAATGCCCAGCCTTACTTTTACATTGATGATAGTCCGTAATGTTGCTAGACCCTCCTTGACTAAGGGTGTAAATGATGTGCAAGTTGCCTTTGATAAGCACCTATACAATTTCAGCTCTTCTAAACTTCTACTAAATGTAATAGTGTGGGTTCAAATAACAGACCAATCAGACATAGATCAAGTGCATAAAAAATGCAAGGTCTGCATTTATCATTTTATTGTCCAAAAAAATAAAGTAAAAAAAAAAATTCAATATTTACAGAAAGAAAACCAAAATGGTGTTAGTCCTTCACACCCTCAGAATACATCAGGAAATAATTCTTCTCCAATCACAGCCATAAAATAATTCCTGACTCCTTTCTCTAGTGTGAAACCTTGCACACTCAGCTCCTCTCAGCTCCTTCTTACTGTGTGGCCAGAAGGCTACTGACCACCTATCTGTCTTAGCTCTCTAGAGGAGTACTCTTTATAGCAGCATGAGATGACATCAGAGGTCAGGTGATAACCTAATTAGCAAGAAAAGGTTCTTTATAAAAATGATATTTATTAAAAACAGGTTCTAGCACATCTAGCACAATGCTACCCTCTACATCCCTTATGCAGGCTATTATGCAGTTGGTCAACTGATTTAAAAGAGGGCTAAAAGGCCTTAATTATGAGGGAGTTGACATCACAGCAGGAGTTTAGCTCCTCCCATACTGTGACAACATTCCCTCAGTACTCCATATAATCAATCATTTCAGGGGCTGCCAGCCCTATAGCAAGACCTCCTTGAAAACATCGACTGATATTTATTATTTTAATTCACTCAGTCTCACTGTTTTATTTAACCCATAATTTAAGTGCTCGAAGAGGTATCACTAGCCTTGGAAGACCTAAATAGACAAGGGTGTGCTCCTTATCTATTTATTCTTGCAAGCACTAGCAACCTCCTTTCTAATGAGTGAAATACCCATTCTACTGAAACACACAAAAAGAAAAACATTTCCAGGGCATAAATTAACTCTGCAGTCTCCTGCAAACACTTTTTGCAGTTTCATAAGTTTTTATAACACAGGTAAATGATGTACCTTCCATTTTGTGTTTAATGTAGCCCCTTTCAAAACTGACTGCTGAACTCTTGTAGCCAATGCCTAAACTTTTCATTCCGGACCCTATTTGGAATAACAGCCCAAGTAAACCTACTTGGCTGTACCAGACTCAGACCACCTCCTTATAAGGGAACACTGGGACAATAGTCTTTTTTTCCCTTCTTTTATTATACTAAGGGATTCTATTCCTGTTTCCCCCTGTTGTTCTCTGCATTTAATAAACATAACAGCACAAGCTCCCAAACTCTGAGCAGTGCACAGGAGTGCCAAACCACTCAAGTTTTACATTTTCCCTCTTCAGGTTCTACGGCTCATTCACAACTCTTGGGCTGTACCCTATACTCGAAAACCACAACCGGTGGTTTTAAAAAACCTTTTTCTTTTAATTTCTTGACTCCTGCATAATCGTGCACATGATTGCCTGCACAAACATGCAATTATGCCAGCGTGCAAACGTGCACACATTCCACTGCGTGACCATGGGAACTTCACTACAGGTTTTAAACCATTTCAGGAATACTGCTTTTTGTCCTGTTTTTAGCAGCTGGGGACAACGTTTCTTTACTTTAGGAACAAGGTAAAATATCTGCAGCTTTCTCTAGATGGGGGTGTGTGACAGGCTGTGGATAGTACAGCACGGAGAGTAGAACTATCAGGATGGCCACCCTGATATGAGAAAGGGAAAGGATAGTCAGAAAAAAAGAAAGAAGATAGAAAAGAGTGATGTAAGAAAAACAGACAATGCCTGTAAGAGTTATCATTCTGGCACACTAAACGCCTGTAAAGCAAAATGTATGGTGCTTTCCTCTGCTGTAAATATGACAGCAAATACCCCAATGCTAGTTATTAACACACTATCAGAAGAAAAAACTTGAGCTGGTGGATAACTTCAAATATGTGGGCCTGTGGCTGGACAGCAGACTGTCTTTTTCTACCCACATAGACTTTTGTGTAAAAAGCTACACATGAGGCTAGCTTTCTATTTAAGAAAAAAAAATACTTTCCTTTGGATGCTGAAAAGAAATTAGTGCAAGCTAACTTTATTCCTCTGATTGACTATGGGGATACAATATATGGTTGTGCCTCCAGTACTCACCAGACTTGATGTACTATACAATAAGGCGTTGCACTTTATCACCAACCTTCCTAATAAAACTCTCAACTGTGCCTTATATTCAGCTCTTGGATGGACTTTTCTTGCTACAAGGAGACTAAGGAACCTTCTCCCTTGGAGTTTAAGTCCTCAGGGATATGCTACCACCATATATAGTGTCACTACTAAGAAGGTTACTGACAAATGTGAATGCTATTGACCTCCTGTATTCTGATGGAACAAATAGTTGCCACATTTTTTTCTTATCTGTCTGCACCATTTATTTCCTCCCACAGCAATTTACTTCATTTTTTTGCATTTTTGCTATTTCTCTGAAAAGTACTTGCATTGATACTATAACTTATGAGAAATCTCCTTAACAGCAATTTTGCTGATTACTCTATTGATATAGTTTTGTACTCCATCCTACCTAGGACCTCCATGTAACTGAGCTTTGCAAGCAATTGAGCTTCTTCCTGGTAAAATAAATCAACACAAATAATACAAAGAGGCCCCCCCCCAAAAAAAAAACACTGTGGATCTATGTAAAATTGATTTAATTTCAGATGCTCCCAACTGAGTAATTCCATGAGACCCAAACTACCTGACCACTAAATAAGTAAAACAAAATCACTAACAGGGTGAATATACTGAGCTCTCAAATCCTGAAATGTTTTCACAGATCTCCTGACATATAAGACCCTCAAGGTTTCCAGACCCCTATCTACCCAGCATAACACCATTATCACAAGTGCAGGCCCCAGTACCTCCCCACTTGAAGTTCACAATATTGAAGCTTACAGTGACAGCTGAGACCCCTATCCAATCTTTTCTGAGCACAAAGCCAAGGAGAGATAGTATGACAGGTAATAGGATATTTAGTATACCTCATTGGATTATAAACCAGAAGAGTACTTAAACCTGTACAGCACAAATGGGTGCCCTAGCCTTTAGCTTCCATACAGACCCAAGTTGGTTGATGTTACCGGCTCAAAGGCAATTGATGCAATACTGATAGTTGTGTTGGCATAGCATACCCTTTAAAACCTGAAAGTACCAAGCCTCACTTCTTCACAGGTGCCTGCAAAACATGCTTATTAATCTGGGCCTACTTCCACCACTCATAAAATTAGCAATAGCACCATCCAAAGCTGCAAACCATTTCCAAGGAATTTTTGTAGAGATGGCCTATAATAAATATTATTGCTTTAGAGAGAAGGCACATTTTCACTGTACTAATCCAGCCTATCACCATAAGAGAAAGTTCCCTCCATTAGTTACATGTCCCTCTAACACTTGCCAATCAAAATGGAAAATTAACTCCAAATAGTCTAGAAACTGTTTAGGGAGAGCAACACCCAAATATTTCATATAATGTAATATTTTAGGTTGCTGAACAGCCACCAGAGCTGAGACATGGAGAGGGAGCACTGTTTGGAGTTTATTTTTTTTTAACTTATTCTTTATTCTCCGGACTGCTGCCCTTGATCCCTCTCTCAGAACTCCCCTGCTGTACCTGATGTCTCCTAGTAGGACCAAGAAGTCTGCTCCCATAGAGTGCAGCACACTACTATTAACCTTCAGGGCTTCCAGATTACCCTCCGGGCAGGGCGGAGGAGGCTCTCCAAACCTCCCCCTAGACATCAAGGGAGCATGCGCACAGTGGAGTCTGCCCTCGGTTCCTCCCTTGAATGCAGTTCCGGGGGTTCATCGCCTAGATCCAGGGCAGGGTATTTCCTTGTTCTATGCCCTCACCCTGCTGACGATGGCATGTGAGGAGGGCCAATGAGGCAGAGGCACGCCGAGACACATCTTTGATCAGGGCCCTCGGCCAACGTCAGCCCTTCCCTTTCAGTTGCTGCCCTGACCACACTGTCAATGCCTAGGTTTACCCAGGAGATGGCAGTAATGCAGCAGGGCTAGCTGCAACCCTCCCTGGAGACAGAAAGCTGTCGTCGGGTGCTCAATCCCTCTCCCCCCCAACTGACCCCCAGTGACCTGAGTCCATTTCTGATCCTGGGTTGCTGGCATGGGCCGAGGTGTGGTGTCCAGCACCTCAACCCTCAGTGCCACCTTGCCAGTCTGCTGTTTGGAGTTTCAGCTGTGACCACTCCTCCCCTCCACCCTCAGCTCCTGTTCATCCACTGCTGTTGAAGCTTCTGTGATTAGGATGGACAAGAGGATCATCGGGGGTGGAGCTAGGAGTGCCCTCCAGCTTTAAATCCCCCAAGGCTGCTCTGTAATTTGTTGCTGATCAGCCATGGAAGCTGAGACAGGGACAGTATGCTTGGCTTGTAGTTTCAACCACAACCACTCTTTCCCTCCACTGAGTACTGGATCTGCTGAGGGTGCCTGCAAGTTCCTTTTCCATTCCTCCCCTACTGCTGCTGCTTCTACAAATTGAGCAGATGGGAGGATCATCAGGGGGTGTACCTAGGATTGCCTGCCAGATTTAAATACCCCAAGGCCATTCGGAGATTGATTGCTGAACAACTGCTGGAGGTGAGACAGGTAGAGGGAGCACAGTCTGGAGTTTCAAATGCAACCACTCCTCTTTCCACTCAGTACCAGATCTGCTGTGGCAGCCTGCAAGGTCAGCTCCCATTCCTCCCCTACTGCTGCTGATTCTACTACCAATCAGGCAGACTGCTGGATCATTGGCAGCAGAACTAGAAGTACCCGCCCACTTTAAATTTCCTATGGCAGCTCAGAGCTTGGTTGCTGAACAGCCACTGGAGCTGAGACAGGGAGAGGGAGCATGGTTTGGAGTTTCAACTATGACTGCTCCCCCCACCAAGCATTGAATCTGCTAGGGGAGCCTGCAAGGTCAGCTCTCATTGCTTCCCTACTTCTGCTGCTTTTGCCAATCAAGCAGATTGGAGGATCATTGAGGGGGTGAAGCTAGGCATGCCTGCCAGCCACTATGTATGTCCCTACTGCCAAGTGGCCCTCCTGCTTGCAGCCCTTGTGTGAAGGATACATGCAGAAGACATCAGGAGTCTGCCAGGAGTTAGCCAAGGAGACAGCCAACAGTCATGAACCTGTCCATAGGAGCACATATATGACTGTTCTGAGATATACTGTGGGTGGGGGATTGTTTCTGGGTCGTACTGTGTTTGTGGGTGGAGGGGCTTGGTGCAAAGGTTTTCTGGGCTGTACTGTGTTGTGGTTGTGCGGGCTTAGTACTATTTCTGGGTAGCAGTGTGTTTATCGGTGTGGGGGCTTGGTCTTATCTCTTTCTGGGTTGTACTGGGTTGAGGGTATGGTGGCTTGGTGCTGTTTCTGGGTAATAGTGTGTTCTTGGCTGTGGGGGCGTGCTGCTAAACTGTCTCAGGGGGTTATTGTGATTGTGAGTTTACAGGCTTGCTGCTACAATGATAGCTAGGTAAGGGGTTAAAAAACAAACAAACAAAAAACATTGGTTATAAGGGTTGCAGTTTATAATACCTGTCTCCATAACATATCTAGAGTAAGTAAGTAAATAAAAGGGTTGTATATTGTAATTTGGTAACTGGTACTGTTTACAACTAAGCCTTACTGAGTTCTGGGACAAGAGAACAGGAAGCACAGGGACATCAGGGATAGAAAATGTGGGGAGTGGTGCAGTGCAGTGGTTGTGGGGCAGCAGTTTTCAGGGAGACCTTCTGGATACCGTGGTGCTGCCCCATCTGCATGTGGCTCTCTGGCTTAGTGAAGAAGGTCTCTAGATTCAAGGCTACATTGGTTACAAGACAGGAGGAGGCCACTAGACTTGGGGTTGCACTGATTAGGAGTTGGGTGGCCCTTTCTCCACCCAGGTACCAACAAGTCTGACACCGTTATCTCAAATATTGCTGAATAGGAGGAGTGGCAGGACTACAGTGGCCTTGAGGAAGAAGGGGTGGGGGGATCCAGAAGGTTGGGGGGAGGGGGTCACAGGCACATTCCTAAACCACAACCAGTTCCACTGCAACAGTCCTGTGCCACTCTGGCAGAGTAGGACTACCAAGTTGCACTTGTGTTAATGGCCGGGGAGGATGGGAGGGTCCTCCCACTCTGAGGCCCCAAGGTGGGTGGAAAAGATCCCAAAGAAGGAGGATGCAACTTCTGGTGGGGGATTAAATTGTCAGGAGGATAGAGTTGGGAGTAGGGAAGGGACAGATAGGGAAGTCAGGTGACTACTTGGCACCATGGCATAAAGGGATAGGATGCATATCCTATGGATTGCTAGGGCAAGAGGAAGGGAGAGGAAGCAGAATTTCATTGTCCACCTGGGGCAAATAACCTGGCTAGGGAGGGGATAGGAACAGTGCAGGGGAAGTTTAGGGATCTGGGAAGAAGTCTTAGACAGGCTGCACACTCTGTATCTTTTGGGGGAATGCTACCTGTCTACGTTAGGGGGAAGCTGAGAGAGCTCCACACCAATGCCTTCAACTCATAGTTGAAGGAATGATGCAGAGTAGAGGTGTATGGCTACATTGGGAACTGGGGGCCTACTTGGGAGGATAAGAGGCTATTCAGTGGTGATGGCTTGCATCCATTCAGGAGGGGAACCACAGTTCTCAGTGGACAGTTTAATCATTACTTCAATGAATGTTTAAACTAGTCAAGGGGGTGGCAGAAGAAGAAGGGAAAGCAGAATCTACCCTCCCCACAGGCTGAGATAGTGTGTAGGGAGATCACGAGGGGTGAGGATCCCACCACAGAGTAAGTTAATCAAGGAAGGTGGGGGGGTTAGAAAATATGGAAGGGGGAAGGAGCAGTCAGAAAAGAAGAGGGGAAAAAGGGGGCACAAAAGGAAAAATGTGGAAGCAATTAGCAGAGAACTAACAAAATCTAGAAGGCTATGTGTGCTAATGGTAGAAGTCTCAGAAACAAAATGCTTGACCCAAAGGTCATCATGGCAGAAGCTGACCGGGATATTGAGGCCATTAATGAGTCATGGTGCACTGACAACCATGACTGGGACATGGTCATACCAGGCTACACAATGTTCAGGAGAGAGTGACAAGGTAGGAAAGAAAGGAGGGGAAGTGGTGCTTCATGTGAAGTGAAGCATAAAAGCAACAGAAATACAGGGACTATGGATGGGGCAGAGGCATTGTGGGACACCCTCGAGTTGGGAAATACAGCCACTGTTAGCACAGGAGTGATCTGTTGGCCTCCAGCAAAAGGGAAGGACTTAGATAAGATAATGTTGGAAGAAATTGGCAAAATTGCTGAAAAGGGGGAGGTGCTGGTGGTGAGGGAGTTCAATCTGCCAGATGTAGATTGGAGCATCCCTGCGGCAGCTTCAGCTAGAAGCGGGGATATCCTGGAATCCCTGCAGGGGGTATTCCTCATGCAACTAGTCAGTAAACCCACTTGTGATGGAGCTATACTGTATCTGGTGCTTACTGACAGAGACAGTGTTGCAGACGTCAAGGTGGAAGCCATCTGGGGACCAGAGACCATCATACAGTGTGGTTCAACATAAGAATAGCTGCAGAATCCAACCACACAATGGTGTGAGACCCGGACTTCCAAAGGAATGAGTTAACAAAGATGGGTGAATGCTTCAAGAATGACCTGGCAGGGGGAGAGGACCTGGGCTGGTGGAAGAAAAGTGGGCCAAACTAAAAGAGGACATAGTGAGGGCAACAAAACTATGTGTTAAGCAGGAAAGCAAAAGTAAAAGAAAGAAGAGACCACTATGGTTCTTAAAAGAGGCAGCAGGAAAGGTAAAGACTAAAAAAGTAGCATTCAGAAGATATAAGGGACCCAGAGAAAGGAGGATAGTGAATTGTATCTGGGAAAACAGAGGGAAGCAGACCAAACAGTAAGGAGTGCAAAGGCACAAGCTGAGGAAAGAATAGCTCAGGGAGTACCAAAACGGGACAAGACATTTTTTAAGGCTGCGTGGCAAAGCCATGCTGTCTTTTTGCTATGAAGTAGATTAGAAGAGGGGCTTGCAGAAGGACAGCTATTGTGTGTACTTACTCAGTGATTGGTCATTGGCATAGCATTAGTTTTCCACTGCCTTCCCCTCCGCCAGACCTCACAACCCTTCCCCCCATAGAGGCACTGAAGAAATAGTTCTGTAGAGTTTTTAAAAACACAGGTCACAATCACCAGTGTCAAAGTTTATTCTGCTGTCAGTTGATTATTTGACTGGCACTAGGACCCCGGGGGAACTCTAAGCCAAAGGCAGATGTTGATCAATTTCTGGTGGTCATGAAGTGTTAGATTATAAGTGAAATGCTGCAGACTGAGGAATAAACTGCTAAACTGCTTGTAGTTTGTTTACACAGCTCCTTACAAGTGAAATGCTGCAGACTGAGGAATAAACTGCTAAACTGCTTGTAGTTTGTTTACACAGCTCCTTACAAGTGAAATGCTGCAGACTGAGGAATAAACTGCTAAACTGCTCGTAGTTTGTTTACACAGCTCCAGGTAAATTCAGATTAATGTTTATACATATTGACAGTTTCCTTTTATGATTCAAAACAAGTTTGTCTTTCAAAAGTTTAATAACGTAATCCCCTGCTTTCTCAAAACTTTTCACAGTAGAGAACTGCATGAAACAAATACCTTTCAAAACAGTTTGCAGTAATAATTGCTTAAATAGCAGTAGGACAGTGCCGCTGGTGGTGATGGTGATTCAGGGATGATATACTTTCAGGGAATGCAGAGGGGAGATAATGTGTTTATGGGATTAGAAGGAAAAAAGACAGGGCTCCAGCAGTGATCTGTAGGCTGGGATAGACCTTGAGGGAATAGGCTGCAAAATGAGGTGTGGGTACTGGAAAGCAAATACATAGGGGTGGTCAGTACTGGTGGATCCAGCTATGTATCCAGGTAGCACCCACAACCTCATTGATCCAGCAAAAATCTGTTTAAACCTAATTTTAGCTTTAAATGGTAATATTTTACATTTTGGGGAAGAGTTGCCCCCTTGAAAAAAATCTATATGCACTCCTGGTGATCAACAGTGCAGAAAAGTACCACAATTATGTGCACAAAATCTGCTTTCTATGGTGCAGAACAATACACAACTACCCACAACTCAGGTAAGACACCTCACCTGGGAATCAGTTGCCCCCTTGAAAAAATTCTAGATGCACCCTGGTGATCAGCAGTGCAGAAAAGTACCAAAACTCTGTGTGTAAAATCTGCTTTATGTGGTGCAGAACAATTCAATCAATCAATCAAAGTCTTTATTTCATTCAAAGTCTTTATTTAACCAGGCGATCACCGTTGAGCAAGTTCATTTTTGAGGTGGACCTGGGATTCACAACTGCCCATACTGTAACTCAGGTACGATGCGTCAGCTCTACTTATTTTGCAGGACTACTGCCTCATCACCCTCTTGATGATGCAATCTTCCTGTTAAACTGGTCGAGATGTCTTACCAGGTCCATAGCTGTGGGGTTGTTGTAAATTGTTTCCCTTCTAATAAAGTTGATTTTGCACACAGAATTGTGATGCCTAAGACTTAATATTTTACATTGGGCAGATTGCATGGTGAAGCTGAAATTGCTGTCCATTTGAGTGCATAAAAGTAGCCTAGCACCTAGATACTCAATTAGGTAAGCTACAGTAGCTGAGTTTTTGAATGCACATTCATGAGTGCTCCCCCCATGGCACCCACCACAGGATTTATGCCAGCCACTGTGAATTGACAGGTGGTGCTAGTAGCAGATAGGGTCAATTCCTCCATTGGGGTTAGCCCTGAAGCCAGATGACTGGGCGTGCAGCACCAGATAGGGAAAAAAATGTTTTTAAAAAATAAACTGTCTCCAAGTAACTCTGGCTTTTCAGTACCCCAGTTATAGTTCAATCATGCTCCCCTGGTTCAGATTTAGGGAAATCACCTTCTGGCTAACAGAGAGGGTGGTGGACGCATTGAACAGCCTTCCTGAGGAGGTTGTGGGGTCTAAAACTGTGGGAGAATTCAAGAATACATGGGACAGACATAAGGCAATTCATGTGAGGGGGTAAGAAGAAATAGGCTGTTGGTTAACTAGGATCTGCAGCTTATCCTGTAGGTAGGGAAATGGGCAGACTAGGTGGGCCAAGCGGTCCTTATCTGCTGTTAAAGTCTATGTTTCTATGTGTCTCATAGCTTGCTAACTTCTTTAAGGTACTAGAAGCTATAGTGTGGCAGACGCATGTGCAGAATCTGGAAGGGGGGGTGTAGTCTTCCTCACAGCATCATCAGTGTGCAGACTGCTCTGCCTTCCCCTGTCATGTGCTCCATGTTACTACTACTACGCATTAATGAAGCAGGTGACCACAGGAGAGATAGGCGTACACAAAAGAAAGGAAGAATAGATATGCAGAACAACATGATGTACTAACCTACAGAAAATGGCAAGTTGCAAAAGTCTGAATACTTTAATTCAAGACAGGTTACCCCACAGGCATACACCGCTGTGCACAGGGTCTTTGAACTTTAATGGAACAGGTGCACTGTGGGAGGGTGAAGACATACTGTAAGGTAACAAGGATTTACATATTATTGCTCCCTCCCTAAAATTATAGATCAGAAGTCAGGAGGGAAGGGGACCCACTGTTAGCATATTGGTCACAAAACTATGGGGGCTTAGGTGGGTTTAGAGGTATCCTTGACTTCTGGCATGCAGTGCCAGGGATCCAAACCTATTTAACAAAAACAACAGAAAAAGATTGTGGTGGATGGTGAGAAATGATTGCATTGGGAAGAGGGTGAATGACTTAAGAACTTACCATAGGCTACTCGGGGAACTTTTCGGGCATTTACTTTTTCTTAGACCCAAACACAGAGTCCTGAGAATCTACAGGGGCTCGCTAACCCTCCCAGTTGCCTTGTAATGTTGTGCTGCTGAGTATGTCTGATGTCTCTGCATTTTCAGCCTTCCCATCTCCTGGCAACTGTAGTCACCATTAGAGGTACTGATATTTCATGATGCATTCAGGTACTGATGTAGTGACTAGCTGATCAAGTGTCTGTATTTCTCTGGGTGATGGTGGTGGTGATTGATCAGGACAATAAAACATTGAACTGGGGCTTCTCAATTACTTCTATGTAGCCCCACAGTGTCAGAGGTGTTTAGACCTAAACATTTGTTCAAACCACAGCTATGTGTTTGGAGGTAGGTGGGGTACCATGAACCAGCACTGAACTGCTAGCAGCTGGGAAGCAGTGACCACCATGACTTCAGTCTATCACATGGTCTCTGCTTAGAGCAGGGCTGGGGGAGTGAAGTGCTGCATGCCATAGTGTTGAGCTGTTTCCCCTCACATAGGGATACCCACAATAGTGTGAAAACAAATTGGACAAAGGCAATCAGTGTACAGGAAAACAGGCAACAGCAAGATGTGTGCCCGGCAATTGCAGTGTGCACCTTGGTGGTCAAACTGCATGTTGGTCCCATTGCAGGTGGGCTTCATCCCCACCACCCATTAAATAAGTATAAACATCCTCAGCCTACACTTAAAATGATAGACCTCAGTTGGGGCCCCACTTTCCTGTCCACCCACAGTTGCCACTTTATTGAAGTCCAAGCCACCCAGATCGCAGTCTCCCGTAGTGCATTACCTACATTCCTTCACCCTAAGTCCTGTATCCACCTGATGGTATACGCCTTCCATGCAGGATCTTGCTCCTTTCATATCTGCCCTTAAAAAGCTTTTTAATCATTTCAGGCTCATTTCCTTTCCCATTTCAACTGCTGCACCAGTGCGTGGCACACCCAAAGGCTAAACCTCCCTTTGCAACAGTATGAATGTAAAACGATTGACAACAGTAGAACTATACTTACAGGTATGTAGATTGGTCTGTTACTGCTCATTACTTTAGTTCTTTTAAAGATAAATTGAAAATGTTTAAATGGGTTAGTTATAGGCTGCCTCAATAGCCCAGAGGCACTGCACCACGAGGTCAACCTGAATTTGAGAGTAAGCCTGAGTCTCCAATTGCTGGCAGCATGGGGAGGGAAGATTTGCCTTCTAACTCCCATAGCAACCCCAATAGTTACCTGAAGAGGTCATCAGATGCATGGGAGATGTGAAGGTTGCAGGGAGGTAGGCGAAGAGGAGGCTGCAGTGAGTGCTGGATGTGCAGTTGGTGTAGCTAGGGCTATGAGGGAAAGGATTTTATATTGTCATTGTTGAAAATGGGGGAGTGCTTGATCATCTGGTTGAGGTCTGCTCTGCATTGAAACACATAGGCCAGTGCTCCAAAAAGGCAGTTTTCAGTCAGTCTCTCTCTGACACGAATGGAGTGTGGGCCAGTAAGGATATTAAGTTTTTGGGATGGGATGGTTTGATCAGTTGACTGGGTCAGAGAACATGACTGGGGGATATGGGGGGGTAACAAAGATTACTGCAGGAAGTTGTTGCTTTTGTTTGTTTTGTTTTATTTTAACCTCAATCATCGTATCTCTGTTGCTCTTACCTTGAGTTAAAGAGCAGCTCCACACTTCAGGACATGATTTGTCATAAGATCCAGCTGTTTACAGTTTAGTAGAAAATATACCTTTTTTAATTGTCAATGTTCCTTTCCAAAATTTTCAGTGCATCTTGACAGTCCATCAGAAAATTCTGTATAGAGAACATTTGCCTCTCCCCTGTTAACTTCACAGTGCCTTGAGATTTTAGTGCTCACCATGACAGACTGTGATATCACAAACAGCAATGGTGTGGTTATTAGGGGAGAGTAAGATACACATTGAAAAACTAAGTGAAAAAAGTGCTGCATTACCTACAATATTTAGTAGACCAACGGCATAGGGGAAAAATAACTAGAAAGCAAAGTTAAAATACAATTGGTATATATCATGGGCTGGATATTCAGAAATACGCCAAAGGCAGGCGCAACCCCAGTGCAGTGCAACTCAACTGTGCTATGGTGCAGTGACTGCAATATTCAACAGTTGTGCACTGCAATATGCACCAGCGCAACATGGCTGAATATTGCAGGGATGTGCCATGGTGCAGTCAGAGGTGCACCAGGGAGCAACCCAACATGCACCATAGCGCAACCAGGGATGCGCAACAGGCAGAGGAAGATGCGCCATGGCACAGCAGGACCAGCCACAGGCACAGAAGGGAGCTAGGCACCGGGCAAGGGGAGGGACAGCATGAGGAGGTGGTGGAGCCAGGCCAGGAACACTGGCAGGAACGCACAGCTGGCCCACAGGAGACCACTGCCCATGGAGCGCAGGCATGCAGCCAGCCACCCCCCCAGCACCAGAGCGGTGGACATGTGGTACAGGCAGCACTGACGTCCAAGGGTGAGCCCCCACTGGCCACCCCCTACTGGATGGCATGCCCCCACCCACCTGGTCCACAGCAAGCCACACCCTGGCACACGGCACCAACACACACACGCCACACAGCCTGTACAGCCAGCCAATGGCCACCCCAAGGCACAGCCACCAACCAAGGGGCAGGTCACCACGATGCATGGTCCACACAACACTAGTGCACCACACAGCCACCCACCACACCACTGCAGCATGGTCCTACTCTCCAGCTGCAAAGCAGACACGGACACAAACAGGTAAGCAAGGAACAAATGTATTGAATGGAAAACAATAGTATTAAACAAGGGATAGGGTAGGTGAGGAAGAGAAGGGGACAGAGTCTGTACAATCAGATGGGGGAAGGTAGGGGAAGAGAGGTCAGGGGCAAGAAGGGAGCTGGTGTCCACTATGGCCAGCCATGGCCTGCCACTGCCTGGTGCCTCCCCCGTGCCGGTTCCTCAGCAGGATCTTCCTGGTCTGGTCAGCTATCTCCATGATGTGGGAAGTGATTAGGATGATTTGTTGCAGAAGGCGGCAGTAGAGAGGCAGGCGAGATCCCCTCCGGACACCTATGGCAAAGGAAGTGACAGGTGATCAGTGTGCGTCCATAGCACCCAAGCCCCAAACTGTGCACAGTGGACAGTTGGAACAGACACACCTGGAATGGCACCATGGCCACCCGCAGTGGGTGGGCCTATGCCTACCACTGACCTGACATGCCATGACAGTGCACAGCACTGGACACTGCTGCCCAAGGACCACCCGACCGCACAGTGGCAGGCAGGTGACACGGTGCTGCAGCTGAACCACAGCAGCACTAGTGGCAGCCAGATGCACATCCAGCCCACCAACAGCTGCTACACATATGCAATGGCTTCCCCACAGTGCAAAGCACACCACAGCATGTGCTGTACACAGCTGACATGGCACAAGGCACAGGAGGCCATGGCCGTACCCCAACCCCCCGCCCACCACCCTGCACAGCGATAAGGGAATGTACAGTGCCTACCTGCCCACCATGGCGCTGCTCTCACCGGTTCTGCAGCCGCTCCTCCACCACCACTTGGTCCTGCTCCCCCTGCCAAAGGGCCCTCATCAGCCTGCTGTGACCCGCCAGGTGCACCTGCCACCTTGGCACACCTCCGGTCTTCAGGCCCTTGGACAGGAACACAGACAGGCACATGTCAGAACACAGCCATAGCATTAACCCACTGCCCCCACCCTGAAGCACAATGTGAGCCCCAGAAGGGCAAGGCTGCAGGGCAGTGGTGCAGCGCACCCGGTGACAGGCAATGCCATGCCACAGGGCACACAATGACAGGGCCCCCTGGCATGGCATGCAGGCCTGCCACCACCATGGTATGGTGGTCATGCACAGAAGCAGTAAGAGCCCACTTACCTGGCCGTGGCATGGTCCCCCTGCGGACACACACCTGCAGTGCCCTCAGCCTCTCCGTGTCCCTCCTCGCCAGGTCACCATACCTGTGGTGGCACTGCTTCCTGGTGCGCTGCACCTCTGTGGCCTGGACCAGCCCATCCACAATGGCCTGCCACACCTCGGTCCTGGGACGTTGAAGGGACTGCTGCCCGAACAGACCAGTGGCATGGGGCTCCACCTGAGCTACCAGGTTAACCAGCTCCACCTGGCTCCAATTTCTCACCAGTTGCACTGCACGGTGCAGCATACTGCCAATGCGATAGCTGATTCAAAATGGTGCCCAGTAGCACACGTGCACAACATGCATGGGATGCGTACATCATGGACAGTTGCGTGGCCTCCAGCAATCGCACATCCCCGGAGATGCACAGCTTGTGCGTGGCCACACCAATATGTGTGGCAGGAGTCACAAGGGTGCATAGGGCAGGGCAGGGTTCAGGGGTCAGCATGCGCACTGTGCGCATGTGCACTATAGGCCCATGATGCATACTGCATAATAGGGCCCATAGAGCCCGATAGCCATAGGCCCAATAGCGCCCGAGCACCATAGGCCCCATGGTGCCCGAGCGCCATAGACCCAATGGCGAACAAGCACCATAGGCACAATAGCACCCAAGCGCCATAGGCCCACTGGCGCCTGAGCACCATAGGCCCCATGGTGCCCGAGCACCATAGACCCAATGGCGAACAAGCACCATAGGCACAATAGCACCTGAGAGCCATAGGCCAAATAGCACCTGGGATTCATAGGCCCAATAGCACTCGGGTGCTATAGGGTCCACGATGCATAAGGAACCATGACCCCAATAGTGCTACTAGCGCATGGTGCACAGTAGACAGTAGCACATGCCGTGGCACATGCGTGTTGTCAAGGGTGCACTGCGCATGTCACGGCATTGCACCATAACATGCAGCGAAGCAAGTCCATTGCTCAATGTGCAAGAGTGCGATATTCAGCCATCACCTGCAAATGAGCTCATCAGCCTATCCACAGTGCAATGGGGATATCTGCATGTCATTACCATTATGCAACAGCCCATTTGCATGCAATGAGCTATAAAGGCACCGTACAACAGCACAGGCCATGGACCAGTATTGCAACCCTCAGAGGTAAGTTGTGCCTGCCGAGGAGATGGCCAGCACAGCAGGATGGATGGTTGGGGTGGGCCGCTGCAGCCAGTAACCACATGTCCTTGTCCACAGGTAGCAACATGTCTGAGCATGAGGACGGTGAGGAGCATGGGCCTGCCCAGAAGTGCAGGCCCAACTTTATATAGGTGGAGGCCGATGCCCTGTTCGAGGCATACCTCGACAGGAGCTGTTGCTAAGTGGTGCCACTGGCACACTCCAGGATGGGGCCATGGCCTGGGTGGAGGTGGCAGCGGCCATGAACCAGCAGGGCAGCCACCAGCAGTCTGCACAGGAGTGCAAGAAGAAGGTAGGCACCGACAAACGACAGATTAAGGAGAAGGTGGTGACCATACGGGCTGCCAGGTCAGCCACCAGTGGGGGCCAAGCTGCCATGCCCCAGCTCACGGCACAGGAGGAGCTGGTGGTGGCCACCATGCAGTGCAGTGCAGTCGAGGGTGTGCCAGGCAGTGGCTTTCAGACTGGAGGGAGCCCATCACTGCATGGTAGGTATGGTGGGGTGGAGCCGGGGGCAGATGGTACAGCAGCACTAACACATCTGTGTTCCCTTACAGCACTGGCTCACCAGCATGCAGTGGCAGGGGCACCAATGGCTGCCATGGGGGCAGGCTCAGCCCTGGAGGACCAGCCATCCACCTCCACAGGCATCCTGGGGCCCAATAGGCTGCAGAACACCATCGCCGTCCAGCCGGATATCTTGGGCATGGTGGTGGACAAGATCCTGGCTGTGTTCCAGCAGAACGCCAGTCATGGCATGATCTGTGGAGAGTCACAGCTTGGGGCGGGGTCCGCAACCAATGATTATGTGACCATAATACTGGACAGTGGGGGTCTTGTCGCAGGGGAGACACCCATACCATCCTCCATCACTGGTAGCATAGCCAGTGGGCTGTTGGCAGTGAAACAGCAGCCCACCACTGCCCCTGGTTCTGCTGTGCCCACAGGCACAGTGGCACTGGGTGGTGGTGGTGTTGCAGTCACCCAGGCACTGGCCAGCAGACAGGGGCCGGAGGGGTCGCAGCAGACGGCTGGGGACGTTGGGTGGCTAGGATCGTCTGCCGCCAGTGTGCCTGACATTGACCAGCCCCATGGGGACCCCACTGTGCAGTGCCCATCTGAGCAGGGTGCCGTGCAGTGCAGTCGTATGCCACCAGTTGGTCGGCACCATGCCCATGCACCCCGGGCACCGACACCTTGACCGAGCACTCCCGATTGCTGTGGGCCTCCATGGGGCAACAGGTGCTGCTCTTAGCTGGGGTGTGTGCACTCCATGCAGAGGTGCACCAGGCAGCAGAGCAGTGTGAGAGGGGCACAGTGCAGGTCCTGGAGGCCATACAGCACCTGCGGGAGGACACGACTGCATTCCTGGACCACAGAGCCAATGTGATCATGGTCGGCCTTGCACCACTGGCTGCCACAGGGTGTGGCCACCTGCCACAGACACCGTAGAGTGCAATGTCCACCCCACAGCCCTGGTGTCAGGTGACCCCCTCAGTGTCGATGCCGGGCTCTGCTGTGGGCATCCCAGGCATGCCTGGGGTGGGCCTGTTTGGGTGCCTGCAGATCCCTGTGAGGACCCGGTCACATTCCTGCATTTCGACCCCTGGGTGGTGGTTGCTGACCCCCCTGTGGCCGTTGCGTAGCCTGTGGCTACTGATCGGCCACAGTGCAGCCACCCCCATGTCCATGGCAGCCGTGTTTCCGCATGGTATACCTGATGTGCACCCCACCCTGTCTGTTGTCTGCTGCCGCCACCCTGTGTGCACCTGGGTGGTGTGTGTGTGTGTGCATGACACAGTCATGGCATCTGTGTGCCGTGCCACACACTGCCCATGTGTGCACCTGCCAGGCTGCTGGCTCATGTGGCGTGTGCATGATGATGGCAGCTCAGCACTGGTTGTGCCTGTGCACTGATGCCCTGCATCTCATCCACGCCACGTGCTAGCACCTGGTCACGTGCCTGTGGGTGCCAGTGTGTGCTTGTGTATATATGTGTGTGTGTGTGTGTGTGTGTGTGTTGCTGTGCAGTGCTGTGTGGTGTTGTGTGTGGCTGTGTGGTACAGCCCCCACCCCTGCCCCATGCCTGCACATGCATGCCCATGGCCATGCCTGCACATGCCTGTGTGCCTTGCCACTGTGTCTGTTCTGTGCATGGGGGTTGTCCACCTACCTGTGTGCACCGTAGTGCTCCTGTGGGATCATGTCATGATGATGGTGTGCCATCCTCTGGAGCCAGGGGGTTCCTCTTCCCAGGGGGGCTGCCCACCACCCCACAGCCCATCACCCATGTCGTCCCCACTGCTGTCCCCCTCTTTGGCCACGACTGCTATCCCACGGTCAATGGCCATGTTGTGCAGCATGCAGCAGGCCAGACATAGACCGTAGGCCTTCGAGGGGCTGTACTGTAAGACACTTCCAGACCTGTCTAGGTAACCGAAGCATGCCTTCAGCATCCTGAACACATGCTCAATGATGTTCCACATGCTGATGTGTGCCTCATTGCACTGCTCCTCTGCTGGGGATGACGGGTGCCGGTAGGGGGTGAGCAGCCAGGGCCTGAGTGGGTAGGTACTGTCACCTGTGTGGACAGAGATATGGTTAGCCTGTTGTCCTCTGTCACTGTGCCCCTTGCCCTTCCCTGGCACTCCTGCCAATGCATCTGCCCTGCCCGTATCCTCTCATGCCCTGCTGTACCCAGCCGCTCATGGTCTTGCCATACTCACCCACTAGGTGACCTGTAGGGATGTCCCCACTCTTGTACCTGCAGCACAATGCTGAGCTGTTCCAGATGAAGGAGTCATGTGCGCTCCCAGGGTGTGTGGCACAGACATTGGTTATGCACCCCCTGGCATCACACACCACCTAGCAGTTGATACTGAGGTAACCCTTTCTGTTCACATATGCTACCCCCTCTGGGCCAGGTGGCATACGGATGCCCATGTGGGTGAAGTCGATGGCCCCTAGCACACCAGACATCCGTGCTACTCTGTGGAACTTCTGCATGGTTGATGTACGCTCTGCCCGTGTGCTGGGGAAGTGGATGTATTCCACAGCATGTGGCAGCAGGGTGTGAGGAACTGTGTGAGGAGTCGTGATGTGGCTGACTGGGTTATGCCTGTGGTGTCCCCTGTTGGTCTCTGGAAGGTGCCCATGGTGAGCAGGCACATGACAGCTGTTATCTTCATCTCTGTCAGGGCATGACTCCATCTAGTGGGTGCCTGCATCTCCTCACTGCACAGCTCACATAGCTGCCTCAGAATTGCCCGGTTCAGGTGATACTGGCCCACGATCTCCAAGTCAGTGTGTGTCTTATAGCTTGATGCAGGGCCAGTACTGCCTGTTCCGGGTGTACCGCCGACGGGCCCTTCCATGGCCACGTCACTCTGCCTCCTGCCTCCTCACACCCCTCATTACGGCCTCCATCAGGAATACTGCACTGGCCATGGACCATGTTGTCCTGTCACCCCCTGGGCGTCCGGCTCCACTGGACCACCCGGCACTGTGGGGCAGTGTCTGTCACTCAGCCGGGCTCCCTCCTGCGCCACCTGCCCCTAGCTGTCTGTCACCTATGGGCTCTGTCCCCCACCCCTGTGGGTGCCTGTGTTGCTCCCTTTGGGTCTGGTGACTCCTTCTCCCTCTCACTCCCTCTGTCTGCCTCCCTGTCTGTTACACACTCTCACTGTCTCTCTGTCTCTCTCTCTCTCTCTTTCTCTCGCTCTCTCTCTGTCTCTCCTTCTATCTCTCTCTGTCAGCCTGTCTGTCTCCCTCTGTCTTGCTCCCCTCTGGTGCAAGTGCTGTCCTCCTGCTTGCTCCCTGTTTTTATAGGTTCAAGTCTGCTCTGCGCATTTAGCAATTGCTCCTCACTTGCACCATAGGTTGGGGGTTGAATATTGCACTGTGCCACATATTAGTGGGTACGCCCCCTGCCCTTGCGCATGCATTCATTGCTGTTGTGCATTGGCGAACTGCTACTTGCGCTGCGCAGTGGCTCCCACTGAATGTCGGTCTATGACACATCTCTGCAGTTGTGCATGTGCAACTGCTTTGAATATCCAGGCCCTAGTGTTTTTAAGTTTTTTATTATAGTATAGAAATGCTCTTTAACTATCTTTTCCACTTACTCCTATGCTGTATAGTACACTTTGTATCTCTCTGCTCCCTATCTCACCTCATGCTACTATAAGTACCTCATACTTAGCTAGTTTTACCTTTGTTTCCATAGGTTTGGCCAGGTGTTGGCTGTCTACCTTTCAGATAAGTATTTTGTTTAATTCTGACTACTATAATCTCTGTTGTAAGACCATAGACCCTTTGCATCTCCAGAACCTTCTCTGTGCTTTCTTTTTAGGTTCTACCAAATTATTACAAACTCAAAAGAACCCAACTCTGTGCACTGTGACTTGTACAGAGCAGGGAAGTTATATTAAATTTAGGGGTCAAAATTGAGTTTTGCATCCTCTAGCCAGCAGGGCTAGTGACTGGGGAAAATCCCCAGAGAATTTTCCACTGTACCAGTTGATGTACTTACCATAGTGTTACCCTCTCCAGCACATGCCTGCAGGGCTACCTAAAGGAAACTCTTAATAGCTGTATACAAAATCTACTAACATTTGCTAGTGGGATGGTGACAGTTCTGACCTCAGCAAAGGAGCTGGGGTTAGTGTTAGGGGATTGGGGGCTAGTGTCTGGGGAAGGGAGGTGCTAGTGTTTGGTATTTTGGAAGGTGGGTAAACTGCAGTCAGAGGCTTTGGAAGGAGGGAGGGGGCTAGTGTTATGGCACATGGAGGGAAAGTGTAGAAGGAAGGGTGTATGCATGCCTCTGGTGTCTGAGTAGGTGGTGTCCAGGAGGACCTTGTAGAGAAGGTGTGCATTAAGGGTATGGGTGATTCTCGAATGGCTAAGGAGGAAGGGGTGTGGCTTCTGGTAGTCAAGGGACAGGAGGGAGGTGATATCCACAGAGATTAGAAAGTGGGGTACCTAGAGAGGGATGGGTGTTCAGATGGACTGTGGTGAAAGTGGTGAGGACTGGTGTGGCTGGGTTGTGTCAAGAGGTGGAGGGAGGGGGTTATTGTCTGGGGTGATGGGGGGTTGTAAAACTTTTGGGGACTGTGCAGGGTGTACATTCAAGATGGCTACTGTCATGGAGGCTGTAAGGGAAACATGCTAGTGCCAGGTGCTGTGGAAAGAAGGGGCTAGTGTCAGAGGGGTCTGTGGAGGGAAGGGAGGTTAGTGTCTTGGTTAGAGGAACGAGGTGAGGCTAGTGTCTGAGCTGTAGGCTAGTTAACTATACAGATTGAGGGCACACAAACTTCCATTTATTCTCAAGAAGATGTGTTCTATTGGTAAAGCACCTAAAGTGTCTTCCCAGTTGTTATTTTTTAACTTATTTATCGAAGCGTATCTGTTTAACAGACTTTGATATAACAAATTGTCTAGTGATATGTATGGATGGATATAGGTATAGATATATAGATATATACCTGGCTCGGGTTACATCACCTGCATCTTGGGAATATGTCATTAAATGCTCACTGAAATGATTAACTTCAGCCAGTGCGTCCCTTTGTGAAAAAATGTCAGTGGCCTGAGGGTCAGCTTGGTCCATTCAGGTCAGTTAAACAATTTATAAACTTATTAGCAGGTTTAATGCTACCATTCAGTGGTGTAGAGGTCAGAGATACTTAGGATAATGTGTATGTTGAGGTCTGACTAGACTACCCTCTGTGCTAGAAGAAATGGATGGACATGAAAATGAGGGGGAAAACAGCAACTGATAGGCCAGAATGACGCCCCAATTTCTGCAGGCCCTGCATCACCAAGAAGTACCATATTGCCACCAGCCACTTAGCAACAGCATCCACCATTCTGGGGACTAAATTTGGACCTTCATAACAGCCACTGATTCCCTCCATGGGGGAGGCAGGAGTGGATGGTTCATCATCTCAATACCCCTTCCATAGACTCTCATCAGCCATGGTAACCCCCAAGACTCTACACCAGTTTGGTATGGAATCCTGTTGATGGTGAAGGGGAGTATGACAGTTGGGGCCTGATATTCAAATGTTTGCCCAGGTGCAGATCCTAGTTTACCTGATCAAAATGGGATTGCATCAATGTCCTATATTTAAAAGACATTATACGGCACTAAACTAAGTGACTGTTCGGGGGGGGGGGGTCAGTCCCAACTGTGTGGGGTGGTCTTCAGTGAAGAGACTGAGGTATAATGCTGTGACTGATAGGGGTGGGGATTACTGCTGTAACTGCCTGTGGAGTGTGTCATCCATGTGACTTTAGGGGGTATGGGGGCAGTGCTGTGATGGTGACGGGGTGTAGTGCTGTGACCATTGGGAATAGGGATCTGTTCTGTGACTGGCAGGGGTGGGTGCCCAGTGCTGTGACATACAGTGGAAGGTTTCAGTCATGTGACTGTCAGAGGGGGGTACAGTCCTGTAACTGTAGGGGTAGAAGGATCAGTCCTGTGATGGTCAGTGGTCTGTGCTGTGGCTATAGTGTAAGTAGCGTAGTGTGGTGTGCACTGGAAAAGGTGATGCATTAGCAAAGCAGCCTGCTTGTAATAAGAAAAGAAACTCATAGAGTCAATGCAAGATTTAGTTTCTGGCAATATGCTGGTGTGCACCCACTAGCCCCAGTGCTTCAGTCCTTCAGTGGGCCTTCCTCAGGGTGTGGGTCTGAGAAATACAAATGTGCATCTCATTTATACAGATCTCTTACAGTGTTATACACCACACACTAAAAACAATGTGCAAGTCAAGTTGAAAACACGAGTAACTTGGTTACGAACATTTCATTATTCTGCGTTTTGTGTTTTGTTTTTGACGCTCACGGTAAACAGATAATGATATTAGTATACTACTTAAATTAAACATGCTTCTATATCTGTTACTTCATTTAATTCTGTAAAGTTCTATCAAAAGCAATATTTTTTATACCTTTTACACTATACTATACTATACTATACTATACTATACTATACTATACTATACTATACTATACTATACCCCTTTTGTATCTCTATCCTCTCTATTGTTACCACTACTAAATTTACTCCATATTAACCTTTTTTTCTTTACTTTCAAAGTCTCACAGGATGTAAACTCCTTCCCAATCATATAAGTATAACAACATATTTAACCTTTCTTATCCTTCCTAGTACTTATCTAAGAACTGTGGATCCTTATTCTACAGGTCTAAGAGACCTCATCTCTTTAAGACTCCTCCCTCCGGCTCCATTGTACCCTGGTGTGAAATCCTGTACATATTACCTATACTTGGTAGGTTTACTGTAACCCTTATTATGGGATAGTTGTATATATGTGTTAAGATCATATATACTACAGCATTTCCCTCCTTCTTAAACATCTTTGCCTTGCTATTTGACTCATGTAGGCTGTCAGCCCTGTCCCCACCTCACTTGTCTGCCACTTTCCTGTCCCAGACTACTGAGTCTAAAGTTCCCCATGGATTGCTCCCCCTCCATGATGGGGCCAGGAAGGGGAGAGCCATCCCCCCCCCAACCAGTCACTCACATCTAGAATTGAGCCAGTCATCCAGGTGATAGTGTGTGACTGAGGTAGGTGGGTAGCCTGTGCTAGCCATTTCCACATTCCCACTCCCCTTGGATTACTGCCTTCACCTGGGGGAAGCAAAGGTCGAGTCAACATGCCTTCCCATCCAGGGACAGGACAGCAATCTGATTTAACACTAAGTCTTCTCTCTGACCCTCAGCAACCTGAGCATGTCCCTGAGCTCCGGTCACTGATATGCGGGAGTCAAGGCACACAGTGCCTCATTCCTCCATACCACTTGACCAGTCCAACCTTGTACTGCAGCAAGGGAATTATTTATTAACACAGTAGGCCACTGGAGAACGATGGAGCCACTGCACACAAGGGAATTATTTTTTATTAATGGGCCCAGCAGTCAAATGGTGGGCTGTACCTGTGGACACCAGAGAATGTTAACTTTAACAGGGCCAGCAATCGCAGGGGACTATTGTTATTGGCAGCAAGCTTGAAAGAAATATTGAGCTGCTTGAGGTTTCATATAAAAGCAATTTCCCTGTAAATGGCTCCTAATCCCAGTAAAATAGCATTATGCAGTCTTGTTGGCTCTGACTAGAGTTTGTTTAGGTATGTGAGCTAGAAAAGGAAGACCAAGGGAGGGATTATATGGTTAAAGAGAGAAAGGGGTGACTATATCAAGGGGGATCAAGGCAAACATCTTGAACAGTAGAAGGGTAAGGGGAGGGACTGGAAAAAGGCACCAGGAGCTTTGATTGGGGTTGGGTGAAAACTACTCTATTTTATGTGGAAGAAGTAAGAAAAGTACTGACTAACCTGAAGATGGACAAAGCTATGGGGCTAGACGGGGTACATCCAAGGGTGATGAGGGAGGTCAGGGAGGTATTGGCTGCACCTCTGACAGGCCTATTTGACAGATCACTGGAGACCAGCATGGTCCCAGGGGACTGGAGAAGGGCAAAGGTAGTCCCACTTCACAAAAGTGGTAGCAGGGAAGAGGTGGATAATTATAGGCCTCTCAGCCTGACATCGGTGGTGGGCAAGTTAATGGAAACACTGCTAAAAGAAAGGATTATGGAATATCTTGTATCCAGCAGATTATAGGATCCAAGGCAGCATGGTTTCACAGGGGGAAGGTCATGGCAAAAAAAAAAAACTGATGGATTTCTTTGACTGTGTGACCATGGAGTTGGATAAGGGAGGAGCAGTAGACATGGCCTACCTGAATTTCAACAAGACATTCAACATTTTTCCACACAGGAGCCTGGTAAGCAAATTGGAGAATTTGGGGGTAGGTAATAAGGTGGGAACCTGGCTAAAAACTGGTTGGGGGATAGGGCGTGGAGGATAATGGTAAACAGAGTTTGCTCTGAGGAAGGGAGGATGACCAGCAGGGTGCCTAAGGGATTGGTGCTGGGTTCAGTCCTCTTTAATGTCTTTATACATGACATGTTGAAGGAACTGGAAGATAAGATCTGCCTCTTTACAGATGACATCAAGATCTGCAACGGAATGGACACTATGGGGGGGGCTGGAAAAGATGGGTAGAGATCTGAAAGGACTAGAGGAGTGGTCAAGGATATGGCAGCTGGGTTTTAATAAAAAAAAACTGCAAAATAATGTACTTGTGCCATAGAAATTCAAGAGCAGAGTACAAAATGGGCAGAGTCTTGGCAAAGTCCAAGCAGGAAAGAGACCTATGGGTAATCATATCAGATGACATAAAGGTGGCCAGGAAGTGTGACAAGGCAATCAGAAGGGCTAGTGGGGTATTGGGATGCATACAAAGGGGTATCGTCAGCAGGAAGAGGAAGGTGATGCTGTCCCTATAAAGATTGCTGGTAAGACCTCTGCTTGAGTGCTGTGTCCAGTTCTGGAGGCCACATCTCAAGAAGGACATAGACAGAGTGGAGACGGACCAGAGGAGGGCTTCCAAAATGGTACAGAGTCTGCATTAAAAGCCTTATGAGGATAAGCTCAATGTGCTAAATATGTAGAAGAGGGAGAGGGGCTATGATAGAGACCTTAAATACCTCATGGACATTAAAAAGATACAGGAGGGGAGTATTTTTCAGAGAAAAGGGTGCTATAGAACAAGGGAACATGCTATGAAACTGGAGGGAATATTTTCAGGGTGGATGTGAGGAAGTACTTCTTCAGAGAAATGGTGATGGATGCCTGGAACAGCCTTCCAGTGGAGGTAGTGGGGTTGAAAACAGTGGTGGGGTTCAAAAATGCTTGGAACAGGCACAAGGGAAATGTAGAGGTAAAGAAGGGAGGGCAGAGATGACACCATTGATCAAGTTGGGTCAGCAGCAAAAAATGAAGGTTAAAAAAGTGGACAGACTGGGTAGTTCCAGTGACCCTTATTTGCTGGCACATTCTGTGTTTCTTTGTTTCTGTTTTTACTGGGATTGCCAGCATCCCTTGTTCCACTGCATTCCTTTTCCCCAAATGCATCATCTCTCACTTCTGCCAATTTATCCAATGACCAGATATTGGGCCATGTTCTAAGAAAGTGGATTGCAGTGATAAAGCAAAATAGTGGCAGAGAAAAGGGGATATAATATGTTGACTTCCCCCATCTCACGTCCCCTGATACGAGGATTAGTCGGGATTATCTCCACCAAGGGGTATAACAACAACGCATAAATCAAGGTGGGAGTAAAGGACACCCTTGCTGCATATCTGTCATTAGAGGAAAGGGCTTGGGCAACATTTCATTGATAAGCACTTGGGCACAAGGAGCAGCATAAAGAGTCTTCTTATCATGACGTAATACCTAATACAAACACAAACCTTAAAACCTTGAACATATATCACATTCCATTTAGTCAACTGCCTTTTCAGAGTCTATTGTCAAACAGCAAGCCAGAGCTACCCCACCTTTTCAGCCAGACCAAAACCACAATAGGTTGTGTTCCTTGAACATTATTATGAGGCAGCTGTCCCTGAATAAATCTAGATTGGTCAGCATGAAACAAAACCACATTTTAGCCTGGCAGTCTGCAATAATATTAACAAGACTGTCATAATCTACTGTTAAAGTAGGCCAGTCTGAAGTGCAATTTTCTGGGTCTTTTCTCAGTGTAGGGAGAGCAGTGATTGTGGCAAACCAAATGGAATGGGAGAGTGCTCCAAAAACCAAACTGTCCAAAAAACTTTGACAGACGGCTCCCTCAAATATTCTAGAAAAGTGCAATACAACTTGGAGAGCAGACCACTCTGTCCAGGTGCCTTCCTACCCTCCAATGTTTTAACAAGTTTCTGGACTTCTTTTTAGTCTAAAAACTCATCTAACTCCTCTTTCTGAGATTGAGACTAACTAGGCAAAGCATGAAGGATGTGGTGTTGCCCCATCACTTCTGAAGTATACAAAGGTAAATAAAACTCTCACATTGAGAATTGATACCCACAGCATCTGTAACTACCCTGTTGTCTGTTTGCCACAGCCATATATCACTTTCTCAACCACATTGCTTTTAACCTCCAACTTGGGAATTCACACTTTTATCCCAATATTGTTAGTTCCCAGTTTTGCCAAAATAATCTGATGTTCCAATCCCTGCTTTTGAGAGCAGACAGTTGAATCCTTAGTTTTCCTAACTCCAGTATACCAATGAACCTGACCCTGACAAATGCTGCTGATCTAAGTGCTTACTTGTATGCTGCAACTGCCCAATCTGCTGCTGATCAATCTTACATGCTTGAGAGGCATAAGCAATCGCTGCTCCCTAGACAACTGCCTCAAGCCATCCCATCTCACCACTGGGGAGGTATCCTCTGGCTGATTATATTCCAAATAATTTGCTATAGTCCCCTTCATATAACTAATAAAATTTGGCTTGGACAATAAAGTCGGGTCTTACTAGATCTGCTTCTAAGGAGAGACCAGTGACTCAATCACCACAGAGCCATGTAAAGGGGCAGGATCACAGACCAATATATAGCAGTTCCAGCCATGATGCACAAAGTACCTTGCAGTATATGAAGTCACAAAAAGCATGCCAAAAGGGCTTAATTGCCATTGAATTTCATTGTTCCATGCAGCATACTGCAGCACTCTGCAGTTATACTGCAGTAATATTGCAAGGTACAGTACTGCATTGTATCCTGGTTAGTGCCACTAGAGGTCCATACCCCATATCCCACATTGAGGAGAACAAGTCCGCAGACACAAAACAGTGGTCCAATTTCAGATAGAAAGAGTGTCATCTGACTAAAAGAAATAGTACAAAGGAAAGGGTGAGTATTCCTCCACACCTTCAGCAGGCCAAAGTCAGCCACTGATTGCTGCTATGCTTGTGAAGATTTAGAGCATCTGAGTGTCATGGATGATGACCTATTTAGGTCAGTGTCAAAAAAACAATAGTAATCTCCCCTCAGAATCTGACTGACGTCCCCTATGTTGAGTAAATTCCAAAGCTAATTTTTGAAAAAAGAAAAGGTTTTCAGCATTTGGCCATAAAGGTACCCCATGTTGCACAACCCTGGGTTGATAGTAGCTTTTAGCACATTCTCCTGAAAAACACGGCCTTAACCAAATACCTGTTCCTCTAGACCTGACATTAAATCATAACATAAATAAGGTATATGGTTACATTAGCGTGCAGATAATAGCACAGCACAAAACTGCGCAGAGAAAATAACATTTGTGAAAACAGTGACAGGGAAAGTATAGTGAGGATATAACAGTGCTATCCCTGTGGCTGTTTTCACCATCTCAGTGTGTGCTTACCAGCATGCCCTCAGTGTTGCTTAGTGGATAAAGCCACAGGCTGTGGATGGCGGTGGTACCTATGACCATCCCCAGATTCGAGTCTCAACTGCATTTTTGTAAAAAAAATTTTCTTAAGTCACTTCCTGTGTGTCTCCTACCCCTGTATTCCCTCCCAAATAGATTGTATAAAGGCCCCCTTTTCCAAGCTGTTCTGCCCACCCAACTTGCCCCATGTCTTCTTTCTCACCCCCACCTTAGTTCTGTCCATGGTGACTTCCTCCACAAGCTCTGCCCACCACCCAAATCACACCCATTCCCCCACATGTGTCACCCCTTGGAGTTGGTTATTTTATAGTGGGGGGGGCACAGAGGCCCACTATCCTCCACAGTGAGCACTGAGAGGAAGTACAGTAGTCCTTAAGAATGGCTGCTTTCTGTTCATCCTCCCCGTATCCTGCCTCCTCTGTCAGCCTAACAATTCCTCCCCTCATCTTCCTTTTTTCCCTAATGTATCTAAAGAACAGGTTTCCCTCTTTGACCCCCTCTACAATATAGAATTCTATGTCTGCATTTGCAGCCTGCCTTCTTGACCTCCCTCATCTTTAACTGATAGTTGCCCAATTCCCCTTCTCCCTGTTACTCCTTGTATCTAATGAAGGCCCTTTATTCTCCTCACTGCCTCCCTGTCCTTTGATAAATAGATTGGTCTCTTGTACTGGTTACACTTGGTAACCATTCTCAGGCAATACTCAGTTGCATTGATAATGGTTCCTTTAATTACTCCCCATCTCACCTCCACCAGCCTGATTTCATCTACTGCATATAACTTATCCTTGACTAATTTATTCATCTGGTCAGTCTGCTTCTGCTTTTCTGAAATCCATAACCACATCCTTTGACAAGGGTATACTGATACTCAGAGCCAATTTGAACTATATGGTGTTATGGTCACTGGACCCAAGTGGTTCCTAAACACATGCTCCATTTTCCATTTCCAAGTTGGTGAGCACTATGAAAAAAGAAGAACAATACTGTAAGCAGAAAGGATAAATGACACTAGAAGGCAGATACTTTCTAATTTGTGTTGTTTCTGTAAACACACAGTCTGAAGCCTCAAACACAGCAGAAAGTATCATGGGTATGCAAATCTACATGGGTGTTGGAAGTACTCTGTGATATGTTATAACTGGCACTAGATTCTGTTTGACAATGCAGTACTCTGACATCACCACAGCTGACTTAAAAGTATGTTTACAGTCTTTTTTATTGTTGCAGTGAATGAAAGAGGTGAAGTACTGTAATTTCTATGTTAATAAGAAAAAAGAAGGATAATACATAGAATACATAAAGTATACTAGAGGACAGATACCTTCCAATTTGTGTGGGTCCTGTAAAGACACACAATCAGATGCCTTAAATGCAGAGGGGTCTGATCAGGTCTTATACATTGCATTGCTTGTAATAAAATAGGCTGTAACATAGAAATATGTGAAAAAAAATTCTGCCGGCAGAATTTGGGCAAAAATCGGACTTTCACTTCCATGAAGTTTGGAAATCATTTTGCCAAATTTCATGGAAATTCTGGGTTAAAATGACTGAATAAATGAACAGAATGAACAGTACAGACTGTGGGTTAAAGTATTAAACTGAAAAAAAAATCATAAATGATCACTGTCAGTGGTCAGTTCTGTGGCTTTTTTTTCTGCAATTTAATACAATAATCTACTCCCCCACCCCCACAGCTCGTGCCTGCTCTAGGTTAAAATTTCATGATGTTTAGCTGTCGGTAATAGTGCCTACTGTCTTTTTATTTATTTATTTTACAGGGGATCAGGAATAGGGATAGGGGTCCACTAAACATCAGGGAGTAAAGAAAGTACTGTTTTTTTTTTATTAAGAGGGTCATGGATAGGTAGAGGGTCTGTTAGACACCAGGGAATAAAGGACTGTCTTTTTTTTTATTAAGGGGATCAGGGATAGGGAGGGGGGGTCTGCTAGACACCAGGGAATTATACATTATTTTTACATGGGTCCCATGACTGGCAGGTGGGGGGACCACTAGACACCAGGGTATTTTTTTTACATCGGCCCATGATTGGCAAGGAGAGAACCACTAGACACCAGGGAATGTTATTCTAAAGGGGCCCACAATCAGCATGGCAGGGGGGCTACATTACAAAACAATGCATTAAACTGCAGATGGAATAAATTCCACAGTTTATATATATTATTCTGCAGTTTCCACAGGGTAAGAATGTACAAAACACATTCAGATGATTCCAATCTCGCCAATGGCAGAAGTTCAGAAAATTATGTGAAATTTCCAAAATTTCACAAAAGTTCCCCAAAAGCGGAACTCACAACTTTTCATCATGGGCTTTTTGGGACCCCACCTCATGAACACTGTCACTGTTGTTTTGTTACTCAGTCCTGTAAGGTGATTTCATGGTTGCTGCATAAAATCACCTTTGTGACCGAGTAATGAAATAACAGTGTTAGTGTTCATGAGGGTCCTATATGTTGAAAATCTGAAAAATACTACAAAATGCCTGAGATATGAGTGGTCATTGAAATTTTTCTACACATACTCATAACTTTGGCAATTTTTAATATTTTCACTCCAAATTTTCAACATAGACATTTTTTTACACCACCTCATGAACAGCACAGCTGTCATTTTTCACATGCTGGCCGAAATGTGTTTCCGTACCTGTGGCATGGAATGGTATTTTGCCATGGATTATGAATGTTTCACCAATGGGGTTTATGAGGTATGGTGATAAGAAGACTATGCTGAAAATTTGGGGTTAAATTACGAACAAAAGCCAAAGTTATGATCATTCATTGCAATTTCCATACGCCTATTCGTAACTATGGAAATGTTCAATATTTTGACCCCAGATTTTCAACATAGCCTTCTTATTTCCCCACCTAATGTATGTCATAGCTGTAATTTTTCAAATCCTGGCCAAAATGTGTTTTCTCAACTGTGGTGTGGAAAGGCATCACAGTTGTGCAGAACTATGTTTTGGTAGGGATTTGAAAATTTTTTACACCAAGTACTATACATGTCCTGGGGTAATCTGATGACTATGGTAATAATTTGCTCATGCATTTATGGAGAGATGGGTGCATAGGGTCTGAAGGACCCTGCACTCCCACAATAAAACAAGGAAAATCTTGGAGCATGGGAGCACAGGACCCAAAGGCCCTGCATTTCAACAGGGAAATGAAGGTCAGTTTCAATTTCTTTGCAGTAATGGGCCCTGCGCTCCCATAAACAACTACAGGTACAGTAATACTTTCACAAAAATTAAGGAAATTAATTGTAAAAAAACCTCCATTAATGCATCAGTTAGGGTTCATATCACAGCGACAAAAGTGTGGAAATGTGGTTTTAGGGTTCCCAGCCCTAACACCCAACCTCACCCCCCACACAACCCTATCATGCCACCCCACCCCTACCGTCTACACACCAACAGGTGTCGAGGTGTGCCTTGGGATCATCATCCCTAATGCTCACCCCATTCTTCTGTACTGTACCATCTTACCTTCCTTACAAATTGAATAGGGTGAGCATTAGGGCATATGCCCCCAAGGCACACCCTGACACCTATTGGTGTGTGGATGGTGGGGGTGGGGTGGTAGGGTTGTGTGTGGGGGGATGAGGTGGGGTGTTAGGGTTGGGAACCCTAACACCTCATTTCCATACTTTTGCTGCTGTAATATGAACCCTAACTGATACATTAACAGAGTTTTTTGCAATACATTTATTAGACCGCGCCACTATAGTTAGGGTTCAGTTGTCACTTCTGTGTTAAACTCAAAATTTTGCTCATTAATAACTTTGGACCCATTCAGCGGATTTGCCTGAAATTTGGTATGCATGGTAGGGCATGGTAGATCTCTTGATCTGCCAAATTTTATTTCAGACAGACTTACGGTCTTTATGTATGAAAACGCTGAAAAATGCAAAATTATCCATTTTTGGAAGCAGCTTTTGGGATTTTGGATGTGGCCCTGCACGGCCGTTGTGTGGCATGCTTTTCTGTGAGATGGTTTGTTTGAAAGAGCTTTGGTGGCTGAACATGCCGCTTTTCATTTGGTGAAAAAGTATTAAAGCATTCAAAAGTTATGCCACTTTTAATTTCCCATTGTAAGTCAATGGGAAAATTTATATGCATGTTTTGTGAACAAAGAATGGGATTCTGGCCATCTTGTCCCACCTGACGATTAAAGAATTTGCAGCCTCATGGTTCAAGAATCTTTGTCCCTGAAAATTTTAAAAATTCTTTGATTGCAAGGTTCGCCATCTTGTTTCTAAATTTCCGATCGGAAAAACACAAATATCTCGGCTCAGGGGTCACTTCTGAAGTAAAACTTGGATGGGTTTTACTCAGGAGAACTCCGATCTATTGAGCCATGTCTTTGGTTTCATCCAAATCGGTCAAAAAATAGAGTTATAAGCTTTTAAAATCTTAATTCGTGGCTCGCTAACGATCTTTGATCGCGAGCCTACAAATTCTTTGATTGCTAGATTCTTTGATCGCGACTGTGCATCGCGAGCGAGGGCGAGATGGTCAGATTTAAAAGTCTATTTTCTCAGCCCAGGGATGCCCTAGGAAGATAAATGAGGGTGGGTTTTGCTGAGGGGACTCCGTTCTGCCCGATCTGAAAAAAAAAATCATGTTTTCAATATCCCTGGTAGTCTAGTGGTCCCCCCAATCAGTATTAAAAAAATAATGTTCTGCATTTCCCTGGTAGTCTAGCAGCCCCCCCAATGTGTATTTAATAAATAATGCTTTGTATATCCCTGGTAGTCCAGCAGTCCCCTCGATCTGTATAAAATTAATATTGTTGTCCATATCCCTGCTAGTCTAGCACCCCCCCGATCATCATAAAATACATTACGATCTCTAATTTCATGGTAGTCTAACGGCCTCACTGATCTGTATAAAATTAATATTGTTGTCCAAATCCCTGGTAGTCTAGCGGCCCCCTCGATCATCATAAAATACATTACGATTTCTAATTTCCTGGTAGTCTAGTGGCAACCCACCTAGCCGTGCCAGCCAACCCAGCTCCCCCCTGCCCTTCCCCAGCTGGTGACTGGCACAGCCCTCTACCTCACAACCACCCAGGCATGTGTGTGGCAGCTAATGCAAAGAAGCACTCAGAAATAATTTCTGAGGCTTGCTTGAGGCCACATCACACACAGTCGGTGGCTGGCCGTGGAGGTAAGAGGTGGGCAGCGCCAGTCGCCAGCTGGGGAAGGGTGGGGGTGCTGGTTGGGCTGGTATGGCTGGTTGGGGGGGGGTGATCATTAGACTACCAGAGAATTGAAGATCTTTTTTTTTTTTTAATACACTTTGATTCCAATGTCACATAACAATGAAAATGAGAACCATTGACAAGGCCTTAACAAAACAATGTACCATTCAACAGTTTATGAATCCAAAGGCCTCCGCCATAGAAATGGACATTAAGTCTTTTACTATTAATATCATCAAGAAAAGGAAAAGGAAAAAGAAAAAAGGAAAAAAAAAGGGACAAACTAACTAACTAACTACCCCTGGTGCTTCCCTATCCCCCCCCATGTAATTCTGCAAATAGAAAGAACCACATAACACCCACGCATAGAAGACCTAATCCACAGTAATATTCTAATTTTTCCACACCATTAAGACTGCTTGCAGATGGCCCCATTTTACATTATATGAATGCACCCTATTACCCATCTGAACTATATGCCTCTCTAATTGTAGTGCCAACAAAACCTCTTTATGCCATTCGATAATTGGAGGTGCAAACTCATCTATCCAGTGTCGTAAAATAATCGCTTTGGCTGCAACTGCAATGATAGCTATGTATGCTTTCTTCTGTTTGCTCATTTCCTTAGGGAAATGATTAATCAAGCAGATTTCAGATGTAAAGTAATGGTCAAGCTCAAGGAAAGAGCTGAGTGATTTCTGAATCGCACTCCAAAGTGGTTGAATTTTGGGGCACTCCCATAACATATGAAGTAAATCTCCATTACCAGCTTTACATCTGTTACATCGAGGGGATGCGCGCTTACTTATTTTATGTAATTTAACTGGAGTATAATATAAGTTGTGCATAATGTTAAACTGCTGCAACCTATATCTGTCCTGCTTTACATACTTGTATAGATTGCCCCAAATTCGGTCCCAAACTCTGACATCTTCCCTCATCCCAAGTTTCTGCATCCAATAACAACAGATAATTGCGGGCCACTCTGACACAATTCTCTGGATTTCCTGATACAGTCTGGAAACCTAATGGGGTTGATCTGCTATGTATAATAATGAGGACAATTCAATCTTATTTACTGCTGGTTGCTTCCAGATCCTAAGGCAAGTTTTAACCACGCCACTAACTTGCCAATACTTGAAGACATCCCCTTTCACAGCAGGTATTTTTGAACTGAATTGCTCAAATGGCAATATTTCCCCGTGAGGTGCGACATCACTGAGACGCAACCCCACGAGAAGCTTCCAAAATGTAGGGGGAATCTGCCTTTTCTGAATTTGGAAATGTACATTCTGAATTAATGGCTGTTCCAGAGAATTATGCCAGCTCACCCCAAGTATCCCCTGTGCCTGATGTAAGGCCCTATTTAACCAACCAATTGGAGTATATTTAAGAATTTTGGGAAGACATCGTGGGTCCATATAAATAGCTGAGTTGAGGGTTATGTATGCTTTGGCCACAAGATACCTCTCATTAATGACCCACGGGGGTAGATAGGCACTTGAACTTTCTGAGGATATAGGCCGGGGCCATGAAACTACCTTACTAATATGTGATGCTATATAATAGTTAAAGAAGGAGGGAAGTGCCAGACTTCCATGCTTCCTGGGCCTAGTAAGTTTAATGTATGCCCTCCTTACACTCTTCCCCTTCCATATGAAATCATTGAGCACTTTCTGCAAATTATCAAACCATGACTTGGGTAAATAAAACCCTAACATATTTAGAGGGTAAAATATTCTTGGCAAAATATTCATCTTCACTGTTTCTACTCTAGCCCAGAATGATAAAGGCAATATCTTCCGCCTCTCTAGGTCTAGTTTTATTACATTAATCAACTTGTTAAGGTTCTCTTTAATCATAGTGAACCTACACTTTGAGATCTTAAGACCAAGATAATTCAATGATCTGGATTCCCAATTAAGTCCCAGCTCTATGGCAATTTCTGGTAGGCATTTACCATTTAAGGGAAAAAGCTTCATCTTAGATAGGTTAAGCTTGTAGTTCGACACTCTGGAGAACTGTGCTATTACTTGTAAAATTGCTGGTATACTAACCTCAGGTTCCTCCATATGTAAAAGCAGATCATCTGCATAAGCGGAAAATAAGTACTTATGATTACCAATATGTATTCCCTTTATATCCTGAGAAACTAAGGAATTGGAGATCTTAATGTATTTCACGATGATAGGGGGCAGCTAGACTACCAGGGATATACAAAGCATTATTTATCAAATACACATTGGGGGGCCACTAGACTATCAAGGAATTGGAGATCGTAATGTACTTTATGATGATCGGGGGGACCGCTAGACTACCAGGTATGTACAAAGCATTATTTATTAAATACACATTGGGGGGCCACTAGACTACCAGGGATATGGACGACATTATTTCTTAAATGCACATTGGGGGGCCGCTATACTACCAAGGAAATGCAGAACATCATTTTTTTATACAGATCTGGCAGAACGAAGCCCCCTGAGCAAAATCCACCCTCATTTGACTTCCTAAGGCACCCCTGTGCTGAGAAAATTGAAAATTGTTTTTTTAATCTAGCCATCTCATCCCTCGCTCTTTGTTCATAAGCATGCACTTTCTTTGATCGTGAGCCTGTAAATTCTTTGATCGCAAGATTCTTTGATCGCGATCATGCATCGCGAGCGAGGGACAAGATGGCCAGATTAAAAAATCAATTTTCTCAGCCAGGGGTGTCCTAGGAAGACAATTGAGGGTGGGTTTTACTCAGGGGGCTTTGTTCTGATGAACCATGGCAGTGGTTTACCACAATTCTTTGAATTTTTTAAATTACAACAGTTTTTATTCTTTGGTTATGATTCTGCAAATTCTTTGATCGCGAGCCTGCAAATTCTTTGATCGCAAGATTCTTTGATCGCGATCGTGCATCGTGAGCGAGAGATGAGATGGAAAGATTAAAAAATCTATTTTCTCAGCCCAGGGGTGCCCTAAGAAGTCAAATGAGGGTGGGTTTTGCTCAGGGGCTTTGTTCTGTCGAACCATGGTGGTGGTTTACTGCAATTGCTTCAATTTTTTGATTTATAGCATTTTTCATTCTTTGTTCATGAGCCTGAAAATTCTTTGATCACAAGCCTGCAAATTCTTTGATCGTTAGATTCTTTGATCGCCATCTTTGATCTCGAGGGGGGACAAGATGGCCATATTTTTTATAATGGAATAGATAGGGAAATTTTACCAATTTTTAACATTGAATATCTCAGAAACGGTTTGGTCTTTTTACTTGAAATTTGGAAGGTGTTTACAGCATGTCCTGTAGATGTGAATTATGGTGTTTTCATGTCAGAGAAATTTTCTTTTGTGGAGATATTGTGTGACACACTTTACATGTTGCAGACAGTGTTTTAGATTGTGCTGGTGGCTTGAAATTGATAGGGTGCCTAGCCTTAGTGTCATGGATGTAGTTTTCAGTTGTTGTGTGTGTTAAATGTCAACAGGTGCAGAACTGTGCCACTCTGATGAATGAAAATGTCAAATTTTGACATGTTATATCTCAGACATGGTTTGATCTTTTTCTTGAAATTTGGAGGGTGCTGATTGCATGTCCTGTAGATATTAATAGCAGTGTTTATGTGTCAGACAATATATTTTTTGCGGAGATATTGTGTGGCACAGTTTACTTTTTGTGGACAGCATTTTCTATTGTTCTACTAGATTAACATTTGTTTGGTGGCTGGCCTTGCTGTTGTCAATGTACTTTTTAGTCATTGGGTGTGTAATGTGGCCTGACACTTACAAGTTGGTGGGAGCATGGGGTCCAAAGAGCCCCATGCTCCAACTAACAAGCGCAACGTTCTACTTTTCTATTCTTTCTTAAAAAGTAAGGAAATTCTATGTAAAAAAAACTTTGTTAATGCATCAGTTAGGGTTCTTCTACAGCAACAAAAGTGAGGAAATTTACCATTGGGGTCCCACCCGTTGAACTCCACCCACCCTGCCCCCACCAACAGGCATTGGGGTGTGCGTTAGGGTTGTCGGCCATAACTTTCACCCCATCCTTCTACACTGCACCACCTCAGCTTGTTTACACATGGGATGGGGTGAGAGTTAGGGCTGACAAACCCAACGCACACCCGATGCCTATTGGTGGGGAGCAGGTGGGGTTCAATGGGTGGGAAACCTAATGGCGAATTTCCTCACTTTTGTCACTGTAGAAGAACCCTAACTGATGCATTAACAAAGTTTTTTTGCATAGACGCTATATATATAAGTATATATATATGATACATGATGCCCAGGAGTGTGATACGGCAAATATTCTCACTCCTGCAGAGTGAGCTCTGGATACTCATGAGTGCCAAAGGCACTAGTGAGTATCCAGAGCTCACAATGCAGGACTGAGAATATTTGCTGTATCACATGATCTGGGCATCATGTATGTGATTTATACAATACGGGCTAGGTATTGTGCTATTTTATGGTTCTGTGTTTTGTAGGTTTAAGTATTTGCAGGTGTAACTTGGCTGCCTCTGTAGTATGAGTGTGAGATTTCTGAATGGGTTGTATGTGTAGTTTTTCATTGGCTGTATAGATGAATGGGAGTGTTTTGATTAGCTACTGCTCTGAGGAGTTGTGGCTGGTATGCTACGATTGGTTGTGGTGTGCTGTATGGTGATTGGGTAATGAGCTCGTGAGTCTCTTTTAATTAGGTCTACAGTAGTTGTGGGAGGGGCGTCAGTGAACTGGTGTGCCGAGTGCATAGTGTTAGGACTGGGATGAATCTTATTTTGTTTTTCTTAAGTAGTAAATATTTATTTTTTTATTGTGTATGTAGTGCTTTGTGCAACATTTATTTTTTGGACACACGTGATTTTGTTGTACAATTCACTGGATAGTGTTTATTCCATTATGAACAATTAGTGGAGTTCTGTTCTTTTCGGGTAAGTTTTCTTCTATATCAGAACTGCAGTCCATGTTAGTTCTTAGTTTATTCGGAGTCTGTGTCAGATTCTATGACACAAAGTCTTTTGCGGGGGCTAGCTTCATGCTGAGGACCTATAATGGAAAAAAAAATATTAAGAAATTGTTAGCAACAGAAGCATGATTTACTTCTTACACTATGATAGTGAAGTTGGGGAAATTACCTTGGATGATATTAAATGTGATATGTTGTGCAGTTATGTTGGGGTGATTGAAACATGCTGTAAACGTGTCAGAGCAGGTTTTGAAACTCTGATTTAGACATGTTTGTGGCAAGATATCTTTTGATGTTGATGGCTGAGGTTCACAGGAACTTAAGATATTATATATTTTCTGTTGTTTATTGTCACTGATTTTGGCGTATTCATTTAGATATAGCAGCTTCTTATGCCCAGAAACCTGGATTATGTCATTACCGGGTATATCAGAATCAAGGAGTTTTTGTACCAAGTGTTTCCTGATTGAATGGTTTGTTAATCTTTTTTCAGTTTTGATATCTGCTTTTTCAATCATATTTCTCACAATTTTACTGATGCTGTTAATGTCTAGAGGCTGGTTTTTGAACCACGCTGTTGGATTTTGGGCAGTTGGTGTATGGTTGATAGCAAGAAAAAATGGAGCGTCACCATAGTCTGCTTTCTCAGGTCTTCAGCAGTGATAGATCATATAGTTTTTTACTGGACATTTAAGTATGTCAACAATTTCACATGCCCGAGGTTTAATTTTTCTACTGTCTTTTGCATTTGTTCCTCTTCTTGTTTTAGTTTGCCTTTCCATGCAGTATTCTAAGTAATGTTTATTTTGTTCATCTCTTTTAAGGGTTACATCTCCCCACTTCAGGTTCCATGTTTCTGTGTTCCCTCTTAAGCCAAAATATAGAGTTACTGTTACCCACATAGTATTAATTAGCGATTGCGGAGTTTCAGGTCCAAGTTTCTTTTTTTTATAGAGTTCATCAATAATTTTGTCAGTCAGTTCATCTGCTGCCTGAGGACGATTTCCTTTCCCAGTTTGTTTCAGCAGCTTTTGCTTTGATAATGATACTTGCTGTGTCTTTTCAAATATACTTGATGTGCTGAGATTTTCAGGGTGTGAACAGTCCTTTAAATATCTTTCGATACTTTGAAATCTGGACCTGACACTCAACAGTTCATAATCAGTGCTGTCTACATGTTGACAATGTGTAAAGTAATGGGATAATAAGAGATTCAATTATTCAGGTTTTATGTGCTCAATAGGTGTCTTAATTCCCATAGTGTCAGTTAAACAGGTTAATAAACTGTTCACATCAGCTGTTGTTTTACGTTTCGTATTTTCGTTTTTTGTACTATTAATGAATTTCTCAATTTGTTTCTTATTTACCAGTGTGTTGCTTGCAATTGGTATTGTGCTTTTCATATCTGATACCGAAGGTTCTGTTGTATCTGGTTCTGCTGACGGGTCTAAGAGCGGCTCCTCGTCTTGTTCAAATTGGCTGCAACTTAAAAATATTTCTTCAGCTTTATTCAGTGGTTTTTGTGTACGCTTTAGCTTCAATTTGTTAAGCACTTGATGTTCGGCAACTTTTTTTGATTTTAGAGCTTGCTTACCTAATGCCATAATGGTACTTTTTAATTTTTTATTGTAGTCCTTCTTTCATGTATGTGCTGCAAAGACGTCGACTCCTGAATTGTATTGTAGAAACTAGTTCTTAATAAGGTATGTTCGTCGTGATTTTCATGGCTGTTTCTGATTATCGTTGATTGCAATTAAATGTCCTGCACCTGTTTACCGGTTTTCTAGTTACATAGACATGACGTATGCACAGTGGTAATTTGATGTAGTGATGTAGAGACTGTGTGTATAAATGTAACATTTTACATTTATACATCTGTGCTTTGCATGAGTAAGATGTTTATTCAACTGCAGTGGAAAATGCATTGTTTTATTTCACTCAATATCATATCACCCATATTGTATAAATATATATATATATATATTAGTAGTGCGGCAGCCTCACTATAGTAAGGAAGGAGCAGCAGTTTCTATGTTAAACCTGAAATGTTGCACTTTAATAACTTTGCAGTCCTTCAATGGATTTGCACACAATTTTGCATGCACAGTCTCCTGGGGTAGATCTCTTGACATGCCATGTTTCATTCTGGTTGGATTCATGGGTTCCTAGATTCAGGTAGTGCAAAACCCCAAAAATATGCCACTGTTTGCAGTTTTTTTCTCATTGTGCTGTACACAGATGGTGATGAATTTTGTCTGAAATTGTTATGGTAGAAAGAACTTGAGTGACAGAACATGTCAGTGTTTATTTGGTGAAACAATATTAAATTGTTCCAAAGTTATAGCATTTTTAAGGTCCCATTATTTTCAATGGGTTTTTCATTTTTCAGGATAGCTGCATGGTATGAACATGGGATCCTGATTCGCCAGCGGCCAATCCTGGATCACCAGAAAAATTCCTTGTTCACCAGCCGCCATCTTGTTTTTTTATTTTTTCCCCAAACATACTGTCATAACTCTGCCCAGGGATGTCTGTTTGCCACATTAAAGTATGATTTCAGCTCATGGGGAGTCTATGAGCTGTGCTTTGTGCTTTCCGACATTTGTATGCCCCTGGAAAGTTTGTTTTTTATTGTTTTAATTTCTTGTTCATCACTCGCTTAATTCCTTGTTCATGAGTCTTTGTTCATCATGTGAACAAGGAAAGTAGTTGACAAACAAGGATTTCAATCTGGCCATCTTGTCCTGAGATTTTCAGACAAGATGTCCAGAGCTGGGATTCTTGATCACCAGTGGTGAACCAGGATGGCAGACATTTAAATTGGCTGGATAACAAGGATTTCTGTCTGGACATCTGGTTGTGAAAATTTCAGATGAGATGGCCAGACCATGAGTCCTTGTTTGCCAGCCAATTTCCTGATTCAAGATTCATTTTTGTCTGGCGAATAAGGAATCTAGTGGCGAACAAGGATTTTTTCCTACGGCCATCTCCTCACAAAAAAAGTGTTTAAGAACCATCTGGTCCTGAAAATTGTAGCCATTTCATCACTGTCCACTGAACAGCCCTGGTGTCTAGTGGCACGCACCACCCTCTATCCACATATGGTTTCCTGATATATATTTTTTTAAGTTATATATATATTTAAATGGTTTATTTTTATCATAGTGGCATTCTGCCACTTATTGGTCTTTAATCCCTAGTGTCTAGCACCCTCCAAATTTTCTCCTGTTTGTTTCCATGGTGGTTAGTGACATCCCCCCACCCTTCCAGATCTGTGCTTGGCTGTAAAGGAAAAAACAGTCCCTCTTTGTCTTCTCCCCCTTTAAAAAAAAGTTCCATTGATGATTACATCTGTATCCCCACCCGACCTTGCACTGTGGACCCTCCTCCCCACACACCCCTGAAGTCCCCACTGACCCTCACTCACCTCCAGAGGTCACAAGTTTGAGACCCACTCTGCTGATTGAAAACACATCTTGCTGCTGGAATCGGCAGCTATAATATGAAGTATGGTAAATATGTTTCTATGTATTTCAATGGGGGGTTCAACTTTCGACCATAACCTGAACATTTATTGAGATTTTGGACCCAGATTTTTAACATAGGCTCTTGGGAACCCCATCTCATGACCAATATGATTGTCATTAGGCAACTCCTACTGGAAAGGTGATTTTGCAGTCCATTGGCGAAATCATCTTTCCAGTGGGATTTGCATAAAAGCACATACTAATGCCCTTGCATTGGTAGAGGAGGTGGGAGGGGAGAAAATGGTGGAAAAGAGCCTGGCAGGCTCCACAATGGTCTGTCATGCCCTGAGGGCTGTCCCTGGCTTCTGGATTAGGTCTCTGAAGTGGGAAGCCAGCAACCTCCTCCCTGGCCACACCATGGGGGCAAGCAACTGGGATATTTCCAGAAAACCAGCAGGAGAGGTGTGACCAGAGAGTGAGTCCCTCTGTCAGAATGGCTGTAGCCACCTGGCAGAGCTCCAGGCAGAAAAAGATAATAATTAAGAAAAAAAAAGAACAATATAGATATTACCTGTGTTTCTGTCTGTCTGTCTATCAACCTACTGGTCAATTAACCTATCTATTCATTGCAAAAAGCTTTGTTAATGCACCAGTTATGGTTAAAGTGATAAAAGTAGGGAAATGTGGTGATAGGGTCCCAACCCTAACACCCCACCCTCACCCTTTGGACAGCAACAGAATAAACCATTATGGTTTCACATCTCCTGCATCATCACAAATCAAGTGTGGGGTGTACCTTGGGATTGCTAACCCTAATACTTACCCCGTTCCATCAATAAATAAGCTGAGATGGGTAGAGTATTTGAGAATGAGGTGAGGTGAGCATTAGGGTAACCAATCACAAAGTACAAAACACACTTGATTTGTGACGATGCAGAAGAGGTGAAACTGTAATAATCTTTCATGTTACTGCCTACAGGGTGGGGCTGGGGGGTGTTAGGGTTGGGAACCATAACACTACATTTTCCCACTTTGGTTGCTTTAACCCTAATTGGTGCATTAACAATGTGCCTTACATTTAATTTCCTTATTTTTTGAGGTAGTATAATCGTATTCTTATTTGCCTGTAGGAGTGCATCCCTCTATAGATGCTGCCAAAACAGCAACCAAATTGTCAGCATAGACTTCTTATTACCACACCTCATAAAACTGGTAGGAAAACTGTTCAAATCCCCACCAAAACATCATTCTGTGGCATCAAAATGTCATTTCATGCCACAGGTGTGAAAACATATTTTGGCCAGGATTTGAAAAATGTCAGCTGTCACATTCATGAAGTGGTGTTAAAAAATTGGCTATGTTGAAAATCTGGTGTCAAAATATTGAAAATTACCAAAATTACATTTGAGTGTAGTAAAATTTCAATTTATGGGCATAACTTTGCCATCTGGACATATTTTGACCCCAAATTTGCAACATAACCTTCTTATGCACCCACCTCATGAACAAGAGTAGTGAAAAGTTTCATATCCTGCCCAAAAGATGATTTTGATCAGTGACTGTGAAATCACCTTTCAGGCTGGATTTGTGTAATTCTAGCATCCATGTTCATGAAGTGGGGTTGCAAAAATATCATGTTGGAAATCTGAGCTACAAATATGCAAAAATGACTAAGTTATGCATCAAAATTGAAAACTCCATTGAAATACATTGAACAACACTTACATTAGTTTTTCATATTGCAGTTGGCAGTTCCAGCAGTAAGATGCATCTTCAATTGGATAGTGGATCTTTGCTCTGTGACCTGTTCAGGTGAATGAGGGTGTGTGGGGGTGTACTAGGGGGTGTGGGGTTGTGGGTATTGAGTGGGAGGTGGGGGTGGGAGGTCATATTGGCAAAGGACTGTTTTCTTTTTGCAGGGGAAAAAAACATTGAGGGACTATTTTCTTTATTTCAGAGGAGAACAGCAACTGCAGGATGAGAGGTGCCACCAGACACCAAGAAAACACAGAACCATGATGGGGATGGCTATCAGAGGGTATGGATGCCACTAGACACCATGGAAAGACAAAAACACAAGGTGAATGGTGATTAGAGGGTGGGAGGTGCCACTAAAATCAGGGAAAGACAAAAACATAAGGAGAATGGCAATCACAGAGAGGGGGTACAACTAGACACTGGGAGACACAGACACCTAAAGGGGATGGTGATCAGAGGGTGGGGGGTACCACTAGATACCAGGAAAAGGCACAAACATAACAGGAACAGTGACTGAAGGGTGGGGATGCCACTAGACACCAGGAACAGACAAAAAATCTAATGGGGGTGGCAACTGGAGGGTGGGGGATGACACTAGACACCAGGGAAAGACAACAGTATTAAGAGGACAGCAATTGAATGGTGGGGGTGCCACTAGACACTAGGGAAACAATAAACTCATACAGGGATGGTGATCAGAGGGTGGGTGGTGCCACCAGCCACCAGGGCAACATTACAGACATCAAGGGACAGCAATGGGGTGGTGCCACTTCACACCAGTGAAACGGCTTGCTGCTTTCACTGCAGCCCACATCATGAGTTCCAGGTGTGGCTGCACAAGTCAAGGACATCCCACTGTTCTCATACAGAGAATGCAGGTGAAAGGGTCCTCTCACTATGCTTGGCACCCTGGATTTTGGGTGCCAATAAAAGGTATTTGTGGCAACTGTAAGAAAAAAAATACCAGAATCTTGCTAAACAGGTTCTGTTAGCTAGGTTCAGGTGTCTGCTTTTGTAAAAATACATAATTAGTATGTACTTGTATTGACAAATAAAGAAAGAATATGGTGGACATTGTGAAACAAAAAAAAATGAAACTGGTTCACGAAACCCATTTTTGTTTCAGGAAACAGCAAATTTGCAAACTGAAAAACACTCTCATGAACCAGAAATTTCTGGTTTGTAGTTGGAGCTTATTTTTTAAATCCTGATAACTCAGGAACAGTTTACTCTTGTTTCACCAAACCTTTGAAAGCCACTACCTCAGCATAGACCATGTGTACCCTGAATGTTTTGTGCAGTAATTCAGTACCATGTAGCCTGTACATGTTAGCAAAACACACACACAAAAAAAATGGTAACTATAGGAAAAATTGGGAACTTTTACTAAATAAGGGGTATCCAGATCTCAGAAACTGCACAAGGTGCCATTATGAAACTCTCTGTGTTTTTACAACATGGTAAGTGAATGAAAAATGCTAATTTGTGGACTATTCCAACAAATCCAGCCAAAGTTGTTAAAATGCAAAGTTAAGGGTTTAACATTGACAACCCTACTCAATGCTAAGTATAGGGCTGCACCCCTATAACATATATTATATAAACATATAGACAAGTACTAGAGCTGTGTAGAATGTGAAATTCTGCTGTCAGAATTACTGCAGAATGGTAATTCTGCCTCTAAAGTGCTTTGCGGAATTTCTTCTTAAATTCCTCAGAATTTTGAAAAGCATTTCTATGCAAATTGTGGAATAATTTTCCAAAGATCCTATAGACCGTGGAATACTTTTCTATGGAATGCAGAAAAAAAATCTATGATGTATGTGAACTATTGATTATTATTCCACAAAAAAAATTTCGCATGCACAATGTCGAAACTCTGCAAGTGGTGGAAATAGGTAGAATTTTCTAAAATTCCATGGCATTCCATTCCATTGGAAATTCAACATCTCACACAGTCCTACACAGTACACACATTATGCTGGTGCACAAGCACCAGTATAGTTTGGGATGAGTAGGCTGTTTAACGATAAATCCAATTCTTGCTCCTTAATAACTTTGGTGGGATTCAACAAAATAAAGCAGCATTGGCCATGTGTGGGCTGACTGGCAGGTTCACAAGACGTATGAAGTTTTATGACACTTAGTTCCGAGATCCTGTGTGTCAGAAAATGATAAAATCCTATTTTTTTCCACTTTGTTATGCCATTTTATTTGCTCTCACCTGCAGCATAGACAGTACAGAATTTTTTCCAAAACTGTCAGATAGAATGAACCTGTATCAAGGTAGTGCGTTCTGTAGGTTTTGTATAAACGTATTAATTGGTTCCAGAGTTATAGGGATTAAAATTTTATTTTTCTGAGCATGCTCGGTAGGATTTTAGGATAACCTTCTGATACCACACTAAAATTTTGCTTTCAAAAGCATTTTACTTTCATACAAATTAGTGTTCTACAGGTCATGAGAAACATTCTCGCATCATAACTCATCCTTTTTTTTTTCAAAACAAAAAACATGAAACGTACACAAAAATGATGATTCTTGAAAAAATAAACCCCTAAACCTAGGTAAACTGGTCCCATTTAGATAATGTACATGCTTGTGAGTCCCAGTTCAGTCTAGAAATATGTTTTCTGGGCACCCTAAAATCCTGAGTGCCCAGCTTAGCGACAGCAGTAATTTTTGAGGTTCTGAGTCAAGAATTCCCTTGTCACATACAAAGTGCTATAAAAGGGGAATTTTTATCTCGTACCAAAAACTCTGAAAGCTACATGCTCCATCCCAGTTCAGCCTTTCTTCCTTCCTTCATCCTTTCTCCTGTTTTTTTTTTTCACTATTTAAATACGGCCCCCCCAGCTCAGCCAGCCTCCCTCTTCCTTCTTCCTTCAGGATGAAGATTTTTCAAGTGGTCCTCATTGGTAACTCTGACAACCCACTCCCCTCCACATCACCCAGCCCCCCAAACACATAGGTGGTGACACCGTGGTGCCCACCCTGGTGCCACCCAACACTAAATGCAGACACTTGTGTGCCCAATCCTCAGTGTCGGTCCCTGCAAGAAAGAACACTGACTATCATTGATCTTTTCCTTGTAACCCTAAAAAGAAGAAAATTATCCCCTCTTTGATCTATACTTTCCCACATCCACCCATCACACACTGAACCAACACCCCACTCAGCACACACACAAATACCACCTCACCACACACCCTCATTCACTGAAACAGGGTCCCACATTGTAGAGCCATTTTCCAATATGAAAGACATCCCCCTCCAGGAACTGCAACAAGCGAAAAAAGGGCAAGGCTGGTGTATTTCAATGCATTTTCAGCTTTTACCCATAACACAGTCATTTTAAAACATTTTACATCAAATTTACAACATGCCCTTTTAAGGAGCCCACCTCATGAGCAAGGTAGGTGATATTTTTCAAATCTGTCCCAAAAGGTGATTTTACATTACCTCTGTGACATCACTTTTTGGGCTAGATTTGAAAATTTTCACCCACGGGGTTCATGAGGTGGGGTCATAAGAAGAACAAGTTGAACATTTGGTAGAACAATATAGTAGAATGACCAAATTATACGTGAACATTCAAATGTTTCAAAGTTCACTTATAACTTCACACATTTTCAATATTTTGTTCACCAAACTTTCAACATGGCCTTTTTGTGATCCCACATCATGAATAAGGCAGGCAACATTTTCAAATCCAGGCAGAAAGGTGATTTTGCAGTCATGCTGAGGAATCACCTTTTGGTGGGATTTAAAAATGTTCATCTACTGGATTTGTGAGATGGGGTCATAAGGAGACTATGTTCAAAATGTTGGGTCAAAATATTAAAGAATAAAGTTATGAATGCACATTAAAATGTGTCCATGTTCTATCAGAACTGGGTAATTTTTAATATTGTTCAATATTCACATGACAAGTGCCATTTTTCAAATCCTGACAGAAACATTTTTTCACACTTGTGGTGCAAAAATAATTTTCAGCCAGTATTGTATTAGTGCCACATGTCACCTCTATAAGGGGGAGCCATAAAATGACATTGTTGGAAATTTAGGGCCAAAATTAAAACAAAAATTAAGAATTGTTGTGTGTAGTGTCAGACTTTGGCTCAGTGGATAGTACTTTGTGATCCTGTGGAGGGTGAGCTGAATTTGGGTCCAAGCTCAGTGAGCCATCTAGATGAGTTGAAGTTGAGGGATAGTGCTATTATAGGGCACCATCCCCAAACTTAGAAGGAAAAGGAAGAAGCAGGGTTGACTGCACAGGCCCAAGTACAACATAGTGAAGAGAAATCTTCCCCATCATAGGGCACTGCACCTCTGCATCTTCAGCTGACTTAAGGAGTATTTGCCCTATGCATTTGTATCTATCACCACAAAGAAGCACAGGGGCCAGAAGTTCTTGTGCTTTTGTGGCCCAACAGATAGCCCCACATACTCTTTGCATCTATTGCTGCATGCAGACAAACTCTTCCCTTGATGTAAAGCCTAGAGAGCCTTGTGCATCTACATCTGTTCAAACAGGTCATGAAGGGACCTGCATGAATGAGGATATGACTTCTCTATCTCACAAAGAAAGGACATTAATTGCAAAAAACTGTGTTACTGCACTAGTTAGGGTTCAACTTACCACCACAAATGTAAGGGAATGTGGTGTTAGGGTTTCCAACCCTAATTCCCCACACCAACTGAAATAGCAAAAGAACAAACCACACAAGCAACCATTGAGACCCATCAGCTAAGGCAAACATCATACAACTGTTTCCAGATGACACGCATGCAGTAGCACTGACGTGCTACATTTGTGGATATTTATCTACAACCACAACAGTGTGTATATGTCTTACAATGTGCAGGAGTACCTGTGTCTGCAGAAGCACTGGCCCCATAGGGGCCTGCACATCTGCACACAGACGTACTACTGAAATTAGGGTATTATGAATTTCTATATGCAGCTGAGGAAATGCAAGCCCCACAGTCAGAAGGTAGTGTGTATGTCTTATATCTGTGGTATAGAAGCACAGGCCCCACAGGGGCCTATGCTTCTGCAGCCTCAACTTTGATATGCACAAGTACTTGTGGCTAAGGCGTGCAGGTCCCATAGGGGCCTGCACTTCTGCAGCCAAAAGAACTCTGGTAATTTGGGTATCATGGATTTGTATCTGTTGCTGCTAGGGCCTGTTCTTCTCCACACAGATGTAGTATTGTAATTTGAGTAGCGTGGATTCATATCTGCCACTACAAGTGAATGTGCATGTCTTGTGGTGTGTATACCGCAGATACAAATACATGAAGGTAGCACATCAGTGTGACTATAGTTGTGTCATCTGGAAACAGTTGTGTGTTGTTTGCTTGCCTGATGATGTCTGTCAGTGGTTGCTTGTGGGGTCTTGCCCTTTTGCTGCTTGGGGGGGTAGGGAGTTAGGGTTGTAAACTCTGACACACATAATGCCACAGAATATAACTTACCTTTGTGGTGGTAAGTTATATTCTATAGCAGAAACCTGCAGCAATTACAGTCCAGTACATTAGTGGTCACACAGCTTATGTGTAATCACTAACATCTGGACAGGTGATCAGTACTGCTGTATTTTACCATGCAGTTGCTGGGGTGAATTTACCTACTGGAAACAGCAATACCTGTGTGTAAATGGCAGTTATGGTAAGTGAAAGTATAGGCAGCCCAAAGTACAGCAGATAATGCAAAGCATCATGGAAAGTATATGCATGGTGCTTTGTATAACTCCCATGATATTTAGCATTAGTAGGGTTTATGGAATTTGGTATACTATATAAAATATATATGTGGATTTCCTTTAAGATACACACATAAATGTAGTTCACAATTAACTGGGTAATTTTCCTGTTTCTTTCCTGTAGATTTACTCCAGAGTGTCCCCACGAAATCTGCTGGTTATACCATCAGCCTTAAGAAACCATCTCTACAAGTACAGTACACTCCCTACTTAATAACTATTGTGAACACAAACTGCATTATGTGTAAACTACTTCACTAAGTAGATTAAAATAGCTAGACAAAGTATGGTTATTTAGTTACAGGACAAATACTAGAATCCTTCAACAATTACAAACAAAACTGAAACATTTTTAAAAGTGTTTTATGTTTTCTATATAGTATATTGATGTATGAAAGTCATACTAACATAATAGATCAATATATCAACATAGCTGACTCCAAGCCTTCAGTTACAAAAAAAAGCTCCTAGACGTAACAGTACCAAAGTTAACCCATTTAAAAAAATATCATTCAACAAGGCTAACATTTGAACCATTAGGGCTAAAAACTTTTTTTTAAATGAAAGCTTAGAGTCACACTGATATAAACAGGTCATATGCCATGGCGCACTTTTGCCATACAAGCCCCTCTGATCCAACAGATGTCCACAGTTTGTTTTATATCAAGTACTCAATGCTTAATAAACAAGAAGGGAAGTAGAATTTAGTGGTTAAAGTGCAATGATGCAAACCTCCAGACCCATGGCTGAATGTTGCCAGGCCCTCTTATTGACTGTGTGACACTGAGTAAGTTATAAATTTCTCTGTGTATAACCTTCTGGGCCATATTTTCAAAGGGCGTAGTGTGATGCATGGTACGTGCATTAAAAATGAATGACACAAGGGCCAACATGCACTAATGCTTGCCATCATTATTGATTTTCTAATGGTTCTTTCATCAAGTTATGGGCTGCTTGTGTCAAACTGGCCTGTGCCATGCTTTCACTGAAAAAAAAAAAACCCTGCATGCTCCATGTCAGAAGCATGCCTGCATCATCAAGGAAATGATTCACTACCCCCCATATGGAAATTTCAGACTGTGGGTTCTACATTTGTCTCAAACACTGCATACTGCTGTTAGACAAAACAGAGCTTGTCTAAGTGACACTAGAGCATATACAAAGGCCCACACCATGCAGGCAGAGTTGAGTCACAACCGAAGCATGACTGTAGGAACACAACTCACAGAGTTATGAAATGATAATAAGCCAGGAACAGAGGCCCTAATGGCCCTTATGTTGGCCATGGCTGCAGTGAGGTAGGGATGAGCCTGGCAACAAGCAACAGAGGCAGGGCATATCTCAAATATATCAGAGATCTCATAGCAGACATACACTGAGGGTATACTGGAGGCAGACCACATATAATGGCCTGATAGACAAGCAGTGCATGGTACAATATCAGCTTAACAGGAGACCAATTCCAGAGATGTGCAGTGAGCTCAAAGGGGACATGCAGAGCAGAACACACAAAGGCCATCCCATACCAGTGGTGGTGAAGGTCAATGCTGCACTATGGTTTCTGGCTACCTGGAACTTCCAAACACCGATAGGTGATACCCTTATAATTTCACACTTCCAAGCACCAATAGGTGATACCCTTGTAATTTCACAGTCCTCTGTTTCCTAGTGTGTCAAACAATTCCTGGAGGCACTGTTATGGTGAACACGGAGGTATATCACATTCCCACAAGATACACAGCAGAAGCAGGCAGTGAAACAGGTGTTCTACAGCACTGCACACCTTCCCTGTGTACTGGGTGCAAGAGATTGAAAACATATTGCCATAAAGGCACCAAAAATTGATAAGGATGCCTATGTGAGCAGGAAGAGGTACCACTCTATGAATATTCAAATGATACATGACAGCTAATATCGCATTCTGGATGTAGTTGCCGAGTACCCTGGATCATGTCATGATGCATACATATATAGGCACAATGGACTGTGCAAGGTATTGGAACATGGAGACATACAGGATGGATGGCTAATAGATAGGTGCAAGACCCATAAAGCGATGTAGTATAACCCTGCAAAGCTGAATACACAGGTGTCACAGTCACAGCCAGATATGAGCACAAGGCATGCAGGTATAGTGTGAGCCACAAGTGAGCCATATGGTCACCTGTTGCACAGTCACAGAGTGTGCACAGTACACTGATAAGCAGCCTGGTATACATATGCTCCAATATAACACACAAAGGGGTAGGTGTTACATTTATAGGTACACCATGTATTCCATGTAGTGGATGTGGAGTGGGGCAGAAGAGAGGTGATAGGAAGTAGTGATGGTGATGGGACCATCACATGCATTGCTGTATGGTCTAGCAGCAGGCTGGGCATAGACTGGTCAGCTATGAAAGTAGTGAACAATTGACTGTATACATACTTGCCACCATGTCTAATCAATGCATTCCATTACTACAGGTGGCAGTGGCTATCCATTATAGCCAGGACTGATAACACCAATAAGACTTCCACAGACAGAGGGGGACAGGAGGTACAGTGAAACACCGGGCACAACATGTTCAGTGATTGAGAGGACATTTGGATTCCTGAAGATAGGATTCCAGTGCCTGAACAGATCAGGGTGGCACTGCAATGCACACCCACAATGGCATGCAAAATATTCCTGGTATGCCGCATCCTGCATAACATCACCATTGCACACCATGTACATATACCTGAGGTGGATGCTGACCAAGGGTAATGAGGACCCTACCAGGTTAGAATAGCACTTCCTGAATAGCACCATCTAAATTGCACTGCAGGAACTGCATACACCTGAACAGCAGCAGGGGTAGAATAGCAAATGTCAACTACCACTGCCCCTGTAGCTATTCATGCAATGAAGGAGGGAAGTGGATAAGTGAGAAAAAATTGCAAAAGCTGGCCAAGCTGCTCCCGTCGTGGAGAGGGCTAAAGCAGAAGCAGCTCAGCCAGTACAGATCAGGAGGCCGGGGTTCTGTTCCCGATCTCCCGAATCGTACTTCTTCCATCTTCCCCCACCCCAAGTGTGTTTGTTTTTTCTGTTGTAATAGACTCCCCCTCCAGAAGTTTCTAACTGTCCCCGACATCCGCCCCCCCTTAAGAGTTTGTTATTTTTACACTGGGGGATGTGGGGGTCAAAATCAAAGAGTACACTATGTGTGTAACTTGGCCATGGTAGTGGTCATCAGTGTGGTGTCAGACCACTACCATTGGTGCTGTTTTATTCATTGTTGTTTTTAACAGGTGCTGTTTGTGACAGCTCTGTATTTACTGTGCAGTTGTTGAAGGCATGTTTGTTGCCATCTCTGTTGTAACCTAGTGCCGTTGGGGACAATGATGACACCCTGACATCATACCCATATCAATAAATACAAGGACAGGGACTGCAGCAGCTGGTCATCATGCTAGGGTCGAACTGGTCTGCAACCCCTTCATCTGACCAGACAACACCTCCACCAGCAAACCAGACCCTCTGGCAGTTCTGTAACCTGCGCAGGCCAGCGACAGTGGCCACCATCCATCTGTACCTCAAGTAAGACTTTTAGCCAGACTGCAAGTGATTCAGCCCTCCATCCAGTCAGCAAAACCAACAGCCAGTCAGCCATACCTCCAACTGACCCATCCACCATCCCATCTAGGAGGTATAAGAAACATAAATATGCCAAGGTGAATGTCCCTGACTAATAAGCAACCAAATGACTACAAACACAGCAATATGAGAGATGTGTCCAGGAATATATGCATAAAAGGTGCCATAGGCTCTTGACTGGGGCTGCCCACATATAATGGTCATGAAAGATGTACCCTTGCTGCAGAAATAATCATTCACCCAAGCACCATTCAGAGAGGGACATAACATGTTGCCAGTGGACGGTGCCTAAGGTAGGTCATTGCATGATGTGAACCACTGTAGGCAATAGCTGTGATAATCACTGTGATACGTACACAATAGGACACTCTGAGGCATGGAGTATTGCCTGAAAAGAGCACACCATAGTTGTGGTAAGCCCCACAAGATGCTCAAGCCGAGTGCCTTTAGTACCGGGGGGGGGAGGGCACCTACTGTATATAGCAATATATTACACCTCTGAGCATCATCTTGCACTTATATAATGGGTCCTACAAGTATTTTAATTTTTTAGTTTCAAATTTATTTGTTTGACTATAACATTAAAAGCATTATTGTCGTTACAAAGTGCTAAAAAACATTCAATAGTGCAAAAAAAGAACTTTAAAAAAGTGAACATTACAATACAGAAGCAATAGTTTCTCATTAACACAGGAAGAAAAGGAAATATAGGATGGGATTAAGTGCAGTGCATTAGGCAATGATACATAGCTGTGGGCAGATAAGGGCCTCGTGGCCCATCCAGTCTGCCCTATCCCTCTTTCTAATGCTTAAGGTACCCTAGATGCTACTAGCCCCCCCTCACCCTAGCTTGATAATTCCCATGAGCCTATCCCATGCATTCTTGAATCCCTGAACCATGGCCACCCCCACCACTTCCTGGGAGAGACTGTTCCATCTCTCCACCACCCTTTCAGTGAAGTAGAATTTCCTCAAGTTCCCTCTAAGTTTTTCATTTTTTAGTCTCATGCTATGCCCCCTTTTTCTGCTGTTTCCCTTCATGTGAAAGATGTTCTCCTCTGGTACCTTGTTGATCCCCTTTAGATATTTGAAGGTCTCTATCATGTCCACCCCCTCTCTCTCCTTTCCTTCAGGGAGTACATATTTAGCACTCTGAGTCTCTCCTCATACGACTTATGCTGCATCCCAACACCATTTTTATCACCCTCCTCTGTACCATCTCCATCCTGTCTGTCTTTTTGGAGACGGAGCATCCAGAACTGAACACAGTACTCCAGATGAGGTTTTACTAGGGAGTTGTACAATGGTACCACCACTTCTCTCCTTCTACTTGTTATACTCCTCCCTATGCACCCTAGCATTCCGTTATCCTTTCCAAATGCCTTGTCACACTGTTTAGCCACTTTGAGGTTGTCTTGTATGACTACCCCTAGGTCCATTTCCTCTGTGGTGGCCTCCAGTGTTACCCCGTCTAGTTCATACTCAGCCTTAGGATTCCCTCTCCCTAGGTGCATAATCTTGCACTTTTTTGCATTGAAACCCAACTGTCATTCCTTAGACCATTTTTCTAGCCTCTTCAGATGCCTCCTCATTTTTTCTATACTTTCTTGTGTATCTACCCTGTTACACGCTTTGTATCATCCACGAATGGGCTAACCCTCCCTTCTAGACCCTCTTCAATATCGCTTATGAAGACATTAAAGAGCACTGGTCCCAGCACTGATCCCTGGGGTACGCCACTTGTTACCTGTTCCTTCTGTGAGCCAACCCCATTTATCACCACTCTTTGTGTTCTGTTACTTAACCTGTTTCTAACCCACATGACCACCTCTGTCCCCACCCCCAGATTTGCCAGCCTGTGGATTAGTCTCCTGTGTGGGACTGTGTCGAAGGCCTTCCTGAAGTTCAGATAGGCCACATCTACCGCTCTGCCCTGGTCTATTTCCTTTGTCACCCACTTGAAGAAATCAATCAAGTTGGTCTAGTATGACCACCCTACAGTGAATCCATGTTGCCTTGGGTCCAGCAACCCTCTTAGTAAGTAGTAGTATTGTCTATGTAATCCACCAGCTTTTCCTTGAGTAGGGTTTCCATCATTTTACCTACTATTGAGGTCAAACTGACCAGGCAGTAGTTTCCCGCCTCCTCCTTGCTACCACTTTTGTTCAGGGGTACCACTTGTGCCCTCCTCCACTCCTTTGGAACCACACCTGTTTCTAGTGATCCACTGAACAGCTTAGCCAGAGGTTTAGCCAGTTCCTCCCGAAGCTCCTTTGGGATCCTCGAGTGTATCCCATTGGGCCCCATAGCTTTATACACCTTAAGTTGTTCTAGTGCTCTTTTTACTCTGTCCTCTGAAAAAGGTCTAATGTTCACCCTTTCTCCCTGTTTACCCTTCTCTATTAATGGGGTACCATCCCCATTGTCTTCTTCCATGAATATGGCACAGTAGTATCTGTTGAGGAGGGTCACCTTGTCAATGTCTTTCTCCACTACCCTGCCCCCTCTTCCTTAAGTCTCACAATCTCTCCCCCGACTTCCTTCTCTTGCTAATATACCTAAAGAATGCCTTCCTTCCTTCCTTCCTTCACCAATTTAGCTAGCTTCTTCCTCAGTTTTGGCCTTTGCTGCCCTTACTGCCTTGTTCGCTTCCTTTCATTTTTCCAAGTATTCTTGCCTGTTCTCCTTGCTTTGTGATGCCTTGTACCTCAGAAATGCCATCTTGTTTCCTCTTACTAGCTCTGCTACTTCCCTCAAGAACCACAGTGGTTTCCTCTTTCTTTTGCTCTTGCTGCAGGTCCTGGCATAATGGTTTGCTACCAGGTGCAAGGCTTCCCTTATCTTATCCCACTGTTCCACTACTCCCCTTATGTCATTGTATCCCTGCATAGCCTTCCTGAATTTGTCCTTCATCTTACTGAAATCTGTCCTCCCAAAATCTAGGATTCTAGTCATTGTGTGGCTAGCCTCCTGTGATGTTCTTTGCCCAGTAAAACCAGGTGTATGTCCCTACAAAGGGGAGTTGACAGCCTTAGCAACCCTCTCTACCACACACTCCCCTACCATTACAGTATATCCAACTTGAAATGCAATTGAACTGAACCCCAGCCTCTTAAGTGAAATACATTCATCTTCCCTCCTTTTTTCTTAATTTTTATTGCCGAAGAGAATAACATAGCAGTGATTTCAGCATCCTTTTTAGTCACTGGGTGGAGAATGATGGACATTATATCATAGTTGAGATCAGCATACCGGGTTAATAAATTCTTAAGGTATCTGCTTCTTTTGTTCCATGTATAATGGCCATTGGATATATCATATATATATATATAAATATATATATATATATATATATATATATATATATATATATATGATGAATTGTTTCCTAAAAACCCATGTTACATGGGCATTGATCTTTTGTATATAACACATCTGGTACTGGTGTTCAGATGAAAATGTTTTGAATTTATTATCTCAGATCTGGCCCAGATAATCAGTCTCCTGTGATCAGGAGAGATGAGAAGTATCAAAGATAATCTTCTAGATTATTTGACATTTTATTTTAAACCAAGGGGCACATTTTTGTTTTCTTACATTTTCCATATCTGTTTTTTTGTGCAGCATCAAAAAGCTTCTTTTCGAACACTGATATGTAGTGTAGGGAAATGTTAATCTTCCTCAAGTAATCCAGCCATAAGTGTTGTATGTTAACTTTATCTAAGGCAGAGATCAGTGCATTTAACCATTGTGATTTTGTTTGTGTTTATCCATTTTATCTTTTCTTGCAGGCATTCAATTGGTAGTTGGTTATGTTTGTTGTTTACTACTTTAATCCAGTAAGTGAACAATCTAAGGTCAGACAGTGTTTTGATCGATATTCTACCCAGTTCTGTCCTTACCATAAAAGCAGATGTGGATACACGGACTTTGAGAAGGGCCTTATAAAACTACAAAAGAGGTGTTTCTAGGTTATTAGAGTAACTGTAGCCCCAAATCTCTGCTCCATATACTGTAGTAGTGTTGGATTAATTTTCATTTCTCCTATTGTAAAGGCTGCATTTAATGTAATTCCCCCATATGTAACGTTAAATTGAAGGAGGTCCTTTGCAATGTGTTTAGGCTTTTTAGTCTGTTCTTTAGATGCTGAACTCATTTTCCATCAGGGGTATACTTGATTCCAAGATAACTGTATTCCTTCACTGCTTCAATTTTTTTCTTTATCCAGGAAAATGGGATATTATATTGGTTAGAGCCAAATATCATTATCTTAGTTTTATTGAAGTTTATGTCTAGTTCTAGTTTATCACAGGTTTTTTCAAATGTGTTATTTTTTCTGTAATCCTGTATGAGATAGGGAAAATAAGACTATGCCATCCACATCAATCAATCAATCAATCAAATCTTTATTTATCCAGGCGAACATCATTGAGCACAGCTCATTTGCAAGATGGACCTGGTAAGGTCAAGGGTTCAATTTACATAGATAGATAATAATATTCATTTTTTTTTTCTATTTAAACTTTTTGCGCCCTTCCTCTCTCTGCCAGGCATCCGCCCAGTCATGGACCCCTCAGCTGCGGCAACCCCACGTGAGCCATACTCCCGGGACCCCCTGGATTACCCCCCAGGGCGGAGACGTGGCACAGGGTGCCATGAACAGTGGGATAGGGCGGGAGTCGGCCTGGGGAGCCAATTGCAGTCCGAGGGGCGAGCTTTATTAAGGCGGGGAGAGGCGGGCTGAACATTTTTTCCCCCTTTTAGAGGGGCAGGAACGTGCAATGACACCAGCGTCCATCCCACCCCTTAGAAGCCTTGTTGTCCCATATGCTGGGGTACTCTCTGGCCTCCACCAGGTGTCCCCATGCATTGGTGACATCCCGTGCCCTCCCCCCTGGAGAAGGAGAGCAGTCGTAGGATGCTCAATCCTTCTCCCCCCGCCGGCCCTCCGATGACCCAAGCTCATTCCCGAACCCAGGTCGCTGGCGTCGCAAGCGGAAATCCAACCCGCTGCACTGGCGGGCCGGCCTAGATAATAATATTCAATATACACACATTCTAGGATACTACATAAAATATTCAGTATACACACAATCTAAGGATACATGCTAATCAGACTATACACTAAATTCAGGTGTATTGGTAATAAGGGTTGAGGGGAAGGGGAGAGGGAAGTGGTGTGCCTGGCTGGTGGGGGAGGAGGAAGGTGGTGGGGGACTATACTGTGGAAGGGATAAACTGTGGGTCTATGAAGAAGGTAGGAGGCTGGCACTGGGGGATTTGTATAACAGGGGCATTAGGGCTGTGATGTATGACAAGGGATTAAGGGGAGATGGATGGAAGGAGGGTTGCATGGAGTGTGAGGAGTGGTGGCTCTTAGTAAAGGTGGATATCTTCTGTGAGTCAGCTATCTGAGGAGGGAGATGGATAAGATTAGGAGTACTCTACTGTTTGCGGAAACAATTACATTTTTCTTTGATAAGCCTCGAATACAGATATTTAAAGGATGTAAATGAGATCTGTCTGTTTACTTTCAGGGTCTTCTGCATCGTGTTCCATAAGGCAGATAAGACATAGCTGATAGCAGATCTACCATATCAAGAATTGAATTTGGGCACTTTAAGCATGATGAAGTTTAGACTTCTTAGGGCATATTTACTTGATGTGACTTGTGTGAAGCAGTCTGAGACATATTTTGGTAGCATCTTGGATATCGCTCTATAAGTCCATAGTGTGGCATTCTTGTCTCTTCTAAATTGGAGCAAGGTCCATCCAACTGCAGCATAAAGCGAGCAGTGGTGAGTGCTGAGAGGAAGATCTGTAATAAACCTCAAAGCTCTATGGTAAAGTGTGTCCAGTTTGTTCAGATATGAGTTGGGGCAGCGACCATATAGGAAATCTGCATAATCTAATACTGATAGAAATGTGGCCTAGACCAGCTTCTTTTTAGAATCACTTGTGAGAAAGTGCTTTATTCTGTAATAGAGTCCAAGCCTTTGTCGGAGTTTTTTTAGCAAATCTTCCAGATGTCCTAAGTAGTCGAGTCTACTGTCTACCCAGACCCCCAGAGATTTGAATTTTGTAACATATTCAAGATTTTCACAAAGGACAGTGGATATGTGGGGGAGATTGTTTGGGAAGGAGTGTCCGGCTTGTATTTGGGGGGAGAAAAACATTGCCTTAGTTTTTTTTTGCATTTAGCAGAAGTTTTTTTTCCAGCAGTTGGTGTTGTTATAGGTTGAATTCTTCTTGTAGCTCTATGCATGCTGTTACAGGAGAGGGGTGACTGACATACAATACCGTATCATCTGCAAACAGGTGTACAGTGGCTTTGGTGAGGTTATTGTCGATGCTATTGATATAGATGGCAAATAGGATTGGACCGAGGATGGATCCTTGGGGAACTCCTCTTTGAAGAGATTTGAGTGGTGATAGGTCTCCTTCAGTCTTCACCTGCTGGGTCCTTCCCGTGAGATAGTTATTAAACCATGTAATGGAGGTTGAGTCGAGTCCTATGGATTTCAGGGAGGAGAGGAGCAGTTCGTGATCGACTGTATCGAATGTCTTACTCAGGTCTAAAAATACAGCACAGACACAATTTTTTTTGTCCAGTTTGAGTTGCCAATCATTGGTTACTTTAGCCAGGGCTGTGATGGTACTGTGGTTGGCTCTAAACCCAGATTGCGCTGGATTTAAAAGATTAGCCTCTTCAAGGTATCCTCTTAGTTGGGTGCTCACGATTTTTTCCAGCAGCTTGGATAGCACAGGGAGGATAGAGATTGGCCTGTAGTTGTTGAGGTCCATGGAGTCCCCTGATTTCAGTAGTGGGATAACTTGGGCTGTTTTCCAGATTGATGGAATAGATCCTAATTGTAATGAGAGGTTAAATAGGTGTGTTATTGGCACTGCTAATACTTGTATGGCAATTTAAAAAAAATAGGGATCGAGGGAGTCTGCACCTGCACTTTTTTTGGTGTCCAGCTGTGATATTAATTCTTCCACCTGCTTCAGGGTGGCTGGTATGAAGGAGAAGGTGGATTCCATTACCCGTGCTTCAGTGTTCTTGATACCTAACTGGGAATGCATTTGGTTAGCCGGAGAGGTGTCGAATGCTAGACCAGCGGTTGTAAAGTGATTGTTGAATGATTCCAGGACTTCCAGTCTATCTGAGATGGTTCCCTTGCCATTGTGTATTTTGTCTGGGAGTATGTTTCTTGGATCGTGTCCTGTTATATCTTTTATAGTGTTCCAGAACTTGGCAGGGTTGTGGCAGGAGGAGTCTAGTTCAGACATATAATAAGCAGCCTTAGCATCTTGTACTTTCCTGGTACAGATATTCCTGGCTTTTTTGAACAGCTCTCAATCAGTTGATATCTTAGTTTTTCTTGTCTTTTTCCATAACTTGTCTCTGATAAGGAGGGTGGCTTTAAGTTCAGGAGTGAACCAACAGCAGGTTTTGTTTTTGATGCGTACCTTAGAAATTGGTGCATGGATATTAAGGGCACCTGTAATAATGTCATTTAGCACCTTGTATGCTATCTCCACTGTGTTTGCTAAGTAAAACTCTTGCCATCGTGTGGAGTGGTTTATCTCTTCCAGATATGCCTCAATGTTGAATTTTTGCTTTGATCTCCTCATTGTGAACTTAGTGGGGGATGACGGCTTACATGCTGATCTTATTCCCGTAAAAAGAAAGTGGTCACTGATGTCATTGAATAGTACTCCAACATGCGAGAAAAGGTGAGGTTTATTCACTAGTATAACATCTAATAGTGTGCTGTTGCTTGTATTCTTTTTGTTGATTCTGGTGGGTTCATTTATGAGCTGTGTAAACCCATATGTATCGCAGAATGATATTAAGGGCGTAGCTGCCTTGGAAAGCCAGTTTAGGTTTAGGTCTCCTATGATTATAGTTTCTTCCGTTCCCTTTTTGATTAAGTCACCCAGTTGGGATAATAGCTTGAGGTCAGCTGAGAGGGGCCTATAGCAGCCGATTAACTGCAGTGATGTGGTGCGGGAGAGGGCCACTTTGAGGGATAGGCATTCGAATTCTTTTACCATGGATGATGAGTCGAGGCAGGTTACAGATAGGCTGTCCTTCACATATATCACTACGCCCCCACCCCTAGTTTGGCGGTCAGCTCTGAATACTTGATAATTAGGTAAGTTTATGTCTTTGTCGGCTGTGACAGGCCTGAGCCATGTCTCAGACACTACTAGTGTATCTGGTAGGCTATGGTTAACCCAAGCTTGGATCATTGTGATCTTTTTTAACAGACTGCATACATTAATATGGAGAAAGCTTAGCCCTTTGATCTTGGCTAAGTCTGTTGGTGCAGTGATGACCTCTGGGGGTCCTGGGTTAAGCTCTACATTTCCTGAGCATATTAATAATAGGATCAGTAGTTTCATAGTTGCCACAAGAGATGGGTTAAAGATTATTGCCGTTGCCCATTTTTTTTTATTCTGATACCACTTTGATTGCCGTCCAGATATGGAGCTTTGGCCTCTTGTCAGAGTGCTGATTAGTAGTCTTGCAGACAGGTGCATTGAATATTTTTCTGTACAGAATTGAAGCAGGGTCCCATAAGATAGTAAATCCGACTGAGTCCCTCCATGGTAACTGCTCCATGGGTTATGTTGTAGCATTGGGAGGTCATATATACATGCCCATTCCCTTGGGACTGTTGCAGTAATGTAATATATAGAGTAATGCAATACATCTCCCTGTGTGGCATCCTTTGAGAGATATCCTTTTTCACTGCACTCAGGATACAGTAATAGTGTGAGCAGAATCCAGAGAAATCCCCCCATTATAAAAAGTATAACTGGTATACAGATGGTACTATAGCAAATGTCTTTTGTGGTGCCCTCAGTAGATTGCTAATATAAACGACTTATCCAGCTATCGTCCGGGGAGTAGAGTTTAATAAAAAGGGAATATAAATAGAGGGAGAAGGATAGAATATCACAGTAGGGGGTGCCTAGAGTATGTATTTCTCACTCTGATGTTTAAGGGCATACATTGGCCAATCTTTGGCTCAACAGTGTGGGCAGCATGAGATAGCAGAAAGGGAGTCTGCTGCTTTGGTAGCTAACAATGGGATATAGAGCAGGCTACAGGGCAGCGAGACGCATGGGGCATGATTTATGTTTTGGCAGGAAAGTGTCTATAGAAGAAAGGCTACAGGAGGGGGAAGGACGGGTGGACATAAAAATTGCAGCTTTGCCATACCTTTCCCTGGCACTCCCTCTGATCTGGCGGTTCCAAGCATCAGCTTGTGGCTGCCAACAGCCCGTTGGCGGAGACTGGCCCCAGTGCTCACATAAGCAAGCAGATGACATGAAACGTTTATTTTAGGGAGATCATCTTAGATGCCCTCTTCAAAATCTAACAAAGAATCAATATAAATATTAAAAAGTATGGGTGCCCAGAAGTATCACTGCTTTATTCCTCTATTAGTGGTAAAAGGCTTTGTGAAACTACCTCTCTTGTCATATCTGATGATTGTATTCATATCTGAGTATAACTGGTATATAAGAGTAAGTAGTGAATAATCTATTCCCTTCTGTATCAGAATTTCCCACAATAAGTCTCCATTGATAGAGTCAAAAAGTGGCCAAAAAAATCCACAAGCATGGTATAAAGTTTCATTTTCTAAGATAAACATATTTTTTCAATAAGTGTGTCAAACAGAATATATTATGAGTTGTGGAAAATCCAGGTCTAAAACACACTTGGAATGGAAATAAGGGACTGTTATTGGTAATCCATTCTGTTAACCTGTTTAACAATATTCTAGTTAATATCTTAGATATACTATCCAGTAGGCTAATAGGCTTAAAATTACTAGGGTTATAAACACAGCCCTTGTCGTGTATTGGTACACTTGTATTTATCCTCCATGACATGGTATATATTTCTGTTTGAGACAGACATTAGAAACGTTTGTCAGTACTGGAATCTAAAGAGATTGCATTCTCCCTGTACAGTATATCTCACTGTGGATAGCATCTACCCCAGGTGCTTTATTATTTGCTAAATTACATATAGCTTCCTCTACTTCAGAGAATGAAAAAAAACACCAGGGGCAGTGGTGGACCCTGGAAACAAATGTGGTACTTTGTTATCTTTCTCTAATAGATCTAATCTTGTGAAAATTTCTTTCAAATGTGCAGCCCACATTTCCTGTGGTATGTAAATGGCTAGAAGATTGAAATGTCTTTATTCCTTTAGCTTCCATAATCCAGAAGTTTTTCTGATTTTTTTTTCAGTTATGTTGTATATCTCAGCCCATTGTTTTTTCTTGAAATTCTGTTCTCTTTTGTTTTAAGAAAAGCCTTACATTGTGTCCTTTCTGTATTTAGACAATTAAACTTAGTTCTGGAAGGATATTTACTGGTCCATCTCACCAAGGTCAAAAGTTTCTTTTTAACTTGTGTACAAGATTCATTAAACCAATAATTGTTTCTAATCATATTAATATTATTGTTAAATATATATATTTTTGATTGTATTAGTGCAAATAGAGATTTTAAACACTTAACCATTATTGCTGCTTCTGTTGTTTCATTGGTCTTATCTGTAACTTCTTTTGCTTCAGATTCATATAAAACATTGTTAACAGAGTCCATCACTGGACCAGTGATACACAGTTATCATGACTGATGAAGGGACATTTATCACAATATTAAAAATATATTCTTTCTTTGTGTAATGACTTTCAGGGAGAGTGGGGCATGGTCACTTTCTGCCCTTATTTTTATAATCAGGCAATCAAACACATATCTTTCAGGACTATAAATTATGTAATCCATAATACTTTGTCCATTTGGGCCAAAAAAAGTGATATTTCCCATCTCATCACCTCTCAATTTACCATTTAATATCAACAATGCATTGTCTTTAATAAAATCCTGTAATTTATTCCCATTCTCATTTATCATTTTGCCATAGCTATTACAGTTTCCAACTTCCCCCAAGTCCATATCATTTTCAGAGAGCTCAATGCTGTCAGACTTTGCTATAGTAGTGTTAAAGTCACCAGCAATCAAAACAGTACCCTCTGGGAATCTATGAGAAAGGGGGTTGCCATTCCAGGATGACCCTTATTGTCAGGGGACAGGCAACCTGGAAGGCAAAAATGGGGTGGGGGGCTTAAGTAAAGGGGAGAGAGAGAATGTGTAGATAGCAGGGGAGAGCAAGGAAAGGTGGGGCTAGGCACCTGTCAAGGCTTGGGGTATCTCTCCATTGGGTAAATGAGCAGGGGGGAGTGGCAACTCAGGGTGGTTAAAAAGAGGGGCTCAGCAGCTGCCAGCCACTTTTTGCTGAAATTTGTGGAATTTTTCAAGAGGCTAAGCACATTGACTGGCAGCTATTGAGGATAAGTAGGGCTGGAAAAGATAAGGTGGGGATACAGGATGGTGAGAGGCAGGGGAGAGAAAAAAGGAAATATATAGAAATATAATGAAGGTTTGATGTGAGAATACAGATTATTTTACAGAGAGTCTACAATTTGAGCTGGTTTTGGTGGCACCTGCAAGGGGGAAGGTAGCAGGGTGTAAAGCAGTTGGGGTGAATGGGGGATTTGGTTCTACAATGCAGGGTGCCACAGGTCCAGTTTCCTGTTTTTCTGCTGATTTCTACATTTGTGTTACCTTTGCTTGGTTGTGGGACAGGGGGCCATATCAGAGCACTGGATTCCATGTTGGTTCTATGGTCGAGAGTGTCTGGAGAGGCTTGCAGTGTGGCTGGGGGTTGGCAAATGAGGCACAACAAAAAAATAATAATAAATGATAAAAAGGGAGAAGAACCACAATTGTTCACAGTCACCCTCGAATATGGAGATTTCTGTTTGTTTTGCAGATGGTGTCAAGGAAGAAGGAAACAGCGGCAGAGAAGCTGGCCAAACAGGTGATGATGCTGATGGGGCTGGTGCAATCCATTCTTGAGAAGGCTCATCAGGCAACAGAGGCCCAGAGGGTCAGGAACAGGAAAGTGGCAGAAGGCAGTGAGAAGGGCAGAGCAGGAAAGAGGCTGAGGAAACCAGCAGGGGAGGAGCCAGCAATGAAGAGTGGTAAGGAAGGGGGGACGCAGGTGGACTTAACTAAGGGACAGGATGGTAGCCTTAAGAAGTATTTGGCAGGTTTGATAGCGGATAGAGGGGAAAAACGTCTGGAAGAAATGGAAAAAGCTTGGATGGAGTTAAAGGAGGCAGGGGTCCAGGGAGCAGAGGTAGGAGGCAGAAAATGTGAGGCGCAGGTCGGCGGGTTTCCAGGGATGACATTGGGAGGGCACATGCTGAAGGCAATTAAGGAAAGAATATGGAAGAGGGAGTATATGGATATGTTCATGCTCATGGACAAGGATGCAGCAAGGAAGTATGTGGAACAAAAGTTGGTAGGCAGATCAGAGATGGCGGTCGCATTAGCAATGGTGGGAAAAATGACACATGACAAGAGTTTTAAGGGCAAGACATTTGACAATTGGCTGGCATGGTTTACCAATTTTAGCACCATATTGTTGCAGAAGCAGCCAGAGTTGGTTATCCCCCTCCTGACTTATTCGGCCATGATCCGGGATGCGTACAAGGTTGGGGGAATGGGTGGCTAGTCTTTGATGAGCGTTTTCAGCAGCAGATGGCAGAACATGGGGACATCAGTTGGGATGTAACTCATACAGATTTGTTGGTGTGTACACTTACTGGGCACAGTCCAGGGACAGTTGAGGGAGTGAAGCTGTTTGGAGGGGTGGCAAAGACATGCTGGGGGTTCAACAAAGCCACCTGCAGCTAGCTGAACTGCAAATTTCAACACATCTGTGTGAAATGTGCAGGGCCCCACCCAGTGTCCAGATGCAGGAGTATGGGGGATAGGTCAAGGTTTCACCCGTTCTGGGGGCAGCCTTTTCGTGGCACCTCCTGTGGAGTGAGAAGAGGAGGGCACAAGAGGGGGAGAGGTTATGGGGGAGGGGGGTTGGGGCAAGTAGCTAAAAGTGTGAAGGAGCAAGGGGGAGGGGGTTTCAAGGGGCTAGCACTCCAAAACAGGTGGAAATTTTGAGGGAATGGACAGAGGGATATCCGGATAGGGTGGCAAAGGACAGGTTGAGGAAGGGGTTTACAAAGGGATTTAGTTTGGTTTAGGGACCAAGGGTAGCAATGATTGCAAATAATCTGGGGTCCACCAAGGGGAAGGAGGTCTTAGTAAAACAGAAAGTAGAGAAGGAAATTTTAGCAGGCAGGGTAGAAAGGCCTTTTAATACCCCGCAATGGCCAGAGCTGTGGATATCTCGACTTGGCCTAGTACCTAAGAAGCAGCCTGGGGAGTACGGGATGATACACCGTTTATCCTACCCCAGTGGAGGCTCAGTGCATGATGGGATCCCAGAGGGGACATGGCAGTGTGCTACACCACACTGGATCAAGCTATTGAGCTGATCAGAACGGTGGAGGGAGCCTGGTTGGTGAAGACAGACATCGAATCCACCTACAGGTTGCTCCCTGTGAGGGAGGAAGATTGGGATTTATTGGGTTTCCAGTTTGAGGGCAAGTATTCCTTTGACAAAGCGATTCCCATGGTCTGCTCCATAGCATGTGTGGCATTCAAAACTTTTGGCACAAGGTTGCAGTGGGCTCTTGTAGATGGGTGGGGAAACAGCACTGCTGTGCACTTTTTGGATGATTTTTTATTAGTGGCGAACTTGGAGCAGGGCACGGGGAAGATGTTGGAGGATTTCCAGGGCATGTGCAGGACCCAAGGGGTACTGCTGGCTGGGGACACAGCTGATGGCCTGAGTAGGAAGCTGGAGTTTTTGGGCATAGAGATGGATATCGAGGTGGGAGTTTTCCACCTACCCAAAGGAAAAATCAACAGGCTGAAAGGTTTATTACGTATTGTCAGAACCAGAAGGAGGGTCCAGTTGTTGGTTATATAGCAGTTATTGGGGCATTTGAATTTTGCATGCCAGGAGGAGGCCCCAGGGAGGGTCTTTACATGGTGGCCGGCCAGAATAATGGGCAAGGCAAGACTTCCCCACCACTGGATGGACATAACAAGAGGGATAAGAGAGGACCTGGTAGTATGGGAGCAGTTTTTAGACACGTACAATGGGGTCACGCTGTGGCTGGAGGACTGGTTGTACAATTACAGAGCTGTAGTTGGAGACAGATGCAGCAGGAGCAATAGGGATGGGGGCGTATTTTCAAGTGGCGTGGATCTCCAAAGCATGGCTGGCCAGGTGGGAGAGAGATGGGCTGCTAAAGGATATCACGTTCTTGGAGCTATTTCCCATCTGGGTGGCAACAGTGGTGTGGGGTGATAGACTACGGAACAAAAAAGTGTTTTTTTGTGTGACAACAAGGCGGTGGTGGATATTTTGAATCAGCAGAAGGGGACTACAGAAAAGGTGATCAGAGTGGCTCAACAATTGGTGCTGGTGGGTTTGCAGCTGAACATGTCGTGTTAGGTTGAACACATTGCAGGATTAAGCAACGAGGTGGCTGATAGTTTATCCTGCTTGTAGGTTCACAGGTTTTGAGAGATGGCTCCGACAGCATCGGCCAGCAGAACAGTGGTTCTCCCTCATCTGTGGGAGATTGGGTGTAAAGAGCCACATGCTGTACCATTGCTTCTGGTCCTACAACACCCTAAAGGCTTATGAGGGTGCATAGGTGGGTTTTCAGAAGTTCATATGCAGAATGGGATGAGGAGCAGGCAACAGGGTCACTGAGCAGGATGTTATTAGGTTTTTGGTGGCAAAATGGGATGAAGGAATCACTTATTCTATGATGGGCATGTACTTAGCAGCCATAGGGGTGGGATGCGAGGCACGGCGTGGGGATATGGGCAGAACTCAGGTGGTGAGATGCATGATGCAGGGATGATAAAGGGAAAAAGGGAGGATCCCCAATCAGAGATGGCCTATTCAGAGGGCGTTAATGAGGAAGCTTTTAGCTAGTTTAGGATGCATCTGCAGCTCAGTATATGAAGCGATCTTATTTAAGGTGCTCTTTTTAGTCATGCAGCAAGGGGCCTTTAGGGTAAGTGAAGTGGAACCCTACAGACCGAAATTAGAGAGAGGGGGTTTAAGGTGTGAGGATATTCAGTGGGCTCAGTCAGGGGTAGTGATTACACTAAGAAGATCCAAAACCGATCAGTTCAGTGTAGGGGCCAGGGTTAGTTTAGAAAAGGGGTCTAGGAAGGGCATGTGTGTGGTAAAGCCATTAGAGGATTAAGGCAGGGTCAGGCCATTGACCCAGGGGATTTTCTTTGTACATGAGGATGGAGTGGGGGTTTCTATGTACCAGGTGTCGGCAGTGGTTACAAAAGGGATGGCATTCATAGGAAAGAATGTCAGCAGATTTTCATCTCACTCTTTTCTGATTGGAGCTGTGTCAGAGGCAGCTGCCTGGGAGGGGGTATCACAGGAGGGGATCAAAGAGAAGGGCAGGTGGAAATTGACCTGTTTCAAGAGGTATGTGTGGGAATAGTGGGTTCATAGTCTCTGTTATGGATGACTTCTTATAACATTTGTATGTAAATAGTTTGAAAATAAATGTGCCAGTTGAGCACCCAATATAGAGTGTGGAGCATTTGTTCAGATTTGTTGGTCCATTGATAACTACTGCCCAAATCAGAATCATTTAGATGTCGTCTGCATTTTTTTTAGTTGTTTTTAGGGGAAATATAGACATTTACCAGAATGAAAAGTTGATCATCCCATTTCACTAGTGCTATAATATGTTTTTTTTTAACTTTGAAGACATTAATTATCCTCATCCCCTTTCTTTTTTAATATCTATAGCAAGTCCACATATTCCTAAAATATATATATTTTTTTATTTTGATTGCTGGTGAGTTGATCACTTTGTAACCATATATATCTATCACTTCCTTTAACCATGTTTCTTGAAAGGCTAAAACAGTAAATGTAGAGATTAAAGTAATCCATTCTGTGTCCATTAATTTACCAGTAAGTCCAGTCACATTCCATGATTGAAAATTAGTATTATCTACAACCATGTCCATAGTATCACTAGGTATATCAGCAACATCTGAGTCATCAGACAGTCAGGGGTTATGAAAAACAGCATCAGATTTGGCACCATCTATTCATGTCAACTATAAGTATGTTAGAGTGTTCAAGTCTTAGATACATAGATATATGGAATCATGATGGCAGAAAAGGACCCCTGTGGCCCATCAAGTCTGCCCCTCCGCCCCTTTACTCCTCTCCCCAACCTCTGTTCCCCCCTTCCCTGTGCTGCTCAATGCCATATATCTGTCCCATGCCTTTTTGAATCCCTCTACTGTTTCAGCCCCCATCACCTCCTCCAGTAGTTTGTTCCAGGGCTCTACCACCCCCTCCGTGAAGAATCACCCCTTACATTGCCCCTGTCTGTTTGCCTTTTCCAATATCTGCTGTGTTAGTTCATCAGATATAATCTGAATATCAGTCTGTTCCCCAACTCCCCTTTCATGGAAACTCTTAACGTAATGGAAATCACTTATCTTAATATTGATGTTTGATATCCCAGTCAATAATGAAGTAATGAATGAAGCAAGAATGGTGTTATCTTCTCTATAAAGTCTTTCAAAATTAAAAATTGACAGAGTATTGTACTTATTCTGATTTATTTCCTGATCTATATGTAGGGACGAAGAGAAATTCCATTTCAAAATTGTAAAAGCAGATTTGAAAACTTCCAGTTCCAATATAGTCCTCAGTTGCTTTGCATTAAAAACTAATCTATCTATGGTTCACCAGGTTACTGGTGCAGCTACCGCCAATCCTAAAAATTCCATCCTTCTTTGTTTAAACCATAACTGCTTGGCCAAACCCATACTTGAAACCATTACATATACAGGGGAGGTAATGTCTTTTATATCCCTATATATAGCTAGTATATTTTCCTTAGTGTTATTTATCCCCAATTCTGCTTGAAACAAGTGTGTTATAGTTTCATTCAACAAGGATGTTGTTCTCCCTTGCTTTAAGTATATCCCCATCATTTTTACGTTCACTTGTGAGCATGCACAAGGAACGTTTTGGAAAATAACTTTTGCCGAGGTGTGCCTCTCCCATCAAATACACTGCTCCTTGAGCGGGTGTGGCGATCCTGCCAATGGGTGCAGGGCTCAATATGACAGTGGTGTTCCTCTGCTTCAAGGAAAGCACCGCTGCCATACTGAGCGCCACCGCCATCCCTCCTTGCATCCACGCGCCCCAGCGCCACGCCCCTAAAGCTTTGTACACGCTCGGAGTCCACTCAGTGTGGCAAACATTGTTTGCCGACGGGGTGCCCAATCCCCTGTCGGCTGCACGGCACCCCCAAGCCATCCCTACTGCTTGCGCTGGGAGCCCACCCAGCGGCAAATATTCCGTTGTTTGCTGACAGGTGCCCAATCCCCGTCGGCTCTCAGCCCCAGCCAGAGTTTGCCGATGGGGTGCCTAATCCCGCTGCTCCTCGCCCCCACATCTTCTTTCACGCTGGGAGCCCACCCTCGGCGCAAATGTCCCACATCGTCTTTTTTTTTAAACCTCTAAAATAAAAAACAGTCCCACAGGCGACTCCCAGCGCCCCCTTCCACAACCCGCACCCACCCACTGCGCACCCAGCCTCCCCACACCCCTCCACACCATACTTACCTCCGGACTCCAGCGCGACGATCTTCGGTGGACCGGGAACACGTCTGCACTCTTCAAAGCCGACAGTGAACTGAGGAAATGCCGGTAAGCTGTATAATGGGCTACATGGGGGTTCAACTTTATTGCATATCTCAGTCATTTTTTGGAATTTTTGCACCAAATTTTCAACATGGGGTTTTTGGGACCCCTTCTCATGAATGATGTCACTGTCATGGTGTTATTCGGGCCCGAAGGGTGATTTCGCAGGCACTGCGCAGTCACTGCGTGAAATCACCCTTCAGCCTCAAATAATGCCATGACAGTGACATCATTCATGAAAGGGTCCCAAAACCATATTGAATACTGGTGCAAAATTCAAAAATGACTGTTTTCTGGCGTCGTTACGCTGCAGTTCCTCACGCAGTCTCGTAAGTTCTTGAATTTTCAATATTTTCACTCCAGATTTTCAACATTGCCATTTTATCACACCTTCTTATGAGTTGTACAGCTGTCATTTTTCACATCTCACCCAAAATGTGTTTCCGCCCATGTAGCGCACAATGGCGCAGTCGGTATGCGAAATCAATGTATGGAACACATTAAGAAAATCAAAGTGACACTGTTCATGAGCAGAGGTCTTAAAATGGCTATGTTGAAAATTTGGTGAAAAATTCTAAAATGACTGTTTCTGAGGCGTGCATTGCGCCGGTTCCTACGTACACTTCGTATGTTTGCAATTTTCAATATTTGCACTCAGATTTTCAACATTGCCATTTTACCACACCTCCTCATGAGCAGTACAGCTGTCATTTTTCACATCCTGCCCAAAATGTGTTTCTGCCCATGTAGCGCACAATGGCGCAGTCGGTGTGCGAACTCAATGTATGGGACACATTAAGAAAATCACAGTGACACTGATCATGAGCAGAGGTCTTAAAATGGCTGTGCTGAAAATTTGGTGAAAAATTCTAAAATGACTGTTTTATGAGTCTGCATTGCGGAGTTCCCTCATAAGTTAATGGATTTGCAAATTTTCAATATTTTCACTCCAGATTTTCAACATTGCCATTTTACCACACCTCCTTATGAGCACTGCAGCTGTCATTTTTCACATCTTGCTCAAAACGTGTTTCCGCCCATGTAGCGCACAATGGCACAGTCGGTGTGCGAACTCAGTATATGGGACACATTAAGAAAATCACAGTGACACTGTTCATTAGCAGAGGTCTTCAAATGGCAATGTTGAAAAATTTGGTGAAAAAATTCCTAAAAATGACTGTTTTACGAGCGTGCATTGCACAGTTCCCACGCACTCTCCTAGGTTTGCGAATTTTCAATATTTCCACTCCAGATTTTCAACATTGGCATTTTACCACACTTCCTTATGAGCAGTACAGCTGTCATTTTTCACATCCTGCCCAAAACATGTTTCCACCTATGTAGCGCACAATGGGGGTAACAAAAAGGTCATGCTGACAACTTATTGTGCAAATACCAGCAATCGCACAGGGCATTAGGGTAAAGCACCATACATGCCAAATACCGCTGCAAATACCTGCAAGCAAACGTTCGGCATTGACAAATGCTTCTTATTATAGTCTCATCTCCTGTCAGAGTAATTTCTGGATATTGTTCCATGTTTGTGTTAGATTGCTCTGGAATTTCTTGCTCCTTATTTTGATTTACATCTAACTCTATCTCTCCCTGGTGTGGGGGGGCAGGTATCACATCAGGGATGTTCTGCTTTTCTTGAACCTAAGAACCAATAATTTCTTTACTATTTTCTTGAGTATCTATTAGACTAGCACTAGAATTTACTTTATTTGCAACATTGTTTTCCAGTCTTTTATCTATTTCAACTGGAATGGGTACCTTACCAGTTGACTAGTTGGTCTTTCGTTCCTTGGTAATGACATTTTGACTCTTCCTTCTCTTTTTCTCTTCTTTTTTCCTTTATCTAACCCCTTCTTTGTGTGTTTCCCTTTTTTCTTTGGAATTTCTGGTATAATCACTGGAGAAAATAATAGTTTTTGGTTATTTGTATACTGTTCAATTTTGTCAATTTTTTGCATTTAAAACACTAAATTGTTTTTCAACTGCCTTCCTAAATGATTAAATCTATTCTTTTGGCAGGATTCACAAAGCTTTGTGAATTGCGCAAAGCATTTGCCCAGACTTTGCCCGGGTTTTGCACCGAGGCGCGATTCACAAAAGGAGAATTGCCCGGGGAAAAGTCGTTTGTGCAATTACGACAACATAATGTATGCATGGATCAACGGGTATAGGAGTGGCCCTGCATACAGATGTAATGAAATTCACAAAGCATTTCAATCAAGCAAAGTGCTTTGCCCCACACAAATTACAGCATATTAAAAGGTTGTCTTAATCCTGGCAAAGCCCAGAGACCAGAGGGGGATCTGCATCACACAGCACAATGGCTGACAGCACACCACAACTAATATACTAGCATATGAAATTGCCAGCAGATTAGGCCCATTGGTCTATCAAGTCTGCTCAAGTAGCAGCCTACAGTTCACTCACTGTGGCTGCCACCCTCCCTCTGTGTTACCTCCTGTGGATCCTTTATCTACCTCGCTCCCCCCTGGACTACACCCCTGTGTCTATCCCACCCTTTCTTGAAGCCTCCCACTGTCTCCATCCCCACCAACTCTCATGGTAACGAGTTCCAGGGTGCCACCACCCTCTCAGTGAAGTAGTGATGCCTCGCCTCCCCCTTTAACCTCCTCCCCACCAATCTCAGGCTATGCCCCCTTGTGACTCCATCCTTCCTCAACTGAAGCAATCCGTCAGAGTTGACCTGGTTAATCCCCTTCAAATATTTAAAGGCCTCTATTATATCCCCCCATCCCTCCTCTCCTTTAGGGAGTACATGTTCAACTCCTGTAGTCTTTTTTTTTTCAAATTTAATAAACATTATTAAAACACACCAAAACAAGGTACAACAGTCACCATAAGAAGTAAAAATCATACAAAGTAATGCTAATAAAATTAAACAGAAATAATCTCAGATGGTGTGCAAGTCCCAACCATCCCCCCAAAAAGAGAAAAGACAGCATACACTTGTGAAGCATAATATGACAACCCCTCCACACCACCATCCCTCCCACCACCATCGGAGGAACAGTGTGATACCATGGAAAAGAAAAAGAAGAAAACTAAATTAGGAAGCCTGACATAGTTCACAGATATGTAAAATAATTATGAAAGTATTGATCAAAATACTAAAAGCCTCAATAAGACTTGTAGGGGTTCCCAAAAATGGTTAAAGGTTATTAATCTGCCAACCATACAGACTATGAGATGCTCAACCTGTAAAGTGAACAAGATCTCCCTATACCACTCCAAAAATGGTGGTGTACTTTGGTCTAACCAGTGCCGGAGAATCACCTGCTTTGTACATGCTGAAATCAGAGCCATATGAAGTCTCTGGTTTCCAATCAGGGCATTAGAGTAGTCCCCCAGAATGCAAACTTCAGGACAAAAAGCATCTGACAGCCCTAATAAGGGATCCAAATGTGAACAAGTTGCATTCCAGGGGGGCCACTCTTTTGCAGGACCACAAAATATGTAGAAGAGTGCCCGGTTCTTTACCACATTAGGAACAGAAATTTACTGGTAGTTTACCCATTTTATGCAATTTAACTGGAGTGTAGTAAAGGTTATGTATGATTCTGAATTGCATTGACTGGTATCTGTCCCACTTAATAAAAGTGTAAAGATGTTTCCAGATAACTGACCAATCCCTGGAGGGGTTAGGGGTCGGAAGAGATTGGTCCCAGTAACAGAATCTTGGGCCCTCACTGGCAGCTATGAGGTCTCGCAATGTATGGTAATATTACGAAACTCAATGGAAGGTGGGGGCCTTTTGAATGAGAGGAATAACCAAGTTACTGAAAGGGCTGACCAGGGGCCACTGCCAAAAAAATGAGTAAGCATGTGAGATAACTGGAGGTATCAGAAACACACTGAGGTGGGCCAGTGATATTTGGTGCGGGTGTCCTGAAAGTGCAACAGTCTTGTCACTAGCTATATCAACCCCCATGTTTGGCCAAAAAGTCCTTGAGAGTGGTTGGGCAGCTATACAAATATTTGGTTTATTAAATAAAGATTGAGCAGTATCCTTGTGAGGGTTAATTCTAAGGAGAGAACAAAGCTGTAAATGAACTCGAAGGGAAGCTTACAGTGGAGTGTCCCCTAGGAGTCAGGGGAGTCTCTTCCTGGAAAGGTAGGGAAGCATCCAGATATCCAATCCATGGTCAGAGCTCATGGAGCATTCCATATCTACCCAAAGGGGGATATAAGATCCTGGGAGAAGACAACCTACCAGACCTGACCAATCAGAAGATCTACTAAGATGTAAAGCCAAATAATATAAGAAGAAATTGGGAGCTTACAGTTCTCCATCCTGTTTGGCATGCATTCACTTGGTTAAGGCTCTATGTGCTGCTTTGCCTTGCCACAGAAAAGAGAAGATGATCCTATGAACCTGATTAAACCATGTTTGAGGTAAAGCATAATTATACATCTGTAGGGGCTATAAAAGTCTGGGGACAACATTCATTTAAATAATATTTAGTCAGCCCCACAGTGATAGTGGTAGCATGGTCCAGGGATCTAAATCAGTTTTGAGGTGGGATACTATTGAATTGAGGTTATATTGCTTCAGCTTAAGAGGTGAAGTACTAAGATAAATTCCCAGGTATTTCATCCTGTCTTTTATTCAGACCAGGTCAAGATGTTCAACATCTGCCTTAAAAGTAACGCTATTAAGTGGCATAACTTCAGTTTTAGTTATGTTCAATTTATAATTAGAAATAGCACTGAACTGAGAAATAATCTGCAGGGCAGCAGGCAAGGATGTGGCAGGTGAGGAAATATGCAATAGGATGTCATCTGCATATACAGATAGCTTATACTCGGTGCGGCCTACCGAAATACCCGAGACCGGGGGGAATGGTTAAGTTTGAGAATAAGAGTTCTAAAAAGAGATTAAACAGGTATGGAGAAAGTAGACATCTTGCCTGGTGCCTAGATAAAGGGGGAAGGACAAAGATAAGACCACATTACAGAGAATCCAAGCTGATAGAGAAGAATAGAGCACCTTGACCCATTGTATAAACACTGGAAGGATTTGAAATTTAAGGAGCTAGGCAAAAAGATAATCCCATGAAACCCTGTTGAAGGTTTTCTCGGCATCCAGGGAAACCAGAACTGCTGGAACCAAAGAGTCCCTGGACACTGAGAAAAGATAAGACAGTTTCATGAGATGGTCTGCTGACAGTCTGTCTTTAACAAACCCAGCCTGTTCTTTGCTTATGAGAGATTCCCAAACTGACCCCAGTCTGCAGGCCAGTACCTTGGCTAAAACTGTAATATCAACATTGATAAGCGATATTGGCCTGTAGTTGGAGACCAACAGGGGGTCCCTACCAGGTTTAGGTTCGCAGTGAGTATTTTGGCGGGGGATAGGGGTGTTAGGGGATAGCCCTGTTAGGGCCTGTGCCCTGGGGGTATTTATGTGGGATGCCACTTTACCCTTTAATTTTCATTATTAAAACAAACATATAGCTTTCAGGGTTTCCGAGGGGGTGCCCAGGGGGTCGGGGTGATGACCTCGCCCAGACACTGCTCTTGCATCGGGATGGTTGAGGGGTGGGGGATGTGGGGATCCTGCTGGGCCTTTCTGTCTTGTGGGGGTCACAGGAGTGGGTGGGGATGAGCTCTACCTAGACTTTTCTGAAGGTTTGCCGAGATGGATCCTATACGAAGATGGACTGCTGCCGGGCTGCTAGGGGTGGGAGAATATTGGCCTGGTTTTCCCTTTTTGGGGGGATGGCCAGAAAACTGCTTGATTGACCTCTTTCTCACTTTGACCCCATTAGATAGGGGCTTTTAGAGGACCTCAGATCCGGGTTGGGGCTGGCAGGCTTCAAGTGGTCATTTCAGTGTGCTAGGACCTGGACATCCACCAGAGATTGGGGCCATACTGCATTAGCCCGTTAGATAGGGCGCAGTTAATGGGTCTTCTCGGCCTGGGGCAGCCTGGCAGCACCAGAATGTACTTAAGCTTGAAGGATCTAAGGGTGAACCAAGAAGGTGGTCCTACTAACTGAGGACTAGATACTTTATGGTTGGGCAGATTTGGGCTCTGTCTGCTCTGGATCCCATTACGAGAGGTTATGATGGCATATTAGGCCTGGGATCAGGTCCCCTCTGTCACCCTCTGCTTCTTATTTCCCTGGAGAGGGGTCAAATGGCTTGACGTTTGGGTGGTATTCCAGACCCGATTCTCTGGTGAGTCCTCTTCCCCTCGCGGCATCCTCTCCCTCCCGCTTCATAAGGCATATGCTTATGGGGCGGCCTCTAAGGCCTCTCATCCCTCTGCTGACTCTCAGCTGCATACCACCATTATCCTCCCTTGCAAGCTTGAACATATGGGGATTAATGCCCTGGAGTGACTTGTTTCATAGGCTGTGCTCCTTGGACTACATCGTAACTATGTTTATTCTATATGACCACCTTGGAACTATAACCAGGACCCTTAACTTTGGAAAATTGTTCTAAAGATATTTAAGCAGACATTCAACTTGAGTTCCTTTATTACTAGAAACACTTTTCCTTTATACACGCTGGATCTAGTAGTCAGAGTTTATTCACCCTGGGCCTTTACTATTTATATACTGAGGTTCTGAACATGTCAGAGCTGATTGATGACCATGTGGGTGGGGTTAAAGGAGTTCACACTCGGGGGCACTTTCCCCCTATATTAATGTATTCTGTTTATATATTTACTTTTAATTTCTTCCACCCCCGGGACTTCAGAGAGAATGGTTTATGCCTCCCTCATTGACCTGATCTCATGATCAGTCGCCAGATACATATTCCAGAGCAGAATCATCATACCTTATCCTTCCACCCCCTCTCCTTTTCTCCACCCTTGAGGGGGGGGGGCAGGCGCGGGACTCATATACCACTTGAGACTCAGGCTATAAAGGAACTGCACCATTTTTCCCCATCCTATACCTTTCCTTCACCATCACCCTTTTTCTTTTTGTCTTCCCTGATATTGGTTGTCCTCACCTCAGTCCTCCCCCTTCCTGGAGTTAGGGGCAAGAGTTTCCCCGGGACCCCATATCACCCTGTTGATTGGGTGCCCACCCACGGACGGTCAGATGACTGGTCCCCAATACATGTTCCATTCGAGCATGCATTTCTGGAAGTCACAGATACTCCCCATAATTGGGGTTTGTATATAGTTCCTATTCTCCCTTGTACTGCACACATTTATATAAGTATGCCCAGTTGGCATACCAGTTATCTTATGTTTTTTTTTGGATTTTTTTTTCTTTTATCTATGGATCACAGAACACCCGATTATTGCAAATCTTTCAGATAACTACTGTATAAGACAGGAAAATAAAGTTGTTGATTCTTTGGGGGGGTTCTCTTCCCTTGCTGGGGCTCAGGAGGCCACAAAACAGTTCATGATACATTTAGATATGCAGAGTCCCTTTAAAATCATATCTCACAATGTAAATGGGCTGGCCGGCACCATCAAGAGGGATCGTACACTCAGAGCATTTAAAAAATTAAATCCAGATATTCTTTTATTACAGGAGACTCACCTCTCCTCTGCTGAGCACCAAAAATTGCTCAAATGTTGTTTCTCACATCTAGTAGAATCCTCCTACCAGAGAGGCAGGAGAAGAGGCTCAGTGATTTTGATTCCGAGACGCTCCAAATTACAACTCCTTGACCAATACTTTGATAAAGAGGGCAGGCTGGCACTGGTGGTAGTTAAAATGAATCAACAGATTCTAACAGTATGCAGCCTCTGTATCCCACCAGGCTTTGATGCATCTACCATACAGCACCTAATAGATGCTATCCTGATCAGGCAGCAAGGAATTTTAATTGTGCAAGAGGACCTTAATAGCCAACTTAACCCTTCGTTTGACTCGTCAGCAATACGTCCTTCCCCACAGTCTTCCGGGCAAAAGCATCTCCGATGTCTACTTCATGATGTAGGCCTGGAGGACGCGTGGAGACAGCTTCATCCCTCGCATCAGAAATTTATTTATTACTCTAGTGCTTTTAAACATTATTCTAGATTAGACTACTTTTGTCTAGGCAAGGACATGTTGATCTGATTCGGTCGGCAGATATTCTTAATATCCGTCTCTCCAACCATGCCCCTATCACTTTAGAACTTAATATCCAAAAGGATAGGATAAATACACAATGGCGACTTAACCTGTTTCTGTTCAGAGATAGAGAATTCCAAGATCTGCTGGAGAAACTTATCCTGGAAATTATCTGAGATAATATATCCCCCCAGACATCTCCTCAAACTCTTTGGGATACACTTAAAGTGGTGCTCCAAGGCTATATTATAGCTTATGCTTCACATAAGTAAAAACAGGCTAAGTCTAATTTATCAGCCCTACAAGAAAAACTTAGATTCCTCCAGAAGACCCATATGCAAGGTGACACTGACTTCCTCCCTTTAATATCTCAAACACAGGCCAAGATCCAACACTTACTGACAGCTAAAACTGAACTAGCTCTGGCCTGGCTGAGGCAACGTTATTACAAGGGAAGGGCTTGGGCCTCCAAACTTCTAGCCAATCGTCTCAGAAATCAAATACAACAATGTACCATTTCCAAAATCAAGGATCCCATATCTGGACAGACCCGATACTCAACACCGCATATCCTTGACGCTTTTAGGAAGTATTATCAGCCTCCTTACTCTTCCCCGACAGAGCCTGACCCACATAAAATATCAACCTTTCTCTCTCAGCTTCATCTTCCTGCCCTCTTGGCCTCACAGCAGACACAGACAGCAGCCCCGATTACTGAACTGGAGTTCCAGAACACAATTCAAGGATTCAAAAACCGGAAATCCCCAGGCCCAGATGGCTTTGGGGCAGAATTCTACAAAGGCACATGGAATCTATTGCGAACTCTCCTCTTGCAAGCTTTACAAACTGCCCATACTACTTCCTCTTTCCCTGTCTCATGGAGACAAGCAACAATTTTGGTGATCTTGAAACCCCAAAAAACCCTCACATTTATGTGACTCATACCATCCTGTTTCAGTACTCAACCAAGATTATAAGATTTACACAAGTATTTTAGCTCATAGACTTGATCACATTCTCCCCTCATTAATACATCCAGATCAGTCAGGATTTATCAAAGGTAGACACACAAAAGACAACATCAAACAAACTCTATACCTCATAGACCATGCCCAGTCCACAAAGTCCCCCCTCTTGATATTGAGTCTTGACGCCCAAAAGGCTTTTGATATGGTCTCTTGGGAGTTCCTTCAAGCGGTCTTACAAAAATTCAGTTTCCTGCCCCTTTTACAGATGCCATTAGAGGAATATACATGGACCCGGAGGCGGTCGTGAAACTGAATGGCTCACAATCTGACCACTTCTCCTTATACAGGGGTACCCTTCAGGGCTGTCCCCTTTCCCCATACCTGTTCGCCCTTTTCGTAGAACCTATAGCCCAGCTATTTCGACAAACCCCAACCTTTACGGATGCAGAGTCTCTGAGTCATCATACCATAAAATAGCCTATTATGCCGACAACCTCCTTCTTTATATCACCCATCCCAAAGAATCACTACAAACTTTAACTTCTCTTTTGAAAGAAATAGAGTCCCTCACAGGCTACACAATAAATCAAAATAAATCAGAGGCCTTACTTATACAACCCCCTCTCTCCCAAGATCTTGTCCGGAAATACCCGTATAAGTGGGACAAATCGTACATAACTATCTTGGAGTTAAAATCCCACAAAATTTATCAGACTTATATACTTTGAACTATTCCTTTACCCTTTCCAAAATAAATTCAGACTTGCTGAGTTGGACCCCCCCTCCCTCTCTCGCTGATGGCTAGAGTCCAATCCATCCAGATGAACTCTCTTCCAAAGATTCTGTACCTAATGCAAAATATCCCACTGCCCCTTTCAGCGAAGGACATTTGAAAGTGGGACAGCTCCACTACTCGGTTTTTATGGGTCAATCAATGATCTAGACTTGCATTAAATAAGCTTCAATGCTCCAAAGATAGAGGAGGATTGTCCCTCCCTAATATCTTCCATTATTGGATAGCCTCTCTGCTCTCACATGTAACTACTTGACTTTTGCCTCAAACCCATGCCCCACCTTGGTTGACAGTGGAGCGGACTATGGCGGCTTGTCCCCTGCACTACTCTCGAGTGTTTCAGCCTAACAACATAGTCCAGTTATGGGGGGGGGGCCAGATTCACTAAAGGAATGCTTCAATCCTGGATGAAATTTGTAGCTCGTCCATCTAATAAGTTTCTGTCCTCCTGGTTAAGTGTTCTGGCGGAAGACACTTTTTGGGCACCGGCATAGCTTGATGTCACCTTCCGGTCCTGGGCCCAGAGAGGCCTACGTTACACATACCAATTTTTCAATAATGTGATGTTTAAATCATTTGATCAACTTAAACATGAGTTCTCTTTAGATAAGAGTGACTTCTTTAGATATTTATAAATCCACCATTTCTAAGACTCAACAATTGGTTTAGATGTTACTACCCAGATTATCCCCCCCATGCCCTTTGCTACTTCAGTTAGCAGGAAGCAGAGACTGGAGTCACTTGGTTTCCTGCCTCTATAAGGCCCTACTATTGGGACCAACACATATCATGGACTTGGTGCAGTTCCACTGGGATGCAGAGCTCCAGGTTGAATTATCCCAGGAGGATTGGCTCTAGATCTGGCGGCGGCAACACCAAACCTCCAGCTCTTATACCTGGAGAGAATACTCCTGGAAGGTGGTGTCCAGATACTTTAGCACCCCTCAGATTACTGCTAAATACCTGGCTGGAGGGCACTTTTCCTGTTGGAGGAACTGCAGTTGTGAGGTGGCCATGCATACCCACATTTTATGGTCCTGCCTGGTACTGGCAATGTATTGGTCCCTGAAAGGAAATAGAATCACACACCTTTTCCCAGCTTTAGGTGTGTTTTCTCCAGCAGTAGGGCTCCTTCATTATCCCCGCCACTTCAGGGACCCTCACCAAGTATACCTTCTTAATATTCTACTGGGAGCAGCTAAGAAAAGTATCACTAGGCTATGGCTCCATCAGGAGCCCCCTTCCATTTCAGCCTGGGAAGACACAGTATATGACATCTATAAACTAGAACATATGATGGCCAGAATCCAAAATAAAGTCTCTGAATTAATGAATCACTGGAATGTCTGGTTTCTTAATATTTCTCAATTCAGAACTGACCAGCCACCTTAGTGGCCTGATGTGGGGAGGGATGAATACCTGTGCCCATGTGATGGGGTTTGGCCAGTCCTTAGTTCTTAGTCCCCTTCAGGGAGACCCCCTCCTTGATTGCATGGGTAGGGACCCAATCTGATTACCTTTCTAATGGATGGATCGGCTCCCGGATCTCCCCCTGTTCCTCCCTAGGTTCTCAGACAGAAAGTGCAAAATAGGCTAGTATACTTGTCTCAGGATGACATTTTCTAGAAAGATAAAATTATGGACTTCAAATTTGGGCAGAGGATATTTATTATATTTTCTTCATTGCTTAATTTTATAATTGGCCATTGTCTCCCTTTGTTTTTCTGTAGATTGCTACAGCTTTTATTGATAGCCATTTATTGCACATGTTATTGAATTCCTGTAAACATGAACTGTGATGCCATATAAGTTAAAATCTGAAATAAAAAAAAAACAGTTTTAAAAAAAAAAGCAATATCTCCCCTTTCTCTGCCATCCTAAGGATGCCTTCTATTATTTCCTTGTCCATTTCCTCCCCCTGAGACTGGGGTCTATATACTACCCCATGCAGATTGTGGTGCCATTTCCAGTCTCCAGGGTGACTCACAGTGCCTCCTCTCCTCCCTGTTTACCCTTTAGTTCCGTTGCTTTGATCCCTTCCCTTACATAGACAGCTACTCCTCCTCCTCTTCCACCCTCCCTATCCCTCCTGTAGATTGTGTACCCTGATATGTTGACATCCCTATCATGGTTCTCTGTGTACCATGTTTCTGTGACTGCCACGATATCCAGGCATCCCTCTTCCATCAAGGCCACCAGTTCAGGGAGCTTGTTACCTAGACTATGGGCATTGGTACTCATTACCCTCCATTTTTTGATCATCTTACCCTTTTTGCCCTATCCCTGTCCTTATTGCCTTTGTCTTTTTCTCCATTTACCCCTGCCCTTCTCCCTATCAACTTCTCTATCTTGGTGTTTACCTCACTAACTACTCTGATTTTTTTGGGGGGCCTAGGATTTCCCATCTCCTTTTCAGTGCCTCCCCCTTGGCTAGTTTAAATGCTTGCCAATGAAGCATTTGAACCTATCACCAAGGATCTTGGTTCCCCTCCTGGATAGTTGCAGACCATCGCGCCAGTATAGGACTGCATCCCTTCAGATGGACCCCAGTCCCCAATGAAGCCAAACCCTGAGCTCTGCACCAGCTTTTCAACCACTGATTGAATCCGATTGTGCAGAACACCCTAGCCTCACCCATACCATAGACAGGCAGCACCTCTGAAAAGGTTATTGTGCATGCTACTTGTCTAAGGCCCCTTCCCCAACTCCACAAACTCCTCCTGCACTGCTCTGATTCCTTTCCCAGCCAGGTCATTTGTCTCTAGGTGGACAATGACATCCAGCTCCCTCCCCCGTGCAACTGCTCCCACAATCCTGAGGATTCGCTCCCCGACCCTCCAAGAAATGGCGCCAGGCAGGCACCTTACCTCCCTCTCCCCTTCCTCCCCCCCCCAGTTCTACCCTCCGAACAATGGAGTCCCCCATCAGGAGTTGTTTCCTTCCCTGTGGGGTCCCAAGCCACCCTCCTGTGGGTCTCCTTTGTGGAGGTTCCCTGCATTCTCCTTGGTCTCCACTGCGGGTGCCTCCATAGAGGGACCACACTCTGCCAGAATGGCATATGAATTGTGGAGAGGTACAACTGGAGGGATGTGCCTCTGTTCCACCACCCTCACCCTCCTTGAGCCCACTGTGGTCCAACCACTCCTTGGCAACCTCTGAGGCAGCGGCAGTGGCCCTGGTGGTCCCTGAGTGGGAAAGGAGGTCCCCCGATTCCTGGACAACTCAGCCTGGAGATGAGCAACCTCTTCCCCCAGCCCAAAGTGGTGCCTGCAGATGAGACAACACAGCATCCTCCAGAATGTCTCACAGAAGACTGCTGCTCCACAGCCACTGCACTGTACCACTCCCATCATGTCTTATTTGAGGCCCCTTAACTGTTGCTTTGTATACTTCCTCTTTCCTCTCTCTGTTTATTTTATTTTTTTTTCTCCCTACATTCCTACTGCCTCCGTGCCCTTAAAGCTCCTGATCTTCCTGTTCTGGAACAGTAAATTCCTACATTCCTCAGTAGTCTTCTTCTTACATGCTTAGAGTTAGATCTCCAGCAGCTAGGGGGGAATGGAGAGCTACTCTTTTCCTTCTAGGACATGCTGCCAGAAGCGACAGCAGAGTATGTGCAGGGGAATGCCTGCCTAATGACTAGCACATGCGCAAGAGAGGTGTGCAGCATGATGTCAAGGGCCAGAGAATGTGTCATGGATGGGGAAAAACAATGTTCACACAGTAGGACAGTTGCAGTTGCTTACTTTGCTGTGTGGCATTTCCGTCCTGGCTTGCACCTGTTGCAGGCTGAGTGGGTTCCATGACTTGCAATTCCACAGCTGACTGAAGGTGGTGCACAGGTTCCCCCATTTATAGCGTGGGAGTAAAGTAGTATGTAAATACATGCAGAATGTTCCAGAATAAGATGCAGATAGGCCACTTTGCCCACTGACTGCATAAGTAGTTCATTTACATGTCAGCTTTGTGAATAGCAGGTTTTTGGAATTGTGAAAAACAAGGATAATTTGCAAGATGGGGTAAGCCGTGCTAAATGTTTGTGAATAGCTCAATAAGTTTTGTGTGAGTCATGGAATCTCTAGAACTTTCTCAACATGGTGGTCTTATTGTGCCACACATGCACATGACACCTGCCCATGATGCCACACAATCCACCGACACTGTGCATGCATACAATGTCACTACATTTAGTCTATCGCGTAAACACAGTTTGCAATGACCTTTGTGCGATGTGTTCCAATGATTTTGCTATTGTGCTAAATCCACGCTGTAGTGTGCACAACCAATGTGCCTCAGAGCTGTGATGGAAGGCCTCTGGAGAAGATGGCACCAACTTGCAGAGCCAGGAGCAGAGCCATGCAGCAGGCAGCACACTGGTTTGATGAGGAACTGGCCAAACTAGTGGACCTGGTGGTCCCCAAAGAAGGCCAGCTGTTCAGTCAGGAGGACCTGGACAGACCACGGGAGAATGTCTGAGACACCATAGACTGGGACCTGAGCAGGCGCACTGGGGTACCCGAACTGGGGGATAGTGCCACCACCACTTTGGAGACCTGCAGAGGAGGAAGCAGGGTTGACTACAACGCTACCTTGGCATGGTGCATGATGGCACAGTGCCACACCCAGATGAGTGGAGTTCAGTACATTGTCATCAGTTACTTGGCATATTGTGGGGATGGGCTTTCACATCCACAGGACAGGTAGCATATGGGCTATATCACCATCCTGGCCATGATGTGTAGTCCCTGCTGATCCATGGATAGGGCTGCCTGCTGCTCCGTGGTCAGACTGGCAACATGGTGGCAGGCTAGTGTGGCATTGGCTGTGGCTGCCAACTGCACATTGTGGCAGCAACACAGGCCTACTGCTTATATGGGTGTCTGTCATGGTGGGACATGACTCCCAGCCAGGCACGTCTGTGGGGTTATTGTCCACCATATGTGTCAGTCCCTGTGCAATGTGCACCTGCCACGTGGTGGCATGTCTGCACACATGGCCATAATCTCCACCCAGTTCCCATCCTTGTGTTCTCTAGCCATCACTGCCCTTGCATGTGCCTGCCATGCGACACTCATTGGGCACATCTCATTGCAGCTGACTTTAGTGGTGTACTTAGTATTACTTATTTATTCCTCTGTATTGTGCAAGTTAGAGTGTTCTATAACCCTCATGCAGCTGTTATTTGCATGTTTATGTGTGTACCCTGCCTGTTCTGACTTAGTTAGGCCCCCAGAGCTTCAAGGATTGGGCAACCTCATAACTGACGTTCACCTTACCTTACATGGCATCACCACCTGTAAGCACCTTGCACACGGTGCATGTGTCCCGTGCTGCCCAGTTCCCTACCCATCCGACTGAGGCATGGTTACACGTGCCACCATGAACACCTTGTGCAGACATGCAACACAAGGGGAGTGTACACCTCAGCAACCATGGGGCACACAGTGTAGGCATCTCACGGGGGGAGGCACTAGATTCATGTCCCTACCCAGCGCCGCATGCTAAATACCTGTGTGCCATGGGCAATGCCAGAACACATTGCCTGCATAGTACACCATTTGCCACCTACTGCAAAGCCCACACAGCATGTGCTGTGACTAACATGTCCTGTCGTGGGATCCTGCATTATACAGGACATGACCCATGCATGTGAGTGGACCAGTGCAGGGGGGGATTCCAGGTCCGCATGCCAGTCACCAGTTATACAGTGGCATGCAGCAACCATGACAGAACAGGACCTCTCCGCACAGTTGTATACCCACAACATCCAGGCTCTACAGCTCCACCACACAACCCCAGTCCAGATGGTGTACATATGGCCACTGAGTCCAGCACCCTGATGCATGCCTGTGGCTGTGACAGCCCGCATCACCATGGCCATGACAAGTGCCACCGGTCATGATAGTGTTGCTCCCCAACGGACTGTCCCATCCCATGTGCAGCCAACCAGGTGGTCACCGGCCACTCCCCAGGCAGTTCTGACCTGCCATTTACATCACAGTGCCCTGCCATGTTATCCGCCTATGTTCCCAGTTTTTCTCATTCTTGCACCACCACTGGCAGTGTACCGCTGCTGCTGCACTGCCGTCCCACTCAGTATGTCATTGGGTGTGTATGGGACATACCTCTCTGCCAGTCTGATGCCCAGCCTGACATGCTGGCCAATGGGTGCCCATCACAACATCTACGATGTGCTCTCATGGCAACAGTTCCACAGCCATATCACTCTGTACTTCCATATTAGTGGCATTGTTTATGCCTCTGGCCTGCTGATATGCTGGACACTTACATGTGCAATGTGCTGCTGCTGGGTAAATGATGTAGCCTCATGTGCCTGTTACCATTGATGCAATTCTGCATTTTTGTTTGGGGGGGCCTGCATGGGACTCTTGGAGGGTGGGTCCTGACATGTCTCAGATGGACATGTTATCACACATAGTCCCTCATCCTATTGTGTGCCTGTGTCCACCATGCTGTCACTGTTGTCTTCATTCACATGTACACCCTCCCACACATACCACTCAACAGTTGTCTTCCCATGTGTGATGCAGCAGTTGTCTGGTACCTCACATGTCTTTACACAGCAGCCTGTGAGTGCCCTGCCACCTGATATGGGCTACCCATGGATCACACAGCTGTCCATGTACACCAGCTGCACCTGTCAGGCAAACATGGCCAACACCTGTGCACCAGGCAGGGCCATGCCTTTGCACCCTTGCATGTGCACAACACCCGCCAGGCATGGTCAGGATGTACGCTTTGTGGGAGATGTTGGCTGTGTCCACAGGGTGCTGGAGCTGTCCACCAGTGTGAGGGGTCTTCATGCAGTGTGTTTGGCAGCTGGCAGAGTACTGATACAGCTGCCTGTGTACATGCCAGGGTTGCTTGTTATGCAAGCAGGGTGTCTGCTGCATCAGAGGTGCCACACCCCTGGCAACAGTGGTTCCCGTTGTTTGCCTTGGCCAGATGTGGGTGTGTGTGGACACGTGTGTGACAATACTGCAGCTCTGCATGGTACAGGCACTCATGATTTACAGATGTGTCCCGGCCAGTGTCCTTGTCAGCATAGTCCTGGGGTGGATATTGGGACCATAGTGCCTGATGCATGCCAGTGACAGTTTCTGTTCTTTTCAGTTGCAGAGCCAGGGACCATAGGCATAGCATGCCAGAGGGCTATGGTTAGGGACAGAAGCACCACCAGACACTGGAGGATGGACCCCATGTCCCACACCCAGGACAGCAGCCAGTCCGCCTATGCCTCACTTTCCATCACCTGCAGCGACCATGCACTGCATGGTGTCAGCTATGCCATGGTTTCCTGTAATTCTAGATGTATATACTGTTATCACAATAGTAGGTGGTGTCCTCTCCCTGTTGACCCATGTCCCCATTGTGGCCCCATGGGCATGCCTTGGGGCAACCAGCCCACCCGTCATAGTGCACACTTCAACAGCCGGCATGGGGACATTGTGTGCGTGGTGTGGCCCTGGCACTGCTGTACTGTCCAAAGGTGAGGTGTTCCCATATTATGTGCTCCCATGTCAGGCTCATCCCATAGTGTCCTTGGGTGTTCCTCATCATGTGCTGGACTGTGGTCCTGTGGCTGTGGGTTGCCTATGTGTTCAATCCATTCATGCACACATCCTCTGCTGTGATCCTATACTGCAGCACAGTCATAGTGCCACATACCATAGTCCTGCTCATGCCTGTCGGCATGTCCCCATGCGCTTGTCTGAGGCTGTTTGGGCCAGGGCCAATGTGGTATTCCCTCTTGCTTAGGCACCTGTGTCTTAGACTGACCACATATCTTTGGTCAGGCCAGGACACCCTTTGTGTGGTACTGACCCCTGCCCTTATTCATCCTGGGGTCTTCAGTCATTGAGCATCGGCATCCTTGGTGTGTGGTCCCTTCCCCCATTTCCCCATATCTCCTCACTAGTTGGCACTCTGTTGTCCCCTGGGTGGTTGTCATGCTTGCCTTCTGTATTGGTCTGTGTTGTAGCTATGTGTTGGTGGTTTGGGCTTTTGTACTTCTGTTCAGGTGTTATTCATGGGCTTTGGGTGGAACAGTGCTGGCCAGTTCCACCATGGTTTTGTCGGCATGCTCAGTGTGGGGCATGCACATATGTCCTGCCAGGTGTGGCATCCCATGGCCTATGCACTGCTGCAGTTGCATGTCCACCTGCAAACATCCCTCCATCATCTACTGACATGTTTGCGTGTGGTCCCTTTGGCCCTCCACTTGCTGTGGGGCCTGTGGATAGAGGTATAGGCAGCAGAGCCAGGGAGTCGGGGGTCAGCAGACCCCTCATGTTTATTGCTGAGGATCAGACTATGAATCCCAACCCCCACATTTCAACCAGTGAAGCAGTATTAAAATGGGGCTAATGGGATTTCTCCAGTGGCAGCAGGGAGGCTACTTTTATACTTTTTGGTACTCAGCATACATTGTACAGCCAGGCAGCCAGCATTATACTTTCTAGAATATCACTATGGTATATTTTGTTTCACTGTTGCATGGATTGCAATGAACCTGCAGCATTATATTTGGCTTCCTTTTTCCTCCAAGACCATTCATAAGCTACAATCCCTATCCTTCTGCTGTTATCACTGTCATGAGTGGCCAATTAATTTCAGTTACTAAACCATGGATTATTCATCAACCTGTGTGCATCATCCATGATTTTGGAATGCTAGGTTGGATGTTTAGAGTATATTGCATTGATTCACTTCTTCTCCTGGTGCCCTGGACTAAGGTGTTCTCTGCAGTTCTGACCCCCCACTTTTTGGTACACTCCTCCGCCACTGGTAAAAGGGATAGGTAACACATGCTGCCACATGCTCCCTGAGACCTGCTTCCCCAGGAACTGCATGTCACTATGTTGGCAGATACAGTACATGGATGCTATCCAGAAGCATAACCTTCCACAAGTGGCCATCTGGCCTGGCCTTGAGGATGCTTTCCATACCTGTCGTCATGTGTGCCATGTTGTCCCACATTCCACATCTCTGGGTAACACTGCTGTTTCCCCACAATGTTACAGGGCCATTGCCCTTCAGATGGCCAGCCATAGGCAGAGCCTGCAGTGGAACATATCTGTGGGCATTTCACAGTCAGGGTGCTGTGCCCTGTCTGTGTGGGCTGTGCCAACCATCCTCCCAGCACTGTGTGTCTGCTTTGCTGTTTACTGTGCCCCTTGGGCCCATGCTGCACCTGTCAGTCTGCCCCACCAACCATGGGAGCTGGTGCCACATGGGAGGCCACCTTCCACTTCCCCTCACTCTCATGTTGTGGTGGTGTGTTCACGCAGCCTTGGGTCCAAGTACTTCCTTGCACACCTTGCCATTGGCCTTTATCATCTTGTCATGCACTACATTCCTAGGAATGGGACCTCCACATGCCAGCGGGCAGTGCCACTGCCTCTGGACAGTGCACAGTCAGTCTCCTAGACACATATCACATGTTTTTTTGAGGAGATTCCCTTGCACATCTCAGCACAATTGCAACATATGTACTGAGTGCACCATTTTCTTGCTTCTCCTAGGTACCACTCAGCAGACTGGCGTGGGGCAGCACAGACTCTAATGTATGGAGAGGATGGAGCTCCTTGCCCAAAGGCAAGGCTCTGTGACATGGTGCAGCAGGGGGACTTACTACAAGAACTCTGGGAAATCTGCCACATCCTGGATTGCCTGGAAAATCGCCAGTTACCACCACCCCCCCCTTCTCCTGCCTGTTAGATTGCTACATCCTCCACCCCCCTTGCCCCCAACCTGACTCCCACCATGTCCTCCCCCACTTCCACTTCCCTTGTATATAGTTTGTACTTGTATATAGGGTTTTATGTGATAAAGGCAAGTCTGTTACAGCGCCAATCACATACAGAGATGAAATAAGCACCCGAGGTCAAAAGGGTGAACCGCACACCTACCGTTGCAAACAGCGATTGCCGCTTACTAAATCACATATGGCAATAAAAAACACATATTTTTATGTGAACCCCCCAACGTGGGGGTAAGCCCTCTGCACCCCCCAAAAAAAGATTACCAACTCTAAGGGGAGCGGACATAGACAAAATAGAAAATCTAAAGGAAGCAAAATAGTTTCCTGCACCAGGATCCGAACCGGCACCACAGGCTCCAGGGGCAGTGGCTCAAGCCACTACAGCACATGGCCAGCTCGGCAAGGTTTGACCAAACTGATATTCATACACTCTTTCTAGTGAGTGTAGCAAGCGTAGTTCAGTGCTACACTGGCTATAACCATTTCTTGCTCTTTTACTCCATGTGAGTGGTATTATTGAGTCGCTCATATTGAGCTGCTCAATAATACTCACTCACATCACATGATACCATATATAGTTACCCACCACCCCTCTATATAATTACCTCTTTGTTTATAGTTACCCCTACTTCCTCTGTATATAGTTACCCCTTTGTACATAATTGCCCTTACTTCCCAACCCCCTCAGCATCCCATCTTTCCCCACCCATTCCTACCCTACATCCTTACCAGTTTTACTTGTTGAATGTTATTTTGCTATTGTTATTGTTCAATATATTTTTCATATAAAAGTTGTTTCATATCTGTTATCCTGTGTACTGTGTCTCTTTTTTCTTCCTTCACGGCTTCACTTTTGGGTGTTTACTGTTCCACGCTCCAAATGTTCAGGTTCAGTGTGTGCAGGGGGGGAGCCCACACGTGTCATCATACCACCTGTATCCCTTGCCACATGAGCACCTGTGTGTTCGTAGGCATCCAACGGAACTGGTTACCATTTCTTCCCATGAGCCGGCATTAGGGGCCATTCCCTGGACTGTCATTGGTATCTTCCTTCCAGACTCTGTCCTGTAGCACATGGGACACACTGTGCCCCACCCCTTTTGCCCTGTCCACCTATGTCACCAGCTCAGCCACTGCATGATGCTGCCCACATGGATGTGCTTTTCTGTGCTGTCACCTGTGCTTGTGCCTTCGTAGGCCTGCCACACATTTCCCATCTGACAACATGGCTGGCAGCATGTGGCATGCCCTACCATGTCTTTCAGCACTTGCTGTGGGCCCATGTTGCCCTGCTGTGTTGTGCAGCCTTGTAGCACTGTCCTGTGCTTGGTCTGCTGCCTTCTGCAACTGCACCATTGCACTGCTTTGTGATATTCTGCAGCTCAGGCATATGGTCGCGTTGTGCAATAGGCTCCCATTGTGCCCCTAGCTTTATGCCCCATTCACTATATGTTTTGCACTGGCACTATTTCTTTATGAATATCACTGCCCTGCCCTGGCGCTATTACAGTCTATCTTGCAAAGCATTTTTTGCATGAGTGCAATTCTTTTTGATTCCTGCCCTGATATCATTCACAGCTACAAGTAATACTATATTTGCTATAACTGGATATGCAAGAGCCTTTAGTGTATATTTTGTTAAATTGTTAGGGCAGTGATCAATTATCTCAGGTTCCAATTATTTCAATGATGTTTCTGCATCATGCCTTATTCCACTACTATTTGTTGTCTTTTTGTCCCTCTGACGTGAAACCTTTGTAAATGAACCACTGGTTCAAAGGTATTTTGTAATCTGAGATTTCAATAAATAAATAAAAATTCTGATTGCTTCACCTCCTTATCCAACTGTATTTGGTGAGCTTAATAAGTCTATTGGTTCCACTGGCTCAATTGAATCCATCATTGAAGACCTAATTAATGAATTATTGGAATTAGCAGTTATGTTTAAAGAGCTAAACAATTCCAACTTGATTTCCTGTATATCTGATGATACTTGGGTGATTAAATTTATAGTTTCTCCCTGCTCCTTTTCTTTTCCACATAAATTGGTGATGCCCCTCTATTATTCACTTCACTAATCTCTTGATTTGATTTATTCACTGAGATAGGTAAGAAGAAGTCTGTAATCATTTCTTTTGGGTTAATTTCTTGACCTGTTTTTTTTTCTTGTCTTTCATTGTTTTAGTATTTTGTCAATTTTTCTATCAGCTCTTGATTTTTATCTAGCTGCTTATTTTTCTGCGTTTGTGTTTTCTCCAAAAGTATATTAATTTCTCCATTGTTATACCCTTGCTGATTTTCAATTAATTCAGTGTTCAAATTCTTATCAGTACAGCTTCCCAAATCTGTTGGGCTTCTCTTACCGTTATTTATTTTTTAATGCTTCTGCATCCCTTAATGATTTTTTGCCTTCTGTTGGAGTAGATGCAATTACACTGAGATCTCCCAAAAATATGCAACCATTCTTATCTTTATCCATATTTTATTTATGGTTTTCCTACTTCTGCCATTCATGTTTGAATAAGAAAGATATTGATCTCTAGTTCAGTCACTCGACCAAGACAACCCAAGTGAGCTGAATGAGCCACATATATCTGGATGCTTATGTATACCCGTTAGGGACTGGAAGCCCTTCCTTAAAGAGTATAAATGCCAAACATTACCCTAAATCCACTATATACCAAAACCCCTTCACTAAGATTAATAGCTAATATACCTCTACTAGCCTAAAACAAGAAATTACAATAATTACAAGTTAATAGTGCTTTAAAGGCTATTATGGGGGTTTAATAAATTAAGTGTGCTCAAACATATGTTAGAGTATGATTACAAAATTTGAAATGTGCTTCTAAGGTTAAATAATAATGTTTTGAAATAAGACTTCAAATGCAATTCACATAGATCGTGCATAGTTTGAAGGTTTTAACAGAAAAACTAAAGACCTAAGGCCTAAGGCCTCCTTCAACTTAATGTAAAGCACTTTAAGAGGGCTAAGTTTGATGCATCTGTAAATGCCTGGAGCAGCTGAATTGATCTAATTGTACTTTCTTTAAGCTTTAAATACAAATGTATTTTAAAATCTTTATAATAGACAATTTAGTAGGCAGTACTTTTATTACAAAGAACCTTAGTGAGCCTTAGTACTTTTATTACATTAATTACAGTATAAAAGGATAAAAAGGTCATATAAAAGTCTCACTGTGTGGCACAGTGTTTTTACAGTGCTGAGGATTTCCACAATGCTGAAGCCTGAATCACATCCCAAACAAGAACTGCTTGCTAGTTAGACAACTGTCTCAAGCAGCTTAGGCAGCTTCAGCAGTTCAAAGTAGACCTACTGTAAGGCGAGGTAAAGCCTACTGAATAACCTGCAAAGATCTCTTATACGTTCCGTGCTTTGGAAGCAAATTCTCCGAATTCTCCAAAAGATTCCTTGTCTTTTGGTGCCTTATCGGTTCTGGTGAACAGGTCTAGAATGTTAATTATAGTTCCAAAATAAAAAGCATTTAAAAGTGCCACAAAAAGTTCTTACTGTGCTGAGTCTCTGTGCTATACAATACTTCACAGCGCTCCACAGAATTTAATAGTGCTTCAAACTGCTTTAATCTAAATCAAGTTCCAAAAAAAATCCAGAGATCGTATCAGGACTTGCTTGCTGGTTTAGTGAAAATCTCAATATGTTTGGGAGGTTCTGTGTGTAGCTGAAGCACTGAAATTTAAAGATGTGTAGTCTCCCTGGTCTTTTTGCTCTTTTTTGCACTTCAGTGGTAGAACTTCTGCAAACTCTCCATTGGGAGTGTTGATCACCAGTGACCTGAAGCACTCCATGCACTGCAAGAAAGCAGCAGCAAAGGCAAACAAGATGATGGGATGCATATCTAGGGGATCAGTAGTAGGAGAGAGTAGGTTATACTGCCCGTGTACAGGTGACTGGTAAGGCCACATCTAGAGTATGGAGTTCAGTACTGGTTCCCACACCTCAAAAAGGACATTAACCTACTGGAAAAGGTCCACATGAGGGCTACAAAGATGATAGTGGGTCAGCAAGGTAAGGCATATGAGGAGAGATTGAGGGCACTGAACAGGTACTCCCTGGAAGACAGGAGAGAGAGAGAGGACATTATTGGGAACTTGAAGTACTTGAAAGGGATAAACAAGTTTGATATTGAGAGTCTCTTTAAGCTGGTGGCAACCATAACAAGAGGCACAGTCTTAAGCTGGAGGGTGAGAAGCTTAGGAGGGAGGTCAGGAAGCACTTCTTCACAGAGGTGGTGAACACTTGGAATGCGCTGCTGGAAGAGGTCATCCCATTGAAGACAGGGGGCAACTTCAAGCGAGGCTGGGAAAGGCATCAGGGATGGTAAGGATCATCGGTAGGGAGGATGGGAGGAGGGGAGGAGGGAGGCAAGGACAGTAGCGCAAGCTGTGGACTCTGCAATACAAGCAGACTTGATAGACCAAATGGCCTTCTTCCACTGGCTTCTTCGTATGTTTGTATGTCTTCTCGGCTTCTCACGCCTTAGGTAAACAGAAGTTAACCGAGCTGATTATATTGGAAATGTTTAAATAAAACCTCCTGATTCTTGATTCTTAATTGGTTATTAAATGCTCATTACTTTATTTATTATTTATTTAGTTACTTTTTTTTTTTTGTCCAGGTAAGTGCGCTAGACCAATTCTTGCCTACTTTCTAGCATGACCCAGGGGGTGGGGATACAGATGAATGTCAACTGACCTTGAACCAGATTAAGCTGTTCGTGGCATTTGTTTAGTGAATGGGGAGAAATTCGGCTAGGGCACTGGGGAAATTCCCCTACTCATTGTTTGAGAAGTGCCATGGGATCTCTAACATCCACCTAAACTACCATCTGAACAGGCAGATGGGACCTCAGTTTAACGTCTCATCTGAAAGACAGCACCTCAGTAGTGCAGCACACCCCTCATGCTGCACTGCAGTTTTAGTATTGGGATTTAACCCAATTGCCTGGTGAGGCGAGTGTGCTACCTGCTGAGCCACTGATATTAGAGAGGGTGGTGGGCACTTGGAATGTGCTGTCAGAAGAGGTCATCTCATTGAAGACAGTAGGCAGCTTTAAGCGAGGCTGGGATTGGCATTGGGAAGGTAAGGATCATTGGTAGGGAGGATGGGAGGAGTGGGGAGGGAGGACAAGGACAGTAGCGCAAGCTGTGTACTCTGCAATACGAGCAGACTTGCTAGACCAAATGGCCTTCTTCTGCTAGCTTCTTCATATGTTCCTATGTATGTTCGTATGTCTCCTCAGCTTCTCGTGACTTAGGTAAACAGAAGTTAACTGAGTTGATTATACTGAAACTCAAAAAGGATGAAAGCAGCCACACACACACACACACACACACACACACACACACACACACACACACAATAACTAAAATGTAAAACACAATGGAATATGTTTCTAAATTTCTAAATGTCGAAGAACATTACTTGATGTTCTGTGCCAGGTATTACCTCAAAAAAAAGTACACGATCAAGACTAAATCAGGTGCATTCGGGTAACCTGCAAATGTATGCACCTCTAATCTCCCAAAACAGTTCACTGTGCTGGAATGCCAACACAACTGTCTCCTTAATAGAACCACAGACTATTGTGTTATAAAACAAAGCTCCTGTCCATAACAGGTGAGCTTGGAAAAGGTATTTTCACATCTGGGCAAAGACGTCAGCGAATGTGCTTTTATGTGCAGGCATCACATGATTTCTGTGGCACGAGTTTTAACATTTTAAATTTCAAAAACAATGAACTCCAAATTTGTATTTTAACAGTGTTTTCAAGTGTGTATATTGAAATCAGAGGTTTGCTATGGGATACAGTAACCAAGTGCAGCTGGCATATGATGCTCAAATGCTGGTCAATTCATATCACTGCCTTTTCGGTCAGCCCACCAAAAAGAGTGTAATTGTAATAAAGTTTAACTGTCCGCTCAAACAGTAATTTTATGTATTGATTTCTCAATGATTCTCTGACACAAACATTCTAAAAATGCTCAAAGGGCAGATTAAAATTTGAGTGAGTGGAACAGTAAGTAAGTAAGTATAAAAACAGCAGCGTTTCTCTGCTGATGACAATTTAATTCAAAGAAAGTGTTGGTTTTGTTGTGTATACTGCCCTCCGCAGTGCTTCCCTGCCAGGCTGGCACCAGAACCAGGCTCCTCCATCAGTGGGAGACCTGGCTACCCTTGCTGGTCTGAATAAGAAAGAAACCACCACACAGTAAAAATGAAGCAGCACAAGTTAGCCTGGAGAGGGCTTGGAATACCACAGAATATTACTGCTCAGGCAACTGTGGCATACCTGTTCGTAATAATTAAAAGGCACAGCAACAAGCCCCTGCTTCTGCCATTACTCCACAATGGCACAATGTGCAACCACTTACTTACTTACTCCCCTGCCCCAGTGCAACCCAGGGTCCTACTAGTAAACATGTCAAGGACCCCATCACTGTAGTTCCTTACACTTTCCTAGTCCCACTGACTATACAGCAGCACCCCCTGCCCCCCATGGCCTTGTATACCATCCACTAGCCCTATCTGCTGTACAGCAGTCCCTCTGGAGTCATGTATACCACTCTCTAGCTCCACTCACTGTACAGCAGCCCCCTGGGGTCCTGTATACTTCCTAGTCCTATCAACTATACAGCTGCCCCCCTCCATGGTCCTGTACACCACCACCACCTAGTCTGATCGGCTGTACAGCAGCCTCCCCATGTCCTGTACGCCACCCCCAAGTCCCACTGACTTTACAGCAGCACCCAGTCATATACACCACCCCCTAAACCCATCAGCTGTATAGAAGCCCCCCCGGGTCCTGCATACCACCCCCTTATCCCACCGGCTGTACAGCAGTTCCACCCCCCGGGTCCTGTACATCACCCCTAACTCTCATCAACTGTACAGCAGGTCAGCAGCCCCCCATGATCACATGCATCACCCCAGTCCCATTGACTGTACAGAAGCCAACTCATGGTCCTGTGCACCACCCCCTAGTCCCATTAGCAGTACAGCAACCCACCTGGTGTCCTGTAAACCACACCCTAGTCCCATCAACTGTACTGCAGCCCCTCCCCCCCCGGGTCCTGTGTGTAGTTGGTATAGGGAAACTGTAAGAGATTGAAATGAGCAGCATCAGCTCATCAGGAACTTACTACGAAGAGACAGCTAATTTTTAAACAGACATTGTCAGTCTTTGACTAGCTTTTCTCTCCCTTATGAATAATGGTGCCTGTTACCACCTGCAGCTGTCTACGTGGCTATGTAAGATATATATGGTGACGTCACAAAATAACATGTTCACTTTAATTTGTCATGTAAATAGTATTGCTGATGACCTGCAGTAATCAGCAGTTGCCCAATGCTGAAGTGTTGTCAACTGTGAGCATTGGACAGACGGGCTGGCTAGCTCCTCCATGGACAAGATTGGAAAAATGTCAAACCATAATATTTTAACACAGCTTTTCAAAGTAGACAGAGATCTGAACTCACTAATGTGACTAGTTTTGAGAAGTTAGTAATGAAGCCATAAGAAATCTGTGTTTTAAAATTCATGCCATGAGATTGGGCATGTGCACCAAAAAGAGAGGTACATTTTTGAAGCACCATGCGAGAAAATCTGAAACATTTCTGCCTGTGTCAGAACTGATGTTGATGTCAGACTGATGCAGGCACACCACCAAACTCTGTGCTTCCTGCCACACAGAGCTTGGTATGAGTGAAGTCCTTAGAAGGATAAACACTCAATGCAACTTGCTGTGAGGGAACTCCCTTCTGAAGTCTTTTGAAGGATAAACATCAAGCATGCCTGCATGGTGGAATCAATCCCCAAACTTCACAGAGGCTGAGACAGCCATGCTCATCAGTTGTGTGCAGCAATAGGCATGAGTGCTACTGCCTCCTGGCAGCACCTGACACTCCTCCAAAGGGACAAGGTCTGGTGCACCATTGCAGTGAAGCTCCAGGAACTGTTGGGGTTGAAGAGGAACCACTGGCAGTTGAAACATAAGTGAAATGTCTTCTTTTCCCTTGAGGAGCTGAATATTCTGCAGTGCCTCTGTGACCAGGCTAGGGAGACAGATATCAACATGATGGGTGGACATCTGAGGCAGACAGTTAAAATCAGCATCAAATATTTGCATGCAATGAACACCATGCTCTCATTGTTACATATATTGTGTGACATGTACCGACCTGCATTTGAACCATCACTGTGTAGGCAGATGTGCAACCTAGTATACCCACAGATGCACAGAGTGGGGAGCGACAGAGGAATGCTGGATAGTCTCCAGATGTAGATACACCCTAACCATGCCGTCAAGACAAGTGTCACGTGCAGTATTGTTAAACAGTGCATGTTGAGTTGCAGTGCAGGCCACATGTGATGTTATCAAGAATGCAGGTTGACTAAATATATGTGTGACATTGTAGTGGTGATGAAACACCACCTACAGTAATAGTGCTCACAGATTAGGTTGTCATTTGGCCCCATAAATCCAGGGAAATAGTCCTGTATTTCCCTGTAGAGTATGTTATTTTCTATGGGAGCCACATAGCTGTGCTGTCCCGTATAATAGGTTGAAGGAGTTGGTTTGGGGCAAGTTAGTTGGGTAGACAGCATAGGAGGTGTGGAAAATAGATTGGGGAAGGGGGAATAAAGTTTTTTTTGTCAAAATTCAAAGGAACCAGCCACAGTCACAACCAAATTCAGTAGACTCTTTCTCAGGGTTTTTTGTAATTCATATTATTCAGCACAGATTCTCCTGTCACTGACCAACATTTTACACATTTTCTTGGGCTTCCTCAAGGGCGGGAATCTGCATTTAAATATCCCAAAATATATAATAATTATTTGATTATAGACATATAGTACACACATGTATTGTATGTGTGTGTATATACATATATATATATATATATATTATAGTGGCGCGATAGCGCCACTATAGTTAGGGTTGAGTAGGAACTTTAATGTTAAACCTCAAATTTTGCACATTAATAACTTTGAAACCGTTCAATAGATTTGCACCAACTTTGGAATACACGGTTTTGCATGGTAGATCTCTTGATTTACCAAGTTGTGTTTCAGTCAGACATACAGTTTTTGTGCAGCAAACCGCCAGAAAATGCACTTTTTGACAGTTTTGTGCATTTTTTGCCCATGGCATTGTGCAGCCACCGTGTGGTCTATTGGTCTGATACTTGGGATGTAGAAAGAGCTTGGGTCAAGGAGCATGGCAGCATTTGTTTGTGAAAAGAATATTATTCCATTCAAATGTTATTAAAATTTTAATTTCCCATTATGTCTTATGGGAAAATTTGTATGTATAGTTTGCCAAAGAAGAATGGCAATCTGGCTATCTGGTCTTCCCCTCACGGCCGAAGATTTTACATGGTCACGGTGGAAAATCTTCTGCAGCGAGAAATTTTTCCTTCGCGAGAGCTGCCATCTTGTTCTCAGTTTCCTGACTTAAAAAATGTTGCAGTTTTCTCTACGGGTGACTTTTGGGGCAAATGAGGCATGGGTTTTGCTCGGGGAACCCCCTCTATCGAACCATGCCTTTGGTTTGGTTTGGTTTAGTCAAAAAATAGACTTTTAAAAATTAAAATTCTTCCTTCGCGGCTTGCTAACGATCTTCATTCGCGAGCCTGCAAATTCTTCAGTCGTGAGACGATTTTTGGCCGGGAGCTTCTTCCGCGAGGGGACGACCAGATAACCAGAGTTTCATGACCAGATTTCCATGGGGAAGACCAGATGACCCTAAGGACAACGAGATGGCCCAAATTGGGATGTCCGTTCACAGACGCAGAATTTCTCACAACCGAAAAAGTTGCTATCTCACAGCCGAAAACGTTTTAAAGGTATAAAAACTTTTAAAATTGCATATCTCAATAACGGTTTAGTCTTTTTACTTGAAATTTGCTGGGTGTTGAGGGGATGTCCTATAGATGTGAATTATGCTGTTTAGGTGTTGGGCAATTAATTGGTTGCAGAGATATTCAATGATGTATTTGATGTTTTTCCCTTAGGATTACATTGCGATCTGTGTCACGACTTTCGGCGCCGTTATCTCAGAAACGAAGCGAGATACAGAGTTTTCGCTACTGGCAGCATAGATCACCTACACTGGCAGATTAGATCACCTTTAGGTGATCTATGCTGCTGGAACAAGATTTTAAACTGCCTAGTTAGCCTGCAGTGTAATTTTTTTAGTAGGTTGCATGGTTCATGAGATATTGCTACATTTGTGTTCCAAGGGTTCATTGCTGTATAGGAATGCTGTATAGCTATACCAGATGTATATTGTTATGCAGTAATGGACAACATGGTGGGAGCACAGGGCCCTACTACTTATATTATGCTGTTATGCAGTAATGGGTCACTTTTGGGCCCTGCGCTCCCACCAATACATGTATTTTACTACTTATAATTACACTTTTTCAAAAGGTAAGGAAATTCTATGCAAAAAAATGCATTAATGCATCAGTTAGGGTTGAATCGACAAAAGTCAGGAAATTCAATGTTAGGGGTGGCATGGGGTCGTGAGGCTTGTCACCCCATTCCACTTTACTGTACCTTGTAAACCTGGTTACACATGGAATGGGGTGACAGTTGGGTCTGACAACCCCATGCCACATCCCAGGGTTTGTCAGTCTGTGAAGGATGGGAGTGTGTGGGGTGGTGCTCACCTCTAACGTTGAATTTCCAGACTTTTGTCGCTTCAATCCTAACTGATGCATTAATGCAGTTTTATTGTATAGAATATATAAATACATATACAACCCTTCAGAATATTTCTGTTTAATAAGGGCTATTTCTTCCTAACTACAGCACACAAAATAGCCATGTAAACAGAAATTAAATTTCAAACTCCTAGTATTTTATTATAAAAAAATTAATATAATTCTTTCTCTATCCATCATTGGTTGAAAGATAAAACTAGTAATATTATGTTGTCAGAAATAAGATTTGCACAGAACTAATAATAATGCCTGAAGAATCAAAGTTGTAATAATCTTACTTATAGAAAGACATACAATATACTAATTGCTTAGGATAACAAGAGAAAAACTCCTTAAAAGAAAATGTTTTATTTTTTGGTTTTTAATTTTAGATAATACCGCACTTATAATGCTAGTGTGCCAATTTAGAGATCCCTAATTATATAGTATCAGATACTTGATGCATGCCTCTGTCTGATACAGCAAATATCTAATTGCATTGGAATCTTAGTAAGACTGTATATTCTTCACTAAAAAGATATGAAAGACTGTATAAATACCATAAATACATTATGATCTCTGAATCATTTAACATAGTCTCAAGACTGTGGGTCCCAAAGGGTCTACATGGATATTTCATGTCATACCTTTCATAAATATTCATTCAGCATTATTTAGTGTATGTGAATTTTCAAACTATTCTGTAGAGGGGTTTATGCCTGTAAATCTCATAAACAAAATATCTCTTACAGAAAAGAATATCTTAACCTAAAGGGCTTAATTCAAATTGAAGCTCTACTCATATCATTTTGGTTCCTGATATTGCTATAAATTATTTAAAAATATAGGTGTTTAGGACCCTGAGACATTCTTTCTTATCATACTTTTTCAAATGCCAGATTCAGTGTACCAAAAACCATAGAGCTTTGTAGTATTTGAATGTTCATGAGAATCACAAACAAAAATTTGAAGTAAATATAGTGGTTCTCGTCTGCATTACTTTAGGGACTGCACATTAAGAGTTTTTAAACGGAGATCCTTACTCTTTCATGGGTCACAATTTCCATTGGCAGCATTTCTGGCTGCAGTACTTGATAAATTATTTGCCGTGGTCTTTCTTATTGAAACTTCCCCCTGTATGTACATGGATTGTTATGCATCACAATCATTGCTCTTTTATTTGTATTTAATAGTTCAGTCTGTTCCTTTTGAAAAGTTTTTTTGTTGTTGTTAATAATTATCTTTGTTTCTTGGCAGCTCTGTTTCCTTTGGTGCTGATCATTTGTTTTTGTTTTAGTATCCTTTTTCCCCACCTCGTATGCACTTCTGATTTGTTCATTTCTGCATCACTTATTCTCATCTTTTATTCAGTTAGCATTTCTTTAATAAGTCACTTTTTATACTCGGTGCATGCACTATCCAGCAATCACTTTAATTATCGGGTAGGAGCAACTTGACTAAATGTCCTTTTAGGCTTGACTCGGGCCAAAAAACATGAAGGCATTAACTCTTGTGTCACACTGTGGTCTGAAGAAAGTGTTAACAAAATGCCATCACATCTCTTGGTGACACAGCATACTGCCAGCCCAGCTTGAATTTTTCACCAGTGTCTGCACCATGGAAGTTGTCAAGTTTGTTCTACATTGAGGTGGCTTTAAAATATTTTCTGTTGCTCCGGCCCGCCGGTGCAGTGGTTGGATTTCTGCTTGCGACGCCGATGACCCGGATTTGGGAATGGACCCAGAAGTCAGAGGGCCGGACAGGGGAAGAATGGATTGAGTGTCCTTGGGACTGCTTTCCTTCTCTGGGGGAAGGGGGAGAGTGTCTGGTGCTTTACGGACCCCTAGTGGAGACTAGAGGTACCACTGTGACTAGCACTGTAACATTAGGGGGGTCAGAGCAGATGCTGGACATCATTGCACATCCCACATCCACAAAAAAGCCAGCGCCCTGGCATGATGACCCACTCCACCCTGCCACCCACTACCTTCGACGTCCACTGGGGGGGGCCTGCTCCCATGGCCGTGACCAAGGGGGCAAGCTGAGGCTTGACAATAGTGTCCATTGGGAGGGGAGCACCACCAGTGGCCACACCCAGGGGGGCAAGCCTGGGCATGGGGGCAGTGGGTGGGGGCAGGTCTGAGAACAACGGTGGGTTCCAGACCCCCAAAAAAGAAAGAAAAAAATATATATTTTCTATTGCAGTGAATGCCCAAGCTCTTTGCAAGACTACAGAAGGTACACCCCTTTCTTTGCTACTAGGACTGAACACTTGACAATTTGTACTTTATTCTCTGAACTGTTTGTCTCTGGAATTTTTATTGAAGGGCATAGTCTGTTATATGTTGATGTCTGGGGAGATAATCTCCGTCCCCCAACACTGCTGATTTTGCAGTTGAGTGATTTTGTTTACTCATTTTCCCTTCAGCTATTCCACTCTTTCATTTTATCACCTTACATTGGTGGCAGTTGCCAAAAATTAAAAAATTGCCAATGAAAACTGATGATTCTGACAAAATGGTCTGAGCTGGATGATGTATAACAGCAGGTGTGAACAAACATATATATTTATTTGTACAGTTGCACTTATATTAAAAAGTCTTGCACTGAAAACCTTGGAGAGTTGCACAAAAGACAGATTATAAAGTTACTGTTGGGCCTGGATAGTCAAAGCAGTTGCGCTGGCGCACGTGCAGACTTGTGCCAAGGAGCGATATTCAGAGGGAGCCAGTGAGCAGTACAAATCCCATTGTGCCAATGCACAACTATAATGAATGCAGGCACAAGTGCAGGGATGTGCCCATGAATATCCAGCACAGTGCGATATTCAACTGTGTAACCATGGCGCAAGTGTGGAGCAAATCAGAGATGAGCCGGGCAGACTTGTTCCTATAAATACAGGGTGCAAGCACACAGAAAGCACTTGTGCCAGGCAACAGGGAGAGTGAGAGAGAGAGAGAAAGAGAAAGAGAAAGAAAGACAGACAGAAAAACAGAGAGGGAGGGAGAGAGAGAGTGAGAGACAGGCAGACAGACAAACAGACAGACCAAGGCAGACACAGAGGGACAGGGACAGAGTTGGCAGTAGAGAGGGAGACAGGGGCAGAGAGAGTGTGACAGATAGGCAGCTACACTGCCAGGCAGTGCACCAGGGTTGCACACAGCCCGCAGAAGCCAACTGCCCAGGGTGATAGAGAACAGCTAGGGCCATGGATAGTGTGCCCTTCCTGATGGAGGCCATAATGAGGGGTGTGAGGGGGCAGCAGGAACAGCAACACGGCTGTGGAAAGGCCCATCAGTGGTATGCCTGACACAGGTGGCACTGCACCTGCATCACCTTCAAGCAGTTTAGTGACATGGAGATCATGGGCCAGCACCACCTGAACAGGGCCATTCTGAGGAAGCTCTGTGAGCTGTGCAGTGAGGAGATGCAGGCACCCACCAGATAGAGCCATGTCATGTCCATGGAGATGAAGGTGACAGCCATTATGTGCCTGCTGTTCACGGGTACCTTCCAGATACCAACAGGGGACACCACAGGCATAACCTAGTTGACTACATCCCTTCTTCTGACACAGTTCTTCAATGCTCTGCTGCCACATGCATCGGAATACATCCATTTCCCTAGCACACAGGCAGAGCGTAAAGCAACCCGTGCAGGACTTCCACAGGGTAGCACGTATGCCTGGTGTGATTGGGGCCATTGACTGCACCCAAGTGGGCATCCACATGCCACCTGGCCCCAAGGGTGTGGCGTACATCAAAAGGAAGGGGAACCCGGGTGTCAACTGCCAGGTGGTGTGCGATGCCTTGGGGCGCATAACCAATGTCTGCACCACACACCCTGGGAGTGCACATGATGCATTCATCTGGCACAGCTCTGTGCTGTGCCACAGGTTCAAACATGGGGAAATCCCCATGGGCCACCTAGTGGGTGAGTATGGCATGGGCAAGGTGCGATGGGCAGAGCATACCATGGGATGGGGAAGGGCAGGGTGTACATGATGGCATGGGCAGCAGGGACAGGCAATGGGTGCAGCCTAGCATAGCAGAGAGCTAACCATGTCATTATCCACACAGGGGACAGCGCCTGTCCACTGCGGCCCTGGCTGCTCATCCCCTATGGGCGCCCATTGTCCCCAGCAAAGGAACGCTACAACAAGGCACACGCCACCACATGCAACATCATCAAGAGAGTCTTTGGCATGCTGAAAGCATGGTTCCATTGCCTAGACAGGTCAGGTGGTGCCCTACAGTACAGCCCCTCGAAAGCCTGTGGCCTATTCCTGGCCTGCTGCATACTGCACAACATGGCTATTGACTGTGGAATAGCTGTCGAGGATGATGAGGGTGACAGTAGTGGGGACAATGGAGGCAATGGGCCGGAGGGAGGTGGACAGCCACCCCCTGGGTGGAGGGATCCCCGGCTGATCCAGCAGGCAAGATGACACTGGAACACCATAGCACGGGAGCACTTTGGTGCACACAGGTAGGTGGTACAAAACACCAGGCCACACAAACAGGTACAGCACACATGTAGGTGTGTGCATGGAAATGGGCATGCACACACTGAGGTGGGAGGCTGGGGTAAGGGTGACAGGTGCACACACCCACACACAACCACACACATCCCCCCAACACACACACGCACCCACACACACAGGCGTGGGTATGTTGCATGGATCAGATGCATGCACTGATGCACAGGCACAACTGGTGCAGGACTGCTGTCATCACGCCTTCACCACATGGCCCAGCGGCCAGGCAAGCATGCACAAAGGCAGCATGTGGCACGAAACACAGGCACATACACACCACCCATGTGCACACTGGGCAGCAGCTGCAGACTGCAGGTGGGATGGGTCACACATCAAAGCCGCTGTGCAGAACCATGGCCTCCATGGCCACGGGGGCGGCCTTACCTGGGGTGATTGGCAGCCACAGGCTGCACATCATTCATGGGGGTGTGTGCAACAGCCCCCCAGGAGTGGACCCGCCGGACCACAACCGTGTCTGCGTGGGCGTGTCGAGATGCCCAAACAGTCCAGCCCCAGGTGTGCCTGGGATGCCGACATCTGAGCCCGGCGTCAACTGAGCAGGGGTCGCTTGATGCCAGGTATGCGGGGTGGATAGCACACTGCAGAGGGGGTCATCTGTGCCCGGCCATGCCCTGTGGCAGCCAGCAGTGCAAAGCCATCCAAGACTGTGGTGGCAATGCGATCCAGGGAGGCAGTCGTGGCCTCCTGCATGCGCTTCGTCCCCACCAGGATCTGCGCAGTGCCCATTTCCTGTTGCTCAGCGAACTGGCACACCTCCACATGCAGTGTGTGCACCCCAGTGGTGAGCAGCAAATGTTGCTGAATGGACTCCCGCAGCAAACAGGTGTGCTCAGCATCCTGGGGCTCCTGGGCAGGACACTGATATCCATGTGGTGACTGGCCATGCTGCAAAGCCCCCTCTGGTGGATGCTGCACAGTGGGGCCTGCAGGGGGATTGGGTACAGCAGGCACACTGGCAGTGGACCCTGTGTCTGGCTGCTCGGTGGCATCTGCAGCCCACTGCTGCTGCCTGTCCGGCCGCTGCACACCACCCAGCACCTGCACTGCAGCACCACCACCACCACCGCAGGGCACAGCCTGGGCAGCGCACACTGCTGCACCTGCATTGGTGGCTGGCAGCTGTTCCACTGCTGGCAGGGCACCGGGCATGCTGCCTGTGTCAGTGACCAGCAGGGGCATCTCCCCAATAACAGTGGCAATGCTGTCCAGGATGAGCATTACATCATCATCAGTGTTGGACCCCACCCTGATCTGTGTCTCTGCGCACAGGACCCCAAGGCTGGCATCCTGCAGGAACATATCCAGGGCCTCGTCTGACCCCAGATCCAGGACATCTGCCTGCACAGCGGTGGTGAGCTGCAGCCTGTCAGGCACCTGGATGCCTGTGAAGGTGGAAGGCTGGTTCTCTGGGGTCGGTCCAGTGGCCATGGCTGCTGCCACCACCGCCCAATCATCTGCATGTAGGTGTGCTAGTGCTGCAAGAAAAAGAGAGGCATGTTAGTGATGCATTGCCCACCCACTACCGCTGCCTGTGCCGTGCAGTATGGCATGCGCATGGGTGCACACACATGCGCATGACAGGCATGCCAGCTGCACACACACCAGCACGGCCATGTCCGCACCCTCTATACCCCCAGCTGTGTGTGGCTGACATACTTACCATGCAGTGATGGGCTGCCACCTGTCTGGAATCTCCCACCAGGCACACCCTCCACCATGCTGCAACATATGGTGGCTGCCACCAACTCCTCCTGCACCATGAGCAGTGGTGCAGCTGTAAGCCTCCCTCCAGTGGCATTCTGGGATGCACAGATGGCTGCCACCCTCTCCTTGATGCACCTCTTGTCTGTGACCACCTTCTTCCTGCACTCCTGAACTGAGCACTGGTGGCTACCCTGCTGGTTCACACACGCCGCCACCTCCACCCAGGCCTCAGCCCTGGCCTGTGGTGTGCCCGTGGCACCACTCAACAGGGGCTCCCTGTCAAGGTAGGCCTTGAACAGGGCCTCTGTCTTCACCTTAGTGAAATTGGGCCTGTGCTTGTGAGTAGGCCCATGCTCCTCACCCTCCTTACCTTCCTACATGTCACTTCCTGTGGACATGGACAGCACAGTGTGTCAGTGGTAGCAGCACCCTGTTCCGTCCCCCCTGCTGTGCTGGCAGCACCCAGTGTGCTACAGCAGCATGTGCAACTTACCTCACAAGGATGCAATACCGGTCCATGGTCTGTGTTGATCTGTGGCGCTTTTATAGTGCATCGCATGCAAATAAGCTTTGGCGCAATGGTAATGACATGCTAATTCTCCCAGTGCACCATGCATTGGCTGATGAGATCATTAGCATGTGGCAGCTGAATATAGCGATTTTGCTCCGTGCTCAATGAGTTTGCTCCAGAGCAAGTCAAAGTGCAATGCACATGCATGTGCGGTGTGCAGGACCACAGTGCGCATGCACTGGACAGTTTAATGTCACCAATTGTGCACTGTGTGATGACTGCATGATGGGGGCCATGGGGCATTGTGCGCCAGTCCTGCTATTGTGCACGTGCGCACTGTGCGGTGGCCGAACCATGAACCCCTGCTGTGACCTCTGGCCATGGGTGACCCCCGCACCCATGACCCTGCCTAGCCATGCCCATGCCATGCATCATAACTGTGTGATGGGCGGACACAGCGCATGTCCCCTCTGCCCGTGCATATGGTGCATGCTGTGGCCATGTGCACTTACCGCTGCCATTTTGCTCTCCGGCTCACACTTGCAGCATGGCACAGCAGAGAGCACCATGGAGGCGGCTAACTGGATGCAGGTTGAACTGGTCAACCTTGTTTCCTGCGTCCAGCCCCACACACCCCAACTATTTGGGCAGGCATCACTGCAGCAGCCCCAGATAGTGGTGTGGCAGGTCATTGCTGCCACACTGCTGCAGTACACAGGGGTGGCCAGGATGGGATAGCAGTGTCACCACCACTATGGCGACCTGGCACGGAGGAACCCAGAGTACCTCAGGAGGGCTGGAGGTGCATGTCAGGCATGGGGCTGAGCCACAGCCAGGTGAGTAGGCCCACAATGCATGTGTGCCCTGGTGCTGTACTGTGATGTTGGCTAGGCTACCTGGCATCCCCCTGCAGCGTGGTGTACTGCCATTGTGTGCATTGTGGGGTGGCATCACCCTCTGCTGCTTGCGTTGCGATGCTGCTGTGTGGGACGTGTTGGGCAGGGGCTCACCCTGTGCACTGGGGTAGGGGTGGTGGGCAGCTGTTGTGGTTGGTTACTGATGTGTATCTGTCTCTGTTCCATTCCCAGGGCCTGAAAGCAGCAGCAGCGGTGGCAGGAAGGCAGGCTGCAGCGGGCTAGGGTGGCAGTGGAGGAGTGGCTCTGGCACCAGTGGGGCCACAGAGAGTAGGTAGGCACTGACATAGTCCTTCGCACCGTACATGGGGGGTGGCAGGGGTGTGGGTGCGGGCATGACTGGCTGTTCCATGTGCCATGGCAGCTGTGTGTGTTGTGCTGTGCGTGGTGCCCACCACTGTGGCACCTCCATTGGACACATGTGCAAACTGTTGGTGAGGTGGGTGTGTACCTGGCTGGCTGCCACTGATGTTGCTGTGGTGCTACCAGAGCACTGTGCCATGTGACTGCTGAGCACAGTGGGGTGGCCACTGTGCGATGGGGACCATCGCTGTGCACTGTTGTGGTGTGCAGCGTTGCTGGCAGGCTTTGGCCCACCCCCCTGTGTGTGGCCTGTACGGACCCTCCGGGGGTGTGTGATCCCACTGGCCATTCCATGCTGAGGATGGGCATGGTTCCTTGGGACATTGCACTGATCATCTGTCCTGTCTCTTGTCCTAGGTGTCCGGCAGTGGCACAGGAGGCCCCTCTACTGCTGGCTACTCCGCCAACTCATCCTAATCACCTCGACGACCATGGAGGTGGTGCTGCAGGTCCACAGGATGCTGCTGGTGGACAGGAGGCAGCAAAGACTGCAAGGGGCAGCAGGCCATGGCCGCCGCTAGTCAGGCCCTGAATTCCCCTGTTTCCCCAGCTGTATCGCCCCCAGTCCCCCTTCCCTATGTACAGTCTCTGTTCCCTGTCCCTTTCCCTGACTTCCCCCCCTCCCCCACACCCTTCTATTGTACTTAGTTGATTTTTCAATATATATATCTTTTGACATATCTGCTTGTGTCTGTGTCAGCTTTGCAGGTGGCATGAGGAGCCATGCTGCAGTGGCACAGTGCCTGTCCATATGGTGTGCATGTGTTGGGGTGCGTTTTGTGCTTCTGTGGACCACTGCTGTGTGCTGAGGTGTGTCCCACTGTGATGGTGTCTTTCCCCTCGGTCAGTGGCTGTGCCTTGAGGTGCCCATGGGGCAGCTGTCAGGGGTGTGTGACGGGTGTGTGTGCTTGGTTGCATGGTCCTGTGTGTGGCCTGCTCTGGTCTGGGTGTGTGGCGGGGGCATGGCCTGCAGCCTTTGGGGGGCCTACTTGGTGGCCCTCCATTCACCATTGGCACCTCCTGTTGCTTACTGTCTGTGTCACTGTTGTGTTCTGGGGTGGGGGTCTGGGAGTCTGTGTGCGCCCTACTGTGCCCAGCTGGTGGTGTCCTCCTGTGGCCTGTCACTGTGCTTCCCTGTCTCTGTCCCTGGGTCACCTCTCTGTGCCGTGCCCCCCCCCTCTGTTGCTCTGTTACTCTGCTACCACTGTTGCCCTGGGGCTTATCTGTCTGCACCATGCCGCACCTGTGTTTGTGCCATGGCGCACCTCTGGTTGCACCATGGCACATCCATGGTTGCACCATGGTGCACCTGTGCCATATTCAGCTGGGTTGCGCTGGCACAGTGCAGCCAGCACAATCTCTGAATATGGCTCCTGTTGCACCATGGTGCATCGGATTTGCACTGAGCTGGACTTGCGCCTGCCTTTGGCGGATTTCTGAATATCTGGGCCTTGGTGTACAAGAGCTATTTTAGAGCATGTCATTAATATGAAGGAATTAACTTTTAAAAATGCAGCTCCACATTAGGGACGTCTTCTGTTTACATTGTTCTGCATTTAAGTGTTAATACTTCTTGTAAACTGATGATATCTGAATAAATTGAAATATTCTTTTCTCAATTTCAAGATAAGTACCATGCAGCTTTTAATGTTAATAGTGTATTAAGACTGGGACACAATAGATGTGTAGTGCTGACCCGCTGCAGGTGTATGAGAAGGAGTGCATTCTGCTTTTATCTAATGACTGTGTTCCCATTGAATGCAAGTGCACACACATTTATAGCACTGGAGCTGGGATTTTTCTTTTGTACAGTTTCAAATTCCTTGTGTTCCCATAGATTCCAAAAGCCTGTCCTCATCTCCCTCTTTCCAATGAATAATGTCTCCAAGGTCCTATAATTATTGAAGAGATATTAGTGTTTCTGCAGTCCTTACCTCAGCTTTGCAGGGCAAATCAAAATGTGTTCTTTTTTAATGCAGCTTTTACTGTATCAGATATCTTCTGTGTACTGTGCTGTGTAAGCTGTTTTCTGCAGATATATACAACATTTGACCCTGATGAGAAAAATGTTTGTAGTTTTCTTTTACCTCTTTGTCCTTCAAACCAAATACCTGGGATTAGCAGTTTAGGTAGCTACTTGTTTGAAATGTGTTCTTGTCTTCCTCTTTCTGCAGCTAACTGGATGTTAAAGAGCTGATGACATGTTTAGAAGAACTTTAACAAAACCTAGTATTTAGACAAAGTCTAGCTTGTACTTCCCATTAGTGCTGTATTCCTCCTCTCCAATATTTATTACTGAGGTCATTTGTATGAAAACAGGATCTTTGCTCCTGAAGAGTTTCTATGTTCCTGCTGCTTTCTCCCTACCAGACATCATAGAGCACTGCTTGTGGTATCACAGTTACTCCATAGCAACAGATTGTGATGTCACAACAGAGGATTATGACTTGAAGTAGGGAGTAAGCTATAGAGGCAGATGGACTCTAAAGGAACTCTAAGGGATAAAGATCATATATTCATGCACATTTCCTTAGTAATAAATAATGGGGGAGGAGAAATATACAAAATATAAATGGCACACAGGCAGCAACTAATTATTATGTCTTGTAAAGTTTATTTTGAGGTGTCATATTTCTTTAACCAAATTCCACAAAGACTACAGCAGATGAGCGTTCTCTAATTCAGGTCCAGCCGAATAGAATGGAATGACCCACTCTTAACAATCCCATGATTCTATCTACTTTTCAAAAGAAACTCAATGAACAGCTTTAAGATAAATGTAGAGTTCCTTTACCCTAAGCCCCCTTCATAATCGTATCCCAATATTTATTTTTATTTATTTATTTGGTAATTCAGATACAACCTTTGAGTATATACTCTTTTACAAAGGTTCCAGGTCAGGATGTAAAACAGCAGAGACATAACAAAAACTTGACAGTTAACACAAAACATAAGATTGCTATGTAATACAGAATATAGATAAATACATTTGTGTAACCTAGACAACTGAAATTAAACAGCGGGAGGAGATTCCCAATTAGCAATGTATGGCATAGCTGCCCCAGGGGCTCCTGTCAAGGTGGAGTATTGGAAAGGGTAGGAAAAAGAAAGGAGGAGAATGTGAACAAAGTTTCTCAGTTAGCAACATGTGGCATAGCCGGGGGGCCTGTCAAGGTAGAGTATCAGAAAGGGTAGGAGAAAGAAAGGGGAGAGTGCAAATGAGGGGTAGATTGAAGACAGAGAGAAAGAGAGGAGGAGAGAGAGAGAGAGAGAGAGAGAGAGAGAGGTGGGAGAGAGAGAGAGAGAAAGGGACTGGGAGAAGGAGACTATTTGGGGGGAGAGTGGGTAGAAAGGGGAGCTGTTGGGGGTACAGAGGGAAGGACATTGGAGGGAGCTTGAGAGTGGGGTGGCAATGGATGGCAGGGGGGAATCCAGGGTAGTTAAAACAGTAGGAAAGCTCAGACAGATGATGGGGATATCCGGGTTGAGGATATGGACACAGGTAAGGGAGTCAGATGTGTTTAAGAGCAGGTATCCAGGTTGAAGATATGGATTCAGGTAAGGCAGTCACAGGCATTGCTTCAGTTCTCTTTTAAAGGACCGAACATTTGTTATATTAAGAGTTGCAGCAGGGATCTCATTTAGCCATAGTGGAGCTTGGTACATGAAGGATCTTTGTCCTAGGGAACTTCTACAAAATGGGACATCAAGCTGTGTTGTCACTGTTCTTCTTGTGTTGTATTTGGAGCTTGCTTCGTTTACCAGGTCTACAATGCAGGTAGGGGTTAGGGAGAGCATGGCCTTTCTCCCTAGCAGGCAAGTTTGGTATCTGATTCTGGATTGAAGCCATAGTATGTGGGCCAGACCATACAGGGTACAAGTATGCGTGAAGTGGTCAGCATTTAGCAAAAGTCTACAAGCCTTGTTAAGGGCAGTGGCAACCCTTTTGAGGGCCGTATCAGTGGCAGCGCCATAAACCACCAGCCCGTAGTCGACCAGGGAGAGGACAGAACTGGAGACTGAGAGCCGGAGGGCTTCAGCAGTTAGACTTTTCTTGTGCCTAAACAGGATCCCTAATTTAGTGTTCACAGCTTTCACCACCATGTCAATGTGCTGAACATATAGAGGGTATCATCGACAATGACACCCAGGTACTTGAAAGAGTGAACCTGTTCCAGTGGAGCAGTCAGGTGATTTGTGATTGTTAGTTCTAGGCATCTCCTTTTTAGTTGGGGGCTAGAGAGGAGCATCATCTTGTTTTTTTTTTTTGGTTTAGTAGCAACCTTTGGGAGTAGAACCAAGTTTCCAGTTGCTGGAAGGATGATTGTAGCTCAGCCTGTAGGTGCTCTATGCAAGAGTGACAGATAAGTAGGACAGCATCATCGGCGTATAGAATGACTTTGCTAGTGCTGGCATCGGGTAGGTCATTCAGGAACATGCTGAAGAGCAGTAGACCCAGGATGGACCTTTGAGGCACCCCTAGTGAGACTTCCTTGGATGCAGATATGGAGTTACCTATCTTGACCCTTTGAGACCGGGAGGTTAGGTAGTCCTGAAACCATAGAGCAGCATTTGGGGAAACACCAAGGGCATGCAGTTGAGACAAGAGGAGTGAGTGGCAGACTGTGTTGAATGCCTTTGTTAGGTCAATGAAGATGGACCCAACCAGTTTTCTCTCATCCAATGCCTTATGAACATACTCAGTGAAATTCACCAGTGCAGTGTTCATGCTGTGGAGTTTCCTAAAGCCATGCTGCTGGGGACATTGCAGGTGGTATTTGCGAATATAGTCAGTAAACTGGTCAGACACAATCCTTTCCAGTGCTTTAGACAGGAAGGGGAGGATAGAGATGGGCCTGTAGTTTGTAGTCAGTGACCTATCGCCTCCCTTATGCACCGGGGTCACCAGCGCTTGTTTCCAAGGAGAAGGGAATTTGGTGAACTGGAGTGATTTATTGAAAATCGTAGTAACGGGAGCAATGACTTCATTGATTGCCAGTGCCAGCAGTTTCATGTCAATGTTGTCAGACTCCATTCTGTTTTTCCCAGGAACTTTTTAACATAACCCAGTGCTTCTTTGACAGTGACTCTCTTGAACTAAAATTGAGGGTGTGAGTTGATGTCTGGTGGGTGCCTATTATCAGCTTTGATAGGCTTGAGGTATTCAGCCGGTAGAACAGAGCTAAGATCCATGATGGTGGAGCTGAACTCTTCGGCAATGGTGTGGGCGTCCATGGTATTTATGCCATTAATGTTTAGCAGTGATGGCTATGTTTTGTTGTCCTTCCCTGTGAGTGCCTTTATATTGTCCCAAAACTGTCTCCCATCACCCCAGGTTCTTTCCAATTGATCCTTGTAGTAATTAGCCTTAGCGTTCCTGATGAGATGTGTGTATCTTTGACGGTCACTGGGCTTACTGGAGGCCCTGGCTTGATACCAAAGGTTGTCCCTTGCCCTCATGGGATCTAGAAGGTCACTAGTAATCCACCCATTGTTATGGTCACTATGTTATGTTATATATACCGTTATGTTATGTATACTGATTTGTATAGAATACATACATGCTGCATGAACAAAAAGGCAGCCCTCACTGCCTGTGACAATATTCATCTTACCTACTGCATGAGTAATTGATGTACTTTGCCATGCCCTGTATCAGTATGGCAAAATGCTGTGCCAGGGTATTTGGGCCAAGATGGTTTGCGTTTCTATTTTCAGTTATTTATTTTACTCCATGTTTGCATTTTCATTTCATGTTCAACTTTGCTCTTAGTGCATTCATGGAAGAAGAGGAAGAGGAAGAAGAAGAAGGAGAATAATTAGCATTTATATAGCGCTTTTCATATACAATGTATCCCAAAGCACTTTACAAGCAATGCTAGACTGGTAGTGAAGTGACTGAATGTGTAGTGGAGGCCACATCACACATTGACACCCACACATAGCCTGGACAATTGCATTAACCAGTTATCATGGGAAGGGGAATATTGGCCAAGACACCAGTAATGCCCCTTAATCTTTGCAAAGAATGCCTTGGGTTCTTTTACTTCAACATGGACATCCACCAAGACAGCACCAGGATGAGTAGAAGGGATCTTGGTTTAACTTCTCATCCGAAGGATGGCACACACCAACAGTACAGCACCCCCCTAATACTGCACTCTGGTGCCAGCATTTTTAGGTATGAGTCCAATCCTGGTGTGGGATGAGAACCCGCAACCTTCTAGTCCAGAGGCGGATGTGCTACCAACTGAGCCACACTGACACCTGGGTCCTGTGGGTATAGCCTATATACCATATGAAGCAGATATACAAGATTTGCATTTTTGTTTCCATGCATGTACTCTGTTTGCTTTTATCTGGGTTTTTTTGTGGGGTTGGCCACTTCTTTAATGCACGTTTTCCCTACATAAGCAGCATATTCTCCAGTTTCTGTTGGTTGTGCATTACTGAAAATAGATAGATAGATAGATAGATAGATAGATAGATAGATAGATAGATAGGTATTTTATTTATGAAGTGCCCAATTCCTGAGACTCTGTGCGCTGTACAATAAAACCATAATACAAACACAATTATTTAAAAGTTACAAAACACACATAATAAAATCAGTATAAATATCAATTCCCTGCTAGCTAGCAAAACATCCTGACACTGACAATAAACACAGTTTCAACTAAAACGCTAGTATATATTGCAGGACACAATATCATAGCTGGAAGTACATACTTGCAAAACCTGGAAAAGAAAGGAACAAGGTGAGAGCTGCCTGTAACATACTGGTATGTTAACCGTGGAATCTTTTCAATGATTTTAAAGTACATTGCTGATTTGTATTCTATGACTCTTCTTTGCAGAATTCCATTATACAGCATATCAAAACAGGTAGGGTATTCTGCAGTTTTTAAAGCACTGGCCTATGGTGTATAAACCTTAGAATACCCTGAAAAATGTTGATTCTGATTCTGTTGTTCTAGTAATGACTGACTAATTGTAGCTGCCTCATTTTCCCACTAACACCCAACAGCTCTCACAGCTCATTAATTCATTGGTGACACACTCACTGCAAATTTGCATACTGTGCCTTCCATTTATGCTGAGCCTAGTCATCACTCACTTTTAATGTACTGTTCTGCAACCCCAAAAGAGCTACTGCTGAGGACAGCTGCTACAGCCCCCACCCCTGTATGAGTACACTTGGCACTGAACTGCCAGTGACAATACCAGCATTGTCACAATCAGCATGACTGCACAGCAGTTCTTGCATGTGTCATGGTCCCCACTTGACCATGCATTATGTAATCACCCACCATCATGCAAAAATGTCTCATAAGTTAATCTGGCCACAAAAACTAAAAGGGAGAGAATATACTGTACTTGTAAAAAGGAAACAAAACTGAAAAATTAGCAAGATTGCAAAAAGCACTTGCAGAAAGAAGAATTGCCACAAAGCATTTTAACTGACTTGGATTATCCATGAAAATTGACATCTGCTGCTCTGTATGTGAATGAAAAAATTAATGAATGAATGAATGAATCAATCAATCAATCAATCAAATAAATACCAGTAAATGCCTTAGATTGCAAAGTGAACTTGACAGAGGAGTGGATCTACCTCTGTTATTACATGCTGTAAAACTGCACGGCAGAGTAGGAGCTGTAGTCACTTCTTAGAGAGTCGTCAGGAGGTTGCTGTAGCAACCAGGCATTCACCCATCGATTCTGGCATCTACAGTATAAGACTACTGTGTGACTACAGTGTACGGATTCTGAAACAATTGTGTATGGTTTCCACAGAATTCAACACTGAATGGGTGGATTTATTGATGAACCATCAAATTTGTATGATACCATCCTGTGACCACATTTCTCGGAATAATCATAGGAAATGGAGGGGCACAAGGAAGTCACATAAGAGAGAGGGTTGCAGTAGCAAATAATATTTTGACCCTTCTTTTCCCACCTAATGGAAGACCACCACAAGACTGCATTGCTTATAGAGCATGTTTCTACAGAATTTACTGTATCTGTGAACCACAAAGATGTTTTATTAACAGCAAAATAGAAGTTGTATTTTCAATGACAAGCTTTCTGAAAAACTGAATTTAGTTCTGGTCCCCTCAAACAAAAACAACACTGAAGCAGCCAAAAGAGTGCAACATAGGCTGACAAAGTCTCTAGGCATAGATCTTCAAAAAGACTGTAAAAGACATTAAACTGACCCCGGCCATGAATTAATCATGCCTATTCTCCTTCCCCACCCTCACTATTAAAAACAGTTCCCTGTCTTCCAATCCTCTGTAGCACCCACATAGCTCTCCTTCACCCCAGCCCCAGCAACATTAAGTGAACAGTGCATACTAGTAATAGGAAGTCATGGTTGTTCACCTCCCATCACTTCAAACAATGTCCTTATGTCTCCCTGAAATGCACCCAGCATACCCACCTGACCCACCAAAATTCATCATACATCCACCTTACATCCTCCAATACTCATCCTCCACCTCCAACCTCATTTACCTCAAAAAAGGATAATGTTCCATCACTCAGTAAGTGACTGGCACAGACTTCTCACATTTTGGCCAGCCACTGCCACGGAATGGAACCAGGCACATTGCTATAGTAACTATTACTATAGTAGTGTGCCTGGTTCCATTAAGTAGATAGTGGATGGTTAAAGCACATCTGAGGGAGGGCTGTGCCTTTCATCTGCTGGGAGATGGAACAATACCCTTGTCCTCAAAAACTCCAGTCCCTCACTTCCTTGGTTCTCTTCCTATCTTTCCAGTCACTCCCAGTCTGTTTCTGTGGGTTCAGCCATCTCCAACCCGTGGCAAGTCTGTATGGCCCCCTCCCCCCAAGGCTCTGTATTTGATCTACCCCATGCAAAATTGTTGTCAATGACCTCCCTCTTACTGTCAAATCTTGTCATATTGAAATATATGTGGATGACACCATCTTGTATACATCAGGTACAACTGCTGTAACCAACACTATTCAGTCTGATTTCAACATTCTGTCTGATTGGTTCACAAGAATTGCTTAGCGTCCAATCAGTCAACTGTTGTCTCCATCGTATTTGACTCCAAGAAATGTTTGACAGGTTGCCCAAGCCTAGCCAATAAAACTTTTAATAGGAATACTTTAAAAGCAGTACTTGAATATAAAGGCGTTGGTGTTATACCTAGTCAATTCCTAGATTTTTCTTTCCATATGCAGTCACTGGTATCACATTCATGCTGAAAACCTGATACCTTTTACACAGTAATTGATTGCCTCTCAAGGTATGATGAACTTCCTTGTCAACTGCATGATCTTGCCAATGGTTGACTTAGGAGATGTAATCTATGTCACTGCCACAAAATGACACTTTCAAAACTGGATACTGGGATAAATGCCATCTGTTCATTTATCATTCAATGCCACACCCATATTTTTTTGTTTGTTTGTTTTTTCCTTTTGTAGGAAATCATTTATTCTTTAAACTTAGGCCACTACCTGTTTGAACACATAGTGTTTACACTAAATAAATAAAAATTGTAACTGCAAGCAGGCAGCAATATAACTGGAAGGAGACACTGGTGTAACTTAATAATAATAATAATAAAATGTATTTGTTATAGCGCCTTTCGTATATCAAAGCACTGTACATTCAAGATAAAACAAAATACAATAAATATGATAAAATCAAGAAAATCCAGAGTAGGCTTTCCCCCCACAAAAAAGTCTTAAGTGCCTGCTTGAAACACCCCACCGTCCTGCACTCCCGAAGCTGACGTGGCAGAGAATTCCAGAGGGTAGGTGCCACAAAACCAGAAGCATGCGCACCAGATGACTTTAAACTTACCCTTTGAATCTCCAGCAACCCCTCGTCAGCCGAGAGGAGCTGTCGCAGAGGGATGTAAGGGACCAGGAGCTCTTTCAAGTAATCAGGGCCCTGTCTGTGTAGGGCTTTGTAAGTCAGTAGACCTACCTTAAAGGTGATCCAGCACTGAATAGGCAGCCTGTGCAGACCATGCAGCACAGGGGTAATGTGAGTTCTTCTAGATGCCCCAGTCAACAAATGTGCTGCCGCATTCTGCATTAGCTGCAAGCAGCAGATATCAACCCCAGGAAGCCCTAAGTAAAGGGAGTTGCAGTAATCAAGGTGCGATGTCACGAAGGTGTAGACCAAAACAGGTAGGTTGCTGGATGGAACAAGCCGCTTAATGCTAGCAATGTTCCTAAGATGGTAAAAGGCCAGCTTGACGACTGCTGACACCTGATGACGAAGGGTCAGACCATCATCAAGCACCACTCCTAGGTTACTCACCCATTCAGAAGTGAGAATCTGGGCCCCCCTAGGACTAAACCAGAGGGGATCTCAGTCCTCAACTCCTCTGCCCTACGACCCGGGTCCACTACCAAAACCTCAGTCTCTCCTGGGTTCAACTTTAAACTGCTGGTGCTCATCCAGTCTTGGATTTCAATGAGGCAGCTGTTCAATACTGAGATAGCACTAACATGGTTGGAGGCAAAAGACAGGTAGAGCTGGGTATCATTAGCATAACAGTGAAACCTCAGCCCATACCATCTTACAGTGTCTCCAAGTGGCAGCATATATACTGCGAATAACATGGGGGACAGCACCGAGCCCTGAGGTACCCCGCAAGGCAGAGAGAAAGCCCCAGAAGAAAATATGCCCAAGACAACTCTCTGTGTTCTACCAGTGAGGAAAGATGTAAACTATCTAAGAACTGTACCAGACAGCCCACAGATGGACCTCAGATGCTCGAGTAGGATCCCATGATCCACAGTATCAAAAGCTGATGATAAATCAAGGAGCACCAAGATGGAACGGTGTCTTTGATCTCTCGCCATCAGGAGATCATTGAGCACCCAAACCAGAGCAGCCTCAGTACTATGTCTCTTACGAAACCCGAATGGAGAGGTTCGTATAAATTATGGATGGTTAGATGGTTATCCAATTGAGCTGCCACAACTTTCTCAATAACCTTCCCCACAAAAGGGAGGTTAGAGATAGCCCTGTAGTTTGCTAGGTTCTCCGGGTCTAAAGAAGCTTTCTTCGGGAGGGGATCAATACCCCTCCTTCAGGGAGCTAGGGAACTCACCCGACTGCAGAGAGCACTGGACAATCTGAGCTAAGACCGGGCCAATGATGTCTCTACAACCCAAAATCAGGGAAGTAGGGCCCAGATCTAAACTACAGCAGGTGGGACGCATCGTCTGGACAATCCTCATAATATCTACGAACTCCAGAAGATCAAAGGAACTCCAGGAAACTCCAGGTTCTGTGACATGGCACTGATCAACAGCATCCCCCATAGAGTGAAGTTGGAGGCATTCCTGCCTGATGTTAGCCACCTTATTCGCAAAGAAGCGAGCTATCTTATCACAATCATTTTGTGAAAATACTCACTGGAACTGCTGACAGGCTGGGTTGCACAGTCTGTCAGCAGTTCTGAAGAGTTGAGTCGGTCGGTTCCATGCAACAGCTATTTCCTTGGACAGGAATTCTGCCTTCTTATGGGAAATTTCTCTTTGATAGAATTTATAATGTTCTAACAAAATAAGGTAGTTGGCATCTAAAGCTGTCCTCCACCAATGACGTTCCAACCTACGCCCCTGTCTCTGCAACTCCCTTAGAGTCCCATCAAACCAAGGGGCCCCAGGGCAACATGGAAGGGGGTGAACATGGACAGGAGCAATCAGATCAAGAGCTGAAGAAATGGCCCTATTATAGGCCGTAACTAGCTGCTCAGGATCTGTGCTTGTCTCTACCAATAACAAGAGGTCAATTACCACCATCAGGTCTTCAGGGACCATATCCTGCAAAGGGCGATAACTGACCACCTCCACAGGGGCTGACCTACCCAGGGGGGCCGAAAAATTGAACCCAATGGAGTAATGGTCGGACCAACCAACTGGTTCCACCACCAAGTAGGAGGCCTCGATCCCCAGGAGGAAGACCAAATCAAGAGAGTGACCACACTTTTGAGTAGCTGTGGAAACAACCTGTGTGAAGCCCGGAGATGTCATCAGCTGGAGGAAGTGTTGACCAAAAAGAGAGGATTCATCATTGAAGTCACCCAGAACCATCAGTCTGGGTGACTCTAATGCCATATTGGTGGTGAAGTCTGCTACTTCCTGCAGGAACAGCTTCTCATCACCTGGTGGACGGTAGATGAGAGCTATCCTGCACTCCACACCACCTACCATGGTACACTTAAAAGACCCGGTCTCCTCAACTGGTACACTAGTTAGGCCCAATTCGGTCTTGAAACAGACTGCTACTCCCCCATGGTCCAATCTCGGACGATGTAAAACCGGGTACCCAGTGGGAACAGCTGCTTCTAAAATAACTTGGCAGAGACATTGCTGTGACTGGGAATCTACAGTAACTGTTATCATATAAAACTTTGGTAGAACTGTAATGAGACACAGGTATACCAGGGAGTAGATGCTGCTGTTACTAACATACTGACATTGGTATAACTGGCAGCTGACAGTGGAAAAAATAGTCTGCCTCTATTATAACTTGGAGAAAACACTGGTAGAATTGTGATGAGACTGCAGTAACAGAGAGAAGACACTGGTGTAACTGGTAAAAATGGGAGAAAAAATTCTACCCCACAAGAATTTCTGGAACTATCTCCAACTGTGCAGTGCAATAGATGCTGCACTCCACAGTACACTCTCTCAGATTACACTCCTACCATCAAAACTGTTGTATTTGTGTCTCATAGCCAGCAAACGGAAAGCATGAAGCATGTAAAAAACCATTGCAGACAACATCCAGGACCCAACAACCAAAGCTAGACAGAAGTGGAAACATGCCCTGGGTATTACTATCCCAGAAAACTGGTGGTCCCAGCTGTGTGTACAAATACACAAAGCATGCACTGAAACCAGAGGCCTTCTAATCCAAAATAAAATTATGCACTACACTGTACTGCACTGCAGCCCAGCTGAAAACCATAGGTCTTCTGACTCTTGACATGTGCTGGAGATGTCACCAGCAAGGGGCAGGCCTTATGCACATCTTGTGGTCCTGTGCTCAGCTTGGCTAATTTTTGCACCAGGTACATGGATGCTGTGTCTCTATTCTCCAAACAGACTTCCTGCATTATCCTCCTCTACACTTGCCCTCCAGGTTTTCCATCCACAAAGCCCAAGAGTAGTGGCTTCTGATAGTGGGACTTGAAGCCAAAAGGATAATCCTGCAATGCTGGAGAACAGACAGTGTTCCCTCACTAGGTCAATGACTAGCAGCAGTCTACAAACTGGCAGGACTGGTCTGAATGTTACACTTTGCCAGGAAACCCCTAGCATCCTGCCAGATGGTTTGGGCCCCTCTCCTAGCATCCACTAATGCTGTTTCAGACACATACACATACACACACACACACACACACACACACACACACATATACACACGCTCTCCCATGAAAGTGGCCTTAGGCATTTTTGAGCCCCCCTCTCCTAAACCTCATCTCATGTTATTGTTAGGATTGTTTGTTTGCTTCTTTTATCTTAGTTATTCAAGAATAATATCATGTAAGAGATGTAAGTCAAGTATCTGGAGCATACTGTAAAAATGTATGAGGTTTATACTGGTGTACCGAACATTATGCTATACTCTTCTTTAACTCCTAGAGCACTGTTGTATTAGGAAGCTTTAATATTTAACAATAAGAACTGCAAAAAGAACAAACTCTGATTAGAGCCAATACAGGTGCAAAATTATGTTGTTGATGGCAGTTGCATCCTAACTGTAATATGCATCATAAATAAACTGTAAAAAAAATCTTGTACATGCTACAGGTACCAAGTTATTTATTTGAAAGAGCAGACAGCGGCCCATCTTAAAGTGAATGCCACCAGACCACAGAAGTACTTTGCTGCCCTCATTAAAGCCCTATTGGCTGTATGATCCAAGCTACTGTTAAAAATATATTTTGTTATTTATTTAAAATTCGGTGACCAGGAAAGGCACACTGAGCTGAGGCTCATTTCCAGGTGCAACCTGGGCAAGGGAAAATACATGGTAAAACAAGAGTACAAAATATAAGAATACATAAACAATAAATGAATCTACAAATCTGGGAAACTGTAACACATTTGTACAATTAATTTAAAGTACTTACGCAATATGTCAAATACAACATTTGGAAAAAGTAAAAAAAAAAAAATACTTGATTTAAGCAAAAAGAACACCACAAAATGGAACTGGATCACTAGGAACATACAGGTAGACTGTAACCCATTTTAGGAGAGTAACTCTAACCAGCACAAGTGCACGGTGGAGCAGTTAGAACAGTCAAGTGAAAATTCTGATATTCTTGGAGGACAACACAGATTGTGGGGGAGATAGGTGAGCACTGAGAACACTGTGGGGCAGGGAGAAGTCTGAGGAGTCTTTTAAAAGAAAAGATAGATGGGGATGAGTGAAGGTCAGAGGGGATCTTGTTCCAGAGAAGGGAAAGATAATAGGAATAAGCAGACTGGCCAGAAGCAGAAATGGGGTGGGGAATAGTGAAAGTACATGGGTATCTGTGGCGACGGGAGCATGCTGAAAAATTCACTTGAGAGAGGTGGGAGGAGAGGTAGGGGGGCAGCATCCCAAACCAGAACTTGGCAATGAGGGAAGCACAATGCACCATCCTTCTGCAAGATGGTGGGGCTAGGGAAAGAGCAGAATAAAGAAGACAGTGGTGAGTGACTATAGGGGCAGAGGTAGCAAAATGACAGAAAGAATTAAGGAGAGTATCCAGTCTAGAGAGGGATGAGCCAAGGGGTGTGCTATAGCCCATGTCAGCATAATGCAGGATAGGCAGAATCATTTTTGTTAATAACTCCTGCTGGGATAGGAGAGGGAGACTGTCTTTGTGATGGTAGAGGACTGCAAGCTTTGGGTAGAGTTTAGAACAGATGGCATCAATGTGAGTAGTGAAGTCTAAGTGGTTGTCCAGTCAGACCCCTAGGTATTTAAAAGCTGGGACAAGCTCAAGGGGGAGAGCCATCCAAAGAAGAAAAAACTGTGGTCAACTAGAGAGTAGACAGTTTCTGTCTGGTGCTGAATGTCATAGTATTTTTTTTAGTATTTAATTAAGTTGGTTTGCCTGAAACCAAGTCTGCACTATGCTGAGGTTGTGTTGGAGAGGGGATTGTATGTTGACAGTTGAGGGACCAGAGGGAAAGATGACGGTGTCGTCAGCATAAGTGTGCATGTGGGAGGAGGTGTAGACAAAGGGAAGGTCATTAGTAAATAGGGAGAATAGGATGAGGCCAAGTATGGAGCCTTAAGGAACACCAGTTAGGATGGGAAGAGGGGATGAAAGACTGTCACCAGTGTGGGACTGATTGCTGCCTATCATATAGATATGAGGAGAACCAATTAACAGTTGGAGCTGCTAAACCAGCAGCTTTTAGTTTATGAAGCAGGAGGTGGTGGGAGACAGAATCAAATGCCTTAGCCAGGTTAATAAATATTGCTGCTGTTATTGGACTCTGGTCCATAGCTGAGAAAACAGAGACTGTGACCCTCATCAAGGAGGAGATGGTTGAGTACTGTTTTCTAAAGCCAGACTGTACAGGTGAGAGGGTGGTGTTTGCAGAAAGGTAATATGAAAGCCTGGAGTGGATGAGTGACTCCAGGATCTTGGCAAGAGATGGGAGGAGTGAAATGGGCCGGTAGTTCCCAGGGGAGGAAAGATCACCACCCTTGTGTAGAGAAAGCACCTTTGTAAATTTCCAGGCCTTTGGGATTGTGGATGTAGAGATAGAGAGGTTTAGGATGTGGGCTGGGGGGAAGTTATGGTGGGGGCAGAGATATGAAGGAGCCAAGGGTGGAGACCATCAGGGCTGATTTTGGCAGTAGCTGAGAGCAATAAGGGCTGAGTAGACTTCATTGGGGAGATCCACGGGAAGCAGAAATCAATAGGGTAGGGAATGAGTCAGGAGGGATAGGGGTGGGGTTATCAGGGAGCGAGCAGGTGGTGAAGAATTTGTTGAAAATCTCAGCAACTGTGGAGGTGTCAGAGACTGGGGAACCATCAGATTTAAGAACAGGGAAGGTCTGTTGAGCAGGAGGATAGAGGAGTGAGTGAATAACTTTCCAGAAAGATGCGGGTGTGATTTGCTCTTATTGTAAGTGGGATTTGAAGTAATTAGACTTAGAGAGTCTGATGGCTTTGGTGCAGCTGTTTCTGAGAGTTTTATAAGGTTGAAGGTCTGCCCGAGATAAGGGATTTTTGTGTTGTGTCCTAGCATTTGTCCCAGGTTCTGTATTTGGCCAGAAGGTAGACTGTTATCCAGGGGTGATGATGGTGTTTTACTCTAGCTTTTTTTAAGGGAGCATGGAAGTTACAGATATGTATAAATGTAGTAACAAATAGGAATAGAGCAGAGTCAACATCCTGGGATAAAAAAAACAGGTACACAATTGACATGGATGAGGTCCTGGCAGAGGGCTACCATGTCCAGGGCATGGAGAGGAAGAGTCCAAATGTATTTTGGGGCAGCATGGGAGAAGTGTATCTTTCTAACACAAAAAATTATGCAGTGATCACTGAGAGCATCAGGAAAGACATCAGCAGCAGTGATTCGGTGGGGGTGAGAGGAGAGCACCCAATCTGCAGGTAGTGGTTGTGGGAGCAAGGGATTAGTCAGGTGGGTTTGAGGATCAACTGAGTGAGATTGAGGGACTCTATCTTGATGAGCGTGGGCTTTAAGGTGGGGGAGATCCAGTCTAGGTTAAAGTAACCTAGGAGCAAGAGTTCTCCATTTGTTGCATGTGAACAGATGTAGGAGATAGTGGTGATAAGGCAGTCAAGAGAGGTTTTGGGAGGGGCGTAGAGTACACCAATATAGAAAGGAGGGATAGAAGGGTGATGATGAGTTTATGGGATGAGGGGCAGGACTCTTTTAAAGAGATAGAGTAAGAGATGGACTGTCTAATGTACAGGGCTATGCTACCACCTCGCTTGCCGCAATGCTGACAGAAGAGGTTGATGTCAGGGATAGCGATAGAGGAGTCAGGAATTTTGGCAGCTAGGCAGGTTTAAGTGACACAAAGAATGTCTGGGGGTTGCTGTGTAATCCACACTTTAAGAGCATCCACTTTAGGGAGGAGAATTCTGGCATTTATGTGAAAGATACGAAGGCCCTTGGACATGATTCAGGATGTAGGGGTCAGGGGAGGGACTGGGTTGGTTGGAATTGAGGGGGTAGAGAATTTGGGGTGGGCCTGGGTTAGGCTGAAAATCACCTGAAAGAATCAGGAGGAGTAGGAAGAGAAACAGGTGTGGAGAGTATTTTTGCTTTCTGGCAGTGTGAGAGGAGCGTGGGGTGAAAGGGTTAGTGCAGTGAACCAGGGACTCTAGGTTAAACAAGGGACATGGGAGCAATGCAGAGTGAATGGGGAAGAAGTAGTGGGATGGCAGGGAGTTGGGGAGAGCAGAGAGTGAGAAGAAGTGAGGGGGAGCTGAGTGAAAGGCAAGGGTGAAAAATATGACAGAAGGAAAAGGGGAGACATGTAGTCTGTGAGGGTGGGGTAGGGGGGGAAAGAGAGGGTGGGCTGCAGCGGGAGGCGGTTGAGAGAGGAGAGTAGCTATATGAATGGGCAGGATGGAGTATAACAAGACAGAAGGAAGCAGGTAGACTGAGAGAAAGGGGGTGAAGACATGTTTAGAGGGGTGTTGAGGGGTAGATGTCTGGAGGGCAAAAGGGGGGGGGAAGAAAAGGGATGGAGAGATCAGTGGATGGGATGAGGATTTAAATTGTTTAATAGTGGAGAGATCAGAAAAAGTGGTGTAGGCGCTGCCTACATAACTTGATAATGCAATTCAATGGAGTCTCCCCCCCCAAAAAAAAGAGAGTTACAGTGCATTTCAATGAGACAGGTAAATAATACATCTTCCTCTGTCATCTCCCCTGCTCTCACTTCTTATTTTCTGACCTTGAAAGCTACTGTGAGTGTACACCCTGAGAGTAAGCTCTGGTCTGACAGTTCTGTTTTCGGGAGACTGGGTGCTGTATCATTCAGCTGGGGCTAAGCTCACATACCATTCGCAGTCACATGCTACCACTGCCCCCCCCATCAGCAGTCAAATATCAAAGCCCCCTTCTCATTGTAATTGCTCTGTGTCATGCATAGCTCTTGTTATGCAGCTGTAAAAAGAGCAATCACCCATCTGTGTAGACACATATTGTAGGAGTTCCTCACATTGAAGTATAGTAGCTGGGGACACTATGTTCACAGATACTATACAGTATCAATCTAATGAGAGCAGAATAAACAGTCTTGCTAATTTATGAGTGTAGGTCTATCATTCAAAGAGAAGTTTAGGAACCTCTAACTGAATCTTTAATCATTTGTAAGGCAAGGGAATATGGCACGAGTTAAATGCAAACAGCTCTTTCATGAAACATTGTGTCCTGCAATATTATTTTCCTTATGTTCTGTTAAAGATGGGCCCTTGTAGTAAATAGAATACGCTACTCAAGGGCAAGTTATACATTTTTGTTTATATAAGTGTTTAATTTGCTTGTGTGAGTTGTGTGTAACCTTAATTAAACATATGTTCACAAGCTGAAACCAATTAAATATGGTACACATGGTTTCTTTCTTTTCAACATAGACTTATTGCGATCCTTGCTTGCTTTATTTATGAATTAATCAAACTCTATGTATGAAAAAGGTAAATTATTATTATCCTTGACCTGAGGCTTGCCTGCCCTGTTATGGGTTTCGACCCTCAGGCACATCACTGCTCTCTTTGAAAATTTTGGCAAATTGGCTACTCTCTGCTGCCTTTAAGGAGACATCAGCATTTGCTTTAAGGTAGATGTAATTTGAAAGGAAGCTTTGAAGAAATGTGATATTCCTCTGCACAGAGATCTTGATTCGATCTCTTTCACACCCTCCTGCCATTGCTTTCATTCCCGAAGTGCTTCAGGAATATGAATAGTGTAAAAGCTAAGAAAAACAGCCCAGGAGTCTTGATTGTTTACTGGAGAAGGGTTCAGGGCTGGCGAGGCACCAGGTGATTTGCTATTCTTCAGGCTGGTGGTGTCCGAAGAGGTGAGAACACAAGTTTCTGTCCTTTTTTGAATTGGAACCAGCAGATCAATGCCTGCTTCTGGTAACTTTGGGAAACTTGCAGTCTGTTGCTTTTTAAGCCTGCTAAAATGAATACAACAGAGGATATGTAACAAAAATTACTTAACTGACATGAAACAAGGTTCTGATCAGCAAATCACATGGTGGCTCCTCAGCTCCAGCCCTCTTCCAGAAAACAATCAAGGCTGCTAGGTTGCTTTTCTTAGTCTCTACACTATCAATATTCCTGAAGCAGTTTGGGAATGAAAGGAATGGCAGAAGAGTGTGAGTGGGACTGAAACAAGAACTCCGTGCCAAGCAATATCAAGTTTCTTCAAAGCTCCATTTCAAATTGCATCTACCTTAAAGCAAATTCTGATGTGTCCACAAAGGCAGCAGAGAATAACCAATTCTGCAGCAGTGGTCCACATGGTGGAAAATGAAAAGGTGGCTCTGGGACTCAATTTTCACAACTACAGCCATCCTCATCATGTTAATATTAGTTCTTCAGACTCCAAGGAGGTAAAAACCCAAAGCTGTGGTGTATGCACAGTCACATGCTAGCATTGCCCTCCTATTTGCAGTCACATACTAACAAAGCCCCCTTCTCAATGTAATTATGCTATGTCATGCATAGCTCTCGCTATGCAGTTTTAAAAATATAAAAGGCTCTCTTTGAAGGCTCAGATTCGGCTAAAAGTGCTGCTGTTCACTGGCCTGAGGTGTTAGCAGCTGCTTCTATGCTGCATAGATGGATCAACTATTGGTTGAGACTACCAGCTATTTTACTAGGCCCACAGTAGCTGTCTAGAATCTGAGTGTCAGAATTAATAGAGGCCACCAATGACTTGCTCTACTGCTGGGGGCCCTCTCAAAAATATGTCATAACTCACAACAGTTAGCCCTTAGCAGAGCTACAGAGTTTATGAAATTCCAAAATTCAGAGAATTATTAATCCAGCAAGAGTGGATTTATTGTCAGTCTAAAATTTCTGTTGATTAGCTGGCCCAGTGGCGCTGATGGTTGAGGCACTGAATGCTGCACTTCATACCACGCCAGTGACCTGGGCTTGGGAGCGACCTTGGGTTGACAGGGGTTGGCAGGGGAGGAAGAGGATCAAGTGTACAATGGACTGTTCTCCTCTCCTGGGGAGAAAGGGAATGTTGTCCAGGTTCTTGGCTGACTCCTGTTGGAGGCCGGGTGGCAGCACCAGAGTCAGGGAGGCAAGAACGTGGCAATGTGGCGCACACACTCATGGCTACAGAAAGTGAGGGAAGAAAATGGAAAATGGTGGGGTGCTAGTAGGCTGCTTGCTACCTGGCTGTGCTCCCAACCCAGGGCTTCATTCCCAGCAAGCTGGATTGTGTACCAGAGGGGAGAATGGCCCTCCTCTTCCTGGCCCTTCCACAGGGGAAATCCATGTGGGATTTACCAGGATCTGGGCTGGGGGTCAGGAGACAAATGTGGTGTCAGGGTGGATGTGAGCACTTTCACGAGAGAGCTGGAGTCTGCCAGTCAGCAACCCAGCGGGAGAAAACAGAAGATAAAAAAAAATAAAATAAAATGTCTGCTGATTAACCTACAAACAGAAAAAGAAAAAGAGTAGGGGTTAAATCTGAACAGGAAGTCACAGGCAATCAGTTGCCTCACCACTTGCAAAACTGTATACTGTCTTCAACTCTATCATCTGGAGAGTTCCCTCATCTACAAATTCACAAGTGTCAGTTCTCCCACTGAAACACTTCCAGGAAAGGGCAAAATAAAGCTGCCAGTGGTGCTGTGATTTCAAAACAATAGGACATTTAAAAAAATCACAATTTCATCTGGCTGAAGACAAACAGGATCCTCATCTCTCCTAAACTGAAGAAGCAATACTTTCTCAACCACACTTTGTATTGCTTGATCAACATATTTTTTATTAGACAATTTCGGTAGCAAGTAACTCATTTTCAGTTTAAATTATAGGTTTGGCTCAGGTTTAAACTTAATGTGAGTGTGAATTTAGAAATTGAAAACACTCTGACATTCTGACCCAGTGTCATGCAAAATATTATTATTATGGCATATTGCTTAGCTCAGTTGATTAACTTTATAGATAAGGAGTGTCGTGGCATGCAAGCCAACAAGGGGAAGGGAATTGGGTCAAAGGATCAGGAATCTAATAAACAAGCACAATTCCAACTGGAAATTGTGCAGAGAACATCTGTATGAAAAAAATGCCCTCTAGATCAGTGGCTTGTTTTGTTTAACTTAGTTTTGTCAATAGAGAACATCTGATGACTCTAAGTAAAACAAAACAAGCCATTCATCCAGAGGACATTTCTTGATTTTATTTTTCCAGACATCTGGTTGCAGCACCGAATGAGTGTGGGAAGGGAAACTGTTAATTGGGAGCATTATGTTTTTTAAATCACTATTAAAGTTATTTTCATATGTCAGGAAAAGTATATATTGGTTCCCGGCACCATGTTGTGAAAAGAGGAAACATACCTGATTTATGGCAACTGGTTTCATTCTTGGAAGGCACGTCACCCTGAGTTCTGACTGAAAAATGTTGCAAAACCAGTGTCTATTATCTGGCATTATTAACAAGAAAATGATACAGTATTTAAAATGAAACGTGTGAGAGAAAATTTCTCTTACAAGCATCATGTACATTAAAACACAAAGCACATACTGCATACCCAGCCCCTTCCCCCTGAACTAAAATGTTAAAAATGTATGCATTTTCCTAACTTCAGGTGTAGTTCATTGTTATGTAGTTCGGCTGTTGTTAAACTTGTAACACATGGTTTGTTATTTATTTAGGTCATGGTCTATATTGCATTGTACAACGAAACTGATATTTGTTCAGGCAGTTATTTCCCATACGTGCTCTCGTCATTTTTTGTACAATTGAAAGATATGCGATTGAGAGAAAATTTGTCTCATTTTCATTTAAAAAAAAGCATGATTTTTAACTTCTAGTCATACAGACATTTTCATCTGGCTACCAGTGCATGAAAAAGAAAATAAATATATATGGAAGCCATCTAGGGAAACCTTCTGTTATTGTAACAGAAAATGAAAGAATGATGGTTGCCTTACTGCTACACAAAAGAACAAAATGGGAATTTAATTACAAATACAAGGTTTCATTGTATTTATATATATATATATATATATATATATATATATATATGTATATATATCATTTCATTTATCTTTTATACTGGAAGGCATGTGAGCAAGATTGCCTGTTTTCACAAGCATCCAGTGACAAACAAGACATATAATTACATGGCACAATCAGGGGTAACAGTGTAAAGAGGATATAACAAATGATCAAATGCAATTGCATGCAGGATAAAGAGGTCAAAGCGTACTTTCAAGTGCAATTACATACAGATTTGTCAACTAGGCAACACTTATAGATAGTTGTTAAAATGAGACAACGTCAGACACTGAGCCAGGAGTGGGAGCAGGCTGCTGAAGAGTTTGGTGCCCTTGTATGAGGTGGTATGTTGATCTTGGATGGTGTGACAGAAAGGAAAAGGAGTAACTAGAGGTAAGTCTAGTGGTCCTAGAGCTCCAGAACCTCTGAAAGATGGAGACAATACTTCCTGGTAGATGACACCAGAGAATTTTGTGGAAGAAGGTAAGGATTTTGCAATAAAATCTATCCTCCAGTGAAAGCCAGTTAGAAGCCTTGTAGAGATCGCAGTGGTGGGTCCTTCTGGGGAGGTCAGTGATGAACCTGAGAATGCTATGATATGTAGCTCTTAACCAACCAAGATTTTTTTGAGATGAGGAAGAGGAGTAGATCTGAGAGACATAGTCTAGTATGGGCAGAAGGAAGCTATTAGCTAATAGGGCTCTGGTTTCAGGCATAAGAAATTGTTTTACCCACCATAACATTCTGATCCTTTGGTGAACTTTTTTGATCAGTTGGCTGATATGATACTCATAGGTTAGGTGATGGTCAAGGTAGATACCTAGGTATTTAAACTCAGAGACTCTCTTTCTTAGGTTACCATCATTGTCCCCGAGGATGACGTCAAAGTTTGTTGCTTTTCTGGTAACAGAGAATACCATAGACTTTGTTTTTTTGGAGTTGAGGACTAATCAACTGGTTGAAAACAAAATGTGAAGCTTGCTGAAAAAGTGCTGTAATTTCTCAAGAAGGACAGAGGAACAACTATCTTTGCAGAAGGGTGCTGTATCATCTGCATAGAGAATGAGCTCAGTGTACCTGCATATTTGGGGGAGGGGGCTGACCACAAGAGAGAAAAATAAGGGTCCTAGGATGGAATCCTGCTGTACACCAGATTAAATGGAACAAACATCAGAGTATAGGCCTCCAATCACTGTTTTGTGCAACCTGTCACATAAGTAGTCTCTGAATCAGCTGACTGCTCCACCTGAGAAGTTTAAATTGGATAGGGTACTTAAGATTACTTTGTGGTCAACTAAGTCGAAGGCCTTCTTGAAGTCGATGAACACTGGGGAGGGTGTTGACTTGTTTACATATTTTATATATTACAAACATTGTTCTGATCCTGTTTATCACATGTGCTCACTGAGTGTCTAGGACTATAAGCATAGGCCAGCTTGTTCCTTTACATATTTACATTTTCATATTTTAATGCATTATTTTTCTCCCCTCTATCTATAGTTATTATTCCCTTTTTTCTCCTAGTCTCCTTTTTTATTTGTTTTTTATGCTATATTAATTGTTCATAATTGTTATTTTTTCATATTTAAGCACAATGAGTGTTTATATATACTACAGATTATAGTATTTTATGTATATTATGTTACTAATGAGATTAGCAAGTTCACGTTGTCTTCAAAATTGCACATTTTCTAAGTTGGAGACTATCCTTTTAAATTTGTGGTTTTAAAGGCAGTAATGAACATTCTTTGGAACACATCCTGATGATGCCTTAGGGAAACCGGTCGAAGTTTGTGGGGCTCTGCCTCCTCTCCCTGGCTGGTGCTTCTGCACATTAGAGGAACAGTACTCTTTTTTGCCTCAAATAAACAGCTTTTGAATTGACGCTTTGTATGGACTTGGTCTGTGGTGAGTAGTGCTTAATTTCTTGTGTTCATCTGGTACTTTTTTGTCAGCAGCACACTCAGTTGTGGGGCGGCTGTTCTTGTGCTCGAGTTGTTGTGTTTAAGCACTCCCACAGCAACCACATATTGATCGTCCCTTTGTTTGGATTTAACAATATTGTTTTGTATGCTGTTTTCATTTTTTCAGACATTAGTTTTGCTGTCCTCAGTCTCTATACATTACCTGGAATTTGACTTTAGAGACTGGAATGTCTGGTATACTTAAGTGATAACCTTCATCTTGTAGTAGTATACAAAGCAATAACCAGCTTCTGTGAATGATTTAATCACCACAGAAGCTGGTTATTTCGAGTATACTACTACAAGATGAATGTTATCACTATGATACCAGTAGGAGTTTCAAAGATTTTCTTATGACAGTAGTAGTAAAAAATGAGCTATGCTACAGGTTGAAATTAGGGAAAGCCATGACTCTGGGCATGTGAATTAGTGATGGAAGTAGTATGCATAGTTAGTCCTAGTTTTAGTCTTGGATGTCGGTTTTCATGCTGTTTAGTCTGTCACTGCTGCTGAGGTATTCTGTGCTGAATTCATAAAGCTTTGTGTGTGTGTGTGTGTGTGTGTGTGTATCTAAATTCTGCGTCTGTTTGTGCCTTAATCTTCGTGTCATGAAGTGTGAAGTTCAGTGTCGCAGGCTGTGGGTAATGAAGGACCAAAGAGGCATCTATGCAGTAGGAAAACTTCAAAATATTTATTCAGGATCAACAAACATAAACATAAAAGTGAACTGGATACGACAAAATTAAGAAAAGGCAAACAAAAACAAACAAATATCCATAGGCTAGAAGGCACTAGCTCTCTAGGATGCTTACAGCAGCATATCCAGGTCTGCTCTCTGGAACCAACTAATCTGACTCAAGCTTAAACCATCAGCTTTTTATAGTGATCAAGGGTATGTGTATGCAGGACAGACTGGAAATATGGCAAAATGCCACAGTGAGGGTTTATTTGAAGGCAAAACGCCTTCATGAACATGCACACGATCACACGGTACTTTTACCGGTGATCGCAACGCCGAGAGGGAGTGCAGCAACAAATGAGAGGCTAAACAGCCGCATTTGTAGGCGCTCTACCAGAAAAGGGGTTTTGGGGTAGTTTTAACGCCACAGGGCTGCATTATTACTTAAAAACAGCACTTTTATAAAACGGCATACAAACTACATACAAAGGGCTTCTTAAAGAGACAGAGACCTGCCTTATTACACAACAGGTCTTTTCTATATGTTTAAGATACTTTCTTTTATTATAACTTATAACCATTTCTCTTTTATTAATGAAACCTTGTTCCACACGACTATATGTATATCTGAGGACTCTCCATTATAACGGAACCCATTACTTCAGGACAAATAAATGTCCTATCATGCTTATAAATATCAAAACGAATATTATTTCTACAGGACATATATAATCCTGACATCAGCAGGATTCCACTTTTCCTTTACTAGAAGGATGGACAATGGGAATTTTATGCACTGGGAAAAAGACATAGATACAAATGACAGACAAACATACATATAAACAAAATGGGTGGCCAGCCCAACGAACAAACATATAAGCAATAAGACAAAGACAAGAAGCAGCAGTACATTCCCAACCCATTGGCATTCTTAGAATACAGGAAAAGCAAAAAAAATTGGAGGGAGTATTTCCTCTCTCACATTCCTCCCCACCCAAAACCAAACCTACAGATTTGGATTTAGAAAACAAAAATAACCTAACCAATGTACTTATCATTAGATCTCTCAAACCGAGAGATGGAGCCATAGCCCACCCTCACCTAGGGCTCCACCTCGGGGTCCCTATAGAAATATATTTTGAAGAAATAATTAGGAAAGGTATTTCCTTCAAATTATCAAACAACATTACCCCGACATCTGATAAGTACTCTCATTCTCCATACCATATCGAGACAAAAAATCAGCATTTCCATGTGCTGTTCCTTTTCTATGTTTAATTGTGAAATGATATGGTTGTAGAGCAAGATACCATCTCATGATGCGTGTATTCTTGTCCTTCATTACTTGTAGCCAACATAAGGGATTATAGTCAGTCCATAATTCAAACTCTACACCCCACAGATAGAAGCGAAGGGCCTCTATGGCCCACTTGATCGCTAGACATTCTTTTTCTACAACAGAGTAGTGCGTTTCTCTTTCATGGAGTTTTCTACTTATGTATATTACAGGGTGCTCCTCCCCCTCTACAATTTGGGTTAACACTGCCCCAATTCCATATTTAGATGCATCTGTCTGTAAAATGAATGTTCAAGAGAAATCTGGAGTTTGTAGTACTGGAGAGGAACACAGTCTGGCCTTAATGGACTGAAAAGCATCTTCACATTCTTCAGTCCATTTAACCTTCTCAGGGTTCCTTTTTTTTGTTAAGTATGTCAGGGGACCTGCTATTGTAGAAAAATTAGGGATGAATCTGCTGTAGCAACCAACAAGTCCCAAGAAAGATCATACATCTTTCTTTGTAACGGGGGTAGGACTGTGTGCCACTGCCGCAACCTTAATTATTTCGGGTTTGATGTACCCCTTGCCAATCTGAAACCCCAAATATCGAGTTTTCTGCATTGCTAGTGCACATTTTTGTGGATTTATAGTAAGGCCTGCCTCTGATATTGTGGTTAACACCGCAGATAGATATTTTATATGTTCTTCCCAGGAGGGACTAAATATAATGACATCATCCAGGTAGGCCGCACTATAAGTTGTGTGGGGAGTTAACAGGGTGTCCATTACTCTCTGGAAGGTGGCAGGGGCACCGTGTAGTCCAAATGGCATTACTGTAAAGTGAAAGAGGCCGATAGGTGTGCTAAAGGCAGTCTTGTCCTTATCTGTAGGGTCTAAAGGGATCTGCCAGTACCCTTTGGTCAAAACCAGGGTGCTAAAGTACTTTGCACTACCTAAGTGATCCAGAATGTCATCTATCTGTAGCATTGTATAACTATCAAACTTTGATACTCCATTTAGTTTTCTGAAATCTAAGCAAATACGTATGCCCCCTTCCTTCTTTCCAACTACCACCATAGGGAAACACCATTCACTGTGAGATGGTTCAATGATTCCCATCTGATGCATTCTTTTCACCTCCTGTATCACATCTTGTCTAACCCTCTCAGGAAGTCTATAGGGTTTTTGTCTAATAAGCTGAGTTTCTGTAACCCTGATGTGATGATTAACATTTGCTATTCTCCCAGGAGTACTTGTAAAAGTGTTGCTAAATTTATGCAACTCCTTTTCTAAATCGGCTTTTTGGGCTACAGTCAACTCAGGGTTGATTATAACATCTGTCACGTTCCCTATACTTTCTAAACATTGGTATGCAACATCTAGTTCAGTATTCGACTAGGGGAAGACATAACTAGACAAGGAGGTTGGCCATTCTACCCAGGCCTTCAACAAGTTGGCATGATATATGTGCTTGGTTTTACCTCTTTTGTCTGGTATTGCAATCTTGTATGTTACGGGGCCAGTTCTTTGGATAATGACATAAGGACCTTGCCATTTCATCAGTAATTTATGTTCTGAGGATGGCAACAATAACAGCACCTTATCTCCCTCATTAAATTCTTTGTGGCCTGTACCTTTATCATAATATACCTTCTGTTTCATTTGTTGCTGTAAATTACTATTATGAGCCTTCTGAATATATGTCATTAGACGTTGATGTAACATCTGCCAAATGTCTAGGGGACATGTCTCTTTTGTGTATTTAGAATCCTCCCACTCTTCTTTAATGACGTCTAAAGGCCCTCTTGGGTTATGTCCAAATAAAAGTTCAAAGGGAGAAAAGCCAGTAGACGCCTGGGGAACCTCCCTATAAGCAAACATCAGATAGGGGCGGTAAGTGTCCCATTTTCTGCCTTCATCAATCACAAATTTTTTTAACATTTGTTTGAGGGTCTGATTAAAACGTTCTACCAGTCCATCGGTTTGTGGATGGTAGGGTGTTGTAAATACAGCCTCTATTCCTAAGGCTTGATATAGTCGCTTAAGTAAAGCTGAGCGAAAATTGGTACCCCGATCTGTTAGGATTTCTTTGGGTATGCCCACCCTGCTAAAGATCTTTACCAACTCATCAGCTATCCTTTGGGCTGTGACCATTCATAAAGGTATGGCCTCAGGGTATTTGGTAGCATAATCTACAACTACTAGTATAAACCTATTGCCTTTTGAACTTTTGGGCAAGGGGCCTACTATGTCCATTGCTATCCTTTCGAATGGTGTTTTTACTAATGGCAAGGGTTGTAAAGGGACCTTATCTTGACATCCCAGTTTAGCTACTTTTTGGCAGGCTTCACAGCTTTTACAGTATTCATTCACCTGCTCATGTATACCTGGCCAGTAGAATCTATATAGAAGTCAACTTAATGTTCGGTCCCGTCCCAAATGCCCCGCCATGGGTATATCATGGGCAATACCCAGTAGTTGGGTTCTAAACAGTTGGGGCACCATTAACTGCTCTACCACTTCCCCAGTTTGGGTATTAGTACAAACATGGTATAACAACCCATTTATGATTTTAAAAACAGGCCCATTTGTTTTATCATTTTGTTCCACCTGTGAAAAAAAGGTTTTAGTGACTCATCTGTGTTTTGTGCTTCTTTAAACTCTGCACTGCACTGTACATCTTAACAGGTATATCTAGATTAGCCTTAGAGTCCTGCTCATCAGTAATTTTATTATTATTAGTCCAAAGTTGTTTTTCTTTTCGTTTCTGACTCTTCGGTTTCCTATCTTTTCCAGCGACATTAAACAGATCTTCCTCAAAAGGATAAGTGTGTCCCAATGTTCCTTCACTCTTGGCCTGTGCTCTAGTTGTCATAGCAGAAATATTAGCTGTTAGCAAAGTTTCAAAGTTCACAAAATCATGGCCAATAATAACTGGGACAGGGAGATGGGGGACCACCCCCACTTTCATCTTCTGACTGTGTCCATCCACCTGTATAATTGTCTCTTTTAAGGGATAATGATGCACATCCCCATGGATGCATATAACACCAGTCGTAGACTCCTTGGGTTTTAGATTAGTATCTAGGACTGAAGCGTGTACCAATGTTTGCTTACTGCCAGAGTCTATAAGTCCTGTTACCACTTTCTCTCCAATTCTCACTGGTCTTATGTAATGACCCCAATTAGCTAAAGCCAGATGGACATCCTCTAGTGTATTTTTAGGGCAAAATCTTCCTATGTGTCCTTTGACGTTACATTTATGGCATACAATCTCTGGCTTATATCCCTTCACAGGCCTAGTACTTGTTTTGTTCTCTGTGGTATTACTGTCTGTGGTACTGGGTATAGACATATGTGAAAATGGTCTTACCATAGATTGAGGTGTACAAACACTTCTGATAGGTCGTGTTTTATGAGGTCTAGCGGTTATATAGTCTTTGGCCAGTCTTATAGCTACTTCTGCTGTATCTGGGCGGTACTCCTTCACCCACAGCTGCACGTCCTGGGGAAGTATATTTATAAATTGTTCTAATACAATGACTTCCAATATTTGAGTTACTGTCCGAGTATTTTATTTATTTTATTTATTTATTTATTTACGAGATTTACCAGGAAGGCATACTGAGCAAGATGCTCGATTCCAGATGCAACCTGGGGGCCTAGACCCAATCCATGGCAAATAATAGAAACAAGTACAAGTACAGAGATTGCAAAACAATAGCATAGGATTTGTACAAATATAATACAGTGTAACAGGTACTCCAGGTATTGTAGTACAGTAGATTACAGACAGATATGCACATAACAGGAATGATACTTTACATTTTTTATTTAAATTAGAGGGCTGAACTTGCCGCATTAGCAGGAACAGCTGAAGGAGAAGTGTGCCTGGAGAAGACTGGTGCGGAGACCAGGGTTGTGTGCATGTCTGATAGGGGCGGGGAGGGTGTTCCAGATCTGTGGGATTCGGAATTTAAAAGCTGACTGGCCTTTGGTTGTCCGCATAAAAGGGATATGTAGGAGTCTGGGATCTGTGCCTCTTAGGGAGTACGCAGTGGGAGGGTGTTGGGATAGGGTAGATTCAAGATGGGGGGGAGGGAGCGGGTCCAGAATTTAGTGGCAAACCTAGCACAATTTATTAATCTACGGTCATGGAGAGATGGTAGGGCTAGAGAGTTATATAAAGTACAATGGTGCGTGGATTGTGGGGCGTCAAGGATGAAACGACAAAAGGAGTGGAATAGAGTGTCTAGACTAGCTAGGGTGGATGCAGGGGCGATAGAGTAAACTATGTCGCCATAATCCAGTACTGGGAGTATCATTTTTTGGACTATGGTGAGCCTCGTTTCCTTGGGGAGACAGATTTTATTTGGGAAGAGTGCCCCCAGTTTGGGTAGCAGCCTCTTATGCAGTGAATCTATGTGAGAGGCAAAGTCGAGGTGTTGGTTGAGCCACACGCCTAGGTATCTAAAGCTAGAGCATTGCTCAAGGGGTGCTCCTTCCAGGGTAGTGAAAGGAGGGCACAGGGGTTGTCGGGATAGTCTTTGTGGGGAGCCAAACGTGAGCGACACCGTTTTTTTAGGGTTTAGAGATAGCTGGTTCTTTCTGAACCAGTGCTGGATGGCTGTGAAGTCCTCCTGTAGGAGAGGAGCTATGCTGCTTGTGGAGGGGCCGGATGTATACAGAACTGTATCATCTGCATACATTTGAATGGAAGAGTGGGAGCATGCAGCAGGGAGGCCGTTAAGGAAAATGGATGCAACCATTCATGCACAGGTCTTTTAATTGTGTGTGCACATCCTGATGATTATCCACAGAATGAAAATTAAAGGCTCTAAATCGCTGTCTATAGGTCTCGGTACTAATATCATACCTCTTCAGGATGGCCTGTTTCACCTGGTCAAAGTCATTGATATGTGCTGTTTCAACATGGCTATACGCCAGCTGAGCCTTTCCAGTTAAATCAGGGGCCAACCGTATGACCCGTTGGTCCCTGGGCCAAGCACAAGCGGTTGCTACTCTCTCAAAAGTCATTAAAAATGCCTCAATATCATTTGAACTAGCGAGTTTAATCAATTTAATGTCCTTCTGTATGGTCTCTGGTGTAGCAGTGGGCCTGGCAGTACCTAAGATCTGAATCACTCTCAGGGTATCTGCCCACCTGGCTTGGTTTTCTCTCTCCATCTCCATTTGACGAGCACAAAGCCAGCGTAATAATTCCCTCATATCTTCGGGGGGTTCCTCCACCTCAGGATCAGCTGCTTGGGCCCCCTCCACAGTCTTCTTGTCTTCCATTTCTCCTCCTCTTCTTGTTATCTTCTATCTTACAACAGGTTCTACTCCAGTTAATAAAGGTAGTTGTAACCTCCGAACTCGGGACCCTGTGGCTGTACCACTCCAGACTGCCTCCTCCTCTTGCATTCAGGTCCTGGAGTCAGTGCTCAAATTCCCCCACAGCATCCCACACTGACACCATCTGTCACAGGCTGTGGGTAATGAAGGACCATAGAGGCGTCTTTGCAGTAGGAAAACTTCAAAATATTTATTCAGGATCAACAAACATAAACATAAAAGTGAACTGGATATGACAAAATTAAGAAAAGGCAAACAAAAACAAATAAATATCCATAGGCTAGAAGGCACTAGCTCTCTAGGATGCTTACAGCAGCATATCCAGGTCTGCTCTCTGGAACCAACTAATCTGACTCAAGCTTAAACCATCAGCTTTTTATAGTGATCAAGGGTATGTGTATGCAGGACAGTCTGGAAATATGGCAAAATGCCACAGTGAGGGTTTATTTGAAGGCAAAACACCTTCATGAACATGCGCACGATCACACGGTACTTTTACCGGTGATCGCAACGCCGAGAGGGAGTGCAGCAATAAACAAGAGGCTAAACAGCCGCATTTGTAGGCGCTCTACCAGAAAAGGGGGTTTGGGGTAGTTTTAACACCACAGGGCTGCATTATTACTTAAAAACAGCACTTTTATAAAACAGCATACAAACTATATACAAAGGGCTTCTTAAAGAGACAGAGACCTGCCATATTATACAATAGTTCTTTTCTATATGTTTAAGATACTTTCTTTTATTATAACTTATAACCATTTCTCTTTTATTAATGAAACCTTGTTCCACACGACTATATCTATATCTGAGGACTCTCCATTATAACGGAACCCATTATTGCAGGACAAAAAAAGTCCTATCATGCTTATAAACATCAAAATGAATATTATTTCTACAGGACATATAAAAGCCTGACATCAGCAGGATGCCACTTTTCTTTTACTAGAAGGATCGACAATGGGAATTTTATGCACTGGGAAAAAGACATAGATACAAATGGCAGACAAACATACATATAAACAAAATGGGTAGCCAGCCCAACGAACAAACATATAAGCAATAAGACAAAGACAAGAAGCAGCAGTACATTCCCAACCCATTGGCATTCTTAGAATAGAGGAAAAGCAAAAAAAAATTGGAGGCAGTATTTCCTCTCTCACATTCAGCAACAAAATTATGTGTGTGTGCTCCTTTCGACTCGGTCTGTCTGTTCAGCACAGTGGAGCTGCAGCATTCTGTGTGGCTGGTCATTCCATGTCCATCTGCTGTGGTAAGCGTTTGTGATAATATTTATGGAAAAGTGAATGATAAGGTTGCCTGTACTGCAGATGTGGAATGGGGGGGCGTGAGTGTGAGTACATTTTACAGTGAACAGGTAGTTTGGGCAACAGAAGACACTATCGATAACCTACTGTGGGCGTGGTTATAGGTGAATAAACTACTCTGGGAAAGTGATTAAACTACTGTAGGCATGGTCATAGGTGAATAAACTACTGTGGGCATATTGGTGGTAGTTTGTGGGAGGATAACTGGCAGTTTTCCTGTGTTCTGATTGGCTGAGACTGGATGCCTCTGGCATAATAACTGGCAATCAGCTGGGGGGGGCAGTGGAGCCATTGTGGCTGCTTTGTTCTCAAGCAACAGCACAGGTGATCCCTTTGCTACAGATGAGCTGCCCATGTTAAACGATGTAAATCAACTAGCTACAGACAGTGCTTATACAGTGGAATTTGATATTATAATAGCATTCCGACAATTGGAAGCAGTTACCTTGAAAGCTAGGAGAATTTTGTTGCTATTGCACAACACTTGAAGCAGATGTTAGAGTCAATAGGATTCCAAGTGGCCTGCACATTTTAAAATGGCTAGGTTATGGCAAGGGCAGGACTGATCTAAATACTGACTGGAAACAACAGTTACAGAATAGGTTGATGCTGTTGGTATGCTGTCTAATTAGAGATTACAAGGCACAACAACTTGAATTAGAGGAATTAAGACCAGAGAGGCTGAAGTTGTTAAATTCAATGACCATCCTGATTATTTGGATTATGAACAGGTTCTGAAGCACGCAATCTTGGAACAAGACAAACATATTAAAAAACGCAAACAATTCAAGTTTGAACATGACAGAAAAGATTATCTCCTAGATTGAGTTTTCACTTAGAATCAAAAGGCAGGCAAACCTGGTTACAAACAGAAAGGTGCTAAGTGGCAGAAGTGTGGCAGGAACAGTCAACATAGGAATCAAAAGAAAGGACATACTGAGACAGGTATTGCACTCAAATCTATTTTCAAAAAATCCTACTCAAACATATGAACATTTTACCTCAGTGTCCGAAACAGAATCATCGGAAGATTTTTTAGACAACAAACTAGGGGAAGAGGAACAGCAGGAAGTAACAGCAGGGCAAGTGGTGACATTAACCTCTCCTCGGAGTCCACACATGGTTCAGTTTCATCTAGTAACACAAGAAAGAAAAACAAGCATTTGTCAATGCCGAATGTTGTCTCGCTGGCATTGGCATTGGTAGTGCCGGAGTTAGAGACACATACTAGGAATGGCAGTGAAGTATTGAAGTGACGCCAACCCCACCCCCACCCTGTAGAGATGGACAGGCATTGGGGTGTGCCTTTGGGTCATCAGCCATAACGCTCATGCCATTGTACCTCACCCTACTCTGTAGACGCTGACAAGTGTTGTGGTGTGCTTTGGGGTCTTTGGGCATTATACTTACCCCATTCCATAAGGAAATACTCTGAGGTGGGTGCAGTATAGGAGAATGGGGTGAACTTTGTAGCCGAACAGTGCAAGGCACACCACGATGCCTGTCAATGGCTGCAGGGTGGGGGTGGGGATGTAATGGCATGAGCATTACAGCTGATGATCCCAAGTCACACCCCTGATGCCTGTCAGTCTGTACAGGGTGGGGTGATATAGTTGGAAACCCTAACACCATAGGCGTGTGTTGGTATTTTCACTCCAAATTTTCAACATGGGCTTTTTGTGAGCCTACTTCATAAAAAGCGGCATAATCAGTTTGTTAGCTGAAAGGTGGCTTTGCACAGCAGCTATGCCATTTGGCAACACAGGGACAAAAACAAATTTTGGGCAGGATGTGGAAAATGACAACTGTATTGTTCATGAGGAGGCAAAAAAAATGGCAACGTTGAAAATCTGGAGTGAAAATATGCAAAATTGGTGAAGTCAGGAGCATGCATAGAAACTGCGCAACACACATCCATAACCCAGTTATTTTGGGGAGTTTGTTAGCCACATTTTTAACATAGGCATTTTGGGACCTTCCTTCATGAACAGTGGCACTGTGATTTTGTTAATCTGTCCCAAAAGTTGATTTCCCACAGTGACAATGCCATTGTGTGCCACAGGTGCAGAAACACATTTTGGGCAGGATGTGAAAAATGACAGCTGTACTGTTCATAAGGAGGTGTGAAAAAATGCTAGTGTTGAAAATCTGATATGGAAATATTCCAAATTTGTGAAGTTACAAGGGTGCGTGGATACTGCACAAAGCACCCTTGTAACACAGTCATTTTATGGACTTTCAGCACCAAATTTTCAACATAGGCATTTTAGGACCTCTGCTCATGAACAGTGGCACCATAATTTCCTCAAACTGTCCCAAAAACTGATTTCACACAGCAACTGCGCTATTCTGCACCGGACATGCAAAAACACATTTTGGACAGGATATGCAAAATGACAGCTGTAGTGTTCATCAGGAGGTGTGGAAAAATGCCAGTTCTGAAAATCTGGAGTGAAAATATTACAAATTCACGAAGTAACGCGTGTGCGTGGAAACAGCACAATGCACACTCTTAAAACAGCCATTTTTAGGATTTTGTTTGCCAAATTTGCAACATTGGCTTTTTGAGAGCCCCCCTCATGAACTGTGGCACTGTCATTTCATTACTCAGTCCCGAAAGGTGATTCCACGCAGTGACCACAAAATCACCTTTTGGGACTGAATAATGCAATGACAGTAATAGAATTCATGAGGAGGGATCCCAATAAGCCCATGTTGAAAATTTGCTGCAAAAATTCCAAAAAATGCCCGAGATATGCACCAAAGTTGAAAAAACCCTATTTATGCCGTTATACAGCTTACCAGCATTTCTTCATTTCACGGTCGGCTTTGAAGAGTGCAGACGTGTTTCTGGTCCACCGAAGATTGTCACACCGGACTCCAGAGGAAAGTATGGGGTGAGGGAGGTGTGGGGAGGCAATGTCTGCAGAGGATGGGCGTGGGTTGTGGGGGGGCAGGGCGATGTCGAGGGGCTGTTTTCTTTTTTCACAGGGTTAAAAGAAAAAAAAATTGCGGGATGGTTTTTATTTTTCATGGGATTTGGCACACTGGGGTGGGCTCCCAGCATTCCACCTAAGTGTTTTTGGGGGGATGTTGTAGCCAACGGGGGATTGGGAACCCCCATCGGCACACAATGAAAGCAGGAGGACAAGAGCTGAGGGGGACTGGGCACCCCCCTCGGCACATAACAAATGGGGGGGTGCATTATGCCAACGGGGAGTGGGTTCCCCTATCAGCACATACATTGGGGCAGGGCATGCTGACAGGGGGATTGGGCACCCCTGAAGTCAGCATTATGGCAGGCAGTGTGCCGCCATGTTAAATGTTTTTTCTCGCCAGGGAAAGGACGTCGGGAGGTCTGCTACATATGATAAGCTTTGCTCGTATTGCAGCGGACCTTTCCTTAGATGTGCTCACCACATTATGTATGCATGGTGTGGCGCTGGCATGCAGGCTTATTGAGGAATGAGGGACGCGCCTACTGATGTATGCCCTGCATTCGCCCAACAGTGACCGTGCCTCCAAATCTGCTACTACTGCAATATGTTGGCTGTGCATGCACTAGCCAACATAAAAACAAGATGTGGTGGTAAGACCAGAGAGGTGCCTGCAAATAGGGCAGTAACACAGTCTCCAGAATGTCTCCCGGAAGACTGCTGCTCCACAGCCTGTGCATTGCACCACTCTCCACATGTCTGTGTCCCTTCCTGTTACAGATGCTTTTCTTTTTTGTTTCATTTGTTCTTGTTTTTGTGTGTGCAAGCTTGTGAGTGTCTCTACCCCCTATTCAGTGTGCTGTGCCTTAAAGGATATGAACAGGTGTATGTTGTTAGCAGTTTTGGGGAAGTGATGTCAGAGCCCTGTTATAAAGTAAGTTATGTGCTTGGGGTCGGTGGAGTGAGGGGCAAGGTGAGTGGGAGTAAACCAATCAACTACAACTCTGACCCTCCACCCTGGGGAGTGCCTTCCTTTCAGACACCTATTTCAGAGAGGTTAAGTAACAGGTCTAGTCACAAATGACTGCAAATATCATCCAGCTACAATTCCTCCCTGACAAATTAAAGTTAAACTAAGAAAAGTCAACCCCAAACACAGAATCAATATTACTTACTTACACAGGTCCAAAAAGTGATAATTCAGTTCAGTGTCGTCTAGTGAATAACCTTCTTGATTTAAGGAAGCTTTGGCTGCTTTCTTTCTCTCTCTCTCTCTCTCTCTCTCTCTCTCTCTGTCTCAGCAGTTTACCACTGTTACTTAAGGACCTGATGATACACAACATAATCACATCCTTCCTAGTTTCACTATTTCTGCCAGCCACTGCCACGTAATGTAAGTATCAAAAATAAAACATAGTAATAATCTCAGCCCAGTTACTGTAAGTGAGATGTAACCAGGCTAGCATACCACACACACACAAACAATAAAGAAATTATATGAATTTAGTAGCATTTATTTCTGTGAAGTAATCATAGCCAAATAAGTGGGACATGAGAAATATGCAAAGAGTGTTCAGTTTCGGGGTTTCAGGCATCTGTTAAGCCATGCACTGTACAAAAATAACAGTACAGTCAGGATTAGTTGCTGAGGGCAAAAAAGTGACTAGTAGTAAGGACTGGAGTAAGGACAACAAGTGACAGTAGTAGTAGTAGTAGTAGAGAGCAGTACCCTACCTTCCAGATCAGACAGTGGTACCAGGTACCACCAAGTAAGTTTGTGACATGAAATGCAGTTGCTTGCTGTATCTGGACTCTGAACTCACTGATATTATTATTTTTTTCCTATTCTGTGCTGCTCATGTGGTCATTCAAGTAATAGTGGCATGGCCTAGTCCGTCCTGACCTGACTTGTTGAAATTAATTGCTACGTCGTTTAGTAGACCCCATTCACAAAAGATTTTCACCACAGGTATGAATTCTTGGAAGTGTTTTGTGGATGGGGCATACTCAAAGCAGTCAGAGTATGTTTTATTCAGGTATCATATTTGAAATTAAAGTGAGGAATGCTGACTTTGAGAAATATGAGGTGCTCAGTATTTTCTGGTATCAAACAGGATTGTGTCAGTAATGATATTACCAGCTGAACTAAACAATCGTTCTGAACAGAGGCTAGTCAGAGGGCAATTCATGTGTACTTCATTGCAATGTTTACTAAGGCAGGCCACATATTTTGTTTGGTTTTCCAATATTTCAAAGGATCAGCATTCCAGCTGATATTGGGCTCCGACAGGTACATTTCAACAATGGTCTGTGCTGAGGCTGTGTTACAAAAGGCAAATGAAGAAGATGTTACAATTACATATTCTAAGTGACTCCAGAGACATGAAGTTGAACCAAGTGACTGTAGGACAGTGCTACATATGAATGGTGGTGAAGGAGAAGATTCAGCTGCAGTACCCGAGGAGGAAAAGGGAGAAAATGCCACAACAGTAGAAGATGGGCCACCTGATGCTGTGCTGTGTCGTGAAGAAGATTCTGAATGTGGTGCTGCTTTTGTACTCTGTTCCATGACAGCTTGCACCTTGTAAATTATTTCTTGTTTTTTATCTCGAAACAAGTGTCATCATCATCACTGAATAGTTGCTTCGATTTGTATTGTGGGTCCAAGATTGTTGCTTTAATGCAGTACTCTGAATGAAGCATTTTACATACTTTGTCATCTTCTTCAACTTTTTTGATCATACGTCTTGTTAGATCTTGCTGTATTCTGGGGGGCAACCTGCATGTGTCAGCAGAACCACTGGCAGCCTATGTGACCATGGAACTGTCTTGCTTCTCTAACTTTTCCCTAGTCAGATTGAATCTGAATTTTAAAATTTTTATTAGGGGCATCACCTGGGTGAGAGTTTCTGTATTTGCACTAACCTCCCTGGTGATTTCCTTAAATGGCTGGAGCAGTACAATGAGAAACTCCCGCTTGGCCCACTGTGGTGGAGTAATATAGATGTCTGCATCACCAGTTTCATTTTCCAAGGTGTATTGCCTGACAGCTTTCTCTTGTTCCAGCAGCCTTTGGAACATATAAGAGGTTGAATTCCATTGAGTAGAAATGTCTTGGATCAGTCTGTGCAAAGGTAAACTGTGCTCCTGCTTTATTTTTTCAAACAAGTGACGGACTTTGCTTGGGTGACTGAAGTGAGTACATATTCTTTTAGCAGTGCTAACAAGAGCCTTAATATCCCTGTCATCATCGAGAAAACCATGAACTATTAAATTTAATCAATGTGCAAAGCAATGGATGTGAACAAAGCCCCCCTCCTCCAAGGCCTTCCTTATGCTGGACCCATTATCTACAACTATAAAGCCAACTCACAGTCCCTGTGAAGTGAGCCATTGCTGTATTGGTTTTTGGAGCACTTCACTGATGTTGCATGAGGTATGTTCAGATGGAAAGTAAAATATTCTTAGAACAGCAATCTGCGATGCTTCACTGTCCCCAGTCCCAGGTGAATTATCAAAACATGCCCAATGTGCCATGACAGACATGAAGAGTTCAGGATGATGGCTTGTCTGGATATGTGTTGTGAGATGTACCACCCTCCGAACAGCACTCCACAAGATGCGTCTTAATTTTTTAGATACGACATCATTAAAGATCTGGAATCCCTGTTGTCAAGAAATATTTCCGCTATGGTATACTATATTGAGGTTTGAGTTACTCAAGCAGCCACCTGAGCCCTATATGTTCAACCACGTGTAACCCTGGCACCATTATGCCAAGGGCTACTATCCCTGCCTTGCCGGCCAAAACAAGGTTGAGGGGTCTGGGTTCCCATAATTAACTTTAAAACAGTTTTTTCTTAAGATAACATATTGTGCAGTGCCTTCACCCAGAGTTTAGCTTTAAGTGGGCTAGCTTTAACCTGGTATAACCCTCTGGAATGCTGTATCCACCCACATTGTTGTAAAGCAACCCCAAGTAGGACCCAATGACATTTTCCCCACATTAAAGACATTTTGTAATTATTGGCTCTCTACTAATAATATGCTCACAAGACAGGGTTATGCAAAAAAAAAAACAAAGATTTGTTTACATGGGGAAGGGTTAGGAAGGGTGAAAGGAACAGAGCTTAAGCTATGTACAATTAATTAAAGAAATTGGTTTTGTTTTGATTGGCATAACATCACATAATCATTTTGCATTGTCCCTCAAGCAATAATCACTGAGCCAGCCACCAACCTCTGAGATAGTCAGGTCCCTGGCTATATATCTAGCTGCATTGAAAAGCATCAACATATTTTCAATTTACCCAACACAATACCAGATCCCCAAACTGTGTAAGACCCCACAACCATCTACATTAACCTGGGTACCCAGTAATTAACAGTTCTTAAAGATGCAGACCTGTCATCCAGAGCAGCTGTATGTTGGTTGGCTTGTTGGGGCCCTTAAAGAAAGTGAGCAGATTAACATATGCAGCACACTGGTAAAACTTACAGCAATTATAACCGTGACGGGATAGCTCAGTCTATTTAAGCACGTTAACTATGTACATGTCCTCTTAAGATTTGATGAAGGGCCTGGGACCTGTATACTTACAGATCAGAAGTCACATTGGTTAGTCACAATTTGGTTGTAAAGGAAGGTTTAGGGTGATTATAGCAGGTGAAAACTCTGACTCTGGAGACAGGGAGGCTGACAAAAGCCTACAGCCAGGATGCCCAAACTGACTGCAAGATGGAGTAGCATTTGTGGATGAAAACAACACTCTTTGTTTCTTTTGGCAGTGCCCCTTTCTGGGCTGAAATCACTCTCTGGATAGACCAGGATTGGACCTTGGGTGGCATGTTTCAACCCCAAGTCTAGGCTATGCCCACCAGGGGAAATGTATATGGCAGTGCCAAGATGGCACACTGCCAGGCTGTGTCCCAGGCTTAATCTATGATGTGTTGCATTGCATTAGGTGCATTCATTTAATCAGCACCTTTATTTGTTCTAAAAGTTGCATTAAACAGCCACAGTTCCTTTTCTGTGTGCCCCATGTGCCAGACATAAACTCTTCACTAGTTGGATGAGAACTTTATGAACATGGCACATTCCCAAGCATTTTAGGGATGAGCACCCACACTCTGCACAGCAGAGTGCACAGCCAGAGCACTGGCAATGGCTCCCAAAGTGGATCACAAGACAGAGTTCTTCAAGCATGAATGATTTCCTTTAAGGCTAGGGCTGACCCAATTTCTCAAAGTATGTTCCAGACAGATTTTTTTTCACATCACTGTACTTCGACTTGGTACTTCAAAACAGTTACTGCAGCTTCTCTCAAGCATGTCTCACAAAATCTGTCCCTTGTGGCTTTGCTGAAGTTCACAGCTCCCACTGGACATCATGACCATTACACAAATCCCTATAGACAATGCTGGATTTAGCCACTCCAAATGGACACATGCTGGACTGCCCAGGCAATGTCAGTAAGAGCCCCTGCTCTAAGCACTCACCTTCCAGTCCTGTAGGCACTTATCACATCAGACACATTTATATACTTAAACTTGACCATTCCCTGGTCACTTGGCAATTGTCCACCTTTTCTGTGCTTTGGTTAAACTAGGGTGCAGACAGTCACATCCAAAACTTGCTGGGCTTCTCTGTCCCTTGCAGACTCTCTAACTTGTTAGACACAGTTTACTAGTAGCAGAAATGGCATTCTTCAGCACTCTTACTGCTGAGGTAGAACATGTGTGCAGCTCTCTCCCAGCTGAAGGTTCAGGTTGCCCATGTTTTCCCAAGACATGGAAAGGTGCTGGTCAGCCCTGGCAACTCCCAGGCTAGCAACCTCTGTTGCCTGCAGCCACTTTGTCTCTCTCTAGCAGAAGAAATCTCCCTCCCCTGTGGAGGGTCTTACACTCAATCACCCTCCTGCCCCACCCACCCAGGGGTGGCACTTCATTTATTGCCTCTGGCAGGTCACATGACATGACCTACCCATCATTTTACCAAGTGTCCACTTTCCCACTTGCAGCTTATACACTCCGACCACTAGGAGTTGCTGCACTTTCCACTCTGGCACCACTAACCACTCCTTCCTAGCAACTATTGCAATCACTGTCCACTAGAGGTCTCTGCAGTTCCCTCCTAATCCTTTCTGCTGTCTTCTTTCTTCACTCTTTCCCTTCAGCCCACCACTAGGCCCCTTGCAAGCCTCAAACCTTGTACCCCTTACTGCAAGGTCTGCAGCCCAACCACCAAGCCAATATCTATCTCTAATTTTAAGGTTTTAACCCTTCCTTCTTAGGAACAAGAATACCTATCCTCTGTCCTGCTGCTGTTCTCAAACCCAGTACCTTTGCTAGCAGAGTCAGCAGCTCTACCACTTAACTATTGCATCTGGCTATCTTGTCCTTACTTTCTAAGACTTTCATAGTCTCTGACCCCCCCCCCCAGTCTGCCAAAATATTTCACCATTTCTCTCTTGGTGCCACTGCAGGCATTGAACGCTGCACCCTTACTATTTTACTCAGCAGCTCCACCACTCAGCTATCACATCAGACTATTGTTTGTGATAGGTTTTAAGACTCTAAAAGCCTCTAACCCTCATAATTTGCTAAAATATTTTCTGAGTGCTACTGCAGGCTTTGAACCCTACACACTGCTGCTGCAACTGCAGCTACTGTTCTGGGACCTTTTCTGTCACCCTAGGCAAGCCTTGAACCTGGTACCCTATGCACTTGAGGCAGGGGCTCTAGCACTGTACCAATGTGGCAACTACACTTATTGGTAGATCTTTCACCCTCTTCTACCCATCTCATTACTGCTATCTGCAGACCCATCCTAAGATGACTGCCCACCTTCTCTTGTCATGCCTCTCCCTCCTCCTTCTTCTCATGTGGCCTCTATCTAACCCAGGTGTCCCCATGGCTCCACAGGTCCCCTACTCTGGGGCCCCAGAGTCGCTTCCCTCCTTCTCTACTATCTCCTTGCTCCCCAACCTATCACACCCTCTCCCCAGTCCCCACCTACCTTCCCCCCTTTGAGCCTACGGGCAACTTATTGTACTAGCCTGCCCATCCTGTACCTCTTTGCCCACCCCTTGTGTTTCTAAACTCTCCCACTCCTACTATCTCGCTCGACGCAAAAATGCCTTCCACACCCCCCTGATCAGGGCTGTACTTCTCCTCCTACTCCTGCCAGGGAACATTCATCCCAACCCTGGCCCAACCCACACTAACTCCTTGACTAGATCCCCGGGCTTCTTATTGCTTCTATGAATATCTGCAGTCTCCTGAAGAAATTTGACTTGCTCCAGTGTTGGGTCACTGTCCACAAACCTGACATCATCTCCCTAGTCGAAACCTGGCTATCTGACTCTACCCCTGACTCCCTTGTCTCACTCCCTGGCTACTCCCTCTTTCGAGAAGACCATGTAGGGAGATGAGGTGGAGGCTGTGCTATTTATATCAGAATCCCTTCCTGGTGTAGCCCTCCCAGCCCCTGTCCTTAACCTTAGGGCCCAGGCCCTTACCCTAAAGCTTACCCCACCCCTCTAAAGGCCCCCTCTTTCTAACCTTAGCCTATATTCTCCCAAAAAATCAAACTCAGGCCCTGGTCCCTCTAATAGAGTATCTCACCTCTCTACCACATTCCCCTGATCATATTCTCCTGGGTGATCTAAACATCAACTGGCTTAGCCCTACATCCTCCTCCACCTGTGACTCCTTTATCTATTGACCTAACGCAACTTGTTACCCAACCAACAAGAGTGAACCCCACAATGGGGTTGAGCACTCTTCTGGATGTAGTCCTCACCAACTGACCTAACCAAGTTTGCAATCTACAAGTCCTTCCGGATGGAATCAGTGACCACTCCCCTATTCTTTTCTGTTGGATTATGTCCCTAACCAAACCCACTTCACAGGCCACCCTACGGCAGCAGTTGTGACCAGGTGGGCTGAGAGGCCTGAAGCAACTTCTAGCCCAAGTTGACTGGTCTCCCATTGAGACTGCCCCTAACCTTGATTTGGCCCTAGCCTTCATCACCTTAATGTTTAACAAATCTTGTGATATCTTCGCACCCCTAATCAAACTCTGTTCCAAGGCACGCCATACTCCCTGGGTCACTCCTTCCCTACTCCAACTCCTTAGGCACAGGGATAACCTGTGGCACCTAGCCACGGAAACTGGCCACCCTGCGGACAGACAGGCATATGCTGCTGCCCGAAATAAATGCACCTGGGCCATACGTAAAGCAAAGGCCGATCATTATCGGGCCTCACTCACCTCGTCCTGGTGAAATGCTAAAACCTTCTGGGATATCATCAAACAACTAAATGGTGGTACATGCTCTCCTCCACCTTCCCAAATCAATATTGAGGGTATTATCTCTACTGATCCTACCCTCATCGCTAACAATCTCAATAAATCCTTTACTGACCTTAGCTCTGTACTCCCTAGCAACTTTTTTGACCCCCCTCCTCACTCTCCTGACCCTGCTCCCTCACATGCATCTTTCCACTTCCACCTGGTTACTGTCAATGAAGTCAAACCATATCTGACCAAGGCCCTAAGAAGCAATACCACTGGCAGTGACTCCTTGGACCCCAGACTCCTCAGCCTGGCATTGGACCAGGTCATCACCCCAATCACTTGCCTCTTCAACAAATCACTCTGTCTAGGGCAATTTACATCAGCCTGGAAAATTGCCACTGTCACTCCCATACATAAGGGTGGAGATAGGGCCCCTTCCGGTAATTATCGTCCCATCTCAATCCTCTCACCACTCTCAAAAGCCTTACAGAAAGTAGTATCCTCCCAAATATCTGAGTTTCTTACCAAATACAGTATCCCCTGCCCTGAACAACACAGCCTGCTGGGCACAGCACCACACCGCCTCATCAAGTTTGCTAACTTCTCCATTCCTCCCTGGACTCGGGCTCTCTTGCTGGTGCAGTGTTCATCGATCTGTCAAAAGCCTTTGACACCGTATCCCATCCTCTCCTGCTAGATGCACTCAGCCATGCTGGCTTTGCTGCAGGATCTGTCTCATGGTGCTCCAGCTATCTGTCTGCCCAGTCCCAGCGTGTAAAAATCAATGGCATCCTCTCTGACCTCTGCCCTATCTGATCTAGGGTTCCCCAGGGCTCTATTCTTGGGCCCCTGCTCTTTTCCCTTTATCTCAACACCCTGCCAGGTGCCTGTACTGGTAAACTCCTCCTTTATGCAGATGACGCTGTTATCTTCGCTTCTGACCGTAACCCCACCACCCTCCAAGATTCCCTGCAATTATCCTATAAAGATGTGGAAGCCTGGTTTAAAGAACATAGACTGGTTATCAATCTTAAAAAGATCAAATCTATGATCTTCTCCCACCCCCAAAACAAAGCTAGTAATTTCCAACTTCAAGTCTTCGCCAGCTCTATGTTCCCACTCGAACAAGTTTACACATACAAATACCTTGTGATAACCTTTGACCCTGCCTCACATTCCATTCCCATATCTCCACCTTAGCCTCCACCACCAATATTAGGTTGGGAATCCTTTACCGCCACAAACACTGTCTCTCTCCTCCCCCAATGCCCTCCGACTTGCAGTTATGTCCTCCATTCTGTCACTTATTGACTATGGCTTACCAGTCTATGGGGCTGCTGACCAGACCTCGCTAAACAAAATCCACCTCACCTTAAATAAGGCCTGTCAACTAATCCTAGGTGCTCCTAGACTTACACATACCTGCCATCTTTACTCCCAGGCTAATCTGCTCAATCTTGACGAATGTCTTAGGTATCAAACCTGCATCCTTACAAAAAAAACTCTCCTTGGGCTCTCTCCTCCTGGTTTGACTGCCATTATCCACCGTGTAAACTCCCTAGCTTCAACACGGTCCTCCTGTAAAACCAAATTGAAGGTACCTAGGGAAAGGACCTCTCATGGACAACGGGCTTTCCACTACCATGCCCCTTCTAGGTACAATTCCTTCCCTGCCAGTATCTCAGACACCCCCTCAATCTCTTGCTTTAAAACTACCCTCCAGAACCACCTTTTCACCACTCGCAGCTGTTGTTGTTTGTAAGCTATCTTGCTCACTCTCTGACAAAGCCCCCTGTTGGCTGCTCAAATCCTCTACCTTCTCTACCCTTGGTTCCTGTTACCTCCCTGTTGACTCTGCTAAAACACACTGTATTGATTTCCTATGTTTTTCTGATGTTCTAGTTATTTCCCTGAACAATGTTAACTTCACCAACCCTGTATGTGGTAAACTGTTGATCTCATTTGTCCTCCTGTATCCTCAAAAAAAAAAAACTGTACACTGTTTCTCTGTATTAAGTTGTTATCACTGTATTGTCTTCTCTGTGCCGAGGTACCTTTGTAAATGAGCCTCTGGCTCAAAGGTTGTAAACTGATGCTTAATAAATAAAATGAAATAAAATTCACTATATTAATTGCATGTTCAGGTTACAAACAAGTTCTGATGTCATGCAGGCCTTTGTTTGTATACCAGTCAGTCTGGGAGGTGTAAAGTAGGGCCATTAAGACCATTAGTAGCAAATCAACCTAATCCTTTCCAGGCTGCATTGTGAGTATAGTCTTTGACTGCTGTGATAGGGAATACTTTTATACCTTTAAATGCTCGCCATTTTTCTTTTAGGGTCTGTCCTATATTTTAATATTTGTTACCCCTTTTGTTGTTAAATTAATAATCTAATATTTTATTCCATTTCTAGCAATACTATACCCCCTCTCTCCTCAGTAGTTATTGCTGTCAATTTTCATACTGCCTGGATATTCCAGGAAGACCATTCCAGGCCTTTCAGATGAACAGCACAGAATAGTGTGGCTAATGTCATGCTAAGCCACAGAAATGAGAAAAGAGAGAGAGAGAGAGAGCAGTAATTGATGAGGTGAAAGGAACACAATCTAGATTTGATGGCACTACAAATTTAGGTAATTTATCACAAATTTCTCAAAACATTATTTTTTTTATACCAGGGGAGAGACACTACGCTGAAGCTTGTTTATGGGTGTGACTTGTGAGCACAAGGAAGTTAAGTGACTTGCTCAGGGTTACACAGTATGCAAGTGTGGGTTGTGGGATTTAAACCCACATCTCCAGGTTTGTAGCTCAGAGCCTTAAACCACTCCATTATATTGCCTCCACGCTACATATCACACATCGTGCTATCTGCTATGTATGACTGACATAGAAAAAACTAGGGTATTTAACAGCATAGAATAGTTCCTACCACTTTTAAAAACTTCTCTGACATTACAAATAACTTTAGAGTGGGAGCAATGGGACGGACGGTAGCACATCTTAAAATGGCAGGTAATATTTGTAATTACATCCCATCCACCATTACTAGCGTAGTTTATTTATTTATTGAGATACTTTTACCAGAAAAGGCCGCCTGATCCAAAATAGCCAGTTGTCAGAAGTGTTCTTGTAGACACTCGATGTGTGAGCTAAGCTGTGTACACAGGATGCAAAGTCCCCAGAACCCCCTTCCTAACCACACCCAATGTTACACTGAAATTAAAAATATTTAAATCTAAATCAAACAAACCAAAAATAATAATCATGATGTAATTTAAAGAAGTTGCACACAATGCAATATCAGCAGCAATTCTGAATAAATCAAGTGAATCAGAGTCCAAGCAATGTCCTCATCAGTCATAAAAGGGGCGGGTTAGGGGTGGAGTTTGGGAGTGTGGTTTAGTATTCGGTTTTCATCTCATCCAAAGGTGGCAACCCTAAGCACTGGGCATGGTCCCACAGGTATCTGGGATTGTCCCAGCACTCCTTGTTAGAAATCCTGATTTTCTGATTGGCTGTTGCTGCACAGAAATGGCTGCTAATCACACAGTCCCCATGCAGGTTTAACACAATCCCAAATAAAAGTCCTGGTGCAGCCAGAGGAATTAGTTTACTTATTTACTTGCCCCACAGTTCCATAGCTGCTTGTGTGCCCTGTTGGTTGCTGCCCAGAATAAACATTTTGCTTCAGTCCTGAGCCTGTCGCTGCTGCTGTAATCAAGTGCCCCTAGGCAGCAGACAGGCATTTATCTGACTCCCAATGTCGGAGGTCTGAAGAAGCCAGTACATTTGTTTATTTAAATAATTTTCCTCTCTTTGCTTATTAGCACCTTTAGTGTCCTGTCAGATGAAGCCCCTAACATACACTTATTTATATACTTTTATGCCTGTCCCTAGTGCATATATTTTAGGAGTGCTACTTGTGCCGGGGGGGGGCAGACGCCTCATTAATATTCATAGGGGATCAGGGCTTTCCTAATTAATATTCATGAGCCCTGATCCTTAGCGCTTTGTGGTGCTCTTTACTTACAAAAGACAGAGGGCTCTCCTGGCCCTTCCCGAGGTCACCGGTCCCCAATTAGGTGAAGAAGGGCACCAGGACCACCACATCATCTCCTGATTTACAACAAAGTCGGTGGTCAGGAGATCAACGGTGCTGTGTGCACATGTGCAATCCCCACTAACACCAGAGTGCCATCGCAAACAGCAGGGGATCGCGACTCAGCTCCCGAACCCTAAAAGGGCTAAACTTGAACACTGGGGTTGTTTGGAAACCTGGGACACCTTTTTGGACCTGGGTTGTTGGCAGTGAACTTGGGGACAAGAGGGGAAAACTGGCAGACATCAGGAGACAGACAGAAGCTACGGGGAATGGGCAGTTAAGGTAATCCCCATCTGGGGGGGTTACACACATTATGTGATAGCATGTCAACAGCTATCATTTCTGTAATTTTCAGGGTTATTGTAGCAGCAACAGGGTGAGTCAAGGCATATTTGGCTTTATGCTCGTATGTTTCTGAGATGGTAAGCTGTCTCTTTGAAAGTGGAGTGCTTTTACACACAGTCACTTTCAGAAAATAGTAGGAGTAGTCTTTTGAATAGGAGGAAGTGGTGGTGGAGGTGTTTCAGTAGTGCTGTGGGGGCTGCCACTGCTTTCATTTATGGGAGTTATCCCTTAGTGTAGTGAGCTATCACTGTCACTTTCTCTTTGAGACTCACAACTGGAGTTCTCAGTAATGTTATCACATCTGTCTAGGTGCCTTTTCAGTGCTGAACTTCCCAATGCTCCTTTCTTTTTACCCCTGCTGATTGGCCATTTACAAATAGTGCATGTTGCCACCAACTCATTGGAAGCACTAATGGAGAAGTATGACCAAACAAAAGATTATATATTTTTTTCCCAGGAAGGCACAGCACCTTGGTCACCTTTTCAGGTTTTTTTCCCCCCTGGATTCTTGTGCCTGTTCCTCTTGATGTTTATTCCCACTACCCCCCTCCTCAACCAAAACATTTCTGTCTGTTTCTTCCTCATCTGCAATTTCCATCCCCTCCACTAAACCACGTGCAGCCTGATCCTTCTCTTCATCTTTATTATTACCCTTGTTGGGTTCAGTCTCAGAAGAATCGGATGAGGGACTGGCAGTAGTATAGCATGCAATTGTTCGATACCTTTGGGTATCTCTGTGGGTGGTACCCACCAAGCCTTTGTTTTTGTTTTTTAACTACATAACTTTTTTTTTTTAATTTTGGACAGATGATGATCCAAGACATTCACCTTTTTTGGATTCAAGCATTTGCTTGGAAGACAAAACCTTAGATGTGAAAAAAATCACTTTTTGGGGTTTGAGTTTGTTTTCTCTTTTCAGGCTGATTGCTGTCTTTTGCAGTGCCACTGCCTACCTAAGAAATAGAATGCGCCTCATCAACTCTTTGATCCATTTTTAGGGCTGCAGTGGACATAGCTCTGCAGACCTATTGCTACAGAAAAGCACTTTGGCCACTCACACATTCCTTGTGAACGCACAACATGATGAAATGACCAAAGTCACTTCCGCAGTCCCATCTCTGGAACAGGCTGTGGTACTGTTTTTTTTTTTTATAAGGTACGCTGTGATCTATCAGCAGGGCTAAAGTGGTACCTTTTTTGTAAAAAAACTGCCCCTACTGGACAGCTTTTTCACTATAGGTATGAAGCTATCCTGCTGACCTTATAATTTAAATTGTTATGAAACAGCTTCAATCTGCAAGAGAGAGATAGATTAGGGCAAGCGAGAGAGAGAGAGAGAGAGACACCGAAGGCACTCGCAGTAGCAAGTACTGCTGTCTGCTGTGCTTTGCTGGTGAAACTTTTAAATAAATAATTAAATAGTGAGAGAGACTGAACTTATTTAAATTGTTATGAAACAGCTTCAATCTGAGAGAGAGAGAGAGAGAGAGAGAGAGAGATGAGGATGAGAGAGAGAAAGAGACACACACACAGAGCAGACACTTGTGGTAGTAAGTACAGCTCAGTCTAGGTAAAACTTTAACATAAATAATTAAAATACAGAGAGAGAGAGAAAGAGAGACAGCAGGCAATCTCAGAAGCAGTTACTGCTCAGTCTGCATTCTTTGTGAAACTTTTACCTGTCGCAGTGCTACTAATTGCTTTCTTCTGTGTGGTCCAGCACCTGAGAGAGAGAGAAAGAGAGAGAAGGCAATCACAGAAGCAGTTACGGCTCACTCTACCATCTTTGTGAAACTTTTAAATAAATTAATAAAAAATTGCTCTACCACTTGCTTTTTTTGTGTGGTAAGGTGCCTGAGAGAATGAGAGAGAGCGAGAGAGACAGACAGAAGCAGTTACTGCTCAGTCTGCATTCTTTGTGAAATAAATTAATTAAAATAGGGCTACCAATTGCTTTTTTTTGGTGTGGTCCAGTGCCTGAGAGAGAGAGAGAGAGAGATTAGTGAGAGAGAGAGAGAGAGAGAGAGAGAGAGAGATGTAAATGCAGAAGCAGTTACTGCTCAGTCTGCATTCTTTGTGAAACTGCTAAATAAATTAATTAAAATAAAGTATTGATTCCACACACCCCTCCCTAAGTCTGATTGACAACTCTTTAAAAAAAAAAGCCCCTGGCACTGCACTAGCATAAGGTGTCAGCATGGCTCAGTTGGTAGCACATCTGCCTCTGGACCAGAAGGTTATGGGTTCTCATCTCACACCGGGATTGGACTTGCACTTAAAATGCTAGCATCCGAGTGCAGTATTAGGGGGGTGCTGTACTGCTGGGGTGTGCTGTCCTTTGGATGAGATATTAAACCGAGGTCCCTTCTACTCATCCTGGTGGGTGTCCAGCTGGAAATAAAAGAACCCAGGGCAATCTTTGCAAAGAGTAGGGTACATTCCCAGTGTCCTGGCCAACATTCCCCTTCCCATAAACTGATTCATGCATTTGCCCATGCTGTGGGTGGGTGTTGATGTGTGATATGGCTGACACTACACATTCAGTCACTTCACTACCAGTCTAGCATTGCTTGTAAAGTGCTTTGGGATACACTGTGTATGAAAAGTGCAATATAAATGCTGATCTTTCTTCTTCTTCTAGTATCTTGCCCCTCCCTCCCATGTCCTATCACTCTGGTAGTCATCTAGTGGTCACTCCCTTGTCCCTCTTGTCCCTCAGGCACTGATTAATCAATAATGATAGACAATGGGCATTCCCACTATAAGTATGAAGCTATCCTGCTGACCTTATAATTTAAATTATTATGAAACCGCTTCAATCTGCGAGAGAGAGATAGATTAGGGGGAGAGAGACAGAGAGAGATGCATAGCAGGCACTCGGGGTAACAAGTACTGCTCAGTCTGCTCTACTTTCTTGGTGAAGCTTTTAAATAATTTCATAAAATATTGATTCCATACCCCCTCCCCAAGTCTGATCGCTAACTTCTTAAAAAAAAAAAAGACCATTCTACTGTACTGGTCACTCCCCCCCTCTCCCCCCAATGTCTGATCTCTGGTAGCCTAGTGGTCACTCCCCCATTTCTCCCATGTGCGGTCACCATAGTCTAGTGGTCCCTCCAATGTGTGACCCAAAAGATGTGACCCTGGACTGTACTGGTCCTCCCCTCCATATCCCAGCACCCTTGCAGTCTAGTGGTCACTCCCTGTCACTCCCTTGTGTGATTGCTTTAGCCTAATGGTCCCTCCCCTCCCCCCGATGTGCGACCACCCTCCCAGTATAAAAAATATACCTTGTAGTCTAGTTGTCTCTCCCTCCCCCATCCCCAGTGTCTGATGACTGATTTCCATCTGTTTATGAAAAAAATACCCTGGTAGTCTAGTGGTCCCCCCATCCCCCAATGTTTGATCACCCTTCCCATATAAAAATAAAAAAAATACTCTGGCAGCACTGATCATTTAAACAGATACTTTGCACCATTAGAGTTGTTAGGACAGACATGCTCAGGCACTGATTAATCAATAATGATAGATGGTGGGCGCTCACATTACAAGTATGACGCTATAGTGCTGACCTCATAATATAAATTATGAAACAGCTTCAGTCTCTCATCCAGTAGTTTATTGGGTCTGCATGTTTTAAGTTTCAATTGATAACTTCATCCTAGATAAACTGTGATCACCCATGCATTACTCATGATGCCTCTAGAATGAATTTTACCTCATTTTCTACTTATGCTAATAATTCACCAACTTTCTATCTCTCTCACTCTCTATCAGTTAATACTCCCTGTAACATACTTGAGGAGGCATTCTTGTTTTTTTAACAGCTGTGCTTTACTGGAGTCTGCTGTTGCATGTGTCGTACTAGTTTTAAGCAGAAAAATGAAGTTCCATGCATAAAGTTGGTTCATGATTAATTTTATTAGTAGAGGTTGCACAGTTTGAAATCCTGCCCATTTGAGAAATAGAGTCACTGCTTACAAGGGAACAATGTTCTGCAAATACAAGAAGGAAGCTTTTTGTATAGAAAATAGGGTTGATGCATTTTAAAAAAAAAGATCCAGCCTGTCATGGGAACTTTGTGTTTTTTTTTTGTTTTTTTTTACAAGCTTGTCAATTAATCTCCATCATATTTGCAGTGTTTGCTTTCCTTGTTTGTGGATGATTTTGAGCAGCCCTATACAATCCCATTACATTCTCCAACTTCTTCCACTCCCTATCATGTCCCTCAGTCACTGTCAAACCATGTAGTGTGTGCCAGATCAGCTCTTCTAATGAATGTTCATCTATCTGTCCCTCCCCCATTGACACCCATCCTAACGCTTCGTCAGGAATCTCCCTAATGGAAATTTGGAAAGATTGTTATGAGATGGTGAACTGTTATCAACATCACAGTGTAATGTGTCGCTGCATCTTGTTAGCTGATTGATGAACAAACTGCCTTAATGATATATATATATATATATATATATATATATATATATATATATATAGTTATCTTACTTTTTTGGTTGGATTTATTTGTAACTAGTAAACTGATGCCACACTTAAAATGTAATAAATCCCCTTCAATTTTAAGACTGCATATTTAGTTGGGGAAAAAAGCTTTGTTGCTATTTAATTAAGAAGATCGAGATTGTTTTTTAGTAGCACATGCAGGTTTTTTATTATTTATTTTTTATTTTTAATTTGACAACGAGTGCCCTTTCTATTTGCTTTGGATACTTTCCTTGCCTGTGGGTCACATGTTGCAATCCTTTACATCCCCACTACATGACATGAATTGGAGGATGGCAAAGTTGAAGTGAAGCCTATATTACCTTTAAGTTAAAACAACAGAATAGGATGATCATGTGATGCAGAGTTCTGAGTAGCAGCTCTTCACGACTGCTCCTGCTACCCAACATTTTTTTTTACTTATTAAAACACAGCAATCCATTCAAACCTCCCACGACCCTGAAGAAATCTGGTAAGAGATACAAGGCCCAGTCAGGCGCTGCCAGCAGACCTGTTACTGCTACCGCAGAGGCTATTCCACTTACTCGCAACTGCTTTCTAGCCAAATTTACCCCATTTCGGGAAGAAGTCTGATCACTCACTGCAGAAATAAAACAGATGGCTATAGCTCTCAATGATCTCTCCACAAGGATGGCGGACAATTAAATGTGTCTAATTTCCATGGAGAAAAGAGCTGACCGGGCAACTAATGATATAGTGGATAACAGACATCGAATTGAAAAATTAGAAGCTAAAATAGAGGATCTAAAAGGGAGGAGTCACAGAAACAACGTTGTTCTAATTGGTTTCCCAGAAAAGAAACAAGGGATCAACACCATTCTGTTTGTTCAGAAGTTGATAGAGAAATCTGTGGGCCCCTCTCCCTTCGGTGCTACATACACAATAGAATGGGCACATAGAGCCCTCAGGCCGATGCCACCACCTGGTTCTACTCCACGTCCCATCATTTTTAAATTTCTGAACTTTCATGAAAAGCAACACTTCTTGGGGAAAGTAAAGGAATTACATGAAATCCAATGGGAGGGAACCACAATAAGAGTTACCCAAGACTTGCCAGCAGTGGTAAGATTGTGCAGGACCCAATTCCACCCCATTGAATCGAAACTTATATCAGCAGGGGTGAAATTCAAGATGGGGTACCCGACTCAACTCCAAATACTGATAGCAGGAACTTGGACCACCTTTGAGGAGGTAGAAACTATACAGACAGCTCTTCAAGCAGCATTTTCAGATCTGTTTCATGCCCGCTGAACAGAGCTGACTCCACATTTTATTTTGTCTGGCTTATAAGGGATGGGGGAAACCTTTTGTTCTACAGCTGATTTAAGATAAAAGTGCAACTAAGTGCTCCTAACAAACTAATACCTAGGTCAATCATGATCTGGAAAGCTGGTTTAATACTTTACAGAGGTCCTAATAGTTTTCTTGTGTTTTACAGGTTGTGACCTCTGCATTCATATAAAAAAGTTATATTTTGTTTTTCTCTCATGTTCGCCTATTCCCCTTTGGTTCACACTTAATACCAGCCTTGGAAGATCCTTGAAAGGGTACAATTGTGTGTTATTGCAGGATTTCTTTAAAGACTTAAAACAATTTTCTACTGCCTGCACTAGAGGGACTATGTGCTGTATACAAGTATTATGATATTCTTTCTTTGCGATGCAAGGTGCTATGTGACTTATTTAACAAGACCCTTGTTGGACATCATCTTTTTCCATCATAGATTTTTCATTTACTAAGCATCTCTGCTATGATTGCATGTTATATCTTATAATCCTGCACAGTTTAGTTACCCTTTATCACAATTTATACCCTCCCATGGCACTGCTATGCTGGTTCAGGGGCTAAAGGGAAATTTGTCAATTTCATACCACTTGCATTAGCTACTGCTTCCATATAAGTTCCCAAGACACTTTATGATGTGCAAACGATAATATTTAGAGTGTTAGCAATGGTTTATTTTTTTTTTCGGTTCGTTAATCTTTTACTGGTTACTCTAGTCTGGTTAATTGGTTCGGTGGGGGGTGGGAATGGAGAGAAGGGAAAACACAGACTCTGCAGATCACGGCACGTAACAGCAGGGGGAGGTGGAAGGGCTGTTTTTTTTCTGCACTACAAGGAATTTACTTAAAGGTTTTACTGAAGGTGGGGTACAGTAGCTAGGGGGGTTGGGAGTAAGGAGGGTTGGGGGAATGCACAGCAATCCCTTAAAAAGGGTTCCAAAACCTTCTCCTTTATTTTTACCTTAGAAGCTTCATGATTTTGTCCCATTAAGGAGAATGGCTGGAAACTTTAAGATTGCCACTTGGAATGTAAAAGGGGTCAGGAAGAAACTAAAACAATACAAGGTATTGAAACTTCTGAATATCCTTTCTGTGGAAATCATTTTTATTCAGGAGTCCCATTTGTTGGACTCCGAGGCACTACAGCTGAGGAGACAACAGATAGGACAAGTGTTCTCAGCTGAGGGCACTACCAATAGTGTGGAACTATGATCTTAATAAACAGAGGAGTCCCTTTCTCCCCCAATCAGATTGTTAGGGATCCCCAAAGAAGATTTATTCTGGTTCAGGGCACAATTCACACCACTGAAATATTACTGGGTAGTATTTATGGACCTAATCAGGATACTCCTGAGTTTTTCATGCAACTTATCCAGTCCTTAACCCCTTTCATATCGATCCCTATTATCCTAGGGGGTGAGTTTAACTTAGTTTTTGACCCAATACTAGATCGGACTGGTTCTTCCCGAGCAGGGCACTCCCCAGCCCAACGAGCATTCCAAGAACTGATATACTGGGTAGGTTTGTGTGATATATGGCATGTTCTTCACCCTACACATAAAGAATATACATACACCTTCCCAGTCCACAGATCTTCTTCCCGGATAGATTACCTACTCCTATCCCAATCACTCCTTTCTGGAGTTCTGTGTACCATGATTCATCCTGGCCCACCCTCTGACCATTCCTTGGTTATAAGTCATCTTTCCCTTTTGTCTTTAACTAGGGGAAGCCCCGGTGGAAACTCAATAAGCAGTTGCTGAAAGACTCAGGTGTAATTCAGTCTATTCTTGAACATGTAGAACAATTCATTGAGGCTAACCATGGATCCACTGCAAGGCCTGATATAGAATCGTATGCCCTAAAACCCTACCTAAGAGGGGTTTTGATTGGTTTAGCCTCCAGTAGAAAAAAAGCCAGGGAATGACAGCAATTACAAATCTTGTTCCAAATTAGGAAACTAGAGCTGAAATTAACCCCCCAGTCTCCCGAGTCCCAATATCAGGAACTAATCAAACTGAGAGCTGCTTACCTGGAACTCTTAAGAGAAAAAGCAGAACATGTCATATTGAAGGCTAAAGCATCTTATACAGATCAAGAAGAAAAGCCAGGATGCCTACTAGAAACATAGAAACATAGAATTTGACGGCAGATAAAGACCGCTTGGCCCACCCAGTCTGCCCATTTCCCTACCTACTGGATAAGCTGCAGATCCTAGCTAACCAGAAGCCTACTTCTTCCTACACCCACCCCCTAGAATTGCCTTATGACGGTCCCATGCATGCTTGAATTCCACCACTGATTTTGACCCCACAACCTCCTCTGGAAGGCCGTTCCATGCATCCACAACCCTCTCTGTGAAAAAATACTTCCTTAAATTACCTCTGAGCCACCCCCCCTCTATCGTCAAATTGTGTCCTCTTGTTCTTGCACACCTCTTTTTTTTGAAAGATGCTACCTTCTTGGACTTTGTTGATTCCCTTGAGGTACTTGAACATTTCTATCATGTCCCCCCCTCCCTCCTTTCCTAGAGGCTATACATAACTCCTTTCGTCTCTCTTCATATGTATTCCGGTGCAGACCCTGCACCATTTTAGTTGCCCTCCTCTGGACAGCTTCCATTCTGTCTATGTCTTTGCAGAGATTGGGTCTCCAGAACTGCACACAGTACTCTAGATGGGGTCTCACCAGCTGTCTGTACAGAGGATAATAACTTCCTGTTTTCTACTGGTGATGCCTCTCCCTATGCATCCCAGTATCCCCCAGCCCTCCTTGCTGCCCTCTCACATTGCTTGCCCACCTTTAGGTCATCTGATATGACTACCCCAGGTCCCTTCCATTTTTGTTGTTGTTAGTATCTCACCCCATTGTGTACTCTTCCCTGGGTTTTTGTTTCCCAGGTGCATTACCTTGCACTTCTTAGCATTGAATCTAAGCTGCCATACATTTGACCATTCCTCTAACCTTGCCAAGTCCCTTCTCATCCTTTCCACCCCACCCTGTGCATCAGCTCTGTTGCAGATCTTTGTGTCATCTGCAAAGAGACATACTTTTCCTTCCAGTCCTTCTGCAATGTCGCTTATAAAGACATTGAAGAGGACCGGTCCTAATACTGAACCCTGCGGTACTGCACTAGTAACCCTCCTTTCTTCTGAGTGGACTCCATTTACTATTACTCTCTGTGTCCTATTCTCCAGCCAATTCTTTACCCAGGCAGTCATCTTGGGAACCACTCCGAGGCTGGCTAACTTGTATATTAATCTTTTGTGTGGGACTGTGTCAAATGCCTTGCTAAAGTCTAGGTAGGCAATGTCCACAGCCCCTCCCTGATCTACTACTTTGGTCACCCAGTCAAAGAAATCTATCAGATTTGTCTGGCATGACCTTCCTGCTGTGAATCCATACTGCCTAGGGTCCTGTGCCCCTCTGGCCTCTAGATACTCAACAATTCTTTCCTTCAGAAGTGATTCCATCATTTTCCCTATCACTGAGGTTAAACTAACAGGTCTGTAGTTTCCTGCTTCTGCCTTGCTCCCACTTTTGTGAAGGGGAATCACATCTGCCCTTCTCCAGTCCTCGGGTACCACCCCATCCACCCATGATTTGTTAAAAAAGGTAGTCAGTGATGTCACCAGTTCTACCCTTAGTTCTTTTAGAATTCTGGGATGAATCCCATCAGGCCCCATTGCTTTGTCCACCTTCAGTTTCAAGAGTTCCTTCAGAACCCTTTCTTCTGTAAATGGGCTGGTATCAACTTCTGTGCCCAGAGTGTTTCTACTGTTTGTTTTATGTACCTCCCTCTTCATTTGTAAATACTGAGCAAAATATTTGTTTAGTATCTCGCCTTTTCACAGTCTCCCTCTGCCCACCTCCCTCCCTTTATTAAGCCTCACTATCCCTCCTTGGTCTTCCTTCGCTCCCTGATGAACCTATAAAAGTTTTATCCCTTCTTAACTAAGTTGGCTATCTTTTCCTCAGTTTGGGCCTTTGCTGTTCTGACTGCCTTCCCAGCCTCCTTTGCTTTAACTGATACAGTTCTCTGTCCTGCTCCTTCAGATTCCTTGTACTTCCTGAATGCTTTCTTTTCTCTTGAACCTTCACTGCCACTTCCTTTGAGAACCATAGTGGTTTCTTACATCGTTTCATTTGTTTATTTGCTTCACACAAAGGCTTGTTACCTCTGTGATAGCAGTTTTATTATTCCATTGTTCTTCCACCCTCCTTCCTGCCCATTTGCTAGTGCATTCCTTAGGCACTCACCCATTTTGGCAAAGTCAGCCCTCCTAAAGTCCAGTACTTTTGTCTTTGTATGGCTTGACTCTATTGCTGTGTTTATTGTGAACCATACTGTTCGATGGTCACTAGTTCCCAGATGGCTACCTACTTCTACATCTGTGATCCTCACTCCATCTCCATTTGAGAGAATCAAGTCTAATATTGCTCCCTCTTGAGTGGGCTCCAGTACTAGTTGTCTAAGGCATGCCCCTGTAGGGCATCTACTAGCTCTCAGAATAAAACAGCAAGTCTTCCCGCTTTATAGCTTCAATACATTCTCAGACTGATGGTTCTCAGAAAATCTTCCCAGCTGATATCATAGCTGAATTTATGGAATATTATAAATCCTTATATGGGCCAATGCCTGATTCCCCCCTCCAAACTGATTCTAGATAAGTACCTTGGGGAATCCAAATTGCCCCATCTTTCTGAGACACAGGAAAATACATTATTATCCCCCATTACTGCAACAGAATTGACCGAAGTAATTAACAACCTCCCCTACAAATAAGACCCTGATAGATTCTTGTCTCATTTTTATCAAAAACTTAAAAAACAACTTATCCCTTTGGTTCTTCCCTTATATCAGTATGTACTTTCAGAAGCAGAAACCGACTCTACATTTTTTGAAGCCCTGATTGTCCTTTTACCTAAACCCGGTAAGGCGCCTGAATTAGTCTCCAGTTACCGTTCCATTTCCCTACTTAATCAGGATATTAAAATTCTGACTAAAGTACTAGCAAACTGCATTAGTACAGTTCTCCCAGAACTTATAGGACCAGAACAGGTAGGTTTTATGAAGGGGAGATCCTCATCAGACCACCTCTGTACACTCTCTCATGTCCTCTCGGTATCCAGAGACACCCCCTTTCTTGCAGTCTTCATCTCTCTGGATGCCAAGAAGGCATTCAACAGGGTAAACTGGCATTATCTTTTCAGGGCTCTTAAAGCCTTTCGTTTTCCACTAGATTTTCAAACCTGGAGACATGCTTTGTACCAATACCCTACTGCCCAAGTGACCGGTAATGGAGTGACCTCAGAGTTTTTCTCACTGCAGTCAGTTACGAGACAGGGATGTCCCCTATCACCACTGCTTTTTAATCTTTATTTGGAGCCGCCTATCCATAGACTAACAGATTGCCAGATGATTCAGGGCATTACTATATAATCTTAAGAAGTAAAAGTCTTTGCCTATGCAGATGACCACCTCCTTCAACTTTCTCACCCAGTTATGTCTATTCCCCCCATGTTAGAAATTATAGAAAAATATAGCCAAGTATCTAACTATAAGCTGAATATCAGTGAGACTGTTGTTTTCCCCCTCAACTTCAAGACATTTAAACCAACTATTTTAGCATTAGGACTTTCTTGGCAACAGGATTCCTTAAGATATCTCAGAATTGAACTTACTAGAAATCCGGCATATTGTGTGAAATTCAATTTGGATTCCCTTGTATACACTATTAGTTAAGATTTAAATCATTGGTCTACTCTTCCGATCTCCATCTGGGGTAGGATCAACTTAATCAAAATGAATGTCTTCCCACGCCTTTTTAACCCCCTCAACCTACTAAATATTTGGCTTCAATTGTCCTGGTTTATTTTGTTTGTTTGTTTGTTTGTTTATTTCTATTCTGTATAACCAGTGAGCAATAATATGCCCATTTTCACTGGTGCCCAGTCACAACATAATAACACACATAAATTTTAAAAAAGGTTTTAAAAAGTGCATGGCCTTTTCACTAAATTTATCTTGTCCAATAACTAGCACAGGCTAGCTTTTCAAAAATTGGCTGCTCCCAAATCCAGAGGGGGATTACGTCTTCCCCACCTGAGCCTTTACTTTTGGACCAGTCATGCCAATAAGTATCTCAGATGGCTCTTCCCAGATACTCACCGTTATTCCCTAAGTTGGTTTAAAATTGAACTAGACTACATTCGTTCTTCGTGCTTATCTCCAGCAGCACTCTTGCATGTCAGAGAAGGAGTTCTTCCTTCTAATCTAAAAAGCACTCCATTTGCCATATCACTAAAGATCCATTCCCAGCTTTGTCTCTCTCTTACATATAAACACACTTCTGATCTAACACAACCTATTTGTGGTAATCCCAACTTCAAGACTGATAGCAAAGTTCTTTCTCTCCGTTGGCTACCTTACCTGGGGGACTGTCAATTCATTAACCTTGTCACAGAAGATGGATCTTGGCTTTCTTCTGCTGAAATTATATGCAAATTCAGTATCCCAATTACCCATGCCTTCAAGGTCTTTCAATTAAGACACCTCCTCTTACAGCTGTTGGGAACAGACCCCGCCCATAATAATTGGCCCATCTTTTCAAAGGGATTTAAGCCATTTAGCTGGCCTTCCTCAAGCTGTTTCCAAGATCTATGTGTCCCTATTTGATTGGATCTATCCAAACTGCTTAGGTCCTACAGGCTATTGGTCAACCTTTTTGCCAGAACTCACCCTAGACTGGCCTGCACAATTGCCATGGGTTTATTACCCAGGACAGGTTGAGACTTATGCAGATGCATACACTCCACACCTTGTATTCTTCCCCTCAAAAATTAGCCAGACTCGGTCTAATATCTTCACCCTTATGTACTCACTGTTTTCAGGAGGATGGCACGTTACACCACATTTTTTGGACCTGCCCCAAGGTGGCTCCTCTATGGGCCAATATTCAACAAAGGGTTGACCCTTTCTTAGGCCTAACAGAATTGTTTACTCCTGAAATTTGTCTCCTTGGTGATTACTCGGGCATTACAGTTCTTAATCATAAATATTACATGGCCCTTATTTCCATGTCTGTTAAAAAATTAGTACTAAGGCACTGGCAAGATAAAGATGCTATTCCTTACACTGAATGGCTTGCGGAATTTCTAGCCAACCTTAGAACGGAAAAGGCGATTGCAAGACTGACCAACAGATTAAACAGGTTTAAGAAAATCTGGGACCCCTTATATACTTTATATTCCCTATGATCTGTATATACTGGTACCCTTTGATATATTTAATTCATTAACCTTGATTCTGTTGTGCGGGGTGGGCTTGGTAAGGTAAAGGGAATTGGGGGGAGGGAAGAGAGGGAGGGGGGAGGACAGTTCTATTATGACACTGTATTTCTATTTATTTGTTTCTACTTATACTGTGTCTGTCCTCTGTATGTTTAAAATTTTTCAAGAAACTTTTAACTGAAAAAACAAACAAACAACAGAATAACTGTTATTGCCATTTACATCCCCCTATTTTATTAAAAAAAAAAGAGTAAAAATTAAATGAACTATGCATTCCCTGTCTGGAAAAGCAAATACTTTCACAGCTACTTTCCTCCACCCTGATCAGTTCCCTAAGTCATTCTCAGCTCAGGTAGCCTATTTCTGTATGCCAGTGCAGCTCATTTAATGAAAGGGTATGAATTTGAGCTGTGCGGAATGGGACAATTCAGAATCTGCAGAATTTCAGTGAGATTTCGAAAAATTCTGTGCAATTTTACAGAATTTCGTTGGAATTTCACAAAATCATTTTAATTTAGTTATTTGGTTATAACTCAGCTGCCCTTCAAGCTAGAGCTCTGACATTTTGCATATATACTCTTTTGGTCAATGGACACCAAAGTATTAAACATCATGCAAATTGAATAGATAGTTTCAAATTTATAGGTGCTCAGATGTTGTCATTTTATTGTTTGTGTGAAATTTCATTAACATTTTTATCTGCATATACCATAACCAAATATTGGGTCAGGAATCTTAAATTTGTCATTATTTCTTGATGATAGGTGTTCTAACAATGTGCCAGACTTCATGACAATATGATGCATCATCTCAAAATTACATATGCTCAAAATCTGTCATTTTATTTTTTTCAGGAAATTTCATGAACAGATTTCATCTGCATATAACTCAGGCACCTTTGGAGCTAGACATATGTAAATTACTACAGATAACCTTTCTGTAGTGCTTATAGAATGGTCTAATTATGGAGAGAATTAGATAAGTTACAGGGGTTCAAAATGTTACTAAAAAGCATTCCAAATCACAGCTCTCCTGGTGCAGATGGTCTATCCCCGGTCTTCCTCAGACTCATCTCTCCAGCAATCATTGAACCACTCACTTGTATCTTTAACCTCGCCCACTCCTCCTCCTCCTCCATGCCTGACTCCTAGAAGACTGCTGAGGTGATTCCCATTTTTAAAGCTGGTGACTTTCTATCTACAGTTAACTATTGTCTGATCTCCATCATCCCCCAACTAAGTAAACTACTTCAGAAAGTCATACACCTTTAACTTGCTGATGACATAGGCAAATACAACCTCCTGTGTAGCCAACAGCATGACTTTCATAAAAACCACTCCACTGCCTCTGCCCTTGCACTTTTGACCAACCACATCCTCATAAACATGGACCAAGACAATGCCACTGGAGCAGTCTTCATTGACCTATTCAAGGCATTCTCCAAATTACATTGCCTTGGCTGTTCTCATGAGGTTACTACCTGGTTTAAGAGCTACCTCTCCGATCACTCCCAATTTGTGTGTATTGGCCCTGCCCACTCCAACACCCTGCCCATCTCTACAGGTGTCCCCCCAAGGCTCCATACTGGGCCCCCTGCTAGTCTCTTTATTTATTAACTCCCTCCCTTTGGACTATCTCAGTTGTCACTCTCTCCTCTAAGCTGATGGTCATGTGCTCTTCTATAGTGATAAATCTCCCACCTACATTTCCTCAGTTCTCTTCCTAAACTATGCTGCAGCCCATAATTGGTTCACAAATAACCTCCTACTGATCAATGCTAAAAAAACAAAATCCATGCTGTTTGATTCAAAGCCCGTCCTAGCCAAATACAAAACTCACCCCCCCCAACATCGTATCCCCTGATGGCCGTGCCCTTGAAGACGTAACTTCCTCCAAATACCTAGGAGTCCTACTCAACCCCTCCCACTCCTTTCTACAACATATAAATTCATTGTCCAAGGTTTCATCAAAATTAGGTGTTGTCTACAGATTCCGGCAATACTTCTCTCCAGAGGCGCAACTTGCCATCATACAGGTAAACCTTTTCCCAATCCTGGACTACTGCTCCCCTATCTATTCCAAAACATCCTGTACCCTCATGGTCAAGCTCTCCACTACCTATAACAGTGCCTGTCATTTTGCCTTACTGGCCCCTTTCAACACTCACCACTTTATTCTCTACAACTCATTTTGTTGGCTCCCACTGCAAGGCTGTTTTGACCTAGCCCTGTGCTGTATGGTGGATTCCACTATCCGTATTGGCCAGGCATCCTCCCTTGCACCCTTCATCACTGTCTGAACCTCACACCACAGCCTCTGCTAAAATAGCTCCCCCAAACGTCACCAGGGTATCGACCAATATGGGTGGCAGAACATTATCAGTGACAGCCCCTACACTGTGGAATAAACTGCCTGCAGAGCTCCATTCACTTGACACCCACTGCCAGTTCAAAACCCACCTCAAAGACTGGCTCCTGAAGACTTCCTGCTGCCAAAGCCTCCCTGGATAGTCCACTCTTTTTTACCAGCTGCACCCTACCAGGGTTTGTGCATGTGTAAATAGGACAAGTGGGAATCAATTAATCTGGCCTGCTTGTGTACTGAGCTTTAGTACCTATATTTATTTGTCAGTCCTGCCATCCAGCCCTCCCCAACCCCTTTCCCCTCTCCTCTCCTGTACTTTGCTATACCATCCTCCTTTCTATACAGTCTGAGAATCCTTTACTTGTCTCATATTGTAACTGCTGCTGGTAGAACTGTATGTATATATATACTCTCATGTATTGTAATGCTTACTGGATGTATGGTTCTCTGGAATCCTGTATTCTTTTGGATTTTCGATTTATTATTGCCATGCACTATTGCAACCTTTATCTGTTATTGTCCATTGTTCCATGCTTTGCTGTCTGTTACATTAGTCCTGTGCCACAGTATGTGGCCTTGGTCATGCCTGAAAATGGTGCCTGGGATCAGTGCATCTACCCAGTTACCAAAGGCATACATAAAAAATAAATAAATAAATAAATACTATGCAAATATTTGCAAAACTTTGGGAAAACTATAAAAAATGTGGATGCTTGTAACTTCTCTGCTCTTGCATGCATACATTTAACATTTGACATGCATATCCATAGTCAGTGTATCCTGGTGTCTAACACAACTGGATAAATTGGTTAAGAAATTTTAATTTTGAAGAAAAAAATGATTACTAACATTTTCTCACATATTTATGATAGCATATACTGTAGATGAAGTATCCAGAATTTGTTATGTGGAATTTTACATTAACAATGCACATGTCCCTACTTCATGTTATAAGCTAGGCTGAGTTTTTTGCAGCCTGCTGTTCCTCTCTTAGTGACTATCCCCCCCACTTCTCTTTTGGCATAGCCAGATTGACTCAGAAGAACTACCAATCTCACTGATATCCACTTTGTTCTTTACAGTGACAAACTCCTTAAAAACGTGAGTCACCTGCTCCTTTTCCTATCAACCTACCCTGTTGGAACAGCAAGAATGCTTTCATCCTGCTGCCCAAGACATTGCCTTTCCCCACTACATATTTTTGAGTACCTCTGTGTCCTAGACTTGCATGTATACCAGGCTCCCTAGATCACAAATTTACTGGCTGTGATCCTTAAATATTCTGCATTCATGTTGGAATTGTCGACACTGTGCTTTTTTGCTCCAACCTGGGGGTCTACTGTACCACTGTTGTGCTACCCAGCTCAGCTGTCCATTTCTTGGTGACACTGTGCATCTAACTCCAGAACCTAGTGTTCTCCTGTGCTACCTGCCTCCTGTACCCCTATCCTTTAACTAGAATCCCTAGATAAGGCTGAGTGAAATAAGAAACATTTTTTAATGGAATTTTTCATGAAATTCTACAATTTTCACAAAGACTTATGGGTTTTGACTTTAAGTACAGATGTTATTTTGCAATTGCTTGCAACAAGCAATTAATAAAATTGGCACACACAGTCTCCTTGTAAGGTCTAAGAATGTATCAAATTTAATCATATTGCATTCTCTAGTTTTAAAGTTCCAGAGATTTATAAATTTGTAGTTGACATACTTGCAAAATTAAATTTTTAAATATTGTTAAAGTTTGACAACTTTTAATTCAGTCGTATTTAAAGTTGCAAATATGAACTTTTTCCAAAAATGACCATGTGGTATAGCAATTTAAATGTTTCAACTCTGGTTAAATTTGGGTATGTAGTTTTAAAATTACAGGAAACTAACCACAATTTAAATTTTGACAGTGTTTGGCAGACTATAACTGAGTCCCACTTAAAGCTAGAAATCTGAAAATATGTGCATATACAAATGTAGTAATACCCTGTATATCTGTCATTTTTTGTAACATTTCAATGACTATCAAAATGATATTAAAATTACAGAAATCCAAATTTTGGCAAAATATGTGGCTACCTATAACTCAGGTCCTATTAAAGGTTGAGACTTAAAACATGGTACATATACTCATTCTACATGCTTCTCTAAATCCTGATATTGTGAAGAAATTTGGATTATAAATGATAAAAATATCTAAAAATAACTGAATATAAAATTTTGATTAAATGTTTGGACACTTTTAACTCTGCCCTCTTTCAATCCAAAACTCTGATATTTAATACACTCTTGTAAGCCATGGTGTACTCTTAAATTTAATGTCATTTGGATGTGTACTTTTAAAATTATAATGAAATAACTGAAACTTCAAATTTTGCAAAATTCCACAGAATTTTCACAAAGATTTCACAGAATTCCACAGAATCGGAATGGTCATTCTGCAGACATTCCACTGGCAGAATTCTATATTTTACATAGCTGTAGTATGAATGGTATTCCCTTTTATTTCTTTTTCACACTTGAATATACACATCATGAAGCAGTTGCCTACATGGTTAGAGTGCTGACCACCCTTAGAAATATATTTGCCTTGACATATTTGTCAAATATTATTCTGTCTCATTTCCCAGCAGTATTTCATTTACTTACTCACTCACTCTCTCTCTCTCTCTCTCTCTCCTCATTCTCTCTCTCTCTCGTGCACTTTCTCTCTTTCTGTCTCTCGTTGTTCTCTTTCCATCTCCATCTTTCTTTCTCTTTCTCTTTCTCTCTATCTCTGTCTCTATCTTTCCCTCTGTTTCTTTCACCTAATCTGCCGAGTAGACTGAACTCTCAGTATCCGCTGTTCTAAACTGTGATGGTAGTTTTGATGCAGACCCTTTTCTGAAGTTCAGATTGAAGAGTGTCACATCATCTTGTGTACTGACAGATGTACAAATAAAAGATTAAGAAAAATAAATATAATAAAATAAACATGATTTAATTAGTTTTTGTTGTGGAATTTATTTCAAGCTGTTACCCTGAAGTGAATTGTTCACATTGCTGAACTGCAGCCACTGCTTAAAATGTATTAAATCATTTGCTGATGAAGTAAGGCATTATTTGCATAAAAAAGGCTTTTCTGCATTTAAAAGAAATGTACAAAATAATTTTCACCATAAACACTTCTTTTATTCTTAATTTATGCTTTTGTTCCTTATTGAAATGAAGTGCCATTTGTATTTGCAGTGGGTTATTTCATTTCTGGTGGTCGGTATGTTATATTATTTTACATTCCCATTGAAGGACATGTGAACTGGAGGATGGTAATGTGGTGATGATGCCTGTATCATGTTCAGATATCAAAAGTTGCAGTAAAACAGCATGTTTATACTAATAATCTGTTATGCAACTAATAAAAACAGAGTGAGCTAATTGTCACCATACATTATTGAATTGAAGTTCCCTTTGCAGTTGCAGCAGATTCGTTCCTTGTTGGTTGTCAGCAGGTTACATTCTTTTGATGCTACATGACATTTGAAAGGTAGGATGGCAGTGTGGAGACAATGCCTATATCATGTTCAACTAACAAAAAGAGGCAACATTTTACTGTCAATTAAAAGTGAACACTCCCTGTTCTGTAACATTTGAAAACAATGTGTGCTAACAACTATGCATTCCCTGACTGGAATACAAATACCTTCACAGCTACCCCCTTCCCCCAATCTGTTTCCTCACTCATTCTCACCTCAGGTAGCCTACTTCTGTGTGCCAGTGCAGCTCATTTAATGATTGGGTATGAATAGCATTAGCATTTGCCTTGCCATGTTTGTCGAATATTGCGCTGATTCATTTCCTAGCTTCCATTACTTTCATCCCCTTCCTCTATCTCTCTCTTACTCACTCTTTCTCTCTCACTCTATATCTCTCTCTATTTACTGCTGTGTCACTCTCTTCTCTCACTTACTCTCTTCCACCTAACTTGGCAAGTTGTCTGAATTCCCAATAGCAGCATTGCTGAGCAGTTGGGGTTATGAGTTGTGTACCTTTTCTGGGGTTCAGGCTGTAGTGAGCTGCAGCATATTGTTTGATGACATGAGTTATAGAACCTGTGCAGATGCAGAAAAGCAGCATGTGTAATATTAAAAAATATACATTTTCTGAGATTTAATAAAAAGAGAGAGATAGTTTTCACCTTACCAACTTTTTTTTCATCATTGACTTGAAGTGCCCTTTGCATTGGAAGTGGATTACTTCATTGCTGATGGTTGACACATTACATTCCTGCTCATTTAATGAATGTTTATTTATATAATTCCCATTTTTCATGTTCCCAAATAAATGCACACATAGTGAAGTAGTTGCCTACATGGCAAGACTGTTGACTACCCTTTGAAATAAATGTAGATTGCTATATTTGTCAAATAGTGCTCTGTCTCATTTGTTAGCTATTCCTCGTGACCTCTCTCTCTTACTCTTTCTCTCTCACCCTTTTACTCTCTATCTCTCATTCTTTCTCTCTTTCCAGTCCTCTATTACTTTCGTCCTCTCACTGTCACCTAACCTGAGGAGAAGCCAGAAATATCTGTAATAGAATTTTGGAGATGTGATGGATATGAGATGATCTCCTTATCAACTCCTCTTAGTGCATTGTCAGTTTCAACATAGGCAATACCATCACACTACCATCAGGTGGTGGTCTCCCCCATAGTGCCATTATCACTAAGAATACCTATATAAATGCTCCCCACTACATGCTCAGAAAAGGGTTTCAAGCACCGATGAACTATAGTGCAAATGTATTTTGCTTGGAGCCATTACATAACGAGTATGGCTGTATGTAACTGGCAGGCACATTTGAACATGCATAAAGTATCATTTTCCATTAGATTTTATTGCAAACCAATGAAATTCTTTACCACATTTTATATTGAAACTAATGAAATTAGCATGCGTTTTTTATTTCAAACTGATAAATACTGACAAAGTAATGATTAATAGGATAGCGAGAGACCGAGTGAGAGGGAGAGAGAGAGAGAAGAGAGGGAAAGAGCAAGAGCGAGCAAGGAAGATAGCAACTCAGATTTATATTCAAAGTTGCACTGGCAGAATTGGACCATCCTATCACCAGCATACACTGCTTATTCCTCTAAGTTACATTGAAAATAAAGCTTTTTTTATTTTAACTGCATCTCCTGTGTTTTGTCACAGGTTACACAAGATAACGCTAGTGTCATATACAGACATTGCAGAAAAAAAAATTGCAGATCACCGTGAATGAAGAGTACAAGAACATGTCCTGAACCTCTTTAAGGTTATATTAAAATATTAAATGTCACAGGTATTGCTGTTACAGAACCATGACATTTCTTCAATACTTATGTAATTCAGACTTAATTCATAGCAGTAAAAAAAACCTTAGAAAGTGGTTTTAAACAACTTGGGCAGGATTAACACAACAGATGCACTGGGTGCAAATGAGATGTACCATCCACAGACAGTGCGATTCACAGAAGGATGCACTGCTAGATGCACTGTGTGCATCCCCACTGTGAATTGCACAGATGCAGCATGGTGCAACCTGAGATGCCCCAGTACAACAGGGATGTGCAAAAGCACTGGGGCGTTACAATGGTGAATATGGAGCAAGTAAGCAAGGGACAAAGAACCAACTGGGGGAAACAGCAGTGGCACAAAGGATGCAGGGGAACACACTGGCAGGAACTGACCAGAGTGCCAAAGGCCATGAGAGTGGCCAGAGGAGAAGAGGTGCACAGACAGAGCACACACAGAAACACCTGGAAGCACAGACACCCCACACAGGAGACCAACAGGCACAGATGACATGCTCAGGGGTGCCTGTTAAGGTATGCCACAGCTGCAGAGGGGCACCATGTAGCATGGCAGAGGTTGCGGTACATGGCCTGGTGCACAGGAACCCAGTGGTGTGGACAATGGAGATGCCACACTGTGCACACAGGTGGACAGGCACATATGCGGTCAGGCCGAAGACCACATCATTCATAGGTGAAATACGTCCACAAGCAATGTGAACCGCAAGTAGAGCAGCATAACAACAGCACCAATGCAACAGAAGCAGCCCACTTGCACCTCACATAGAACAGAGGAACTGAGAAAGGCATCATGCCCCAATGGCCACCCACATGTCACAGGCAACAAGGAGCGTGCCCAGTGAGGCTGCCATGACAGGGGGACAGGATGCATGTGTGCATAGTACCACAGGTGCACACATGTGGATGGGAACAAAGGGACAGCGGACAGCTGCAACCAAAACAGAGCACATGCACAATGTACACTGAATGACCACAGACACCAGTTGCAGTAGAAGAACAACAGGCTGTAGGAACAGGGAAGATGAGGTGTGGGGATCTGAACAGGAAGAACAACAAAGGTGAACAGGAGAGTGCTGGTATGGGTGTGGGTGAACAGGGGACAGCAACAGACAATGTGGATGGACTAGGAATGCAGGGTAGACCAACTAGGGGCTATGTACAAAAATCCATGTCCTCAATGTGCAGGATGGGCTGCAGCATGATGGCCAACCCTATGACCCCTGGCACTCAGCTCCCTGACCATCATGGTCAGTGCCTGCAGGAGCAGTCCTTGGTGCCTGTAGAGTGGGTGGAACATGCTTCTCATTGCCCACTGGAGCTGCATCCCTGCAAGCCGCAGAACACCTTGACACCTCCGTTGACTGTAGACAGCTGACCGAACCACCAGTGGACCTAAAGTGGGACATACAGACAACAGGTAGTAAGTGCCATGTTCCACACTGGCCCCCCCTGCCCACCACACAGCTGTGCAGTAAGCATCCACCATGGAAATGGCTGACAGCCCACCAGGCACACCACACACCAGCTACAGGCTGGCACAGAGTTCCACACTGTGACCGTGCAGTGGTACCCAGACAGCACATGGCCTGCATGTGCATGTAGAGGTAGGTGCAGAGGGACATGCAGTCATGTCCCACACGGTATGTGCAGATGCCAGGAGGCTGCACAGGTGTGCAGGCCCTGTCCAAATACCACTGGAGCACCCCAGTGTGCCCACGGTCTGCATGAGATGTACATAAGGTGAACAGACACACAGGGGCCAGGTGCACTGTGGCCCAAGCACATGCTGCCATGCCCACATCCAGCAGCACATAGACATGCACAAGGGACCGGCAATGGCCTGCAGAGGGCACTGCCCCAACTGAAAACACAGAGGATGCACAAGACAGACACTCACCTGCACCAGCACGCCCCTGTCCATGGGCTCTAACACCGGCCCTATCGCACCTGGCCGCCACCGCAGCCTCGGCCCTCCACCTGTCTTCTGGCCCTGCGAGATTAACAAAAGCAGAGAGCACTGTGAGGAGATGGGAGGTGTGTCAATTCCCCCATCTGCCCCCAGCAACTATGCCAGTGCCAGCATGTACTGATGGTAAGATCCCCACAGTGCCCCAGTGAAGGCACCCCTGACAGCGTGCAGCAAAACTCAGCTCCTCAGCTTATGCCCACCATGTGTGTGTGCAGCTGGACATGTGCCATGCCAATGGCTGTACCACACCATGCACACCACAGTGGCCATACACCCCCCACTCATGCACCATGTTGCACATGGCTACCCCTGGTGGTCATGCCAGCACACCACATGCTGAGAGTGCCCCACAGTCCACATGTGTGTGTGTGTGTGTGTGTGTGTGTGTGTGTGAGGTGTGCATGTGTGGGGTGTGCAGTATGCCAGCTCCCCCAATGGACATATACCCCAGCCTGCCTGTGTATCAGCAGTGTACTGTTACTTACCTGGCCATGGCACTGCACCCCTGTGTACACATTCCTGGAGGCTCCTGACCTGTTCGGGTCCCAGTGCTGCAGATCACCATAACAGTGCCTGCATTGCTTGACAGTGTGGGCAACCCCTGTCTGGTGCACTGTCCGCCCTGCTATCCTGGTCCACACCACTGAGCGGGGCTCAGTGAGGTCATCTGACCCAAACAGCTGCTCCTCCACCTGCAGCACCAGAGCCACAAGGTTGAGAAGCTCAACTTCCCAAGTTCAATGCCCTTGGTCCTGTTCTCTGTGCACGTGGCATGTTTCCTCTCAGTGTCCCATGATCAGGTGTGCACAGATCAGATTGTGTGCAATGGCACATTCGTGCCTCATGCGTCATTGGCCATCGTGCACTGCACCATGCAACACAGTACTGTGGCATGTCAATGTGCCACCAATAGTGCATCACCACGCATGCTCAAAGTGTCATGCACAGGTGGAAACACAGGGTCATGGGTCACGACCGGGTCACTCATGCGCGTTCCAGACAGATCCACCATATTGTGAGTGGAAAGCAATGCCACACACAGTGCAGTGTCACTGCACACACTGCCAGTGTTGCGCTGTGATCTACAGGTGCTCATTGATGCACTGTCATGCCGCAGCACTATACATGCACACTATGAGACAGGCGGCACAGTGGTCATTGCGCAAGTGGACGTGGATGCGCACCCAGAGGCGATCACGCGGTGAGGAACACCGGACAGGTTGTGCTACGCCTCTCATGCCACTAACCCGTCATCTCACATGTGCAGAAATGCACTGTGACATTTGCGCTGTATTCAAGAAATGCCCCATGTTTGATGCGCATGCACGGGAAATGCACCGTGGGGGATACACTCAACGCAGCAGTTGTGCTTTGCTGATTGGGATGAGCTGGGGGCAATTATGCAATTCATAGACATTGCTCCCAAATCAGCTCATTGCCAGATTCAGGGGCATCTCACCTGTTTAGCATCTCATTATTGATGCTCTCAATCTCATTTGCATGCCCTGAGCCATAAATGCTCCTGAATTCACCTCCACAGAGTTCAGGAGACCGAGAGGAATTGCATCCTTGAAGGTAAATCTGTCTACATTCTCCCATAGTCAGTGTGGCAGCACAAAATGACAGTGTGTGGATTAGGATATACAGCCATAACCCTCAACTGTTTCTGGTCAACAGGCATGTCCCTGAGAGTGCCCCACAGTGTCCCAGTGTTCCAAATAGGTTTGGCTTGGGGGGGTTGTTGTTGGTGTGTCAGGTAGCATGGTATAACAGAATGCAGACAAGTGTGTTGCAGGCCGGACCACCATCTGGTGGTACATTGCAAACAATGCCATACACGTGTGCAGGACATGTTAGCTATGTGTACCAGTGCTATATATCTGTACCTGACATTGGCCAGCTGTCCCAGACCATCCTATGTCCTGTTCCAGATATGCATAGCAGGTAGATGAGAGGTATGCAGACAGGGTGCTGTGACCATGCAGCAGCCAGACACCATGCCTGCACACTTACATAGTTGCCTGTCATGTGCAAATGCCTGTGTATTCTCACCCACAGAAACCACTATGTCTGGAAAGGACACAGCTGCGACATGCAGATGTCCCAATTTCACCACTGACGAGGACAGGGCACTGACTGAGATCTACCTCATCTGCAAGGACATCCTGGCTGGTAGGGTTGGTAGCCACCAGCTGTGGGATGAGGGCTGGGAGGCTGTGGCAAGGCATGTCAATGCCATTGGTAAGTTCAGTAGGACACCCCAGGAGTGCAGAAAGCACCTGAATGATGAAAAAAGGCAAGCCAAGGAGAAGGTGGTGCACATTGAGGCCTTCTTGAGTGGGACAGGGGGTGGGCTGCAGACAGGTGTGCACCTTACACCAGGGGAGGAGCTGCTGGTGGCCAGCATGGGCTGGGCGGCAGTGCAGGATGTTCCAGGAGTGGTCTTCCAGATGGACCAAAGTCCATCGCAACACTGTGAGTATACATGCCCGGGAAATGTGCCTGTCCCTGTGTGTGTGTGTGATGGGTGCCCTGACAGCCCCAATGCAGGTCACTATTCGACTATGTGCCTGTGTGCACCAACCATGGTTCTGTACACCCCATCTGTGTACCGTGTTGTGCATTCTCATGACAGGCCAGCCATGTGCAGTTAGGGGGGGAACACCTGTGGTGTGTGGGTCCGCTGCACACCAGTGATGTCATCCCTGTGGGTGGTGGCCAGGGTGTTGTGCCAGTCACACACATGTCCAAGGGGGCATGTACAGGCACAGGTACAGTCCTGCTATAGCCGGTGCCTGGCCGCATTAGCAGAACCATTGTCGACTGTCACCCACATGGCATGTCAGGAGCACCACTGGCACACGTGCATGAACACCTGTACATGCCTGTCTGAACACAACTGTCACACATGTCTGTAACCATGTATCCCTTCTTTCTGTTACAGCTCCATCACACCTCATGGGTGCTGCAGTGGCTGGCACACCACAGGATGGCCTTGCAGGGGATGTTGCCAGGCCGTCACACCAGAATGCAGCTGAGGCTGTGGATGATGCTGTGCTGGGCCCTTCAAATGCCACAGCAGCCCCAGATGCAGCACCAGTGGTAGCAGGGCTGTCTGACCCCTTGGCAACTGGTACCATGGCTGGTGACCAGGACCACTCATGGCTGGTCAGCTTTCTGAGTATGGTTGATGATGACCCAGGGGACAGGGTGGACATCACAGACACCCTGCTGGTGCTGGTATCTGGTACGCAGGGGGCGTACAGCAATGCTGATGATGATCCAGATGCCACTCAACTATGGAGGGACCTAGCCAACAGTGGAGTGAACAATGACCAGGTGTATGCACAGGTGGTACCATCAGGTGTTGGCAGTTCTGTGGACCCTGGCACACCTGTAGGGCCTGCACAACTACCCACGGTGTCAGTTGCTATGGGTTCTGTGTACTGGTGGTGCTGTGGTGCCGGGGACCACTGGCATGAGTCAGCAGGGAGCTGTGATGCCACCGCAGGCTGCGGAGGACCGTGATGCAGCCGTCCCTGGCTACACAGTGGCTGCCCAAGTCCAGTCCCCACCCATTCAAAGTCCTGATGTGATGTATCCACCTACAGTGGATGTGCCACAGCAGTCCAACACCCCACCTGCCAGCACCATCCCTATGAGCCATCACCTGCCCATGAGGTTGAGGACTACGCATGCCTCCTGCAGGACACTGTGGAGGGGCATGCATCCCTATGGGTGGAGCTCAGAGGCCTTCAGATGCTGCTGACCATAGAATATGAGTCATCGGTTTTGTGGCATGCTCAGATGTTGGCAGAGACTCACCTACTGCGGGTGGGCATGACCGCAGCTCTGGAGTGGATTGCACATGCTGCTGAGGTGGTGTGTGCAAACAGTGCACCACATGGCTGCTGGACCTCCAGTCAAACTCCCAGGAGTGCCTCCTTCACACCCAGGTCATGGCATCAGGTGGACCCATTGCTGCTGACGCCGTCACCACACCTCACCATCCCCATCAACCCAACATGGATCATGGGGATGACACACCAGTGGGCACCCATTCATGGTCTCAATGCAGTACCCCTCCAGGGGTGTTGGCTACCCCCCTGTGGCCAGTTGTACTGACTCAGTGACCACCGGGTGTGGGCATGGCCACCCATGTGTCTGTGGTGGTCATGGTGCCTCCTACTGATGCCTGGATGACAGCTCACATGACCCCTTTTGCCTAAACCCATTGCAGCCCACACACCAGGCTACCTGTGCCTGGGGTGGCATGGGTGTCATGTGCCTGCCCCAGTGCATTACCTGTGTGGGTCATCTGTGCATTGCAACATGCATGTCATGGTGTGCCATTGTTGTGCTTTGTGGCATGAGTGTAATGAGTGTGGTCCTGCGTGTCTGCTGTGCACATCTGCCAGCAGCAGTACACTAATCCATGCCATTCCCAGCACATACACCATGCCCCCTGGACATGAGAGTCCTGCTGTGCATGCGTGTGTGTGAAGCATTGTCGACCCTCATGGTTGCCCTACACAGTGGCAGTGTTGTCGTCGACTGCCCTGTGGTATGGTTGTGGGTGTTTGGGTGTGTCTGGCTGTGTGTGGCTGTGTGTGTGTGAGTGTGTTTGTGTATGTGTGTTGGGGGGGTCTGCTGTGTGTATAACCCACCTGTGTTACTCTTCTGTGGACCCTGAAGTGCTCTTTGACAATTGTGTCCCTGTGCTTCTGGGACCTGGCGACCAGGCATGGGTCTCTGTGTGCCAGTGGCAGTGCATCACGCTGTCCTTGGCCTGCTGCATCTTAGTTCCCCCTCCTCCTCCCCAGAACTGTCACCCTCCTCAGCCTGGACAGCTATTCCACAGTCAATGGCCATGTTGTGCAGCATACAACAGGCCAGGAATATGCCCAGGCCTTCTCTGGGCTACATTGTAGAGCACCACCTGACCTATCCAGACACCTAAAGTGCATCTTCAGCATGCCAAAGACATGCTCGATGATGATGTGTGTAGAGATGTGTGCCTCATTGTAGTGCTTTTCTATCTTTGTGCCAGGTCTGCAGAAGGGTATGAGTAGCCAGGGTTGGAGAGGGTACACTGCATCACCTGAGGGGGGCAAGAGCAGTCTGCTACACCTCTGCATACCTGTGCATTTTTTCCTCCAGCCACCGCCATGCACCATGGTGCAGTGCTGTGTCTGCTGAATGTCCACCCCTGTCCCTGTGGTGACCCCTCCCGGACTGTCTACATCTCCCTCACACCTGCAATGGCCTGCCCTGGCTGCACATGTCTACCTACACCTGCCCATGCATGCAGCTATGTCCGCCCACATCTGTTCTATTCGGCACTGCCTGCCCAGCGGTCACCTGTGCATGGCTGCATTCTGCCCTGCCACTCATGCCTGGTGTTGCGCTGCAACCCGCCTCCCATGCTGTGCTGTTCTGCTGCACTGTCACCCTTGTTGCATGCGCAGTTCCCTCGATGTGCCCACCTCTATTGTCCCACCTGTGCAACTCCCCCTGTGCAGTCCCTGCTGTGACCCTCACACACCTGCTCCCCCTACCATCATTTGTTGAGCAATGGTGCCCTGTTCATGGGCAATTAAACATGCCCCACCCTCCTACTAGATGACCACTGGGTATGTTCCCCTGTCTCAAACAGGCGGCACATGGTGGACTGGTGCCATATGAAGGCATCATGTTTACTCCCAGGTGTGTGGTGCAGACATTGTTGATGCACCCAGTGATATTGCACACCACCAGGCAGTTGACAGAGCGGTAGCCCTTGCAGTTGATATATGTCATGGCATTCTCTCCAGGTGGTGCACGGATTGCCACATATGTGCAGTCAATGCACCTATGATGCTTGGCATGCGTGAAACCTGTAGAACTGCTGCATGGCTTCTGTCCACTCTGCCTGTGTGCTTGGGAAGTGGATGAATTACAAAGCATGTGGGAGCAGTGTGGTGAGGAATCATGTGAGGAGACAGGATGTGAATGGCTGGGTTATGTCATTGGTGTCTCCGTCTGGCCTCTGGAAGGTTCCCGTGGTGAGCAGGCACATTGCTATTGTCACTTTGGTCTCCACTGAAATGGCATGACTCCTTCCAGTGGGTGCCTGCATTTTGTCATGGCACAGCTCACAGAGCTGCCTCAGAATAGCCCTGTTCAAGCGGTAACGGGCAACTGTTTTGGTGTCCGTCAGCTGTTCAAATGTTAGTCTGGCATGATACTGCTGCGGGGCTGGCCGCCTACAGTGCCTTCCACCATCAAGTTGCTGGTTCGCCCATCTCCTTATCCCCATTAACATTCCCACCATCAGGAAAGGTGCTCCATCCATGTTTGTGTTTAGCTGCTGCTGTACTCCTGCTTGCTGCTGCTATCCTGTGGTCAGCCTGCTGGGAGCTTGCACTTCAGTCTACTTCTTTTATACTTATCTCCAAATGGTGCATTTGGTACTTGCGCTGTGATTGCTCCATATCTGCATATTCATTTTGCTCTGTGAATGACTCTGCACTGTATATACAATTGCACACCCTCTCCAGATGTACCGCATATCATTAATTTTGGTCTTTGGCGCATCCTGTGCAATGCAGTGCATCTGGGTTGCGCTGGGGCATCTGTGCTCTCTCTGAATAGTGCTCATACCTCTCAACCTCTTGCCTCTTGAATCAGGGACAAAGCTTAAAAAAATCAGGGACAAAGACCCAAAATCAGGAACACATCTTAAAAATTGGTACTATTCACTCAGAAAGCTGATATAATAAAGGGATATATGTTAAGATGCATTTTCTGAAGAGGAACAAGTCTATAACTTTAATGTTTAACATTATTTTGTAATTTTAGTCCCACAGTTCTGTCACAAAAAAACGCAAATTTTATGAGGGACAGAGGAAAATTCTGAGGCAAAATCAGGGATGTCCCTGAAAATCAGGGACAGTTGAGAGGTATGATGGCACCATGGAGCATTTCGCTGTTGCGCCGGTACATCTCATTTGCACCCAGCTCATTTGCTTTGTGAATTCTGTTTTTTTTTTTTTTTTGCCAGCACTGACTGACCCTAGGTCATACAGCTCATCCCCTCCCCCAGCCACTCTCAAGTTTTGTCAAATTCCTGCAACTTGCTTATCAGGTTGAAATGCAGCCCAACCACCTCCCAAGATTGGCAGAGGGGAGAAATTTATTTTTATTGGTCTAGGTAACGTGAAACAAAAGCATATGGAGTACTATACTGATTTTAACCATTTGAATTAGCAAAACAGTTTAAAAAATGTCTCTAATGTGCAGTACTCTCTGTCTCTGTGTACATGCAGGCCTGCAGACACACTCTCACTCACACTCACACACACACACACACACACACACACACTTTACTAATTTGATTTACTAGTAGTAGAAAAAGAAGAATCATCATTTATATAGCGCTTTTCATACACACTTCAACCAAACCTTTACAAGCAATACTAGACTGGTAGTGAAGTGAGTGAATGTGTAGTGGCAGCCATTTTGCACATTGGCACTCACACATAGGCTCGGACAATTGCATGAACTGGTTTCATGGGAAGGGGAATGTTTGCAAGGTCATTACTATTTGATTTGATTTTTACACATAAACACTTCCTCTACTCTAGGGAAAAGTGCCTTGGGTTCCTTTACTTCCACTTGGACAATCACAAGGACAGCAGCACAAATGTGCAGAAGGGACCTCAGTTTAACAGCTAATCTAAAGGACAGCACACCCCAACAGTACAGCACCCCCCCCAATACTGCAATAGTGTGCCAGACTTTTAGGTATGAGCCCAATCCCAGCATGGGACTACAACCCCATGACCTTCTGGCCCAGAGGCAGATGTGCTATCAACTGAGTCACCCTGACACCTACTATTTTACTGCAACAAGGGAACCTTGGTTAAAGTTAAAGGTCATACATTTTATTAACATAGTAAGTACATTATGACAAACAGCAAACATATTCAATTGAAAACGTTTATGTTAGTGCATATTATAAAAGGGATAAAACATGAGAGGGTCTGCAGTTATAAGGGAATAATGTATGCCTCCAGTGGTTTTTAGGGTCACAACCACTGGTTAATTGCATTATTCCCTTATGACCACACACCCTGGATGATGTTATCCCACTTATAAAATTGACTTTTATTTGTAAAAAAAAATGCACTTCAGGTGAGGTGTGCAGATGTGGAGAATGAGTAACAGTCATGTGAGGTGCTTTGAGCTATGGCATTACAGAATACTGATGGGCCATTATATAATTGAAAGTACTGTAACACCACTTCAGGAATTCACATTCATATCATTGACTTCTGGAATAATTAAAATAGTTTACTTGTCTGGAAATTGGTCACAATTGATTTGTAAAGGGACAACGAGCTGTTCTGGAGGAAATGTGGTCAGGCACTTATAGCTGAGGCTTAGGGACCAGGAGGGCTTGTTAAAATCTCAAAAGAGTCATTTGTATTCACTGTGTGACATTGAGTTGGTCACATGACCTTCCTGGGATGGTCTGTAAAATTGAGTAGAATCTCATTGAAACATATGAGGCATCTCAGTCGGTTATAGGTAAATAAACTAACATATGCTATATCATCTAAACATTTATAATAGCTGGACAGCAATTTTTCCCATTGCTCGATCCAGTTATAATTTGCCGTTATAAACCGTGGGTTATAACGATAAACACGTGTCACCTCAATCACATAAGAGCCGCATCCTGACTGACTCTGCACTCCTCGGAGGTGGGCAAAACAGCTCAAAAAACATGGCAGGTTCTCTTCCCACAGAACGAGGAGCTGACAGACTGGGACACCTACTCATTTTGTTGTTTTTTTTTTACAAAAAAGAAAAGTGCATTTAACTCATTTAAGAAATATCTGGTTGATCCTACCATTACAAAATCGTACCGCACAACTCCCAAGAAGAACGGCAAAAAAGTCTCAATTGCTACTGCCACAAAGAACGGCTCTGACCTCCTTCCTTGAGGTAAGAACATCTCGATCCCGATTGCAACACAGAAATCTGCCCAAAGTAAAAACTAAAAAAAAAAGCAACTGTAGAAATTTAAAGTACAAGAAAACAAAAAATCGAATGGGGAGACAGACAGACTGTGTGTGTGTGTGTGTGAATCAGTGTGTCTGTGAATCAGCATGTCTGTGTGTCAGAGTCAAACACAGGGCTGGAAAAAATTGCTGTCCAGCAATTATAAATAACAAAGTATGGGGAAGTGTGCTTTCATTCTAAATTAAATGAGTTAAATGCACTTTTTTTTGTAAAAAAAAAACAACAAAATGAGTAGGAGTCCCAGTCTGGTGGCTCCTTGCTCCATGGGAAGGGAACCCACCATGTTTTTTGAGCTGTTTTGCCCACCTCTGAGGAATGCAGAGCCAATCAGGATGCGGTTCTTATGTGATTGAGGTGGCACGTGTTTGTCGTTATAACCAGCGGGTTATAACAGCAAATTATAACTGGATCAAGCAATGGGAAAAATTGCTAGCTAGTTATTAAATATACAATAATGTATGGGGAAGTGTGTTTAATGCAGAATTAATGTTTGCCCTCAGGGTGGGATGCTTTAATAAACCCCTCAGGCTTTGCCCTCAGGGTTTATGTAGCAACCCATCCCTCAGGCAACCATTAATTTCATATTAAGCACACTTCCTCATACATTATTGTATATTTAATGTCTGATGGGGGACATAAGAATTGTGTTTGCTAAGAGAAATGGCTCATTTTTTTATGAATCTTGCTTGATAATGTTAGTATACAATCATACCAAGTCACTTCATTGGAACTCTGATTTAAGTTTATATTCAAAGATGTTTTATACATTCACTCTTTTTCTGTTGGCCATTATGTGAGGCAAATGTTGTCACTTAGAAGCACTACAAAACTTAATCTCCTTGGAAAGGAACAATGGACTTCAGTAAGTCCAGATATAAAGCTCTCATCCTCCTCCCTGTCTGGTGGGAAATGATTGTAAAGATTACCCTCCCTGCCTTTGACAACGTATCATATAATGTGGGTGAATGCAAAAGAGCGAGTCCAAAGTACGTTGAATGGAAAACGGCAAGTACTGAAATGGCAAGACTGGTATTCCCTTACCCTGAGGTGCTATGACTTTGGAGTTAGATATTAAATAAAGGGAGAGTGCAGGGGGCTTGCCCCCTCAAAAAAAGCACGGTCACCATTCTGGTCCTCGCTGTTATCCGTTCGCTGATATGGGTCACTTTTTGGATTTGCCCATATCACATAGAACCCTTTGACAATGGGGACATACAGGTACCACTTCTAAATCCACCCTAGCCAGACCAGTCACTGAACCCTCTCTTCCACTCCTTCTGTCATTTTGGTCTTGGTTTTCCAACCTGTACCCACCATTGCTCCTTCTGTTCCTTCTCCCCCCCCCCCCCAAAGGCTGTTGCCTCTCCCATTGTTCCTCTCATTCAAAAGTTCTGCTTTGGTTACCTCCCCTGTTACCTCACTGCTCTCTTGTCTTGTTTACTCTATTCCTTTTACTCCCTCCATTTCCCTGATGCCTCCCCGGTTCTGCATCTCTGCTCCTCCAGCTCCTTGTCCACGACCTCAGCTGCAGCCCTGTCATCTCTGGTCAGAGTTTGTTTCTTAGTATTTTAACCTGCAAATAAACTAAGATCCCTCTAACTAATGTGATGTCCTTCTGATGACTCCCACCTACACCCACAGGCTAGTGACAAATTTACTATCATGACTTGAGACTGTATACAGCACACCAACAGCACAGCAGTCCACCACCACTTCCTTCCAAGATTACCTCACTGACTCCTACAGTTACTGTTAAGTGACCAAATTCAACAACTGTTCAGTGTGCCTCAGAGTTTGAGATGTAGACACATCTGGTGCATAGCCACATGCAGCACAGTCCCACACTGAGGTTGGTTAATGCTTATACTTAATGTAACGCAATATACTATAATAAAACTAATGATAAGGAGGAATAATGGGGAATGAGTGATGATGATGATGATGATGACACTTGTGTGTACTTTACTTGTGTTGTAGAGTAAACAGCCTGCTACAAGTCAAGGAATCAGATTATCCCCTGGGCCACCCACATCCAGCAGCACAGGCGCATCAACTTGCATGCTGTTTGTCCAAACAGTATTTTTTTTTTAATACATGAAATCATGAATGAACTTTAGCAAATGATCGTGATTAGATGGCTCAAGTCAAAGATTTTTTTTGCCAGCCTGCCCTTGCCCTGTACACACAGCCACACTGAAGCTAGGAAAAAACTTTTATTTTGGATTTCAGGGACTGTTACATTTTTCATGCCACCCCCCCCAAAAAAAATCTCTCTCTCTCCTCTGGATCTGGATAGCACAAGTCAAAGATTTATTTTGCAAGCCTGCCTTGCCCTTTACTACACAGCCACATTGAGGCCAACAAAAGGAAAAAAAAAACTTTTATGGATTTCTGGCACTGTGAAATTTCTCTTGGGCCGCCCAGTAGTCTCTACCTCTCTCCTCTAGATCTGGAATGGCACAAGTCAAAGATTTTGCTGCCTGCACTTGCTCATGTACACACAGCCACACTTTCTGAGGCCAAGAAAAAAAACTTTTATTTGATATTTTCTGTGTAGCCAAGGCACTGTGTGCCAGTGGGCTACTATCCCTGCCTGTCGGCCCTCTAACAGGTTAAGGGTCCTAGGTCCTGCTATGGTGGTATTCAGGTGTCCTATCCCAAAGATAATAAAAATAGTGCAGTGTCTCCACAGAGAGAGAGAGAGAATTAGAAGTGGGTCAGGTGACTGGCCAGCATAGCCCCCTGGGATGCTGCACCTACCCACCTCCGCAACCAAGTACCCCACACACTGGATGCACAACAATACAGTACCACCATAAACCATGAGCAGTAATCCTTTGACATGCTCAGAGAATTCCTGTACACACAATTTCAAATGGTAAACCACAGCTTTATTTGGGGTAAGGACTAGGAAAGGGATACCGAGATGAAGGATGGCTGAGGATAGAAAAAAAAAAGGTTTGCGAAATACACAACAACAACAAATATTGGAGCCTGCAGGCCAAACCCACCCCCACTGGTACCAATGTTTCCCAGGATGTTCTTAGGGGTACCCACAAGATGCTGGTCTGGTACGGTGCTGTGGGTTGGCCAGCTTTTGGGGCACTGAAAATATTTGAAAAGGACTTGATTTAAGAAAAACAACACAAATTCCCTTTGCTTTCCTTTTCAGGAACCAGGTCCTGAGTACTCACAGTTTGTTGACCTCAAAACCCTGAAGGATAGAGCTCCTTGTTCAGTGCAGCATGGGGCAGAAGAAAGGCAGGTTTTGGTCCCTCGGGCAGAATGGACCTGCTTGAGGATCTTGCAGCTGGTCACCTTGATTGTAGTTCTGGCCACTTGTCACATTCAGCCACTTCTGGCACATTGCAGAGCTCTGTGGCAGGACAACACCAGCCCTGGAAGGCCCAGACCTGGGAGTGGCTCCACAGCCCGGCTCCTCCGATGGGTCATAGGTGCCCTAGCACCCCATGTAGTGCCGGTGACCTCCAAAGACAGTGAGTCCCTTTTTGAAAGGGGTTAGCGGGTTCCCTACCTGGCTCTGGGTGAGAACTCCCAAATGGTGGGGGTACTCCTGCAGTCACTGCACTAAGTTCATGACAGGAAAAATTCACAGGCAGTTCTTCCAACACTGTCCAGTGCCAATTGCATTGGGTGCTAGCCTTAGTTCCAAGAAGTGCAGGTGCAATCCAACAGGGGAATACAAGAACAAGAAGCCCCTGCACAACAGTCTGCACTTTCCACTGAACAATGTCCACATCCTTTTCTTTGGCTTCAGCTGGGACATGGCACTTAGCCACTTTTACCAGTTCACTCAGGACATGTATAGTACAACACCTGGCTAGCACCCCGATGTCCAGAGACACTTTGCCTCTTTAGAATTTCAATTGCAGTCCCACACAAGCAAACAACCTCTGAGCAGCAACTGTAGCACTCAGATAATTAGCACAGTCCTCTCAGTCAATCCAGACAACTAGTGCAGGGTTTCTGCAACATCTAATTTCTCTCAGAAATGTTTAAGCAATTTCCTAGTACCTGGGGAATCAGCATCACAGTTCAGTCTCTTTCTGTCTTTCCCCTTCTGAATTAAACTATGCAGACAGCAATCTCCAACTAGGGCCTGGGAAACCCCCAAAGTCCAAAGTCCACACTCACAGGATACTCCTGACTCATATAGAGCCTGGCCACAGACTGAAGAAATCCCAGAAAGTCCACACAGTTTCAGCCAAGAATCCCAGGTTCTGATTGGCCAATGGGGCCTATCAATAATCTGTATTCATAGAGATTAATAGTTCCTGCTCATTTATTGGGGCATGATCTAGGCACCTGAATTAGTCCCCTCCTTTTCCCAGGAGTCCCTCTGTCCAAGTTTTGGGCACCTTGATCACTGATTGGCTACAATTTCAGGGTTAAGTGTCACAAACATGTCAGCTCCCATTCAGTTCTATGGAGTCCATACAGTTCCCCCAGTTTCACAGGGTGACTGCAGCCCAAAACAATACTGTATTTATACAAACACCCTACCAGATTGTAGCCCAACTGTCCCCTGCAAAACAAGCCCACTGTTAACAGAATAACCCCTGCCAGATAGCTGTTGCTGCTGCCAAAGCTCGGTCCCCCTAGGTGGCAGGCAGCAACCTTATTAATATTCATGGGGCTGTCCATTTATATTCATGACCACTGAGTAGCCCCTCTGTCTAAACTTTTATGTTATTGCCACTACAGACTTCTGTCCGTTCCCCTTCATGCCTCCAGTCTCCAAATACATAAGGAGGGGCACCAGGACAACAGACAAATTCTTGTTTTGACCACCACTGGCGGTCAGCACATTAAAGGTGCTACTGTGCACCTGTGCGATCACCACAAGCTCTGAGGAGCACGGCCAAAGTGGTGAATGCATTTTTTAGTATTTTTAAGCCCAACAGGGGCTAAAATCTATGGCAGAGCTTCCCAGGAAGGACCTATGGGACCAGAGAGCTTGGGGAGCAGTAGGGACACCAGCCGGCAACCAAAAGAAAATGGAACAATGGGAAAGAGTGTGGGGCAATAAAGACAAGCCCCCAAAAGGGGGTTACACTTCCCACTTAAATGCTTGGCTTCCATGCCAAGCCTAACAGTAAAGTACTATAAAATTGCAATCAGGTAAGTTTTAGCATTTACACACATTAACATTTCTAACTATACACCTGGTTCCTACTATTATAACATCAACCATTTAAGAACAGGAACCATTATATACAGTGCAGTAAAGATTTTCTCCTTTAATGAACTCACTAGCCACACAAGATGTGACACCCATATGTTTACACTCTAGAACCATAGGAACTTTAATACCTTATAGTATACTTGTACCACTCTTTCCCTGGATAATCTTTCACCTCCCTCTTTTCCTTTTGGCCACCTTCCCCTTGGGCCTGGGAGGTCCAGCACTAACAGGGCACATGAACACCCTTTCCAAGGACCTGGGTGTGATATACCCCTTGTGTACTACAAATAAGGGCAGGTCAGTGGGCACCCTCAGTGCATCATAAGTCAACCTTAGTAGGGGCCATACAGTCCTCCCTGACCTTCTGGGGGTTTCTTGCACTTCAGGTCTAGTGGCTACCTCCTGTTCGGAGGCACAGTCCATGTCACTTTCCCCATGGCCTGTGCCTTCTTCTTCAGTGGGGGCAGGGTACAGCAGCTCTTCCTCTCCTGCACCTCTCTGTCCAGGACTTTTGTCTTGGGGCCATTCAGCGGACTCAGTTGAGCTAGAATTCAAGTTCTATGTGGGCTCTTCAAAAGGAGTTTCTTCAGGGGGACTGCTCCGGAACCACTTAAACAGCTCAGCTGGACTAGTATTCATGTCTGAAGTGGTCTCTTCAAGGGGGTTAGAAGAAGCAGCCTCCCCTTTAGCATGCTGCTTCCCAGGCACAGGCATGTCCACCTCTCCATGTCTGTCATCCCCAGGGACCTCTGTGTCACTTGCATTGAGCCCTTCTGTCACAGGACCAGTCTCTAACATCAGAGGCAGTCCCCAAAACAGTTTCTCTAGTTCAGGTGTAGAGTAGAAATATACAGGCATGTCCTCTGCCTCTCTGTCTGATTCATCAGTTGAATCTTCTTCCTTGGGTACCTCCTGTAACTGGACAGGTCCATCCCCTGTAGCATCTCCATCTTTCCCTTCTGTTGTTTGCGTGCAGCAGCTCAAGTGGTTGAAAGTACAGGTGGCTCTATCAAATCAGTCACTTACCCAGCAATTCTATCTCCAATGGGAAGGAGGTGATTCCTGTGCACCACCTTGCACCCTCTGGTTTCTCCCTCTAGTCAAATCTTGTATACAGGTAGCCCTTCCAGTTTCTCAACTACCACATACAGTGTGCTTCCCCACCAGTGAGCAATTTTATGTTTCCCAGGTATGCCCAGACTCCTGAGTAGTACTTGGTCACTGGACTCCAAGTCTTGCACCTGCACTTTTTTATCATACCTCTCTTTATTGGATTGATTTCATTTGGAGGCTCTCTCTGAGGCTAACTGAAAGACATCATTCAACTGTTGTTTCAGCTTTGTCACATATTGCAAATATTCATTCTCTTTGATGTAATCTGATGAAACTCCAAAACACAGGTCCATGGGGAGGTGGGCCTCCCTTCCAAACATAAGATGGTAAGGAGAGAAACCCATGGTGTCATTTTTCATGCAATTGTATGCATGGACCAAAGTGCTTACTCGTTGGCTCTATGTAGGCTTGTCTCTTGGATCCAGGGTGCCCAACATGTCCAGTAGTGGTTTGTTGAATCTCTCGCACTGGGGGTCACCCTGGGGTTGGTAAGGTGTGGTTCGAGACTTTCTGACCCCCCCATAAGGACTAGAGCTCTTTTATCAGCTGGCTCTCAAAATGACATCCCTGGTCCAAATGGATTCTTGAGGTGCTCCGTAGTCGACAAAAAACTTCTCGACCAACACTTTGGCCACTGTGGAGGCCCTCTGGTCCTTGATGGGGTAAGCTTGAGTGTACCGGGTGAAATGGTCTGTAACTACTAATATGTTGGAGATATTCCTGGAGTCTGGTTCCAACGTGATAAAATCGATGCACACTAATTCAATCGGTGCACTAGTACTGATGTTAACTACTGGGTCAGCCTTTTGGGGAAGCGCTTTCCTCTGGATACACTGCCGACAGTTTTTGTAATAATATTCTACATCAGCTGCCATCTTGGGACAATAGAATCTGCTCTTTACCAATTCCAGGGTGCGTTCGCTGCCCAACTGGCCCATATCATCATGCAGGGCTTTCAACACCTTTCCTTGAAAACAGTCAGACAATACCAACTGCACACAGACTGTCCCCTACTGGTCCTGATTCACTCAGTAGAGCAAACCTTTCTTTAGCTGCAACTTCGGCCATTCTCGAGGTAATAACTGGGCACGTGGATCACTAGCTTTTACCTGAGCTGGATCTCCTTTTCTCTGAAGCACTTGAATTATCTTTCCCCATGATAGAACTGTTCTGCTGCTCTCTTTGTAAGTCCTAAGTAGTCAGCTGGGGCAAAGACTTCATATCTAGGGCAGTCAAATGGTAGCAAACTATAGGAAAGCAACTCCCAGATGCTCCTAAGCAGTCCACCAACAAAGGGCATCTTTGAGAGACGGGGATTCGTCACCATCAAATTTCTAACACAATGCTTTTTCCTCTTGTTCGGGTATCTTGACCCAGCTGGAATACTTAGCCCCCTGAGTCGAAGGGCATCGGGACAAGGCATCGGCATCTATCTTATTCAACCCAGGCCAGTACTCTACATTGTAGTCTTATGCAGACAGAGCTGCCAACCACCAGTGACCAGCTGCATCTAGTTTGTCTGTGGTCTGTACATAAGTAAGCGGGTTGTTGTTGGTCTTCACGGTAATCTTGGCCCCATATAGGTAATCATGAAATTGGTCCATAATAACAATAATAATAATAATAAACTTTATTTCATATAGCACCTTTCAAATAGCAAGGCGTTGCACAAATAAGTAAAATTCAAAAAATTCAATAAATACCAGTAAAATCAGAGAAATTCAGGATCGGCTTTACCCCATAAAGCAGTCTTCAGTGCTTGCTTAAAGCACCCCACTGTCCTGCACTCTCATAGCTGATGGGGCAGGAGAATTCCAGAGGGTAGGGGAAACAAACCTAAAAGCGCGGGCCCCAGATGACTTTAAACTAACACTCAGAATCTCCGGCAACCCCTTGTCAGCCGAGCAGAGCTGTCTCAAAGTGGTATAAGGAACCAAGAGCTCTTTCAAGTAGTCAGGACCCTGTCCATGTAAGGCTTTGTAGGTTAACAGACCTACCTTAAAGGTGATCCGCCACTGAACAGGCAGCCAGTGCAGATCGCGCAGCACTGGGGTAATGTGAGATCTCCTGGATACCCCAGTCAATAAACGTGCAGCAGCCCTAGGTAAAGGGAGTTACAGTAGTCAAGGCGTGAGGTCACAAAGGTGTGGACCAAAGCAGGCAGGTCACTGGATGGAACGAGATGCTTGATCCTAGCAATGTTTCTAAGATGGTAAAAGGCTAGCTTGATGACTGCTGACACCTGATGACGAAGGGTCAGCCCATCATCAAGCATCACTCCCAGGTTACGCACCCACTCAGAAGTAAGGATCTGAGCTCCCCCCAGGACTAAACCAGAGGGCAGATCAGTCCTCAACCCCTCTGTCCTGCGACCCTGGTCCACCACCAAAACCTCAGTCTTTCCTGCGTTCAACTTTAACCAGTTAGAACTCATCCAATCTTAGATTTCAACAAGGCAGCAGTTAAATACCGAGATAGCACTAACCTGGTCAGGGGCAAAAGACAGGTAGAGCTGGGCATCATCAGCATAGCAGTGAAACCTCAGCCCATACCATCTTACAATGTCTCTGAGTGGCAGCATGTACACTGTGAATAACATGGGAGACAGCACTGAGCCCTGGAGCACCCAGCAGGGCAGAGAGAAAGACTCGGAAGAAAATATTCCTGAGACAACTCTCTGAGTTCTACCGGTGAGGAAAGATGAAAACCATATGGGTACTGTCCCAGACAGACCACAGATGGACCTCAGGCGCTCAAGCAGGACCCCATGATCTACAGTGTCAAAAGCTGAGGACAAATCAAGGAGTACCAAGATGGAGCGGTTTCTTTGATCTCTCGCCATCAGGAGATCATTGAGCACCTGAACTAGAGCAGTCTCAGTACTATGCTTCTTACGAAAACCCAATTGGAGAGGTTTGTATAAATTATGGATGGTTAAATGGTTCTCCAGTTGAGCTGCCACAACTTTCTCAATAACCTTTCCCACAAAAGGAAGGTTAGAGATAGGTCTGTAGGTTGCTAGAGTCTCCTGGTCCAAAGAAGCTTTCTTCAGGAGGGGTGTCAAAATCGACTCCTTCAGGGAGCTAGGAAACTCACCCGATTCCAAGGAGCACTGGACAATCTGAGCTAGAACTGGGCCAATGATGTCACTACAACCCAAAACCAGGGAAGTAGGGCCCAGATCTAAACTACAGCATGTGGGATGCATCCCCTGGACAGTCCTCATAAGGTCAATGAACTCAGATCAAAGGTACTCCAGGAAACTCCAGGCTCACTGATCAAGCACCGACCAACAGTATCCCCCATAGAGCGAGGCTGGTGGAACTCCTGCCTGATGTCAGCCACCTTATTCACAAAGAATCAAGCAATCTCATCACACTCTATTTGTGAAAAAACTTGACGGAGCTGCAGACATGCTGGGTTGCACAATCTGTCCACAGTTCAGAAGAGTTGAGCCGGTCGGTTCCGTGCAACAGCAATTTCCCTGGACAGGAGTTCTGTCTTCTTATGAGAAATCTCTGATTGATAGAGTTTATAATATTCTAACAAAATAAGGTGGTTGGCATCCAAGGCAGACTTCCGCCAACGATGTTCTAACCTATGCCCCAACCTCCGTAACTCCCTCAGGGACCCATCAAACGATGGGGCCCAGGGGCAAAGCGGAAGGAGGCAAACACGGACAGGAGCAATCAGATCAAGAGCTGAAGAAATAGCCATGTTATAGGCCATGATTAACAACTCTGGATCTGTGCTGGTCTCACCAAACAACAAGAGGTCAATCACCGCAGCCAGGTCTTCAGGGGCAACATCCCACAAAGGACAATAACTGACCATCTTCACAGGGGCCGACCTACCTAGGGGCGCAAAAAAATTGAACCCAACGGTGTAGTGATCGGACCAACTGACAGGTTCCACCACCAAATCGGAGGCCTCGATCCCCAGGAGGAAGACCAAATCAAGAGAGTGACCACCATTGCAGGTAACTGAGGAAACAACCTATGTGAAGCCCAGTGATGTCATCACCTGGACAAAGTGTTGTCCAGAAAGTGAGGATTTGTTGTCCACCCAAGCATTGAAGTCACCTAGAACCATCAGTCTGGGCGACTTAAATGCCATGTCAGTGGTGAAGTCTGCTACTTCCCGCAGGAACAGCTTCTCATCACCTGGTGGATGGTAAATGAGTGCTATTCTGCACCCCACACCAGTTACCACAGTACACTCAAATGATGTGGCCTCCTCAATTGGTACCCCCGTTAGGCCCAATTCAGTCTTGAAACAGACCGCTACCCCCCCCCCGTGATCCAATCTCGGGCAATGTAAAACCGAGTACCCGGGAGGAATAGCTGCCTCCAAAATTGGGGCAGCATTCCCATCTAACCAGGTCTCAGTAATGCAAACCAGATCCACTGTTCCAACAAAATCTGCGATAAGAGCAGTTTTGTTCCTAATGGATCTGGCATTGCATAACAGCGCCCGGGTTGGACGATGTTCGCGAGCCATCCCAGCTACTTGCCCTCCCAAAGAGGAGGAGCCCTTGGGTATGGGGACCAGACAAGGATCACCACATTCCAGGCACCATTTCACCCCAGGGTGTCTTCTGGTCCTAACCACCCCAATGGGAGAGCGCCACTCATTCGAACTCCGCTGTCCGCACCCCACCCAACCCTTCCCCTGTGAGCAATCCCCAGCACCAGACATCGCTGGTAAATATGAGCAGGCAGGGGGGGAGAGAATGGGCAGAGGGTGCGGAGAGTGGAGGCCGAATAGTACAGGACAGGGGAGGCAAGCAAGCACATTCCACCAATTACTGCAAAAAACAGTGGAAAATACACCAAGCTCAATTTCTTAACACAGTCCAAAACAAAGCTGTGATTTGAATTTAAAAACTCCAAAAACCCAAAAACATAAACACCCCAAAAACCCAAATCGACAAATAATAAAGGTACTCTCCCTACCAAAAAAAAATACAAAAATAAAAATAACAATAACCAATCGATCAGATATAACAAAACATATCAATAACTTAATTAAAATATATGATGGCATAAACAAACAACACTTCTATACTGTAAATTATGAAACCAGTCACTGAAAGTCTCTCAAATGGATACTTTGATTCAGGGAGCTCACACCTCCACCGAATAAGTGTCCAGAAAAGGTTCTATCTGCTCAACCTCTCACAAAGGCAGGTAGAACCACAAACTTAATGTGGATAAAATGGTTAGCCAGACACTCTCACTGCTTGAGAAGATAGAGTAAATCCAGCAGCGATCCACCTGCACTACCTCTCACATAGGCAGGGTTGAACCACAGAGTTATTAAGGGGTAGATAACCAGGTACTCTCACTACCTGATAAATTACCATATGACCAAATGTGGTTCTGTCTGGGCTACCTCTCACATAGTCAGGCAGAACCGCAGTTATTGTAAATAAAGTAATAATCAAATGCTCTCACTGCCTTCAGGATGTAATGTGAACATCAAGTAATAAAAAAGGGAGGTCTGACCATGTCCAGGATCAAGCCAGCACAAAATTTTCAGGACAAATCTTCTTCGGGAGATCCAAGGTCTCGGTCTACCTGAAAGCTGGCAGGGGGCCCAAAAAAAAACTCTGCCTCAAAAAAAAACACTGCCATAAATATTCCCCCACTGCATCTTCAGCTCACAGCTAGAGTTGGCCCACCAGCCAACTCCCTGATGATCTAGGAACACCCAGAGCAGATCAGCCAACTCCCCAGCTGACTCAAACCGCGACTCCCGCACAGCGATGGATCCAGCAGCTAAGCTCAGTGGAGCAAAGTTTGGACCCCCCTCCACGCCAATGGCAGACCCCACAAATGGCCAATCCTGAGCCAATGATACCTCCTATTCTCCATGGAGGGAAAAGTTTAATGATACCTCCCATTCTCCATGGAAAGAAAAATTCAACAACAGTCCGGGCAGTAGTGGGAACGATCGGAACAGCCAACTCCAAACACAACATGGCACAGCTCTTCAGGCAGAAAGCATCCTTCAGCAGAAAGAACCCTCTCTAGGACTCACCAATAGCACCTCCTCTAGACCGTCTCACCACTCCACAGGTCGGGTCAGGACAAAAAGCAAAAACCCAAAAATCCAGTTCTCTTATGTACACAAATCCTGCACGAGCAGTGTTGAAAAAATGTTTGCACCACTCCAAAAGCACACTCCGGTGTTGTATTAACAAAATCCAGAAAAAATGCTCAACGTACTTACTGCCTCAACTATATCGTCCCTAACTAACTATTCTGTATTTCTAAATCGTTTGATCAAAATGCCATAAAAAATAACAAATTACTAAGCAAAAAAGAAACCTTAAAACAGAATATTACTAAAAGAATATGCTGCAGATACACACAATTGCAGCAACAAGCAGCTTGCAGCTCACAGCTCACAACTCACAGCTCATCCAGCCTGGCGGCCATGTTGAAATAGTTGGGAAGACTGTGGCCCCACTTCAATGCTAAAAATTCCAGCTTGTGGATGGGATACCTCCTTTCCGAGGGGTTGAGACTCTGACTCGCATATGCCACTGGACGCAGGCCCTCTGGATATTCTTGATATAATACTGCCCCATGGCCATTAAAATTTGCATCTGTATGTAGGATATAGGGCTTCTGTGTGTCGGCATAGGTGAGTACTGCTGCATGAGTCAGGCAGTACACAATGTCCTCAAAAGCTCTGTCACACTCCACGGTCCACCGGGAGCCAAAAAGTTAAGATGGATGAAAATATTTACTTTGTTCAGTTTTGTCTCCAGGAGGAGGAGGGGTCCTATTGCTCTTGTTTGAGGGAGGATACCCTTGTAGTAAGTTCAAAAGAGGCCTGACTACTCTGGTGTAGTCCCTCACAAATCTCCGGTAATACCTACAAAAAACAAGCAGCCAGCGCTGTTCTTTCAGGTTTCTGAGCTTGGGCCAGATGGTGAGGGCCTCCACTTTACTGAGATCAGTCTGAATGCCCTTGGCAGAGATGATGTGTCCAACATATTTTACCAAGGTCTGGAAGAACGGACACTTGTCAACAGAGAGCTTTAGGCCAGATTCTTCCTGCCGGTCTAACACCTTGAGTAGCCATGACTCATGATCTTCCAGAATTTTTAAAAAAATGATAATGTTTTCCGAGAAAACGAAGCACTCCTGCAGGTTCATATCCCCCACAGCATTTTCCATAAGGCCCTGAAATGTCTCAGGGGTGCCCGAAATGTCTTCAGGCATTCTCAGAAATTCATAAAATCCTAGGGGGCATATATACGCTGTCTTCTGATCCTGCAGAGCCATAGGAATTTGATAATACCCACTTCTTAAGTCCAAAACTGAAAACCACTGACTGCCGTTCAAGCAGTCTAGAGCATCTTGTATCTGTGACATCATATATTGATTGGGCACAGTGCGCTTGTTCAAGATGCATTAGTCCACTCACATCCTGATAGCCCCACTCTTTTTCCTCACCACCACTATAGGTGATGCATAGAGGCTCCAGGACTCCTGGATGATGCCTGCAGCCAGCATCTCTTGAAGGTGCCTCCTTACATCATCTTTGTCAGCTGGGGCAAGACGTCTGGATCTCTACCTGAATGGGCACTCAACTGTGAGCCTTATGCAATGCTGTTCTCCCTTAACGCAGCCAACATCTCACTCATGCAAGGAAAAAACATTTGTCCTGGTAGCCAGCTTCTTCGAGACATACTCCTTCCACTCCTCTGTGATGGGGGAGTTACTCAGATCAAACAAGGCAGGGTCAATACCACCATAATCACTTCTCCCTGGAGCAGTGGACTGCACCACTGTGTCAGCACAGTAAACCCTGGCTAACGTTTGGTCCCTTCTGACAACGACTTCTCTTACAGTTGTGTTCCTCATCCGCACTGTCAGTTTTTGAATTTAGGCATGCGACCTTGCCGGTAAGACACTGGGTTTCACTAATAATCCAGGCGATAATCCGTGTTCCTCAGTGGAATCTAGAATTACAATTTTGTTCTTTACCTCCTTTTATAACCACACCATTCGGTTGATATTACACTCCATGGTAGGTGGCAACACAATCTCCTCTGTGTCTCTCCTTTAAACTATGCCCACAGATTCATCTACATTTTTAGGGGGGTTATTTTTATCTGTTATAGGTCTCCTGGACCACCGGATGAATGGGTAATATCTTCCCTTGCTGTTCTGCTTCTCTGGCCTGGCAAAGCTGACTGGGCCTTCCAAACATATGAGTATTTGTGCCCACCAGCACAGGTATCCTGTCATACACACCAGTCTCAGGACAGATTAAAGCTAGCAGCTCAACTGCATCTCCCACTCCAGCCACGTTAGTGGGGAAAGCCATCCATACTCTGACATATCCGAGGTAGGGATAAGACTTTTCACTAAGCCCCCACACATGTAGTCCTTCCAAAGGCTGCAACTCCAGGTGGTATAAGTGCCTGTAATACCAAGTCTTGAAGATGATAGTGACCTGGGAGCCACTATCAAGGATGGCATGAGTGGTGACTTCATCTATGGTGACAAGGGTTTCAGTTGACGGCCCACTAGCCTGTACATATCAAGGGGGTGCAATTGAGGTGACTTTCACTGAAGAGGCTGTTACATTAGCTATGGAGCTGGACCTGTATGGGGCCCTGGTACACTCCTTTACTGGGCCCCACCAAAGTTTCCCTGTGGCTTTCCTTTCTTGCTCAACAGTCTGTTAGCCACTCAAAGGGGATCCGCTGATGACTGGCACCCTCTCCAGTAATGCCCATTCCTTCCTCACCAGTAGCAGATTATCTCTTCTCGCTTAGGTCATCCAGGGTAGGAGGCCTCAGCAGGCAGTCAGGGGGGTGGATAGCCTGGGGCTACTCGATACACTAAGGGAGCAGAAGGGGAAACTGGGGCTATTGCAAAGGGAACAGGAGGGGAAACTGGGGTTATTGCTTGGGCCATAGCTATGGGTTCAGGAGCCCCTGCCCTTACCACCCCCTGGGTCTTTAGTTCATTAACAGCCTGACTCAGTTCCTGCAGCTGGGCTTCAATCCGAGGTACTATAGTGGGCAGTGTAGGTGACACCTCCAGGCCCATCACGGGAAGGGTGGCAGTAGCTGCCTTGATGGACTGTTCAGCAGAAGCTTCAGGGGTCATAGTAGGACCAACACCAACCCTATCCAACATTTCCCTGCATTCTTTCAGTAACTTTTTCAACTCAGAAACCTCAGCGAGGACGTGGCTTCCTGGACCTAAGCAGTAGCTGTTATAGTGGGCCGGACCCCCCATTTGGTATCTCATTCCTCCACCTCTCTCATCTTCCTAAGAAGCACCTGGAGCAGAGGTGGATTACTCATTTGTCTTTTAGGCCAAACTTTAGTAGCAATAACTCTGAGTACTGGGTGCCCCTCAGTACTTGTTCTAACCTAGTCCTATTCAAGTCAGAGGCCTGGATCCCCCCTTTCCTATATACCTTTTTCAAGGCCTACTCCAGCCTCTGCACATATTCAGACAAGGGTTTCCCCTTCTGCTGGCAGATTGCTGTGAAACCCCACCATAAGTCTTCACGTATCTCTGTGCTACTGAAAGCACTATCCAAGGCAGCTATATAGTCTTCTATACTGGCCTCAGGGTCAGTGGTCCAAAGGAACCAAATGGCACTGAGAGCAGAGCCACGCAAGCTCTCCGTTAACCTTTTCCATTTTTCCTCTTCATTGCACTGCCAGTCTTGGAGCAGTGGGAACACATAATTTATCCATGACTCATAATTCTTCTCCCCCACGGGAGTAGGCTTCACCCCCGAAAACATCCTCAACTTCCTATAAGATTTGATGGGGGAGGGCACCTGTCCGGGCCTAAGCCTCGCATCTGGAGCAGGGGCCCGTAAAGGGTCAGGCTCCCCCCCAAGGGAAAACACACAGAACATTGTCACTATAGCCCAGGCCTCTGTCTTGCCCTCTACCTCTACAGCCTCCAGCACTCAGGTAGCCTCTATAGCATTTAGACATTCCATCAACACAGTTAACTTCCTGGTACCTGAATCAAGCATCTCTCCCCGTCCTTTTTACTTTACTCTATTTCATTATGGTGGACAAGTGCTTTTCTATTTCACCCTCATCCATTTCAGGGGGTACTCCTAACAACAGAAAGGACCTCTGGGGATCCATTCTCATACCCCCACTCCATTCCACATACCTTACTTTATTCTTTCCTTGAGGATTACATTTCGGCTTGGGGAGATAGGCTTGGGTGCTGGGGACCCCACAGGGATCTTTACAGTTGGGTCCTCCAAGGGGGGGTGTGACTGGTGAACAGGACATCCCAGCAGCGCCTCCAAAGATGTAGCCCAGGTGCTGTGTGCCAGGAGGCTACTACCCCTGCCTGTTGGCCCTCTAACAGGTTAAGGGGCCTGGGTCCTGCTGCGGTGGTGTTTAGGGGTCCTATCCCAAAGATAATAAAAATAGTGCAGTGCCTCCACAGAGACAGAATTAGAAGTGGGTCAGGTGACTGGCTGGTATAGCCCCCTGGATGCTGCACCTGCCCATCTCCCCTACCAACTACCCCACACACTGGATGCACATGAATAGAGTACCACCATAAACTATGAACAGTAATGCTTTGACAGACTCAGAGAATTCCTGCACACACACAATTTAAAATGGTAAACCACAGCTTTATTTGGGATAAGGACTAGAGAAGAGATACCAGGACAAAGGATGGTTGTGGATAGAAAAAAAAATGGTTCATGAAATAGGCAATAACAACAAACATTTGGGCCTGCAGGCCAAACCCACCCCCACTGGTATCAGTGTTTCCCAGGATGTTCTTAGGGGTACCCACTAGGAGCAGGCATGGTATGGTGCTGTGGGTTGGCCAACTCTTGGGGCCCTGAAAATATTTAAGAAGGACTTGGTTTAAGAAAAACAACACAAATTCCCTTTTGTTTTTCTTTCCAGGAACCAGGTCCTGAGTACTCACAATTTGTTGATCTCAAAACCCTGGAGGATGGAACTCCTTGTTCAGTGCAGCACGGGCAGAAGAATGGCTGGCCTTGGTCCCTCGGGCAGGATGGACTTACTTGAGGATCTTGAAGCTGGTCACCTTGATTGTAGTTCTGGCCGCCTGTCACCTTCAGCCATTTCTGGCCCATTGCAGAGCTGTGTGGCAGGACAACACTAGCCCCAGAAGGCCCAGACCCGGGAGTGACTCCACAGCCTGGCTCCTCCGATGGGTCGGAGGTGCCTAGCACCCCAGCAAGCACCGGTGACCTCCTGGGACAGAGTGTCCCACTTGGAAGGGGTTAGCAGGTTCCTTCCCTGGCTGTGGATAAGAACTCCCAAATGGTGGGGGTCCTCCTACAGTCCCAGCAGTAAGTTCACAGAAAGAAACATATACAGGCAGTTCTTCCAACACTGTCCAGTGCCAATTGCAGTGGGTGCTAGCCTTAGTTCCAAGAAGCACTGATGCAGTCCAACAGCGGAATCCAAGGACAACAAGCCCCTGAACACCAGTCCACACTTTCCAACTGAACAATGTCCATAGCCTTTTCTTTGGCTGTAGCTTGAACACAGCACTTAGCCACTTTCACTAGTTCACTCAGGACATGTACAAAACCTGGCTAGCACACCGACATCCAGAGATATTTTGCCTCTTTAGAATTTCAGTTGCTCTCCCACACAAGCAAACGACCTCTCAGCAGCAACTGTAGCACTCAGATAATTTGCGAAGCCAACTTGTGGAGGGTTTCTGCAGCATCTAATTTCTCTCAGCAATATTTAAGCAATTTCCCAGTACCTGGGGAATTAGGATCACAGTTCAGTCTCTCTCTCTTTCCCCTTCTGAATTAAACTCTGCTGACAGCAATCTCCAACTAGGGCCTGGGAAAAACCCTGAAGTCCAAAGTCCACTCCACAGGATACTCCTGACTCATACTGAGCCTGGCAACAGACTGAGGAAGTCCCAGAAAGTCCACACAGTTTCAGCCAAGAATCATGGGTTCTGATTTGCCGATGGGACCTATCAATAATCTATGTCCATATAGATCAATATTTCCTGCTTTTTTATTGGGGCATGATCTAGGCACCTGAATTAGTCCCCTCCTTTTCCCAGGAGTCCCTCTGTCCAAGTTTTGGGTGCCTAGATCGCTGATTGGCTGCAATTTCGGGGTTAAGTGTCACAAACATGTCAGCTCCCATTCAGTTCTATGGAGTCCATACAGTTCCCCCAGTTTCACAGGGCAACTGCAGCCCATCACAATACTGTATTTATACAAGCACCCCACCAGATTGTAGCCCAATTGTCCCCTGCAAAACAAGCCCACTGTTAACAGAATAACCCCTGCCAGATAGATGTCGCTGCCGCCGAAGCTCGGTCTCCCTAGGGGGCAGGCAGCAACCTTATTAATATTCATAGACCGCTCATTAATATTAATGACCCCAGAGCAGCCCTTCTGTCTAAACGTTTATGTTATTGTCACTACCTGCTTCTACCCAATCCCTTTCAGGTCCCCATCCCAAAATGCATAAGAAGGGGCACCAGGACAACAGACACACTCCTGTTTTGACTGCCACCGGTGGTCGGCACATGAAAGGCACTACTGTGCACCTGCAGCACTGCTACAAGCTCCGAGGAGCATGACCGAAGCAGCAGTGACAGTTTTTAGTATTTTAAAGCCCAACAGGGACTAAATGAATGGTGGGGCTTCTCAAGAAGGATCTACGGGACCAAAGGGCTTGGGGAGCAGTAGGGAAGCCAGCTAGCAACTGGAAGAAAACGGGACAATGGGAGGCAGCGGGGGGCAATAAAGGTAAGCTGCCAAAAGGGGGTTACATCTGTAACTGTAAAATTTCTCTAGGGCCCCCAATAGTCTCTCACTCTCTCTCTCTCATCTGAAGGATCTTCTCTGGATTCAATTTCTGGATGGCACAAGTCATAGCTTTAACTTGCCAGCCTGCCCTTGCCCTGTAGTGCACACACTGCCACACTGCCTGCCTTTTATTTGCCTTGCCTCCCCCCGGCAGCCACCCAGGCCACCACTATCTCTCCCAATTCCTTTCGGTTCCTCTCCAGCCCGACCTCCCTCCTCCCGGTGATAACTTTCTCCCCACCCCAGAAAGTCTTCTTTCTCTCTCCTCTCTTTCTTTCCTCCCCTCCACTTCAAAAAGAAATACGTTTTTCTATATTTTATTTAGTTTTTCTTTTCTGCAGTGCCCAACTTCTGGCAGCTCTGCTGCAGAAGTACAAGCTCCTCTGACTATCCTCCAACTCGTCTGGACCGTTGTTGCACAGTCAGCATGGTTATATACTTTGAATGCATCACGTGACTGTCTATTGCCTGATTTAATGCGGACGGCTGCCTCTACATGGAGCGAATGTACTGGCAACAATACCCTAAATGGCACTCCATGGACCTGGAACCAGACTTCTGTGGTGAAGTCCGTATTCATTAGGGTCCATGGATTATGGGTTCTGTCCAGGGATTTAGATCTTGGGTGAAGCTGTCGCCCAGCCCTATTGAAGAGGTTGGCAACCTTGTAAGGTTCGTAGATGTGGCTTCCCTCCTTGGTGAGGGTAATCTGTTCATCCTTTTTGTCCCTGCCAATTAGGTTTTTCAAAGTTCTCCAGGAAAGTTTTGAGTTACCCCCTCATGCTGTTGTTTATTTCTGAGGAAGTTTATTTTAGCAGAATGGACAGCTAATTTACATTTATTACAGAGTGCTTTATATTGCAGAAGTAGGTTTGGAAGTTTTAGTTTTCTAGCCTTTCCCCCATTCCCTTATCCCCCCATCTGGTTTACTTCCCTCCTTGTTGTCCCTACCAACTTGCCCTCCTTCCTCCCCACTGGAGGCCCCCTCCATTCCCGTTGCCAGCACCGAATACCTATTCCCTGATCCTGACTAACCATTAAATACCTTGCCCCTACTGCCATCCTGAGGTAGTCCCCCATTGCTACTAGGTTTATTTGCCCCCCCCCAACCACCTAGCCACCACAGGCTTCATATGCTTGGATACCTGAGGTGGTGGGCAATATACCCCCCATGTTCCACCTGTTCCCCCCAATCCTCCTCAATTCTTTCCCCAACCACTTGACCTCTGCCTCTAGACCCCTCAGCCTATGGCAAATGGGACACTCTCCTAGCTTCCACAGAGTACTCATGCAGACAGCTGCCCCACATCAGTTACAGTTTACTAATCTATCAACCCTGTTATGTCCTCTACTCCCATATCTCCTGTACCAGTTCTGTCCCTCCAGCTGCTTGGGATGGGAGACTCCCCAAAATCAAACATGTCAGGTGATACTTTGCACTCTTCTCCAGTCTGACACTTGGATGGCAAGACAGCAGTGTCAGCACAGTAGACCTTGGCCAGGGTGCACCTTTGGCTGACTTTGATGTCCACATCTGTAACATTTTGAATTTGGACATCACTCTTCAAGCATAGGTATGAGCATGGACAGGCAGTACACTGGGTTTAACCAGGAGTCCTTAGGGCAATTTTCCCTCTTCTGGGGTGTCCAGCATTAGTATCTTATTGGTCACATCCTTGCTGAATCGCACCTCTCTACTGACACTACATCATGAGTGTGGGGGAAGAACAAGAGTTGAAGAGTCCTTTTTCCAAACATATCCCACAGGCTTATCCTTGTCACCCTCTTCTGGGTGCCTTTGCATCTCATAGGATCTCTGAACCATGGCATGAATATGTAGAGCTTTTCCAGACTTTAGTGCTTGTCTCTCTTGGCACATTTGGGCAAGGCGGCCAAATATATGTGTGTTGGTTCCAATTAACACTGGCACCCCACTGTACAGGCCAGAGAGAGGACATACCAAGGCTAATGTTTCCAAAGGGTCTTCTACTCCCACTACAGAGGATGGAAAAGAGAGACACGCCCACAAGTACCCAAGGTATGGATTTGACTTGCACTCAACCCCCATACATTCAGTCCATCAAGAGGCTGTAAAGGATGGTCAGATAGCTGCTGATCATACCGATCTTTGAATATTATCATAACTTGGGATCCACTGTCTAGAACAGCTCAGGCCAAGATGCCATCTGTATGTACAGTATTCTCCATAGACAGACCCACCATTTCTGTCTAGTCAGGGGAAGCATTATTTACAGGGTGAGTAACAGCAGACCACCCAACATAAGGCTTGTAGGGAGGTTTAGACTGGGGTTTTAGGCCACTTTGTCTGAGTTGGTTAAGCAGCTTGGCTGTTACCTTCCGCAAATCTTTAGCAGTCCAGCATATTCTTTTAGTGTGCCCATTAGTGGTTGGTGAAGTCCATGCACTTCGCTTCATGGAGCACTTCACGTATATAGATAATTACGTGAAGTACTCTGCAAGACGAAGTGAAGTAATTCATCATAATGAATAACTCAAAGTGCCATTGGTTTCAATTGACTTTGCGCTGACTTCACCTTATTTTTGGACTTCAAGGCTAAGTTTGCATTGAATCATGGGGGATGGCAAGTCACGTGGGCTCTAGATTGTCTTGCACAGCCTCAGTTCTGCGTAGTGTGTGTTGTGGAAAGCTGGAGACAGTTTGCTCTCAGAGCTCTGAAAATCAAACCATTAAAAACCTTTTAAAAAGCATTTTTGAGCCAATTTTATTTGGTCACAATTTAGTACCTCGATTGTAGGAAACACTGCTGTGCTTATAACATTGAGTGTTTCTTGGTTTTGTGTGCAGTTTGAATGTTAATTTATAAGATTCAGTCTGTGTACTGACAGACAGTGTAGAAGTGTACTTTGGGGCAGGGGCATGATGAAGGGAGATTCGCAGTGACTCAATCAGAAAGGCAGTCTTTCTAACTGTTTTTGACTAGCTAGTGTGTGTTCATGTACACACAGTACTACTTTTAGTAAGTTTTGATAATTTGTTGGTGTTTGCTATGTTGCTGTGCATTTTTTCAGTTGTTTTACAAGATTTGGCTGTTTTGCACTGAACTATAAATTTTCTGTGCATTGCCTGTAGTGTGTGTGTGCCATCAGGTCACACACATTTTATTGTGCCACACCATAATCACAGGACTCTGATTTGAATCTCTTATCCATCTGCAGTACTTTTAACTGGTTTGTTCTATCTCAGTTGATAGTGGACTGTTGCTGCAGCTGCCACCCCCCCCCCCACAAAAGGTATTATTGTTCCAGTTTTGGATTTCTGATTTTGACCACTGGTTAAGGTGGTGTTGTGCCTGTGTGGCCACATCTCTTAAGTGTAGTCTCCATCTCTCTATGCATCTACATCTCTTTAGGGCTCAGTCTCCATCTGTAAGTTACAGTTGTTTGTTTGGCTTCCCTTCAGAGTGCTGGTGTGTTGCATATCTTGGCGTGAACATTGTACTAATTTATATGCGTTTTTAAGTTAGGGCGATCATCACGAGTCACTCACAATACAAATCACATTCTTCATCTTCATGATCATGATTCACAAATTACACAATTTTAAGTTTTTGGGGTGTTAGTTGTATGTAACCCCGTTTTTTTAAAGTCTTCTGTTTCATCATGAATCAGGAAAATGACTGCAGGATACCCAGTGATATCATATCACATCACTCAAGATCCTTGGTGAACCCCGATGCTTCTGTTTGTGTTCACATTCTGTAGGATGCCCCACTTGAATCTTTTTGCTCACAAGAAGCCAGCCCTATTTAATCCAGTAGATAGTATCTCAGCTTGGCCATTGTACTCATTGATATGCATTTTCAAGTTAGGATTTTTAGGGTGGTACAGGTCAGGGAAGTATAGCCATAGGTATTTGTATACAATTCATTAGTCATGTCACACCAGTCACTCATCACACTACAAATCACGTTCTTCATCTTCCAATCACGATTCACGAATTACACAACTTTAAGTTTTTGGGGTGTAAGTTGCACCTGTTTTTTTAAAGTCTTCGGTTTCATCATGAATCAGGAAAATGACTGAGGGACACCCAGTTATATCATGTCACATCACCCAAGATCATTGGTGTACTCTGATGCTTCTGTTTGTGTTCACATTCTGTAGGATGCCCCACTTGAATCATTGTGCTCACAAGAAGCTGGCCCTATTTAATCCTGTAGATAGTATCTCAGCTTGACCATTGTACTCACTGATATGCATTTTCAAGTCAGAGTTTTGGGGGTGGCACAGGTCAGGGAACTACAGCCGTAGGTATTTGGTCATGTCACACCAGTCACTCATCAGGAGACAAATCAAGTTCTTCATGAATCACAGCAGTTAAATTTTGTTTCAGTTCTGATGATACACTGAAGACCTGTAAAGATGACCAAAACATTAATGAACCATTTTTTTACTTTTTTGAAATAATGCCTCCCCCCCAAAAAGATACTTACCTTTATGGGTTGACAGTTTCTGTGCAGCCAAACTCAGCAGCACACATCCAAAACTTATTGCGGTGGACCACTGACACTGTGCCTATGACGACCTGAAAAAAAAAAAGTAATCATAAACAATTGTCTTTCAGTGTACCACAGCCCTCCCCCCCCCAAAAAAAAGAATATTTGAATTTGACAATACCACATTACTTTACAGGCTCTAGTCATAACATGTGTGTTGTTCGCATGTTCATGTGATTTGATCATCATGCCCACCACGGTAAAGTGTGAAGATTCCCTGTAAAGGAGCAATATGATCGACTGCTTACAACACAGAACAAGATTATATGGACAGAAGTTAAATGGCTGTGTCTCTGAAAAAAAAAATTATAGTGGCACGCACAATAACTTACCTTTGTGGTATGAAGGCAAGGCACACACAAAGGGCAGCATGTATTGGTAATGCAGCAGGTGTCAACACAGGCAATGCTCTCACCTGGGACAAAGACACATTTCTGGCATGTTAATCTTCATCTGGACTTTTCATTCAATTACATCAGCAGGAGAACAGCAGCAGCACGTGGTGTCACAACTTAGGCAATGATGTCACTTAGCAAGCAGTGCAGTGGCAGGCCCAAAAATGCTTAATGCAATAAATATGATTAAGTTCTCTGGCAAGCTTCACATGTGCTCTGCACTGTCTTCTCAGGTGTGTGCAGCAAAAGTATTTGACTTAAAGGAAGCATTTTCTCTCTGGGGACACAACTTCACATTTCTGGCAAAGTGCTGGTGCTGGTGGTGGTGGTGGTGGTGGTGGTGGTGTGGGTTGGCAGGCCCAACTTTCAGCTCTCTAGAAAACTTCACATGTGCTTTGCACCGCCTTCTCAGATGTTGTGCAGCAAAAGTATTTGACTTAAAGGAAGCATTTTCCCTCTGGGGACACAACACTGTGCGATGCATTTCTGGCATTTCATTTTTAATCTGGGCTTTTCATGACATTAAAACAGTGGGACAAAGGCACAAAAGATAGTACATTTGTGGGGGGGAGTGGTAGGTGTTTTAATGGTATTGTTTGTGATAATTGTACTGGTGCTTTAAAGGGAAAGCAACATGTAGAACTACATTTATCAACTGTGTTGTTACCAATGGAGATCTGCTTTACATAAGCTGTTTTGACTAAACCCATAAAACTTTTAGTACCAGAATTATTTATAACCCATTCATGGGCTTCAAACTTCTGCTCTAACCACTAGATCACACTCCTACAAATGACAGAACATAATGCCAACAAAAAAAGTGTTACTGGTTTGGTCAATAGCTTGTGAAAAGCAGATTTCCATTGCTAACAATATTGATAAATGTAGTATTGCATGTTAGTTTCCTTTTAAGTAAATGTTCAGAAAATTAACAAGTATTTTTGTAGTTGTTGTTACTTAATTTACTTTATTTCTTACATGACTGATGGGCAGCCAAATAGCGGATGCTGCATGCTTTCATTACAGATGAAACTCTGGTGCCACTATGCACGCTGTAATAAAAGTGTCTTGAAGACGGCATTTTGGAGACACAATATTTAATTAAAGGAAAGCATGCAGTGTCCGCAAAGTGGGCGGCAACATGACTTATTACATAAAATGAAACTAAGAGCAAAACAATTTCTATTGCTGAAAGCATAATGGTGTGGGGGCAATGGGGGGAGGTGGGGAAGGTGATTTACCAGTGTGAGGCTGAAGAAATACAAGATTACCAAAATTAACAGAGCTAGGAAGACATTAACTGAACATAAATGTTACAAATAAGAAAAAAATATGGCTTCAGAAAATAAAAGCAAAGGTTATTTTTTTGGGGGATGTTGTTAATACTGGCTTTCTTGATCTTTCTTGTCCCTCATTCTGGTAAATCTGATACACCATCCCACTGCCCCAAATGTTTCTCCCACCATGCCATTAAACAATTCTGCAATACAAATTGTTTTGTTTTTAACTTCTTACTCATCTTGTCTATCATCATCTTTACTTTATTTTATGTAATAAGTCCTGTGGTTGCCAACTGTGCCAACACTATACTTTCATTGCAGTTGAAATTGTGCCTCCAAAAAGCTGTCATCACGGCACTTTTATTGCAGTGTGCATGATGGCACAATAGTTTTACCTGGAATGAAAGCATGTGGCATCCATCATTTTGCCTACCATCACTCAAGTAACAAAAAGAACAATTCCAAATAAAAAAAATTGAGAAACAAATATGAAAAATCACAAACAAAACATTACCTGAACATAAATTTCATACAGGAAAAGAAAAATATTAATTAAGAAAAAAAAATTAAAAGAGGAGGGAGACTTTTTTGGGGGGGTTCAATTTAGAAATTAATATAATTTTCTTAATGTGCCTGTGGGGGCTGTTGCTGCACATCACCACCACTATACCACTATTACTAGGCAACAATTGTAGTATTTCATAATTCTGCCCTTCAGCACGTATCAGCCACTGCACTGCTGCCTCCACCAACATTTTCAGCCCCTTTTAGCTCCACACGCAGCTCAGTAAGATCCCTCTGTGTCACTAGCTGATGTGACCTCTCTTCATCGTGGGTAGCTCTAGGACCTGCCACCACCTCACCCGATGCCATTTTCCATCTACTATGGTGATGTGCAGGCAGACAAGCTGGTTGTGCCACCACAGCTGCAGAAGGGGCTGCTACCTTCTGTAGCTTTGCTTCCCACTGGGCACGGTGGTGAACAGCTAGAAAGGTTCACTGACCACCCATGCCCTGGTAGCTGCCTTTGGGCCCCCAGTGGAGCACCATGTTACAAAGATTGCAATGCACCATATTGGAGTCGCCAGGGAAGGAAGAAAAAAGACCCACACAGGGGAGCTGCAAGCAGTGCCTGGTACAGGCAGTGGGGGGGGCACAAGGACATGCCTGTTGCTGTGCTGCTGGTGGTTGAGGGCCAACAACCTGCTGCAGTTCCTGCTGCTCTTGCTGCATCTCCTCCTGCTGATAGTGCAGAGGCCACTGCTCCACCTGTTCCTGATGCTGCTTCTGGACAACAACCACAGCTGCCGCGCTCACTGTGGCTGCAGGTGGGGTCCCCAAAGCCTGCCGATTTAATCTAACTGAGCAGCCACCCCGCATTCGTGGCCCACGATGGCCACCACTTGGACCACCACGTCCACTCTCCATCAAGAAAGTAAATAAACAAACAAAAAAAAACACTAGTTCAAGTACTAGCAAAATAAAGTACAGTACCTAAAAATAACTACACAAAAAAATACTTTTTTTAATTGAAAAAAAAGCCTTTCTAATTAAATAAAACTTTCCTGAAGGACTGCAACAACTAAATACACAAAGATTTAGCACACAAAAAATAGCTATAGCTTTTTTGAGCTCCAAAACACACAGAACAGAGTCAGACTACACACTGCAGAAGTGTGTGGACTGCAAACTCTTTCCACTAGAGAAAGTGAAAGTAAAACAGTGACTTCCTGCCTGTGCCTATTGAACTGCCTCCCTGAATCATGTGACCTGCAGACCTGCAGAGATATTCAGCCATGTGATCACTGATCAATGGGTTGTTTCTTAATGACTTTGCCATGTCTAATCGCAATGTGAAGCAACGCAAAGTCATTAAAGGCGATGTAGCTCATTTTAGTGGGGACTTCGCGTAGTCCCACACCATTGCAGAGTGGGCTACTTTGCCCATACTTCACTAGGGGATTAAAACTTCGCTGCATCTCTAATGCCCATCTCCTCCACAATTGTAGCAGAAAACATTTGGTCTTGGGTTACGAACTTGAGCAGGTTCTTCAGCCAGTTTGCTGTTATTATAATGAACAGACTTGAAATCATTTTTGGGCCTTGAGTCATGCTCAGCTCTGCTAGGCCTTCTCCAAGGGGATGGCTGCTGAGATGACTGGGCAAGGTCAGGCACTAAAGCTCTTATCTCTGTCATCTCCTTCAGCACATCACTGTTTGCCTCCTCTTTTGGGACTTGGACACTAGCACTGGTGGCAGAGGACTGTGCATCAGTGTCAGTTTCAGCAGCACAGGTGCTAGTATTTTGCCCTTTAACCAATTCTACAGCACTCTGGGCACTGGCCTTCACTTCCCTTGACTCCTTTAATAAGTCTTTAAGTTGCTGGGCATCAAGAGCAGTTTCTTTCTCAACAGGCTTTTTGGGGCAGTTGCGGTTCGGGCAGCACCTGCATAAGGGTCCCAAAACTCTTCCTCATTCTCAGCCTCTGTAATCTCTTTCATAAGCCAGCAGTATGCAGGAGGATCATCTTTACAGTCTTGAAACTTTAGCCTAAGTAATAACACACTGGGGAATCTGGCAGACTTAAGGATATCTTATAGTCTCACTTGGTTCAAATCATTTGCCAGCATCACACCTTTCCTGTGAGCTTGTTGCAAAGCCCTTTCCAAACATGCTACATACACAGACAAATGTTAATTTTTCCACTGTTTGGTGGACTTGAATTTCCACATTAAGTCTTCCCCAGATTCCATACTACTGAAAATTCCTTCTAAGGCAGACAAATATTTTTGAGCTGAAGCATCAGGATTTGTGGACCTCAAAAATCTGATTGCTTTGAGTGCAGGACCTTTAAACTCTCCATAAGCTTCTTTCATTTTTCACCTTCTGCACATTGCCATTCTTGGACTGGAGGGATGCATAGTCCATCCAAGTCTCTAAATTATCTTCCCCTTGGGGTGTGAGAATAGTACCAGAGAACATTTGTAGCCTGCAACAAGAGTCAAGGTTCACTGAGGGTATGGGCACTGGTGAAGAAGGCACAGGTGAAGGTGCCAGTGAGAGAAGTGGTGAGGCAGCTGGCAAAGGGTTTGTAGGAGTGACACCCCAAGGGTCTCTAAAGCCCATTTTAAATCATCAAAAGTTTGTCCCTCTGCTGCCAGTAACTTCCCTAGCTTCTCTTTCAGACCCTCTAACCTGGGTTCCCTCCTGGGAGTGGATGCCCCACTATGCATAGTGATCACCCTCCAACCTGCTGGGGACTCATCAGGGGTAGTGACAGTGGGTATCTGTTCTGGATCCACTAAAATGCTGCATTCATTTAGTGCCACTATACTTGGAGCAATAAGTCAGCTTTGAATATCCAGATTGCAGCATTCCTATTTCTTCTGTGTTGTAGTGATATGGCAGTCAACTGGACATCACTACAACACAGAAGAAATAGGAATGCTGCAATCTGGATATTCAAAGCTTTATCAGGCAAACTACCCACCTATATCACAGACTGTTTTACCCGAATTACTTCTGGGCCATACACCTTAAGGATCAGTAAACTCATCATACTAAAGGTCCCCAATGCCTGCACCCGTTTGGGAGGGCTGCTATCAGCCACTCACTAGCAGTTGCATGGAACTCACTCCAAAATCCATGAAGCTAAATAGCCTCTTACCTTTAACATCCTTCAAAAGATTATTCTCCACCCTATTTCCAGAGCTCTGCAATTGCTTTTATAAGGCCTAATCCCCACCCTACCTACCCTCCCACCCCTTTTCCGTGTTCCATTATGTTAGTTCTACTTCTATTTTCCAGTCACCTGATATACTCTCATAAAAGCCAATTAGGCCCTATAATTTATATATTATGCCTGCTATACCCATTGTCTCCTTTTCTTACAGGTTAAATGGTTTTACTGTGCCTTGTATATATGTAAATTGTTGTATATTATCACTTTATGTCATTGTACTACTGTTTATGTTATTCTTGTCTATGTAAAAATACTTGTACTCTTATTTGTATGACCACTCAGGTCCATCTTGTAAATGAGCTACGCTCAATGATGTTCGCCTGACTAAATAAAGATTTTGATTGATTGATTGATTTTGATTCCATCCTTTTACAGTGTCTTTACCCAGACATTTGACTTTGTTCACAAACTCCTCTAGAACAGCATTTTTTGGTTCCCAGAGGAATATTCAATAGCATCAAAGCCTAGTGAAGCTCAACCTCCTCAGCCTCACACCACCCTAGTAAGCAGTGCATAGCCATTTTGTGGGCAGGGATCCCAAATCTAAGACCAGTCCCATCTTCCATTTTTATGCTAGCACTCATATAAAAAGCAATAATCCCAGTGGTGACTCTAACTGTGTAACCCTGGCACCACTATACCAAGGGCTACTACCCCTGCCTGCTTCTCTGACTGCAGGTTGAGGGGCCTTGGTCTGGAAATAAGGGGTACTGCGGGGTGCCTACCAACAGTAGAACTAAGATTTTGGTGCCTCCATCCAGAGTAATATTTAAGTGGGTAATTTTTCAAACCAGTACAGCCCTCTGGGAACATATACCTACCCACACCTCTGACTAGTGGCCTAACACACAGTTTGACAGTAAACAATATAATTGTCCAGCAATCCCACATTTAAGAGCTAGTGCTAATAATATGCTCACACACTCTGCACTTACCAACAGAGTCTGGTCTTCGGGCATACACTCTGTATCCCCTGTAAGAAAACAGCTCTCTGCAGTAACAATGCTCTATCACAGTACCTTTGAACAGACTCAGTAACCGGACATTGGGTAATAATATGCTCACAGCCCAACTTAACATAGAACAGCAAATTTGATTTATTAAGAGAGCTTGAACAAGGTAGGGGCATGAATTTAGGTGGATTATTGTGATACTGTAAATAAGCATTAAGCAAATAAATAACGACCAATTAATCTGTCCCTGAATCATTTAGTTTCACAGCCGCTGGGTACCCATAGTGGAATTTAGGTGCAGGCCTGAAGCGTTGCCACAGGTAGGCTGGGCTTGCAGCTGGTTGGAGCCCTTGATGGGAAGAAGGGTGTTACTACACAAATGGGAGCACTTGCTAACAGTGGAATATTTGTAATTCCAGGCCGGATGGCATGTAAACAATTAGAACCCAACAAGAAATTATAAAGCAAATCAGATGACACAGAGCATTTATTTGATTGTTGCAAGGGCTACCCTAGCTGTACTCACTGCACCCGGACAGATTGAGGAATGGCTGGTGACACCATGGATCTTCTGGCCTTCCAGGATTCTGGTGGGGACCGGGGCCAACATGACTCACCTCCGCATCATGGCCTTTCCCTATAGGTGGCCGTAACCTGCGGTTTGATTCTCCATAGGGGCTGACTCCCCAAGGTTGGTCTCTCAGCATGCAATTGTTGAAGCTGGTATCAGAACAGTCTTTTGGGTCACCAATGGCCAGGCCCAATGCATGAAGTTCAGCTTGGTGTTCAGATTGGCAAAGTCTCTTAACTGGCCGCTACCAGGCTGGCTTAAGGAGCGAACAGGAACAACTGGCAACAGGTCTCCTTTCTTCCTAAATGGGGTAAGAGATGAACACAACATTCAATGGGTCCAAATGGCACTGGAGTCCTTCAGTTGAGAAATCCACTTACCATTCTTTTGGATGCCCTGTGGCAGCATGGCTCTGCACACTCATGAAGGACAACATCAGAACATTACTGTACATGGATTTGCTTTCTCTTTCTGGATGTCAGCCAGGTGGTGGGTATTACGATAGCCAAGGGAAACACTGAAGGTAAGCCCCCTAATTTGGGGGGGTTACATTGTTGTTACAGTATACGCTACACACAGACAGTGTTGAATTCACACCAATGTGACAACCACTCTTCGGTAAAGGATGTAGAGCCTTGTGATGCCACCCAATTTGAGTAACACAGAAATCATAAAAAGGTAATAATCACCAGGCTACATTTGCAGGCTTCGTGGCCCTGTCCATGTTTTCTGTTTAGGATTGTCTTTAATCAGCTTCATTAACTTGGTAGTGACTGTCTCCATTCTTTGAATTTAAGTTTTCGAGTGAATAACTGATATTTCAATCTTTTTCTGACTTCTCTGCTTGCAAAAAATTATTCAGTTGTTAACATCTAGCTAACTGTCAGTTGTCTGAATGGATACTTGAAAGTGATCCATAGGGATATTATTTCTGTCCAATATTAGTCTGAAGGAAATTTCAGAATCTGTCTTATCCAGAAAGTTAAAGTAAGTATAGAAGCTGATTAGTATACCGATGAGTTGTCTTGGAAAAAAAAAGTTTTGATTTCCACAACAGATTCCTAGTTGGCTTCAGCAGAACTCCGTAACACACATTTCCTCAATAATTTAAATTTCTGTACATTCCATTTTTTGTTACAGAAGACATTTTTCAGGAAAATAGGCTGTTAGCCCTTTAGACTTACTACCTGATTCACAAAATAATTTCTTGACCGCCAAAGGTGGGACGGGTGCTGCACAGACACAAACTAAGTGTCCACTTCATACCAACAAGGCACTCTGAGGCAAACACAAAGGTGGCTAGGCACTTCATCCGCACCTAATTCTACACAGTCGGCATTTCTGCATGGGTGGCCAGGTTATAGGTTGGCACATGGGTGGGTCATAGTATGATTCTGATGCCCATCTCCATGGTGAAGAGGGCCAGCAAAGGAGGTGCACACAGCACACTATGTGAGGGGAACCATGCAATAGTGCTTATGTGCTACCTGCAGTGAGCCAGCAGCGGTTGGCTGGGGACCAGATTTCCCCCACACACACATACTCTGACACCAGCCTTAAAAACTGTCCTGAAGAGTCAGCGGTTTTATCCAGCCACAGGAGACAATATGGATTCCAGAGATGTCAGGGTGGGATCTTAGGCACTAGAAAAGCCTCAACGTGTTACACTGAATTACCAAATAAAAGGTAAAACAAGCATTTGCCAATGCCAAATGTTTGCTTGCTTGTATTTGCTGTGTAGTTGCTGAACACAGATAGTCCAGAGGGTAAAAGGAAGAAATTAATAGCACGAGTTATAATACTTCAGTAAGCATTGCTAGCCTTTCATGAACCTGAAAAATCCATTCCTGAGGACTGAGAGCAAGGCTGAACCATACACCAGCTCAGCAGCACACTGTATCCACTTCCCCACCAACCAGTTAACAGCTCACCTGCTGCTGCTAAAAACAACTGTCTGATCATTACAGAACAGCTGACACACTTGGGGAAGGCAGCTATTGGCAAGGAGCTGCCTGACCGAGGACTTCAGTGAGGTATATTTTTTTGTGTTAGCAATATTAAGATATTACTTTCTGATAGCTTCTCAAGCACTAAGCACCTGGTGTAGCTACCACACTAAACCATGTTTTAATGACGCCAAGTAGGGAAGAGGCTGCAGTGCTATAGATAGGCTTACAATGCAGTGGGAGCAAGTGGCTTTTGGATGTTATTTGTTTATTTTGCAAGCAATTGTACATTTTAAGAGGGTGTATGTAACCCCCCTACAAATGGGAGTTCCTGAAAGTCTTCTTTGGGTGTGCCTATATGCCCGCTGCTAGGCAGGTGTCCTGTGTCTTAACCATTTAAAAGCTAGTGCATATGAGTGCCTTTATAGCCTCTGTGTCCTGTCTCTTTAAGAGCTGCCTATATTGCAGTGTATAATTAATCTGGGTGAGGGCTGTGTTCTTATGTTCGAGTCCCACCCTGGCTGCCAGACACTTACTCCATTCTGCCATTGCTAGTTGCACAGAGGGAGCTCTGTTAGAAGCTATACTTATTTGCTGATTATCTATTCTAATAATAATGATATTGAAGTTTGTCTAACCTGCCTTCATTGCAGCATGGACATTTCTGTAAATCACCACCATCTTGGTTCTGAACTGCCATTGTGGACCAATCAGTACCTTTGTGGGCTCTAAAATGGAGCCTGCCCCCAGAGATCTTGTGGGAGTGAATTTCCGTAGGAATTGTAGTTTTTCCACTTTGCGCCTAAATGGACCTGGAGGGGGAGCCCTTGCTGTGACAGACAGATGAATCAACTAATTGAACCTTTTGGATCAGAGGGAAAGTCCCAAGCTGCCTGCAGCAGAGAGTCAGTCTGAATTTGGAGCTGAGAGAGTGAACAGCTCAAGATATTCGAGCAGCTGCTCCTGCATAGTCACGTGGGAAACTGGTGGAACAGCACTGTTTGGCCTGCCTGCCTACTTGCCCTCATGAGGGAATCTTTTAGCTTGAATTTAAACTGGACTAAATCCAAACCAGTCTGTGACAGAATTACCCAATTGTGACTGCTTTATTGCCTGAAGAGGACCGAAGATTTGCTGAACACGATCAGCCTATCAGGAAGTCCGAAACCACCACAGAGCATACGGGTTGCGCAGAGACACTGTGATTGTGACCCGACTATCATCAGAACTGTGGGATTCACCTTGCTTTACTGTAAGAGTGCTGAATGGTGTTATTGGGTCATGATTTGGTTCCCCACTGCCTGCTTGTGTCACGATTGCTGGAAGCTGAAATCAGCACTACTGGACTGCCATCCGAATTGTTCACCTGGCCTGGGCCCTGCCACCTTGGCCCAGCCAGCTACTCATGCCACAGAGAAGACCATCGATGAGAGACTTGCCTGGGGATCAGCCCCCTGCTCAACATCACTAATGGGAATGACACCATGGTGAATCGTGTGGGCCCTGCTTCTTCTGGCAAACCAGCAAGTCATCCTGCAGTCTCTATTTCATCCATCCTGTGTCCTGTAGTGGGTAGCATGAGTAAATACCAGGGTAGCTCCCTGCAATGACAGCTCAATCAAAGTGTGTCATCTGATTTAATTGTTTTGTCTAATCATCACGAACTGAGCCTCCTGGCTCCAGATTACAAATTGTGGGTTACTGTGCATGACTTGTCTTTCCATCATAGGGCCCCAACCAGCTGCAATGCCGGCCTACCCTGGGCAATGTGTCAGGCTAGCCTACCTCGCCACTGGGTACCCAGAGTGTGTGTGACTGTGTTGAGGGACTTGAAAGTGCATGCCTTGTAGCCTGATTGAATCAGTACCTAAACCAATCAACCTGATTATGCCCCTTCCTTGTTCATTTCCTCTGAATTAATCAGATCTGAATCTTTTTGCACTTAACCTGCCTGTGGTGCACTTCTGTACAACTACAGTATCACTGTGGTACTATTGTTTGCTGTGTTTAACCTTATTTTACAGGGGTCTGCAGGGCAGAACAGGTGGAACCAGCCCTGGTGGTAAGTGCAATCAGAGTGGGGATATATCTGTTTTTTGGGAGCTATTGTATCTGTGTATTCTGTTCATTGTTTAAGCCACTAGAGGGGAAAGAGGGGGGGTCACAGTGTCCCGGAGGGCTTTACCCAGGTCAGCTACGCTAGCACCAACCCTGTCCTCTGGGTGAAGGCACCCATTTTCAGTACCCAGGCCCCTTAACCTGCAACTAATCATGCAGGCAGGGGTAGGAGCCCTTGGGATAGCTCCACCTAGTGATTACATGTATATACATGAAATACTACCCCCTCAACATGTACATTGTCTGCAAAGTAAACCAGTAGCATGTCAAAGCCACAGCTACCCCAACTACATTGTAAGGCTAGCTATAGCAATGCAGCCCTTTCCCTACTTTGTGCCATTAAAATATGGTTTTGTGGGTGGTGCTGTTCCAGGCCATGAGCTGTCTGCCTCAGATAATTCAGACAGTGTAGTAAGCACTCCAATACTTGAACTCTAAGAGGCGAAGATAATTGCAACTCATTTATTAAGGAATCCAAAAAATAAAAAACACCCAAAGCAGATAATAACCCTGTGTTTCACCACAAGGGGCTTCATCAGTAAATGAGTTGCAATTGTCTTCGAGTCCTAGAGTTCATGTATTGGAGTGCTTACTACACTGTTTGGATCATACTTGAGGGCTAGCCAGCCCATTGAAAGCACCCCCTGACTCTTCCTGGTGCTACTGCTTTTACCCTGATCTTGCCTCAAATAATTTATGATGTCAGCTACTCTTTAAACAGCCAGTTTAATGCACACACCTCCACCCCAAACAATACAGCCCATCAGTGAATGTGCTGTAGATGATGCTGCTGCTGTTGGTGAGTGTCTGCATAACTGAGGGACATAGATAATGTAATGTCTGACACCTGTACACTATCTGCACACCCTGACATTGTACACCAAGCTTAGATAGCTAATAGATGTAAGGCATCCAGACATACACTGGATGTACAATCAGACACTTTCTATACACCCAGGCAACAGGTATCCTGCTATGATACCAGAGCACTGTCATCTGGCTCTGGCATAAGAACATAGTATGCAATGGGGGAAAAAGAGACCAGCTCTCAATGTGTGTTACAATGAATTTGAGTTCTGAAGGGACAAAAGCAAAAACACTGTATGCATACCCAGTTCTGATACCAAGGCACTGTCTATACACCAGACTCAGACTCTTAGACATGGAGCACCCAGATCCATTACCCAGCAGACACTGTCTGTACACCCTGGTAAGATACCAAATTGACACTGTACTACTCTGACACCTGGACACAAGGCATTAGGCTTTGACACCTGCTGGGCACTACCTGTACAACCAGACTGGCATTGTACACTTAGCTCAAACACCCTATCTGCCAAACTGGGCACCCAGCTCACCTGGACACTGTCTGACTGCATGTCCATTCAGATTGTTATCTCAGCTCTGCTCAGCTGGGCTCCCTCTCTTCTCCCTGCTCAGCTCATGTTTTCTCCTCCAGATAGACTTGTTGCTCCAGCTTCCCTGCTTTGCAAGGATCTCTGTGGTTGAAGGAATCACAAGGTTCCATGTTCTCAAAACTCAATTCCTAGCTTGGCGATGGTGGTCAGTTCCTACAGCAGCAATAAGAGGGACATACAACTGGATGGGACAGCAGCAGTTTAGTACATGTCCAGGTACAGAAATAAATAGCTTTACTAGAGACAGACACAAACCAGCAGGGATCAGGAAAGGGAGCCAGAGTCAATCACAAACATAGACAATGGAGGAGGCAAGATCCTAGAACTGAGAGAAATGGGAATTTGGGGGGAAATGAGATCCAGAGGGCAGATTCGTGCTCTGAGCTCACTCCTCTGCAGACAGCCTGACCCCAATGTGTGGAGTCATTTTTTTCCCAGTACTGCTATGAGCTGAACCAGAAATGGTAGGGAGAGCAGGGCAGAGCTGCTCCACTTACAGGACAGAACCATGCTTCAGCCGAGCCGCTCTCTCCTCTCCCAGCTTCTACAGTCCCATTTTCCCACTTTCTTACAGTCCTGGCTTCAGACTCCTAGACAGTCTCTACTCTCTACTCAGTCTTTTCCAGCCTCCCCCTCATTTCTATACAGTCTTGAGGGCTACCTATAGATTGGGAGGGGAGTTGCTGGCAATCACAAGAGAAGAAAGAGACTTGGGCATCATCATCACAGATGACCTGAAATCATCCAAGCAGACCACTAAAGCAGTAGGTAAGGCTAGAGGGATGTTGGGGTGTATTAGTAGGGGTATCACAAGTCTTAAGAGGGGAGGTAAATGTAACCCCTAGATGGCACTATCCCAGGGGCTACTACCCCTGCCTGATTTGCCACTAACAGGTTGAGGGGCCTGGATCCAATGGCGGGTGCCTCCACCCAGAGGTCAGGGTTTGCAATAGTTAAACTAACTTGGTCACAGCCCTCTGGGACACTGCAACCCCTTTCTTCCCACTAGTGGCCCACACAATATATCAGAATTACCTTCACAGTATACACTTACCCCCAGGACTGGTTCCGCACTGGGACCTCCTGTGAAATGAGATACAGTGCAACAATCACAGTACAGTACTTTAACATAGACAAATACCTCAGGCAGTATAACTTTGCTGAAACAAGCAGCTCTGATTTATTTAGGGGATATAACAAGGACAGGGAGAAATCAGGTTAATTAGCTTATCACTCTAATAATTCACTTATGGCTCTGTGCACAGGCCTATCCCTATCAGTTACTGTCCCTGGGTACCCAAGCCCTAGTGGCTAGTCCAAACCGTGGCAGCTGGTAGGGGCCCTTTCACACAGAGAAAAGGAAAATTAAACAGTCAGCAGTACAGTAATTCCATTTGGATTTAATGTGGCAATTCAACAGGAGCGACCCTGAATTAGTATTCACGCTCCAAATAAGATAGGGTCCTTCAATGTCAGCAGGGCTACTCTTGAGCTCTAAGAGACTCCTCACACATTTATATGGTAAAAGAAAGCACTATACCAGGCAGGCTGCATCTGTATCCCGATCGCAATTACTGCACAATACCCGGGAGAACACACAGCAGATTCAGTTCCTGACAGACCGAGTGCAATTCCGCAATTCCTCCAGTCTTCTACAGGGTGAGCCTGGTTTCTACTCTTCAGATATCCTTTGATTCTCTTCACAGGACGGATTCAGTCCTAACAAGCAGTTACACAAGCTGCAGACCGGAACTCTGGGCCTTACACGTTTTTGACTAAAACTGCACACTGAAAAAGCACAGGGCTCCTTCCTTCTTCACTGCCAAAGCTCAACTGAAACTCCAACCGACAAAACCGGGCACTTCCTTTGAGTTCCTCCCAGTTCTTGACTGGATTGGCTGTCACTCACAATAGACTGTTGCTGTTGGTCCAAAAAGGCACTGAAGTCTAAACTACATCTCCCAGAGTCACTGCCCTATACAATCCTTGTGGCTGGCTCAGATTATGAGTCCAAGTTCTGATTCGTCCAAGGCACCATTTTAGAGCTAGCTTACCCCACACTGATTGGTCCAGTTCAGCAGTTCAAAACCAGAATGGGGAACTAGGCAGACACTGTTCTGACTGCAAAAGAAAGCAGGTTAGACAAACTGTAATTTCATTATCACTCTAAATGGTTTCTGGCAAACAGGTACATCTTTCAGATAGGTTCCTTTGCACTCCTAGTGACTGCAAAATGGAGTGAATTGGCAGCAGCTGAGTGGTACTCAATCAAAGAAACACACAGTCCCCCATACAAACTAATTATGTCTGCAAGCAGACAGCTCTTAAAGAGACAGTACCAGAGGTTCTAAAAACACTCACTGATAAATGGCTTAAAGGCCAAACACCATTCAGGCTTGGAGCATTCAAGCAAGCTCCTGGAAGTCTTTTGGGAACCCCCATTTGCAGGGGGGGTTACACCCTTCCTGGCCTGGGAAAGCTTGACGTCCGCGTCAAGCAAGTACCCCCATAAGCTTTAACTGCAACCATATACATTTGCATTAGGCTCACATGTAATCATCAGTCAATATATCATTTTACCAAGAACACATTTCTGAAACATTGCAGATCGTCACTCTTTACACAGTATTACACATACATTGTACCATAACTCAAGTTATTACCTCTTGTACATGAAACCTGAGAGAGGGGCCCTTCCTATCAGTTACCTTGGGCTGGACGGGACAAGGGCACCATACTTAGAGGGCAACACAAGTAACTTGAGTTAGCACTGATGCTCAGTTTGGGCAATGAGCTGGGACACATACACTCTTTATGGACAACATTGAGAGGCAATCCACAGGCCTCCCAAGGGAATCATAACTGAGGTGCACCACAGGCTTTACAGCTCGACCAGTCTTTCTAGGGGAACTGTTATAGTCTCTGCACTCTGAGCCTCATTTTCAGCATTGTCCTCACTTGTCAGGGAGTCTTCATGGGGTAGAGAGGTCGAACTTGGGGCACTTTCAGCTCCAGGAGTTACAGTTTCTGAGTCCACAACATTTGGCTCACAGGAGAGCTTGACACTGGCAGTGGACTGTCAGGGCACTCAAAAGACTCTTCTTGTTCTGGTGTATCACCAGTCTGACCCAATCCATCATTTTCCTCCTGAAAGCTCAAACAGTTCAACCATGCACAATGATTCCATTTCATCTGATCTGATGCTTGCACTTCACTTTCTGGGAGCATCGGCTCCAGGGACAAAGCTGGGGCTTGGACAGTCCAGAAGGCCAGCTTCATCTCCAGTATTGACTAGGGATTGCCCGAAACAATTGACTCAGTTCGTAAGAAGGATAGTATTCAAAGTCACTCTCACTTTCTTCCGATATGGACTGACAGTCATGCTCAACTGGGACTTGTGGAGGAACACTTAACTTTGCTTCTGTAGGTGCAGACTTTCTTGATCTTTTCTTAGCAGCAGCTCTAGTCACTGGTCCAGAGGGGCATCTTCTAGGGGCTCAGACTCAATTAAGATTTGTCCAATGGGCAGTAAATGATTTCTATGCATTGTTTTTACATCTTTGAATTATTCTCAGGCCTTACTTTGTACACTGGCAGATCATCTAGTTTGCCCACTACAATGTGAGGGAGATGGTGCCATCTGTCAGCAATCTTGTGCTTGCCATGCAGTCCCAGATTTCTTAGCAATACCCGATCTCCCTCCTGGAGTTCCTGTGCTTTCACCTTTTTATCATACCTTTCTTTGTTGGCCAGATTTCTTTTGGCAGCCATGGTTTGAGCCAGTTGGTACGCATGAATTAGCTGGGCCTTTAACTTTTGCACATACTGTAAATAGTTGTCAGCTTGAACCCCATCAGGAGAGACCCCAAAACACACATCTACTGGTAGTCGAGCTTCTCTTCCAAACATCAGGCGGTAGGGGGAGAACCCAGTGGCATCACTTTGGTGCAGTTATAAGCATGTACCAGGGTGCTAATTTGTTGGCTCCATCTAGGCTTGTCCTTTGGGTGCAGGGTGCCTAGCATATCTAGCAAAGTGCAGTTGAAACGCTCAGGCTGTGGGTCCCCTGGGGTGGTAAGGAGTGGTTCTGGACTTTCGCACTCCCCACAGAGAAAGCATCTCTTTGATCAGATGACTCTCAAAGTCTCTCCTTGATCAGAATGGATTCTTTGTGGAGCCCCATAGTGAACAAAAAGTTTTCTACAAGTACTTTGGCCACAGTGGATGCTTTCTGGTCTTTGGTGGGAAAGCTTGGGCATATCTCGTGAAATGGTCAGTGACCACCAGCACATTACTGATATTTCTTTGATCTGACTCAAACTCAGAAAATCAATACAGACCAGCTCCATGGGTGCACTGGTGGTGATGTTAACAAGGGGGCAGCCCTCTGGGGCAAAGCTTTCCTCTGTAAGCAGCGACTACAAGTTCGAATGTGTTGCTCCACATCAGCCCCCATCTTAGGCCAATAGAATCTGGATCTCACCAAGTCAAGTGTTCTGTCTATACCAAGGTGCCCCATGTGTTGTGCAAGGACCTCAGTACTGAGTCTCGAAGGCAGGGCAGCACTAGTTGTTGTTTGTCTACTTGTCCCCTCTGTCTACTATTTCTCTGTATAACAGTTTATTGATCAGTTTCAACTTAGGATCTTCTTTGTATAACAGTGCAGTTCTCAAATCAGTGGAGCGTAATTTGGACACATCTTTTCCTGCATAGAGGGCTTCTAAAGCTGCTTTGATCATGGGATCGCGGGTTGAGCCCGTCAATACTGTCATTGTCCAGCTGAGGCAGTGCACCAATGTCTATTGCAGAAAAGTGGCAATAAGCAGCAGGTATGCAATTCAGAGGGTCCCAAGCAATCCACCATGCAGTCCACTGCGTCCGTGGACATTTGTTCCTCCCTGTCAAACTTCCGGCAGAGAGCCGAATGTCAGGTTCTGCTAATCGGACCCAATCATTCTGGGGAACAGGCCTCGGGAGAGCATCAGCATCTATGTGGTTCACACCTGCTCGGTATTCGAGAGCATAGTCATATGTAGATAATGCAGAAAGCCACCTATGGCCAGTGGCATCCAACTTAGCTGAGGTCTGCACATAGGTCAAAGGATTATTGTCAGTTTTACTAGTATTTTAGCCCCATACAAGTACTCATGGAATTGGTCAACAATAGCCCACTTCAAAGCTAGGAACTCTAACTTATGTAAAGGATAGTTCTTTTCGGATGGGGTCAGGCTTCTACTGGCAAAGGCCACTGGTCTCAGGCCATTCTCGTGCTTTTGGTACAACACAGCCCCAAACCTTGCAAGCTAGCATCAGTGTGCAGGACGAAGTTTTCTTGGATCGGCATAGGCCAGCACTGGAGCATGGGTAAGTTGATATATGATCTCATGAAAAGCAGTCTCACAATCAGGAGTCCAGCGGGCCCCAAATACTTCACTCAGATGAAAATACACTCTTTCAGTCTTGAGGGATGCTGACTTTTGGTATTTTTTGTGGGTTGGGGGATACCCTTGAGTAAGGTTAAGTAAAGGGCGGATCACTCTTGAATAGTCCTTGATGAAGCGCTGATAATAACCACAGAATCCCAGGAATCTTTGCAGTTCTTTTAGATTTTTGGGCTGTGGCCAGGTGGTCAAGGCCTCAACTTTACTTGGGTCAGTCTCTATTCCCTCGGTGGATACTATGTGTCCCACATACTTTACTGATGTTTGAAAGAATTGACACTTATCAATGGACAGTTTAAGGCCAAAGTCCTCCAGTCGGTCCAATACCTTAAATAATCTGCTCTCATGTTCCTCCAGTGAGCTGCCAAACAATAACATCATCTAGGTATACCAGGCACTCTAGTAAGTTCATGTCCCCACTGCACGCTCCATCAATCGTTGAAAAGTGGCTGGGGCACCTGAAACCCTTGAGGCATCCTCATGAATTCATAGAAGCCAAGCAGACAGATAAAGGCCGTCTTCTCACGGTCCTCTGGGGCCATTGGGATCTGGTAGTACCCACTGCGGAGATCCAGCACAGAGAACCACTTGCTCCGTTTAGGCAGTCCAAAGCATCCTGAATGCGGGGCATTGTGTACTGATCAGGATAGTCCACGGTTTAAGGTGCGATAATCCACACACATCCTTACTGTTCCATTCTTTTCCTCACTACTACCACAATGGGGAAGCATAAGGGCTTCTGGATTCTTGTATTACACCAGCAGCTAACATCTCTTGCAGATGCCGTCTCACATCATCTATGTCAGCAGGTGCCAGGCGTCGAGACCTCTCACGAAATGGTCTTTCGTCATGCAGCCGGATATTGTGCTCAGCTCCTTGCACATCCTACATCCCATTCCTTTAAAGAAAACACCTGGTCTCTGGGCAAGCTCTCACTGATCCTCACTTTCCATTCAGCTGGCAGCGGGGGTCCCGAAATCAAACAAGTCAGGCGTTACTCTGTCATTTCTTCCTTGAACTCTTGCTGCTGGGTAGCACTGCAGTGTCTGCACAATGCACATTAGCCAGGATGCAACCTCTGTTTACTCGAATGTCTCTTTCAGACACATTATGAACTTGGACCATTACCCTTCTGGCATAAGCATGGGCTCTAGCGGGCAAAATACTAGGCTTGACCAGCAGTCCCTCTGGCAATTTTCCATCGCCTGGTGCATCCAACATTAATATTTTATTCTTAACATCCTTTCTGATACAGACCTCTCCTGTAAGGTACACTGGGCATTTGGCGCCAGGATCAGAGACTCAGGATCCTTCTTCCTACAATTCTGACCGGTTCCTCTGGTTCTGTTTTTCAGCATCTCTCTGTGCCTCATAGGCCTTCTTAATTAAAGCTGAACTCTTAAAGCTCTACTAGTCTTTGACCCTGTTTTCATAACACAACTGTGCCAGCCTTCCGAACATATGAGCATTTGTTCCAATCAACAAAGGGACACCATCATACAGTCCAGTGGGGGACACACTAAGGCTAGGGTCTCTACTTGTTTGCCCTACCCAGCCACGGAGGTGGGGAAAGACAGCCAAATTGGATATACCCGGAATAGGGGTAGGCCTTCTCACCTAACCCCCATACATGCAGTCCTTCTAATGGTTGTAAGGGTACATCTGACAAATGCTTCTGATACCAATCCTGGAACATAATTGTCACTTGGGAGCCACTGTCTAATACAGCTCTTGTAGACACTCCATTCACCTTTACAGTGGTCTCCATGGAGGGACCCACTATTCTGGACCAGTCTGGAGAGGCGGTAGTGGGGGCCTGGGAAACTGACCATGCCACAAAAGGACGTGAATTAGCATTTTTGGTGCCCTCACTGGGATCATGTCGTGACCTCTTAACCACTGATTTGTTGTCCGAAGCTCTCCTTGTAGCCTATATGCAACTTTGTCAGTGTCTTTTGGGGACTGGCATTCCCTTTTCATGTGCCCATCTTTCCACAATTATATGAAAACATACTTTCTGGAGTTTGAGCTGGCCGGCGCCACACTGGGAGCCAGGGCGGGGTATTACTAACTGGAAACCTGGGTGCCATCTCTGTCTGCGGCGTGATAAGCATTTGGAGACATCTCGCAGTTTCTCCACTTCCATGGTCAAGGAATTGAGTTTGGAGCTGTTATCAGCAGGAGATACATGGGTGGGTACCCCACCCCATAGCAGATGCAGTCGGATATAGGTCAGGGCCGTGCTTGCAGGCGTGGCCCTCATAAAGGGACTGTTTTTGAATTCCGGATCTCTCTCAACAGTTCGCCCCATTGTGGCATATCTTTTCCTTGTCAGAGCACTCATTGACTGTCAACCTCTGCCCTGAACTTCACTTGATGGGTCACCCTCAGTCACTCGGGTCGTAGCCACAGCTGTTGGTGCAGGTCCCTCCCGGTCGCCTTTTCTCAACTCCTCGAATTTCTCTCATTAACTCATCATAGGAGGGTGGGATTCCAGTCGATTTGCCAGGAACTGAAGCAACAGCAGTTCTGAGAAGGGGCAGACTTAGGATTCTGTCCAGTCTGGTTCGGTCCAGTTCAATCGCTGGCAAACTACCCTTTCTGAGGCATTCTTGCAACAATTTTTCCAGCCGAGAGACATACACAGACAACAACTCCCTTGGTACTGTTGTGCATTTCTTACTCTCCACCATAGGTCCTCATCAGAATCTGGGCTCCCATACACATTCTCCAAGGCCTCAAGATAGGCCTGTGCAGTCGCTTCAGGGTTACTGGCCCGTTTAGCACGGATGGTAGCCAGGGCAGGACCTCGGAGGCCTCTCACTAACCCTCTTCGCTTCGCCTTCCGAGCATTGCCATTCTAGCACTTGGGGGGCAACATAGTCTATCCAGGTCTCCCAGTCATCCTCCCCTTGGGGGGTGGGGAGGGTGCCAGAGAAGATCCTCAACCTTCGGTAAGAGTCGTGACTAATGGCAGGTGCAGAAATAGGAGTCTGCATTGGTTCAGCCACCATTATGGGCACTGGAGCAGGAGAGGGTGTTGGGGGAGGAACACCCCCAGGTGGCAAGAATAGTTTCTTCAAGTCCTCCACAGTTTTCCCTTCTCCCAGCAACCATTTAGCAAATTTCTCCTCAAAAGTTTCAGATAGTGGTGGAGGCTGATTCCCCCCCGGGTCTTTACTGTCCTTAGTTATCACTCTCCAAGCAGTGAGGGCTCCCTCTGGGGTAATGGTCTGTGGCACTTTGGAGCTATCTATGGGATCCTTAAACTCTACTAGGGCCAGGAAAGTGTGGGTGAGCAGATTAGCATGCCGACCCACCACCACAGGGTTTTGTAAACCTTCCACCTTGGAAAGTACTCCCTGCACAGTGTCCGTATTGATACCCAGGGGATGTCCAGGATAAGCATAGCATTTTGGGGTCGATCTCCTCCCAGTACACCACTCCACCAGCGGTGCACAGCCACTTCTGTCGGGTACCCATTTTTTTCTTAACAGTGGTTCAGAATATGGCCACTAGAGGACACACAATCCCAGCGTGCCTCCAAGATGTAACCCCTAGATGGCGCTATCCCAGGGGCTACTACCCCTGCCTGATTTGCCACTAACAGGTTGAGGGCCTGGATCCAATGGCGGGTGCCTCCACCCAGAGGTCAGGGTTTGCAATAGTTAAACTAACTTGGTCACAGCCCTCTGGGACACTGCAACCCCTTTCTTCCACTAGTGGCCCACACAATATATCAGAATTACCTTCACAGTATACACTTACCCCCAGGACTGGTTCCGGCACTGGGACCTCCTGTGAAATGAGATACAGTGCAACAATCACAGTACAGTACTTTAACATAGACAAATACCTCAGGCAGTATAACTTTGCTGAAACAAGCAGCTCTGATTTATTTAGGGGGATACAACAAGGACAGGGGGAAATCAGGTTAATTAGCTTATCACTCTAATAATCTACCTATGGCTCTGTGCACAGGCCTATCCCTATCAGTTACTGTCCCTGGGTACCCAAGCCCTAGTGGCTAGTCCAAACCGTGGCAGCTGGTAGGGCCTTTCACACAGAGAAAGGAAAATTAAACAGTCAGCAGTACAGTAATTCCATTTGGATTTAATGTGCAATTCAACAGGGAGCGACCCTGAATTAGTATTCACGACCTCCAATAAGATAGGGTCCTTCAATGTCAGCAGGCTACTCTTGAGCTCTAAGAGACTCCTCACACATTTATATGGTAAAGAAAGCACTATACCAGGCAGGCTGCATCTGTATCCCGATCGTAATTACTGCACAATACCGGGAGAACACACAGCAGATTCAGTTCCTGACAGACCGAGTAAGCACTTCCAATTCCTCCAGTCTTCTACAGGGTGAGCCTGGTTTCTACCTTCAGATATCCTTTGATTTCTTCACAGGATGGATTCAGTCCTAACAAGCAGTTACACAAGCTGCAGACCGAACTCTGGGCCTTACACGTTTTTGACTAAAACTGCACACTGAAAAAGCACAGGGCTCCTTCCTTCTTCACTGCCAAAGCTCAACTGAAACTCCAACCAACAAAACCGGCACTTCCTTTGAGTTCCTCCCAGTTCTTGACTGGATTGGCTGTCACCACAATAGACTGCTGCTGTTGGTCCAAAAGGCACTGAAGTCTAAACTACATCTCCCAGAGTCACTGCCCATACAATCCTCTTGTGGCTGGCTCAGATTATGAGTCCAAGTTCTGATTCGTCCAAGGCATCATTTTAGAGCTAGCTTACCCACACTGATTGGTCCAGTTCAGCAGTTCAAAACCAGAATGGGGAACTAGGCAGACACTGTTCTGACTGCAAAAGAAAGCAGGTTAGACAAACTGTAATTTCATTATCACTCTAAATGGTTTCTGGCAAACAGTTACATCTTTCAGATAGGTTCCCTTTGCACTCCTAGTGACTGCAAAACTGGAGTGAATTGGCAGCAGCTTGAGTGGTACTCAATCAAAGAAACACACAGTCCCCATACAACTAATTATGTCTGCAAGCAGACAGCTCTTAAAGAGACAGTACCAGAGGTTCTAAAACACTCACTGATAAATGGCTTAAGGCCAAACACCATTCAGGCTTGGAGCATTCAAGCAAGCTCCTGGAAGTCTTTTGGGAACCCCCATTTGCGGGGTTACATAAAATCCTCTTTACAACACACTGGTTAGGCTCCCATTTGAGTACTGCATGCAGTACTGAAGGTCGCACCTGCACAAGGACATTAACAAAATGGAGGCAGTCCAGAGAAGGGCAACCAAAACGGTGCAGGGACTGCATCAGAAAACATGTGAGGACAGATTAACAGAGCTCAATTTGTATACATTAGAGCAAAGGAGAGAGAGAGGTGATATGATCAAAATATTCAAATTGCTTAAGGGCATTAACGAAGTTAAAGAGACTAACATGTTTCAATATAAGAAAAATAGCAGGACAAGAGGACATAGCATGAGATTAGAGAGAGCTTGATTAAGGGGTAACGTGAGAAAGTTCTTATTCACAGAAAAGGTGGTGGATGCATGGAACAGCCTACCTCAAGTAGTGGTGGATATGAATACAGTGCAAGGCTTCAAACAGGCATGGGGTAGGCATAAAGGAACAATACAAATCAGTGTGAATAAATAGGCCATTGACAGAGAAAAGGCCTATGGCACATTCATAAGGTAGAAAAAATGGTCAGACTGGATGTGCCTTGCGGTACTCATCTGCCGTCAACTTCTATGTTTCTATGTTTGACTCATTTCAGTTCATCCCAGCCCCAGCCCGGCTGCCACTATTCCAGTCCTTCTAGCTTTGCACTCTCCATGCCTCAGCTTCCCACTGTCTCCCACTGCCGGCCTCATACTCTCTCCAAGCCCCACCTCACCCCCATAGATAGGCTTTGTGTTTTGCTCGGGTCCACAGTTTTTAAAAAAATAAATAAGTTAAGTGCTCTGCTCTGTGTTTTATCTGAGTCCAACTGCTGAAAGAATGAAGGAGATATACAAAGCTGAAACACAACCAAAATCACCGCCTATGATGTCGATTTCACAAATAGCCCAGACCATAGAAGTTTATTAGTTCTGTGGTCCAGTATACTGGGACACTGCATGAGGTTCACCAGTACTGTCCAGCTAGAAACCCACACCTGAGCACCTGTGCCTTATTTCCCCTGGGAGCTGCCTAACTCTCACACAGAAAAAGTGTCACACTTAGGCAGCTCCAGGGGGTAAGTGAGTGCTGTTACTTGCACCGATCACTAGGGCCTGGCAGACAGAAAGAGCCCAACAGAAATAGAGAAGTTTGGTGCCAGTTGTAAAGGGCACAGCTGCACCATTACAGTTCACTGACCAAAAATAAGTATTATGTTGAGGATGCCTCAGCTAGATACTAGGAGAGGTAAGGGGACCTATAAAATAAAATACAGAAGAGGGGTCACAAAGGATCCTTACTCATTTAAGTAGGAAATAGGATGACTAGGACAGGTTAGACATAAAACACTTCTTTTCTGATGGGGGTCAGCATCTTGTCAAACATGTAGGAGTAAAGGGAAAAATGGGTTAATATGGGGAAAAGACAGGAAAAGCAGAGTCAGAGAGTGGAGAGATACGGAAGGGGAATAGGACAGCACAGAAGTACAGAAAAGGGAAGTTTTAGTGGAAAGATACAATTAAGATCAAACTAAAGACAGAGATCTAGAGATGAAAATAAAAGAAAAAGACAGACAGGAAACTAGAAAAAAGGTGTCGTGGGGGTGGGGACTCAGCCAAACTCATTTAGTGTCCCTAAGTGGCCTGCTGGTTAACAATTTTGTATTGTAGCCCTGTTGGGCTAGTGTGGGACCTTTCTGGCTAGTGAGCCCTTTATATTATTAAGAGTAGCCCTGGTGATCTAGTGACCTACATGACCAGGAACCTCAATACCTGCAAGATCTGTTGCTTCCCTACTGCCCCTCTCGTTCTCTCCAATCCTCCGATGAGGGATTGCTAGAGATTCCCAGGGTACGTCTGAAAACATCTGGAGATAGATCTTTTGCCTTTATGGCTCTTACGCTGTGGAATTCTCTACCTCATCGGATACAAGATAGCCTGACTGTAGAGGGATTTAAAAATTCCCTTAAGGCCCATTTATTTGCACAATGGAATTTGATTGGTCAATGGAAATTTGATTATGTGGCTGCACTTTAAAATTGACATTGAATTTTTAATAATTTTAATTGATTGCATTACTGTTTTAGAGTTATTGGAATATGAATTTTATGTTGGACATTGTGTATTTTTTGTAAACGTGCCCTGAGCCTTGGAAGGGTGCCTAATATAAAGTTTTGCTTTCTTGCTCGCTTGCTAGTTTGCTAATGACCTGGTGGTCAATTGCCAAGGTCCTTTTTTTAACATAAAAATAATTCCTTGGTGTCTAGTGGGTGGGCCATGGCTCCTGTTGTGTGTGACAGGCAGGGAAGCTAGTCACGAAGCTGCCAACCAGTGGAGAGCTGTGGCTGCTGAATGTAGCCATTCACTTAGCTCAACTGCGCTTAAGTGAAACTCCCAGTCAGTACAGAGCTCAGGCTGCAACCTGCTCTGTGCAGGTGGAAAGGAGGCAGACCAGAGGAGTGTTAAGCAAGTATGCCTCTCTCCACCAACTTGATCAGCCACACTGGGGCTGTCTGTGAGTGCCCCGAGGGTTTGTTTAGCAGACTGGCTGAAGGCAGAAGAAAATAACGCACAGTGGGAGGCTATCACTGAAACAGCTGCACCCACGAGAATGTTAGGCTCCCATTTGGGAGAAGAAGCAGTGAGAGCTGCCAGCTAAGCCACACCATGCCTATTTGGAAGCACTGCTATGGGCTTGTTTAGAAGGTCTTGGGGCAGGCAGGAAAGCAGGGAGAGCAGGAGTGGGTGAAGTATGAACTCCACCAGTAAGCCGCATAGTGGCAAATTTGCAAACACCTGACTGGGCTTGATGTAAATTAATCCTACAGGAGGCAGGAAAATAAAAAAATGTGACAGTTTGGAAGCTCCCAGAGGAAGTGAGAGTCACTACTGGCACTGATTCATCTGGTAGAGATAAGGAGCTGAGTGGAGGTGAAAAAGTGAGGTGTTGGTAAGGGATTCCTGGGAGCAGATGTGCACTCCATTTTCAGTGGCCTTGAGTGATACAGTGAAGCCAAAGAGCTGCTGGCACCATTGGGATGTACTGACAGATGGTTATTAAAGTACTGGGACAAGAGATATCCTGGGGTCACTACAGCTGATCAGGAAGTGGTAATTATTAGCAGCTGGATTTGGCTATGTGGTGTGGGGAAGTGATCAGAAGGGGGTTTTGATTGGCTGCTGCAGGGGGTGGCTTTGGATCTACAGCTGGCAAAGTGGTAAGGTCTGTGTTCTAGGGGAAATTAATGGGCAAGTGTGAAGGTTAGTGGGTAGACAGATACAACAAACACAGGTAAAAGGTGCAGAATGCACTTTGCACTATTTATTTTTCAAAATGAAAGAAAAGAAAATAGTAAACGTACAGAAAGGAAATAGTTGGTTAGTCTTTCAGTTCAAAACAGTGCACCATTCCCTCAGTGCACAACTTCCAGGCTTAGTTCCAACCAAATAGATTCCTAACACATGAAAACGTGCATGTACTATGAGCTGCTTCCTCCACGACAGACAGGTCTCTACTGACTGACTCATCTGTTTTGCATCTCAGGGAGCAGGCTTTCATACCTGCCTACTGATGATGTCAGCACCATGTGACCTGTTTGACTCACAATTCTCTAAGTAAACACAAGCAGGCTGACTCATCCTAAATAAACACAGACAGGCTGGCTCACCTGACATGAGATCATGATATTTCTTTAGAAAATAGGGTATAGCATGTTTACACACCTAGATTATTACAGCATCTCTCTTCAGTTTCCTTAAAATCAATGTTACTTGGCTGGCCCGGTGGCACTGAGAGTTGAGGCACTGGATGCCACATCCTCGTGCCACGCTGGCACCCCAGTTTCAGGAGCCAGCTTGGGTGCCAGGGGTTGGCATGGGAGGGATAGGATGGAGCACCCGCTGGGCTGCTCTCCTGTCCCGGGGGAGGGTGAAGGGTGGCTTGGAGCTCTGGCGACCCCTGTTGGAGATTGGGGGGGTTGCAGAGTGCTGAGCAGCATGCACATCAGTGTGGCTCGATGCTGGCAGGGTTGCTGTGTGCCATAGTCGGGAGCATGCACCACACATGGGAGGGAGGGAGGTGTCTAAGGGGCGTAAAAAGGGAAAAATCCCTCCCGGGCTGGATAGGCGATGTCTTCCTCCAGTACTACCACCACACGTCCAATGCCGGTCTCCTGTCACTGCCCCCCTGATCTCTCTGGGGGTGTTAGCCCCCTGGACCCTGAGCCCTGGAGCGGTCACAGCTACCTTGAAGATGATGGGAGGGATGGCGGACGGTAGAGTGGTTAGGCCAGTGGGGATAGCCAGTTAGAGTTCCGGATCAGGGAGTAAGAAAGAGAATTAAAATTAAAAAAAATCAATGTTACCCTCTAAACTGGCACAAGCCTCCCCCACCCCGATTGAAATGATGTCACATTTTACGGTAACAGGATAAAAGAACTGGCTTTTCAATCAACCTAGTGGTCAGCTCTTCAGCTTGGGGACAGCTACAGTATCTCTGTAGCTAGCTGCTCTTTTATCTTCATTCCCCACCAATTTAGAAGAGGGAATAAAACAACAACAAAAAATAAACAATGACGCATGCCATTCAGCTACACTGTAATGGGCAATTCAACAGTGCAGCATCTTTCTTTCTTTAAACAACAGTTGCTTCTTAGACAGACTACACTGTCAGTCTGTATTTACATCATGCTGTATTTTATTACATTATACAGCTACCTGCTGGACCATAAAAAACAGGATGGATGGAGAAGAAAAGAAATAGAAAAGTAGGTAATAGATTTAAGGAAGGTCAAAAGGGTATGTACTGCCGATGGTCAACCTAACAGTAGAAATAAAGATTTAGAGATAGAAACAGAGAAAGAGGTGCAGTTGCAACAGTTTTTATAGAGGGGGTAAAATATCAAGCAAAAAAAAAATATTGATGGTCCTGAATTCATCAGATAGGGCTTCCCTATCACACATCCCCCCCGTCTAAGAGAAAAACAGGGTAAACAGTTTTTCACCTTCCGCCACCCTGGAAATATTGCAGTTTTGACCTCTTGCTTACCAGCACAACTGTTTTGCATGAGCCCTTCCCTAGAGGAAGGGAACATCTCTGACTGGCAGACCAATCAGGATTTTAAGTGAACAGACACCTGTCTGTACATTCCTGGCCAGTAGAAATGTGGTACCAGATTATTCAGCATGCTTTCATGACTGAGGTGCCCACAAGTACTGGAATTAGCAGCCTCGCCTCTTGTACCCTCTGCTGATAACTCTTTGTCGCCACCACCTGTATATCTATCTTGTTAGATCTGGATTTGGGTCTCATATGTTACAAAATTTCATTAATACTTTCATACCATGAATACATTTGATTACCCACTCCACCATTTACAAGTACACCATCTTTCATTTGTACACGCTGTTTCAGTTTCTCTATAGTATGGTCCCCAGACTGCAATTTACTCAAATCCACTGTTTTCCCATTTTTGCCTAGTGCATCTATAAATTATGTCCCTTCAGCCAACTTACAGGCCTCTTCTTGCTTGACTGTAGTTTCACTGCTCAGCATAATATTTAAAGGACCGGTCTCACCTCGGTTTTCAGTGGTATATAGGCAGCTGTCCATGCTTTCCTGACACAGACTCCCCTCACTTTTAGAGTCCATATCACACAGATGGCACAGGGATTGCATCACATCCTATGAGGACAGGCTGAAGGACTTGAATGTGTACTCCCTGGAGGAGAGGAAGGAGGGAGAGAGGGGATATGATAGAGACATACAAGTACCTTACAGGGAGGAACAGGGTGCAGGAATACACTATTTTCCAGTGAAAAAGGTGTTCCAGGACTAGAGCGCATGGGATGAAGTTGAAGGGAGGGCAATTTAGAGGAAACGTGAGGAAGAATTTCTTCACAGAAAGGGTGGTGGACAAGTGGAATAACCTGCCAGAGGAAGTGGTGGGGGCTGAAACAATCATGAGATTTAAGTATACATGGGATAGACATAAGGGAATTCTGGAGGTATGGGGTAAGGGGCAACAGACTTCAAGAAAAATGTAAAGGAAACTAACAAGCTCAAATGGGCAGACTGGGTGGGCCATAGGCCCTTATCTGCTGACAGTGTCTATGTATCTATGTAGATACCCCGGGAATATGGGGAGCTCTGGACAGTCATTACACAACTCAAACCTCTCCGCTGCTCCCATGGTTGGGTGCAAGACTCTGTCTCCTCCGGTTCCTCCTCCACAAAGTGCGCAGCACCTATACTCAGGCTCTTCTCAACCTCCAACACTTTGTTCTCTGCCTTCAGGCAAAGCCACTCTGCCTGTAGCCACCTTCAGATCAGCCACGTCATCAAGGCCTCTATCACCTGGAACACCACAGTCAAACCATCTGTCTGTTTCACTGGATGCTTATCACAGGTACTGGCAGAATGCAGCAGACTTGTCAACATAGCTTGCAACTGCTCCACAGAGGCCCCCTTCAGACTTTAAGTTTGACAGAACCACCAGCTCTAGTCCAGGAAATAATGGTGCACACAGTTTTTCTGCTATGGTTCTTGTTAAGACTCCACTGTCAACAGATGGTGACCTTCGTCTCATACAAGCACCTCTGCCTTGCTGCTGTTGTACTTCCTGTGACATCTGCCAGGATATCAGGGAGATGTTCCCTGGTAATGTCTCTCTCCAAGCCTAGACGCACCAGTATCCCACTCTGACACCAGATGTAAAGGTTAGTGGGTAGACAGATGCAACAAACACAGGTAAAAGGTGTAGAACTCACTGTGTGGTATTTATTTTCCAAAAATGAAACACTAAACATGCAAAAAAGAAATAGTTGGTTAGTCTTTCAGTTCAAAACAGTGCAAAATTCCCTCAGTGCACAACTTCCAGGCTTAGTTCCAGCCAAATAGATTCCTAGCACATGAAAACGTGCATGTACTATCAGCTGCTTCCTCCATGACAATCAGGTCTCTACTGACTGACTCATCTGTTTTGCATCTCAGGGGGTAAGCTTTTATATCTGCCTACTGATGATGTTACCACCATGTGACCTGTCTGACTCACAATTCTCTATGTAAACAAAGGCAGGCTGACTCATCCTAAATAAACACAGACAGGCTGACTCATCTGACATGAGATCATGATATTTCTTTAGAAAATAGAGCATAGCATGTTTACACACCTAGATTATTATACCATCTCTCTTCGTTTTCCTTAAAATCAATGTTGCCTTCTAAATTGGCACAAGCCCCCCCTCCCTATTGAAACAACATCACATTTTATGGTAACAGTATGAAAGAACTGGCTTTTAATCAGACCGAGCGGTCAGCTCTTCAGCTTCGGGACAGCTATAGTATCTCTGTAGTCACAGTACAATGAAGCACCCACCGCTCAGACCAAATAAGTACAGGGACACAGGCAGTCCTTTATGTGTAATTCATGGTATCACATAAATACAAGTGGCATAAACACACCAGAGATGGAAAAATGGCAGAAAATGACTAACGTTTCACTTAGCAGGTTGCTAAGCTGCCATTTTCCCTCTCTGGTGTGTTTATGCTACTTGTATTTATGTGATACCTTTTTCTGCCCACAAACAAATCTGCAGCAGTCCCAACAGAGCTCTGTTGAGCTCGCTCATTCCCCACTCTCACTCGCTCATCCTGTTTCTGCTGCTGCTCCAGGCTGCTCTTTTGTACTTGGCTCCTGCCTGCGTTGCACCTCCTTCTGCCCACAAAGAAATCTGCAGCAATCACGATAGAGCTCCGTTGAGCTCACTCACTCCCCCTCTCTCACTCTCTCATTCTGTTTCTCCCACTGCTGCAGGCTGCCCTTTTGTACTGGGCCCCTGCATGCATTGCTACCTTTTTCTGCCCACAAAGAAATCTGCAGCAGTTCTGTCACAGCTCTGTTGAGCTCACTCACTCACCGTCTCTCACTCGCTCATTCCGTTTCTGCCAGCGCTGCAGGCTGGCCTTTTGTACTGGGCTCCTGCCTGCATTGCCTCCATTTTCTGTGCACAAAGAAATTTGCAGCAGTCATGATAGAGCTCCGTTGAGCTCGCTCACTCCCCCCCCCCAGTCTCGCATTCTGTTTCTTCTGCCGCTGCAGGCTGCCCTTTTGTACTGGGCCCCTACATGCATTGCTGCCTTTTTCTGCTCACAAAGAAATCTGCAGCAGTCCCAACAGAGCTCCGCTGAGCTCACCACTCCCTCTCTCACTCGCTCGTTCTGTGTCTCCCAGTGCTGCAGGCTGCCCTTTTGTACTGGGCTCCTGCCTGCATTGGCACCTTTTCCTGCCCACAAAGAAATCCGCAGCAGTCCCGACAGAGCTCAGTTGAGCTCAGTGACTCCCCCCCACTTGCCCAATCCTAATCTGTCCCAAACACTAATTTCCAACAGCGACTGCAGTATTCTGTGCCGGAAGCGTGAAAACACATTTTTTTTTTATAATTTAAAATTTATTGAAAGTTTCACTATACACAATGGACAGGGTCAAAACATCCATACAGTAATAGATGAGACAAAACAGATTGACTGACACTGTCCCCTTCCCCCCAAAACACCCTCCCCGAAACCCCCGACACGGTCCCTAAGGTTTGACAGTCCATGACAACAGAGAAATTTGAGAAAGAATATTAAAATTAGATAGTATATAACATGTGAAGTGAGGCCCAGATCCGTTCAATTTGGAATTATTGTTATTGATACTTGAGATAGTCTTCTCCATTCGGAGATTAAATAATAGCTCATTTAGCCATTCAGAGTAAGAGATAACCTCAGAACTTCTCCAATACTTAAGTACCAATTTTTTAACAGACATTGAAATTAAGGCAATATGAAACTTATGTTTATTAACTGAAATCTGCGAGTAATCCCCGAAAATACAAACCTCTGGGATGAACGGGTCTCTCAGCCCAAGGAGTGGGTTGGCCTTGTCCCTTATGGCCTCCCAAAGGGGTGATATCTTAGGACATTCCCAGAAAATGTGGAGCAGAGAGCCCTCTGCCTGAGCACACCTAGTACATGGGCTAGAGGAAGTTATTCCCCATTTAGCCAGCTTCTGGGGATAGTGGCAGAGATTATGGAGAATATGGAATTGCATCAATCGCAGCCTATCTTGTGTTACAAAACAATGGCAATTATTCCATATAGTTGTCCAGTCCTTATCCCAGTTAGGGAAAAAAGTAGACCAGAACTCTGCAGGACCAAACAGTGAAGGGAAATGCCAACCATACAAAATATTGTATGATTTGGAAATGCTTCGGGGGGAGTTAACCAAAGGGGCTAATTCTGTAAGGAAGGCAAAATCATAAGATATAGGGATGCTATCCCGAAATTTTTTGATGAGGAGGTGTCTAAGCTGATGTACCTTGAAATAGTCACTTCCCTTGAGCTTGAATTTCACCACAATATCCTGAGCTGATAACCAAGTACCATCCTCCTTGAGAAATAAATGAACCTTCCCTTCACCTAAACTAGGTAACCATCTGGGGGATAACATTCTGTTATCTATTTTAAAGGCAGGAGAGTTCCAAATCGACTGCTCCACATCTAACCAATTTTTATGTTTTAGGAATCTGCACAACTGTGAATGAATCCTCAGAGAAATTCCGATTGTGGTACCTTTTAGCTCCTTAGGTACCGAAACTGTATTGAGGAAAAATAAAGCAGAAGGGGCTATGTTAACCAAATGGATCATTTCCCTTTCTATTTTAAGCCACGCGGGCAAGTAACCCGAACAGTAGGAGACCATCCACTTTAGGTACTTGACCGCACAACAGGCCCAGAAGTACATCCATATGTATGGGAGTCGTAAACCACCCTTGGACTTAGGCGCCATGAGTTTATAAAAAGCTAACATAGGCTTCTTTTTAGACCAGATAAAATCACCAATCAAGCTTTGAGCCTTTTTGAACCAGCCACTTGGCACACAGATGTCAAGTAGCTGAAGAGGGTATAAGAGACATGGGAGAATATTCATCTTGACCAGACTGACTCTCCCCCAAAAAGAGATAGGTAGAGCCAATGATCTAACCAAATCAAGAGCCACTGTGGACAGTATGGCCTCCAAGTTGTGTTTAAAGGTACTCTACAGATCTCTAGTTAACACAATACCCAAATACCGCAACGAGTCCTTTGACCAGGCCTGACCCAGGGAAGTAATATCATTCTTAAAAACTTTATGATTTAAGGGAAACACAATCGACTTCCCTACATTTAATTTGTAATTATATAATTTACTATAATGTTCAATTATATCCAACATGGCGAGAATAGAAGTCTCTGGGTGGGAAAGGTGCAAAAGCAGGTCGTCTGCATATGCAGCAACTTTAAGCTCAGTATCGAGAATGGTGATCCCCTGGACCTTTGGACAAGAAATTAATTTATGGATTAACGGCTCCAGGTAAAGACTAAAAAGCAAAGGAGAAAGGGGACACCCCTGCCTGGTTCTGGAATGCAAGATGAAGGTCCTAGAGAACACTCCATTCCCTGAAATCTTAGCCGGCGGTTGCTGATACAAGGCCTTTATCCAAAATAGAAATTGTAGAGGAAATCCAAAGGAATTTAGTGTTTGAAGTAAGAAACTCCAATTAACTCTGTCAAAAGCCTTCTCGGCATCCAGAGAGACTAGAGCCATTGGCAAGGAAGCATCTCTGGACACCGCGAATACATGCGAAAGAGTACGGAAATGGTCTGCAGAGAATCTGCCTTTCATAAAGCCTACTTGGTGCGAACCAATTAAATCGGGGAGAACCAAGCTGAGTCTGTCCGCCAAAATCTTTGTTAGAATTTTTATGTCTTGATTCAACAATGATATGGGTCTGTAACTCTCAACACATTCTAGATCTTTCCCCAGTTTTGGAAAGAGCACAACAAGGGCTTCAAATAAAGAGGAGTCAGTTTGTACCCCTGATAATATATAATGAAAAAGAGAAAGAAGATGAGGAGTAATTTGCTCCTTAAAACAATTATAGAAATTTGCTGCAAAGCCATCTAATCCAGGTGATTTATCTGAAGGTAGGCCCTTTATCGCCTCGAGGATTTCGGACTCCATAATAGGGGCTATTAGCCTCCTACCTTGGGACTCCAAAAGACAAGGCAGGTGAGCCTCTGCCAGGTAAGAGGAGAAAGTAAGGGCTGAGGGGGGTTAGGCATTTTGCCGTATAGATGTTCGTAATAAGTTACGAACTCCGAGACAATCTCCTGAGGAGTAGATTTGAGAGTTCCATCAAATTTAGAGCGAATCAGGGGGATATACTGAGTGGACTCCAGTTGTTTAATTCTCTGGGCCAGTAGTTTGCCTGCTTTTTCCCCGTGTTCTATATAGGAGGCTTTGGTACATAAAATAGCAATCTCTGCTTTCTCATTGAGCATAGCTATATAGGAGTCCCTCAATTTTACCAGCTCTTGTTCAGAATCGTCAGAAGGGTTTGAGTGTAGGCTAGTCTCTAATGTTCTTATCTGGACTAGCACCTCCCTCAGCCTGACCTCCCTTCTCCTTTTCCTCATCACAGCCATCCCAATTAGGATGCCCCGAAGATATGCCTTAAAGGCACACCAAAGCACATCTGGCCTAATGTCTGCATAGCATTGAAATCAAAAAATTGTGTGATATGTTCCTTAATTTGGTTTCTACATTTAGAGTCCTTAAGCAGTTGGCTATTCAATTTCCACCTGGTTTGCCGATTAGGCAAGGAAGTAAGGGCCAGCTCGCAAAGCACTACAGAGTGGTCGGAGGGTGGACCTGACTGGATAGTAGAACCTGTCACCCCTGGTAACAAGACCTGAGACACTAGTAAATAGTCAATACAGGAGAAAGACCTGTGACCAGGAGACACAAAAGTGTATTCCCTGTTCGAAGGGTGTAGGACCCTCCAAATATCACAAAGGCCCAGTCTATCTATTAGTTCATGTAGTGCACGCTGAGCAGGGGAAAGGGGAATCATGAGAGAGCCAGTACGGTCTTTACCTGAGTCTACCACTAGGTTCCAATCCCCCCCTAAAATAATGGTGGAAGGCAACAATGGAAGAATATTATTAAGTAATTTCGTAAAAAATAAAGGGTCATCTTTGTTAGGGCCATAGATACTACCTAACACAAAATCTACTGAGAACAAGGTGCCCTTAACTAGAACAAATCTGCCCTGGGGGTCTTTAATTTCCTGGGTGACCTGAAAGGGAATGCCTTTATTAATAAGAATTAAAACCCCACAACTGTTTGAAGTTCCTTGAGCTGAGAAGACCTGTCCAATCTGCATCCGTCTCATCTGAATGGCTTCCGAATCAAGTAAATGAGATTCCTGGATAAAAACAACATTAGCACTTAAAATACCTGAGTGCTTCAATATCTTATATTGCTTAGTTTTTTCCGGGCCCCTTTAACATTCCAAGTTGAGAAACAAAGCTCTTTAGCCATTATACAAATACAGTATATCACTGCAGTAGCTAAAGTCACAGACTACCTTGAACAGAAAACTCACCCAACCTGTGATAGACTGTGCCCCCCCAGAAATACCTCTCTAACCACCAAACCTCCCCCCACCACCCTACTAACACCATCCCTAACTATCCAACCATAACACAAACCCCAATAGTATACCCATCGAGTCCCCTGCCCACCCATCCCACCCAATTCTCCTATGCATTGCTACAGCACTCCCACAAAAACAGCTGCTCCCATCCTCCCGCCCACCCCCATGCATGAAATCAGTATAGTAACTGTCCAAGACAAGATTGAAAAATGATACCAGTTCAACTCGCTTATGGGACCCACAAACCCAAGACTAAATATGAGACCCACTATGAAAACCAGAGAAGCAGTATTAACAGAACATGAGAGTCCTATCTATAATCCAAACTCCACACAAGAATGGGCATCGCCCCTGATACAGTACAACCTGAGGCAGGGTATCTCCCAACCAATGCCTCGCCTCGAGGCAACTGCACACGAAGGGCGTTAAATCACCACCCGCAGGTCCAAACAAGAATAGATCTCCCCCCCATGTTCAATCAAGGAGGAAACTGAGAGTAAAAAAAAAAAGGAAAGAGAAGGAATATTATTTAACAATATAGACCAAAAACCCAGAGTCGGGGAGCTCCCCATGAAATAACCAGATTAAGAAAATCGAAATGATCCAAACCCCAGCTCCATTCCAGAGCAATAATCGTGGTGCAGCACCCCGCCTGTAGCCCGATTACCACCCATTCTGCCTCGCTGCATCTTCGATATTGTGAGGGCTGCACTAAAAACCAAGGAAATACTCCCCCCTAGTGGTTGCCAGACGCCACTGCATGGAGACCGTCCACCCTGTAGATAATCCCTGCATCCCTTCGTGTTTCTGCGGTAAGCAAGAAAAACCTAAAAGGGCTCCTACCTCACTGACCTCACTTAAAGTTCCATAAGCCCTGCAAGGCCTGCCATCGACCAGCCACAAGAACTCTCCTCACCAGGGCTATTGAACTGACGTGGAACTCCTGTACCCCAGCTTAAAAGAAAGAGGAGAGAAACAGGATTGGACCTATATTAATCACAAACAGGGTGCGAACACCACCCTAACCTAAAACCTCATGCCTACAGTCCAAATCACTACTCTGGACGGCCCTGCAAGAAACTGCCCCCTTTACACCCTGAAGACCTTCACGGTCCCACCAAAGCAATGCCCTACACATAAATGGGCATTATCTTCCCATGATTTTTGCCAGGGATGTCCCCACTATTCTTCTTACCCTTCACCCAGTAGATCTAAAATGTACCTGCCTAACCAAAAACCTTAAAGACATCACAATTCTTCACTTCCCTTTTTCCTTTTTTTTTTTTTTTAACCCCAGATAGTGAAACAGTCGGGAATAGATAGCAATAAACCAGAAAATCAAACACTAGACATTTCCACAAATTCTGTTACATCTCAAACCGACAAAACAGTCCTCTCTAATAACCCCCTTGCTATTAAGAGTCTTTAAAGAGGTCAGGCATCGCTTTTCTCGGTCCATCCATAGCAGAATCGGAATCCTCGTATGAATGCCACTGTCCAAATATCTGAACCTGTAACATCGAGGGATACTGCATTCTGAATTTTAGGCCAGCTGCCAGTAGCTTCTTCACTACTGGATGGAAGGCAACTCTTCGTTGCCTCACAGAGAGTGGCAGATCCTGGGTAACTCTAATTCTTGTTCCTTCCCATTGTAACTCTTGTATGGTCTTCAACTTCAGAAAAAAATGCTGTTTCTCCAAAAAATTAAGAAAGCGAAAAATGAACGGTCTGGGAGAGGCCCTCATCGGAGGCTTAGAACGCAAAGCTCTATGAGCCCTTTCTATAATGTAGTGGGGGCCATAGGGAGAAGGTCCAATAATTCTCTCAATAAAATTCTGCACAAACAGAACCACATCTTGCCCTTCTTCCATCTCAGGTAGACCAATGATGACCACATTGTTCCTGCGGCTACGACCCTCGAGGTCTTCAAGCTTTTGTTCCATCTTTGTAACTTTTTGCGGAAGCGTAGCCACCTCAGGGCTCTGTTTGTCCACCTTGCTTTCCAATGAGATAAGACGAGTCTCGACATCCGATGTTCTCAATGCTATGTCCTCGATAGCCTGAGAGAGAGATTTAAATTCAGAAGCAAGGTTTCTTAGCTCTTCTTTAAATGGCCTAAATTTGGCCAGGAACCCGGTGAGGGTTAGTGGCTCTTGATCTGGGCTTGGTGGTGCCGTTGCCTGCACTGATCCTGTAGTTCCAGCCCGCGGTTTCTTAGGGGCCTTCTCTGGGGTGACCAGGGGTGTGTGTTTAGGTGGAGGTTTCTTCATTTTGGCTTCCATACTTCACCAGGCACGCCAGTTTCACACTTAAAGGCTTCCCCCAGCAGAATACAACTTGGATCAGGCTCTCGATTTTGGAAAACTCAATAAAAATATATGAAATTAACAGCGGTGGGCAGGAGAGAACGGGAAAGCGTCTTCTCAGGCCTGCTGCATCACGTGATCCACAAAAACACATTTCAGCCAGGATGTGAAAAATGACAGCTGTACTGTTCATAAGGAGGTGTGGAAAAATGCCAGTGTTGAAAATGTTGCGTGAAAATATTACTAATTTGCGAAGTTACAAGGGTGCGTGGAAACTGCACAACACGTGCTCATAACAAAGTCATTTTATGGAGTTTCATCACAAAATTTTCAACAAAGACATTTTAGGACCTCTGCTCATGAACAGTGTCAGTGTGATTTTCTTAATGTGTCCCAAACACTGATTTCCCACAGCAACCGCGTTATTGTGCGTCGGAAGAGTGAAAATACATTTCGGTCAGGATGTGAAAAATGACAGCTGCACTGTTCATACGGAGGTGGGGAAAAATGGCAATGTTGAAAATCTGGAGTGAAAATATTGCAAAGTTATGAAGGTACGAGCGTGAGTGTAAACTGTGCAACACACGCTCGTAGCACACTCATTTTATGGACTTTCATCACCAAATTTTCAACATAGGCAGTGAAATCACCTTTTGGTGCCAATTAATGCCATAACAGTGGCAGAATTCATGAGGAGGGGTCCAAAAAACCCCATGTTGAAAATTTGGTGCCAAAACTCCAAAAAATGACCGAGATATGCATCAAAGTAAAAAAAAAAAAAACTAGTTATTCCATTATACAGCTTACCGGCAGTTCCTCAGATCGTGGTTGGCTTTGAAGAGCGCAGACTTGTTCCCAGTCCACTGAAGATTGTCGCACCGGGCTCTGGAGGTAAGTATGGGGTGAGGGGTGTGTGGGGAGGTGGGGTACATAGTGGCAGGGTGTGGATTTGCGGGGGGCAGATGGTGAGGACTGTTTTCTTCTTTTAGGAGCAAAAAAAAAAAAGGCGTTGTGGGACTTTTATTTTGAAGGTACTTTTGGCATGCTGGGGTGGGCTCCCAGCATGCCACCTGCATGTTTTAGGGTAGGGAGACTGGAGCCGACGGGATTGGGCACCCTGTCGGCACATAATTGGGCTTATGAGCCGAGGGGATTGGGAACTCCCTCAGCACACAAGAAATGGGGATATGCCGACGGGATTGGGCTCCCTGTCAGCAAACACAGAAGGAGGGGGGACATAAGCCAAGGGGACTGGGCACCCCCCTTGGCACACAAGAAATGGGGGTGGGACAAGCTGATGGAGACTGGGCTCCCCATCAGCAACAGCCCTGTAATGAGGAGTCGCTTCCTCATTGCAGCGGATGACGCTGCAATGATGAGGTGGCTCCTGATTGCAGTGGCTAAAACTTTAGAAGGTTGTGGCACGCTGGCTGAACTATTGTCAGCAGCCACATGCCACACCACTGGGGACAGCGGGCGAAGCCTTTAAAGGTTGTGGGGGCATTGGCCACAACAGTGCCACGCCTCCACAACCTGCTTCTGCAAAAGCTGTGCAGTAATATGTTTCTTGCGCTTATGCCGCAATCAACATAACACGAATTGGGAAGTGATGTTCATGAATAGTTTTTCCACACGTGTGTGATGGCTGCATAAACCTCTCAAGCTTCGCTCTTGAGATTTATGGTCATCACACACCTTGGATGTGAAACAAATATTCATAACACACACTTCCCTATCCATTATTCTCTATATCAGGAGTTCTCACACTTTGTCATAGTGAGCCTCCCCAAGCCTTGGAAAAGATCTTGAGCCTCCCCCTAATATAGAAATAATTTTGGGCCTCCCCATAGTTAGAACAACTATCATACTTTGCACATTACAAGAAGAATACAATGAAATGCATTTGAGTAGTTGAGTTTATTCTCATTTTATTGCTGCTATTATTCTCCCTCTCTATAACCCCCTTCCCCAGGTCAGCCTACTCTCTCCATACTTCTGAGTTTTGGCCCTATTTACCCCTTGTTGCAATACCTCCATGAGTCAGATTGTTTTCTTTGTCAGTTTTACCCTGCTCTTAAACACCTTCTTGGGGACCATTTTGCTCCCTCTTGGCCTTGCTCCTAGTATCTCTCTGCTTAGCCTTTGTATTTGTGCTTTTCTGCAGCCAGTATAATGGGTCAATGTTATCTTGTTCCTATTCATTTTTATTATTTTGCATTTTGTTTTGCATAGTTTCTAAGAATTTTATTTCCTCCATTCAGCTTCCCCCATGTCACACAGGAAACAAACGTTTGTTGAGTGTGTTTTCCTGGTAACTATTTTGAATGTAAATTCGCATACCATTATTCGCTTTCAGTTTGCTGCATCCTTTCACACAAAGCATCCAGAACTTGACATTTAAATATAGTACATTTTAAGGCTAGCTTGAGTCTCTCGTGGAACAGGTTGGGGCCTCCCCTGGGAGGCTGGCCTCACCATATGATAAACCCTGTTCTATATAATTCAATAAGTTGTTGGGTCTTGCGTGTGCCTGCTTAGTCCCTGAAATCCCTGTTGTGTATTGTTTGTGCAAAAAAAGAAACATTTGGTGGCAGTGCAGGTGCTGCTGGTGATGCTGGTTCAGGAGGAGCTTGAACTTCAACAGAGAGTATTGCCACTTCCTCAGGGTGTGCCTGCCACCCCACCAAGACAAAGCAACTTCCCTTATACTCTCCACAAACTACTACCAGGACAGATGGGCCACCACCCCCACTTGCCACTTCCTTCTGCCTTCCCTCCCACTCAGCAAAGTGGTTTGCCATAATATACCTCTGGCCCCTTGCACCCATGTGGGTCCTGTGCTTGTCCCAGGGGACACATTTATTGCATAGGTTGCAAGTGACCATACATAACCTAACCCTAATTCTAACCCTAACCCTAATGTCCCATAGGATAACACTGCAACTTTAACAATAATAATACATCTTTATTTATACTGCACCTTTCTAAATAATAAGGCGCCTTACAACAATTACACATAAAAACAAAAATAACACAAATCTAAAACTACTGAGTTCAATAAAATCATCATCAGGGGAAAACCTTTGACCACAGATAGGTCTTTAAGGCCTTTTTAAATTCCTCCACGGATGCACACTGCTGAAGAGGATGGGGTAGAGTATTCCAGAGGGCAGGGGCCACATACATAAAAGCACACGCTCCCAAAGATTAAAAAAAATCCTCGAAATCTTTAGCAACCCCTCATCCACCGAGCAGAGCAATCGCCTTGGGCAGTAAGGTACCAGAAGCTCTTTCAACTAGTCCGGGCCCAGTCCGTGTATGTCTTTGTAAGTCAAAAGACCAACTTTAAAGGTGATCCGCCACTGTATTGACAGCCAGTGCAGATCGTGCAGAACTGGAGAAATATGACAGGTACGAGGAGTACCTGGCAGTAACCAGGCTTCAGCGTTCTGCACGAGCTGCAAGAGATGGATATCAACCCCAGGAAGCCCTAGATAAAGGGAGTTGCAGTAATCAAGATGCGAGGCCACAAAAGCATGGACCAGTGTAGGCAGATCACCAGACGGAACTACGTGCTTAATCCTGGAGATGTTCCTCTGATGGTAAAAGGATGATTTGATGACTGCTGACACCTGTGATCATAGTGTCAGCTTGTCGTCCAAAATCACCCCCAGGTTCTGCACCTGTTCAGAGGTAGGGAGCTGGATACCTCCCAGAAAATGTCCTGAGGGTAAACCAGCTCTCGTCACCTCTATCCGGTGACCCGGGTCCACAACCATCACCTCCATCTTCTCCGAGTTCAACCTCAGCCAGCTTGCATTCATCCAGTACTGGATTTCAGTGAGGCAGTTGTTAAATACTGAGAGAGCTCTATCCTGGTTGGGTGCAAAAGATAGGTAGAGCTGGTATCATCAGCAGAGCAGTAACACTTCAGCCCATACCTTCTTACAATGTCTCCAAGGGGTTGCATGTACACTGAAAAAAACATGGGGGACAACAATGAACCCTGAGAAACCCCACAAGACAGAGATATTGGGTGGGAAGAATTAATCCCCGACACCAACCTCTGTGTTCTGCCTGTGAGGAAAGATCTAAACCACCTGAGGACTGTACCAGACAGGCCACAGATGAACCTCAGGTGTTCAAGAAGTACCCCATGGTCCACATTGTCAAAAGCTGAAGAGAGATCAAAAAGAACCAAGATGGAACAGCTCTTTTGATCTCTTGCCATCAGGAGATCATTGAGCACCCGAACCAGCACTGTCTCTGTACTATGCCTCTTTTGAAAACCATACTGGAGTGGTTCATAGATGTCATGGATGGTCAAATGGTTCTCCAGTTGCATGGCCACTACTTTCTCAATCACCTTCCCCACAAAGGGGAGGTTAGAGATTGGTCTGTAGTTAGCATGGCAGTCTGGGTCCAAAGAAGCTTTCTTCAGGAGGGGCATCACCACCGCCTCCTTCAGGGAGCTAGGGAACTCACCCATCTCCAAGGAGCACCAGACTATCTGTGCTAGGACTGGGATGATAGTATCATAACAACCCTTTATCAGGGAAGTTGGGCCGCGATCCAAACTACAGCATGTAGGACGCATACCTTGGACAATCCTCATGACATCAATGAACTCTATCTGGTCAAAGGGACTCCAGGAGAGTCTCGGGACCATGACAGAGTGCCGATCCACAGCTTCTCCCATAGAGGATGCTGGCTGGAGGTCCGCCCTGATGTCGGCCACCTTAGCTGCAAAGAAGCTAGAAAGCTCATCACACTCACCTAGTGAAAAAGCTCTTCAAACCCATAGACAGGCTACGTTGCACAGTCTGTCAACAGTTTGAAAGAGCTGAGCTGGTCGGTTCTGAGCAGCTGCGATCTCCCAGGACAGGAACTCTGCCTTCTTACGGGAGATTGCGGAATGATAGAGTTGATAATGTTCCATCAATCTAAGATGATTGGCATCAAGGGCGGATCTCCGCCAACAGTGCTCTAATCTTCGTCCATATCGCCACATCTCCCTCAAAATCCCATCAAACTATGGTGACCGAGGGCTAAGGGGGAGAGGATGAATGCAGATGGGAGCAATTGAATCCACAGCTGAGGAAATGGCTTTATTATAGGCCAAAAGCAAGACATCTGGGTCATTACTCACTCCAGAAAACTCCGATAGGTCAAGCACTGCTGCCAGGCCCTCAGAGCTTTCATCTCGCAAAGAGCAGTACCTGACCATCTCCACAGGGGTAGACCTATGAAGGGTGGTGCAAAAACTGAACTCCACAGTGTGATGATCAGACCAACAAGCTGTAACTCCACCAGTCTTTGGAGTTAACAGACACACTATCTATCCAAACACATCTCACTACAACAGAAACACATAATACCCCTGGAAAGTTCATGGGGGTATGCACAACACCCCAAAATAATCTCCCAAATACACCATGATGCCAAATCCACAATTTTAGTTGGATAATCATCACAAATGCATCCAAAGTGCATCTCCTCTTGGACTACAAACATTGCAAGATATCGACAAATTCAACAAAAACTTGTTGAGTCATGCCTAAAAAACCCAAAAGGAGTAGTTAGTGGAAGTGGGATGGAGGCATTCATGTAACCAAATTATTCTCTGCCACATGTGTGGCACCCATGTGGGTGGGTGATGGGGGAGATGGCAACAAGAGGATCAGTCAAAGAGGTAGCAAAATCTCTAGCTCAGGATCAGTGGTCAAGGAGAATGTTGCTGGTGTCCCCTTGACTGCTGGTAGTGTGGTAGCACTGAGTCTGATCTGGATAATAGGTCACCAGTATGGATATATGGACCTATGACAAACAGCTGGTTGCTCCTTTCTGTAGATTACAGCACATTGCACATAGGCAATTCGGGCAGTATTCGATTCTGGCAGGGGGCAAAATTGTACTAAGCTCAATTTCATTGGTAGCAACACTCTGGAACTTTGTCAATATATCACACTGGCAGTGAAGAGTGTAACTAGATCAAAGACACAGGTCATAAAATGTTAGAATTGCTCCTGACTGAAACTGATTAGTGGATGCAGCCTGTGGTGGTGGGACCAGGGTGGTAGGGGTGGCATAGGGTTTTCAGGCTGTGGAGCTGGGGGGAGACAGGGGACTACTGTCCTTGAAACTTTTTTGTATCATTAGCTTCATTTAAACCCAGCTTCACCTCAATGTACCCAAAAGAAAAGTTAAGGCAAAGTTGCCAGGTGAAGTTACCAATAGCAAATTTCCTATTAAATAGAAGAACTTTGCAAATGTATCCATGGAGGCAGATCCAGCAACTTTGCTTTAATTTTGCCTGTGAACTAAAACTTTGCAACATCTCTGCCAGTGTCCAACCTGCTTGGTCATGTAAATGTGGCTAGAGAGACTCCACAACTGGGCAGAGAAACAAATTGATATTGACACTGCTCAGCTGGTTGTTGAGGGCATTATGTAGATGAAATGAGCCAGCTGCTGACTGATTGGAAGGCCTGGCTCATTTCAGTTTTGAGAAGTTTCTCACAGTAAACAGTGATCAGCATAAAGATCAACTTGGTCGGTGATCTGTCACTGTTGTGCCCACTACAGATTGAGCTGCAATGGACCCAGCAGTGACACAATTCTGAAATGTGGTTCATCATAACAAAATGCTTGCTGCTCACACACGCACAAGCAAACAGAAAAAGGGACTAATACCCAATGAATGCTGCAAGTAATAATTTATTCATTCACTAGAAAAGAGTAGCACAGCACAGCACAGAAACCCAGCACTTTGCATCATAAATGTGATGCTCCATCAGTGGGGAGAGCTCTGGCAGTAGTAGATCCCATGTGTATTTTAGGGAATAAGCAAGTAATAGCAAACACCACAAAAGATGTCCAGCAGTTATTAAACTGCATTATGTCAACAGTAGGGTTACCATCTGCATAAATATGCTGCTTGGCCTGAATAAAAAGCCTGCAAGTTTTGCAGTGCCCACAGCTAAAGCTCCCAGTATATTTTGATGGTAACCATGAAAAATGTCATGTATCCAGAAGTTTGATGAATAAGCTATTGGCTAGTAGGTATCCCAGATTCTTGCTCCTCCTATATGTAACATGGTTCCCTGCACCAATCATATTATAGAACCTGGAGTTGCCATGTAAGATGTACTAAAATATGTGAACTATTTTGGAAATTATGGATGTATGGCAGTTAAATTCAGTGACAATGTTCACTTGGTTGCTCAAGGTAGATGAGCAGCTCTGTGGCTATAATTAAGAAGCTCTGTCTAGGTGCCATGCTCACTGAAATGCATTGTCAATCAAAGACAGAGATTAGCCACCTGACAAAAAACTCTGCTGCAAATCCAAAGCCTGTGCATCAAAAAGACTGACAGTGCAGCAATTACATATTAAACAGACACATTATTATAAGGGATGCCTTTTTTAGGTGATCGTGTGCACTGTTAGCCCACAACAAAATACTTCCTGATGCTTTTTCTAAATGTTCTGTTTGTAATGGGTGACCCTCAAAGGTAGTTAGTTTAAGTTCTTAAAAGGTAACTGACTCTATGCTGTGTTCATATGTATGAATGAATTTTAAGTCAGTTTCATTTTTTATTTTGAAATTTAATGCATTTATTTGTTGACTCTAAAGTACCGTGCCAATTAATCAGAATGTGGTTGATATATCTGTCCCCAAATAAATATTGTGCAAATATGGATTCCTGGTATGGTCAAACACTGTGGCTTTTTCCCACAGACCCAAAAAGAGGTAGGCATTGGAGGGAACCATTATGGTCCCCATAGTGGTTACACAAGATAAGATGTAGTACGTGCCATTACTGTAAATAAAAAGTAATTACTGGCAAGAATGAGTTTAGTAGCTTCAGTGATAAATTCATCAGGAAACTGATTTTGCAAAGGTGAATTCTAAACGTGAAGTTTCATGGCATGTATACTTATCCAGATCATGTTTGACTGAAGCATACAGTGATATAACATCAATTGAAATCCTTACAGATTCAGAGGACCAGGTCAACCGCTCCAGCTGGTACAAAATATCCATTGTATCTTTAACTTAAGTTGGCAGCATATAAACACGCTTTTGTAGGAAGATCAACAAATACTGATAATTTCTCAGTAAGGGAGCCTTGTCAGAATATAATAGGGCATACTGGGGGATTGACTTAGTCTTCATGAATTTTAACTTGTATATAAATGGTTGTTATTTTAGGTACTGTAGACAGCTTTCATAACTAGCATTTCATTCAAGTGATCCAATTTTGTGCTGATGAGTCCTCCAGAAAGGAGTCAATGCTGGTCTTTAATTGTCTGGTAGGATCTGATGGCAGAAGTTGATAACTTGTGGCATCAGCAAACTGCCTTAAGATCTGTTTGTACCAGAGTTTGTCCATGACTACCAACTTGCCACCCTTGTATTAAGTTTATTTAGATGTTGGTGTAATCTATTACTTCCTTTAGTGCTGCCTGCTCTTCCACAGTTAGGTTATGTTGATGATAGTCCCATGTTGTCTGAAATAAAATCTCAACCTCATGTAACAGAAAACATTAATATGTCCATAAAGCTGGTGACAACAAAGAAGCTGATCTAAATGTTGATAGAGGTCTAAAAGTAGTTTGCCTGTCAGCCGGAGATGAGATATCCAACACATCAGTCCCAGATATAGAGCTGAAGCAATTGGAATGGTCAGATATTTCTTGAAATTTCTGCAATATCTCATGAGAAATTCCTTGCCTGCCTCCAGTGCTGCTGTAGTCCCATTAGAGAGGATCTCTTTAGAAATATCACAAAATATTTTAAAATATTTGACCATTTTAATTGCTGCAACTGTAATACCTAAATCATGAACAGCATTCTGCAAAAATTCATATGGGCTACTCATGTTTCAAAACTTGTATCGCCATTTTCAGCAAGTCTACAAGGACGTGGATGTTTAGATCCAGTGGAACAGGAATTTAATTGGGGTAGCCCATGTTGAGAATTTCTTGAAGTTTAACTCGAGGACAAACTTTTGAAGTCTATGAAGACTTGAAACTGGGTTCTGGAAAAAATGAAATTCCCTTGGTGGCAGTATAGCCTAGAGGTTAGAGGAACGAGGTGTGAACAAGTTTGGTACATCCAGCAGACCAGACTTGAATTTGATTCTCACAACCTCCAGTTGCATACTGTGTGACTCTGAACAAGTCACTTAACCACCCAGTGCTCCCAGGTCGCCCCTGAAAACAGGTACTTGTGCCTAGTGGGCCTTACTCGGTAACCAAAAGACTAAAATAAAAAAATAAAATAAATGAGTAGGTGTATTCATACAAAAACAAGTGTCACACTGGAGAGGTTAATTACTTTGGTAATTTGCTTTTCAGGTCCCAGCAGTGTGTTGATTCTCCTTCTGCCTCATCTTCTTCTGCCCCATCTTGTTTTGTGTTTCTTTTTTTGTTATTTGGTTTCCTTTCTGTATTTTCAATCAGCCTGAGTCTGGTCTAAAAGAAACTCTGCAGGGTGCTACTGTGCTTGTGTGTTGTATTTTTGATTTGTGTTTGTAATGAGATGCTGATCTCTGTTTGGCCCTCTCTTGTTTTTGTGTGAAGGATCTACTTCTATTCCATCCTCTGCTATACTGGATCTCTCAGGTCTTTGACAGGCAAATACTTTCCTATCCACTGTATCTCAAAGGAGCTTGTTAGGGCTACAGTGAACGTGGCCCTGCAGACCTTTTACAATGAGTTAAGGAACTCTGCACTCCTTCCTAAAATTTTAAGAACCTGGATTGAGTAAACCCTCCCACAACCACCCACTGTGCTCAGTACCACCTCCAGCCCACTGTTCCCAGTTCCTGCTCACAAAAGTGTTCCTTTTTCCAGTGGGAGTTGTAAAAGGAGTTGCATTAACAAAAAAAGAATAAACCCTTGGGCATTTCCTTGTTTGTTTAGTTTTCAGGCACTTTCTCAATAAAGTCAGAAGCAAGAGAGAGAGAGAGAGAGAGAGAGATCAAGAGAGAGACTGCACTTCTTTCTTGTCAATTTCAGCGTCTCTCTCTCCTCAGCTATACTGGGATGAACAGCAGTTCTGCAAGAAGGAGGTTTTAAGCAAATTGTTCAAAATAATAAAACAAAAGATGATTCTAAGGCTGCTGTCACTTGTTTGGCAATATAAAGAAATTTAAGGAATGAATTGTGAGCCTCCCAGAGCAGCAGTCACTCTTGCTTAAAACATTTTGAGTGCAGGCTGCGTCGCAAGCTCCAGAAGAAAACTCAGGATTTAAATGTAAAAAAAAAGAGCAGGCTATGTTTTAATATTATGTAACCCCTCACCCCTGCCTTTCTAGCAAAATGACAGGTGGCATGCTGTTGAAGCTGACAGCAGTACCTGGTGTGGACTGGGTTTGGGGAGGATGAGGTTACATGGCACAGGGGGACCTAGGTTTGGCTACTCTGCACAGGGGCACCCAAGTAAATCCGAACACAGGAAGCAATAACTGTAATGTCCAGAACCAGGAATGGGATTCTTCAGTGTGGCTTTTATTCACATCCAAGCTGAACAAACAAAGCATAGATGGACCCCATGGGGCTACATTTCCTGGTAATGCAGATTGAGACTACAGAACACTTTATCACTGTTTCAGCCCTCAGGTTTCTAAACCCACCAGGCACACAGCCCGGATTTGCATGCAGCTTTGGGTACACAGCCCAACTTGTACACTACTTGGGTTTTTCCTACTGGCCCAGCTCCCCGCTGGCCATTCTGATCCGCGGTCCATTTGAAGAATGAACCAATTATCCTGTTGTGGCTCCCAACCACACTAGAGTCTTCGACTCCTAGAGAATTTTCCTTACAATCCCATGTCTGGGTACTTCCCTCACTGGCCAAGTGCCTGAGGCAAAGTAAATCCACAGAAGAAATCTGTAGAGGTGGACCTGGTCACTAAAGATGGGGGGCCACCCACCTCCAGCTCCCACAGCCCATACCAGCCATTTCTCTGGAAACTGAACAATTCCTTTACTGAACTTTCAAATGTAGATTCTGGGTAGACGTCTGTCACATCTCCTCTACATATTATTTGCATCCCAACAAGCTCTGGACTTGAACCTACTTTTACTTTGCTTAGCCCATTACTCTAGGCTTCCACTATTTTAGTAGTTAAATCCCCACATTGTCACACAAGTCCCAGGGTGAAAAACATAGGCCCTTTTAGCAAGAGCAGACACTCACCCTCACGTTGCAGGTGCCCCACAGGCAACTCACAAATCTTCTTGTTCTCCCAAATAAATAAACTCTGGAACAAACAGGCAGCTTTTCCTTCACAAGCAGAATTAGGGGATTGCCCCAGGAATCTGCAGGGATCCCTTTCCTGCCCCCCCCAAGGAAGGGGGCACTGAGACCGGAAAACAGCGGTCTCCACCACTTCAATTATCTTCTGTGTCTCTCTTTAAGGTGGAGACACACACCCTTTTTAAACTAAAAGTAGCCCTCTGAGAGGGCTGAGGCTCCTAGAGCCTTCACTGAGCTGCTTTCTCAGCAAGCTCCCAACTTCACACTCACTCACTGAAGACTGAAGACACTGACTTCAAAATCTCCCAACGTTCTAACCAACTCCCTTTGCTGCAGATTCCAATGTGGCTCATGCAGCTGCGATAGTTCTATTGGTGATGTCATCCCTCAGTCTCAGCTGAGACTGAGAACAGAGTGAGACAGTGTGAAACCCATTAACTGGAGTTTCAGAAGCTGCCTTCCCTGCCTACCTCTAGGTCTTACTGGGATTCTAGTAACCACGGGTAACAAGGGGGTTACAATTATATGAGTGCCTGTTGTGCTTTTCTCTATTTTAATAAGTTCTTTTCCCCAACAGTAGTATTTACATACTGCACAGCCACGCCTCTCCTAGAGCAGGTCTCTGATCAGTAGCTGTATTCATTCCCCGTTTCCCTCCCATCCAGAGATGAATACAGCTACTGATCAAGGACCCTGCAAGATGACTGCATTGCTGCTCCATTCCCCATAGCTTCATGCTTCCCCCATACAGTTTTTGCTGACATTGGGGTGCCCAATCCCCGAGTTGTCATTTACCCCTCAACCCACTCTATTGTGACACACTGGGAGCCCACCCCAGTGTGCCTAAATTATTTTTTTTTTTTAATTTTGTTTGCTTTCTGACACCGGATACCCACCTTGTGTCAGATGCCCCACCCCCAAGCCCACTTTTGCCGACGCAGTGCCCAACTCCTGTCAGCAGCAGTAACCCCACCTAATTCATGTGGCACACTGGGGAGCCCACCCCAGTGTGCCCAAAAGTACTTTTATTTTTTATCTCTAAATACAGAAAATCACCCCTGACATCTTTTTAACCTGTAAAAAGAAAATGGTCCCTTGTCTCTCCCCAGTCCCCTCCTCCATCCCCACCCTCCCACTGAGCATGCGCTTCCCCACAGCCCCCCTTACCTCCGAAGGCCGGCGTTGTCATCTTTTTCGGGCTGGGACAAGTCTGCTCTCTCCAAAACCCAACCACGCACTGAAAATTTCAGGGTAAGCCGTACAGTATAATGGGAGTAAATGGGGGGTTTCAACTTATGTTGATATCGCAGCCATTTTTAGGAATTTTGACACCAAATTTTCAACACAGGGTTCTTGGGGCCCCACCTCATGAACACTGGCACTGTCATTTCATTATTTGGTCCCAAAAGGTGATTTCACAGTCACTACACAGAATCACCTTTTGGGACTGATAAACAGAATGACAGTATGAGTGTTCATGAGGTGAGATCCTAAGAACCCCATGTTGAAAATTTGGTGAGAAAATTCCAAAAAATGCCAGTGTTACTAGCATGCATTGTGCAGTTTCAACACATGCTCGTAACTGCCATTTTTTTATATTTTCACTCCAGATTTTTAACATTGCCATTTTTTCACACCTCCTTAAGACCAGCATCTCTGTCATTTTTCACATCATGCCCAAAATGTGTTTTCACACCTGTGGCGCAGAATGGCGCGGTCGCTGTGCAAAATCAACTTTTGGGATGGACTAACAAAATGACAGTGCCACTGTTCATCAGTGGGATCCCAAAACACCCATGTTGAAAATCTGGTGAAGAAAATTCCAAAAATTACTGCATTATGAGTGTGCATTGTGCAGTTTCTTGCTCATTCATAACTTTGCCAATTTACAATATTTTCACTCCAGCTTTTCAACATTGCCATTTTTTCACACCTCCTCATGAACAGTACAGCTGTCATTTTTCACATCCTGCCCCAAACCTATTTTCCCACCTGTGGTGCAGAATGATGCAGTCGCTGTGTGAAATCACCTTTTGGGATGAATTGATGAAATGACAATGGAACTTTTCATAAGGTGGGGTCCTAAAAAGGCCATGTTGAAAATTTAGTGAAAACACTCCAAAAAGTGGCCGAGTTACATGTGGTCATTCAAACTTTTGTACACACGCTTGTAACTTTGCTCATTTTCCATATTTTCACACCCAAATATTCAATACAGCCATTTTATCACACCACCTCACAAACAGTATGGCTGTCATCTTTCACATCCTGCCCAAAATGTGTTTTCACACCTGTGGTGCAGAATGCCATTTTTCCATGGATTTGAAAATTCTCACCTACGGGGTTCATGAGGTGGGGTGATAAGAAGACTATATTCAACATTTGGGGTCAAAATATGAAAAAAATAACAAAATTATGCCCATTCCTTGCAAACAACAGAATTTATGTCCTCACTCCCCCCGTTCCCCCGAACCCATTTGGCTTCACAATACGAAACAAGCATTTGTCAGTGCCGAATGTTGATTGTGTTAGTCTGTTGAGCTCACTCACTGCCCCTCTGTCACTCGCTCAGTCTGTTTCTCCTGGTGCTGCAGGCTGCTCTTTTATACTGGGCTCCTGCCTGCATTGGCAGCTTTTTCTGCCCACTAAGAAATCTGCAGCTGTCCTGACAGAGCTCCGTTGAGGTGGCTCGCTCCCCCTCTCTCACTCGCTCATTCTGTTTCTCCTGGCACTGCAGGCTGCCCTTTTATACTGGGCTCCTGCCTCTGTTGGTGTTTTCTTCTGCCCACAAAGAAATCTAAGCAGTCCTGACACAGGTCTGTTGAGCCTGCTCACTCTCCCTCTCTCACTCACTTGTTCAGTTTCTGCCGGCACTGCAGGCTGGCCTTTTGTATTGGGCTCCTGCCTGCACTGGCACCTTTTTCTGCTCACAAAGAAATCCGCAGCTGTCCTGACAGAGCTCCATTGAGGTCACTCACTCCTCCTTTCTCACTCACTCATTCTGTTTCTCCTGGTTCTGCGGGATGCCCTTTTGTACTGGGCTCCTGCCTCTGTTGGTGCCTTTTTCTGCCCTCAAAGAAATCTGCAGCAGTCCTGACAAAGTTCTGTTGAGCTCCCTCACTCCCCTTTTCTCACTCACTCATTCTGTTTCTGCCAGTGCTGCAGGCTGCCCTTTTCTACTGGGCTCCTGACTGCATTGCTGCCTTCTTCTGCCCACAAAGACATTTGCAGCAGTTACAATAGAGCTCCGTTGAGCTCAGTCACTCCCCTCCTCTCTCACTCACCCATTCTGTGTCTCCCACTGCTGCAGGCTGCCCTTTTGTACTGGGCTCCTGCCTGCGTTGGTGGCTTTTTCTGGCCACAAAGAAATCTGAAGCAGTCCTGACACAGCTCCATTGAGCTCGCTCACTCCCCGTCTCTCACTCACTCATTCTGTTTCTGCTGGTGCTGCAAGCTAGCCTTTTGTACTGGGCTCCTGCCTGCATTGCCACCTTTTTCTGCCCACAAAGAAATCTGCAGCAGTCTTAAAGGAGCTCCATTGAGCTTGTTCACTACCACTCTGTCACTCGCTTGTTCTGTTTCTCTTGGCGCTGTAGGCTGCGCTTTTGTATGGGGCTCCTGGCTGCGTTGGCACCTTTGTCTGTCCACAAAGAAATTTGCAGCTGTCCCAACAGAGCTCCATTGAGGTCGCTCAGTCTCCCTCTCTCATGTGCTCATTCTGTTTGTCTTGGCACTGCAAGCTGTCCTTTTCTACAGGGCTCTTGCCTGCATTGGCACCTTTTTCTGCTCACAAAGAAATCTGCAGCAGTCCTGATAGAGTTCTATTGAGCTCACTCAGTCCCCCTGTCTCACTCGCTTGTACTGTTTCTCCCACCGCTGCAGGCTGGCCTTTTGTACTGGGCCCCTGCCTGCACTGATGCCTTTTTATGCCCACAAAGAAACCCACAGCAGTCCTGACAGTGCTCCGGTGAGTTTGCTAACTCCCCCTCCCTCACTCACTCTCTCGTTCTGTTTCTCCCAGTGCTGCAGGCTGCCCTTTTGTACTGGGCTCTTGCAATGGGGCCTTTTTCTGCCCACAAGCAAATCTGCAGCAGTCCCGACAGAGCTCAGTTTACCTTGGTCACTCCCCCCACTCACTCGTTCGATCTTAATCTGTCCTAAACACTGATTTCCCACAGCAACCATGCTATTCTCCGGCAAGAGTATAAAAACATATTTTATCCAGAATGTGAAAAATGGCAACTGTACTGCTCATAAGGAGGTGTGAAAAAATGCCACTGTTGAAAATGTGGCGTGAAAATATTACAAATTTTCGAAGTTACAAGGGTGCATGGAAACAGTTCAACGCATGCTTGTAACACAGTCATGTTATGGAGTTTCATCACCAAATTTTCCACACAGGGATTTTAAGACCTCTGCTCATGAACAGTGCCACTGTCATTTTCTTAATCGGTCCCAAACACTGATTTCTCACAGTGACTGCTCTATTCTGCGCTGGAACTGTAAAAACACATTTCGGCCACGATGGGAAAAATGACAGCTGTACTGCTCATAAGGAGGTGTGGGAAAATGGCAATGTTGAAAATCTAGCGTGACAATATTAGAAATCTGCGAAGTTACGAGCGTGTGTGCAAACTGCACAATGCACGCTCATAACACAGTCATTTTATGGAGTATCATCACCAAATTTTCAATATTGGCATTTTAGGACCTCTGCTCATGACCACTGTCACTGTCATTTTCTTAATCTGTCCCAAACACTAATTTTCCACAGCGACCACTCTATTCTACGCCAGAAGTGCGAAAACACATTTCAGCCAGGATGTGAACAATGACAACTATACTGTTCACAAGGAGGTGTGAAAAAATTCCAACTCTGAAAATCTGGCATGAAAATATGCAAATTCACAAAGTTACGAGCGTGCGTAGCAATTGTGCAATGCACGCTCATAAAACAGTCATTTTTTGGATTTTTTCCACCAAATTTGCAACATAGGCTTTTTGAGAGCCCACCTCATGAACACTGGCAGTGTCATTTCATTAGTCAGCCCAAAAGGTGATTCCATGCAGTGACCACAAAATCACCTTTCAGGGCCAACTAACGCCATGACAGTTCCAGAATTCATGAGGAGGGGTCCCAAAAACCCCATGTTGATCATTTGGTGCCAAAATTCCAAAAAGTGACTGAGATATGCATTAAAGTTGGAATAAAGCCATCTATTCCATTATACAGCTTACTGGCATTTCCTCAGTTCGCGGTTGGCTTTGAAGAGTGCAGATGTGTTCCCGGTCCTCCGAAGATCGTTGTGCCAAGCTCCGGAGGTAAGTATGGAGTGAGGGGGGTGTGGGGAGGAAGGATGGCAGTGGGTGGGCCGCAGGTTGCGGGAGGGGGCAGGGAGACCACTGAGGGACAGTTTCCTTTTACAGGTTAAAAAAAAGACATCAGGGACATTTTTTATTTACAGGGGCTTGTGGCAGCTGGGGTGGGCTCCCAGTGTGCCACTGGAGTCTTTCTTTGGGGGGTACAAGCTGTAGCCGACCGAGGGGTGGGGCACCCCATCGGCACACACAAACAAAGGGGTGACATTATGCTGACGGGATCGGCACCCGCTGGCAGACAGTATAAGCAGGGTGGGGTTTTGATAATGCCAACGGGGAGTGGGCTCCCCTGTTGGCAACATAAACATTGGGTCACTGAAGCCGATGGGGCTAGGGGTCCCAGTCAGCAAATAGACATGGTGGGGGGGTTAATATTGTTTGTGAACACGGCTGCAAACCACTGCCATGTTCACAAACAATATCAGTGTGTCAAGATCCCTCCCTGCAATGACGGGCCACTCCCTCACTGCAGCGAATGGCTTACGCTGCAATGACGAGGTGGCCCCTGCTTGCAGCGACTAAAGTTTTACAAGTTGGTGGCACGCTGGCTGAACTAGTGTCAGCAGCAGCATGCCATAGCATTGGAGGATGCTGGACAAACCTTTAAAGGCGGTGGGGGCATTGGCCACAACAGTGCTGTGGCTCCGCAACCTGCTTGTGGAGAGAAAGCTGCCGCAATATGTTTTTTGCACATGTGTGCAATCAACATAAAAATGACAATGGTATGCCCATTCCTTGCAAATGACGGGATTCATGCCCTCTTGCTCCCCCCGCCCATCATCCCCCCAAGCCCAAGACACACACAAATCAAGTTAATGCATTAGCAGCCCTAGTGGCTCTGCCAGACTTTGTTTTTCTTTTGCTCTGACTCCACCTTTTCATGTGATATCAATTTTTTCTGCTGATTAAGTTCATAACTTGTGAACTCAGGTTGGTTCTTAAAAGTCAGTAATTGTTTTTTGAGGTCCATTGTTTTTCATCCTGCTCAAGTAGGATATAAACAAGCACACAAGAACAGTTAAAGCCTCTTCCGAATGTTTTCTCTAAGTGTCTTGTATGAAGCCCCCACTGAGGTGTTTCTCAAAACAGTTTTTTGTGGTGCTCAATCCTTGTCTTTATATTGCTGAAATAAGACTTCATCATGATAAATATTTATCTCCTTTAAATTAAGCTTCTGATACTATTGGAATAGAAACTTCAGACCTGTGCCTATTGATGTAGTTGAGTCAGAAACAAAGCCACATATACTCCTTGCTTCTATGCAGTATCTCATCAACACTGCTGTGTTCTCAAAGCAGCTAAATGTTGATCCAGTATCTGAAGCCTTGCTCAGTATAATGTCTTTGTCATCACTCATGTCCGTAAAATAGTTCAACTGTAGAAACTGCAAAGACAGAGTTCAAGGTAAAATACCAAGTCTAATTTAGTGGAGAATAAAATGGGTGTACCTGAAAAAAATGGAAAGATGAAACAGAGCTGGTAAAATGTATAATGACAGGGACTGCTCTTGAGGCATAATCTCTCCACAGAAAAAGAGCAATGTGTATGGAATGTATCCAAAATTAAACACAGGCGGTGCAGCAAAAACAAAATGGCAAGACAGTGACTGAATGGGAGTCCTTTGACAAACAAACTTGCAGCTAGCAGACTTGAAACATTCCTGTTCAATTATTACAGAAGCCATGCTATTTGAAAAAAGCAAGAAGCACAAGAGTAAAACACACGGACCATGCACACATGGCAACAGAATGGGTGCAAGAAAATTAGAAAGGTACTACAAAAGCTACAAATTGTTGCACTCACTTACTGATTATAATGTAATAAAAAGGACAAATACCTGGCAATTGTAGGAACTAGTAGAGGTGTGAGGTCCCTGTTTCTATAAGTGAGCTGCATTAAAGGTGAACTTTTTCATGTTATGGATGTTCTGGCCACTCTCAAAACTTCAGTGAATTTCCTCAGGGTGAGAGTTTCAGAGACTGAAACCAGGACTGGTGATCTGGAGGGCTGGGACCATCCGGCTGAAAGACATCTGGCCCTTGTTGAGAAGGAGGCGATGTAACAATATTCTTCTTTTTGGTCTCCCAGAGAAGGCTGAGGGCTCAGATTTTATAGATATTTTGCAGTGGCTCCTTCGTCAATTGTTGAACAACTATTGGGACTCTCCAATAGAAATTGATAGGGCCCACTGAGTCTCCTCAGGTCCATGACCCACGACCCCAAATGCTCACCTGTGAGCCATCATCTTCCACTTGTTACAGTATCAGGATTAGGAGCAGATTCTTTGTAAAACTCATGTTTGCAAAACTCTTGATTTTGGCAAGGTTTGAAACTTTCCCTGCAACCTGACCTTCCTAAATCGGTTATTGCTGAGAGGAAATCCTTCGATTGAGTTTGGGATTCAGCCATGGAGAAGGGTATTAGATGTTATCTTGGGCCAACTGCCACTCTCTGTGTTATCATTGGGCAGACTATTAAATCTTTTACTTGCCTCAGTAAGCTCAGCAGTTCATTTTGGATGTCATCAAATGGCAAAGCCATTGTACTTCTGATATGCGCTGTCGTCAGGACCCTAAATCAAAGCGTAGCCCAGGGATGGCACAACTGAGGAATTTTGTATCTTCATTGAGGGACCGGGCTTCAAGGCAGCATGCATTATCTTGTGATGTGGAGGCTATGGATCTGGGAAGAGAGAGACAGTGGTTTGAATCCTTTTCTTCTGTGGACCTGTGGACTACATTGTGAGGGGCTGCATCTATCCTTGGTTTGTCACTTTTATTTTTCTATATTGCACTATTGCTAACCCCTTTAAGGTTACACTACTATAGTGGTTTCTGTTCCCCCTGTTATTTTCTGACTTATTTTGAAACTTTGGGATGCTGTTCAGGCCTGGACTGCATTTATTTTATTTTTAATTTTTTGAAATTATAATTTATATTAAGTATTTCATATTACATACATTAAACACATTTTTATGACAATAACTACATTACTACAAAGTACATATAAACATTGCCAACAACATTGCACACATAAAAAAATTACACTACAACCCCTTCCCCCAGGAGCTTTAACCACATCTAACCCTACATAATATGTAAAATTCACATGGTCGTCTCTTGGTCTCTCACTTGGACCTGGTCTTTGCCCTATCGGTGTGTCCTAAGTGTATCCTGATGTTTAACCTCTTTATCCTGAAAAGACCTTACAGGTGAGTTTTTCCTTTTTCAGTCATCCCTAACCCAGCTTCTCCCTTGCCAACAGTTCTAATATTTGAATCCCTTCCTTCTCACTCAAGAATTCATAATATGGGAGCCAGCATGCCTTAAACTTTTCTGTCTGCATGTGGAGGTGTGCTGTGAGCTTTTCCTTTTCCTTAATTTGTTGGCAGCATTCCAACCACTTTGTTACTGTTTGGGGCTGGTCAAAGAGCCACTTTAAATTGCTTACTAATTGCCGCTAGTGGGACATTAAATAAGTATTTTTGCAATTGAGTGTGAATTTCACGAGTGAAATCTCCCTGCATAAGTACCTCACAATGGTCAAGAATCCACACCTACAGTATATCTTCCATGACTTGGCATACATTGCCCCAATATTTCCTGATCTTTAGGTGCCCCCAGAAAATATGTCCATGTGTTCCAATCTGGCCACAACTTCTCGAACACTCGTCTGATTGGAACCTTCCATAATGCTTTGTTATAACTGGAGTCCTAAAGAAACGGGCTAGCACCTGCCATCAGCATTCCCTCCATGAGGGTGATGTCGTTATATGTGCTTGTTCCCATTTTTGGTCCCACCTGAATGCTGGCATTATCCTACCTATCTCTTCCTCCCATTTTTGTTGGATGGTCTGCCTATTTTGAAGGCCCTCCACTCTACTCATTTTACACAACTTAGAGATTAGATGGTCCTTCTTACCTCACTTCATCAACCTGAAACAGCAGCTTACCCACAGATGTAGATCAGTCTTTCCACACATTTCTGTTCTGTTTCCCATGGCAAAATAATGTCTTACCTGTAGAAAGCAGAAAAAGCCTTTGTGTGGCAAGCTGAATTTCCTCTGTACCTGTTGATAGCTTGTTATTGTGCCTTCGCTGCAGAACTGACCAATTCTAACATGGCCCAGTATTTCTCATCTTGCAAAAACCATACTGTCCCTTCCCAGTGGAAAATCCCTGCAAGCCATTATCTTTGTTAGGCTGCTGATTTTGTCTTCTACTTTTAGGTTTTGCAGGGAGTACCTTCAGACTCTCAAGAAGATCTTAAACCGTGGGCCGGGTAAGACATGTATCATTTTTGATTTCTGCTTATTAAGTAATAAATCGTCTATCCTCCTGGGGCCTAGCATGCTTTGCTCCATCTCCACACAGGCTAAGGGTTGGCCAGAAGCTTTGCAGGCCTCTATGTATTGCAATTGTGACACTCTGTAGTACCCTTTGATATCTGGGACTCCCAGACCTCCTCCGCCCTTCTCCATGAACAAGGTACTCCATTTTACCCTTGGTCGCTTCCCCCCATATGAATTTTTATGTCTGAGGGCAGATCCTACTGCCATCCTGCTTTCACTTGAAAAAAGGTGTTTCCGTGGAACACATCTTTTAAGAGATTTCAGTGTACCCTTCCATTCTGCAAATCTCTATGGCAGTTAAAGAAACATTCCCTTCTTTCTGTTTAATTAGAATAATGGACACAGAACTCCAAGCTGCTTTTCTATGAGAGCAAATGTGTACACCTTCCAAACAAACCTAAATAGCTTTAAAACTGTTCAAGGTGCACAAAAACAGCCAGTGTGGAAGTTGTTCAGGACAAAAAGACCTTTCTCATGAGGGTAGTCACTAATCTGAATTCTTTATATTTTGTAAAATATGCTTTTCCAAATAAACTCATTTTTTTCTCTCTGAGTGAACACAGTAGGAGTCATGCCAAACAAATGCAAATTTCTTGGAAAGTATACAAGTTACCAATATATAACCAACATGAAAGCTATTCATGACAGAATGACCTTTCAAATGAGGGTAGTCACTAATCTGAATTCATTAGATTTTTTTAAATATAGTCATCCAAAAGGTGAAAATTGTGACAAAAGTGACAATTCAGGTAATCAAATGGCCATAGTTTTAAAAATAAAATTAGTGCAGCTTAATGAATAGGCTCATTTAAAATGTCATTTTGTCTAGAACAACTTTCATACTGATGTTTTTTGCATAACTCGTATACTTTTTAGATATTTATATTTGTTTGGCATAATTCCTATGAAAAATGAAAATTGAGGTAATCAGATGGCCATAGTTTAAAAAATATAATTCTAGTAGCATAATGAATAGGCTCATTTGAAAGGCTGTGTTGCCCTGAACATTATTTGTAAGTTGTATACTTTTAGAGATATTTACATTTGTTTAGCATAACTCCTATTATACTTCTACACAGCTTCAACTCACAGTTCCATCAAAAGAAAGCTATCCCAAGGGCAAATTTTACTGACTTGAAAGTTCACTCCCTGACACAAGCTATAAATCAAGTGACGCTTCATTTTAAAACCCTCTGTGTGTGTCTGTGCTAGCATTAGTAAATGACAATGATTAAAAACACAAGGAAACATAAGCTTAAAAAACAGCTGACACCTTCAAGATGATGTTAACAAAACATAATATTTAAAGTTCAGCTTGTATTTCACATTAGTTCTTTATTCCTCCTCCCCATTATTTATTGCTGAGGTCAATTGTATGAAAACCGGATTTTTGCTCCTGAAGAGTTCATCTATTTATGTTGTCATCCCCCTACCTGAGGTCATAATGCACTGCTTGTGACATCACAGTTACTCTTATGTCAACATATTATGATGTCACAACAGAGCATTATGACTTGAAGTAAAGAGTAAGCTATAGAGGCAGATTAACTTTAAAGTATCTGCAAGGGATAAAAATCATGTATTCATGTACATTTTCTCAGTAATAAATAATGAGGAGGAGAAATCTAGAATATACATGGACTACAAAACACAGAATTTTACTTTATTATGTTTTTCAAAGTTTTCTTTGCGGCGTCAGTAGATCTTTAAGCAATACATAGTAAATAATGTTAAAAGTCCTATAAATATGAAAATATGTATGTGTTAAGTGAAAAATAGGTTAGAAGACAACCAGCCCTACTGTAAGTTACGCATTCACCAGATGTTTCACACAGTACTGTTCAGATACATTTTTTTCTTAAACTCTGTGTACAATAAGCCCATGTTACTCATGAATAGTCAAACTTATACTATCTTAAACATGATACATCTGCAATTCAGCAACAAGTGACTAGTGTATGTGTACATTCAAAACCCAAACCTAACACATACCCCCTTGTAATTAAGATACTGTTATCCTAATATATCCATGTATCAACATGTGTCCATATGTACCTAATCTGCTGTTGTATTAAATAACAGTTCTATAAATCTAAAACCAAAACAAAACGCAACTGACAGCTTCAGCTTTTATTCAGGCACAGTTAAAATAGGGATCCTTTAGAGGTATGAATATAATTTATAAAAATAGAGACATTTCAAACAGCTGCACATAAGTAATCAATTTCTGTTCCACTTCCTTCACACAATGACATCTCTGGGCCTGTCACAAGTGGTTACTATGGTGACTCACCAGGGTGGTCACATATTGGACTTGGTATTCTCACTGAGGCTTGAGATTGATAACCTCAAGAGAGATCGGGTTGTTTGGTCCAATCATTGCACAGTTGAGTTCTTGCTCAAGGCCTCCCTGAGATCCCACCCCCTGCAGAGATGGTAAGCTGCCACCCTTTAAGGGGTTTGACCCCAGAGGGTTTTATGGCAGTAGTGGACCTAACTAGTGTGGGCACTGCATGCAGATGGTGTGTGAGTGAAGCAGTCGCTGCCTATAATAGCTCGATGGCTGGGGCACTCGACTCCCTTGCACCGGTCCATGTATGACCCAAATCCTCTCACCTGAGGTCCCCGTGGTTTGACTGGGAGCTCAAGGTGTTGAAAATCAAGGGTTGGAGGCTGGAGCACTGCTGGCAGAGGACTGGGCTGGAGGAGGACAGACTAGCCCTGCATACACACTATGGTGTGTACCGGGGGCAATCAACCGTAAGAAGGCAGTGTTCCTGTCTAGGAAGATTGCTGCCAGGAAAAACTGATCAACTCTGCTTTTTTGGGCTGTGGACAGGCTGTTACACTCGACTTGTCTACAGCCAAAAAAAGCACTTTCTGAGGCTTTGTGCAATGAGTTTGCTCGGTTCTTCTCAGACAGGGTGTCTGACATCAGGCAGGGAATTCCACCAGTGAGCCAAATTATGGCTGACAGTGGTCACCCAGATTGTCGACATGACACTCCAGTGGAGGTGGCTGATGTCACTGAGGTGGCCTTGAGGTTGAAGCACACATATTGTGAATCGGACCCAGTACCGACTCATTTCTTAATGGGATGTGTTGACACTGTTGGCTCGGTGTTCGCCTTGATTGTCTGGTGCTCCTTGTCAGAGGGGGTCTTCCCAGATGCTTTGAAGGAGGCACTGGTGAGACCCCTTCTGAAGAAACCATCACTGGACCCTGACATCAAGGTGAATTACCGACCTGTCTCCAAACTGCCATTTCTGGGAAAGGTTGTTGAGAAGATTGTGGTGCAGCAGCTGGAAGAACCCCTCATGGCATTTGATATCTACAAGCTGCTCCAGTCTGGATTTTGTACTGGACATTGTATAGAAACCACATTTGTTCAGGTGCATAATTATCTCCTCAGGGTGAGAGACCAAGGAGAGGTGACAATTCTCATTCTCCTCGATCTCTCCTCAGCTTTTGACATGGTGGACCATTGTATGTTGCTTGATCACCTGAGGGAATGTTGTGGACTCACCAGCACTGTCATCTGCTGGTTCTAGTCCTATCTGACAAACAGGAGGCAAAGGGTGGTGATGGGGAATTTCTCCTCCTCCTCCTCTAGCCTTCTGTCTTGTGGAGTACCTCAGGTTCGGTCTTGTCACCAATGTTGTTTGACATGTATATGCTACCTCTGGGGGGGGGATCATTAGGAAGTACAGCTTGGAGTTTCACTGTTATGCTGATGATACTCAGCTGTACTTATCTTTGCCCCTGGGACACCCAATGTGGTGGAAGTACTGAACAACTGCCTGGCCAAGATTAATAACTGGATGACCTCTAGCTAGTTGTGACTGAACCCCGATAAGATGGAGGTATTGGTGGTAGAGTTGAATAGAAAGCGTGATAGGATGGACTCTGGGGCAGATACTGGAATAGTTCTGGGGTCTGTCCCATTGAAGGCCTCCTCCAGGGTGCATGATCTTGGCGTTGTTCTGGAAAGCAGATTGACATTCAAATATCAGGTGTCATCCATTGTCAGGGCTAGTTTCTTCCATCTTAGGAACATTACTAGGATCAAACACCTGGTTCTTCCCCTGGACTTCCCCACCTTGGTACATGCTTTTGTGACATCTAGACCTGACTACTGCAATGTGCTCTACCTCAGGGTCTCTGGAGGTACCCTCTGCCGACTACAGCTGATGCAGAATGCAGTTGTCAGGTTGTTGACAGGACAGCCTAAATACTGTCATGTCACCCCGGTGCTGCGTAAACTGCACTGGCTGCCTGTTCGATGGAGGGTACTCTTCAAGGTGGGCTTGCTCACCTTTAAGGCCCTACATGGACTGGGCCTGGGCTACCTGTTGGACCTTCTAACACCCACTGCACTGGTCTGCTCCCTTCGATCCTCCTTGAGGGGCCTCCTTGCGATTCCCAAGATGAGGTTAAAAATTGCCAGTGACAGAGCTTCTATTGTCACTGGCCCCGTCCTGTGGAATTCACTTCCTCCATCAGTACAGGAGGCCCCTTCAGGCATTTAAAGACAGCCTTAAAACCTACCTATTTAGTCAGGCATTCCCAGACACAGTATGGCAGTCTGGAAGTATCAGCCATTTTAGATTTATTGGGGGTCCTCTGTTTAAATGCTGATACTGAACCCTCATTTTATTGTGTTTTTAAGTATTTATTGGATGTTATTTTATGATGTCTTAATTGTTTATATGTGATTGTATGGCATGCAAAGCCTCTGGGATTGGGCACCAGAAAAATAAAATTTGCCTTGCCTTACCTTTAACTCAAGGGGTCATTTCTGAAATGTGCAGACGAGCATGGAGACCACTTTTTTCAGAGCATGCCACTACTGACAGCAACCACTTCAAGACTGCTACTACCTTCTCCTAATACAATCAGGGGAAACCAGAAGTAGTCCACCAGCACTGTGATCAATATGGTTAAGGCACATTTACCAGAAATTACTGCTTAGAAAAGAATGAGAAAATGACTGTAATGATGAGCAAATCCGAGACCAGATCTTTCTTTAGTTTGTTAGTAGTCTCCTCCCGAGTCTCATTTTTACAGTTGTGTGGGCCAAGCTCCACAGATGTTATGCCATGATCAGATTTGTAAAAGAGCACTGTGGAAGCACGTAACCGGACTGCTGTATGATGTTCTGCCCCAGTGCTCCAGCATAGTTTCCAGTGCTTCTGTTAATGCAGCCCTTCCACTTTGTGGGCCTCATAAACATACCCACTTCCTGGCACACTACTTTTCCTTTCCGGAAATGCGGATGTAATGGCTGCTATGTGCAACATGGTGGTGCAGACTTAAACTGTGCATGCACGAGTATTGTGCATATGTATGTAACTCCCACAACACGTTTGGTTAGCTGGCACCCCCCTTAAAAGAACTACTGACAACTACATGGCATACAATTTTCTTTTTGCAGAACTACACTTATGGTACCACTCCTAACATTGGAGTGTATACCAGCTCATTATTAAAGAGGATGGGGGGTGGTGGCACATACTAAAACGGGCCTTTTTATTTACAACCAGGTCCAGGGGAGAGGATGCTAGGTATATGCTAGACCTAACTGGTGAGGTGCCCCAATGATGTTCACACTAGAAGCAATAAGCGGAATGTCCAAAGCAGTAACTGGGATTTTGCAGTATGGTTTTATTTACAGATGTTACTTAAAGCAAGGTTGGTCCCCCAAATGTTTATTATTGTAATGCATGCACACTCTCTTTTCTAGGACACTTTGCTAGGCAGTACTGTTTCCACAAAAAAAATCTCTATTTCTCTTCCAAAGTGTATATCTGTGGGATGTGCCACACACTTTGAACATTTTCCACACATTTCCATTTCCAAAGTGTACATCTATGGGATGTCCCACACACTTTAAAATCCTCCTGGTGCATGGTCGTTGCCCAGGAAACATGGATGCCTATCCATGAACCACTTAGCCCTGCCTGAGACTCCAGATGGCATTCCTCATCCTTTGCCCCAAACAGTCTCTGCCATTCCTTCAGGGTTACACCAAATGAGTCTCCAAGCCCCAATGAATTGCTAAAGGCTCCCAACTTTAACTTTAAATTCAGCACAGTTGTGTTGAAAGGGGACCTGACTGGTGTGATCTAGCCTTATCTAGGGCACACACACCTCAGACAACTCCCTTAGAGAACAGTCTCAAATTCTGTATACACAGCTTAGTTGTTCCTTCCTCCTAGTCATGGAAAGAACAAAAGGCACCTTTCTTTCTTTCTCTGGTAGTTGTCAGATTCTATTCACTGTTCTTTCTTAAGGCAGCTGTGAACTTCAGAAACCTCGTGGAACTGTCCCTTGCATCCACAAGAACTGCATTCCCGATGTGATGCCTTCCTGGTAGACGGACATCTCCAAAATCCACTCTGTCCTCAAGGATAAAAAAAACTAAAGAAAGTCTAAACTTTAGCGCTCATTAAATCAATCCATATTGATTCTACCAGCTGCCGAAATATCCCAAGAACTATCCAGAGTCAAAATCTGTTTGAGAAATGAGAATATTTCGGAAGAATGGAGGCCGAGATGAAACAGGCTCTCCCTGCGCATACACCACCTACAACTCCAGATAAGTAATCTAAGCAGCCTAAGACTCAAAACACCACATCAGGCAAGTCCTTACAGGATCTGATCACTGCTATACCTCTCTCAGAAGAAACATTTCTAATGGAGTTGGCTCCACTAAAGACAACTCTTAAAGACTTTGCCTCAGATTTAAAATCCATTAAGGAAGAACTAAAGGACACTAACCAGGCAGTGGCAAATGTCTCAGCGTGTACATCCTCCCCTTGAAAAATGGCAGTCCAGACTGCAGCCCGATATGTCCTTGATCCGGCAAAAAATGAACAAACTGGAGCTGAAACTAGAAGACCTGGAGGGCCAAAACAGGCGTAACAACCTGTTTTTTTTTCGGCCTTCCTGAGGAAGCTGAGGGACACTCACCTGTGCTTTTTGCCCAGAAGTTACTCCTGAAGATCACTGGCCCTCCGCCTCACTCCACTACATACGTTGTAGAAAGGGCTTATAGATCCCTAAGACCAAGGCCTCCTTCCAGATCCAAGCCCAGACCATTCATTCTGCATTTACTCAGTTATCTGGACTGCCAACACGTATTAGCTAAAACTAAGGAGCTACAAGAGAGCAAATGGGAACATGCTGATTTAAGAATATCGCAAGACCTCCCAGTAACTACACGCCAGAAGTGAGACGAATATCATCCTTACATCACTAAAATGATTGCGGCTAGTATCAAATTCCAGATGCTATACCCAGCCAGGCTCTCAGTATTACATCAGGATACCTGGAAATCCTTCGACAATGCTGTCCAGGCTGCCCGTGAGCTTGCAATCCTGTTTCCTGATTTATTCACTCAACGTTGATCCCCTGCTTCTAAATGGTTAAGAGTTCGGTACTCAAGGTGGAATCAAAACGATCTCTAGCTGGTTTTCAAGTGTTGGTTAAAAGGGATATTCAGAGCAGATGTTGAAGTATGACCCGCTACAATTATGGCGATTTTTTCTTTGGGTTTACTCATCGAATCACTCGTGCTGTTTCAACGAGTGCTTGTAGCTCATTTTCACTCATGACAGTGATTTATGGAAAGTGCCTAATTTGTTTACACCTTCTTGATCCTGGGGAGGCTGTTTGGATGCCGGTAAACCTTGTACCCTATAGAGCTCCTTTATTTCCTCAGACATACCCACTCTCCTGAATTTCAACAAGCACCTAGGCAAATGTACGAGCAGAGAGACTACTCGAAGGTGCACACGATCGCAATTTTGTTTCTTTTGAGCGAGCTGACTGACTACATTAACCATGTGAGACAGTAAGTAATCAACCAGCTATGTTTTTTTGTTAACCCCAGTGAGTGCAGTTAACTCTGTCCTCTGTTTGCAATGCTGGGATTTCTATAGTAAAGCCATGTAAATCGGTCATGTAGTGGCTTGACACATATCCAGAACAAAGTACTTGGTTTCTTTTTTTTCTTGTTTAAGACTGAACCACAGGTGGTTTTAAAAAAGGATGGTGACTCTGATTTTTACAATTATTATCACAGCCAAGGGAATACTGTTAATAATTTAAACAGACTGAAACACCTGTTTATTATGTTATCATAGATTACTAGTAAAGTTATAGAACAGGCTCATTTCCTTATATCAGCTGAAACTATATCAAGAACTGGAGGTTAATTGTGTTTTAAGTAGAAAACAGCCACTTAGGGTTATATAGATGGCAATATTTAGTTTAAGGTTGTCAGATAGAAACCACTCATAGTCATTTCTTCTGTTCCTTGAATGCCTCCCTTTTTTTTGTTACTTTAAAAGTTCTAACCTTATCATAGACTTGGGGAGGGGGCAGGTAGATGAGTGGGAATGTCTAGCTTGGAAGCAGTCATGAACCAGATATTGGGTTTTGATCTTTCCACATTAGTCTTCTGATTTGCATTTCTTCTACCATTAATAGTTAAAAGTAGAGTGGAAAGATCAAGGGAGCACTTCCACAGAATTGGAAGTCAGGGTTTATGTAAAGGGGGTTGAGGGAAGGGGGAAGGTAGAATAATATTACGGGGAGGTCTGCCACTGGTCTGGGATTAAACATCACTAAATCAGATGTGCTGATATGGCTTTGTGTCGCAAAAATATATCTCATTTTTTGAAGAGTTCATTTCACTTATGATGGGTTTTAAATACTGTTCCTGGAATATCAAAGGAGCACAGACCCCAACCAAAAGAACCAAAGTTCTACTTCACCTTAAGAACCTGCAAATAGATGTAGCTTTTTTACAAGAGACACACTTGTTACCTAATCAAGTTAAACTATTTACGTAGAAACTGGGTGGGACAGGTATTTGGCTCAAGTTTTAACTCCCATAAAAGAGGGATGGCTATTCTCATATCCCAGAGAATCCCATTTAGATTTATTCACCTAATTTCTGACCCAGGAGGCAGATATGTGATTCTAAGGGCCCTATTGGGTCATTCAGAAGTAATATTAGGATCCATATATGGGCCGAACAATGATGACCCAGAATTTTTTGCCAGCCTCATGACTACCCTTGCCCCATGGACTTCAGTTCCAATAATTTTTGGGGGGGGGGATTGGAACTTGGTCTTGTCTAATCTGTTAGATAGATCTAGCCAGATAAAACAAAAAACAGCACCAAGACAAAAAGCACTACATGAATTAATGCATTCCATTGGCCTTACAGACCCCTGGAGGCTTTTATATCCGGACAGTAAAGAATTTACATTCCACTCCTTCCCTCATCATTCTATTTCCCAACTGGACTATCTTCTCATATCAATAGACCTACTAGCAGGTGTCTCAATGGATTACTACTCCTCCTCTAAGGTAAATTCAGATCATCATATTGCCTATCTCCTGCTTGATAACTCTCCTAATATACACAGAGATCAATTCTGGAAATTAAACAGTCAACTTTTGAAGTCTGATGAACAAATACAACTCCTTCAAACTTTCATATCTAAGTTTATGGACCTTAATGCCCCAACAATGCCCCAAAAAGATTTTTTATGGGGATCCCTGAAATGCGGTCTGAGGGGTGAATTTATTTGCCTAGTGTCTAAATGTTAAAAGCAGAGATCAGCAATCCTTATCACCATTCTGGCCCAAATAAAAGAACAAGAATGTCACCTCTCACCCTCTGCCCCATTAGAAGACTGGGTAAAAGTAGAATCTCTCCAGGCAAGATACAATCAGATACTAACTGAAAAGGCCGAGTTTCTTATGCTCCAATCCAAAATATCTTATTTTGATCAGGGGGAGAGGGCTGGAAGGCTTATGGCCCTCCGTCTTCATACTCAAATGTCAGATAAAATAGTTACCTCTATTTACTCAACTTTGGGGGTCTTGCTTACCTCACCTCCTGACATTGTGAATGCATTTCAAGAATATTATCGGCATCTATACTCAGCCCCAGTACATTCTTCCTTGTCCCATCAAATTGATAACTTTCTCCAAGATATTGACCTACCCACATTATCGGAGTCCCAGATCAAGATCCTGAAAGCTCCCATTACCCCGTCAGAGGTTCATGAAGCCATAGATTCTTTGTCACAGGATAAATCACCTGGCCAGGATGGATTCACTTCAAACTTTTATCAAACATTTAAAGAGATGATTGCTCCCATCCTCCTACTTTTCAATACATTTTTAACAAAGGTATTTCTGACACCTCCCTGACCCAGACCTTTATAATTGTTCTCCCTAGTCCTGACAAAGACCCTCTCTTTATTCCAAACTATAGACCAATTTCCCTAATTAATGTAGATCTGAAGATACTAGCCAAAAAACTTTCATCTAGACTAGGTCAGGTCTGAGACTTTCTTATTAGTCTAGAACAGATCGGGTTTGTTAAAGGGGGACTAGCATCCAACCATCTTAGAAAAATAGCCTACCTTTCCTCTGTGTCCAAGGAACTCACTTCTTCTTCTGCTGCTCTTATTTCCCTGGATGCAGAAAAGGCTTTTGATAGGGTCTCTTGGGATTATCTTTTTTTGTTATTGGCCAAATACCATATCCTGCAAGAATTTATACAATGGGTTAAAGTTTTATATACGCTACCAAAAGCACAAATTTATTGCAATGGCGTTCTTTCCACATCCTTTATTTTACCCCAGGGTACCCAACAAGGTGGCCCCCCCTCTCTCCTTACCTTTTCAACTTGTACTTGGAACCACTTATTAGGAAAATCAAAAATTCTGCGATGGTTTCTGGGATACCAACTGGCCATATGGAATACAAAATATCGGCTTATGCAGATGACTTACTCCTACTTATTACCAACCTTACCCAATCCCTCCAGGCAACCTTTCAAATAATATCGCAATTTGAGGCAATATCAAATTATAAACCAAACATGGGAAAAACAGAGGTCTTTCCCCTTAATAAATTCACAATTAGGAGAGATATTGAACACTTGGGCCTATGTTGGAATACGGAAAAATTCAAATGCCTTGGAGTCCTTCTACAGTGATAGCCACAGACGTTGCCAGCTATTTCCAGATATTTCATGAAATTTCTGAAGAGTTTCTCTCTGCTACCCCTACTGTTTAAATGCAAAAAGCATCAGATATTTCTGGAAATATCACAGAAATTTTGGGAAATAGCTGGCAGTGTCTGTGGCTACTACTGAACATCCCCTTCCCCAAGTAATGGAAAAGCTCAATCTAGATGTTCTAAATAAAACCCTATTAGAAGACTTCAAGAGGTGGTCAAAATTACCTATCTCTCTATGGGGTCGCATGAACATAACAAAAATGAATGTATTACCTCAGATCTTATACCCCTTGCAAATGTTCAATGGAGCCCTACCATTGTCATGGTGTTTGCAGATACGCAGAATCATTAATACCTTTATATGGCAAGGGAAAAAAGTTAGGCGAAATTATCTTAAACTTACCTGACAGAAAATTGATGGCGGCCTTCAAGCCCCTAACTTTTATATATACTATTTAGCTATACATCTGGTAAGAATTAGATTCTGGTTACATTCCTCAGAGGATATCCGAGAATCTATCTATTGTCCCTCCTGGGTCAGAATTGAACAGGTTCTATGTCTGGAGAATGGCATTGATCCCAAGACTCTTCCTTTCATTACCAGGAAGAATCTTCCTAAATCCTTACAGAATACACCATTGTATACCCTACATCACACCCAGCATCAACTAAATAACTTTCTCAAGGTAGATGCATACAGAGATATTGCCCGACCCCTGTTCTCTAATCCTAATTTCCTAATCTCTGGTAAAATAATTAAACTTCACCTGTTTTGGCCACATATGGGAGTGAAAAGGGTAGACGAGTTGGTTCGAGATCAAAAATTGCTCTCTTTTAAAGAAGCTAGATCCATTTTTAATTGGCCTGTGAGTCAAGCATTTAAATTTTTTCAAATATCCCATTTATTGGTATCTCACTTTGGTTCGGGGGTATGGAAAAGTCCCCTAATGTCTACTTTACTCCCATATATAGAGTCTTCCTCTAAATCTCACATCATATCCTATTCATATAAATTTCTCCTAAAAAAATTGCTATCCTAGAAGGTCAAAGGTTCTATTGGTGGGATAATATTCTATCACTGAATCCCCCCTCTAGGAACTGGCCCAGCATCTGGAAACTCCTATATAAATACATCAAGTGGGATAGGTACAGACTCATGCAATTTTACATTAATCACAATTTATACTATACACGAGTTAAACATCACCAAATGGGGATTTTATCCTCAAATCAATGTCCAAAATGTCGACAAGCTCTGGCTGATTTATTCCATATGTTATGGTCTTGTGTTAATATTAAATCCTTCTGGATGGATGTTCAAAATCGTCTTAACCCTTTACTTATGCTTGCTGACAAATTTAATCATGAAATCTGTATTTTGGGTGGTTATAGACAGGTTCAGGGGTCACAGCAGAAAGTCCATACTGCCTTAATTATTGCCTGTGCTAAAAAAGTAATATTAAGGCATTGGTTAGAATCATCTTCTCCCCTCAATTTAGAATGGTTCAAGGAAAATATGTTTGCCCTACAGGCAGAATTCATAATTGCAGGAACCACAAATAGAATGGAAAGATACAAACAAAGCTGGGAAACACTGCACACTCTTATATCGATACAATAGAACCAATTCATACTTATTTTTACCGGTATCATTTATAAAGGTTATATCCGTTGGGTATAGCTCTGTAGCCAGTACTTTAAAATTCACACTTTTTATAATAGAAATTAACAAAACCATGTGGCAGGCTGAGAAGGGGTGGGAGGGAGGACACAGACAACTTAACTACTTTACAGGTTTTTTCTCTTCTTGGACAGTAATCTGTTATCGAATGCAATAGTCCTTGTAATAGTTTATTACCAGTTGTTCGTTTCACAGCATTGCCATCTTGTCTGTTTTTGATCATTGATCAATATCTAAAATGAATAAAGTTTATTAAATAAAAAAAAAGAACTGCATTCCCTCTAACTCCCCCTGGAGTGAAACTAAAGAGTCCTGCAGGCAAACTGAAGATTTTACAAAACTAGGGAGAGAAATACCAGTGCTCCCTTTGACAGAACCTCAGTGTCAGACCTCCTGCCAGTCTAACTGACACACTTGAACTTACTGATGAACATTCTAAGCTCCCCAAGAGCAGCTGACTCTAATATGGTTATGCTGCTGTGAGAGTTCTAAATGACAAAATCATTCTTCTCTCAGGCTAGCTGAGTAAACAATGATGTCATTATGCAGAAAGCCCCTAATGACCTCCCCACCAGCTGCCTTTTCCTACCTGCCTAAGACTAGTACTAATGGAATTCTTGTAACCCGAGGGGACTGGGTTGTTACACGTAGTTATGTCAGCATTGCCATGTTGTGCAAGACTGTCTCCATTGCAAATGGCACATGTGCGAGTTTCATGCATGAGCAGTACTGTAATCGCTCCAGTAGTAGTAGTAATGTTTTATTGTTAACAAAATTAAAATTGTTTTTACAATATCGAAACATCATATTACAAAGATTAAAACAAAATGAAACCTTTAAAAACATTCATCATGTAAAAATAGAATTTACAAATAGAGGTATAACAATTTGTGAATACCAGTATTAAACCATTTTCCGTAATTTTTCATACGGTTTTAACTTTATTACCAATATGTGATTTTTCATACTCAATTATCCTACAAAATCTTGATATTCTTTGTAAGTGAAATGTATTGCATGTTTTTAAAAGATAATTGAGCTGGTACTTTGGTTCCATGTCTAATTCTGATAAAATTTCTCTTAAGTATAGGCACCTTTGGAATTTATACAATGGGCAGAATAGCAGGAGATGCATTGAGGAGTCTTCATCCTTCCCGCAAGCACATGTTTTAATCTTACCTATCCCATACAATTTCTTTGAGATACTACTCTCAGCATGTCCAAATCTGAATATTGTGAAAACTTTCCTATTAATAAGATTTTTTATTAGATACAAATATTGTTCAATTCCCAGTTGATTTTTTATGTTGTCTGCTAACCATGCACAGTGTTTGTAATTTGTTGCCAGTGCAATTTCTTTCTGCAGATAAAAATAACTTTTATACTGGCTTTTATAACTGCTTTTAAATCTTTCTGTTGAATTCCATAACGTTTAGTTAGTAATTCCAACAGCCCATATGATTTGATCATTTTTTCCAGGATGACAATGCTTAGGAAGGTAAAACCGTTAGATATATATGATAACGTCTCCTTTATCGATATCCTAGGGAGGTGTTCATCTTGCATATTGTATGCTTTAAACCAGTAATTAATTGCTCTAATTTCTGACCAGCATTTGATTGGTAATTGACCAAGTTCCAATTTCACTAAGCAAGAAACCACACTATTTGGTAGTGCCAACAGTTGTTTATAAAATTTGTTAGCCATTTTCTCTAACTGATCTATTTTTCCAAGTCCCCAGAACTCATCCCATATAAAATCTGGGAATGCACTTTAGCATTTATTACTCTCAATAATCCCCTTACTGATTGGCCTCCAAATTTATAATTGAATCTTTCAAAGAAAGGGAGAACTCTATTTAGTCTGACCATTACTGAGTTAAAATGTTCTTTCCATTTAAGATTATATGTGAATACGTTACCGAGATAACAGAATGATGTCACATATTCAATATCCTTATTCCTGCATCTTAATCTATATATCTTGCTTTTCTTAACAAAATTATTACTAAATATCATATATTTAGTTTTACTAAAATTAATCTCAAGGTCTAATTTGTCACATTCTATATAGAATTGATTTATGCTTCTGCTTATCCCTAAGTAATTCATGGATATCCATACCACGTCATTGGCGTAAGCCAGGTAAGGGCAATTCCTGGATCCCAGCTTGGGCATGTGCAGCTCTGGACTCCTGATCCCAAGCAATGCCTTATTGAGAAACAAATTGAACAAGATAGGGGATAATACACATCCCTGACAAAGGCCTGTGTTTGATGGACATATTTTAGTATGATCTCCTTTAGTGTTATAACGTACTATAGTAAAATTATCAGAGTATAAATGTTTTATTAATTGTAAGATATCTTGGTCCATACCATAATCCTGTAATACCTCCCAGAGTTTCCCCCCTCCTTACTCGGTCAAAGGCAGCCCTTACATCAATAAAAACACAGAATAACTTCTGTTTCTTTATGTTTATATATTTATCAAGTAAGAAAGGGCAAGGCATTGGTCTATTGTGGAATGCCCTGGCATGAAGCCAGCCTGTGCCTCATCCAGAATTTTCTCCTGAGTTGTCCATTTCATTGTACTATTAAGTATTATTCTTGTGAATATCTTTTGAGAATTATCCAATAAACTAATTGGTCTATAATTGCTGGAGTCTGTACATTCTTCTTTCTTAAAAATAGGGACAATTATATTACTCCTCCAGGAATCCGGTATCATTCCGGTATTTATGACAGAGGTGAATAAACCATAAAGAACCAGCACCCAGAAGGTCAGGTCATCTATGAAAATATCCATCAAGAACCCGTCGGGTCCCGGGGCTTTATGCTTTTTAACTTCACTTATTGCTCGAAAGATATCTTCTGGAGTAATTTTAAATAATAGAAGAGACCATTCCTCTTTTCCTTTGGGCAAGTCTTCCCCCTGTATGTAAAACATATCTTTGAAGTGTCTTTCCCAGGTTAATGTGTCTATATGGGCCTCATGTTCTTCTGATATTCAATCCCATCCCATTAGAACCATCTTCCAGAATTTTTTGTTGTCATTCTCATTAAGTTATTTTTTTCAAATTTACTCCACAGTTTAATTCTATATTTTCTTTTTTTTTTTTATTCAGAATCTGCTTATAGTTTTTTTCTTTTTTTTGTTCAATTCTGCTTTGTTATCTTTAGTGGGATATTTAGGCATCTTTCTTGCACATTTGTTTAAAGACTTTTTATGATTCCTACATTTTTTATTGAACCATTTGCTCCCTTTCTTTACTTTAATGGTCTTAAATCCCATTAGAATGGATGACATTAATTTCATAATTTCACTAAACTTAATAATAAATTCCACTGTGGGTTTACATTGAGTTAAGTTTGATAGTTCATCTCTAATTCCAGAGTCTTTCAATAGATGGATTGATTTGAAGTCTGACAATAAGTCTCATTTAATCCCTTTCCTTATCCTTACTATTCCTGTGTCCCCTTTTCTCTGGATTTTTATATGTGTCCACAGATCTATATTGATTTCTAATGGGCAATGTTCACTCTCTGTTTTTATTCTAACCCTAAGGTCCTTCAGGGCTGGGATCAGTTCTAATGAGATCCAACACATGTCCAGTATTGAAGAACCCTTAGTTCCAATGTATGTAAACACACCTTCTTTGTCTCCCCTTGTTCTCCCATTAATCAAGATTAGTGCTTTTTTTCTAATTGTTGGATCAGTCTCGAACCTCTTCTGCATTGCTTTTGATCTCTACTCTTCCTAGTCAAACTGACCAGGTTTGGATGCAAAGCTGCACATGCCCGAGCTAGGTCACCAGGCATTTCCTGACTATGTCCAACTCGTGCATTGAAATCTCCTACTATTATAAACTTGCAGGCAGGATCTGATATCTGGCAGCATTCTACTACCTCTGATAATTTCTCCAAGTCACTTTCTTCAGAATACTTAGATCCTTTAGGTGGGAAATAGACATTGATGATTATATAACTTAACGAGTTAACTACCATTCTTATGGACAGAATATGTTCCGAGTCTATATCTATTTCAGTATGAACCACATAGTTCAATATTTTGCAGCAGGTACTTAAACCCCCTGACAATCTACCATATTTCTTGGAACTCCTCGCTTGTTTATGAAAGCTTTTATAGCTTTGTTATGTTAACTCTTTCTTGGACCAAGTTTCCTGGAGACAGATGCATGTAAATTGTAACAGATAATGTATAAAAGAAGGGTCAGCTAATCTGTTCTTTAGACCTGCTACATTCCATGATAACATGTTATAGTCCTCAGATTTCACATATTTTTCTAAGTTATCAGTGCCCTCTAAATCATATCTATCTTCCAGATCTTGCAATATTTTATAACGGTTTGCTGTCTTCACCATATTTATCCAACATTCATTTCCTATGGCTGATTCATCCTTCCCTCCCATTTTCTCATGTTCTCCATGTAAATAAATGTCTACTCTATCCAAGATTTCAGACTTAGAGAGAATATATTTGTAATCCTTCTCATTTTTAACACCTAACGAAATTTGTCCCCATCCTCATGTTTCTTAGCATACTTAACCAGAGAGGGCAACTTGCTGTCACTAGTTAAATTCTGCAAAAGATCAATGACCTTTACCCTAAGGTTATTTTTAGTTTCATATAAGAAACTGTTTAAACCAAAGACTGATATCACCAAATCCTTCTTTTGATCAGACCTGTTATTATTATTTTTATAAAATTCTGGAAATAATGCTTTGATTTCAGTCACCCTGTCAATCTCCAATCCCATTTCCCTTAATTCAACTTTTTGGTTTTCTATAGCCTTAAGTACAAAATACTGATCTGAAAGCAATAAGATCATTTCTGTATCTATTAAGGGTCTAATAATATTAAGTTTAGACATTGGTATGTCATTATCAGTCTTATTTTTAAGGTAAATCCTAAGAGTTGTTTTAAACTTTTATTCAGTTTCTCTTCAGTTTTGTCTGGCATAATAGAAACTTTGTGCAGGGGTAGAACAAAGTCAGATTCCAAAGTTCTATATAGGAAGCACTCCAAATTCTTCTGTGCCTTCAGATACTTCCATTCCTTCTCAATTTCTAACCAGTGCTTTTTTTCTTCATTATCTAATTTGCCATTACAAAATGACTGGCTGTTCTCTTTTTTAGTTAATATTGTTGGCTCTTGTACAGGGGTTCCTTATGTCTTTTGTTTTCCTTTTTTGTTTCCTTTGCTATCCTTTTTTTAATGATTTTTTTCTTGTACCTCTTTGTTCTATTTTCCTTCCATGCCTCTAAATTTCCCTCCCTTTCCTTTCTTTTCTCTATGAGTGTAATCTTATTATGTTCTAGTTCTCTTGTTAATCGCTGCAGTATTATGGCTGACTTCTGTGCAGCGAGAGCACAGTATATTCTGTTCACCGCTCTTGCCACTCCTAAAAGCTCTCCACAGCCATATTGGCTCTGACCAAAGCTTGTTTGAGTTGTGTTAATTATATCCCAACTGGACTGCATTTACTGGAACTGTTATCTTTTTGTGATTCTACTGTGGGAGGGTTTCTTTATGGCAGATCTCATCGGGGGTTGGCATGGGAGAGTGTTTGGGGGTTAAAGTATTTTAGGGGACAGCACCTTCTGAACATGACCCAGCATGTAGCTGTATGGGACAGGAGCTTTTTGGAGCAGAACCTTTCCTTTTTCTTGAGTAATGTGATCGGTGTTGGGAGGAAGGCCTTTCTCCTTTATGTTTTTTTTTTTGTCTTGAGTAGCTCTCCAGGGTGCCCTTTGGATTGTATGCTATTCCCTGTTGTCTTTGGGTGCTCATTCTTGCATTGCCTTTCATGGCTGTACCTGTTTGCATCAGCTTGGGGGGGCACATTATGTATGACTGGTCCAACCCCATGTGCTGGCAACCCATTTGGTTTACTTGGAGTAGCACCTAGGGCCTGCAATGTCAGTGTACTATCATGATTCTCATTTTTGTCCTTCTCATTAGTTATTTTGCTCCTGTCTCGGGCTTTGAAGGGTTGTGGCATGTATTTGGGGATGCTGCCTCTTAGCCATTTGCCTGGGGGGATTACGTGCTTAATTACTTACATGGGGAATGGTGTCTCTTTGGGGCTTTGTTGTTTCATCTTGAATACCACACAGGCCTGCTCTGGGGGGATGAATATTGAATAGTGCTCAGCCTTAACCTGAGCCTGAGTGGCCTCTCTTTATGCCACTATATAAACACATGGCTGTCTTTTTCTGAGTTTGATGTCACTCTATTTTTCAGCTGCAATGGGTGTGGTGTATGTCATGTTTTGCTTCTGTTTGCCAGTTATCTTTCAGCCCACATGGTGGTTATGCTGATGTCTGGATGGTTGAGAGGGCCACTTAGTGTGGGGAGGGGGGTGACTTGACCTTGTTATGTTGTATAAAGTTATTTCTTGGAATGTGTTGGGGCCTAATAGCCCCATTAAGCATAAGTGTATTTGAACCCATCTAAGGAAGCTGGAGTGGGCAGATCATTCTTCTACAAGAAACTCACTTGCTCCCATGTGAGGTGAAGAAGTTGGGGAGACTTTGGGGTAGTCATGTTTTTGTGGCCTCATACTCTGCTAAAAGGATGGGCATAGCTGTTTTGTGTAGTAAGGGTGTCAACTGGATTACAAATCAAGGTAAATGGGATAAGCAAGGGAGGTGGGTATTGGGTCATCTGGATGACCACCCTATGTTATTAGCTCTGTATATGGCCCAAATGAAGATGGTGCCTCCTTCCTTTATGCCCTGTCTCAAGCCATTCTAGAAATGGGTGGGACAGAGGTGCGCATTTGGATTGACATGAATGTGGTGCTGGATAACCTTTGAGATAGAAGTGGGAGTGTCTCTCAATTGGAAACTATTGATTCTGCTGCTCTCCATCAGCTTATGCTGGACCATGGTTGCAAGATGTGTGGAGGTTGGGGCATCCTTGTAGCCAAGACTTCAACTGTTTTTCCCAGCCACATGGCACCTATAGCAGGATAGATAAGATTCTGGGTTCTTCTGTTATTGTGAAGGAGTCTCTTGCTACCACTATCTAGCTTATTCTTATTTCTGACCACTCTCCTGTTACTCTTATGTTTCAGCAAGGTGAACCTGGCTTTGAAGCAAAGCAGTAATAATGTAATGTTGGCCTCCTAAGGGATGCTGATTTTTAAGTATGGCTGTAGCAAGAAGTCAAAGAATACTTGGCCCACAATGGTACAGGGGTGTGTAGTGAATAAGTGGATGTGGAAGGGCCTCAAGACACATCTCAGTGGAAGGATCATCACTTCTGCTTCTGCTAGAAGAAAAGAAAAGGGAAAGGAGCTAAACTCCTTGGTGCAGCCCCTGGCAGAGTTGGAAAAGAAGCTCAAGGCAGGTGATGATGCCCCATCCCTGTTGCATGATATTTAGATGGTGCATTACCATATTAATATCCTTACTACTCAGCAGGTTGAATTTGGCCTCTATCGCACACAGCAGGCTTATTCGGAAGGGGGATAGCTCATGATGTTTTGGTTTTTGGGTCATTTTCTGTTTTCAGTTATGTTCTGTAATACTGTATATCCCATATTATGTTTTCTATATTTTCTTAATAAAGTTTACTAAATTTCAAAAAAAAAGGAAGGGGGCTAGAGAGTGGATCACCTTCTCACCTTCCATTTAAAGTAGATAACAGCAGATAGTAAAATCCTGGGTGTAATGTTGATGCAGCTGTGACTGTGGATTTGACTGGGGTTAATGCCATTTGTAGGGATTTCTATCAAGGGCTATATTCTTCTCAGATTCAGACTGTGGAAGGTCATATTAGTGGGATTCAGTAATTTTTAGCCTCTGTTTCTCTTTCTAAGCAGAGTGTAGAGCAGCGAAGGGGTATGGGAGAGTCCATTATCCCACTGGAGATCCAGGATGCCATTAGTAGTATGTGCAGGAGGAAGGCCCAGGACCCGATGGATTCCCAGTGGAGGTTTAACATGGGGTCTGTGGAGAGGGTCGCCCAAGAGTGGGCTGCCTTTAAGTGGAGATTTACAAGGTTCTTTTGGACTTGGGTAATCCCTTGCTGGCTGCTACCCTGCAGGATGCTTGGGTAGAAAGAGCCTTGCTGGATACAATGAATGATGCAACCATGTTGGTTTTAGTGAAACCAGGTAAGGATCCTTTGAAGTGCTCCACTTACCGCCCCATCCCTTTGTTAAATACATATTATAAAATCCTAGCTAAGGTCTTGGCGTTCCAGCTCAATAAGGTGCTGCCCCTCATGGTTCATCCAGACCAGGTCAGATTTATGGCTGCACGAGATGGGGTAGATCACATTAGACAGCTGATTAATTTGATGTGGGCAGTGCCTTCTTTTCTAAGTGTAGTGGCTGTTGCAGCACTGGATACCGAAAAGGCCCTTGACTCTATTGAATGGGTTTATCTTTTTGAGATTTTTACGGCCTTTGTTCTGAAGGAGACCTTTATCTGGTGGGTTTAAGTTATTTATGCTAAGCTGAGGCTAAAGTGCTGGCAAATGAGAGGTGTTCTTTAGTTTTCTAACTGGGCTGGGGCACACATCAGGGTTGCCACCATCTCTGGCCATATTTGTTTAGCAACTGTGCTGCTGGCACAGGCACTGTGTGAATCATTGTCTATTCTAGGACTGGAGACATAACTGGAGACTTATAAACCAATGCTCATTGCTGATGACATATTGCTAATTGTGAGTCAACCTGTTACCTCAGTCTCAGCTCTGATGACCTTATTAACTGGGGTTTTCTAACATCTCTGGCTTAAAAAATAAGTTGGGGGAAACTGAGCTATTGCCATTGACTACTAGGTGTACTGACCAAAGTTTACTCGGCACCAGCTTAGTGTGGGCTGCACAACCTAAAAAGTATTTGAGCTTGTGCATTTCTCCCAACTATTCTGACTGGCCATCATTAAATTTTGACCCTTTGTTTAAGGCCATGAAGGAAGGTGAGGCCTGGCAGAAACATCTTCACCTTTCCCTTTGGGGAATGCTCAGACTCTTCAGATTATGGTTCTTCACCCGGTTCTGTATTTGATACAGTATCTGCTGGAAGCAGATTTTTATTATAGTGAAGGATTTTCTGTGGGAGGGGCAACAACACAAGTTTACTGTACTTTGATTAATGGCCCCATAGTCAAGCAATGCTTTCAGGCACCCTGGTTCAAGGGATATTATCTGGCAGCAGTGCTTCATCACATTTGGATGTGGCTTCATGCAAGGTTAGTATGGGGTGTTGCTAGATGGGTCTCTATGGAGTGGCAACTGGAGAGCAGCTGTCCCCTTGAGTTCACTTTGTGGGGCCCTATCCAGAAGGATAATTGGACCTCCACTCAAGCTTATGCCCGGCATTTGTAGACAGAGCTTAGGTATTAGGTGTGATGTGGGATTTACCACTCTCTCCCTCTCCCTCTCTCTCTCTGGCCCTTGTGGCATAACCCTAGGATGCAGATGGGGGGCTACCACTCGATTGGCCTACTTGGGAAAGGGGCAGCTTAGAAGGAGTGGAAGATTTGTTCTCCCCAACAACATGGTATTTGAAGTCATTTGCTGAACTCCAATGTTAGGCTTCTTTGCCCACTTCCCAAAAGTGGCAGTTTTTACAACTCTGCCATTTGTTGTCCATGGTAGTGGGCAGTCAACTCCAGCTGCTGGGCAGGTGAACAGTGGGACAATGTGTTTGAGGCTCACTGGAGGTGGTAGGTTTAAAGACTAACCCCAAGAACTGGCTTAATTTATTAAAGGTTAAGTGGGAGAAGCCGATAGGCCATGGCCTTATGGCTAAGGAATGGGAGGGCTGTTGGGTGAATGCAAATGGGGCCTGTAGGGATGCTGCAGGGAGGATCAATGCAGCTCAAAACATTGCACTTTTTTAAAAAAATATTCTTTATTTATAGATTATTGTTATAACCACAAAAATATCTTGAAAAAGCAAAAACAAACAGCTAAAAAAAAATCCCCCCCCCATAATTCTACCACTCTCCCACCCACAATCAAGGGAGCAGAGAAATCCAGAGCAGGCCCAAACTTAGGATGATAAACTATTAACTAAAAACCTAAAAACAATTCATCAGGAATAAGTATAAAATAATACAGCTAAACCAAGTTATTGTAACCGCCATATCTAGATAGAACAGATCAACACAGGATAGAAGCATTAGAAAGGGTCTCGCTTCAAGCCAGCTAAACTGAAACTAGTGTGTGTGGCCTGCTCCATTTGGTATCATAAGAACTAAGCTGGGTTATGGACACTGGTGATCATTTTCTCCAGATGCAAACTAAAAGGGAGTTCCTGTAACCACTCTTGATAAGTTAGAGTTCTGGTCCCAGCAGTGGCAGAGAACAAGCTGTTTAACTGAAATTGAGATCACGGCCATGGAATATTTATGCTCCTTAACTGAGATTCTGCCGTTATCCCCTATTGTACACATTTCAGGGATAAATAACCAGTCTATGCCAAGAAGGGAACTGGCTTTCAATTTAATGGGATTTTTGGGATAATTCTTATGGGAGGCCATAGTGGATGGAGTTTACAACAGTCCCAAAAAATATTAAATGGGCAGCCTCAGTGGTAACACATCTAATATGATTTTGGGAGTATATAAGGCTTATTTTAAATAGTCTTTGAGGGGTATAATGTAGATTGTGAAGAATATTGACTTGCATGAGGTGAAGTTTTATCACTGGTTGCATAAGAATGCATATCCTGCAATATATGGGTCAACTTGAAATGACTAGAAGGAAATACCTTATCCCAATAAAAGCATGCCACATCAATATGAGGAAATTAACTGGTAAGGATTTGAGTGTATAGCTGAGATAGGCCATGGGGTTGAGAGGCTAAATCAACAGCCAAGCCTAAAAAGTCACTGTAATTTGTTTGCCAGCGACCTGGGCCTAAATGTTCCTGGATTGCATGTTTGAGTTGGAGAAAGTTTAAAGAGAAAACTGTTATCCAATTGGAATGTAAGACATAGGCTGTGTAGAGACATGAAAGTACCCTCATGGAGCAGGTGACAAACATTGTCAATTTTCAGCTGAGGAAGCGAATCCCTCATAAGGCATTTGCCCCCACCTTGAAATTGGGGTTACCAAATAGTGGCCGGGAAATATCTCTGTCAGAATTGCTATGTAAGGCCCTACCCAATTGTTCATGAACCCTTAAGGAAATACCAGTTACAGATTCCTAAGTCTTTTTTAGGAAGCACCCAGAAGCTAAAGACAGGCAGAGTGGAGGGTGACAATCCCAGCTGTGCAATGGCCTCTACTTCCAAGTCCAGCCATATAGGGGTATACATACAATATGGGGGTGTCTCTTTATCACCACAGTAAACCCACCTTAAACATTTACTAAGGTGACTAGCACGGTAATGGGTGGCAAAGTAAAGCAGCCTAAGCCCTCCCACCTGTTTAGAAGTGGCCAATTTATTATATGCTCATCTTGGGTGCTTATCCAAGCAAATAAAGTTAGATGTAAGAGCGAGAACTTTCCTAATCCAATTTGGGTGAAGGCACAAATTAAACATATTCAAGGGGTAGAATAAATGAGGAAAAACATTCATTTTAATAGTTATTCTACCCCAGAGTGTTATTGGAAGTAGTTTCCATCTGTCTAAATCCTGCTTTATAGCCAGTAATAGATTATCAAAGTTAAGTTTTTTAAGCTGCAACTGATTGTTATTAATATACTGTATATATCTAGATATTTGAGCTGAGTTGGAGCCCAGAAGAGATGTAACGATAATACAGCATTCAAGGGCATCACTGCTGTCTTATCAAGATTGAGCTTACAGCTGGCATCTTTGCCAAACTGATGAATGGTTTCTAGGGACACTGGTATAGATTTTGTCAGGTGGGTAATATGAAAAAGAACATCATCAGCATAAGCTGAAAGCTGTAGAGGTTTAGTGCCAAGAGGTATACCATTAATAAAGGGATGATTCCTAAGCTTATACAACAATGGCTCAAGATATAAATTGAATAAATGGTGAGATTAGGGCCAACCATGCCTGGTTCCACAGTGCAACTTCATTGATGATCAGAAGACAGCATTACAATAAATCTGAGCACTAGGAACTGAATACAGGACTTGTAGCCAGGTATGAAATGCATCTGGAAAGCCAAATTTGGTCAGTATAGCAAATAGGAAAGGTCAACTAACACTGTCAATAGCTTTCTCTGCATCTAGGGACACCAAGGCAGAAGGCACAGTGGGGTCGTCTCATGTGGAGAAAATATGTGCCAGCTTGCAAAGATGGTCTGTGGATGATATGGTTGGCATAAAGCCCGCTTGTTCCTGACATATTTATCTGGCCCAAACTCAGTTTATTCTACTTGCTAAAATCTTGGCAAATATCTTAATGTCATAGTTCATTAAAGAGATCGGCCGGTAATTATTGACCCTATCAGGAGCCTTTCTGAGTTCTGGGAGTAGAATAATCAGGGCTTCTAAAAAAGTAGGGTCCAAAACAGCGTGGTCATAAACCACAGCGTACAACTTATGTAACATAGGGACTAAGTCATCTGCAAAAACTTCATAAAAATTAGCCAACGAGCTGTCAGGACCAGTTGCCTTGTCCAGAATAAGGTCTCTGATAGCATCAAGGATTTCAGAGTGGGCAATAGGCAAACCAAGTCCACCTGTTGCTCTTTTGACAGTACTGGAAGATCCAACACCCTCAAGTAGAGCTGGATATCCAGTGCAGATCGGGATCAGAAATAGCATCACAGAGGTTGCAGTAGAACAATTTAAATTCCTTAACAATATGTCTAGTGGCAGTTTTAATACTATCATCAAAGTCAGATATTATGGAGGGCATAACCCTTGAAGCTTCCAACTTTTTTAGATGTAGCGCCATCATATGGTCTGCTTTTTCCCCTTGGTCAATATAAGTAGAATGAGTCATAAAGATAGCATATTCCGCTTTCCCACAGTGCAAAATGGCATATTTGTCCATTAGGGAAATTAATTCAAGTCTGATCATTTTTGGGATCAAAGGCACCAACTGTCCTTCAAGGCTCCAAATGTCAGATAAAAATTAAGTGGCTTAGGACATTCTTAACCATTTTCATCTAGCAGCTAGACAAATAAAGAGGCCTCTAATAAAGCACTTAAAGGCAGCCCACTCTTGGTCTACCCTCTCCACAGACCCCGTGTTAAACCTGTCAAATGTGCCTATCTGGTCTTTAATCCCTTCAACGATGGTGCTGACTTTTAAGAGCTGGTTATTAATCTTGCAGATGGTCTCCTTATCCTTTCTCACTACAAAAGTATGTTGTGGCCAAACCAAGGAATGGTCTGAGAGGACCCTAGGGACAATACCATCACAGAGAGTCCCTCTAAGGATATCTTGACTCGTGAAGAAGTAATCAGTTCTACAGAAGGAATGATGTATAAGTGAGCAAAAGGTATAGTCTTTTATGGAAGAGTTTAGGACCCACCAGGGGTCACAGAGCACTAAGGTGTCAACCAAATCACATGGGGCTCATTGCCCCGGGGATAGGCCAGCAGCTGTCTTAGTAGTTCTGTCTAGATCTGGGGTAAACACAAGATTCCAATCAACACCTATTAAAATGGGTAGGGACAGAAAGGGACTACCAATTTAGTAAAGAAAAAGGGAAAATCTATGTTGGAACCATATACACTGCCAAAAAGGACCTCTGTGAGGTCCAGCCTACCAGAAATAAAAATATACCAGCCTTCTGGATCCTCTAAACTCTGTATAATAGCGTTAGGGTAAAGCTAACACCCTGACAAATCAAAATAGCTACCCCTCTCTGCTGGGAAGCATCTCCAGCCCCAAAGACCTGAGCTATTCCCATCCTATGAAAAAGGCTAGATTCAGATGCCAAATGGTGTGTTTTCTGTAAAAAAAAGGAGCTTACAGCTAAGGTGCTTGGCATGTTTTAAAAATCTAATAGCATTTGACCTTGTATCAAGCCTCCTTTACATTCCATGTGGCATACTTAAAGAAAGAACTCGTACTCTACCCACTAACTAAGTTGGTGGTACAAAAGCCATATATCAGGCCTGAAACCAAAAATAAAAGGGACAGAAACATTCCCCACTTCCCCCACCCTCCCCTCCTTCACAAAACCTCCATGTAAAAATGAATGAAGCACACTCCCTTCCCATCCCAAACACAGAACTCCAAAAATTTAGAAGACACAACTGCATAAAAAAAGACAAACACCCCTTCCAAAATCTCAGAAACAGTAAAACCCACATTCCCTCCTCCCAAGAAACCCACAAACTGAAATATCCCCAATACCCACTGACCCCCAGTACCAAAGACTGCATCTCCAAAACCAAACTGCTCATGATGAGCGCTACCAACCTAGTAAACCCCTACCCTGATCCATTATTTGCCAAGAGTAGAATACCAGTGTAAGACCCTAAAGGAAAAAGGGGATCCTGAGTGCAGTTCGGGCAAGTGCATGAAGGCTCATCAGAAGGGGACTCCTTCCCTAGTTATTGACATTCTCTGCATGGCTTCAATACCTAAAGGAGAGAATGCATATAAATTGAATGACAGTCACCTGAAGACGCTCCCTTCAGATGTCAGAATGGAAATGAGGAGCACCGTTGAACAGGGAAGAAGGGTCTGAGTCCAGGAGTGACAAATGTTAGCCCACCCACTTGGAAAAAGGAAACAAAGGTGGAACAGAGAAAATGAGAACTATATTGGGTAATGTGTAACCAATCAAACACTCATCAGGACCCATTACAAAGGGAATGACTTGGGAAACTGAAGCTGGTTTAATGAGCTCCCTCTACCCTAGTTAAAAAAAAGGAGGGAACTAGGTATCCAGAAACAGCTCAATAAAAACAAAAGTTCCTAAATAAGTGGTGGGAGGGAGAGGGACTTGAATCAGACCCTGATAAATAAAAGCAATCTCTACACCACCAGGGATATGGTTTTCCGTAAGTGAAGGGACAGGGATTGGGGATGGGGAGGGACCACTAGACTAGCAGGGAACCTTGGACAAAAATACCGGGAAGGCTCCTGGTAATCGGGGAGGGGGGGGGAGGAATCAGTAGCCTACCAGGGAATTTTATTACTAACATACCGTGATGGTGATCAGACATTGGGGGGGGGAGGGCCCACTAGACTACCAGGACATATTTTTTTGAATGCCAGTAGGGTGAGTGGACATAAGGAGAGGGGTGAGGGACCATTAGACTACCAGGAAATTGTTTTCAATAACTGGAGGCAATTGGACATGGTGGGGGGGGACAACTGGACTACCAAGGAAATTATTTTCTACATCGCGAATGGTGATCAGACATTGGGGGAGGACCATTAGACTACCAGGGAACAATATTGTAAATATCTGGGGATGGTGATCAGAATCTGGAGAGGGAGGGACCACTAGACTGCCAGGGAAACTTATTTTTATTATACAGGGAAAGTGATTGGAGAACAAGGGAAGGGGGGAGGGACCATTACACTACCAGGGAGATTTTTTCATTCATAAAGGGTCAGCAATCAGGGACAAGGAGGAACCACTAGACCACTGGGGAGGCTTTTGTGTGCTTACGGGAATGGCAGTCCATGTTGAGGCTGTGCAAACTCCCTCGCAGCCCATGTAAATAGGCCTATAATGGGCATGCAAATGGCCAGCTAGTGCCTTGCATGCCCAATGGGCTAATTTGCATGGCTACTTTTATGAATAACATCTAGAGCACTGACGCTATTCATTATGAGGCCATATGAAGGAATGCAGGTCGGAGCAGTGCTAGAAGGGTTACAGGTAGCAGTAATGGGGTTACTGCTGCCTTTACCTATCCCTGTTCATAGCTGGATAGCATTCTACACTATCTGTCTGTGAATATAATTGTTTACCACCTAGGCAATGGCAAAGTGCAATGCAAACTTTTGTGCTGCACTTTGCAATTATTTTGTGAATCTAGCCCCTGATCTCTACTTGCTTTAAATGCTAAAATCATATATCTTCTATGATGCCTCCTCTTTAGCATATACATGTTTAACTTAGCCAGTCTCTGGTTTCCCCCTCCAACCCTTTAATCCTTATTCTGTATCTTCTTTGTATTTTTTCAGTAATATCTACTGTATTTCCTTTTTAGTGTGTGGATTCCAGACTTAAGCAGAATATTCTATGTGTGGTCTACCAAGACCTATACAGAGGAAGCAGCACATCTCTATCCCTGCTTACCGTGTTATGATTTATACAGCCAGAGACTTAAATTGCTTGTTTTAATTATAGAATGTGTGTGATATTCCCATTCTAAATTATTGCTGGCGTGCCTAGATCCTTTTTGCAAATGCTTGCCCTTAATTCTACTCCTTGAAAGGTATATATGAATAAAGGATTCCTTTTTACAAAGCGCATTATTGTACATTTTTGTGTGTTAAATGACATACCCAATTCTACTGACCACTTAAATACTTTGTCTAACTTGTTCTGTATTAATTTATAGTCTTCCATGATTTATATTAAGACCCCTATCTTTGCATCATCTGCAGATTTTGTTGTCCAGTCAAACAGTCCCTTATTCATATCTCTTATATCTACAAATATATATATATATATATATATATATATATATATAATAAAAAAACTTTGTTAGTGCATCAGTTAGGGTTATTCTACAGCAACAAAAGTGAGGAAATTCAACATTAGGGTTCCCACCCCTTGCACCCCACCCCCACCGTGCCCCCACCAACAGGCATGCATTGGGGTCATCAGCCCTAACTCTCATCCTATCCCATGTGCAAACAAGCTGAGGTGGTGCAGTGCAGGAGAATGGGGGTGAGAGGGCCGACAACCCCAACGCACACCCCAATGCCTGTTGGTGGGGGCACTGTGGGGGTGGGGTGCAAGGGGTGGGAACCCTAATGTCGAATTTCTTCACTTTTGCCACTGTAGAATAACCCTAACTGATGCATTAATGAAGTTTTTTCCATTTAATTTCCTTACTTTTTAAGAAAGAATAGAAAATTAGAAAGTTGCGCAGGTTGGTGGGAGCGTGGGGCCAGCTCCCACCAACTTGTAAGTCTTGGGCCACATTATACAGCTAATGACTAAAAAGTACATTGACAACAGCACAATCAGCCACTAAATAAATGTTAGTGTAGTAGAACAATAGAAAACGCTGTCCACAAAACGTAAACTACACCACACTATATCTCTGCAAAAAATATATTGTCCAACATGTAAACACGTCTATTAACATGTACAGGACATGCTGTCAACACCCTCTAAATTTCAAGTAAAAAGACCAAACATTGTCCAAGATATGACATGTCAAAATTCGAAATTTTCATTCATCAGAGTGGCACAATTCCACACATGTTGACAATTAACACACACAAAATGAATGAAAATGACATCCATGACACTAAGGCTAGGTATCCTATGAATTTCAAGCCACCACCACAAGCAAAACGCTGTCCACAGAACGTAAACTGCACCACGCCATATCTCCACAAAAAACATTTTCTGACACAGAAACACTGTAATTTATATCCACAGGACATGCCATCAACACCCTCCAAATTTCAAGTGAAAAGTCCAAACCATGCCAGAGATATAACATTTTAACAGATGAGATTTACATATGTCGGACTGGCACAGTTCCACACCTGTTGACATTTAACAGACACAGTGGCAGAAGACTACATCCATGACACTAAGGCTATGTAACCTATCAATTTCAAGCCACCACCACAAGCAAAATACTGTCTGCAACATGTAAAGTTTTTCTTTGGCATGTAAACACTATAATTCACATCTACAGGACACACCATAAACACTCTCCAAATTTCAAGTAAAAAGACCAAACCATTTCTGATGTATTCAATGTTAAAGATTGGTAAAAATTCCTTATCTTTTCCATTATAAAAAATCTGGCCATCTTGTCCATATCTCGCGATCAAATATAGCGATCAAAGAATTTGCAGGCTTATGAACAAAGAATTTAAAATGTTATAAATCTAGAAATTGATAGAATTGCAGTATACCACTGCCATGGTTTGGCAAGACGAAGCCCCCTGAGTAAAACCCACCCTCATTTGTCTTCCTAGGACACCCCTGGGCTGAGGAAATTGATTTTTTAATCTGCCATCTCTTCCCTTGCTTGTGATGCACGATCGTGATCAAAGAATCTCACGATCAAAGAATTTGCAGGCTCGTGATCAAAGAATTTGCAGGGTCACGATCAAAGAATAAAAAGTGTTCAAATTTTAAAAATTAACAGAATTGTGGCAAACCACACCATGGTTCATTAGAACGCCGCCCCCTGAGTAAAACCTACCTTCATTTGTCTTCCTAGCACATCCCTAGACTGAGAAAATAGATTTTTTAATCTGGCCATCTCGTCCCTCACTCACGATGCACGATCGGAATCAAAGAATCTTGCGGTCAAAGAATTTGCAGGCTCGCGATCAAAGAAATTGCTTGCCTGCGAACAAAGAGCAAGGGATGAGATGGCCAGATTTTTAAATAGATTTCTGTAACCCAGGGGTGCCCTAGACTGTTATATGAGGGTGGGTTTTGCTCAGGGAGCTTCGTTGTGCCCCATGTGAATAAAAACACATACGTTTTCATTATTCCTGGTAGTCTAGTGGCTCCCTCCCCCCGATCATGATAATATACGTGAAGATCTATGTTTCCCTGGTAGTCTAGTGCCCCCCATGTGTATTTGATTAATATCTCATTATTTTATCCCTGGTAGTCTAGTGCCCCCCATGTCTATTTATTTATATTTGTTTTTTTTTGGTTTTTTCTTCAACTCTGTTTATCTCCCCCCGACTCCGGAACTCTCTCAGACCTCTCCGCTGGCCGATGCCACTCTACCGCCCACTGTGAACCCCGCCATCCTCAAGGTCACCACTTTCTCCCCAAGCACCCCCAGGGGGACATAGGGTCCCAAGGAGATTGAAGGGGTGGTGGTGGGGCTCCAGTGTTGGGCGTGTGGTAGCAAGGCTCTGGGAGGGCCATCGCCTATCCAGGCCAGAGGGTTATTAAGTAATGTTTATGCCCCTGACATGGGACATGCAATGATGCCCAGCCCACGACGTGAGTGCTCCCACTCATGTCCAGAAGGCAGCTGCCTGACGTCTGCCCCAAGCCTGTAAGCCCCTGCTCGTGGCAGTGCCACTGGTCTCCACTGGGGGCCGCTGCCGCACCAGGTTACCCCAGATCCCTCCCCAAGAGAGGAGAGCAGTCCCTCAGATGCTCTCTCCTCTCTCTCCCCTGCAGACCCCCAGTGGTCCAGGCTCATTCCCGAACCCAGGTCACCGGCGTGGCGCAAGGTGTGGCATCCAGCACCTCAACCCTCAGCACCACTGGGCCGGCTCTTATATTTGTTGTTTACATCCCTGGTAGTCTAGCGCCCCCCCCCATCATTTAAAAAAATAAGCATTTGCTACTTCCTGGTAGTCGAGTGGCCCCTACTCTGCCGTGCAACCCCCACCACCCCACCCTTCCCCAGCCAGTGACTGGCACAGCCAGCCCTCTCACCTTTATGGCCAGCCACCGACTGTGTGTATTCACGGCTAATTCAAACAGGTGCTCTGAAATTAATTCTGAACACCTGTTTGAATTAGCACCTTAATTTCCCACAGTCAGCAGCTGGCCGTGGAGGTGAGAGATGGCTGTGCCAATCACCGGGCTTGGGAAGGGTGTGGGGTGCTATGGGCTGGCATGACTGGGTAGGGGGTGAAATACCAGACTACCAGGAAGTAGAAAATGCTTTTTTTTTCATGATGGGGGGCACTGGACTACCAGGAATATAAGGAACAAATATAAATAGACATGGGGCACTAGACTACCAGGGATAAAATAATGAGATATTAATCAAATACACATGGGGGGCCACTAGACTACCAGGGTAACAGAGATCTTTATGTATATTATCATGATGGGGAGGGGGCTGCTAGTCTACCAGGGATAATGAAAAGTTATGTGTTTTTATTCACATGGGGCACAACGAAGCCCCCTGACCAAAACCCATCCTCATATAACTGTGTAGGGCACCCCTGGGCTACAGAAAACAAATTAAAAATCTAGCCATCTCGTCCCTCACTCATGATGCACGATTGCGATCAAAGAATCTCGTAAGCAAAGATTTTGTAGGCTCATGATCAAAGATCATTAGCGAGCCGTGAACAAAGATTACAAAAGCTCAAAACTCTATTTTTGGACCAATTTGGAGAAAACCAAAGCCATGGCTCAATAGATTGGGTTCCCCTGAGTAAAACCCATCCAAGTTTTACTTCAGAAGTGACCCCTGAGCCGAGATAATTGTGTTTTTCCGATCGAAAAACTGAAAACAAGATGGCGGACCTCATGATTAAGGAATTTGTAAAATCCTCGGGAAAAAGATTCTTGAACATCGAGGCTGCACATTCTTTGATCACCAGGTGGGACCAGATGGCCAAAACCCCATTCTTTGTTCGCAAAACATACATATAAATTTTCCCATTGACTTATAATTTGAACTTAAAAGTGGCATAACTTTTGAATGCCTTAATATTGTTTCGCCAAACAAAAAGTCACATATTCGGGCACCAAAGCTCTTTCAATCGAGCCATCCCACAGAGCAGCACACCACACAATGGCCATGCAGAGCCACATCCAAAATCCTAAAAGCTGCCTTCAAAAATGGATAATTTTGCATTTTTCAGTGCCTTTGTATGCAAAGACTGTAAGTCTGACCACAATGCAATTTGGCAAATCAAGAGATCTACCATGCCCCACCATGTGTACCAAATTTCAGGCAAATCCATTGAACAGGTCCAAAGTTATTAATGCCCAAACTTTTGACTTTAGTATGTAAGTAAACACTGAACCCTAACTATAGTGGTGTGACTGTGCCACTATAATATATATATGCCCAGATATTCAAACTGCGCCATTTTGTGGCGCAAGCCCCTGCGCCGCTCAAAATAGTTGTGCAGGGGTGTGGCCATGGCGATATTCAATGGAGTTGCGCTATGGCGCAACTTCTTTGAATATCATCCCCTGGCCACACCCACTGTGCATGGCGCAGTGGAACTGCACCAGCGCAAGTGGTCTGAGTGGAGCATTGAGATGCGGTGGCACAGGTCCCATTGGGCCATGCACAGCACCTGTGATATTCAAAGGGTGACATGCAAATGGGGCCATAATTTATGCAAGGTGCAGGGGGTCCATTTGCATCTAATTATGGCCCCATTTGCATGCCATTAGCATGCAGGTGCGCCGATCCCCGATGACTTGGGCCTGGCGCCCTGCCAGGCAGCAGCAGTCGGGGACGGCGCTCCTGCAACCCGATCACGAACATAATAGTGGTTTCCTGACCCCCATTAGTCTGATCACGGGCATAATAGTGTTTCCGACCCCCATTAGCCCGATCATGGGCATAATAGTAGTTCCCCATTAGCCAGTTGCGGGCATAACGATGCTTCCCCATTGGCCCGATCGTGGGCGCGGCTGACTTTCCTCCCCAGGTAGCCTGATGGTGGTAGACATCAGACCCCAAAGTCCAAGATCCCTGGTGGTCCAGTGGACTGCGGGAAGACAGATCGCTGGTGGCATCCTCACCCCCCATCGAAATCCCTGGTGATCTGGTAGCCCCTACCCCACCACCCATAGAGCCCCTGCCCCGCTCCCCCTGTCAGCAGGCGGGCGGCAGCACCCCAACTGCCTGCGCCCGCCGCCTGCCAGCTGACAGCTCGATGCGGCTGCCGCCCATTGGTGCAGAGCATGAGCCAATGGGCATGCGCCCATGCCGCCACAAGTCAGTCCAGATATGTGAATGAATGAATTGATGAATTCATTCACATATCTGGACTGACTGCTCTGTTATAAACTCTGCATGCTGGCTCATGCTCTGCACCAATAAATGTTTCAGCTGTCGATCTCGGTCGGCAGTGAGGTGTGAGGCAGGTGAAGTGTTGCCATACCGGCTGGCCAGGCGGGGAGGCGGGGTGGTGGGGTCCATTAGGTGGGTGGGGTGGGGACCACTAGATCACCAGGGATTTCCGACATGGGGGTGAGTATGCCGCCATGATCTGTCTTCTCTGGTCCACTGGACCACCAGGGATCTTGGACTTTGGAGTCCTGATGCCGATCGGGCTACTCGGGAGTTTCAGTCATGCCCGCGATCAGGCTACTGGGGAAGGTAGTATGCCCGCGATCAGGCTAATGGAAGTACTGTTATGCCTGCAATCGGGCTAATGGAGGTGGTTACACTTCAGCCCGCGATCGAGGCATGGGGTGCGCCGCGCCGGGTGCGGGCGGGAACAAGTCAGGGCCACTCTGGTGGCAGCTGCTGGTTGGGCCTGCAATGCGGCGGCTCACCTGTGGGTGGCCTCGACTTGTTCCTGTTTTTAGCGTAACTTTGTGCAGGCACAGGTAGGGGTTGCGCCTGCGACAACTCTGCGCAGCCCGGCTGAATATCGGGCTGTGCGGTTTATGGGCACATCCCCACACATGCCTGCGCCACGATACTGATGCGCCCCAGCGTCAGGATTTATTGAGTGCACTTTTTCCTTTTCAATATCGCACTGGGGTGCATCAGTGGGTTGGGCATGGTGCAACACTATTGCGCTATGTGCAACCCTTTTGAATATCTGGGCCATAGTATATATATCTGTTGAAGAGAGTTTTACCCAGCACTGATCCCTGGAGGAGTCCACTTGTCACATCTGCTCATTCACATCTGCCCATTCTGATGCAATCACTCTTCTTCTTTTTTTTTAGTAACTTCATAAGGCACCCTAGGCACAAGTCCTTTTTTTCAGGGGCAACCCATGAGCACTAGGGAAGTTAATTGACTTGATCAGGGTCACACAGTATGCAAGTGGAGGTTGTGGGACTCAAACTCTGGTCTGCTGGATGTACCTGGCTCACTCACAGGTCATTACTCTAAACTCTAGGATATACTATTTTGACCTGCTGCTTTCTGTCATGTAGCCAGCTATCAATCCATTTATAAATGTGTTTTGGGAGTTTAATTTTCATCATTTTCCTAATAAGTGAATTGTGAGGGACTGTGTCAAGTGCTTTACTCAAGTCCTTGGATCTGCTGACATTCCTGTGTCCATTGCCTTATTGATGGGCTCAAAAAAGTTTATGCAATTTGTTTGACAAGCCTGCTTTTTAGTAAATCCATGTTGACTATTTTCGACACCCAGATTGTTTGTTATCCATTCTTGCCTATGCTCTTTACTTATCCTTTCAACAATTTTGCTAATTATACTAGTGAGGATGATTGGCCTATAGTTTTCTACCTTTGGTTTTGTGCCTTTTTGTGTATAGGAGTCACCTCAACTTGCCTCCAATCTGTGAGATGTGCACCTGTTTTAATTGATTTGTTTAGTATTACTAATAATGGCTGTATTATTTGATTTACAGTTTCTTTTAATATTCTTGAGTTTCTACCATTTGGTCCATGGGATTTAATGACCTTGGGGTTCAAAATTGTTTAGAAAAGATCTCCTTGTACTAACATACTAAGATGCCAGCAGAGTAGGCCTAAAAGTCTATCAAGTCTGCTTCAGAATCAGCATACATAGAAACATAGAAACATAGAATCTGACGGCAGATAAGGACCTCTTGGCCCACCCAGTCTGCCCATTTCCCTACCTACTGGATAAGCTGCAGATCCTAGTTAACCAGCAGCCTACTTCTTCTTACCCCCACCCCACAGAATTGCCTTATGATTGTCCCATGCATGCTTGAATTCCACCACTGATTTTGACCCACAACCTTCCTCCGAAGGCCGCTCCATGCATCCACAACCCTCTGTGAAAATACTCTTAAATTACCTCTGAGCCGCCCCCATCTTCAAATTGTGCCTCTTGATCTTGCACACCTCTTTTTGAAAGATGCTACCTCTTGGACTTTGTTGATTCCCTTGAGGTACTTGAAGGTTTCTATCATGTCCCCCTCTCCCTTCTTTCCTCGAGGCTATACATATTAAGCTCATTAAGTCTCTTCATATGTCTTCCGGTGCAGACCCTGCACCATTTTAGTGCCCTACTTCTGGACAGCTTCCATCCTGTCTATGTCTTTGAGAGATTGGGTCTCCAGACTGCACACAGTACTCCAGATGGGGTCTCACCAGCTGTCTGTACAGAGGATAATAACTTCCTGTTTTCTACTGGTGCTGCCTCTCCCTATGCATCCCAGTATCCCCAACCCTCCTTGCTGCCCTTTCACATTGCTTGCCCACCTTTAGGTCATCTGATATGACTACCCCCAGGTCCCTTTCCATTTTGTTGTTGTTAGTATCTCACCCCCATTGTGTACTGTCGTCCCTGGGTTTTGCTTCCCAGGTGCATTACCTGCACTTCTTAGCATTGAATCTAAGCTGCCATACATTTGACCATTCCTCTAACCTTGCCAAGTCCCTTCTCATCCTTTCCACCCCAGCCTGTGCATCAACTCTGTTGCAGATCTTAGTGTCATCTGCAAAGAGACATACTTTTCCTTCCAGTCCTTCCGCAATGTCGCTTATAAAGACATTGAAGAGGACCAGTCACACATACAGTCAGGACATCGTTGCTGCCCCCCCCCACCTTTCCCGCAAATCCCCCTAACCTCATCCCCATCAGAGTTTCATCTCCAGTTCTGACATTCCTCACCTTCACCCTCCCCTTATACCAGTCCCAGCCCCTTTGAATCCCTCAACTGTTTTAACAGCCACCAATTCCATAGGCAGTGCATTCCATGGGTCCACCAACGTCTCAGTAAAGTAATGTCCCCTAGTCTCCCCCACCCCGAGTCTCCCACTGGCCAGCTTCATGGAATGCCCCCTTGGTGGACCCTTCCTCCCTCATCTGGAACAACCTATTTAGGCTGACCCTGCATCATCCTGGTCACCCTCCACTGGACCCTTTCCAGATGTGCAATGTCCTTCTTCAAGTACAGGCGCCAAAACTGCACACAGTACTCTAGGTGTGATCTAACCAGGAAGTTATACAGAGGGAGAAGTACTTCACATCTCCTTTTTGGAGGTTTCCCCCAGCAATGCACCCAAGCATTCTATTTACTTTGGCTGCAGCCCTCCTACACTACTCCGAGTTATTCGTTTTGTCATCCACAATCACTCCAAGATCCTTTTCCCCCCTGAAACCTGCAGTTTCTCCCCACCCAAAAAAGTATTCCTGATCAGGGTTCCTAAATCCCAAATGAAGAGCACTGCATTTCTTGCCATTAAACTTCAGTTTCCAAGTGCACAACCGATTCTCCAGAGTCTCCAGGTCCACCTGTAGGTCTCTTCTACCCTCCTCCCCATCCACCACCACCCCCAGCTTTGAGTCATCAGCAAAGAGTCTCATCTCACTCCTGATACTGTCCCTGATGTCTGAGATGTAAACATTAAACAACAGTGGGCCCAACACCACCCCCTGTGGAACCCCACTAATGACCCCCCTTGGAGAAGATATCTCCCCCCCAACCACCACCCTCTGAAACGGCCCAGTTTGCCAACTCTCTATCCACCTCACCATCTCTTCCCCCATCCCATTCCCCCCAGCTTGTACGACAACCCTGAGTGTGGCACCAAGTCAAACGCTTTGCTGAAGTCTAGAAAGGGGACATCCACTGGCCTGCCCTGGTCCAATGCCTTTGTCACCCAATTGTAGAACTCCGCAAGGTTTCTCTGACACAATCTGCCCTGAATTAAGCCATATTTTCAGTCATCCAGATGGCCCTGTGCCCCTAGAAACACCTCCAGTCTCTCCGTCAAGATGGCCTCCATCATCTTTTCCACCACCAACGGCAGGCTGACAGGTCTGTAGTTCCCTGGCTCCTCCTATGACCCACTTTTATGGATAGGCATGACGTGAGCAATCCTCCAATCCTGAGGCACCCAACCCGTCTGAAGGGAGGAGTTAAAAAGGTCCGCCAAAGGTGCAGCAAGGACATCTGCCATCTTCTTCGGCCCTCTGGGATGAATGCCATTTGGACCCGTTGCCTTAACCCATTTTCAGGGGCTTAAGCACCTTCCTCACCCTACCAACAGGGATTTTAACATCAGAGAGCTCCTCCCATTCCACGTTCCCAGCCTGCTTCCCCCATATGGTGTTGACTTACTATCATCCCTTGTGATGACGAAAGCAAAGTATTCATTAAGTACCTCTGCCTGCTCTCTGGTCACCTCAGCCCACCCACTCTCTGACCTCAGTCTGCTAATCTGCCCCTTCACTTTCCTCCTTTCCCTGATATACCTAAAGAACCCTTCTCCTCCATTTCTGATTCCCTGTGACAACCTCTGCTCCATCTTCGCCTTGGCTGATCTCACCACCCTGGTCAACTTTTTGGGTATCCTATCATATTCCCCCCTGTCAGTGAAAAAGCAAGGATACTGAATGAATATTTCTACTCAGTATTCAAAACGGAAGAGGAGGGGGAGGTACCTAAACCAAACAAGAGAGAAACTCTGAATAGGGGTGTCAATACCAGTCCATTCACAGAAGAAAGGGTTTTGAAAGAACTATTGAAACTGAGGGTGGACAAAGCAATGGGGCCTGATGGGATTCACCCAAGAATTCTAAAAGAACTAAGGGTAGAACTAGTAACACCACTGACTACTCTCTTTAACAAATCATGAGAGGATGGGGTGGTACCTGAGGACTACAGGAGGGCAAATGTGATTTCACTTCACAAAAGTGGGAGCAGGGCAGAGGCAGGAAACTACAGACCAGTTAGTTTGACTTCAGTGGTAGGGAAAATGATGGAATCACTTCTGAAGGAAAGAATTGTTGAGTACCTAGAGGCCAGTGGGGCACAGGACCCAAGGTAACATGGTTTCACAACAGGAAGGTCATGTCAGATGAACCTAATAGATTTCTTTGACTGGGTGACCAAAGTAGTAGACCAGGGAGGGTCTGTGGATATGGCCTACCTAGATTTTAGCAAGGCATTTGACACAGACTCACACAAAAGATTAATATACAAGTTAGCCAGCCTTGGAGTGAGTCCCAAGGTGGTAGCCTTGATAAAAAAACTGTCTGGACAACAGGATGCAAAGGGTAATAGTAAACTGAGTCCACAGTGAAGAAAGAAGGGTAACTAGTGGGGTACCGCAGGATTCGGTACTGGGACCAGTCCTCTTTAATGTCTTCATACGTGACATTGGAGAGCACCTGGAAGGAAAGGTATGTCTCTTTGCAGATGACACAAAGATTTGCAACAGGGTTGATACACAAGGTGGGGTGGAAAGGATGAAAAGGGACTTGGCTAGGTTGGAGGAATGGTCAAATATGTGGCAGCTCAGATTCAATGCAAAGAAGTGCAAGGTAATGCATCTGGGAAACAAAAACCCAGGGGAAGAGTACACAATGGGGGTGAGTCAATAACAACAACAAAATTCGAAAGAAATCTAGTAGTAATTATATCAGATGACCAAAAGGTAGGCAAGCAATGTGAGAAGGCAGTAAGGAGGGCTGGGGGGATACTGGGATGCACAGGGAGAGGCACCAACAGTAGAAAACAGGAAGTTGTTATCCCTTTGTACAGACAGTTAGTGAGACCCCATCTGGAGTATTGCGTGCAATTCTGGAGACCCCATCTCTGCAAAGACATAGACAGAGTGGAGGCTGTTCAGAGGAAGGCAACCAAAATGGTGCAGGGTCTGCACCAGAAGACAAATGAGGAGAGACTAAAGCAGCTAAATATGTATATCCTTGAGGAAAGAAGGGAGAGGGAGGACATGATAAAAACTTTCAGGTATCTCAAGGGAATTAACAAAGTACAAGAGTGTAGCATCTTTCATAAGAAGAGATGTACAAGAACAAGGGGTCACAATCTGAAGATATGGGGCGGAAGGCTCAGAGGTAATGTTAGAAAGTATTTTTTCACAGAGAGGGTTGTGGATGCATGAAACAGCCCTCCTGAGGAGGTTGTGGAGTCAGGAACAGTGGGACAATTCAGGAATGCATGGGACAGGCATAAGGCAATTCTAGTGGGGGGTAGGAGGAAGTAAGCTGTTGATTAACTTGAATCTGCAGCTTATCCATCAGGTAGGGAAATGGGCAGACTAGGTGGGCCAAGCTGTCCTTATCTGCCGTCAAATTCAATGTTTCTATGTTTCTGTCCACCTCCCCTCGTGAGTGCTTATCTCTTTTCTCCCTCACACCTCCAGAACTTCCCTGGTCCACCAGCTCAGCTTCCTGTCCCTGCCAGACTTGTGTCAGACCTTCATGCATGCCTTGGTCGCCTCCAGGAGTCCTCTTTTAATAATTTCTCACTTGCTCTATGTGTCCATGTCCTGTTGGATCCCCTCTAAATGTCTCTTTAGAATCCCCTTCATACCCTCTAATTCCACTCCCCTGAAGTCCACCACTACCATTTTTGTGTGATTTTCCCCACCACCGAGGCCTAGGGAAAACCAAACCGTGGCGTGAACAATCCCCACCAGTGGGTCCCCTACAGCTAGGTTTCTAACTAGATCACAATCAATCAGGACCACATCCAGGATGTGACCATGCCTCATCAGGTCAGCCATCATCTGAGACAGGAACGCATCCTGGAAGACATCCAGCAAACGCTGCTCCTGAGTTGATGTAGATGCCATAGTGCCCCAATCAACCCCTGGCATGTTAAGGTCTGAAAAACACATAAATAACCACTGCACTCAGACCATTAAATTAGTGAGTAGCAAGAGCCAATTCAAAAAATAAATGAATTTATTAAAGCATACTTGGTAAAGAGGTCACGGCAAAAATAACACAAGTGTACTCCCCAGCGCTTTGACTCACTAATGAGTCTTCATCAGGGGGTGGCGTTGCTTGTTACTGGGAGACTTAAATACTCATATTACAGGTGCAAACTGTAAAATTAAATGTGAAATGAAACATTTAAGTTTCCTTGTTGCTGTCTTTTCACTAACCACTAGATGGTGCTGAGAATTAATTCTAGCAAAAAACTATAACTACACATATTATAATCACATAATATCAAAAACAAATAATTACTCTAAGACAATCATCTAATTCCCTAGCAATGTGCACATTAATCATTATTCAGTCATTGCAAAAATAAACATTTCATTTTTAAACAGCACATAAAATTAGCTCATAATTATCTTCATTCATTGGCTTTCAAAGACAGAAAAACAAAGAAAACATGTCCAAACCACTCTAGGTAACCAAGGCGACCGTGGCACATTCATAAGGCACCCCTCATTGTAATGAGGGATTTTTTCATTCTGGGTCCTCCTAGTAATTGAGTCCAAAACATGATGAAAAAATCCAGAGGGTTTGGGCATGAAAAAAACTAAAAAAGATTGAAGAGAAGAAGAAAGAGAGAAAAGGGAGAAAGAGAGACAAAAAATCACTACAGATAACAATTACTTTCCACTACAACTTCATTTTTTCACTAAAAATGGTTTAAGATCCCATCTGTCATGCAACATTTAAGTTTCCTTGTTGCTGTCTTTTCACTAACCACTAGATGGTTCCCCAGGACAAGAGTTCTACCTCCACCCTGACCACAGTGCTCCCTTAGATTCACCACCAGACCCTACTTGAGTTAGTCAATCTGTGTGGGTGGCCTATAAACCACCCCCCAGGTTGATCCTTTTCCTCCCAGGAGCCTGCAAGGTAACCCATAATGCCTCTACGTGTCCTTATCCCTCTCCACCCTGCACATATCAATGTCATTTCTAATGATGCGTGCCACCCAACCTCCACTACCCACAAGTCTGTCCTTCCTGAACACAGTGTACCCCATCAGGTTCGGGTCCCAGTCATGACACTGATTGGTTCAGGTTTCAGTGACTGCCACCACATCCACATCCCCTTCTGTTAGCATCACCTGAAGCTCAGGCATTTTATTTCCCATGCTTCTGGCATTAATCAGGACAACCCTCCATCCCTACCCCTTGCCCATCCCCCTACCGAAGGCCCACCAGTTAGTAGCTAGCTCTCTCTCCCTCTCGCACAGTTGGGTGCCTCTAATGAGTACCCCATCCCCCCTGCTGGGGGAGAAGGCCAAGTCCACCCTTGATTTGCCTGCCAGCAGCAGCCTCAAGCCCCAGCCCTCCCCCTTCACAAGTTTAAACCCCACCTAACTTGGATGAATTCAGTCAGTTTCTGTTTCAAAACCTCCTCCCCACCAAATTTAAATGAAGCCTATCTCTAGCATACAGACCCATGTCCTCCCAAGTTGCACCCCAGTCTCCCAACAACCCATACCCCCTAACCATATACCATGCTCTGAGCCATTCGTTAACCACCATGATTTTCTGCTTGTTTCTTACACTGGCTCTAGGCACTGGGAGGACCTCTGAGAATGAGACCATGCACCCCACAGCAGGACACACTCTGGCTAGCTCCCGGAACCTTGCCTGTATCTCCACCACACTATTACCCTCCATGTCATTTGTGCCTAGGTGCACCAAAATGTCAGGGGATCTTCTAAAGTCCCGCACCAAAGCATACACCAAGTGTTTGGTCTTGTGCACAGACACATATATGTTCTTGACCCTTACAGCACCGCCTTGCCCCTGTCTCGTCCCCTCCCACTTTATGCCCCTGATTATGGAGTCCCCAAGCAGTAGCACCTTAACCTCTTCCTTACCCTTGAGCCTATACCTCACCTCCACCTCACCACCCCCTCACTCACACTACTTCTCTTTTTATATGGACAGCATCAACAGTTTGACTGCCAGTGGTTTCCTTTACCCCCTTGTCCAGCTATCTCCCCTGTCCGACTGTTTCTCTCCTAGCTCCCTCCTGCCTCACCACTCTGGTCTGTCCCAGCAGCACTCCCATTCACCTCCTCCCCCTCCAAGCACTCAACCCTCTCGTCTGGGCCCCCCACACCCTTTCACTCCCCATACCACCCACCTGGACTGTCCAGCAGTCCTCCTATCTACCACTTCCTCATCATGGCACTTGACCCCATCCTGGTCCCCTCCATTCCTTTCCTCCCCACTTCACTCACTTCAGAAGGCCCTCTGTACACTGGGCACCAAATGTCTGCATTCACTCTTGGACCGGTGCCTCCAAGCCCAGTACTCCTCTACATTAATATTTATACCTCCTGCCCCATCTTCTTTCATTGAACCCCCACCTCCACCCAGCCAGCTCTCCCCATGGTTATTGGTCCCTTCCTTTGCCTTACGTACAGCACCTCCCTCTTCCACTATCATACTCAAACCTCCCCTGCCTTCTCCGTTCCTGCCACTCCTCAGCCATGTACTCTGCTACCCCATCCTTCCTCTCACCCTAGAATCTGACTGAACTCCTCTTTCCACCAAGGCATTGCCCCTAGCTCGAGGCCTTATAACCCTTTCATCTGTCAACAGAGCCATCCCCCCAGCACATCACTTGTTACCACAAACTTCCTGTGTATCTGGCCTAGTTTGAGCTCCTCTTCTCCACCCCCAACTGGTTGCCCCCTCCCCCAGCCCCCAAGACTCCCCTTCCCGTTTGCTAGCCCAATCACCACCATTTGGGCTTGAACCCCGAGGTCCTCGATCCCCCATCTCCCCACCCCCCAACCACTTCAGCAGATCCCCACATCCTGTGACTGTACCTTACATGCTCTCCGGCCCCAACTGTCCCCACATCATTGCCAGTTCCTTATGAAACAGATACTGTATTTCTACATGTACTCCTTGTTATTGTCTACTGCCGTTTAATTGCCTTTTTTTCTGAACACTGAGCAAACGAATTTATTGAATTTTGTTGCCATTACCTGGTCACTCTTTATACCTGAGTTGACGATCCAGGGTTTCTAACATGGTGTTTATCATTTCTTATTTAATGTAGAAGTAAAACGTGTTTGTAAGTGTCTTTCACATGTATGTGTTAAGTTTTTTTACATTGCTTTTTTTGTTTTCTGATAGTAACTTTACATTTTTTTATAAAACACTATTCAGACAAGTCATGCTATTATCACAATTTTAATTTTCCTATTCATTCTTTCCTTTTTATTTATTAGTTTTCTAAGTTTGTGTGTCATCCACAGTGGTGTTTTTCTTTTATTATTTTATTGGTGTTTGAGGGGTATGTATTCAGAAGGTAGTATGTTGATTTTATTTTACATATATTCCTCTGTAATCCTAGACATTTGTCTTTAAATTCCCTCTTGTAATTCCATTGTGTCAGTTTGTGCCTTATGCTATTATAATCTGCACAACTTAAGTCAAACTGTGTAGTACTAGTAATACCTTTTTCTTTCGTACATTTTCTATTTATTTTAAAGTCCACCATGCTGTGGTCACTATTTTCCAAGGGTTCACTTGCTTTACACCCAGTGATTAATTCCTATGAAGATGAGATTACAACATCCAGAATAGCAACTCCTCTAGTAAGGATACTAACGTTTTATTCTAAGTTATGCAATTGTGATGAATCGGTGAATTTCCTCTTTGGTGGTGATCTACCTGTACCCTTTTCCCACGTAATGCCAGGCATATCAGGACCACTGCTGAATATACCATCAGCTAGAAATGTGCAAAGTCCTCAAAATTCACTAAACAAAATATTTTGCAGAGTTTTGCTTTTCTGTGAAATTTTTCACCCACCAAAATACAGATTTTGCATTTAACAGTGACTTCACAGAATTGTAAATTAATAATAAGCTTCACGTAGTATTGTGCCAGTACTAGGGATAGTTACTGTTCCATGAAATGCTAACTTCGCCAGCAAAATTTAATTAATGCAAAATTCACACTGCACTATGGGATAGGATGTCGTATGATGCTCCATGGGAGTCAAATGTTGCTGAAAAGCATATAGGAAGCTAAGCAGGTTATGTGTGAGCACAGTGCTGCTGAGAGTCTTTCAGAGAGCACGTTGCGTTAATCTGACTGAGAATTAAATACCTGTTAAAACATTCACTAAATGTTCAATTTGTATTACAGTTTGATCCAAATTTGTTTGGGAGTGCCTTATGCTTACACAGTATTTTTTTTTTTTTTTTTGATTCACTCATTAATTAGTGTAAAGTACGTGTTTCAGTTTATACATTGAGGTGGAGATTTCTGTGGATTGTGTGGGAGAGGGGAGCAGCAGCACTGAAGAAGGTTAGGTTTAAAGATCTTGGGCAAGATTCAAAAAGCTTTGCCTGGGGCAAATTGAGCTTTGTGAATAGCTGGTATTCACAAAGCCAAGTTTGCCCCATAAACTGGGTTTGCGCCCAGGCAAAGCAGTTAGGGGGCCATAAGTCAAATGAGGGGGCAGGGACCTGCATGTCCCAGCAGTCCCATTCACAAAACATTTGCTCCATGCAAGGGCCTTTGTGAAGGTCCTTTGTGTGTAGCAAAACACCGCTGAAAATACCTGGCAGTAATCCGTTCAACCCCAGTGGTTGGCAGAGGTACTGTGGTCCCCCATCCCCATCCACGATCATCCTATCACCCACCCAGTATTAATGGAAATATTTTCTGTAGTATAGAGGTCCCATTCCAGTCTCCGATCATCCAATCACCTCCTTAGTATTAATGTAATTATTTTCTATAGGTAGTGGTCCTACCCCATTCCCCGATCATCTGATCACCCACCTGGTAACAATGTACACTATTTTCCATAGTGTTGGGCCCTACTCCATTATCCGATCTCCAACCTGATATGAACATTACTATATTTCCATAGTGTAGTGGTCACCCCAATCCCCCACCCACTCTGGTAATGACATACCACCCTGCTCCCCTCACACCCCAGCACAGCCCTCCACACACTTCCATGGTTGCCCACTGTCTGAACTGTGAATGACAGTTTACAGTATATACTACAAGCCCATTTAATTAGAGTAAATATAGCTGATTACTTGCTGCAATTTAATATTTTATAAAATGATATGTATAACTGTATTATGTTATTTATGTTGATGCTTCTTGAATATATGCTAATTTATTCTACGGTGCCCAGAACCTCCGGGAATGGACGTCTTTAAATAAAATTTTACTTACTTACTTACATTGGCTGATATGATATCATATTTCCCATTGCTGAAGTAAATCCCTGTGCTTTTGGCGTATAAAATACTGATTGAGTGTTCTCTTTCACGTTCCAGATTTCCCTCTGCTAGGAAAAAAAACCCTGCACTTTTGGCATATAAAATAGTGATTGAGTGTTCTGTTTCGCTTGCCAGATATCACTGTTCTAGAAAAAAGCCCTGAGGTTTTGGCATATAAAATAGTGAATGAACATTCTGTTTCACTTACCAGATATACAGTAACTCACCTCAAAAAAAAATGCACTTTTGGTGTATAAAATAGTGATTGAGTGTTCTGTTTCACTTGCCAGATATCACTTTTCTAGAAAAAAGCCCTGTACTTTGGGGGCTGGATATTCAGAGCAGTTGTGCATGGTGCAACTGAGTTGCACCAGTGCAACTGCAGACTTGCACCACCAAGCGATATTCAAACACTGTGGCTGTGCAGCTCAAGTCCCACTGTGCCATGGCTCAAATGTAATGTATGCAGTGCAAGTACAGTGGGCATTCCCATGAATAAGCGGCACAATGGTATATTCAACTAGAAATCACGGCGCAAGTCCTGAGCAAACCACAAGATGCTCCAGCTGGATTTGAGCCTATAAAAACTGGCTCAAACACACAGACAGCAGTGTGCAATCCTATGCCAACCCATATAGAGTGATGGATGGCACACCATTCCTGATGGAGGTGGTAATGAGGGGTGTGAGGAGGCAGGAGGAACACCTACATGGCTGACAAAGGACCCAGCAGCGATATGCCTGACAACAAGTAGCACCGTGCCCATATCACATTCGAGAACTTTAGTGAGTCATAGATAGTGGACTAGTACCACTTGAACAGGGCAATTCTGAGGCAGCTCTGTGATCTGTGCAGTGAGGAGATGCAGGTACCCACCAGATGTAGTCATGTCATGTCAGTGGAGACAAAGGTGACCACTGTAATGTGCTTGCGCACCACAGGCACCTTCCAAAGACCAACAGGGGATACCATGGGCAGCACCCGGTCAGCCACGTCCTGCCTCCTCACACAGTTCCTCAACATTCTGCTGCCACGTGCTTCGGAGTATGTAGTTTTCCCCAGCACACAGGCAGAGCATACAGCAAACATGCAGGACTTCCACAGGGTGGCACACATGCCAGGCATGATCAGGGCCGTAAACTGCACACACGTGGGCATCTGCCCACCACCTGGCCTTGAGGGGCCAGTATACATCAATAGAATAGGATATCCATCGATCAACTGCCAGATGGTGTGTGATGCCACAGGACACATAATCAATGTCTGTGCCATACACCCCAGGAGTGCACATGATGCATTCATCTGGCACAGTTCTGCACTGTGCCAGAGGTTCAAATGTGGGGACATCCCCACGGGTCACTTGGTGGGTGAGTAGGGCACAGGCCAGGGGGCTTGCGCTGCACGGCAGTGGGAAGAGGAAGGGCAGACAGGGTGGGCATGGTGGAGTGGGCAGTGGGTGACAGGGACAGGGTGGTCGCCACAACACAGCACAGTGATAACCATGTCCGTCCTCACACAAGTGACAGTGCATATCTGTTCAGGTCCTGCCTGCTTACCCCTTACTGGTGACCAGCATCCCCCATGGAGGAGAGATGCAATGAGGCATGAGCAGTATCATCGAGCGTGTCTTTGACATGCTGAAAATGCAATTCTGTTGCCTAAATAGGTCTGGCGGTGCCCTAAAATACAGCCCATTGGAAGCCTATGGCCTATTCCTGGCCTGCTGCATTCTGCACAACATGGCCATTGACTGTGGGATAGCTGTCCAGGCGGATGAGGGTGACAGCAGTGGGGATGATGGTGAGGGTATGCCAGAGGTTGGTGGGCAGCCACCACCAGTCAGGCAGGACCCCACCTGGCAGAGGAGGCCAGGCAGCATCAAGACACAATTGCACAGGAGCATTATGGAGAGCACAGGTAAGTGCACTGACACTCATGCATGGGACACACAGACCAGCATATCACACACAGTCCTGTACATGCACAGTGGGATCCATGCAGGGAATGGGGCGCACTGCAGGCATGGCGGACTCAATGGCACACAGACACACACACACACACACACACACACACACAGCACAGGCATGCACACACACACACACACACACACACACACAGGCTGACGAACATGGCATGGATCAGAAGCATGACACCGGTGCACAGGCACAGCTGGTGTGGAGCTGTCCCACCCATGCCACACAGCCCAGCAGCCTGGATGGCACACATGGGGGGCATGTGCCACAACACACATGTGCACCACCATATGCATGCTGCACCACCACTGATCACGTGTGCACTGGTCAGCAGCAGCAGACAGCAGGTCAGGGCAGCACACACTTCAGGCCAACCATGTGGTTCCCTGGACAGAGGACTGTGGGGGATCCTCTGCACATGGCCAAGCCCAGTGGCTGCCACCGATGCAAGCCCGGCCACAACTGCACTGGTCATGTGGTCCACTGACGTGATCATGGCCTCCCACATCTGGCAGAGCTCATCAATGAGCCACACAGTGCCCCTGTCCTGCTGCTTGGCCAGCTGATGCACATCTGCCCACAGTGCACACACCTCTGTGACAAGCAGCACCTGCTTCTGCATGGATGCCCACAGCAACTGGGTGTGCTCAGCTAACCATTCAGCATCCTGTGCCTCCTGGGCCAAACGCCAGGCTGCTGGGGGTGACATGGCACGCTGCCCAGCATCCCACTTTGGTGGACACTGCATGGGGGCTGAACTGGAGGTACAGTGTCCTCAGATGCACCAGCGGTGGAACCTGGGTCATGCTGCCTGGTGGTACCTGCATCATGCTGCCACGCCCTACCATCTTCTGGGCAGTGCCTTGCACTGCCGCTGCCACAACAGCACCCACGCTGGACACAGTGGTGCACCACACACCACTGTGCCGATGGAGATGGGTGGTATCTGCGCAGCCGCTGGCGCAACACTGGGCCCTGATGTTGTCTGTGATACTCCAAGGGGCATGCCAGGCACCACAGCCCCTACGCTGTCCAGGATCAGCATTAGGTCATCATCGGAGTCGGACCCGGCCTCCAGCTGAGTGTCAGCACACAGCACTGGCAGGCAGGCATCCTGCAAGAACTCAAGCAGGGTGTTATCTGACCCCAGGCCAAGGACATCCACCTGTTCTTCATAGCTGAGCCTCAGCCTGTTCCCACTCTGGATGCTGGTGGAGGTGGATGGTACGGTGTCCATGGTCACGGCCTTGGCTGCCACTGCTCTGTCCTCCCCACAAAGGCATGATGGTGCTGCAAGAAAGAAACAGAGAGCTAGTGGTGCTGTATCATCCATGTGCCTCCCCCCTCATGTGCATGTCACCGTTGCTGCTGGCCAACATGGTGCCATGTATGGCTGTGGTGACCCACGGATGTGGTATGCAGCACGGCAGTGGGCACACCTTCATGTCCATCCCACATCTGCCAGACATTTCTGTTGAGTCCATACTCACCATGCAGTGAGGGGCTGCCACCCGTCTGGGAGCCACCACCAGGCACACCCTCCATCACTGTGCAGCTGATGGTGGCTTCCACCAGCTCCTCTGTGGCCGACAGTGTTGGAGCGGTGGACGGGTCACCACCGGTTATGCTGTGGGATGCCCGTGTGGCCACCACCTTCCCTTGATCCTCCTCTTGTCTGTGCCAACCTTCCTACTGCACTCCTGCACACTGCGCTGGTGCCTGCCGTGCATGTTCACATACCTTTCCACCTCTTCCCACTCTGCCAACCTCTCTTGAGGCATGACCATGGCACCACTGAGCAGGTCCTCCCTGTCCAGGTAGGCCTCAAACAGGGCATTCTGTTCCTCTCCTGTGAAGTTGGGCCTGTTTGCATGTAGGCTCATGCTCCTTGTCTCCATCATTGCCCAACATGTCGCTACCTGTGAACAGGAACAGCATTGTGGGTCAGTGTCAGCACGGCTCATAGCATTCCCCTGTAGCAATGTTGTTTTAGGCCTCTGTTTCGCTGAGTTTGCATCCACTTACCTAACAGGTTGCAATACCGGTCTGTGACCTGTACTGTTTGTTGGCGCTTATATGGCGCATCGCATGCAAATGAGCTTGTGCGCAATGGTAATGATATGCTAGTGTACCCTACTGCACCGCACATTAGCTGATGAGGTGATTTGCATATGGCGCTGAATATTTCTTAAATGCACCATGTGCAATCGAGTTATACCAGAGCAACTCCTGTTAGCAGAATGCAGCGCCTGCGTGGTCTGGCGTGCCTGGAGTCTTGTCGTCACTTTACCGTACCATGCCTGCCATGTGTTTGATATATCTTGCATGATGCTGTGCCATTGGCGCTCCTCATGGCACTGCCTCCTACCATGCAGCTGTGCACTGTGCACGATGCGGTCTGCTGTGCATGGTCGGCACATGCGCAACACCATGCAGGGTCACATCCTGTGTCCTCTGGGTCGTGTACATGACCTCATGCACCCACCGGTCAGTGGCATTGTGTGCGTGTATGTTACTGCGCTATGCACCCTCACTGCACACTGAGATCGTGCATCCTCATATTGGGCGATTGCATCATGCTGATTGCGATTGAGCATCGTACATGTGTGGCCCCACATGTGGTTTTGGCACCAAAATTCCCCTGGCATTGCCAAATGTGGTCAAAGACATGGCACAGGGGAGAAGTAGACAGGCCAGCAACTGGTCGGATGTGGAGGTAATCAACCTCGTGGCAGTTGAGCAGCCATATGAGGGGCAGTTCTATGATCTTGTGCCCCTCCAATAGCCAAGGACCGAGGTGTGGCAGCGGGTGTCCAGGGCTCTGGAGGGGTGGACAGGGGTGGCCAGGCCCCGGAGCAGTGCCACCACAGGTATGGGTACCTTAGGAGGAAGAACCCTGAGAGGCTGCGGAGGATGCAGCCATGAGTGCAGTGTGGGGCAGTGCCACAGCCAGGAAGGTTTGCGCAGGCGGCAGGCATGCTCAGGTGTTCTGCTGTAGTGGGTGTATAGCTGCATGGCACAGTCTGCTGCAGGGGTGTGTCACAGTCCTGGTGGTCACTGCAGATCATGCATGGCTGCTGCATGTGTTGCAGTCATGCAGGCATGGGGGCCACTAGATGGATGGGGACACACCCTGCACCATGCGGGCTGTGTGGTGGCAGTGGGCTGTCAATGTGTGAATGTGTACTCATGTCCTCCCTCTCTTCTTTCCTTCCACAGGGCCAGATTACTGCAGGCAGGCCAGGGCAGCTGCGGCAGGGGTGCAGGCCCCCATTAGGGCATAGCGCCGGGCAGGTAGGCTTGGTCACATTGCTGTTATGTGTCTCTGTGGGATAACAGTGGGGATAGTGTCCAGCGATGGTCACTCCAGCCATGTGTCTACACAGCCGTGGTTGGCGCACTGTCCGTTGTGAGTGCCAGTGTAGCACCTACTTTGGTAGCCTTCTACTGGCGGGGGCGGTGTGGCGTGTGCACAGCTGCCACCGTGCATGCTGCAATAGTGCTGTCACTCTGTGCCATGTGCCCATACTCATGCACACATGTGCACACTGCACAACACTGTCTGCCTGTCTGCACCATTGTGGTGTGCTGTGTGGATGGCTGGTGTGGCCTCGCTTTCCACTGCATGCTGTGGGTTGGCCGGGGTTCACTGGGGCATGAAACTGACTGCTTGTCTTGTCCCTTCTCCTAGGTGAACACAGGATAGCAGTGTGGAGGGGTGCATGGAGGCTGTTCTTGGCCATTGACCTGATGCTGGGGTTTCAGAGGAGGATCCTGCTCTTCCAGCGGCAGCAGCTGTGGGTGATGGCTGCAATGGGGGGGCCATTGAGAGGCTGGAGCTTGCGCGGCCAGGAGGCATTGATAGGCCCCACCTGTACATAGACCCCTTTACTCTCTACTACCCTGTTTCTCTGCTGTACCCCATCCCATTGTATAGCCCCTATTTCCTGTCCCCATCTCCTCTCACCCTCACCCATCCCTGACCCTGTTATTTGTTTATACAGTTCCTTTTATTGTTATAAAGCCTTATTCTGCTACATCCCTGTGTCTGTGTCTGCTTTGCAGGTGGTGTGTGGAGCCATGCTGCAGTTATCTATTCTGCTGGGTGTTGCTGTGTCTCTGGTGTTCCTCCACCGTCCCCCGGGCCATTGCCCCTGTATTCTCTGGATGGGTGGGTCTTGTCCCTGTCCTGTGTGTGGCCCTGTGTCATGTGTCCAATGGTGGCCTTTGTCTGTCCCTGTACCTTGTGCACCTGTCTGCCTGGCCTGCTGTTTGCTTGTGGAGCTGTGCATATCCACTGTGGGCAGCACTGCGGTGCCCCTCCCCCACTATAGCCGGTGCCCTGTGTGGCTCTGTGTGGCCTGTGCCTTGCTCACCCCTGGTCACCTGCTCTGTGTTTGCATCGTCACCTGGTACTATGCCCATGGTGCCGCCTGGTGGGTGTCTGTTGCATGGCCCTGCCTCTGACATGACTGTGGTGGCAGGGTTTTGGATGGTTGCATCTTCCACAGTTGGTGAACCAGGGCTGTCTGTGCACCATCCCCTGGTGCCCTGTGTTCCCTCCAGGTCGGTGCTCCTGTGTACCCATGTGTGCCCTGCTGGTGGGGTCCTGTGTCCCTTGACCCTGTGCTTCCTTGTATCTGTGTCCCTGCAGCCTGTAGCTCTTGCCCTGCTCACTGGTTTGTGCTCAGGTCTGCTCCAGGCATCCATGGTTGCACAGGCGCATCTATGGTTCGGCCATGGCACATCTTTGCCATATTCAGCTGACTTGTGCAGGAGCATTTCAGGGGGTGCATCTTCTGAATATGGCTCCCATTTTGCCATGGCACATCTGACTTGTGTTGCACCCTGCTTGCGCCGGTGTTGGGCACATTTCTGAATATCTTCCCCTCGGTGTATAAAATACTGATTGAGTGTTTGGTTTCACTTGCCAGATTTCACAGTTCAGCATTTTCTGAGAGCGGAACCGCTGTCGGTAGGTTTTCGTGCTGATGTACCTATGCAATACCTCTTCTTTAACCTTGGCATAGTTAGTGGCATCAGTCACACTTAATTGGCTATACACCAACTGAGCTCTCCCAGACAAGTAGGGTACCAATCTTATTACCCACTGATCTTGGGGCCAGTTACAAGTCTGGGCCACCCTCTCAAAGGTGATAAGATATGCTTTGATTTCATCGCTCTCAGTAAGTTTAGTTAATTTTATGTCTGTAGGCACCACTCTCTCTGCCTGTCCTTGTGACACCTCCTGGATAGCCTTCAGGGTGTCATTCCACTTCTGGTCCTGTCACCTCCTCTCTTCTGCTTGGTTTCTTTGGTCCTCATCCCTCTGTCTTTGGTCTTCCTCCCGTTGATTCTCCATCTCGATCTGGCACATGCATAACCACTTCAAGAGTTTACTGGGGTCATCAGGTGAGGGAGGCATCTGTCTCTCTTGTGGCTTCAGGGCAGCAGCTGCCAATTCCTCATCTTTGGAATCCTTCATCTTTGATCTCATGTCAGGACCCAATCCTGGCAACAAGGGTACTCCTGTCTTCTCCCTCACTGATTGTGTTAGGTGTAATGCACTAAGGTAAGACTGTTCTCAATCCTGCATCTGTTAGAGTGTTTTTAGTGCAACACCCCCGGTATGCCTCTCAAGCAGCCTGGATGCACCAGGTTGAAATCCCACCTCTGACACCAGTATAAGCAAGTGGGTTCAATAACAGACACCAGTCAATATATGTAGTGCATAAAAACTGCTAGAACTGCGTTAATCATTTTATTTTCAAAAATGATAAAATAAAAAATTGATATTTACAGAAAATAAATTTACTTGGGTGTTACAACTTTCACACCAAAATAAATACAAAACAAATTTTTCAGGCAAGTCTTCCTTCAGGCTCCCTGCTGTTCTCTGTACATACAATATCACTTTGTGTGTAAGCTCTCACACAACCTTCCTCCTCACTTGATCAGAAGATACTGACCATCCTATCCAACACTTAGATCCTCCTAGTGGGGAGTTTTTATAGAACAGAGATGACATCACAGACATGTGACTAATTTACAAACAAAACCCTTTTTCTAAGTGTCTGTGATGTTGATCCTAAGTTCTCTTGTCTGGATGTCACCTTTATCCAAGCCTATATTAATATAAACAACTCAAGAGAAATGGTGCCTCTATTTCCAAATATCCTTTAATTAAGGACTTGGGCATCATTAGAGTACTTTGGCTCCTCTCTCTTTGGTGACCTCACTGTCCAATTCTCCATAAAAGCAACCATTTTCTGGATTGCCAGCCCTAAAGAAAGGACCTTCCCACTACCAGGCTATAACCAGGTACAAAAAATGAAATTATATTCCTTAGTATTTCTGCTGGAATCTCTAGCCTTGTCAGAAATAAATAGATGAGGGGGCGCTCCCCATTTACGTATTCTGCAAGGTTAGGAAACCACTCTTCTGTTGTTTTTATTTATACATTCTATGACTTTCCACTGCATTAAATAAACAACAATCATTGTATTTTATTTAATTTTATAAAGCAAATAAACAGTACACAGCCTAGAACATATCACTTTCTTACTAGGCTGTATTAATTCATATAACATAACTCTATGGCTTGCATAGCCACAATGGCTTTTATTTTGCAGCCATCAGGTAAACTTTTCGTTTTTGGCTTAAAGCCCAATGATGCATCTCCCTCTCTTATAGGGCTGTCTTTAAACAAAATAAACAACTTTTCCAGATAGTTGACACTACAGGGCATTTATCTGATGCCTGTAGTGTCCATTTACTTTCTTTTAAGCCCTTTTTTGGCTTCTCCAAGGAACGGACGTTATTTCTGCAGCGAGCAGCTGTGAGGAGCATTTACAGCTCCTATGGCAACAAGCCAAAAACCGAGATCCTTCTTCACATCACAGCCGCTCTGCTGCGTCTTGCTAAACTGCAACAAGCGGTTTCTTTTTGGGAATGCAGTGGCTCCAAGGATCTAGAATTGCTGCACGATCATGCACATACACCTGCATGAACATGCGCACGTTTCCTGTACGTATTTGCTCACAGTGCCTCGCATACAGCGAGCGGGGACTTTTGCAGCAAATAGGGAAAGATAGCGAGGAGCACTAAAAGGTTAAATTTTTCTCTATTTTTAATACATTGAACATTTTATCTAAGCCTCTACAGTTTAAAGACTTTGAGACTGACTAGGGGATGTTTATTATTACTTATTTTACAGTGGCAGCTCTAAATTAAGGAAGTAATGAAACAGGGATAATACAGGGAGTTAGAAATGTCAGGTTGGCCACCCTGACATGAAAATTAAGGATAGTCAGAAAAAGATTTAGAAGATAGAACAGAGTGAAAAGAAGAAATTATAGTGTTTTAATATTTAGCTGTTTTAACATCCTGCCACACCTCTCCCCACAAAGTCTGGTATCTCTTTCTAGAGACTACTCTCAGTAGTGACTGCCCCTTCTTTTTATCTTCCCAGATTTCAATGGCATCCTGTTAAGCTTCCTCCTTTTCCCCCCCCCATCATACCAGCACTGGAACCTCTCCCAACCCTCCACCTCACCTGACTGTTCCTCTCAGACAGTGCTCAAAAACCAAAAAAGGGAAAGGAGGAGAAAACAAAACCATGCTCATTTGCTGGAGTTGGGATGAATAGAAGAGGGCCTGTTTTGATGCCAGTGGAGGAGATGATGCCCTTAATTGCAGTGGGAACTAGGACATGGTGATCCATGGTCAAACCTCTGAAATTAACTTGGCTAGCAGTGTGTCTCACTAGTCATCTAGGAGTTTAATCATCCTTGAAAACACCTCATTAGCAGCTTTGCTCTGCCCCCTTAGATGAATGAGGATGTACACAACAGCTGGCAGGGGTCGCTTTTAGTGCCATCCCAACACCTCAGTAGGGGAGGGTCTCAGACTCACACTCAAGCAAGACTTTAGGGCTGCTGCCTTATGTGGTAACTCAGAGTAGCAGTCTGGTCCATGCCCTCATGGTCCCCCTCCCTGTCCCTAGTTACTTGTAGCAATAGAAGAGGTGCTGTACTGGGTACTCCTCATAATGGTTGAGGGGCAGTTGAGGATGGGGGACTGGGCACTTGGACTGTTATATACTGAGTTAGGCTGTGGCTGTTGACTGCATCTCTTCTTCTCCCTCTTCCTACTCTTCTAATGCATGGTTTTTGTTGTTGTTCTCCCCCCTTCTACTGTTACTAGTACCCATGCCAGGGTTCATGTGACACAATATAAGTACTCTATCTTACATGTATAGAACAGACCTGCAGTGTACTAGCATAGTTCAAACAGTTTTTATTATCATGTTTTTTTCCTACCACTATACTAGACAGGAATTCATATTATAATCTTGTATCAGAAAGATTCATCGAAGCATATAACAAAAGTTACCCAGTAGAAGCAATAAGCAAAATAACTATTCCCTATGCCCGACAATCTTATGGCCTAAAACCCAGACTTCTAATATGAGGTGAAAAAACAATCTAACCTAGTTCAGTTGTGTAGGCATTCATACCATTTTCGTATTGCAAAGCAGTACTCCTATCATATAACAATTACTGAAAACTAACCTATGCCATAATACTTCCATACATATTATAAAGCCACTGTCTCCTGAAACAGTAGCATTTGGCTGCTAAATTTTGCATGACAGGCTTGTCAATGCTTGAAACAAGAGCTGATCCAATGTCTTACCCCTCCATGGCCTTATCGGCACCTTCAACACTCACCCCCAAATAAATACATAAGTCCAGGATACTTTTTGTAAAAGAGCCAGCATGGCTTGAAATGTAAGAGACTCTGGCAGTTGTGCTGTTTGGGTGTTTTTTAGATAATTTTCATCCTTCAATAAATGGTTCACAGAGTGAAGTATTCTGGACTTCTGTCTTTATAAGGGGAGTGAGTGTTGAGACCTGTTAATTATCTTTGCTACGCACTTTATGTATGCTGTGGATTCTCTATATGAGCCATTGTGCGGCCTGAATGACTGAAACTTATCAGCACCCTGCAGCCAATGTCCATTAAGACTAGTACTCGGCAGCCATCTTCCAAGAGCTTGCTCATACTATCCTCCCAACTTACCAAAATTCTGGATTTTTGTATACTTTTGCGCAGGGACTTCTAGAGGGGACTACAACTACATGTTTGCTGGAAGGCAAAGGAAAACCATCAACTTCTTGGATGCTACTAACTTGCATTTACTAAGAATTGGTCACTTGGGTGCTGTTGCTAGCTGTAGCCACCACCACACTTTGCTGATCCTGTGGTTAAAGGGAAATGTCCACCTAAAAATGGGCCTCACCTCAGTGTGAGACAGGACCGGATTTGCATTTTCACAAAAAGCTGTATTTTTTTTTCAGTTACCATGCCTTGTTTTATCTGGTTGGTCCTGCGTCCTTCCCCAGAACCTCCCTCAGCTATCCCATGAATGGCATATGATGTTGAGAGCAGCCACGGGAGCATCCTTAGGGTTACTATATAGCCAACGTTTTTAATAGCTCTGGTTTGGAACGTACATGTCTAAGTGCTATACCGAGATCAGGTAGAGACTGGCAGTTTCCTAGAAATAAACCATGTGGGTGATACATCTGCCACAACATGGTGGGAAACACTTAAGATCTACATATGTGGAAGATCTATCGGGATGTCCCATGATATGGGTGACTCAAACTGAGTGACTCATTTTGAGCTCCTGTAACTAGAGTGGGTGTCGAACAAGAGCAACTGTGAAAATGGGGATGGTAGAAGGGATAAAACAGTGATTGCAGGATGCAGCGCTGGTAGGAAGGATGTCCCAGGAATCAGGATATAGGAGGTAGTCCAGGGAGGCAGTGTTGAGCTGACCATGTGGGCTTGTGGAGGCAGTGTATGCCTCTGATGTGGAAGGACCTGGCTTTGAACCTGGGTTGGTGCACTAGTGTTTTTAGTTGGTGTACAGTTTGGGAGTTATACTTTTATGTTACACTGCATTTTTTTGCACTGTTGTGTTCCCTGCTTCTCCTCCATCCCGCTCCCCTGCCATCCTGGTGGTCCCCCATTTGTGCTCCACCTAAATAGCATCCTCCCGAGTTGGCTTCTTACCCCAGTGTGAGGCACTCCCTCAGAGCTGATTATATTAAGAAGAGGGGTGCAGGGAGTACAAACCCTCGCATAGAATGTAATATACTGTGTGGTGGTATGGGTGCTGATATTGTGCTTGTTGTAGTGCACGGTCTCCATTTGTGTTCTCGGCATTGTGCACTTGCCCATGTGTATGGCACTGTTATGTCTTCACCATTATCACATGGAACCATGTTTCAGCTATGCCTCCCATGTAAAAAAGTGAAAATAGCAAGATCTGGAGAAACAGCTGCAATGCCTAAAACACCCCCTTTACTTTTCGCAGAGATCACAGGGACACTTTACAAGATAAATGAACATCTGAATCAGAAAGCAGAGTATACATTGTTTCACCTCAGGCAAACTTCCTGGGAGGCTGGGGAAGGGCCTGGACACTTAATGGTCTAGTAATTGAAAAAGAAATAAGGGCGTTCTAGAATTCTCTGTGTACAGGACAGCAATGGGATCCTGAAGCAGAAACAGAAGCACATTAATACCAAGTTCCTGGACCGCTATCTCTCCCTTTACAGCAAAGAGGTTTCCTTCACTAAAAATTACCTCTCAGCTTTCAGAGCCCCCCCGGGCATCTCTCATATCTCCCCAGAATTCAGAGAACACTAGACCATTCAGTTATCCCCACAGAATTGGAGCTAGTCCTTCACTCCTTCCTGGTGGATTTGTCACTGGGTGGAGATGAACTACCAGTGGAGTATTTACACTCCTTTAAAGGAGCAGTGCAGTCAAAATTTGCAAAACAAAATGTGTTGTGCAGTGTTTTGATTTCGTTATGTAGTCCTGGTGTGTTCTTCCCTTTGTTTGTTATTAAGAGCTTTTTTCTAAATTAGCCTGCTAGTTATGTGGTAGTTTTATCGCCCATAGGGATCTCCATCTCAGTGAACTTTATTGCTCTTCTTTTTCCTACAGTACATTCTGTCCAATGTGACAGTGATGTGTTGGTGACCACTGATTCAGCAAGTACTAGAGATAACAGCCTGATGTTCTGGCCTACATTAAATAGTTCTAATTCAATATTTTTGTTTCTTATGTGTGTGTCAGATATAGCTAGCAGGATTAAGTGTTTTGCTTTTAAAACTTTCAAATTCATTGAACGGGTCACCCATAATAGGGTGGAAACAAATCGGCTGATGACGATCAGCATGTGGGAAAATGGGCGACATCAACATGTGTGACTGGCAATTGTATCACACACCTTACTGGTCGAACCACGTGTTGGCCCCATTGCAAGGGTGCCCGTACCCCCTTTAAATAAATATAAACATCCCCCACCCTACACATAAGGTAGAGGGTGTAGATCTCAGTTAGGGCTGCATTTTCCTGTCTACCCACACTCACCACCGCGCTGAAGTCCTGACTGCCCAGATTGCATTTGCCCTAATAGCTTCACCTACATTCCTTTTCCATAAGTCCCGTACCCACTTGATGGTGTACCCCATCAAACTACACACTGCCACCATAAAAAGCACAATAATCACCCCAGATCATCAATGCTATAATTAGTAAAGACTCTGTTTTCTTACAGAATATCCCACTCAATTAGCCCTAAAGTATTTGATAAACTGTAAATGTAGCCATTGGTGCTCACTGGATAAGGAAAGTTAAAGAGCCCTGCTTTTCTAAACTGACTTTAAAGCAATGCTTTCTGAATCCATGGTCCTGGCTACATAACTGTCACATGAGACAGGAGGCATTGTAGGAACAAGAAGATAATTAAATCATTCTGAGATGGAGATCTCCAGGGGTCGTAAAACTATCATAAAACTATCCAGCTTACTTAAAGAAACTCCTAATAACAGATAAAGGAAACATAAGAACATAAGAAATGTGTCGTCAGATGGGGATCGTGCGATCCATCTACTCTGCCCTAGAAACTACTCCCATCCCTATGCAGCCTTCGTCCTAACTTATCTTTTATGTCTGTCCCATGTGAGTTTGAACTCCCTGATTGTCTTTGATGCTACCACATCCTGGGGCAGGCTGTCCCATGGGTATATCACTCTCTCTGTGAAGAAGTACTTCCTGAGGTTGCTTTTAAACCTTCCTCCTACAAGTCTTATATCATGCCCTCTTGTGCGTGCTGCCATGTTCTGTTGAAATAGATTGCCTGTCTGAGCTGTGTTAAATCCCCTCAGGTACTTAAATGTTTCAATCATGTCCCCTCTGTTTTTTCTCTGCTCAAGGGATTATAGGTTCAGCTCCCCGAGTCTTGCTTCATGTGACCTGTGATGCAGTCCATGCACCATCTTAGTATCCCTTCTCTACATTGTTTCCAAATGGTCAATGTCCTTCTTAAGGTGAGGTCTCCTGAACTGAATGCAGTACTCCAAGCATGGCCTCACCAAGGACCTGTAGAGGGGCATGATAACCTCCATCTTTCTACTAGAAATACCTCTACTTATACATCCGAGGATGCCACCGATATTCTGTGCTGCTTTCTCACATTGCCACCCCTCCCCACTGAGCAGATACACACCCCAGTGAAATAGCAGGCATTCCTTTTCTTTCATCTGAAGATTGCCTCTAGACAATCTACTTATCTCACCGGGAACTTAAACAGAGAAATAAAGGCCACTATGAACCTCTTGAACTGCAATAACTGTGGCACACTTTTTACCAAGGACTTCATTTACAGAGTGAGGCACTGTTCAATGTGCTCCACAATCAGAGACCTCCGATCATAACTTCATGCAGCATGGGCAGAGATAAAATACCTCCTATATATTAAATTGTCCCCCACTGGGCAACAGGGTAAAACCTTTAGTTTCAAGGTGCACTACACCAGTACCTCTACCCCAAAGGACAAACAGGCCAGGGGGGTGGCAACAGATCAGGTCTTGTACAACTGGCACAAAATCCTCAATAGAGGAAGGTTCCAAACCTATCCAAACATTGAATAGGTGCACTGCACTGTCCACCATGACAAATAATATAATGAGTGTCAAAAATTCTGTGAACCCAAAGCAGTGCACAGAGGTACAGCACACAACTAAACCCACTAAAAAGACAAAAAGAAACTGGTTCTAATAATTGATGACTCAATGATTAGGGGTGTAAAGATTCACCTCCAGTGGGTCCATGCTTCAACCATGGTAAGGTGCCTCCCTAGAACATCAGCATGGAGGGACACCAATCGCATAGAGGAAATCATTCGAGGCATTGATCAAGACACACGTCATTCTCCACATAGATATGAATGACCTAGCCAGTAAGTCAGTAGAGGAAATGAAACAAAACCTCACCAGGCTGGGCGACAAGCTTGTTTCCCTTTCATCTACTATCACCTTCTCTGAAACTTTGCCATTGTAGAAAAAAGGAGACAGCAGGCAGAAGATCAGGGAAATGGACGTCTCCGAGCTAAACACCTGGCAAAAGGACTGGTGCCAGGAAAGAGGTCACCACTTTATTGGAAATTGGCAGGACTTTTGGGAATAGAGTTCTTTAAATTCGATGGCCTACGCCTCTCAAAGGAGGGGGGCCAAGCGCTAGGGCAAAAATTCTACATTCACATCAGTCAGTTAAACTACTGGATGGGGGGGGTGGCACAGGCACCCAAGCACAAAAAGGGTTGCCAAATGCCCCTTCCCCATCACCAACTAGTTCAGCATAAGGATGCACCAATCATACTCAGACCAAACATCACACCAAACATACTCAGACCAAGCATTTCAACAAAATTACACAACTAAAACATTTAAAATGCAAATGACCAAAACAGAAGGGGGTGGAAGGCAATGTGCATCAATGCTCATAGTCTGCCAAGCAAAGTCCTTGATCTCACAGCCATAATGGCAGATAAACAATTAGACTGGGTCACTGTTACGGAAACATGGTTTACTGGCAACCACTCCCCAGTGTATGGATTATTTCTGAAAGGTCGTGAGGGAAAGAAAGGAGAGGTGGCATTGTATTTCAGAGATGACATATGCCCAACAGAAATCCAGGGAAAACACAGTAAAGCAGAGGCCCTTTGGGTTACACTAGGAGCTGGGGACAAAGCCCCTATCCGGGTAGGAGTCATATACAGATCCTTATTCCAGGAGGCCGACATAGACAAGGAGCTATTGCAAACCATCTCGATGATGGTTGACAGGGGTGAGTTGTTGCTTGTGGGGGAATTCAGTCTGCCAGATGTGGATTGGTCCTCATACACAGCATCCTCAGACCAGAGCAAAGAGTTCCTTTTTGCAATAAGGGTAGCAGGTTTGCATCAACTGGTGAACTCACCAACCACAGACAAAGCAATATTGGATCTAGTGTTGACAAACAGCACAATGATCCTAGAAGCAGAGGTGGGAGCCAGTCTAGGGACCAGTGATCACAGTTCAGTCTGGTTTACTGTGAACAATATGTAGAAAAATAATCACACCAAAATCAAGGTACTAGATTTCAGAAAAGCCAGCTTACCCAAAATGAGAACTATGATCGCATCCATGCTAGAAGGATGAATCACAGGAGATGTACCGTAGAGGATTGCTGGAATACTCTGAAGGCTGCTCTGCATACAGTAACAATTGTATGTACTAAGCAGATCAGCAAGTCCAAAAGAAGGAAAAGACATTTCTGTTTCTCTCACAAAGTAGCATCCAAAATCAAAGAGGAAAAAAAGGGCTTTTACACAATTCAAGCAAACAAAACACAAAGCAGACATGGAAGAATACAAGAATAAATTAAGGGAGGCAGGGAAAGCTGTTGATGGGCAAAAGCGCAGACAGAAGAGAAAATAGCACAGGGTCTTAAGGAGGGAGACAAAGCCTTCTATAAATACATGAGAAAAAAGAAAAAACTAAGGGAGGAATAGTCTGACTAGCAACCAAGGAAGGTAAGATGGCAGAGAGTGACGAGGAAAAGGCAGAAGTGTTAAATTAATTATTTTGCTCTGTTTTCACCATAGAAGACAGTAGTAAAGGTCCCACACTGAGCAGAACAAAGGAAGATACCCAGGGAGCAGATACTAGCCACTTCACAAGGGAGAGGGTCCTAAAAGAGCTTCATAAACTGAAAGTGGAAAAAGCCCATGGGACCGGATGGTATACACCATAGATATTGAAGGAACATTGAGAGGAACTTGCTGCACCACTGGTAAGCTCTTCAACAAGTCACTAGACAGCAGGAAAATACCTCAAGACTGGAAACAGGCAACCATTGTGCTCTTACACAGAACTCAAGAGCGGAAACAAGGAAGAGGCAAGAAATTACCACCCTGTCAGTTTGACTTCAGTTGTGGGGAAAATGATGGAGTCACTACTAAAAGAGATGATAGTGGCATACCTAACAGATACTGGAAAAATGGATCCAAAGCAACATGGCTTCACAGCAGGATGTTCTTATCAAACCAGTTTGATTGACTTCTTCGACTGGGTCACCAGAACATTGGGAAGGACACAGTAGGGCTACACACACAAATCAAATCACTCTGCACAACATATGTTTTTGCAAATCCTAGGTGCACTACTCCTTTAAAAAGGTGCTGCTGCTGCAGCCTTGATGGAAGCACTGGCAAAAGCAAGAAAGGTAGAGCAACTTCCAGCTTATATGAGGCTAGCAGTAATCTCCCTTATTCCCAAACCTTGGAATGACCTCCCTGTGGTAGTTCCCACCAATTTCCATCATTACAGCTGGCTTATGCCAAAGTTCTTGACCAGGCAAATCCTGGATGTAGTGCCTGACCTCTTAAACAGACACCAAGTGAGGTTTGTCAAGGGATGAAAGGGAATGGATAATACTAGATGTGCCGACCATATGACCAGATTGATCTATTAATTTGTTTTGTTAGTGTAGTTATGTTTCTGATATAAGTTCTGTTATTTGGAAGTGGATGCAAAACAAGGCTTTCTAATCACATGTCCAGGCAGGTCTTATGGGAAATATTGCCAACTGCTCCATGTAAGTTTTCCACAAGCTCATCTGATCTACAGATCCTGGCAGCTGTGAGGGTGCAATTTCAACCACACCAAACATCCTGCAAAACAGGGTTGTAAAGCCGGACAAGGGATATTCTAGGTGTGAAAACAGGCTAATTGGCTTGGATGTCATACACACACACACACACACACACACACACACACACACACACACACACTCTCTCGCTCACTCATTTGGGGTGGAGGACAGCAGGGAACTGTCACTCATATGGTGAGGCCACCCCCCACTGCCAAAGGTAATAAATTAGGGAGCTGAGAGTCAGCTGGCTCTCTTTGAAACACTCAACATCTGATGAAAGGGGAGCCCTGCTGCAGGTAGAAGTACAGCTAAGGGAAAGTGTCTTCTATGGCTAGCAGTAGGGAAATAGGTTTTAGGTAAGGAGAGTTCTGATTTTTGTATACATCAACTGTCTGTGTAACTTGCTTTATTTTCTAGTTCCTAGTAAACTTGTAAACCCATTTTCTGACTGTAAATATAACTTGTTTGTAAATACTTGTAGTTCTTCTAGTAAATAATTCATTTTTGATAGAAACAGTGATTGCTTGTTTATTTACAAAGCTAATTTTTCTATTTCTGCTGGACTCTGTTTGCAGTCTGTCTCCAAAGGGCATTCTACCAACAGTTATTGTGTTGACCTTCCTGATCTTGGGCAAAGAAGGCAAAGGGGTGGTTTCCTGGTTCCAGGTAAAACTCAAGTGGTGGCAAAGGATTAGAAGTCCCCTATAGAGAACTGCTCTGTAAGCAAGGGGCCCATGGGGCAGTTTTGTCACAACTGGTAAGAGTCATGTGGGATCTCTGTCACAACTAGTGGTAGAGGTGGGATCTCTGTTTCTTTTTATTTATTGAAATGTTTCACCAGGAGGGCACACTGAGCAAGTTGTTCATCCCATGGTACAACCTGGGGGGAGGGATTACATAGGGTCATTAAGGATGATCAGTTACAATAGTATGTGGGTAGTACAAACAATACAACATTGTAAGATTATGCAACAGTTAGAAAAAAATGTATTGTACAACAAACATTAGCAGAACATTGGGTAAATTATAATACATGTCAAAAATCATACACAAGAACATATAAACATACAAAACAGTAATAATGTGATAGAACCATTTATAGTGCATGAGTGTACCAGGAGCAGGCTTGAGGTAGTACGCAAGTGCTGTTGGAGTAAAAGGGATGGGGTTAGGTTGTGCACACTGGTGACCCAGAAGGGCAGGTGGAGAAGAGAGGGAGAGAGGCAAGAACTGAATATGAGGAGAAGGGGTAGCCATTTCCTGATTTCCCCCTTCAGGATGTTGAGAACCCTGCTGGGGGGGATCATGGTAGGAAGGCAGAAACTGGGGGATGGGTATTAAGGTGGGTTAAAGCAGGAACAGCTGAGGGAAAGGTAATTGTGTAGGGCAGAGGTAAGGGAGTAGTTGGAGGAGGAGGAGTGTCATATTTCAGGGAGGAGGGAATTCCAGATTTTAGGGAAATGATAGGCGAAACCAGTCTGACCAATGAGGGTGGAACAGCGAGGCACCATCAAGGTGAGGGCATCATTTGATCTGAGAGAGTGGGTGGGGGGATGTGGAGTGGAGAGAGAGAGGATGAGAGATAGTAGGGGAGCCCCCAGAACCAGAATTTGGAGGTTAGTTTGGCACAGTGAGAGATGCGTCTGCAAAATAGTGAAAGGACGGTTAGAGAGCGATAGAGTTCACAGTGGTGGAAGCGGAAAGGGGAGTTGATAGCAAAGCGGCAGAAGGAGTTAAAGAGAGTGTCCAACTTGGTCAGGGAAGATTTGGGAGCAGCACCATAGACTATATCACAGTAGTCAAAGATGGGGAGTATCATCTTCTGGACAATTTTGCGCCTCACAGTCAGCGGGATGCAACAATGATTCCTATACAGAGCACCAAGCTTGGGGCACAGTTTCTTCAGGATAGCATTGATATGCACAAAGAAGTTGAGGGGTTGGTCCAGCCAAATCCCCATATATCTAAATGAGGAGGTGTCCTCCAAGATGGTCCCATCAAAGGTTTGGAACGTGGGTAGGGCTGGGAGCCTAGAGAGTCTCTCTGTCATAACTGGTGGCAGTGCAATGTGTATCAGTGCACAGATTTAAAACCAGAATTTGTGCAGTGTGCTTTCCTGTGAGGCAGGAACTCTGGGAGAGAGGTAAAAGCCTTACCTAGCACACAGAGTGACAGAGTACCAGTAGAAATATGCCTCAACAGTCATGAAACAGTATATACAAAAGGTTACATTGTTTACTACTCTTTTTTTTTCTAGTCAGCTTAGTGCAGCATACTGTTGTTAGAAAAGATGAGCTCCTCAGCCTATGGCAAATGTAATGTACAGCAGCTTTATGAGCTGTGCGTATACAGGGGGATTGTCTATGAGGGCCTGAAAAAGAATGGACTTATGGAAGACATGTCAATACATGACCAAATGCAAGGGGAGCAGGTGGTCTCAGAGTGACATGACCAAACACCTGAGCAGCAGGGAGTCACTGAGGAAGATGACCAAGCTAGCGAGACTGATATCTCAGGGGCTGGACCAGAGGTGCACCTCAAGACACTAGCTGGTGAAGCAGTACAGCCCAAACTTGAGCTGATATCTTGTGCAGCCAGGTCTCAAGCTCAGCTTGAGAGCTTGAGGATGGAGCTTGTGCTGAAGGAGACTGAAAGGGAAAGATTAAGGCTGGAGACTGAGGAAAGAGAGAAGGAAAATGCTTCTTAAGGGGGGTTCATAAGATTCGGCTATAAGTTGAAAAAGCAAAAATCAGACAGATTAAGGGATGTAACTAGCAAACTAATAATTCTGGAAGCCAAACACTCAGATTCACTTTTACCATCGGATAACCTAGAAATACAAATTCTTAAAGAGGAACTACAATTTTATTTCTAAAGAGCAAGCTGAACTTTCAATTATCGGATTGAAAGCATCATATGCAGACCTGGAGGATAAACCTAGCAAGCTGTTAGCAAACAGAATGAAAGAAATGGATCAAAACTGACATATTGAATCTATAATTTCTGAAACGCAAAATCACATTTTAACAGACTATAAAGAGATTCTCAATGAATTTTATGCTTACTATTCAAAACTTTATGGACCAATCCCCAACCCTCCATCTGTAGATGTAATAGAAAAATTCTTAGAGAAATTCTTTTGTCCCCATATTAACGAGATTAAATCTTGTGAATTAATCGCTCTGATTACTTCTAAGGAAATCGAACAGGCCATAAATAACTTTACTATTAATAAGGCCCCTGGCCCCGATGGTCTTACATCATAAATAACTTTACTATTAGTAAGGCCCCTGGCCCCCGCTGGTCTTACATCTAATTTTTATAAGGCATTAAAAATCCCCTAAATTCCTATCTTAAAACAGCTGTTTGATTTCATTTTAACAGAAGGTATCTCAGACACAGCTCTTCTAGAGGCACAAATAATTATCCTCCCCAAACCAAATAAATCCAAACAAAAAGTCACTAATTACCACTCAATATCATTAATTAACTGTGATATCAAAATCTTAGCTCATATACTAGCTCAGAGAATTAAAGTGATATGGCAACAATTGATTAGTCCTGACCAAGTGGGTTTTATGTCTTCCCAGCAAGCTTCAGACCACTTTAGAAAGATTTCACCTATTCTTTCCACATCCAGAAACACCAAACACTCTATGGCGTTGGTGGCTTTGGATGTGAAAAAAGCCTTTGATAGAGTCCATCACAACTTTTTATATGCTAATCTCCTTAAATTTGGCTTTCCCCCTACATTTATTAATTGGCTAAAAATATTGTACTCAAATCCTACAGCAAATATCAGCTGTAATAATCAACTTTCACATCCCTTTAAACTTCTCCAAGGCACTAGACAGAGTTGTCCCCCTTCCCCTATTTTTTGTAACTTTTATTTAGAACCCCTACTCTTCTATCTTAATTCAAGTCCAGCTAGTAGAGGAATTCCTATTGCAAGACATTATTTAAAATTTTCGGCCTTCGCGGATGACATATTACTACATGTGTTGGACACATTACATTCGATTAAAGAAGCTTTGAAGGTTATTAATGATTATAGCAGGTTTTCTAATTATAAATCAACTAGAGGAAAAAAAAAAACAGAAGTGATGCCCCTGGTGAATTGTTTTTGTAAATAAGACATAAAGGACTTAGGTCTCTTATGGAACCCCATGGGGATTAAATATTTAGGTATAACTACATCCAAGGATGAGTCCCAGTTAATTAAGTTGAATTTAGATATAACTGTGCAAAAAAAATGATGCAAGATTTAAAAAGATGGGACACCCTTCCTATTTACTTTCAGGATAGAGTAAACATCGTTAAGATGATTTTCTTTCCTAGAATCTTTTTCCCTATTAACATGCTTTGGGTGGGATATTCAAACTGTGCCAGGCTGTGGCACAAGCCTGGGTGCAGTGCAACTGGGATGTGCCAGGGCATTGACAGGGTGATATTCAATGGTGCTGCACCATGGCTCAGCACCATTGAATATCGCGCTATGACCACCCGCATTGTGCATGGCATAGTGGCACTGCACCATCACAAGTGGCCAGGGATGGACAGGGGGATGTGCTAGTGCAAGTGCCATTGCGCTAGGTGCATCAACCATGATATTCAAAGGCACACATGCAAATGGGGCCATAAGGCATGCAAGATGCAAATGGGGCCATTTGCATGTCATTATGGCCCCATTTGCATGCAGGTGCACTGATCCCCAGTGACTTGCACTTGGCACCCTGCCAGGCTGCAGCCGCTGGGGACTGACGCCCCCTGCACAAGCGGCAAAGTGCCCCACTGCATAATCGTGGGCATTAGTATCATAATGAATTGTCCTACATCCCTGGTGGTCCATGGACCGCTCCCAGCCCGATCGCGGGCTTTAGTAATAAAATAACTTGTCCTATATCCCTGGTGGTCCAGTGGACCGCACCCAGCCCTATTACGGGCTTTAGTAATAAACTAACTTGTCCAATATCCCTGGTGGTCCAGTGGTACCCTCCCTCCCTCAGTATTGTATTACATAATCCAGAAATGTGGAATGGATCCATTCACATTTCTGGATTAGTAGTATATATATGGCTGCATGCTCATTGGCCCACGCCAGGGATCAATGGGCATACAGCCATCCTGTATGCAGTTAGTCAGCTGGCAGCGGGGTGGCTTGCGGGTGGGGAGCTGCCGCCCACACTGACCGGGGAGCAGGGTGGTAGGGCTCAGTGGACAGGTGGGGAGGGGGATACCGCTGGACCACCAGGGATATTGGACAAGTTATTTTATTACTAAAGTCCGCGATCAGGCTGGACACGGTCCACTGGACCACCAGGGATGTTGGACATGTTACTGTAATACATATGTCCATGATTGGGCATGGGGGGAGGGGGCACTACCACGAAGGTGCCACTGGAGCTCGGGTGGCAACCCACAGCTGGCAGCTGCCAAATTGTGCCCTGCAATACAGCAGCTCACCTGTGGGTGGTCAGCTGTTGCTCCTTTTTTCCTTGCTCAACTTTGTGCAACGCAAGTAGGGGTTGCACCTGCATGGGCTCAGCACATCCCGGGCTGAATATAGGGATGTGCGGAACATGCATGGGCACGCCCCCCCTAATTGTGCAGCATACATTACTGATGCACTCCGGCCCATCGAGATTTGTGCCAGGCACTTTCCCCTTTTGAATATCCCACTGGGGTGCATCAGTGGATTGCGCATGGTGCAACTGTGTTGTGCCATGCGCAACCCTTCTGAATATCCCACACTTAATGTTTTTATCCCTCTTGTTTGGTTTTCTAAACATCATTCAATTATTAACAACTTTTCATAGTTAAAAGGCGCACTTCAGACAGCCTTTCAAACACTGTTGGTCTCCAAAAATCTAGGGGGTCAGAAGATTTCTAACTTTAGTTTCTACTATATTTCCTCACTCATGAATAAATATTTAAAATGGCTTGCACATAATAACCAACCTTTTCTTTATTTCCCTACTTGGGTTTTACTAGAGCAGGAGATACTTAAAAGTTACAACATTGGCCCAGAAGCCAGTCTATATACTTCCTTCAAAAACATCCCTAAAGAAATTAAAAACACATTTGTTGGCACATCCCTAAAGATTCACAGCCAATTTTGCCAAGTCTTTAATATTAATTTAACCCAAAGTACTTTCCAACCTATTTTATTTAACCAGAATTTATGATTACAAGGGAAATCCTCACCTCGAAATTTTGCTCCTTTTTTGAGATCTCCAGTGATCTTTTTTGGTCCACAAAATATATACTTAATTTTCATACATTGAAACTTTTACTAAAATCTTATTTTGTTAACTTTAAGATGCTTACCAATGAAACTAACATTATGGCAGACTTATCTACTGTAGTCAGTAAATTACATCCTATTTCGGGTTTATATAAATACCTTTTGAGATTACAATTTACAGATAAGCCTTTACAAAATTAGTTTTGGGATAAATATACTTCATCACATCCTCTTAGCTGGTCAATTTTATGGAGCTATATATATATATTTATATATATAGATAGATAGATATATGTTAATCCCCCTTGACAATTTAAGATTAATACATTTTAGAGTCTTGCACAATGCAAATATAACTCCTTCAATATTCCAGACGTGGACTGGAGCATCCCAGTAGCAGACTTCAATATTCCAGATGTGGACTGGAGCATCCCAGCAGCAGCATCAACTAGGAGCAGATTTATCCTGGACTCCTTCAGGTGCCTTCCTCAAGCAACTGGTCATGGAACCAACTCGGCAGAAGGCAATACTGACCTTGTGCTCACAAACAGGGACAGTGTGGATGGGGGTAACAGTGAGGGAGCACCTGGGAACAGTGACCACTAGTCATTGTAGTTTGAAATCACAGAAAGAGCAGAACCAAACCACACAAAACACGATCCTGGATTTTAGGGGGCAGACTTTGTGAAATGGGGAGATACTTGAAAGAGGCATTAAAGGAATGGGACAGGAATCAGGGGTTGAGGAACAGTGGGCAGTATTTAAAATGGGGATTACAAGAACAACAGAATTATGCATTAAGCAGGTTAGCAAAAGGAAAAGGAAGAGGAGACCATTATGGTTTTCCAAAGAGGTAGCAAAGAAAGTGAAAGCAAAAGATTGCATTCAGGCAATACAAAAAGACACAGGCAGAAGGGATAGGGAGAAGTACCAGGAGAAGCAAAGGGAGGCAGGGAGGTCAGTAAGGGAAGCCAAAGCTCAGACAGAAGAACACATTGCAAAATCAGTGGGTAGAGGGACAAACCTTTACAGGTACATAAGGAAAAAGAAAGACAAAGGGAGGGATAGCGAGACTGAAGGGGGAGGATGGGGGCTATGTGGAGGATGACAACAGTAAAGCTGACATATTGAACAAGTATTTCTGCTCAATCTTTACTGAGAAAGAGGAGGGTAATGGGTCTGAAGGGAGTACAAGGGGTGAGAATGGTGCAGAAATGGACACACGTCCCTTTACACGAGAAAGGGTCTTGAAGGAACTGGAAGTAATAAGAGTTGATAAAGCAATGGGGCCAGATGGGGCGCACCCCAGGGTCCTTAAAGAACTAAGAGAGGTGGTGGCTGAACCTCTGGCTATCCTGTTTAGCCGATCACTGGAAACAGGGAGGTACCCAAAGACTGGAGGACAGCAGATGTAGTCCCTTATACAAAAGTGGGAACAAAGAGGAAGCAGGGAACTACAGACCAGTCAGCCTCACCTCGGTAGTGGGGAAGATCATGGAAGCACTACTGAAGAAAAGATTGGTGGAACATCTGGTTGTCAATGGACTACAGGACCCAAGGCAGCATGGTTTCACCAGGGGAGGTCATGTCAGACCAACCTCGTTGAATTTTTTGACTGGGTGACTAGGGAGGTGGATCAGGGAGGGCAGTGGACATGGCCTATCTGGACTTCAGCAAGGCTTTGACACTGTGCCACATAGAAGACTATTACACAAACTGGGGAATATGGGTGTGGGCAGGACAGTAGTGTGGGTAGGTAACTGGCTGGGTGGCAGGACACATAGGTTGGTGGTAAATGGCTGTCACCCACAGAGGGAAGAGTGACCAGTGGGTACCACAGGGATCAGTGCTGGACCGGTCCTATTCAACATCTTCATCAGTGACATTGCACAGGATCTAGAAGGCAGAATTTCACTGTTTGCTGATGACACAAAGCTCTGTAACACAGTAGACACACCAGAGGGTGTAGACAGAATGAGAAGGGACCTGCAGAAACTTGAAGAATGGTCAGGGGTTTGGCAGTTGAAATTCAATGCAAAGAAGTGCAAGATAATGCATATGGAGGCACAAAAACCCTGGCACAATATATCAGTTGGGGGGTGAGGATATAGCATGCACCAAGCAGGAAAGGGATCTTGGGGTTATCATCTCTGATGACCTCAAGGTAGGGAAACAGTGTGACAAGGCAGCAGGTAAAACAAATAGGATGCTGGGATGTATAGGCAGAGGCATCACGAGCAGGAAAAGGGAGGTCATAATTCCACTATACAAGACACTAGCGAGGCCCCACCTGGAGTACAGTGTACAGTTCTGGAGACCATACATATGTAAGGACATAGACAGGGTAGAGAAGGTTCAGAGGAGGGCAACAAAGATGGTGCATGGATTGCATCACAAGTCCTATGAAGACAGGTTGAAGGAACTGAACATGTACTTCCTGGAGGAGAGGAGGGAGAGAGGGGATATGATAGAGACATACAAGTATCTCACAGGGAGGAACAGGGTGCAGGAATATACTATTTTTAAGCAAAAAAGATATTCCAGGACTAGAGGGCATGGGATGAAGTTGGAGGAAGGATGATTCAGAGGAAACATGAGGAAGAATTTCTTCACAGAACGGGTAGTGGAGAAGTGGAACACCCTGCCAGAGGAAGTGGTGGGGGCTGAAACAATCACGGGATTTAAGAATGCATGGGATAGACATAAAGGAATTCTGGAGGTCAGGGGTAAGGAGCAACAGACTTCTAGGAAAACATAAACTGAACTTACAAGCTCAAATGGGCAGACTGGGTGGGCCATAGGCCCTTATCTGCCGAAACTGTCTATGTATCTATGTATCCTGTAAAACCAAATAAAATGGGCCTTAATCAGTCGAATTTATGTCATAAATGTAACAAAGAGATTGGTACCCCGGACCACATGCTTTGGTCCTGTCCTTTTACACAAGAGCTTTGGCAGGAAATAAAACACATCATTTTAGACAAACTCATTCACAGATATGATTTTAGCCTATATTCCTGTATCTTAGGGGATTTTACAACAGATATGTCATTTGTTGACTAATCTGTACTAACACTCATGGGGATTACAACCACCCAAGTGATACTCAAGCATGGGCAGATCTAGTTACTCCAACTTTTAATGAATGAAAAGCCCAGCTTAGGCTTAGCTTAAACCTAATTTGCATCATATCCTACTTTCATGACAAACAAGCTTCATATACAAAGCTTTAGAAGATACTTGGGGATTTACTCACCAGCCTGTGATGTCTTGTAGATCATTACCAATTTTTGAATGCAATCCTTTCAGTCCATATAGATTTCAAATCTTAGTCCTGTTGGTTTTTCAGTAAAACAATTTTATTTTCTTTTTAACTACCTTACAGGTTACATTTTCCTTTTTGGTCCTATCTTGATAAGAGGGTAGCTTCTATCTTCTCATTTTGGGATCACAAATTAAGCATAATATGTTGGTTAGATTTCTTCCTTTTCTGAAGATGGTATCCTGCATTTAAATGTAATGCTCCCAGGGGTGGGTGGTGCAGTTGTTTGGTTGGGGGGTAGGGGTGGTATTTTAGGGAGGGGTAGCTTGGAGATGGAGTTATTTTTCTTTTTCTTTTTTATTTACATGACTTACATTAGGCTGTGTCTGTCAAATCCTCTGTGACTTGTACTGGAGTTCATTGTTGTGTTTGTAATAATTGTCATGCTTGAAAAATTTAATAAAGAAAAGAGTTAAAAAAAAAGGAAAGAAAGAAAGAAGGAGCACCAGCATGAGACTGAGGAAAGACAGAAGGATCACCAGCATAAAATTTGGATGCAGGAGGAAATAGAGATGGTTCACCAGCATGAAATCCAGATGAGTGAAGAATGAGAGAAAGAATGACACCATGAGATCCAGAGGCAACAGCACAAGAAAGAGATTGTGAAACTGTGCTAGCAAACACTGTAGAAAACGTTAAGTAATGGTGCAGGGGTCCAATCCACAAAGCCACAATTAGTTTTCAAAATGTTTCCTTAATACTGGGAGTGAGATGATCTGGATTTGTTTTTAAAATTATTTGAGAGGGAACATGTGCAGTTTAAATTGGATAGGGTTTTGTGGATGATTCACCTTACACCCTTGTTTAACAGCAGTGCTTTGCAAGCATTTGCTAGAATGGACGACAATGACTTCATGGAATATAATAAAGTAACAAGGGGTGTTACTGAAATGTTTTGAACTAACTCCTGAGGCCTATAGGCAAAAATTCAGAGACTCAAGAAAGGGTCCATGAAACAGCTATGTAGAATTGCATGTCCCGATGTGTGCCTATCTAAACCGCTGGGTGGATGGGGCTAAAGCTAGGACTGTAGAACAAATTAAAGATTTGGTTGTGAGGGAACACTTTCATAAAATTGTACCTGACAACCTGGCATATGGCTGCTGGAGTGGGCATGCAACTTCCCGAAGGAGGTAGCACAAAGTGCTGATTTGTTTGGGGCCAACAGACCACATTTGCAGTATTGAAACAATGGGTGTGGAGCAGCACATGGTTTTAAGGGAACCCAGGAAGGGCAGTCTAAAGGAAACCAGCCTGCATCTGAGCTCAAAACAGAATCCATCATTTTTAAGGGGAACAAGAAGCCAGGGGCAAAGACATGCTGGTTTGCAAGAAAGTGGGGTATCTATCCTACAATTGTCCTAAAAACAGGAGCAAATGGCAAAAGCCTGGGGGAGTGGGTGATCAAGACAGGGCCCAGTAGATAGCAGCCTGTGCATACACTGTAGTGTCACCAAACTCCACCATGCATATGCAGCCTATTCAAGTCAATGGAAGAATAACACATGGACTGAAAAACACGGGGACCTCCATCTCCATTGTGAGGCAGGATCTGATATAGACAGAGCAGATTCTACCAAGACAGTTTTCCAAGATTTGGGGATTCACAGGTCCAGTGGTCCAAGTGCCAATGGCTCTGGTCTTCCTGAGCTGGGAAGGTGGACATGGGGTACGGGAGGTGGTAGTCATACCTGATCTCCCTATGAATGTGATCATGGGGAATGATTATAACCACAAGGGAAACATAGTGTGTGTTATTACCCATAGTCAGGTAAAATGGCAAGACTTCTGAGGGTGAGGAGGGGGTGACACCGCTGGTGCTAACTCCTCCCTCAGCAGCTGAGGAAGTGACTAGTATGGGTGAGGGTATAGCAAGGAGTAGTAGCCCTAAACCCCAGCTGCAGTCAGAGGAGATCTCTGCCAGGGGTAGATTTCCTCCTGAAGGTTAGTTAGAGAGGGGCAGACTGTGGAGCTGGACAGAGCTCAGCTGGCTAATCCTTCTCTTCAAAAACTGTTAGAGATAGCTGATAGCGCTGAGGACTCTCAGAGGAGCAAAATGTCAGTTTACTGGGAGAATGTGCTATTGTACAAGGAGTGTACACCACTTTGGGGGCTAGAGTGAGAGGGACTCCAGCGGCTGGTAGTCCCCCTAGACTACAACAAGCAGCTTTTGGACCTAGCTCATGACATCCCTTTTTCAGGCAACCTGGGTATTAACCACACAAAAAGGGGGCTCGCCAACAACTTCTTTTGGCTAAGCATGTACACAGATGCAGCAATTCACTGTTGGACTTGTCCACAGTGCCAGAAGGTAGGAAAGGTAGGGGACAAGACTGAGGCAGCTTTAGTACCACTACCTTTTATTGATGAACCCCTTAAGAGAGTAGCCATAGACATAGTGGGACCTGTGAGTACCCCAAGTTACATGGGCAAGATACACACTGTTTGCCATGGGCTATGCAACCAGGTACCCTGAGGTAGTGGCAATGTGCTCCATTGAGGTGTAAAAAGTGGCAGATTAGCTCCTGGGAATCTTTAGCCCAGTGGGATTTCTCCAGGAGACTGTCAGACCAGGGGATGAATTTCATGTCATCATTAATGACTAGTCTATGGTAAAACTGCATGGTTAAACAACTCCGTGCCCCACCCTATCACCCCAAGACAAATGGCCTGGTTGAGCAGTTAAATGGGACCCTCAAAACTATACTCAGGATGTTTGCTGACCAGCACAAGAGGGACTGGGACAAATATTTGCCCCACCTCCTGTTTGAATACATGGAAGTCCCACAGGAGTCCACAGGGTTCTCACCCTTCGAGCTCCTCCTTCATCACAGGGTGAGGGTGCCCTTACATTTAGTCAGGGATGAATGGGAAGGTGACCTTGCCTCCTAAGGGGAATCTGTTATGGAGTATGTCCTGCATTTCAGAACCCAGCTTAAGAAGCTCAGGGGGCTTGCCCAAGAGCACTTAGCCACTGAAAAACAGTGACAGAAAACCTGATACAACCATGGGGCCAGAGGCTGGGAGTATGAAGTCAGACAGTGAGTGATGATACTTGTCCCAGTCTGACACAGTAAGCTACAGGCAGCACGGGAGGGTCCATTTTCCATAATCAAGAAGGTAAGTGAGGTTAACTATGCAGTAGGGCAGCCTGATAGAAGGTACTGGTGGAGGATATATTATGTAAACATGATGAAGCCATATTATGATAGGGAGGAAATCATTCTCGCTGTGTGCAGTGCACCAGAAAAGGGAAATGAGGCTGGTCCCCTTGTGGACCTCCTTGGGGAGGCATGGGAGGGATCCTCACTAGATGACCCCACTGTCTCAGGGCAGCTGACACCAGCCCAGGCAGAGGAGATGAAGGGGGTCCTGCAAGAATTTGGGGACATGTTCACGGGAAGTCCAGAGAACATCACGATGGCTGAACACCACATGGACACTGTGAACCAAATGCCTCTGAGACAGTCCCCCTACAGGTTACCAGAGGGGGTTAAGAAGACCATGGTAGAGGAACTGAGGGAGATGCTGGTCCTTGGAGTGATCCAGGAGTCCAGTAGCCCCTGGACCTTGTCGTGGTCCTGATCCCCAAGAAGGACGGTACCATGATTTTCTGTGTTGACTATTGGAGGCTCAACAGCTGTATGGATTCAGATGCCTACCCCATGCCCAGAACAGACAAGACCTTGGATGGCTGGGGGGCGCCTGGTTCCTGACAACGATAGACCTGACAAAGGGCTACTGGCAGGAACCCCTGACCCATGCAGATAGGGAGAGGTCTGCTTTTGTCACACCATTTGGCCTATTCAAATTCCGAGTAATGCCATTTGGGATGAAGAATGCACCCACAACCTTCCAGCGGCTTATGGATTGCATTCTGGCTGAGGAAGGTGAAAATGTATTGGTGTACTTGGATGACATCGACATTTACAGCCAGACATGGGAGGATCACGACAGGCATGTGAGGGAGGTGTTCTGCCTACTGAAGGCTTCAGGGCTGAAAATTAAAGCAGAAAAATGCCAAGTAGGCATGGCTGAACTGTCCTACCTTGGGCATCGGCTGGGCAGTAGATGCATTTATCCAGAGACTGTGAAGGTTGATGCCATCTAGGCCTGTCCCACCCTTGCCACAAAGAAACAGGTAACGGTATTTCTGAAAACAGCCAGGTACTACAGGAGGTTTGTCCTTCACTGTAGTGATACTGCTAAGCCTCTGACAGACCTGATGAAAAAGAAAATGCCAGAGAAAGTTCTCTGGACAGAAATCTGTGAGTCTGCCTTCTGACAGTTAAAGGATGCATTATTTGGGTCATCCGTGCTTGCTAGCCCCAGTTATGACCTAAGGGTCATAGTGCATGTGGATGCTTCAGGGCATGGGCTGGGTGCTGTCCTGAGCCAGGTTTCACAGTAGGGGGAGGAGCACTCCATAGTGCATCTGAGCAGGTAGCTTCTGCCTAGGGAGGAGGCATATGCCACAACTGAGAGGGAGTGTCTGGGGATAGTGTGGGCCTTCAAAGCTGCTGCCTATTTGTAAGGGAGGGAGATCACTGTGGTCACAGATCATAATCCCCTGACATGGCTCCATAGGACTAGTGGGCAAAACACAAAACTGTTGCGCTGGAGTTTGATACTACAGTCTTATAAAATGACCATTTGGCACCGGAGTGGTGCACAGAATGTCAGTGCAGATGGACTGTCAAGGCAGGGCTAAGTGGATGACATGTTCCATCAGGCACTCCCTAGTCCCTTCATGAATGGCAGTGTCTCTTGGGAGTCACCCAAAGAGACACACCTTCATTTCTGGGGAGATGTGATGGACATATGACTAGATGAATGTATTTATTTCTTTTGTTAGTGCAGTTATGTTTCTGTTACATGTTCTGTTATTTGGAAGCAGATGGAAAACATGGCTTCCTAGTTACATGTCCAGGCAGGCCTTATGGGAAATACTGTCAACTGCTCAATGTAAGTTTCCCTTGAGCTCATCTGAGCTACAGATCCTGACAGGTATGAGGGTGCAATTTTAAACACCTCAGACTCCTGTAAAACAGGGTCTTAAAGCTGGACAAGGGATATTCTAGGTGTGAAGACAGACCAGTTGGCTCAAATGATGTCATACACACACACACACACACACACACACACACACACACACACACACACACACTCATTTGGGTTGGGGGATGGTGGGGAACTGTCACTCATAGGGTGAGGCCATTCACCACAGCCAAAGGCAATAAATTAGGGAGCTGAGAGTCAGCTTACTCTCTCTCTCTGGAACACTCGTCTGATGAAAGGAGAGTCCTGCAGCAGGTAGAAGTACAGCTTAGGGAAAGTGTCTTCTATGGCTAGCAGTAGGTAAATAGGTTTCAGGTAAGGAGAGTTCAGATTATTCTGTACATCAACTGTTTGTGTAACTTGCTTTATTTTCTATTTTCTAGTAAATTTGTTACCCTTTTGTCTGACTGTAAATATATCCTGTTTTTAAATACCTGTTGTTCTTCTATAAAAGAATTCAATTTTGATAGAAACAGCGACTGCTTGTTTATTTAAAAAGGTAATTTTATTATTTCTGCTGGACTCTGTTTGCAGTCCTTCCCCGAAGGGCATTCTACCAACAGTTATTGTGTTGACCTTCCTGATCTTGAGCAAAGGAGGCAAAAGGGTGGTTTCTTGGTTCCAGGTAAAAGTCAGGTGGTGGCAAATGATTAGAAGTCCTCAACAGAGAACTTCCCTGTAAGTGAGGGGCACAAGGGGCTGTTTTTGTCACAACTATTAACAGTGCTATGGGATATCTGTCACACTAGACAATTAATCAACCTGATCTGGCAAGGAGCACATTAGCCTGCCGCTTCTGCTCTCCTTTCACTCAACGTTGAAAAGTTATTCAACAGGATACAGTGAGACTACTTGTTCCATGTCCTAGAGTCCTTTGGCTTTGGAATGCATTTCACACACCTGGTTTGAACTATACAGAGTAGGTCCTCTGCTACAGTCAGCACTAACTTCCGATCCTTGATAATCTTATCATTGAGTGGATGGATGAGGCAGGGGTGCCCCCTCTCCCCCCCACACACGTTTCATGTTGTCGCTGACATCACTCCTCAAAGCAATTCAACTTCATCTGAATATATATGGTATCCAAATGGAAGAGGAACACAAGGTCCTTGCTTATTTATTTATTTAAAAGTTTTACCAGGAAGGCATACTGAGCAGACTACCACTCGATTCCAGATGCGCCCTGTGGAGGGGGCATGAGAGACAACACAAAATATAATTACATCAGCAATGTGTAGCACAGCACAATACATACATGGATACATCAGTAAAGTAATGCAGTACAGAGCAGCACACACAAATCACTACCCTGTCAGTTGGAATTCATGAAAGCCAATCAGGTAGAGTGAGTAGCCAGATCATAAAGAGCCCTAAACTTGGTGGTGGGAGCTGAAACCCCAAACACCAGGATTTAGGAGTCCCCAAGGCTAAGACAGGGAAAAAGGGGGGGAGTTAGGTGCATGTACAGGCTGAGCAGAAATGATCTTTGAAGAGAGAGCTGAGCTGATGGATGGAGGGGGTGTGACAAATCACGGGGGGAGAGAATTCCACAGTTTAAGAATGTGATAAGAGAAGGCTGCCTGGCCAACAGAGGTGGATCTGTGAAGGATAGCCAATCAGCGGTTGTCAGAGGTTCTGAGGGAGTGAGAAGGGGTGAGGCAAGGACAGGACAGAGGATACATACGGAGGTAGGGACTGGGATCAAAATTTAGCCAAGAGCCTAGTGCAATGGGATTGTCTCCTGTCCTGTAAGGAGGGGAGGTGCAAAGCCTGGTAGAGGCTGCAGTGGTGAGTGCCAGGAGAACTGCCAAGGGTGAAGTGACATAAGGAGTGGAAGATGATATCCAGTCTGGTTAGGGTAATTTTGGGAGTGGCACAATAGACTACATCACAGTAGTCAAGGATTGGGAGGATCATTTTCTGCACAATTTTGCATTGGGCCAGAAGTGGGATGTAACCACGGCTGCAGTACAGGGTCCCCAGCTTGGGGTGCAGATTCTTTTGGATGGCCTTAATGTACACAGAAAAATTGTGGTGTTGGTTGAGCCAGACCCCGAGATATCTAAAGGAGGTGCAGTCCTCCAGTGTTGTCCCATCCAGGGTGTGGAAAGAGGGGCAAGAGGAGAGCTGAGAGAGTCTCTTTCTTGTGCCAAAGGACGTGGAAACTGTTTTCTTGGCATTCAGGAAGTGTTGATTAGAGAGAAACCAGAGCTGGATATCATTGAAGTCACGCTGTAATCTGGTTGCAGCTTCAGAGGTGGAGGGGCCAGAGGTATACAGGACTGCGTCATCTGCATACATGTCAATGGATGTGTGTGGGCAGGTAGAGGGCAGGTCATTTAGGAAGATGGAGAACAGTGGCAGGCCAAGGACAGAGTCTTCGGGGACCCCAGTGAAGGTTGGGGGGGGGGACAGAGTTCCCAACCTTGACAGATTGTGTCCTGCCCACTAGGTAGGAGTGGAATCACATGGTGGCCATTCTGGAGAGCCCAGCTAGAGAAAGCTTAGAGAGCAGGAGAGAGTGAGAGACAGTGTTGAAAGCCTTTGTGAGGTCAACAAAGATGGCAGAGGTGATGTGGACATTATCCATACTGGTGAGGATGGCATTGGTGAGCCTAAGGAGGGAAGTGGTGGTGGAGTGGGACTTCCTAAAACCAGATTGGAAGGGGGTAAAGAAGGAGGTGGAGTCAAGGAAGGAGAAGAGCAGGGAGAGGACGAGGCATTCCTGAAATTTTGCTAGAATGGGGATAGGGTGATAGTTTCCTGGGGAGGATGGGTCATCACCCTTTGGCAGAGCGATGACTGTGGCATGCTTCCATTCAGAAGGGATAGAAGCTGGAGAGAAGGAAAGGTTGAAAAGTGAGGTCAGAGGGGAGGCAAAGGCTGGTGCAGACAGCAGCAGCATTTTTGTATCCAACTGGGTGGGGCATTTTCCTTTGGATGGGTTTAGAGTGAGCAGGGCATTGTAAACATCAGCCGAGGTAACATGGTGGAAAGAGAACACCGGGGGGTGACTTGAACAGGCCATGGTGGGGCGGTTTGGGCTGATGCAGTGGGAGGGAGAGAGGACATCAGTGCTGCAGTACAACTTGTGAAGAAAGAGTTGAACTCAGTAGCCACTGCTAGTGGGTCCATTACAGAGGAGCCTCCTGTGTTAATGACAGGGATAGATGGTTGGGGTGGTTGGTAAAGAGCAATTGGACCACCTTCCAAGATTTAAAGGGGTGATTTATGTTGCTGAGGAATGTGGATTGGAAGTAGTTTTATTTTGCCTGGTGGATTTGTCTAGTATATATGCATTGCAAAGAGTGCGGTACTTCTGGTAATCTGAAGTGGAGTCAGATGTTTTAAAGGCCTTACAAGCCTGATCCCTGGCTCTGAGGCAGTTCATGATGACAGCTGATGTCCAGGGCAGGTGAACCCCCCTTACATGGGTACGTCTGAGAAGGGCATAAGTGTAATATACGGAGAGGAATTTGGACTTGAAATAGTCCAGGGCTGAGTCAATTGAGGATGAACGAGATACGGGAGACCAGGCAGTGTTTGCCAAGTCATTTAATAGGGATGATAGATCCAGGGATTTGTAGGACTGAACCATTAGGCCCCGGGAAGGATGAGGGCCTTAGGCCTGTAGATTTTCCTTACTGAGTAAATTAGGTGATGGTTTCTGAGGGAGTCAGGTAGGAGGCCTGAAAAAGTTTTCCAATGAGGATGGGAGATAAGGGACTAATCTAATAGTGAGTGGTTCAGGGTTTTGGTGTTTAGGCATGTAGGTTCCATAATCAATTATGATAGATTTAGTGCGGCAACATCATTCCGAATTTTGGAGCTAGAGGAGGCAAGTAAACTCATATTAAAGTCTCCTAGGACATGGAGCTCCCCACCTGATGTGTAGGATTGGAGGGTAGTTAAATGATCCTTGATGGAGGATACGGGAGAATCGGAAGAGTGGTAGGAACCAGCTATAAAAATGGGGATTGAGTGAAGAAGGGAGATTTTCACCAGTAAGGAGTTTATAGTCTGTGTGGGTGGTAGAGATAGGGACACCAGGGTGAAATGAAGGGAGGAACTGATGTATATGGCTACACCACCACCCCTTCTGGCACTGGGATGGTCGAGCCAGATGACAGTGTACTCAGGGATTGAGATACTAGCGTCCTCGATGTGTGGTTTTAGCCAGGTCTCGGTAACAATCATAATGTCTGGGTTTAGGGATAAGACAATTGGTTGGAGCATTGCAAGTTTTGGGAGGAGACTGCATATGTTTAGACGTGCCATTCATAGTCCACGTGGAAGTTGTAGGGGGGTTGCTGGACCTGGATTGGGATCAATGTCTCCAGCCATTAGTAACCGCATAGTTACCAGGGTCCTGGTCAGGGCTAGTTTAACCTTTCTATAGGAGGAGGGAGATATGTGATGAAATGCTGGTATAGTCTGATGGGTGAACATTAGGGCATGCAGTCCAGCATGGAGACTGGTGGGGGCAGTATGAACGGGCCAGATAACCAGGAGTTGGGGTGGACGATGAATGGCAGGGGAAGGGAGGAGGTAGCAGAGTTGGGGGGGAGGCAAAGGGTGGGCAAGTAAGAGTCAGTTCAGATCCTTTGAGAAGGAGGAAGGTGGAAGGGATGCCAAGGGCACAAGGAGGAAGAGGAGCGTAAGTGAGAGGAGGAGGAGCATGATGATATGCAGGGGTGAGAGCTGGCAGGCAGTAGTGAGAGGACTAGGTGTTGGCTTTAAGCAATTTAATCAGGAGATAGTGAAGGAAAATGTTTTGCACCAACTAGTGGTGAGCAGCGACAGTCTGCAAATGGGAAACTAGAATGTTGTATTTTTTTATTGTCATGTGAGACAACTCCACAGTATAAATAGAGATGCTCACCAAGAGTAGTGGTGGTGGTGGGGGCAGCGGGGCAAATATACAGTCGGCAGTGGCCATTCAAAGCCTCTAGAAGCAGGAGACACGTCGTACCTGGGTTTTCAGCAGTTCGGGGGAGGGCAGGCAGAGTAGGTTTCGGGGGCCCTCACGACCACACAGGACAATTGTGGAGAAAAGGAAAGAGGGAGGAGGATTAATACCGGTATAAGGGAGAGGTGCAAGCAAGGAGGGGGAGTTATTTTAAACAGGAAAGTAGGCAGCAGGATTTTGAAGTTCCCCAACTAAGACGAATTACAGTACATAAAGCAGCATGGATTTAAAGTTCCCCAAACTAGTACGAGTTAAGGCACATAAAGGCAGTTCTGATGTTTAACTAGAGAACTGTGGGCTTCTAAAGTGATAGAAAGAAAGTTCCCCCCAAATGAGCTGCATACAGCCCATAAAATTAATTAAATGTGGCTTAAAGTACCTAAGGGAAACATGCAGAGATATAACAAATATTCATACAGTGCATTTACCCAAGCGAGCTGCTTGTAGCCCAGAATATAAATTAAAAGTGATTTAAAGTACAGTCTGCAATCTCCAAATGAGCTGCTTGCAGCACAGCAATAAATTTAATGGAATTAAAGTACAAGAAGGAAATGCAGGTATTAAAGCAAGATGTACAAAAGTTTGCCAGAAAAAAACTATCTATACTGCTCTGCCAATGGAATTAGAGACAGCAGAGCAGGATCAATTCATGGAGCTCATAGTGAACATTCCTCAGGCTTGGCGCCAAAATCAGAATTCAAATATACAGCCAGCAGTGGCCGTTGAAACCACCTAGAAGCAGGAGCCACATCATACCTGGGTTTCCGGCAGTTTGGAGGAGGGCAGGCAGAGAAGGTTTCGGGGGCCCTCACAACCACATCAGACAACTAGGTTTCCAGCAGTTTGGGGGAGGGCAGGCAGAGTTGGTTTTGTGGGCCTTCACGACTGGACAGGACAACTGGGTTTCCAGCAGTTCAGAGGAGGGGAGGCAAAGTAGGATTCAGAGGCCCTCATGACCGCACCGGACAACTGGGTTTCCAGCAGTTCGGAAGAGGGCAGGCAGAGTAGGCTTACATGGATGACATCATGCTCAGACCTCAAGATTCTATTCCGGCAATGATTACTCTTTTCTACCAGTTTGGTAAACTATCTGGCTGTAAAGCAAATGCATCTAAGTCTCTAATCATGCCATCTGGGCAGTGAGTCAGGAACACACCAGCTGGGGACTGCAGCCAGCTGGAAACAGCCTAAAGTACCTAGGCATTTACCTTTCCAGGAACCTAAGCTCCCTAGGGCATCTCAATATCCCACCCCTTATTGTGGCTCTGAACCAGGACCTAGCCAGATGGAGCTGACTACACTTAACCCCTTGGGGGAGTCCATGCTTTCAAAATGATGGTGATCTCCAAAATCCAATATGTTCTAGATAACCAACCTCTTAGAATTGGACTGGAGCTGTTTAAGGCCTTGCAGAATAAAATTATGTTTTTTTTTTTCTGGTGTGATGGTCTAAGTGCCTGAGCTACAACCCCTAACCACAGGGAGTCTGAACTTGCCAAACATTCTGGTAAAGCACATGACACAGACCCTTTTACAGCTCTCTCAATTGCACAATTTGACACCAGTTATACACCTACTAAAATGGGCATATGCAAATCACACCTACTGGAGGGGCCAGCACAGTATACCATCCTTTCTGGACACAAACACCCAGAAATCCACTCTCACCTGACACTCAGACATACTGCAGCAGTCTAGAAAAGACATGCCAAGTAGTTCAGTTGGCTACCAAACAGATCTCCCATCTTCCCTCTTTGGAACCATGCCCGACTATGAGTTAAAGGCCAGCCTATCCAATAGAGAGCATGGGCCTCCACAGGCTCCCAAAATCTCTCCCAAACTCTGGACAATCAGATGGGATATCTCAAGAGCTTTGGACAGTGCAAAACAGTCACACTGGCATTACCTTCAGCTCAGACATGCACTAAAGAAGGTGTTGAGCCCCCATCTCCAGTTGGAGGAGCAGTAACCACCGGGCAAGTTGCTGCACTCCTCAGCAGAAAGGCAGATGCAGGCAAGCTGTATATACAAGGGTCTCCTAGGTATGCAAGGAGATCACATAGAACCTCTGAGGCTCAAGTGGGGCACAGAATTGGGTCACAGTATCACACCCAAGACCTGGGATGGCTGCTGACGTAACATGCAACAAACTGCCAGAAATACCAGGAGTAATTCAAAATCCTGCACCAATGGCATAGGATCCCACAAATGTTGTATAAATTGGGCCTTATGCACTCGGACAAGTGCTGCATACGCCTAACTGATACTGGCAGCAGTACACATATGTTGTGGAGCTGCTCAAGACTTCAAGCATACTGGCACATGGCATGGGGTCAAAACGCTGATTGCGGAATAGCTCAGTCAAAAAACAAACAAGCAAAGCAGTGAAAGACAAGGTAGCACACTGGGAAACGCTGAGCTCTACAAATAAAGAAAAAGTACTTGGACTGACTGTCCACGGGGGACTGTTCACCCCCACAACCCCCCATTGTGGGGAGCTTTGCCCCTGCAACCCCCAAAATACATATAACCATCCCCGGGAGGGAGGCAACACGGGGATAGGGAGAAACTAGGGAGGGGAGATATTTCATTGTGTGGGTGGTGCAAGTCATGGGACTTTACCACAGTTGAGGAGAGTAACACAGTTGAGTGGGGGGTGACTTAGTTTGCCAAGGTGGGCTGAGGGCAGAACTCCAGGGTGGGTGGAGGCAGATTAAAATAGCAGTCAGGACAGTGCAAAAGAAAAAAAAAAAAACACACAGGACCAGGAATGGAACCCTACTTAACCAGACATTCTGCTGCCCTTCACTGCTTGTGGCCATAGCCTCTGCACCATGGGAGCAGCTGGTGACACAGCACACAGGTGAGATTTTATACTCTTCATCCTGACTGGCAACACCTACAGGAATAGCACTAACATATCTGTGCTATACTATCCCTGTAGCTGCTTTGTCCTTCATTATTTTTGCTATGCAGATTATACTACGCCATAATCTGTGTGACATAATCAATACCCCGGCACACCATACAGAAGCTTTGCTCACAGATCCTGTAAGCAAAACACTTACTCCACAACTAGTGATGTTAGGAGCAATGGATGATGAACATGCAGGGCTGCAGCTTGCACCAAATAGTAAGCAGTGGCTCTTGGGTGCCTTAATAGCAGCAAAGCAGATCCTCCTCTGACACTGGAGGGACTAGACCCCCCCCCCACTGCACAAAATGGCTACAAGAACTAGGCGAGAGAGCTAGTTATGAAAGGGTGCACTTCCCTACCACAGGTGAACCAGACACATTTATTGACATCTTGAGAGCGTACCTCCAGTCGGATCACTGTCAGATCCCACAGGAATACCCTATGCCCAAATTTGCCTCACTCTAGCCACCTCTCCCAGTGGGAAACTCCCATAGGGACATATTTTCCCACCTATCCTCCACCAGGTTGGAAAGGCTCCAGAACCAGTGCACACCCTGATAGGGGCTCCCATGCCCACGCTAGTGGGATAGTAACACTCCATCCAGATAATGTCTGATCACACTGCTGGTGGAATGCATACTGCTACATCTGCATAGATAAGATAGCTCTGAACCTGAGGAATAAGTTGTTGTTTTTTTACACCCACCTATTATGTTAATTATAGTGTTTTATACTGATTCTTACTTCCCATTTGTTGTTATCTTACTACAAATAGTCTTCCATGTAACTGATCTGCTAAACTTTGACTAATATCAGCTAATCTGTAATCCATGGAGGCATACCCCTGGCCAGGATGCACAATACCTACTGTAGGTTCTCTGATTTTACTATGTAATTTCTTATGTGCAAAGTTGATTGAAAAATAAACTTTTCATTAACAAAAAAAAAACAGCTCCCCATGCCCTGTCTCTTTCCTGACTAGCTTGTATAAATAACACCAGAGTCACAAGCAGGTGATATGATACCACTTTTGTTTCAATGTCACAACTCTGAATTCTTTCTAACAAGTTCTGGGAAGCTAGGAAATAGTCTATCCATGAGTCTGACCTATGTACTTGGAGTGCAGTTAAAGTTTCTTTGACTGGGATATAACATCTGCTAGGGATCAATGACCCCAGTGTATCCTTAAGATCTGTAAGGCTATTTATTTATTTAAATGTTTTACCAGGAAAGCATACTAAGCAGAATACTGCTCGATTCCAGATGCATCCTGGGGAGACAGGAATAGGGATAAACAACATAATAAATACAATAATCACCATATATAGAGACCAGGAACATATACAGTGTACAGAGAACCTTGGGATGAGAACTACAAAACGAACTGCATACACAGGCAATAGCGCAAGGCACATAACAGTGAAATGCACATAGTAGATAATATAATCCAGTCAAAAACTGGCAAACATGACATAGCCTCAGGAATAGCAGTGGCTATTCCAAGGTACTAGAGCTAATAAGAGCACAAGAGCAGGCGGAGAGAAGAGTGCTTTGAGAAGGGAGTTGAGGTGCCTACTAAGGGAGGCAGCCCGAATGGGCACAGGGAGGGAATTCCATAATTTAGGCATGCTATATCTGAATGCTGACTTACCTGCTATGGTGGTCATTACTGGTACAGACAGCAAACGAGAGTCATTGTTCCTGAGGAGGTACACCAGGAGGGCAGGGGCTGATAGTACAGAGATGAGATATGGAGGGAGGGACTGGGCCCAGAATTTAGCCGTAAAGCTAGCTCAGTGTTAGTGCCACCGGTCTTGAAACAATGGGAGGCCCAGTGACCGGTAGAGGGTGCAGTGATGGGTGGAGGAAGGACAGACAAGGGCAAAATGACTGAAGGAATGAAAGAAGGTGTCCAGTCTGGCTAGGGTGGACTTTGGGGTGGCATTGTAGACTACATCCCCATAGTCGAAGATAGGGAGTATCATTTTCTGCACAGTTGCATGGCCGGTGAGCAGAGGGATGCATCTGTGATTGTAGTACAAAGCACCCAGCTTGGGATAGAGCTTTTTGTGGACTGCATCGACATGCCCAGAGAAACTGAGATACTGGTCAAGCCAGACCCCAAGATATCTGAAGGAGGAGCAATCCTCCAGTGAAGACCCATCCAGGGTGTGGAAGGTGGGGGTGAGAGGGAGGCGAGAAAGTCTCTGCCTCATGCCACAGGTCATGGAGACAGTTTTCTTGGCATTGAGAAAGAGCTGATTAGAGTGAAACCAGAGCTGAACATTATTGAAGTCCTGCTGCAGTCTGGTTGCAACACCAGCGAATGAGGGGTCGGATGTATACAGTACTGTATCATCTGCATACATGTGGACGGACATATTTGGGTTGGGGATTAGGCCCATCTTATGTTGGGGAGCCCTGTCTAATTTCTTGTACTGGACTAGGTTCCAGTCTCCACCATCAAACATTGAAAAGCCCCCTTGAGCAGCTAATTTCATGAGCAGACTTGTGAAAAAAGCTGGCTTATCTTTATTTGGGCCATAAATACAGGCCAAGGTAACCTCCACCAGTTTGAGCAGGCCTTGCAGGATAATATAATGTCCCTCTGGGTTCATGACCTCTGAAGATAGTTCCAAAGGAACGGAGTGAGCTAGTAAAATGGCAACCACTGCTTTACTGTTACTGTTGCCTGTAGCAAACACCTGACCCAACCATTCTCTGTACCACAGGTTACTGTTGCGTTCATTAGTGAGTGTCTCCTAACATACAAACACAGAAACATAGAATCTGATGGCAGATAAGGAGCACTTGATCGATCCAGTCTGCCCATTTCTCCCTACCTACATTTTTACCACAGATCATTTCTAATCTACAGCTCTTTCTCCCTCCCCCTTCATTTTCACTATGATTCTCATGGGGTTATCCCCATGCATTCTTGAATCCCACCACTGTTTTCACGCCCATCACTTCGCTGGAGGCTGATCCAGGAATCCACCACTCCTTGTGTGAAGAAGTACTTCCTCACATCTCTCCTGAATCTACCCCTCTCCAGCTTCATAGCATGTCTCCTTGTTCTTGAGCACCTTTTTTTTCTGAAAAATATTCCCCTCCTGTACCTTATTTAACCCATTGATGTATTTAAAGGTATCTATCATATTCCCTCTTTCCGTCCTCTATTCCAGGGTGAATATATTGAGGTACTTTATTCTCTCCTCATAGGACTTTTGATGCAGACCCTGCACCATTTTAGTAGCCTTCTTCTGGACTGCCTCCACTCTATGTCCTTATAGAGCTGTGGGGCTAAATTCACAAAGCTCAACATGTATGGCACAAACTACATGCAAGAAGCAAACAGTGATATCCGAATGTGCATTGAGCACATTGTGCCAAATTCAGGAAGCAGTGGAAAATGTGCCATTGCAGCCAGAAATGACACAGGTTGCAAAGTGCAGTAAATATGATGGTGCACACAATAGTCACAGTGCAAACAGTGATGCAGCGGGGGTTGACTTGGACCGGTGCACAAAATAGCTGAGATGGCTGAGTCTGGTGCCAGCAAGCAGCTCAGAAAGAAAAACTTTACACAGGTGGAGACCGACATCCTCATAGAGGAGGTTGAGGCTCAACTGGGTCTACTCCTCAGCCGAGGTGGGGACCAGGACACCAGAGCCAAATGGAGGCAGGCATGGGAATATGTTGCCAGCGCTGTGAATGCAGTCAATGCAGTATAGAGGTAGGTGGAAGTGCTACAGAAGAGATACAATTACTTTAAGCGTCAATCCAAGGAGAAAGTGGCACACAATAAGAGGAGTGCATTGGCCACAGTGAAGGACCACCAGAAACAGTGCGGACGAGCAGCCAGGAAGACTGTGTGGCCACTCACCTCAGCCTGCGGACCACTGACAGTGACAGCACACTGGACACCTTCCATATGCAGAGTTCAGCAGGTAAGCAGCAGAATGTAGAGGAGTATGTGCAGGCAGCAATGTGCAGGGGGAGGTGATGGCAACAATGTGGAGACATAAAAGTGGTGTGCTTGGAAGAAGAGTATGGAAGGCCATGGAGAGTTGTGGAAGACACAGAGGCACGTATGGCATGGATGCCAGGAAGGGACTTTGAGATAGGTGGGTGGGAGGCCTCACTGAGTCTATGCCATGTGAAGTTGATGAAATGGCAAGGACCAGGTTGGGAGGGATGCAAGTGTAACACCAGTGATGCATGGAACCGCAATGCACACATGCATGTGGACACAGGTACAATGCCACAGGGTGGTAGACAGCGGTACCAATGAGCTGATGGGGCCAACCAAACAATACTGGCATGGCTGGATGTGTGCTGTGTGGAAGCCCATACCAGGTATCCATGTAAATAGCCTGCTTTGGGCCACATCACAGGTGTAAGGGCAATGAGGCCTGGCAATCTTGATAGGAAGGCACACAGGGTGGTATGTGACAAAGAGATGCACACGTGATGATAACAATCAGTCATTCCAGGTTGCACATGGCATTCTGTGGAATATGGTATCCCCTGTGTTACCATGACACACATTTGCAGTGTCCATCAATGGCACCTGTGGTTCAAACCATCATGAACAGCAGAGGAATACCAAGACACACCATGAGTGCGTGCAGTAAACACTGCTCAAAACAGGCTTGTGCATGTGTCGGCCATGCATGGCTGCACATTCTGTAACACCTGTAGCAACATAAGTGCAGCACATGGTCATGGTGCTGAATACATGGCCACTGGGGGTGGCTGCATGTCATGGCTGTCACCGGGGAACATCATCTGTTGCTGCTGTGTCATAACACAGACGCACATTGTGCAACACAGCATACTGTAGACACATGTCTGACAAACACCATTGCAGACATGATTATGTGCAAGGACTGGGAATGGTCCATGGTACCACACAGGGTGTGCATGACACAGTCATGTAGTGGTGTGCAAAGGCCACTGAAACTGTGGCCCCCTCCCAGACCAGACTGTCTGGGTCCCAGCAACACACCAAGGAAGATGGCAGCCAATAAATGGAGGGTGGACAGCGAAGGTGTGCATACAGCATGCAAGTTGTGAACTGAATATGCAATATTCACATTGTAGGTACCAGCAGCATGAATGACAGTGGCAGCCCAGGGACAAGCGGATCCACACAACAGTCACCAGACAGTTTAGACACATACAATGACAGTGTCAGTGACACAGTGTGTTGAACAAAGACAACAGACACATCACAGACACAGGACAATGATAGCCATGAAGACACCCAGCTCACAGAGCTGCAAACACACACAGATGATAGTATCAGGCATTCCATGACACAAGAACAGTAGAGTGCTGTCAGTGACATACCGTCTGTTGAGACCATCCAGGAAAATGTTGCTCAGGAGCTAACACCAGAACCATCAGTACAGAGTGATGGATCAGTAGCCAAGGACGCACAGGATGACATACACATAGATATTGACCTAGAGGATACATAGATACATAGATACATAGACAGTGTCAGCAGATAAGGGCCTATGACCCACCCAGTCTGCCCATTTGAGCTTTTAAGTTCAGTTTATGTTTTCCTAGAAGTCTGTTGCCCCTTACCCCTGACCTCCAGAATTCCTTTATGTCTATCCCATGCATTCTTAAATCCCGTGATTGTTTCAGCCCCCACCACTTCCTCTGGCAGGGTGTTCCACTTGTCCACCACCTGTTATGTGAAGAAATTCTTCCTCATGTTTCCTCTGAGTCGTCCTCCCTCCAACTTCATCCCATGCCCTCTAGTTCTGGAACATCGTTTTCGCTTAAAAATAGTGTATTGCTGCACCCTGTTCTTCCCTGTAAGATACTTGTATGTCTCTATCATATCCCCTCTCTCTCTCCTCTCCTTGAGGGAGTACATGTTCAGTTCCTTCAACCTGTCATCATAGGACTTGTGATGCAATCCATGCACCATCTTTGTTGCCCTCCTCTGAACCTTCTCTACCCTGTCTATGTCCTTACGTAGGTATGGTCTCCAGAACTGTACACTGTACTCCAGGTGGGGCCTCACTAGTGTCTTGTATAGCGGAATTAAGACCTCCCTTTTCCTGCTGGTGATGCCCCTGTCTATACATCCCAGCATCCTATTTGCTTTACCTGCTGCCTTGTCACACTGTTTCCCTACCTTGAGGTCATCAGAGATGATAACCCCAAGATCCCTTTCCTGCTTGGTGCATGCTATATCCTCACCCCCCAGCTGATATATTGTGCCAGGGTTTTTGTCGACAGTCGACAATCTGTGTCAAAACATGTTTGCCACAAAAATAATGGTAGGCCACACATTGAATGCCATCAGGAGGGCTCTTGAGGGTTCCCACACTGAATCACAGCAGCATCACATGCATGTGGAGGAGGAGCTCAGTGGTTCAAGCACGCCATCATGTTAGGCCTGCATCATGTGGCACAATATCAGGAGCAGCACACAGCCATCCTGCAGGGACTGGAACTAGTTGCCGAATGACAGTCATCCATAATGAAATGTGTGGTGACCATGCATGACACCTTTGGCCATGTGCTGGGGGATGCAGAGACAGGGCACATAAACAGCAAAGCGATGCAACATGTGGACACACTGGCTGAGGCATCACAGGCCTACTACAGCACAAAGGGCCCCATCAGCTACACCCAACAGTGGATGCAGCAAGCGGCAGATCCCAGCACTGCCCATGGGGTCAGACAGGCAGAGATCCATGGTGCATGGCATAACACAGGTCCAGCCACATGGGGCCAGGCATGGGGGGAGAACTGTTCAGCATCCATAGTATCAGACACCCATGGCCATACAGGGCACCGTATGTTAGATGAAATGAACAGTATGGGCCATGGTACAGTGACTGAAACACCATGGCAGGCCCATGCACAGTGGATGGGCCAGTGCCCATGCATGAGCAGCCATGGTGGCAGACAAGGCCCTGACACACATGTGGATGACATGATGGCCACTGACATGAGGACATGCATGGTCACACTGGCCCAAGAACTGTGAAGGATACAGCTGCAACAATGCACACACATGTTGCCGTAGAGACAGACAGTAGAACACAATGCAGTATCATGGAAAGGCCGGCTGCACAGTCAACATAGGTGACCACAATAGTTGACGACCATGCAGGGGCAGTGGTCATTGAAGCGGTGGTCATACACACACATGACAGACACACACAGGAACCAGCACCAGTGCAGCATGGCACACAATGTAGCACCTCTAACAGTGACACGCCACCCATGGGTGACAGATAGAAATATAGAAGTTGATGGCAGATAAGGACCTCAAGGCCCATCCAGTCTACCCATTTATTTTTTTGCCATATGAATGTGCCATTGACCTTTGCTCTGTCATCGGCCTATCTATTCATACTCATCTGTATTGCTCTCTTATGCCTATCCTATGCCTGTTTGAAGCCCCTGCACTGAATTCATCTCTACCACTTCCTGAGGTAGGCCGTTTCATGCATCCACCACTCTGTCTGTGAAAAAGAACTTCCTCACATTACACCATAATTGGCCTCCCTCTAATCTCATGGTGTGTTCTCTTGTCCTACTACTTTTCTTATATTGAAACATGTTAGACTCTTTCACCTTGTTAATGCCCTTAGGGTGTTTGAATATTTCAATCATATCATCTCTCTCCCTCCTTTGCTCTAGGATATACTTATTGAGCTCAGTTAATCTGTCCTCATATGCTTTCTGATGCAGTCCCTGCACCATTTTGGTTGCCCTTCTCTGGACTGCCTCAATTTGGTTAATGTCCTTGTGAAGGTGTGGTCTCCAATACCGTACACAGTACTCCAGATGGGGCCTAACCAGTGTCTTGTAAAGAGGGATTATTTCCTCCCTCTTCTGACTTGTGATACCCCTACTAATACACCCCAACATCCCACTAGCCTTACCTACTGCTTTAGCGGTCTGCTTGTATAATTTCAGGTCATCGATGATGATGACATCCAAATCTCTTTCTTCCCTTGTGACTGCCAGCAACTCTCCTCCCAGTCTATAGGTGGCTTCAGGGTTTCTCTTCCCTATGTGCATGATCTTGCACTTCTTTGTGTTAAACCCCAGTTGCCACTCTTCTGACCATTTTGCTAGTTTATCCAGATCTCTTCTCATTCTGCCCACCCCATCTGGATCATCTACTCTGTTGCAGACCTTGATGTCATCTGCAAACAGACAAACCTTACCCTCCAGTCCTTCTGCAATGTCACTGATGAAGATATTGAAGAGGACTGGCCCCAGGACTGATCCCTGAGGTACCCCACTTATGACTTGGATCTCTTCTGACTGTATACTATTTACCACCACTCTCTGTTTTCTGCCTGTCAACCAGTTTGCCACCCAGTTGACCAATGTCTGACCCATCCTGAGCCTACCCAGCTTATTAATCAATCCTCTATGTGGAACAGTATCGAAAGCTTTGCTAAGTCAATGTAGGCAACATCAACTGCTCCCCCTTGGTCCACCACTCTGGTTACCCAATCAAAGAAATCTTTGAGATTAGTTTGACAGGACCTTACTTTTGTAAATGAATGCTGTCTTGGATCCTGTGCTCCTATGGATTCCAGGTGTTGCACTATCCTTTTCTTAAGGAGTGTCTCCATAATCTTGCCCACTACTGAGAAAAGACTGACTGATCTTTAGTTCCCTACCTCCTCCCTGCTACCACTCTTGTGGAGCGAGATCACATGAGCCCTTCTCCAGTCTTCTGGGACCTCTCCTGTGCTCAGAGACTCACTAAACAGTTCTGATAATGGCTCTGCTAGTTCCACCCTTAGCTCCTTTAGTACCCTGGGATGTATGCCATCAGGTCCCATTGCCTTGTCCACCCTGAGCTTATTGAGCTCTTGTAGGACCCTTTCTTTTGTGAAGGGACTAGTGCACACCTCCCTCCCCCCATGTCCATGATGCTGAGCTGTGGGCCCTGCCCTACCTTTTCTTCAGTAAATACTGAGCAGAAGTATCTATTTAGGATAGATGCTTTTACATGGTCCTCCTCCTCACACGCCCCCTCATCCCCTTGGATCTTAGCAATGCCCCCTCTGGACTTTCTCCTTTCACTAATGTATCTATAGAAAGTCTTGTCACCTTCTTTTACTGTTCATGCTAGTGTTTCCTCGGTTTGAACCTTTGCCTGCCTTACTGCCTTCCCTGCTTCCCTTAGGGAAGTTTGGTGTGCCTCCCTATCTTCATCCTGCTGTGTTCCCTTATATTTCCTGAAGGTCAGCTTTCGGCTCTGACCTTTTCTGCTACTGTGTTTGAGAACTAAAGTGGTTTCTTTCTTCGTTTGCTCTTCCTTTTCTCACTAACACAATGGGATGTTGCTTCAAGTATTGCTTCTTTAATGCTTGCTCACTTTGCCTATACCCCCTCACCTGTATTTCTTTTTCCCAGGACTAGCTTAACTCTGTTGGCCATCTTATCAAAGTCAGCTCCTCTGAAGTCCCATATTTTTGCCTTGGAATGGGATGTTTTTTTTCTAGTGGCCAAATTGAACCATACTTTGTGATGGTCACTGGCACCCAGGTGGCCTTCTACCTGGAGATCTGTGATCCTTTCCCTGCTAGTCAGTACTAGATCTAGGATAGCTCTGTCTCTTGTGGGTTGTTGTACCTGTTGTTTGAGGCCCTTCCCCTGCAGGGAATCCACCATGTGTCCAGTTCTGGCAGATGTCCCTGCTGGTATTGACCAATCTGTATCTGGCATGTTAAAGTCTCCCATTATCAGAACCTCACCTTTAGCTGTCATGTTTTATATATCTTCTAACAGTAACTTGTCTATGTCCTCCCCCTGGTCTGGAGGCCTGTATACAACCCTAGTTCATATGGCTGTCCCATTTCAGGTACCAGAAAGCCAACAAGTACAATACTCACAACATGACAGCCTAAATAAAGAACAGTATCATCAACACCATAATGTAATAACGAGGTGTGGGAGGGTTATATCTGATTATGTGGGGTAATAGAATGAATACAGTACCATACTATAAAAACAAACTGGGTAAAAACAACTATGTACATTGCAACTATATGTCCGCGTACATGCGATGAACAAGTCTACTGTCCCAGGTCAATGATGTTCCTCTCAAGGGCTGCAAGGGTGTCCTGCATGTGCTGAAGGTCTGCAGCCAGGGACTGCACCGCGACCTGCATAAGGGCCAAAAGCCGGTCATACATGTCTGAAGGGGGTGGTGGCACCACAGCTGCTGTATCCACATGTTGTGATGGTGGCTCCCCACCATGATCACGATCCAGCTTCACACCATCCTCTTGTGTGATGCCCCCCCCACCATGGCATCCACAATCACAAGTGGATGCACCGCAGCATGTGGTACCTCGGTAGGTTTGTCCACAGTCACCAGCTGCTGGACAGCCACTGAGTCATGGCCCTCAACACCCTCCACTGAGATGCTACCCCCCAACCATGTCATCTTCCAACACAGGTGTATGCACCCCCATATTTGTTGCATTGGAAGGATCATCCACTGTTGCCAACAGCTGGACTGCCTCAGAGCAGTTGCCATCACCACCCTCCACTGCAATGGTATCGTCCCCCACCATGACATCTTCCAACACAGGTGTTTGCACTGCCGCATATGTTACATTGGCAAGAATGTCCACAATCACTTGCTGCTGGACAGCCACTGATGTATGGCCCTCACCACCCTCATCTACATTGCCACCTTCCCCCACCATAGCATCCTCCAAGGCAACTGGCTGCATAGCTATGGAAGGTACATTGGAATGTCCATCCATAGTCACTTGCACCTGTACAACCTCAGAGGTGTGCCCCTGAAGGGCCTTCTCTGCAATAGCACCCACAAGACCCACCATGGTACCATTCTCTGATGTGCTTCCCTTATCTGTTTCTTGTATAACTGGTCATAAGTGCATTGCCTGCTATCTCCTGCATGCTGTCTCATGGTAGGCTCTGGCCTCTCACCTCTTGAACCAAGTCATGGCTCTCTCCAGTGTGTGCTGCTTTGAGAACAGCTGTCCTGTTCCACTCCTGGTTCCAGGGGCACCACCTGTGGAAAACAAAGATGCAGGGCCTTAATGTATGTATCATGTTCCCCACTGAGGGCAGTTAATGCTATTGTCATGTGTGTTACAAGCAGGATCTTGTTGTTGGAGTTTCCTTGCATGCCCCATTGTGCTGCACCACTGCATGCTGTGTGCAGATGTGCACTGTGTCTGTGGATGGTGGAGTCATGCCTTTGTGTCCTCGCCTGATGCTCATGTGACTGCTGTGTGGTGGTGTGCAGACTGGTGTGTGGCCTGCTACATGTGGACAGTGCCGTTGGCCAAGAATGTTGTGTTGAGGCCAGTGTCTGGTGTTTGTGTATGTGTGTGTGTGCTAGTTTGTGTCTGTGGTTGTGTGTGTGTGTTATGTCCTCATTGTACATAGTGTGATCATGGCATGGGTACCTGCATCACACATTGTGGAAATGCAACACCATTTGTTGGCTATGGCGCACCTCTGTGGCATGCACCAATGGAAGTGCTGCAGGTACACCTAGCCTACAACACAGATGAATTATGGTACAGGACCGTTACAAATGCATCATGGCCTACTGATGCCATGTGCAGTGGTGTGTACCCCAACTGTGTCCTGCTGGTGGGTGTCATCAGTCATCAACTTGGGCATGGGCCCTGTATGATTTCCAAATCCATATCACCACCCTGTGCGTATATTCCTGCTACCATGGCATGCACATTGTGTGATGCAGTACCATAGGGCTGCTGATCAACAGGCACATGAGCACCTGTCACGGTGTCCACTGTGTTGTTGGGGGGGCATGGTGTCCAGGGTCAGTCTATGGGCACACATTTAGCCTGTAGTGTCACACATATACTGTATGTATGCCATTGAGGACTACTGAGGTATACCTGGATACATGTGACATATACATGCTCTGCACTACCTGTGGATTGACACATGTTTGATGATGTGGGCATTACTGATCACATTCGTCTGGTCCACTTAGGTCTCTGCTGTGTGGATGCACCACCATCAGGATGGTTACACCAACCCTGTCCCTGCAACACCATGCTAGTGTGTGTGGTTTTAAACAGCCATGTCAACAGTACTACCAATTGCTCAATGGTGTGTTGCGTGTGTGTGTGTCCATTGGCCCATGTGATGTCAACCATGCACCCATGCTAAGAAGTGAACATGTAGAATAGGCATGCCAATGGTGACACCCAGGACATCAAAGCACAGTATACCACCCTATCCTGCTACACAGTCTACAGTACATGTACACTACACGTACCACCATGGGACATCAGTCACAGTATGACTATGTCAGCCTGCATTCCATTCTGGTGATGCACAGACAATGTCCTGCCATAGTGCCATAGATCACTGTAGTGGTGTAGCTGGTTTGTACGTGTCCCCATACCCGGGATAACACACCACAGTTATGCGGGCATGGATGCACACACATCTTACAGAAACAAGTATGTTTCTGCAGAGGCTACACATTCCCACACCTTGACCATGGTGATGGCATATGTTGACCCTATGGCCCATACCGTCTTATGGATGTATCACACGCCCAGCTGTGCAGTGGCTTCCCACACAGGTGAATGCCTCACCATCATCATGGCACATGCCCAAGGATGCCCCACTGATGGTATACAATATATGTCACCTACCTTTGTCAGGACCTTGTGCTGGCACCACCTGCACTCCCTGCTGGACCATTTGTCTGTCCTCCTCCTCCTGGTCCTCACTGGCATTGGGTCTGTCTGTAGTAGGAAGACAAGCAGAGAGGAATCATGAGATATCTGTCATGTAGGTGTATTGAGGTTAGGGGCAAGCATGTGTGATACATCAATGACACCTGCCTGTCACCCAGTGATGCCCTCCTTGCATGGCTATGTCTGCTTCCCTTGCTATATCCTGCAGTCTCCTTAGGCCTCTGCTGTTCCTTAGGAGGAGGAGGTCATTTCACCTGTGGTGGACTTGACCTAGTCCTCCTCATACCTGAGTTAGCTCTGAGTGTATTGGCAATGGCTTTCCATGCCCTCTGCCTCTCCTGTGGTGTGTGGTGCCTGTATCCTGGATGGAGGAGTGCTCTAGACCACTGCATCACAGAGCTGACTAATAGCACCATTTCCTCATCAATGAAATTTTGGGCCCTTCCACTTGCACCTGCCATTGCAGTCACCAAAAGTATACCAGTGTGGTAACTGTGTGTTGTTTGTCTGGCTGTGTGCCCTGCTAGGGTGTTTCATGTATCGTGTACCTCGATACACAGTATGCACTCACTCCACATGCTAACAGTGCACACCTCCACATTCAACGGCATGCATAATGCCATAATGCAACTTGCCTCGGGAGGGCTAGGGCACTTTGTGTTTGGTGCATCGCAATTTGTGGCACAGCTAGCAGCCTACAGTAGTGCAATGTGCGATGGGTGTGGCATGAGCTAGTAGTCTGACTGTTACACTGCTGCAGGTGTAATCACCACAGCACTGTAAACCTGGACACTGTTCTGCTGTCTCCTTGTTATGGCTATGGGTGGAACCTACAGCCATATCACTTTAGCTTGAAAAGGGATTTCCATGGAACACATTTTTCTTTAGTTTTCAGTGTATCCTTCAATAACACTGCAAATCCCTATGGCAGTTAAAAAATACCCCCTTCTTGCTTTTTAGAATGTTGGACACAGAACTCCAAACTGCTTTTCTCTGAGAGCAAAGGTGCACGCCTTCCAAACAAATTGAAATACCTTTAAAACTATTCAAGATGCACAAAAACAACTAGAGTGAAAGTTGTTCAGGGCAAAAAGACATTTCACATGAGAGTAGTCACTAATCTGAATTTTTACATTTTGTAAAAATTGGTCTTCCAAACAACCTGATTTATTTTTCTCTCTGAGTGAACACAGTAGGAGTCATGCCAAACAAATGTAAATGTCTCAGAAAGTATACAAGTTACCAATATACAACCAACATTAAAGTTGTTCAGGACAAAATGACCTTTCAAATGAAGGTAGTCACTAATCTGAATTCTTTAGATTTTTTTTAAATATAGCCATCCGAAAGGTGAAAATTGTGAAGAAAAATGAAAATTCAGGTAATCGGATGGCCATAGTTTAAAAAATATAACTAGCGCAGCTTAATGAATAGGCTCATTGGAAATATATTTTTGTTCTGAACAACTTTCATATGATGGTTTATGTGTAATGCATATACTTTTAGAGATATTTACATTTGTTTGGCATAACTCCTATGAAAAAATGAAAACTGAGGTAATCAGTTGGCCATAGTTTAAACTATATTATTAGTGCAGGTTAATGAATAGGCTCATTTGAAAAGTCTTTTTGTCCTGAACAATTTTCATACTGTATTTTTTATCTGTAACTTGTAAACTTTTAGAGATACATACATTTGTTTAGCATAACTCATATTGCACTTTTAAACAGCCTCAGTTTTGCAAATAACTATACCACTCAAGTGAAATTCTAAACCAGACCACCTTGTTCATCTCTTGTCATGCCTAATTTAAAGTGGACAGGAATTGAATACTTATGTGCAGTTGTTTGAAATGTCTCTATTTTCATAAATTACATTTATACCTCTAAAGGATCCCTATTTAACCGTGCTTGAATAAAAGCTGAAACTATCAGTTGTGTTTCGTATTGTTTTCTTTGTATGGACATTCTGTGCAGTTCCTTTCACGGAACCAAGAATTTGGAGTTTTGACTATGTCACTTCATGGTTTTAGAACCGTGTGCACTGTACTGATAAGTTCCTGCTAACTTTTCTGAAACCGTGAAGCCACAGAAAAACTTGTTGCCGTATTGGTCCTTGTAACACAAGATCCACAGAAACAGATGATTTGATGCATTTTATTGGACCAACAGAGTTGTTACAAAAGAACACAGGTGCTTTTAGCTTTTGGATTACACAGAATCCTTTGTCAGAAAACACTGGTAGTTGTTTTAGAAGATAAACTTTCTCAAAACCCAGATCATACAAAAAGAAACAGATGGAAAGTTGTTAAAGACCCAATTGGTTAAAACTACATTTAAAAAAAAACAACATACCCATATAAAGACAGCAAAAGTTCCATCAAAAGAAAACTGTCCCAAGGTCAAATGACACGGACTTGAAAGTTCACTCACTGAGAAAAGCTATAGATCAACTGAAGTTTCATTTTAAAAACCCCTGTGTGAGTCTGTGTTAGCATTAGTAAATTACACAGATTAAAAACTACAAGGAAAAATAAGCTTCAAGAGCAACTGACAAGTTCAGGAGCACTTTAACAACACATAATATTTAGATAAAGTTCAGCTTGTATTTCACATTACTTCTTTATTCCTCCTTCCCATTATTTATTGCTGAGGTCAACTGCATGAAAACAGGATTTTTGCTCCTGAAGAGTTCATCTATTTTTGTTGCTGTCTCCCTACCTGAGGTCATAATGCAGTGCCTGTGACATCACAGTTACTCTCATGGCAACATATTTTGATGTCACAACAGATCATTATGACTTGAAGTAGGAAGTAAACTATATAGACAGATTTACTTTAAAGTAACTGTAAGGGATAAAAATCATGTATTCATGCACATTGCCTCAGTAATAAATAATGGGAAGGAGAAATCTAGAATATATATGAAATACAAGCAGAATTTTACCTACTTATTATGTTTTTTAAAGTTTTCTTTCAGTTGTCGGTTGTTCTTTCATAAAAACATAGAAACATAGAGTTTGATGGCAGATAAAGACCGCTTGTCCCAACTAGTCTGCCCATTTCCCTACCTAATGGATAAGCTGCAGATCCTAGCTAACCAACAACCGACTTCCTCCTATCCCCCACTAGATTCGCCTTATGCGTGTTCCATGCCTTCTTGAATTCCCCCACTTTGTTTGACTCCACAACCTCCTCAAGAAGGCTGTTCCATGCATCCACAACAGTCTCCATGAAAAAATACTTCCTCACATTACGTCTGAGCCTTCCCCCCTCAATCTTCAAATTGTGCCCCCTTGTTCTTGCACATCTCTTTTTCTGAAAGATGCTGTCCTCTTGGACTTTGTTGACTCCCTTGAGGAACTTGAACATTTCTATCATGTTCCCCCTCTACCTCCTTTCCTTGATCATATACATAGTAAGCTTCTTTAGTCTCTCTTCATATGTCTTCTGGTGTAGATCCTGCATCATTTTGGCTGCCCTCCTCTGGACAGCCTCCACCCTGTCTATATCTTTGCAGATATGGGGTCTCCAGAACTGCACACAGTACTCCAGATGGGGGTCTCACCAACTGCCTGTACAGAGGGATAACAACTTCCTGTTTTCTACTGGTAATGCCTCTCCCTATGCATCCCAGTATCCCCCAGTCCTCCTTACTGCCTTTTCACATTGCTTGCCCACCTTTAAGTCATCTGATATAACTACCCCCAGGACCCTTTCAATTTCTGTTGTTGTCGTATCTCACCCTCCATTGTGTACTCTTCCCCTAATTTTCTTGTTTCCCATGTGCATTACTTTGCACTTCTTTGCATTGAATCTAAGCTGCCATGCCTTTAACCATTCCTCCAACCTTGCCAAGTCCCCTTCTTATCCTTTTCACCCCACCTTGTATATCAACCCTGTTGCAGATCTTTGTGTCATCTGCAAAGAGACATACTTTTCTTTCCAGTCCCTCTGCAATGTCACTTATAAAGACATTAAAAAGGACTGGCCCCAGTACTGAACCATGTGGTACCTAGTTAGTAACCCCCCTTTCATCACTGTGGACTGTGTTTATTATTATCCTCTGCACCCTCTTGTCCAGCCAGTGTTTTACCCAGGCTACCACCCTGGGACCCACTCCCAGGCTGGTTAATTTGTTCATTAATGTTTTATGTGGGACTGTTTCAAATGCCTTGTTAAAGTCTAGGTAGGCCATGTCCACAGTCCCTCCCTGGTCTACTACTTTGGTCACCCATTAAAAGAAATTGATTAGATTTATTTCACTGTGAATCCATGCTGCCTTGGGTCCTGTGCCCCACTGGTCTCTAGGTACTCAACAATTCCTTCCTTCAGAAGTGATTCCATCATTTTCCCTACCACTGAGATCAAACTGACAGCTTTCTGCCTCTGTCTTGCTCCCACTTCTGTGAAGAGGAATAACATTTGCCCTCCTCCAGTCCTCAGGTACCACACCATCCTCCCCATGATTTGTTAAAAAGGGTGGTCAGTCGTGTTACTAGTTCTTCCCTTAGTTCTTTTAGAATTCTAGGGTGAATCCCATCAGGTCCCATTGCTTAGTTCACTTTCAGTTTTAGGAGTTCTTTCAGAAATCTTCCTTCTGTGAAAGGACTGATACCAACCCCCTATCCAGAGTGCTTCTATTGACTGGATTAGGTACCTTTTCCTCCTCTTCTTTTGTGAATGCTGAGCAGAAGTGTTAATTCAGTATCCCAGCGTATTCACTGTCCCTCTCTGCCCACCCACTCTTCTATTTATTCAGCATCAGTATCCCTCCCTTTGTCTTTCTTTGATCCCTAATTTACCTATAAAAGGTTTTATCCCCCTTCTTAACCGAGTTGGCTATCTTTTCCTTGGCTTGGGCCTTTGCTATTCTGACTGCCTTCCCCGCTTCCTTCTGCCTTAACTGGTACAGTTATCTGCCCTGCTTCTTCTGTGTTTTCTTATACTTCCTAAATGTTATCTTTTCTCCCTTCCCCAACTCCTCTTTTGAGAATCATAGTGTTTTTTATTTCATTTTGATTTGTTTATTTGCTTCACACAAAGGCTTGTTGCCTCTGTGGTGGCAGTTTTGATGTTTTCACATTGTTGCTCCACCCCTCCTTCTTGCCTGTTTGCTAGTGCTTTTCTGAGGCATTCTCCCATTTTGACAAAATCAGCCCTTCTGAAGTCCAATACCTTCACTTTTGTATGGTTTGACTCTACAGCTGAGTTTATCTTGAACCACACTGTTTGGTGGTCACTTGCTCCCAGATGGCTACCCACCTCTAGATCTGAGATCCTTTCCCCATCCCCATTTGAAAGTACCAGGTCTAAGATTGCTCCCTCCCGAGTGGGTTCCAACACTAGCTGTCTGAGATATGCCCCCTGTAGGGCATCGAGAATGGCCCTGCTCTTGGATGTGGCTGCAGCAAAGGTGCTCCAGTTAACATCTGGCATATTCAAGTCCCCCATCAGCAATATTTCCTCTTTCTCAGCCATGCTAAGGATGCCTTCTCTCATTTTCTTGTCCATTTCCTCCTCCTGATATGGGGGTCTGTATACAACCCCTTTGCGGATTGTGATGCCATTTCCAGTCTCCAGGATGACCCACAGTGCCTCTTCTCTTCCCTGTTTACCCTTTAGTTACATTGCTTTTATCCCTTCCCTTACATAGAGAGCTACTGTACTCCTCCACCTCTTCTAACCTCCCTGTCCGTCCTGTAGATTGTGTACCCTGGTATGTTGACATCCCAGTCATGGTTCTCCGTGTAGCATGTTTCTGTGACTGCCACAATATCTAGGCATCCCTCTTCCATCAAGGCCACCAGTTCAGGGAGCTTGTTACCTAGACTACTGGCAATAGTTCTCATTACCCTCCATTTTTTGATGGCTTTATCCCTTTTTGCCCCATCCCTGTCCTTACTGTCTTTGTCTTTTTCTCTATTTATGCCTTCCTTTCTCCTTATAGACTTCTCTGTCTTGGTGTTTACCTCACTAACTACCATGATTTATTTGGGGAGGCTAGGATTTCCCTTCTCCTTTTCAGAGCCTCCCCTTTGGCTAGTTTAAATGCTTGCCGATAAAGCATTTAAACCTATCACCTTTCAGCAATACATAGTAAATAATGTTAAAAGTCTTATACATATGAAAATATCTGTGTTAAGTAAAAAATAGGTTACAAGACAATCTTCCCTAGTGTAAATTAAACATTCATCAGTTGTTTCACACAGTGGTGTCAATCAAATTTTACACAGTGTACTGTTCAGATACATTTTTCTTAAACTCTGTATACAATAAATCCATATTAGTCATGAATAGTCAAACCTATACCATCTTAAACATGATATATCTGCAATTCTATAACAAGTGACTAGTTTAAGTGTATATTCAAAACTCAAACCTAACACAGACCCCCTTGTAATTGAGATACTGTTATCCTAATATGGCCATATATCAACATGTGTTTATATGTACCTAATCTGCTGATGTATTAAGTAATAGTTCTATAAATCTAAAAACAAAACAAAACACAACTCATAGCTTCAGCTTTTATTCGGACACAGTTAAATAGCGATCTTTAAGAGGTACGGATATAATTTATGAAAATAGAGACATTTCAAACACCTGCACATAAGTAATCAATTTCTGTCCTCTTTAACTCATTCAGACACATTGTGCATTTAAAATGTTGGAGACAGAACTCCAAACTGCTTTTCATTGAGAATCTTCCTATGGCACTGTGCAGAATTCTTAGCAAATGTGCACACATTCCAAACAAATCTAAATATCTTTAAAACAATTCCAGGTGCACAAAAACAAATAGTCTGAAAGTTGTTCAGGACAAAAAGACCGTTCAAATGAAGGCAGTCACTAATCTGAATTCCTTATATTTTGTATAATATTATCTTATTACCTGTATTTCCATTTTGGTTTTTACAAAATTCACAGTTCTGATGACAATTAAAAAAAAGAAAACTATAAAAACTTTAGATTAGTGTACTATCCTCATTTGAAAGGCCTTTTTGTCCTGAATACAAAAATGTAAAATAATACACTTGGGACACAGAAATCCCGGGGCAAGGTACAAAACAGATGGAGTGGTATTGATAACATTGAGAAAGCACACATTCAAAAAACAAAACTTTTACATACGGTTGAGTACTGTTTAACAATATTATGCATCTATGGCTGCCACTGTACATCTGATGCAAACCCATAATCATGTTCCTCACTTGAAACAAAAAGGGTTGGGGTGGAGACCATAACTGACTCCTTGTTTTTGTGTTAAAGGGATCTTTTTTTTTACAGCAAAAACAAGGAAAGGGGTAATTTCTAAAATGTGCAGACAAGCATGGGGAACATTTTTTTTCAGAGTATGCCATGCCACTGCCAGCAGCTACCACTTCAAGACTGCTACTACCCCCACTTAATACAATCCGGGAAAAACCAGAAGTAGCCTACCTGCACTGAGATCAATATGGTTACGGCACATTTACCAGAAATTAATGCTTAGAAAAGAATGAGCAAGTGATTGTGATGATGAACAAGTCCCAGACCAGAACTCTAGTTTGTTAATAGTCTCCTGCTGAGTCTGATTTTTATGGCTGTGTGGACTAAGCTCCACAGATGTTATGCCATCATCAGATTTGTATAAGAGCACTGTGGAAGCACATAACCCGGCTGCTGTCTGATGTTCTACCACAGTGCTCCAGCATAGTTTCCAGTGTTTCTGTTTATGCAGTCCCACTCCTTTGTGGGCTGCATAAACATACCCATTTCCTGGCATACTACTTTTCCTTTCTGCAACTGCAGAAGTGACGGCTGCCATGTGCAACATGGTGGTGCTGACTTAAAGTGTTCATGCACGAGTATTGTGCATACATACGTAACCTCCACACCACCTTTGGGTAGCTGGCACCCCCCCTTAAAAGAACTACTGCCAACTACATGGCATACAATTATCTTTTGGCAGAACTACACTCATGGAACCACCCCTACCGTTGGAGTGTATATCAGGCTCATTATCTACTGGATGGGGGGGTGGGAGTATATACTAAAATGAACCATTTTATTTACAACCAGGTCGAGGGGAAGTATACTAGACATATGCTAGACCTAACTGCTGAGGGGCCCCAATAACATTCACACTAGAAGCAACAAGCAGAATGTCCAAAGCAGCAACTGGGATTTTGCAGTATGGCTTTATTTATAGAATTAAAGCATTCCTTAATGCAAGGTTGGTCCCCCAAAGGTTTGTCATTGCAATACAGGCACACTCTCTTTTGCAGGTCACTTTGCTAGGCAGTACTGTTTCCCACAAAAACATCTCTATCTCTCTTCCAAAGTGTATATCTGTGGGATATGCCACACACTTTAAAATCCTCTTGGTGCACGGTCTTTGCCCAGGGAACAGTGGTGCCCATCCATGAACCACTTAGCCCTGCCTGACACTCCAGATGGCGTTCCTCCCACCCTTTGCCCCAAACAACCTCTGCCATTCCTTCAGGGTTACACTAAATGAGTCTCCAGTCCCCAGTGAATTGCTAAAGACTCCCAACTTTAACTTTAAATTCAGCACACTTGTGGTGAAAGGGGTCCTGACAGGTGTGATCTAACCTTATCTAGGACACACACACCTCAGACAACTCCCCCAGAGAACAGTCTCAAATTCCGTACTCACAGATTAGTTGTTCCCTCCTCCCAGTCACGGAAAGAACAAAAGGCACCTTTCTTTCTCTGGCAGCTGTCAGATTCTACTCATTGTTCTTCCTAAAGGCAGCTGTGAACTTCAGGAACTTCAGGGGACTGCCCGTTGAATCCACAAGAACTGCATTCCCTCTCACTCACCCTGGAGTGAAACTACAGTCCTGCAGACAAACTGAAGATTTTACCAAACTAGGGTGAGAAATACTAGGGCACCCTTTGACACAGCTCCAATGGCACCTCCTGCAACTCTGACTGCCACACTTGAACTTACTGATGAACATTCTAAGCTCCCTGAGAGCAGCTGACTTTAAAATGGTTATGCTGCTTTGAGAATACTAAATGACATAATCATCTTTCTCTCAGGCTAGCTGAGTAAACAATGATGTCATTATGTAGAAAGCCTCTAATGAGCTCCTCATCAGCTGCCTTTTCCTATCTGCCTAAGACTAGTACAAATGGGATTCTAGTAACCCAAGGGGACTGGATTGTTACATGTAGTTATGTCAGCACTGCCATGTTGTGCAAGGCTGACTCTGTGGCAAACTGCACATGTGCAAGTATCACGCATGTGCAGTACTGTAATCACTGCAGTATTACAGCTGACTCCAGTGTAGCCAGAGCACTGCATATTCTTTTCACCACTCTTGCCACTCCTAAAAGCTCTCCCCAGCTGTATTGGCTCTCCTGTGACCAGAGCTTTTATCACAAGTGTCTGGTGACCTCACTCAGACTATCCTCCCTCGATCTTGGGGCCTGGGTCATTATTTATTTATTTATTAGATCATCGGTTTACAGACCTTTGAGTCATAGACTCATTTACAAAGGCACCTCATCAGGAGAGCAATACATCACAGCAAACAAAACAGTACAGTACATAATGCAGCATCATGATAATGGGGGCTTCCTATCCAGATTACTGTGATGACCTGGTCACAGTGCCTCCACCTAGAGTACAGCAATAGTGGGCTTGTAGTCCTTTTCCTTTATTAATTATGGTAATATATTTTTCCCTCCCCATAATTATTAAATCAAAAGATGATAGCTTGTGTCAGTGATACTGCTTTCTCACTAACACCCACCCTGCCCTCTTATATTACTGTTTCTCCACTAATCCTTCTCCTACAACTATATGGGACTTAGTTTACATGCTGCCTCTTGGGTTGGTGATCCTTATGATGTACCCCCCTCCTGTTTTCCCTATGCCAGCACCCCAGCACATTATTCCACAAATGTGTCCAATGGCACATGGCTTGTGGGTATTCACAAAACTTTGTGCCAAAGATGCTGTGAATGACTGCATTGATGGTTGGGTAGTCTCCTAGGGTAAATTGTGCTGCTGGACTTCCAAGCGTCAGCTGGCAGTGGACTGGGCAGAGCACTTGCATCCCTCAGTACATACCAGATATGGTTGTGGGGCACTGTGATGATTAGCCACCCATTGTGGGGTAATAGGGGCATCACACAACTTACTGGCAGCTGGTGGGAACATCGCTGTTTTCTTTTCACTGACAGCACACAGAAGGTCCTGTGCCCACATATCTCCACCGATGCTGTGTTGCATAGGGCCCAATTATGATAGTCCTAAAGAGGGGTTACCACCACTTTCAGACCAAATATATTATTCTAAAGGGACAATACAGGTCAGTATAGTAACCAGTAAGGGCAGTGGGCCTGGGGAACATGTCCAGATTTATTTTTTATTTATTTATTTTAGCTTTTGAATACCGGGTAAGTACACTAGACAAGTATTATGCCTATTTTCAGGAACGACCCGGGAGAGTACAACATGAGGAACAACAGTCAAGGAGACAAGAAAGAGAGTACAGTTTTTTTGTCACAGTAAACAAACGTGGGAAATACAACATTTGACGCTAGGGGAAACATACAGTAGTAAGCACATTTCAGATTATACACTCTAGACTAGCTAGTTCAACTGACAGATATGTACAGGTCATCATACATAGGAGTGGAGCATAGCTCAAGGACTGGATTGGTCATAATATAACTTAGAATATTGTTTTTTACACCCCTAGGCTAGTTGGATCACAGAGAGGTAGATACAGCTCATCATATTTTTCTAAATATGCACATGTTAGACAGAAACAGAAACACTTAGTAGTACAAGTTTCTACCAAGTGACCAAGATGCAATATGTCAAGGTTAGCCTATGACCATGGAGCAATAATGGGTGTAAAAATGCCCAAGGCTTTTTAGGCAGGAGTAGTCAGAAGTCATTGATATAGTGGGGAAAATATCTCCAGGAATTCAATGGAGACACCTTGGGGAGGTTCAGACAAAACAATTTGACACTTTACTCTAGGGAGGTTTGGGGCAGTCACACTCTGATGCTAGTTTTAGGAAACCCCACAGGGAATTTCAAAAACTCAGATAGGAGGGGGCAGCTCGGATATCCACAGGCAGAAAATTCCAGAGTCTGGGTGCACTTATGGCAAAGTCCCGATCCCCTATGAGGGTCCGGGTAGGATGGACTTTGAGCATCCCTGATGTGAGAGACCTAAGTTGGTAGGCGGTGGGATTCAGTTTAGGCAGAAGCTGGGCCAGCCCTTGGGGGGTGCTAGTTCTGATCACTTTCCCAGAGAGGCATCCCAAACCAAAATCAAGGTATCTAGCTGGTGAGAGCCAGCAGAGCTTCTCATATAGCTCACAATGGTGGGTGAGTCAGGGGGCAGCCAAGGCAAAATGACAAATGTTATTGTAAGCAGTGTACCACCGGGTAAGATGTGTCTTTTGAGAGTGAGCAAATAGGTGCAGCCCACAGCTGAGGAAGGGAAGGAGCACACCCTTCACTAGGGAAAGTCTGGCTGCCGGTGTAAGATTATACTTGGCCCTATAGGCCAGACCAAGTTTGCAGTTTGCCACCCTGCAGATGTTAAGGATATGATTACCCATGTCAAGTTGGAGGTCAGGTGTTACCCCCAGATATTTGATGGAGCTCACTATGGGTAGTGAGGATCCATCTGTGCTGGTGATGTGTAAGCAGGCTGATGAGGCTTTGATTTTAGCCATTGAGCCAAAGAGCATAGCCTGTGTCTTTTTCAGGTTCAGGACCAGTTTGTGACTAGTAACCCGTGACAATACCCTGTTAAAGTCATTGGTCAGGTTCTGATTTAGGGTAGTGGCATTCTGGGAGTGAGCCAGGATTACCAGATCATCTGCATACATGGTGGCGCTACAGCTGGCAGTAACCATGGGTAGTTGATTGATGAAGAGGGAGAAGAGTAGGGGACCCAGTACCGAGCCTTGAAGTACTCCGGAGGTCACTGGTAGGGGCTCGGAGAGGACTTTATTGAAGCAGGTACGCTGCTTTCTGCCATGTAGATAATCCATTAGCCATTTCATGGCATGGGAGGAGAGGCCAAGTGACCACAACTGTGCACCAAGCAGTTTGTGGTCAACGAGGTCAAAGGCTTTGGACAGGTCAATAAATATTGCACCAGAGTTTGCCCTGGTCCATGGTTGTCTGGATAATTGATGTAACCAAGATTAAGGCTGTCATGGTGCTGTGTCCCTTATAAAGGCCAAGCTGGGCTGGGGACAGAAGTTCATGAGAGTGGATATATTCTGAAAGCTGCTCAGCCACTACCTTTTCAAGGAGCTTGCTAAGGGTTGGGAGAATGGCAATCGGTTAATAATTGTCAGGTAGTTTGGGATTTCCTTGCTTCAGTACAGGGACAATCCTCAACTCTTTCCAGATGTCTGTGATGGTCCCCAGACCAAGGGATAGGTTGAATATAAAGGCTACTAGTGAGGCAATGTGTGCAGCACCAAGCTTAAGGAGTTTAGGCTCCAGGTTGTCTAGGCCAGGACTGGAGTACTGGGAGAGGCCAGCTAGGCATTTCTGCAAGTTCTGAACTGATACAGCCCTGAGGTAGAACATTTGACGAGGAGGGTGACCATCCAGCAGAGTGGAGGGGAGGGAGTGGGACAGAGCCTCATCAGGTGAGAAGAGGGTTGTGAAGGCAGAGAGATCACAGAAGTGATTATTTAGGGAGTTGTCAATAGTATGGGGATCATTGCAGGAGACTCCATTTATGACCACGTCCATAACCCCCGAATGGGAGGATCCACTGACAAGGGATTTAATATCTCTCCAGAACCTCCTGGGATTACTGGCAGAGCTTAGTAGGGAGGACTTGCAGAAGTCACTCTTTGCTGCCCTGATGGCCTTTTTGCACTTGTTCCTGAGGTGTCTGTACCTTTGAATAATCATGGGATCACTGGTATCTTTGGAACAAGCCCAACACTTATCTCTCTCCCGCATCTGGGCTAGGAGATTCCCATTTAACCAGAGGGTAGCGGACCCCCTCACCCTACAGGTGACCTTGGGAGCATGCTTGCCTTGCAAGGCCCCAAAGGTGGAGAAGAAGTAAGAGGTTGCTGCCGATGGTCAGTGGCACCATACACCCCAGACCAGTCAGTAACTCTTAGATCTTCCAGGAACTCCTCAGTATTGAATCTAGAGTAGTTTCTGACATGCATAATTTTGTGTGGAATTTTGGGGGTGGGAATTTTCCATACACAGAAAACCAGTGAGTGGTCAGAGATGGAGTCAGATAATGTACCCACTGATGAGATCCTGTAAAGACAGTTAGACATGATCCAGTCCAGTAAGGTGCTGGAGGATCCATTTGCTGTCTGCCTAGTTGGTTCCTGGATGAGCTGGGTCAGGGCAAGGTTAGCAAGCAGAGGCTCAAACTGCTTAACATTACCTATCCCAGTTAAGGTTTACATCCCCAGGATTATGAGTTCATTATCCCTGACTTTGGAACTAAGTTTGTCCATGAGGTGAGTTAATCCAGGTAGCCCACCTCTGAGGGGATTATAGGTGCACACCAGGTGCAGTTTCTTTGCATCCCCAAGTAGCAGTAGCACATGTAACAACTCACAGGGGGACACATTTGAATCCTGGTGGGCAATTTGGGAGATTTTTAAGTGGCTCTTATGGTAGATCAGTATGCCACCTCCCCTCTGGCCCCCAGCTCTGTCCAGTCGGGTGAATTCATACCCAGTGAGTTCACAGGCAGAGTCAGGGACAGAGGGTTTCATCCAGGTCTCCATCACTCCTAGGATGTCGGGTTTGTAGAGTGCAATCCATGCTAATAGCTCATCACAATTAGGTAGCAGGATCCTAATGTTAAGATGGGAGTGGCTATCCCTTGCCATTACATGCTTGCTTTCCTGCCTCACTTTGACCTTTGCAAACAGTACAACCTCTGGTCTGCATACATGGTACAAATGCATGGTACAAATGTACATACAGTTTGTTTGTTGTGGCTGGTTCCAATTAATGGTTTGCCTCTCTCCTGCAGAAGTACACACTTTCAGTACAGCATGCAGTTTGTTTGTTGTGGCCGGTTCCAGTTAATGGTCTGCCTCTCTCCTGCAGAAGTACACACTTTCAGTACAGCATGCAGTTTATTTGTTGTGGCTGGTTCCAGTTAATGGTCTGCCTCTCTCCTGCAGAAGTACACACTTTCAGTACAGCATACCTTGATACCACCAGTGTTACAGTGTCCCCATCCTCATGTGCCCACAGGAGGAGGAGGCTGCACATACTGACTTGTAACTGGGTAATAAGTTACCTTCTCTGGTTCTTGGTGGAACAGCACAAAACGAAGAGACAACAGACAAATGGTACTCATGTAATAAATTAAATTTATTGCAGATTAGTAATACAGGCTTACTTCCATAACAGTATGATCACTGGGAGAATACCAGTTTCCCTTACTTAGGCAATGCAATCTCTCTTCTCTGAGAAGCTACGTGTTACAAAGGGTCTTATACCCTGATAATAACTATGACAAAAGCTAAAGAAGATACATAAAGAGTATATAATTGTTAAAAAACAGGTGGTCTGAGTAACCATCCTAACGAGTGTGAAATTTGCATAGCTTGCAGGAGATAATAAACAATGAACCTCTGTAGTACAAGGTCATTTGTAGTAATGTACAATTACTAAAGATGGCACTGTTGCCTTACTCATGCAAATATAGTAAAACTAGAGTATAAAGCATTTATCATAGCTAGAATATATCAGTAAAGCATAATATAGCATAATAGAGCACAGATCCTGACACTTATTTATTTATTTTTTATTTATTAATTTTACCAGGAGAGACACATATGTATGCTTAAATGATAAGTGTCTTCATCCTAAGGTTAGTGCATGTACCTACATAAGTTGCTGCCTGCAAGGTGGGGGTACCATCAGTGGTGCTGGACCATAGATAACATTCCCCCCTTGTTGCCTTCAAAAGAAAAGGCAACAACCACAGGAAACTAGTGGGATGGAGTTATAGAAGTAGTTGTTTACAAGCTCAAGACACGAGCCTTGTAAAGGAATTCAAGCTGTTTGCAATGTTGTCTAACAGTACATCACAGACAGCAAAGTGTTAGTATCAGATAAACAATCAACAATGCTTTAATAATAGCAAAAGCTTTGAAAGTCAATTCTAACCAAGTATTTGATAGAGCAATGCTTAAATCACCATTGTGAATAAGTGTATTAAGAGCATTTCCAGCTTTAGAGATATTGTTACTAATATAGATCAAATGTGAATCCTTTCTAGCTAAAAGGGATTGCAATGAAAGTGTCAAAGGGTCTATAGGTACATTGAATATAGGCAAATATTGAGACAAGGCAAGCAAGTATTGCGGATCAGTAACATCTGGTTCAGAGAGAGGACCAGGAGTAATCACAGCATGACCAATTACTGTTTTCTGCTATAGAGTAAAACAGAAGTTAGGAACATTAATAGTGCACATTTTGGCACCATAAGCAAAGGATTTATGATTTGTCACTACACAATACTGCCCATCAGAATTGTTGGTAACTCGTACAGTTGGAACTCTCCATTGTTGTAGATGTATAGGACAAGCGAACGACTGGCTGATGAGTCATGAAGTGAAGCGATGTACCTCCTCCAGGTAGCTTCGGGATGCAACTGTTTCGGTGGCGGTGCTGAGGATGCAGCTTGAGAAGATTTTCAATCAAGTTCAACAGCAGATCGTCACCTAAGGAATAGGCCCAGTCGAGGTGTTCTGTAGACTAGCCGGAGACAAGTTTAACAATGTCAAATACATCACAGTGGCACAGGTAATAATATCCCTTCTTGGTGCATCAGTTGGTATGTGGTGCGACCCGAGCTTGTAGAACAGAGTGGCAGACAAGCAAAGAAGGAAAGTCAGTTTGCTCTTGGTAAATGTTCTCATCAAGGTATCTGATGGACTTAATAGCAGCCAGTTTGTCAAAGACAGAAGATTGTGGATCAAAGCAAGGTAGTGACCCAGTGAAAGTAATAAACATGTTGTCATGTATAGAGCATTTCTTAGTGAAAAAACATGGTGCTTGGTTTGGATAATGTGAAACATACCCAAGATTTCTAGCAGTAGACATAGAAATATTGACAGAATTTGACATACACAATGTAATGCATGACATAGATTTGCAATGAGGACAATACCAACTAGATAGTCTCCTGTCATGAATAATATCTGGAATGTGTCCTGTTTCCAGGTCCCTGAAGAGATTATTAACAGTAGCAACTACTTAAGAACCATATGCGGAGCATAAATGTTCATGGGCAATATATTGCTTGTTTGCCTCCTTGTTATTTTGAAAAATCAATTCATTAATATTATTTTTAGTATTGTTGAACACTTTAGTGATTTCCTGCATGTTGAGTAACATGAGGTCCACTAACGGAATCATTTGTGCAAGTTTGTTAAGCAGCTACAATGTCTAGAGGCACCATACTGAAAAATTTAGAAGTATTGGTCATGTGACAGAGACCAATCTCGGCCTTATTCCAATGTGTAACATTAAAAATAACCGGGACGTGCATAAATTGTAAATTATTAATCAAAGCTCCTGGAAGGGAAGTGATAGTCAAACCACTAGAAGGATCAGGCTCCTGAGGAGGACATTCAGTCAGTTCTTCTTCAGTGGGTGGGACCACAGAAAGGAACATAGCTTCAGTAGTCATACAGTTGTGAAACCAGAAAGCTTGTGATTCCTCAGAGGTGAGGTGTGTCTAGAAGAAGCTTGTCGAATAGAGAGTGTACCATTTGGTGCAATCCCTGTGTTTGGCCAACCATGAAAAGTACCTTTAGATAAACGTGCTACAGGAAGTGTGTAACCATTAAAATCAGTTTCCCATTGTATCTGCAATGTGGATTTGGCTGGAGCTACATGTCATTATGATAGGCATCTGAGCCTTCCTTAACAGTAATAAATTTGTTGGTGGTGTCAATATGTACTCCCTGGGGGCTAGAGATGGATGCATCTCTAGCAGAATGCTCAAGTTTCTCAAGCAAATGTGCAGTACATTGTCTGTGCTCAATCGAAAATGGGTCTGTCTTGGGAGTAAGTCAAAGAAAGTAGTCCTACCAGGATGAGGAGGTGCAAGATAGCCATCTTGCCAGTATATCTGAAAGAAACAGAAAAGGATGGTTAAGTGAGGGATATTATTCCACCCTAAGAAGGTTGGGAAAAGTAATTAGTCACCTTTATACAACTTGAGCCGATTAGCATGGAATGACTTGTCGGTGGTCTCTTTCTGATGCTGAACTCTGACCTGATAAACAGCAGGGTAGAGTTTATTGACAATGGGATATGGGCCTTCCCATTTGCTGGTAAATGAGTGAGCAGGTGGTCTGTATTGGAGAAGCATGACATGATCTCCAACTTGCCGGTCAACTTCTTTGGCATGCTTATCAAAATGAGCCTTTGCTTGTTGTTGAGCTTTGCCCATATGATTTGCAGTGAACAGATGTGTCTTCATGAGATCATCATGAAGTTGTTCAACATATTTGTCCACAGATACCCTATCTATGGTAGGGATGTGGAGGTCAATCAAAAGGTGCTCAGGTAATCTCATGGCTCTACCAGTCATAACCTCGTAAGGTGTGCACTAAGTAGCTGTTGCAGGGGTGCCCCGATTGCCATCAGCAGTAGTGGCAAGAGGGAATCCCAATCCTTGGGACTGCCATTGATGAATCTGCATAACATCTGTTTGATTCTTCTGTTTGCTCTTTCTACCTGACCTGAGGATTGAGGATGGTATGGGATATGACATTTTTGATTTACTCCAAGCATTTGGAGTATCTCCTTCATCAGCTCAGCTGTAAAACTGGTTCTCTGGTCTGAGCCCCACCTGGAGAACAACCGATCCACCAGGCTCTTGACAGTTGTCTTTGCTGTGTTATTTTTAGTGGGGAATGATTCCACCCACTTAGAAAACAAGTCTGTGACAACAAGTGCATACTTGTTCTTGATGGAGTTAGTTAAGGAGCCAATGAAATAGATTTGCATCGCATTCCATGGTCCAAATTGCCTTTGTGGCAATAGTTTGGCATTTCCTTTTACTGGAATTGGATTGTTCTGGGCACACACTGTGCAGTTGTCTACATAATGCTCTACTTCCTTGGTCATACCGGGCCACCAGATGATGGTTTTAATTCTCTGGATGTTGTTATCTGCCCCCTGGTGTCCACCAGTGGGGGTGTCATGAACCTTATGGATGAATTTGGTTTGACAGGATTGTGGTACAACCCACAGTTTGTGACCTGTATCATCCTTCCTATACCAGATCAGTTTCTGGTCATGAGATAGGTGCATGTTGTCAGAGTGTATTTTGTATGGACTACCAGTAGGTAGTTTCTGTTCAATTCCTTTGTCTAGGTATTTTGAACACATCTTTCAGTTCTGGGTCAAATTTCTGTGCAGCAGAAAAGGTCCAGTGGAGGTTCTGGTTGCGGTTTCTGCACTGTGTTGGCTTCTAAGAAGAAGGCTGCCAAAGCTACTGGGTGAGTCATTGACCATGTCTCTCCCCCCCCCTCCTCAAGCACCCACTTTGGGAAGCGAGTCTGCTCAATCATTGAATTCATGGTAAGGGTCATTTTTGCAGTGAGCCTTTACCTAGTAAATATACAGTTTGTGGGAAAACTGCTGTGTCAGGGTGTGTATATACACAAACAGATCTCTATATTTGACAGGTGTGCCATCAGAGGATGTAAAGTTATTTTTCTCCTAAAATGGTAGAAATTCAGTGATGGAGGAGCAGATGCAGTTGGAGTCTTCAAAGATAATGCTTCCTTGTCACCATGGGGCATGATCTCTAGAGCATAGGCCACAGCTGCCAATTTGGCATACTGGGAGGAAATGACAGTACATTTCCTAGAAATGCACCTTAAATCACCATTTAGATTTAATATGAGCACACCAAATCCTGCTACCTGTTCCCTCTCCATATAGAAGGCAGAGCCATCTGTGAAGATGCGATACATGCTGGTATCTTCTAAAACATCTGGTGTAGCTGTTAGGAATAGTTCTGGCTCAGGTATGCAAGGAGGTTGGAGTGCATGGGGCTTACCGGTGTAAAGTAGGCCATGAGCCAGGATGGATGGCATTTTTGCAGGTAGTGTTTTGATGTCCCTGTTCTGCAAAAGCAAAGACCAGTGGGTGAGTCTGGTATTGGAAACTGAACCATCTTTTACTTTGTCAGAGAATAAGAAGTTGGTTGGGGTTTGACAGGTATGCAAGACAATAGGTGCATACCTAATGATGTACATGAAATGTCTGACAGCCCAGTAGGTTGCCAAGCATGTTCTTTCACAGAGACTATACTTTCTCTCTACTGGGGAAAGCATCTGAGAAATATAGGCAATGGGCCTGAAATACCCATTGTATTTTTGTGCCAGCACTGCAGACATGGCCACATCAGATGTGGCAGTTTCCAAGTGGCATGGGAGGTTTGGGTTCGGATTGATCAGTGCTGGGGCTGAGGCTAAGGTCTGGTTGAGCTGTGTCACAGCTTCAGTATGAGTGGGGCCCCATGTCAATGGGACATCTTTTTTCAGAAGTTCATACAAGGGAGCGGCCTTTAAGGCAAAGTCAGGAATAAAATCCCTGGAGTAGTTTACCATTCCTAAAAAGCGTCTGAGTGTTACCACGCTAGTATGTAGTGGCAGATCTTGCAAGCCCTGGATCTTCTTGATGGCTGGGCTTCTGCCTTGGTCTGTAATGCGTAGGCCAAGGAAGATTACCTCTTTTTCACACAATTGTGCCTTAGAGGGGGTGCACTTGAGGCCTGCTCTCTTGAGGAGAAACAGAAGTTCATCTAGAAGGGCCAAATTATATTCTTTTGTGGTGGTTACTAGAAACAAGTCATCCACATACTGCAGGAGATACTGGGGTGTGGAGAACCCCTGCAGAGCATCCATCATGTGGAGATGGAAGAGGGAAAGCTGTTGCGAAAGCCATAAAAAAAGGCAGGGCCAGGTATACTGGCATCCATCAAAGGTAAAGGCAAATTTATATTGACTTCCCTGTGCTAATGGAAGTGATCAGAACTTATTAGAGATGTCAAGGACTGTGAACTACTTTTTGGCAGGTGTCAAGAGCTTGAGCACATCAGGTACTGATGCTACAGCTGGGGCGCAGCTAGGGGTGACTTGATTAAGCTTCCTGTAGTCAATTGTAAGTCCCAGGCCCTATTTGGCTTTTTCACAGGCCAAATAGGTGAGTTGACAGTGGAAACACAGGTCCTAATCACTCCTTGTTGAAGCAGTGATTGGAGTTTCCCTAAGTGATGGTAAGATTTCAACAGGAAATGGGTACTGTTTGTGCCTCACAGGGTCAGGCATTGTGATTTCAATGGTAGTGTACATCCTACCACAGTCATGTTTGTTGGTGACAAACATGTCAAGGTGCTTTTGCAGCAGAGGTGCAAGCTCAGAAAACAGGTCATGACTTTTGAACAAATCCATGACATCATACTCCTTGTTGTCATGGGAGATGGCTGCCACCACGTGCAAGTCTGGGATGGGTATAGCATGATATTGTCCTTTGATCTGAATGAGTAGCCTGTTGGCTAGATCCACTATACAGCTGTGTAGTGCTAGGAAATCAATTCCCAGGATACTGGGGTGATGACATAGAACCATGAGGTCAAAAGCAAAATTAGTCCTGAGGTGGCCCACCACCACAGGTAGAGGAATAGATTGGTAGCTGTGTAGCTAGGTACCATCTACACCATGTGCACTGGTCTCCCAGCTGGTAGATCAGTCAGATGAGACTGGGTCCTCATCATGGAGGACTGACATGGCTGCTTCAGTATCCAGAAGCATGGTGAGTTGGTGGCCCCCGACCGTGGCCTTTACACAAGGCTGTCCATTTGTGTCAACAATCAGGTTACTCACAATCCAGACCTGGGCCTGTAATTATCAATCTGTAGTCTCAGAATCAGCATCGTCATCCTGATCCTGAAATCAAAGGCCTGCAGGGTCTTTCAGGGCCTCCTGTATGTCTTGCACTGGTACAAGTATACTTGTGATGTCACAGGTGCTGTGGCGGCCTGCACGAGTGGTTCCTCCTTGGATGTCACATCGGTCTGGCCAGTAACCGATGTAACAAAAGGATTTCTTCAGCCATTCATTTGTGTGATGGCCGAGGCTAGGAAATTATTCCCTCAGCTGCCTGTTCGTTCGACAGCTGGGGCTAGGGCAGCTATAATCCGTGTGGCTGTAGCTCCCCTCTTGGCATGAATTTCCTTCAACAACTTGCAGAGGGTTTTGTTTTCTTCTCTGATCTGACGATAGCTTGGACCATTCCAGTTTTGGTTCTGGCTATTTTGTTGGGCATTTGGATTTTTCCAGCTGCCTCTGTTGTCCTTATTGTTCCGGTTGTTTCTGTAGTTTTCACCCCCCCCATTTGCCACTGCTTGTCACCAGAAGGGGCATCATTTTTCTGGTTATTTCTCTCCACTGTATAGTGGGTAGGGGCATCAGGGGTAGGCTGCACTGCAGCTACCTTGTTGAATTTGCTGAAAGAAAGGGCACAGAGGTAGATTTGACAAGCTTGCTCTGTTCTAGTGAGGATTTCCATGAACCCATCTGTGTCTGGATAAATATTGAGATTGACTTTTTCTTGCAGGGCTGGATACATGTTCAGGATGTACAAATCATTGTACTCAATCTGATCCATGTCAGACTGCTCATCTTCTAGGGCTTTGTCCACTTTGTACTCAAGCCACAGCCATTGGTGATAGGCAGATGGGCTTTCTTTTATGCCTTGCTTAACCTTGTAGGCCAATCATGTTCCCAAAACTCCTGTGGAGTTTGCACATAGGAGTGCAGCAGCAATTTGATCAAAGGTGCAATCCTCAGCTCTATGCGATGTCTCTGAAAGCTTAGCCCAGGGGGTGGGTTCAACTGTTTGTCATGAGACTTGAACCTGGTACTGGGGTTGGAGAGAGAGCTTCTCACAGAAGGAGAGCACTTTCTCCATATGTCAAATGAGATTGTCAGTTGGGCCCATCTGTCCGATGCTTTGTGCAGTTTGCTAGACAGAATGAGTGACCTGCATGGAGTTGGAGGTGTGCATAGTCGCACCCAGTTCAATACATTCCATGGCTCTGCAGAGCACAGCTTCTGCTATCGCATTAGCAACTGCCCTGTATGTATGTATGATCCTGTGTGTGACAGAATCTTTTAGCATTTTATCAATGTGGTCCTGGATGGCCTTCTTTTGATCCTCTGGGACAGTAATCTTACTGATAGCTATCGAAATTAGGTTGCAAATCTCCGACTCATCGCCTCTGGTGAGATGGGTGAGTGGAGGTGTGTTTTAGAATACAGGCCCTCCGCCTGTGTCATGGGGGAAGCCATCTTGGCATTGTACGTGGCGTCCACAATTTTTACGTAAGCATAGCGATGCAGTGTGCATGTCAATGTTGGCACCATCTTGTGAATGGCAAGCAGAAGTTGCCACATCACCTGGGTTGGACTTGCATGTGACGTGGCATGCCTTGTCAGCAAAGTCAGAGTCGTCATCGCTGGATGACGCAATCTTAATGGGTGAATACTGAAACCTATTCATGGCCTTAACATGGCCGGCAAGAACCTCCCTTTGATGGCACAACTTTGCCATATTTTGTCTACACTTCTTGTGACAGACCTTTGCAGTGCCTTGTTCAATACCTCTCTCTCAACCTTGCGCAGTAACACTCTGTATGCGGCGCCCAATTTGATGTTTTCCTAAATTCCTTATCCAAATGACAACTCACACACTTGTAATCCTATTTCAACTCAGCATTCTCATCTCTCAAAGTCTCATTCGTATCACTCAAAATGTTCAAATATGCTGTTTCTTACCACATTTCAACCTTTCACAGCCGTCTCTCAATAAACATATCTCTCACTCAGTGCCTTGAGCAGTACAGTGTAGCAGTCTGGAATTAGCATCACAGAGTGACTGGGTATCCTCTACTAGTTTCTGTTGTTTCTTCTGTAACTCCAATGCCTGCAAACCTATCTCTTTTTTTAGAGACACATTTTGCAGTTCAAGGGAGACACACCTCACTTTGAGACTCTCAACAGCAGCATGTAGAGCCGCAACCAACAGACCTTTAAGGTTATCCTTTTTGTCTGTTTGTTTGGACTCTAAGTATTGGTCAGAGATTAGCAGCAATGGTTTTTCAGCAGATTTTGCATCCAGCATGAAATCTGTCCATCCGCCATGGGATGTGAGGTAGTTCGAGACATCGAGTCTCAGTCCTGTGCACAGGTCAGACATAACAAAGAAGGGGTATACAAGCAAACAAATAAGCATTTGGAAAACTGGACAAAATGCCTTGGCGTCATCACCAACCACTTTCCGGTCCCTGGTAGGTGAATGGTGATGCCAAGGTGATATGCTGTCACTCGCAGTGGGTGTGTAAGGGGGTCCAGTGTGGGTCTGCCACGCCTGAGACCAAGATGGTGTGGGTCCACCACAACCACTACCATTGTAAGCATGAGTAGGTCCAAGTAGGCAAAAAAGCACACTACACTACTCGACATTCAAAATAAATTGAATGTGAATCTTCCTTTGTACCTTCCAACCTGCACATGGTCGCCAAATGTAACTGGGTAATAAGTTATCTTCTCAGGTTCTTGGTGGAATGGCACAAAAGGAAGAGACAACAGACAAGTGGTACTCATGTAATAAATGAAATTTATTACAGATTAGCAATACAGGCTTACTACCATAACAGTGTGATCACTGGGAGAATACCAGTTTTCCTTATCTAGGCAATGCAGTCTCTCTTCTCAGAGAAGCTACATGTTACAAACGGTCTTATACCCTAATAATAACTATGGCAACAGCTAAAGAAGATACATAAAGAGTATATAATTGGAAAAAAAAACAGGTGGTCTGAGTAACCATCCTAACTAGTGTGCAACTTGCATAGCTTACAGGAGATAACAAACAATGAACCTCTGTAGTACAAGATCATTTGTAGTAATGTGCAATTACTAAAGGTGCCTTACTTACACAAATATAGTACAAATAGAGTATAAAGCATTTCTCATAACTAGAATATATCAGTAAAGCATAATATAGCATAATAGAGCACAGATCCTGACACTTATGCTTATATGATAAGTGTCTTCACCCTAAGATCAGTACATGTACATACATAAGTTGCTGCCCATGAGGTGGGGGCAACATCAAGGGTGCTGGACCATGGATAACAGACCTCTACCTACACAGGGTACTTCCCTGTTGGTCATCCCCCCACCTGGGACAGCCACCCTGCAATGGGTGCATTGTGTGCCAGGCACCAGCACTACCTGGTGGTTGTCTCAGGCAGTGTGGTGTTTCTCTGCTTCACCACCTGGGCACACATCATGTGCATGGTGTCCTCATGCAGACAACTGTCCTGTCAGTCTTGGTACAGCTCAGGTGAAATGGCTCTGGATCAGATGTTGTGTGGTGCGTTGACCTGCAGCCACATTGCTCATCCTTCCAACGGCATGGACCTGTCTTTTGTCTTTGTGCCCTTCCACCTCTCCATTTTGCTCCTGCTCTGGCCCATCTTCAAGGTCTGGCATTTCAACATGATGTGTAAGAGCAATGTTATACAGGATATAGCATGCTATGAATATCTGACAGGCGCTTTGGGGTGTATACTGAAGGGAACCTCTGGAATGATCTAGACATCAGAATCTTGCCTTCAGTAGGCCAAAGGTGCATTCTATCACACTCCTGGTGACAGCATGGGCATGGTTGTATCTTTCCTCGGCCTCTGTATATGGGTGCTGCAGGGGTGTCATCAACCAAGACTGCTGTGGGTAGCCTCTGTCACCTGTGAGGATGACATGGCAGGGTTAGCCTTCTGTGCTCAACACTGTACATCATGACAACACTGTCTCCCCAATGCATTGCGCACCTCCCACCTCCCACCTATCCATGGGTCATGGTGGTCAAATATGTCACTCTTGTACTACAGCAATGACATTTCAGCCAGCATTGCCCATGCGTGTGCTGCCTGCTAGGACAGGCACTGTCTGTCTCCAATGACTGTGCCACATCCAGACATGGGATCTCCTATGGTTGGCACCCAGCACACAGTGCATCTGCCCGTAACCTATTCCACTGACCTTTGTGAAGGTGCTGCATCCACACATGTGCACTTACCCAGTAGCCATCCTCCATGGATGTCCCCGTGTGTGAAGGCCTCATGGAGTCTACTCTGTCTGAGGATGTAGGCATTGCGGCATGACTCAGGATACCATACCACAACATCCAGGATGCAACACTGGCTGTCACACACAACCTGCATGTTTACTGAGTGGAACCCCTTCCTGTTGATGTACACATTGGAATCCACTGTTGGTGCATGTACTGCCACATGCATGCAGTCCACAGTTACCAGGACACAGGGGATCCTCTCAATGCCATAGAATCCCTGCTTTATGGCTACTTGTTCCTGTAGCTCCATTGGGTTGTGTATGTACCTGTCCAGCCACCACAGCATGGCCATTAGGACCTGCTTAAGGCATCTGGACACTGATGCCTGGGAGATGCCCACAGTGTCACCTGTTAGTGTTTGAAATGTGCCCATTGCCAGGAAGCATAATGCTGCTGACACTTTAACCTCGACTGGGATGGGATGATCCCTCTATGTTTGGCTGTGCAGTTCCTGTCGGAGATCATCACATAGCTCCAGTATGGAATTGCATGGGAGCCAGTATTGTGCAAGGTATTGCTCCTTAGTGAGCTCCTGGAAGGATAGACACCATCTGTATACCTGGGGTTGTTTGTTCTCCACTGTCTTACATTCCTCTCCACAGGGGCATCATGTTGTGCCCTGTGGAGGTGCTGACAGGCACACCTGAACCTCCTTAGTATTGCTAGCCTAATGGCTAGCAGGGCTGTTAGGACAGGCACTGTTTACTTGTTAGTAGTCTGGTACCTGCTGGTGCAGTCAATCCATATTAGTGACTCAGATGCACACTGCCTAGCATGACCCTCTTTATATGCTGTGGGAGTTAGATCCCCCCCCCGTCTAACTACTGGGGTCTGGTCATTGGAGCATGTGTGGGGGCAATGCTTTCCTGGATTGCATTGTGGGAGATGTGGCTGCTTTTCTAGTCATAAATGCCACTTGCAACACTGTTCATCTTCTGTTTGGTGCTTCCTCTGGTGCATCGTACTTTCAGGCAAGCCGCTGTCTGTTGGACGCACGCTGCATTCCTGAATGGTGTTGGATGCATTTTGTGGTGCATATTGTGTTTTGGGCCATTACTCCATGGCACAAGTTCTTTGCAATATTCTATCTGCTTTGTGAATCAGGCCTGTGGTCTCCAAAACTGTGCATAATACTCAAGGGAGGGTCTTACCAGTGATCTACACAGAGGCAACTCCACCTCCTTCTTTCTGCTGGTGATACCCCTCCCTATGCACCCCAGCATCCCCCTCACCCTTCCCAACACCTTGTCTCACTGCCTGTCCACCTTTAGGTCATCTAATATGATTACCCCGAGGTCTCTTTCCTGCTTGGTAGTCATCAATACCATACTCTGCCCCTGGGTTTCTGTGCCCTAAGTGCATTATTTTGCACTTTTTTGCATTGAAACCCAGCCACGCCTTGATCACTTCTCTAGTTTTCTTAGGTCTCTGCTCATCCTTTTCACACACACCCCATGGAGCATCCACCCTATCGCAGATTTTGGTGTCATCTGCAAAGAGGCCAGCTTTCCTTTTCAGCTCCTCTGCAATGTGATTTATAAAGGCATTAGAGAGGACCGGTCCCAGCACTGATCCCTGATGTACCCAGTTGTTCACCTTCCCTTACTGGGAGTGAATTCCATTTACCACCACCCTCTATCATCTATTCCCTAATCAAGTTCTTATCCAGGTTACCACCACTGGACCCACTACTAAGCACCCAGCTTGCTTACTAGTCTCCTATGTGTACCAATATCAAATGTCTTACTGAAATCTAGTTAGACCATGTCCATTGCTCTACCCTGATCTAGTTCTTGGAAAGAAATCTATCAGATTCATTTGACATGAACTTTCCCCTGTGAAACCATGCTGCCTTGGGTCTTGCAGCTCACTGGATTCAAAATATTCTACAGTTCTTTCATTCAGCAGTGATCCCATTAACCTTCCCACCATTGATGTTAGGCTGACTGAACTATATTTGCCAGCCTCCTCCATGTTGCCACCTTTGTGTAGTGGGATTATATCACTCTCCTCAATGTCCTCTGAAACCACTCCTGTTTCCAGTGAGTTGTTTAGTAGAACTGTCAGAGGTACAGCCAATATTTCCCTGAGCTCCCTCAGTACCCTAGGATGCACCCCGTCTGGACCCATTGCTTTGTACATCTTCAGATTAGCAAGTCCCTTCAGGACTCTTACCTCTCGAAAAGGACTAGTGTTCATCACCCGCCCTCCAAACCTTTTGCTACTTTTTTGTCCTTCCCATTCTCCTTCCTCTGTGAACAGTGAAAAAAAGTATTTGTTCAGGATGTCTGCCTTTTTCTGGTCTCCCTCTTGCACAGACCCCCCTTCTCTTTTTAACCTTACAGTCTCACCCCTGGTGTTCCTCTTTTCATTTACATACCTAAAAAACAAATGTTTTGCCCCCTTTACCTCCTGGGCTATTCTCTCTTCAGTTTTGCACCTTCACACTCCTTACTGCTTTTCTTGCTTCCGTCTGTTTCTCCCGATACACATCCCTATCCTCCTCCCTCTGTATCTCCTTATATCTTATGAATTATATACATTTCGCTTTTACTTTTTAGCCACCTCCTTCGAGAACCATAGCAGTCTCTTTTCCTCTTGCTGTTGCTCACCTGTTTGATGCAGAGGGTTGTTGGCTTTACTATGCTCCCTTTTATCTTCGCCTATTGCTCCTCCACCCCACCCAGGCCACCCACCCCTGCTAGGTCATTCCTGAGGCATTCACCCATCTTTTGTAAGAGCTGCCATTCTGAGGTCCTGCAGGACCCTCGCCATTTTGTGGTTCGATTCTACAGCCGTACTTATATTGAACCACACCGTATGGTGATCACTGGTCCCCAAATGACCTCCCACCTTACGAATGCAACACTATCCCTGTTGGTGAGTACCAAGTCCAGTACTGCCCCATCAGGAGTGGGTTTACTGACTAATTGCCCAAGGAATACCCCCAAAGAGAGACCAGGATGTCCTTGCTTCTAGCTGAAGCCACTGCTGGGAGCTCCAATCCACAGCTAGCAGGTTGAAGTCCCCCACTACCAGTGGGAGACTTCAACCTGCCAGATGTGGATTGGAGCCCAGTCTCTTGCATCGCATCATTATTATCTGAGCCCCCAGAGATTTCAGACATCTAAGCATCATGTGATGCTTCTCTTTCATCAGGGCCCCCTTAATGTTCCATGTGGCCAATTTGTAACTATAGGACTTCATGAAGTAAATTGTGCTTAATACTGAACAATAACCTGGATTTTTGTAACATTATCAAGTACAACAGCTTAACTATCCGCTTCAGCCCAATCCTATTATGTAGCAGGTTCAAGTAGAAGTACTGACATGTGTCTTCACTTGGTGTGCTCTTTAGTAAGATAAAACTGCCAACAGTATAAATATTGCATGACTTGTTACTGCTATACCTGAAAAGATTAAGCATTTTTCTGGTGGTCATAGCCAACTAATAGTATGAATACTGGATAATACAGTGATGCCACACAATGAAATACTAAATAAACATAGTAATATCAATAAACTTAACCATATGAACAACATGAACTAATGGAGAATGACATGTTGCAGTGCCACAGAGCACTGTGTGGTGTATGTCCATATGTCTGCCTGGAGGCCAGAGTATACTTGTGCGTCCGTCCCTCTAAGGAGAAAGGCCACATCTTTAGTGTTCAATTCAGTCCCCCCAGCCAGGATGTTCAGTGCCTGGTGCTCCCCCTGGATGACAATTGCCTGCTGTGGTCTGATAGCTGGTCCACAAGACATATGGCCTGGTGTGCTTCTTCACAGCATCCAGCTCAAAACTCAATTGTTTTGCTAGGAATCAGCTCTCTATAAAAAGAATGTGTGGCAAAGTGAAGCTGAGCCTCTACATGCTGGGGGGTGGGGTGTGTTGGAGGAGGGATAACAGATCTAATAATTCGGTAAGTCCCATTAGGACCAGGTAGGAAACTATACAACAATGATACAGAATATTTACAGAGTGAAATGCAGGCAATTTGCAAGAGACATGTTTCATGTGGCTGTCTCTGGAATGCAGTGAAATAGGGACAGAAATTCTTCAGAGTCATCAGATGAAGTTCCCATAACATTTATGTTACAGCCATGTAATACAGCGCTCGTTTTGCTGTCCTGGATACAGCATCCAGATAACATGGCCTATCTGACCCCACAAAAGCCAGCATGGACTATAAGCATTTAGCAAGACAAGCATTTCACAACGTAGGGATGACCCCAATCAAGTGTCTGCATGCAGTGCTGGTGCACCGGAATGGTGAAGTGAGTCAGTAAAGCACAAATTATAAAGCCAACTTACCACTACTTCAGCATTGTGCTGCATGAGTCAGTGAAGTACTATGGTGTATGTGCAGTTTTGTTTCCCGCTTGCCCTTGTGGAAAGATACTGGCCTGCAAATGGTGGTGGTGCAGTCAGTGACTCAGTGATGACTGCCATACCATTGGAGAAAAGATCAGTGTCTCAAAGCCCCAGCCTTTTTTACCCTGAAAGGTCACTTCTGTGTCCCACGCTGTTGATGTTGTTATTGTTCACCATCTTGTGACTGCCTCTGACCTTATGTAATCATCCAGAATCACTCCTCATTTTGTGCCCCATTTTGCTCTCCCACTTGAAGGCTGTAGATCTTTGAGAGTGAGTTTGCCATCTCGAATGTTCAGGCTGCTCAACATTTCTGTGCAAAGAAGCTGTGTTCACCTTTGGAGATCCTAAGGTGGGGAAAAACAGATAAGAAGAAAGGATCTCAATGAAGTGGTGAGTTGTTTTACTACCTGCCTGCCATTTTTATAGCCTTGTGGTCCCCTCCAGTAATCAGTTTAAAAGTGAAAGTCCCCCTAACAAAAAACAGTCCTGGCATATCATTCGCTTTTTGAATAACCATAAACTATTATTTATACAAGCTTGGTGGCAAAAGCTGATTTCACAGTCCAGTATTGGGAGGTTTGTCCACTAAGCAGATAGCAGGGAGGTGAAAGCCCTCCATCAGGTTAGGCAACTCTCACTTTTCAGCTTCAGCAATTTTGAATTTCACTGTCCCCTGTTTTCTGTGTACATTATTTCTTTGGTTTGAAAGCATCCCCTTCAACATGCAATAATAATAATAATAATAAACTTTATTTGTTTAAAGCTCAATTCAAATAATATCAAAGCACTTTTACAAACTACACAATAAATAATTAAAACAGATTAAAATAGCAAAGGTTCACAAATTAATACTCCGGGTAGGCAAAGGAAAATAAAAATGTTTTAAGAGCAGATTTGAAGCTCTTCACAGTCAGGCCCCTTATCTGGGGAGGTAGAGAATTCCACAGGGTCAGAACCATAAAAGCAAATGCACAGGCTCCAGAAGTCTTCAAACAGACCCTGGGAATCTTTAGCAATCCCTGTTCAGTGGAACGGAGTGGTTGTCCTATTACTCAAAGTCAGTAATCAAGTGTGAGAAGAACTACTGTTTGAAATGTCACTTATGCTAAAGTATCCGGGAGTACATATGCATTCGGTGTGATATAAATCCTGCCGAAGATTCCATGTGGTATAGCATAAAGAGCAACTCTTCATTTCAGCATGCGTTTTCATAAATAAGATGTTTCAGCTGTTACAATTTACTAGAGACAGCATTTTTGCATGTTCAATGTTTCTTTCCAAGGTTTACAGCGCATCTTTGAAGATTATCTAAAAAGTCTGTGTAGAAAACATTTGAAAAATATTGTCTCTCCCCTGTTAAGCTTACAGCGCTTTGGGTTTTGACAGCATAGTTCTCAGTATGACAACAGACTGTGATGTCACAAACAGCAATTGTGTGGTTAGCAGGGCACAGTCAAATACATTTTGAAAGACTGTGAAATGATCACTGCATTATCTACAACATTTAGTAGACCAACGACAGAGGAACATTTAAAAAAAAGAACTAAGAAACAATAAAGTTAAAACATAATTGGTGTAAATCTAGGGCCGGATATGCAGAGCAGTTGTGCATGGCGCAACTGAGTTGCGCCAGTGCAACTATTGACAGGCACCACCGAGCGATATTCAAACACCGTGGCTGCACAGTGAAAGTTAATCTGCGTCATGGCACAAATGTAATGTATGCAGCACAAGTGCAGGGGGCATTCCAATGAATACGTGGTGCAAGGGTATATTCAACCAGAAATCATGGCGCAAGTCCAGAGCAAAACCCAAGATGTGCCAGCCGGACTTGAGCCTATAAAAACCTGGCTCAATCACACAGACAGCAGATGTGCAACTCTGTGCCCAGAGAGAGAACCAGAGAGCCAGAGTGAGAGACAGCCAGACAGTGATGGACAGCTCACTCTTTCTATGGAGGTGGTAATGAGGAGTGTGAGGAGGCAGGAGGAACACCAACATGGCCGACGCAGGGCTTGGCATCGGTATGCCTGACACAGGTGGTACCGTGCCCATATCACATTTGAGAACTATAGTGATATGGAGGTAGTGAGCCGGTACCGCCTGAACAGGGCGATTCTGTGGCAACTCTGTGAGCTATGCAGGGAGGAGATGCTGGCACCCACCAGACAGTCATGCCATGTCAGTGAAGACTAAGGTGACCACTGTGATGTGCTTGCTCACCACAGGTACCTTTCAAAGACTAACAGAGGATACCAATGGCATCACCCAGTTGGCCATGCTACTTCCTCACACAGTTCCTCAGTGATCTGCTGCCACATGTTTCGGAGTTCATACATTTCCCCAGCACACAGGCAGAGCATAAAGCAAACATGCAGGACTTCCACAGGGTTGCACGCATACCAGGTATGATTGGGGCCATTGACTGCACCCACGTGGGCATCCACGTACCACCTGGCCCCGAGGGCCTGGTCTACATAAATCACAAAGGCTACCAATCAGTCAACTGCCAGGTGGTGTGCGATGCCCCGGGGCACATCATCAATGTCTGCACCACACACCCTGGGAGTGCACATGACACATTCATCTGGCACAGCTCTGTGCTGTGCCAGAAGTTCGAATGTGGGGACATCTTCATGGGTCACCTGGTGGGAGAGTAGGGCATGGGCAAGGGGGCTGGCATGGCATAGCCGTGTGGGTGAGGGAGGGCAGGCAGGGTGGGCATAGTGGAGTGGGCAGTGGGTGACAGGGACAAGGTGGTGTCACAGCACAGTGCAGGGCTAACCATGTCATTTCTCACACAGGTGACAGCACATACCCGCTGAGGCCTTGGCTGCTTACCCCCTACCAGTGACTGTCATCTCCCAAGGAGGAGAGATACAATGAGGCACACACCAGCATGCGCAGTATCATTGAGCGTGTCTTTGGCATGCTAAAAAGGTGATCCCTTGTGCCCTGCAATACATCCCATCAAAAGCCTGTGGCCTATTCCTGGCCTGCTGCATTCTGCACAGCATGGCCATTGACCATGGGATAGCTGTCGAGGCTAATGAGAGTGACAGTAGCAGGGACAATGGCGAGAATGGGCCAGAGGGTGGTGGGCAGCCACCACCAGGGAGACGGGACCCCGCCTGGCAGCGGAGGCAAGGCGGCACAGGGATACAATTGCACAGGAGCATTATGGAGAATGCAGGTAAGTGCACGGACACACATGCATGGGTCACACAGACCAGCACACCACACACAGGCCTGGACATGCATAGTGGGAGACATGCAGGGAATGGGATGCACAGCAGGCATGGTGGAGGCACTAGCACACCCATGCACACACATACAGCACAGGCATGTGCACACACACGAGCTGCAGAACATGGCATGGATCAGAGGCATGACACTGGTGCACAGGCACAACTGGCACAGAGCATCCCTCATCACACCCATGCCACACATCCCAGCATCCCAGCCAGCACACATGGGAGGCATGTGGCACAACACACATGGGCACCACCACATGCATGCTGCACCACCACCGCCCATGTGTGCATGGGACAGCAGCAGCGGACAGCAGTTCAGGACAGCACACACATAAGGCCAACTGTGTGCTCCCTTGGCCACCATGGCCAAGTGGGTGGCTGCACTGAGGCTGATCACCAGATGCAGGCTGCTCAACGGCCACAGGGGGTGTGTCTAACACCCCCCAGGAATGATGTCCAGGACCGTGACTGTGTCCTCACAGGGGTGTATGTAGAGGAGGTCAAACAGGCTAGCTCATGGGGTGACTGGGATGCCTACATCAAAGCCCAGCATCTGCTGTGAGGGGGTCACCAGATGCTGGGATCATGGAATGGACAGTGCACTGCGGGGTGTCCTCTGTGTATGGCCAAGCCCAATGGCTGTCACTGATTCAAGCCCAGCCACAATGGTACCAGTCATGTCGTCCATTGATGTTGTCATGGCCTCCCAAATCTGGCAGAGCTTGTCCATGAGCTGTGCATTATCCCTGTCCTGCTGCTCGGCCAGCTAGTGCACCACTGCCCGCAGTGCAGGAACCTCTGTGACAAGCAGCACCTGGTTCTCCACAGATGGCCACAGCTACCGGGTGTGCTCTGCCAGACGCATGGCATCCTGCACCTCCTGGCCAGGACACCGGGCTGCTGGGGGTGACATGGCATGCTGCCCAGCCTCCCACTCTGGTGGACACTGCACAGGGGGCTGTATTCGGGGTACAGTGTCATCAGGCACACTGGCGGCAGACCCCATGTCACGCTGCCTGGTGATACCTGCATCCTGCTGACACTGTCTGACTGGCTGCCAGACAGTGCCCTGAGCTGCTGCCGCAACTGCAGCACCACCCATGCCGGGTACAGAAGTGGTGCCACACACTGTCACGCCGGCGAGGATGCATGGCAGCTGTGCAGCCGCAGCCACAGCACTGGGCCCTGATGCTGCCTGTGATGCATTCAGGAGTGTGTCAGCCAACATGTCCCTGACGCTGTCCAGGATTAGCATTAGGTCATCATTGGAGCTGGACCTAACCCCAAGCTGAGTATCCACACACAACACACTCAGGCTGTCATCATGCAGGCACCCAGCCATGGCATCATCTGACCCCACACCAAGGACATTAACCTGCTCTGTGGTGCTGAGCTACAGCCTGTCTGGGCCACAGATGCCGACAGAGGTGGAGGGTCCATCCTCCGTGGCTGTGGTTGCGGCTGCCACCGCTCCGTCCTCCCCACTGAGGCATGATGGTGCTGCAAGGGATAAACAGAGACTTAGTGGTGCTGTATTGCCATGCTGTTACCCCCCCAGTGTGCATGTAGCCGTTGCCACATGCCACCATGATGCCATGCATGGCAGCAGCATTACATGCATGTGGCATGCAGCATGGCAGTAGGTACACACTTATGTCCAATCTCACCCCTGCCAGACATGTCTGTCAAGTGCATAGACCTGACCCAACTCATCTTCCAACCCACAAGACGTAACCAAGCTACTGGGACCTGCACCCTCCTAGATGTCATTATCTCCAGCCGCACCCAAAAGATTCAGGATATTCAAGTCCTCTCGGACTCCTTAAGCGACCACTCTCCTCTCCTATTCCTCTGGTCTGCCCCCATCCCCAAGCTTGTAGCCCAAGCCACCCACCACAGGCGTCTCTGCCGAGGCGGACTGAAAAAATTCAGAGTTCCTCACTGACATTGATTGGTCTCCCATCCGCCATGCAACCAACATTGATGCTGCCCTTGACCTCTTCTCACAAGCCTTTAACATGGCCTGTGATCTGTTTGCTTCCTTCAGCATGATCCAGTCCAAAAGGCAAAATGCACCTTGGGTCGCCCCTGCCCTACTTCAGCTGCTCAGGGACAGGGATAACCTCTGGCATATAGCCACTGAGACTGGCCAGATGGCTGACAGACAAGCATATAACGCCACACTTAATAGGTGCACGTGGGCCATCTGAAAAGCCAAGGCAGACCACTACCAGGCCACCCTCACCTCCTCATGGGGGTGTGCCCGGAACTTCTGAGACAATATAAAAGAAATACATGGGAAATCACACTCTCCTCTCCCCAAGTCCAACTTACGGTCAATGGCTCCACCTTTACTGAAACCCACTGACATTGCCAACTGCCTTAACTCCTCCTTTACAGATCTAAGCCCTGTCCTCCCGAGTAACTTTTTTCACCCAACCTCCGACCCACCACCCTCAGATCCACAATGCCCCCGGTTCTTCCTATGCAAAATATCAGTCGGGGAAGCCAGACCACTCCTGCTTAAAGTGCTAAACAGCAACAGTCCTAGCAGCGACTCCCTGGATCCAAAAATACTCCAGCTGGTCCTGGATGATGTCCTGGTCCCACTAACTGACCTACTAAACCAGTCCCTCTGCCTGGGGCAATTTCCCACAGCATGGAAAACAGCTATAGTCACACCTATTCACAAAGGAGGTGACAGGTCCACCCCCAGCAACTATTGTCCAATCTCCATCCTTCTCCCCTTTCCAAAGCCTTAGAAAAAGTGGTGGCCACTCAACTCACCGAATATCTAGCAAAATACGACATTCTTTGCCCGGAACAGCATGGTTTCTGTGCTAGTCACAGCACAAGTACAGCGTTAATGGAGTTCTCTAACTTCCTGCACTCCTCCCTGGACTCTGGTTCCCTAGCTGGAGCAGTGTTCATTGACCTCTCTAAGGCCTTTGGCACTGTCTCCCACCCCCTCCTACTAAATGCCCTCAACCATACAGGGCTCTCTGCTGGCCCCCTTGCCTGGTGCATGAGTTATCTATCAGCTCGCTCCCAGCATATCAAAAATAATGGAATACTTTCAGAAACCCATCACATCCACTCAGGGGTTCCCCAGGGCTCTATTTTGCGCCCACTACTCTTTAGTCTCTGCCTCAACACCCTGCCCAGTGCCTGCTCTGGCAATATTCTCCTGTACACCGATGACGCCATTATTTATGCTGCCAACAGAAATCCAACCTCCCTCCAAGACTCCCTACAACGCTCCTTCAATGATGCTGAAAACTGGTTTAAGGAGAGTAGACTAGTCATTAACCTCAAAAAAACTAAAGCAATGATCTTTGCCTACCACCTGAACAAAGCCAGCAACAACCCCCTCCAAATCCTCCCCAGAACTCATCAACCACTTCAACAAGTTTACACCTACAAACACCTTGGGATCACTTTTGACTCAGCCCTCACCTTTGATACCCACATTACAGCCCTCGCTTCAGCCGCTAATGCTCGCCTTGGCATCCTCTACCATCACAAGGACTGCCTCCCACCTGATGCCCTCAGACTTGTCATAACGTCCTCAGTAATGTCCCTTGTCAATCACGGCCTTTCAGTCTATGATGCTGCTGACTCTACAGCCCTCAACAAAATTCGACTCACCCTAAACAAGGCTTGCAGACTAGTGACCAGTGCCCCTAGGCTCATCCACACATGTCAGCTCTATGACATGGCCAAACTCCTTAGCCTTGATGAACGCCTCTGCTACCAGACTTGCCTATTAACTAAGAAGATTCTACTCGGGCTCGCGCCCTCCTGGGGTCTCTGCCTCCATCCAACTCAAAACTTCCAGAGTCAATACCCGAACCACTGACAAGGTCACACTACTGGTACCCAGAACTAGGACCACCCAGGCACAGAGGTCGTTCAGCTACAGAGCCTCATCCTGGTTCAGCTCACTCTGTGCAGCCATTTCCAACACCACCAAAATCGCCCCTTTTAAAACTGCCCTACGGAACCAATTGTTCAACACCCGCTGCTGCACCTGTTGCTAAGAGATGCTCCACTGATCTCTGTCACTATTGACATCGCCCTCTGGGCCGAACTACCCCTCACTCCCCCTCACTCCCCCTCCCCCATGGGCTCGGTCTCATCTGCCAGTACCTGCTGGTACCAACCTGTCATGTCTGAAATGTTTTTTTAATTACTCATTATGTTCAAGCATCTATGTAAAACTATGTTTCAGTATGACTGTATTCTGTACGTATATTGACTCTGTATGTCCTCTCTGAGACGAGGTACCTTTGTAAATGAGCCTCTGGCTCAAAGGTTGTAAATCCGATTTATACAATAAATAAATAAAATAAATAAAAATACTCACCATGCAGGGTGAGGCTGCCAACTGTCTGGAAGCTGCCACCAGGCACACCCTCCACCGCAGTGCATCTGATGGTGGCCACCAGAAGCTCTTCAGTAGCCGACAGGGTGGATGGGCCACCACCGGTTGCACTGCAGGAGGCCCCTTATGGCCACCACCATCTCTTTTACCCTTCGACTGTCAGTGCCGACCTTCTTGCAACACTCCTGCGCACTGTGCTGGTGCCTTCCATGTGTGTTCACGTATGTCACCACCTCATCCCACCCTGCCGACCTCTCTTGTGGTGTGCCAGTGGCACTGTTGAGCAGTTCCTCCCTGTTGAGGTATACCTTGAACAGGGCATTCTGCTCTGCCTTGGTGAAGTTGGGCCTGCATTTCTGGGCAGGCTCACACTCCTCCTCACCTTCATGCCCGACATGTCGCTACCTGTGAACAGTGACAGCACAGTTGATCAGTATCAGCATGGACCGAGGCAGTCCCCCGTTGCAGTGTCATTGCAGGCCTCTGTTTCCCTGCACCAGCATCCACTCACCTAGTGAGGTTGCAATACCGGTCCATGGCCTGTGCTGTCCAGTGGCACTTATCAGGTGTATCGCATGCAAATGAGCTTGTGTGCAACGGTAATGATATGCTAATGCACCCTACTGCACCGTGCATTGGCTGATGAGGTGATTTGCATACGGTGGCTGAACATCGTTTATGTATGCCGTGTGCAACTGAGTTGCACTGGATCAACCCCAAGGCATATGTCCAGCGCATGTGCATTGCTAGTTCCCGCAGTGCACATATGCACACACCGTAGCGTATGTCTATCTAGCGACTGGCATTCCTTGCACGTTGCTGTGCCATTGCGCATGCGGCACTGGGGTGGCATCGCACATGTGCGCACTTCCGACACTGGCTCCTACAACGCATTTGCACACTGTGTGTGATGCAGCATGCAGTGCATGTAGTGCACATGTGTGACTGAGCGTGGGGTCATGACCTGTGACCTCCATGTCATGAACATGACCACGTGCTCCTGCCAGGCCATGGTGTTGTGCCCATGCCTGGGACTGCACAATGCACCTGTACCATGCATCACCTTGATGCAAGATTGCATCATGCCATTCCCAATCAAGCATCATACATGTGTAGCCCCCACTTGTGTGATCTTCCTGCCTTTCACCCCGGCATAGCGTGCATAAGACAGCCATGGCTCAGGGGAGAGCCTGAAGGGCATGTATTTGCAGTGACCTGGAGGAAATGAATCTGGTCACAGCAGTGCAGCCTTTTGAGGGGCAGCTGTTTGGACAGGTGCCACTCCAACAGGCCAGGGGCAAGGTGTGGCAGCAGGTGTCCAGGGCCCTGGAGAGGCAGATGGGGTGCCCAGGACCCTGGAACAGTTCCGCCATTGGTATGGGGACCTGAAGTGCAGGGATCCCGAGAGGCTGCACAGGATGCAGGCATATGTCCAGCGTGGGGCGGTGCCACAGCCAGGTAGGTGTGCGCAAGTGACATGCATGCCCAGGTGCTCAACTGTAGTGGGTGTAGGGCTGCATGGCTCAATCCACTACTGGGGTTCAACACAGTCTTGGTGGCCAGTGCTCTTCATGCATGGCTGCTGCACATGTTGCAGTCGTGCAGGCATGGGGGCCACAGGATGGACAGGGACACACTATGTGGGCTGTGTGGTGGTGGGGAGCTCTCCATGCGTGCTTGTGTACTCATGTCCTCATGTTCTCCTCTCTACATTCCTTCCACAGGGCCAGAGGACAGCAAGTGGGCCAGGGAGGCTGTGGCAGGGGCGAGGGGCAGCGGTTAGGCCACAGGGAGCAGCACCAGTCCAAAGCGCAAGGAAGGTAAGTTTGGTCACATTGCTGGTACGTATCTCTGTGGAATAGCAGTGGGGACAGGGTCCAGGCATGGTCACCCCAGCCATGTGTCTGCACAACCGTGTTTGGCACACTGTCTGTTGTGTGTGCCACTGTCACACGTCCTGTGACAGCATTGGGTTGGCTGGTGGGGGGGACGTGCACACAGCCTCCACCATGTGTGCTGCGACAGTGCCATCACTCTGTGCTGTGTGCCCATGCTCGTGTGCACATGGGCACACTGTGCTACACCGTCTGCCTGTCAGCACCATTGTGGTGTGCTGTGTCGATGGCTGGTGTGGCCCTCCAGACACGGATCCATTGTGGTCCCCCAGTGGTGTGTGCCCCCACTGTCCGCTGCAAGCTGTGGGTGGGCCAGAGTTCTTTGGGGCATTGAACTGACTGCCTGTCCTGTACCTTACCCTAGGTGGTCACCGGCTGGCAGCCAGGTGGGGTTCACAACCCTGTTTTCAGGTCCTGGGATGAATCCTGGCACTGCAGCGAAGGCTCCTGCCTCTGCAGCATTGACACCTCCAGGAGATGGTGGCTGTGAGGAGAGCCATCCACGATCTGGAGCTGGTGATCAGGGGAAGGCAATAGCCCACCTTTGTACTGTATATAGCCCCCCATTGTGTATAGCCCCCTTTCCTTACCATTACCTGTTTTCTCTGCATACTCACATCCCGATGTACCTATACCCTGTTCCCATCCTCCTCTCCCCCTCCCCATCCCTGTCCCTTGTTTCATTACTGTATTGTTCATGTTGTTTTGATAAAGCTTTCATTTTGCTACAGCCCTGTGTCTATGTCTGCTTTACAGATGGCTTGAGGAACCATGCTGCAGATGTCTGGTCATGGTGCATGGGGTCCCTGCAGGGGCGGGTTGGGTCATGGGAAGTGTTCCTGTGGGGTCCGTGTTGGGTCCACTGCTGTTTCACATGTTCATGGCAGGTATACCTAAGGGTCAGACGTGCTTGGTGTGTCACTTAGCGGCCAATGTGGGGATCTGTACTGGAGTGGGTGACCAGGAGGGGGTGGGAGACTATGCATGGGGACCTGGTCTTCTTAGTGGCTTGGTCCACCTGGTGGCACTTGGACCTCACCATACACAGGTGCACGTTCCTGTACATGGGAAGGGGATGCCTGCCTGTGCCTTATGACTTGGCGGTCTGGCCCTGGTGGTGACTGGGGGGGACAGGGACCTGGGTATTGTTGTTTCCAGGGACCTATGGGATGCTGACCACTGTGGGCAGGTGGTGGCTGAGGCTAGCTTGCTGTTGGGCTGAATGAGGTGGGTATTCACTAGTAGGATGGGACAGTCATTCTCCCCTTATCTCCACAGCTGGTCAGGCCACTTTTGGACTGTGGGCTGTGATTCTGGGGACCATTCCTGACATGGACCGGCTGGTGGGGTGCAGAGGCTGGGCTCTGTTACCTGATGTGTGGGGCTGACTTGAGCTGACTGGGCTTGTACTCACTGGACCTCAGATGGGATGGGGGGATGTGAGTGGGATTATTCAATGTCTGGGGGGGTTAGACAGGGAACTGGAGGAGGGCTGTCCGGGGCCACTGGGGCAATGGTGGCCCAGGAGTGTGTGCTACTGGTGGAGGGTGGCTGGTTTTGGGGACGCATCGGGTGGCTCCCGTCATTGACAGGGTGGTGAACAGCTGGTATGTGCTCCCAGAGGTGTTGCTGGGGAAGGTCATCATACAGGGCTTTGTGTGGGCATGGATCAGACTCATGGGACTGGTATCAGGGGGCACAGGATAAAGGATGCCAGAGGGTTTGGTAGGTTGATACGGCTGTCCTGGCCATCTGCTGGGTGCCTTGGGCAGTCCTGCTGTGCCTGGCAGTCATGTTCCACCATCATGTTTCTGTGTTTCTGTATTTCTGCATCTATCTCTGCTCCACTGTGCATTGTAGTGACTCTGGTTGCCCTCCACTGTCCCCCTGTGCCATTTCCCCAGTGGTCACTGGGCGTGTGGGCCTTTTCCATGTCCTGTGTGTAGCCCTGTGCCCAATGTCCCATGGTGGCCGGTGTCTGCACCCGTGCCTTGTGCACCTGTCTGTGTGGCCTGTGGTCTGCTTGTAGGGATGCGCATGTCCACTGTGGGCAGTGCTGCGGTGCCCCTCCCCTCTATGGCAGGTACCCTGTGTGGCACTGTGTGGCCTGTGCCTCATTTGCCCCTGGGCGCCTGCTCCTTGTGTTTGCCTCATCACATGGCATTGTGCACTTGGCACCCTGTGGGCCTGCCTGGTGGGTGTCCATTGCATGTCCCTGCCATTGGCATGGCTGTGGTGTCAAGGCTTTGGACAGGTGCTTGTTCCATGGTTGATGGGCTGGGGTTGTCTGTGCACCAGCCCTGGTGCCCTATATTCCCTCCAGCGCAGGACATCTGTGTACTGGGTGTGCCCGGCTGGAGGCAGGTCCTGTGCCCATTGCCCTGTGCTTCCTTGTTTATGTGTCCCTGCTGCCTGTGGCTCTTGCCCTGCTCACTGGGTTTGTGCTCAGGTCTGCTCTGAGCATTCACGGTTGTGCCGGCGCATCTCTGGTTGGGCCATGGTGCATCTTTGACATATTCAACTGACTTACGCTGAAGCATTTCAGGTGGCATATCTTCTGAATATGGCTCCCAGTTTGCCATGACGCATCTGACTTGCACTGCACCGGACTTGCACCGGACTTTGGCGTATTTCTAAATATCTGGCACCTAGTGTCTCTAAGCTTTATATCATAACAGAGAGTTGCCATTTAAGGAGATAGTGTACTGCCTAAAATTAATATTAGTTTTTAAAAGCAGTCAACTTCTACCTTTTATATCTAATGTGCTTTTCTTTTTTCTCTTTGGGTAGTTGGAAGTTGTTTTACCTGAGGTTAGACGGTGTGGTGTTTGGAACAGCACTCTGTCTAGCAGTTGACGTATCCAGTTTTATTCCCATCACTACATTATCAGCATTGCGATCTCACTGACTGTGATATCACAGCTACTCTGAAAGAGTCACTCAGTAGCTGCCAGATTAGTCACCTGTGATGTCACAGTCAGTGAGGTCACAGTGCTGATGGTGTAGTGGAGGGAACAAAACTACAGTAGATATGTCTGCTGCCAGGCAAAGTGCAGTTCTCTACATCCAGTGTAATACCCTCACATAGAAAACTTTCTAATGAAAAAAGGAAAAATAAAAATACTTCAGAAATTGAAAGTTATAACTGGCTACTTCTTAAAATTTGTAACATTTTCCTGTCTGCTATTTTTGATTCTACAGGCTCTTTAAAATGATCATATATTGGCATCTAGTGGATGCAGTAGAGGATCACAAACAATTTCAAGCTGATTTACAAAGAGTAGATCATTGGTCAAGAGACTGGGATATGCAAGTGGTGGTAGTTGGTGATTTCAACATGCTGTACGTGGGCTGGAAAGCCCCTGTCATTACTAGTACTAGAGACCAGATTCTGCTTGGAGGCATTCCTAGAACAGTTAGTTCAGGGTGCAACAAAGGAGGAGGTCCCGCTGGATCTGGTCTTTACTGACAGTGAGAGGTTTCAGAACGTATCAGTCCTGGAACCACATGACTCACTTCTATTGTGCCTGAAGGGTAATATTACAACACCTTTGCTGTACTGTAACTTACCAAAAGCTGATATTATGACACCTTGGTGTTGTACTGTACCTTATCAAAAGTTAAGTGGTGCACATACCTTTGGTATGATTTTTTTTCTGTTTGGTGACCAGCTGAGCGGTCCACCTATTCCTCACTCCTTTCCCTACAGACTTACACTCCCCATCTTTTGTTAATGATACACATTTTAAATATTTGTAATGCTTTCACTCTCACTTTTTCACCACGTCTTTGCACTTCTGCCTGTGGCAACTATAAATTATATTATCAACCAAAATTTTTCTAATATCCCTTCTTAAAGGAAAATAGTGTGAGTGCTATAAATTTAGAGATTCAGTATCCATAGTCCTGCCAGCTTAATTCAGCTGGTATGTATTATGACTGGCTGGACCCTGGCCTCGCATCCTAAGGAAGAGGCTTTTTGGTCCTAAAGTACCTGGATAGGTGAGGCTTCTACTGGCTCCTTGTGAAGTAATAAAACTTACTGTACCTTTATATGCAATAACTGATTATGGGAAATATTTCATTTTGTGAAGCAGTCAGACTTTGGCTGCCTAGGGAAAGGAAAATAAATTAACACACTGCATAAGGAGTATGCTGTGCGAATATTTTTTTTGTTTTTCACAGTAAATATAAGAAAATAATGATTTCTCCATTGCTGTTTGTGGTCTTTATTATTGGAGAAGTGACTATATCCTGACTAAGGAACAATAGATTGTCAGGGATGCATGCAGCTTGTTATACTAGCCTGGTTAAACTCCATCAGTGGAGAGAAAGTGAGACATTGATCGATTTTCCTGTTAAGCACTGTACAACCTTTGTGAATGAGTCACCAGCTTGTGCTGAAGATGTGCTTATTGTGGAACACACAGAAGGCATCCCAGAAGGAAAACAAAAAGTGCTAGCCTGCCCCTCTGAGATGGTGTTCCCAGAGTCGAAAAACATCTGTCTACTTCTCTCCTCAGGAGAGTTTGACATACTGAATAGGATATATTAGTGTCAAACTTTGTGCTATATGTTGATGTCTATGAAATGATTACATGATTAAGGCACATTCATTTGTTGTGGTATTTGTATCTGTTTCATGTGATGAGTTGTCAGTTGTTTGTCAGCACATCTACATTGGCTAAGAATTCACTCAGATGATTAATCAATAAGGGTTCTGTAAAGTGCCGTTGAAAATCAGCTTGCCCATTTATCATTCTGTCAGCCCTACAACTGTTACAGGAGCAATACAAGGCCCCACTGATAGAAAAATCTACATCAGTTCTAACACTGACCCTATCTTTGCCGCTGGCCCAGTTCAGTTCTAATTAAAGCAGAGCCAGGGTTGAGAAAAAAAAAGAGATTAATTGAATTGCAAATGAATAGCACAACTGGATTTTAAGCATTTCTAGGTTCAGCGTTATTTTGCCCTTGGATCCTCACTGTAAAGTTTTTCAGTGCTTTATTAAAGTTCTCATAGACAAGAACAGATTAGTTTCACTTACTTAAATGCCACCATGTTGTTTCTTCTTCCCAGGTACACCCTCTTCAGGGAACCTTCCCTCATATCAAACATATATTTTATGTTGCTTACATTGGGGCCCTCCCTAGTACCACATTGCAAATAACAATACATTTATAAGGTACAATACCGTAAAATTGCTAAGAATTTCTAAACCCAGCACATAATTCGTTTTGTAATATGGCAAAAAAAATTACAGTAAAATACAGAAGATTCGTTGGAGGAACAGCACCATGTGATGGCCAAGCAACTGTGGATTGATTCCCCTTATTAATTCATGGTTGCCATCGGGAGTGCACCAAAAAACAATTAGAGCATGATTGGTATCGTGGGCATGCCACAGAGGTGCGCCAAGCAGCGAAGTGAGCAAGTGCTGAAATATTCTATTAGTAAGCAGTGCATCAGCACTTACTGTGACTTGATAGGGTGTTGTTGGTGCACAGAAACAGAAGAGAGGGCCATGTAGTCTAGTATGGAGAAATCGGGGATCCGGCCGTGCCACAGAGCGAGGTAGTGAAAGCTCCACATTTTTGTTCTCCTCAGATCCCTGGTGTAATTTTACTTCAGCCCCCAAGTGATACATGGCTAGAAAGACAAACATTGTTTGTTCCCACCCCACCCCCACCCCACCCACCCAGGGATCTTGTAGTATTGCAGCAAACATCTTAATCCAACCAGAGGTTAAGAACAACATAAAGCCTGATACATGAACTGCTTTCAGACAGTATTGCTACATTGCACTGTGTATATGCAAATGTGCAAACATATCCACAGTACAACATCAAAACACTGAATGTAGTGTTAACAACAGCGCTCATAGGGAGAAGAAATACACATGGAAAAGAAAATAACTTACACTGAGTAGTATGTATAGGAGTCCTGTATATTTTAGCCAGTTCCTGTTTATTGGAAAAATATAACACCATTATATTAATACATGTGAAGTGTTCAATGTGACGTGCATGTTTTCAAGTGTGTACAAGGTTAGAGACAGATTAGTGAGACATACCAAACTGATGTTTTCACTGCAGTTTCTTCTTTATAGTATTGTTATTTAATTATATTAAACAATATTAAACTTCTATATTGCTTGCCATGTTACAAGTGTATTAAACCACTCCAGACCATGGTTCTACTGTGGAATTAATCCATGGTTGGGTGGTTGGAGGCACTCAGTCTGCGGCCTCTAGCCCCAACCCCCATCCCCCAACCATGGATTAATTCCACAGTAGAACCATGGTCTGTTGTGGTTTAATGCTTACATAAAGTATAAGGCATTTCAGAATTCAAGAGTTACATAAAGTTGTCTAATATAAAAAGGCTTGTGCTTTACATGATACACCCCCCCAATGAGCTACAATGATGACTAAAGACAAGTTGAAGCATTGATAAACTAAAGGCACTCACTCAGAAAGGGTTCAGGTCAATCACTGCTAAAATATAATAGCACGTTCTAACACCACACAACCAAAACCGCATGATAAAAGACTGCATCAGGGAAAAACAGTGAGGGAAACAACCTTGCAAAGCCAGCACTCCCCGACACCAGAAAACCACACAACACAGAATTTAATTTTTAATGCATGGGGCTACTCCCCCCACACCCCCACATAGAAACTTTGCGCTCCGCACCCCCCTAATAAATATAATCAACTCCAATGGGCGTTACACTCGGGAGGGGAACAAAATTGGGCCAGCAAGGGTCGGGCACAAGAGGACACAAAAACACTAGGGAACACAGAAGAGGCAAACAAACCACAATCAGCACAGGGGTAGGACTTTAACCCCTGATGCTTCTCTCTGTACAGCCTTCCCAGACTGGGGCTCTATCCTCTGAGCCACAATGGCAGCATGCTGACTCCCCTCACAGTTCCTTACTTGAAGTGCTCAGTGTGAGTGAATACAGCTACAGGTAAGCACTGTAATGTTCAACACTATTATTTCCCTGTCACTATATTCGCTTACATTGTTTTTGCTTCGTGTTTTTTACCGCGCTTATGTTGCTGCACTCTTCTGCCCACTTACCCTCAGAAAGATACTGAAGTTTGGTTTAATAAAGTTACAATTCCAAATTGCCCTCTTAAAAAAAGACAAAATGCAATTCTGCATGCTCCCAGTCTTATGGTGTTATGCTTCTGATAAAATCCTGATCTGTAATCCTGGACATACATTATGCTAATTTCCTCTTTATATCAGAAGATATTTTAGGGGCATGTCCCAGTGTTTCCAAAAACCATGTCAAAGCTATAATTTGTGGCAAGTTAGATGAAGGTAATGCAAAATATTTAACATTAGCAAAGCAAGCTGTGGAGTTCCTAATAGACTGTGTCCTGTTCAGTAGAACAGATTGAATACAAGCAGCAGGAAATTTCTCAGATTCACTGAGCACTCTTCAGTATATTGCATTTGGCAAAATAATCTTCCTGAGGTGTCCCCCCCCCCCACCAGAATCACTACTATCAGCAGTTACTTGGACTTTGATAGCAAAGCTTTTCTAGAAGACCTAGCATTGGTGGACTGGGAGAGTATTAACAGAACAAAAGGGTAATATTAAATGCATGCTGAAAATAGAAAATTGAGTTAAAATCAATGTTTTGACCTTGGGTTTTCTTCAGGAAATATCTAAAAGAGAAAAAAGCAAAGTTAGTATAGTGGGAAGGGAAAATAAGGAATATATAAGTGGGGAAAGAAAAGGGGGGAGGCCCAGGGTTTTGGTCTGAAGACATCATTTTTTTACAAATCCACTGACTCACAGTTTCCTCCTCCACAACTCCTCCCGTCCTAAACATGTTAAGAATGGTCTGCCATATTCACAGTTTATTACACTTGGCAGGTTATGCAGTAAAGATGATGATTTTGCTGAGCAGGCCCAAATAATGCATAGTTTTTTTTATTAACAGTGGATACCCTAAAGGGGCAGTGGCAGAGTACTCTCCTGGGTCAGTAACATGGCCCATAACCTTGACCTCCATAAGAAGGATACTGTCACACAACAACAACAGCGCATTCCACTACAGCTTCCCTTCCATCACAGTAAACCTTCTCTTCACAGGATCATCACTAGTAACTTTCCTATTTTGCAAACTGACCCTAGTATCGGTGCTTCATTTACAGAACCACCTATTGCCTCCTACCGCCGACAACCCAACCTGAGGAATCTCCTGGTAAGAAACAGCTTAGCTACTCTTAACAGTTCCTCCCTAGAAGGTACCAAACCTTGCAACAGAACTCGCTGCTGCACCTGCAAATTTAATTCTAGTGTGACTGAAATTCTTGGTCCCACAGGTGTTTTTTCACATCATCAAGGAGTTCTCATGCACCTTCACCAAATGTGGTATATTGTATTCTTTGCAGGAATTGTGCAGCTATTTACATTGGAGAAACTGGTAGGCACCTGGCTGATCTTTTCAGGGAACATTACAGGGCAGTCAGGAATGGAGACACTGATAAACACATTGTATCCCATTTTACCACCACAGTGTAAATGATCTTTCTGTGTGTGTCCTTCAGCAGGGTTTCCAGGATGCTGACCAAAGAAAAAACATGGAAACCAAACTGATAATCTGCCTTGGCTCCCAGCAGCCCTCTGGTTTTATTGATTGACTTATTTTCTACTAACATCTTTCAGCCTACCCTTGCTTTCCATACAGTCTGCTTGTATCTGTACACATCTATTTCCATTTTCACTGGGTGTCTCCATCGCTGTCTCCTTCCCCCACACTTGTCTCCTTTCAGCCTTCTTACTAGGCCCTATTAATTAGTCCCCAACTGGGGACTTCTCAAGCTCATTTAGTCCTATTATGCCTTGTCATTCCCATCATCACCTTTTTGTTTTCCAGATTCTCTTTTTATCTTTCCATTTATCACTTCTCCCAGGGCCTCCCCCTTTTTCTTTTCCCACTTATATATCCCTTATTTTTCCTTGCCTCTATACTAACTTTGCATTTTTCTCCTTTAGATATTTTCTGAAGAAGACCCAAGGTCGAAACATCAATTTTAAGTCTATTTTCTATTTTCAGCATGCATTTAATATTACCATTTTGTTCTGTTTTCAGACCACATGTTGACACAGTATCTTGTTTTTGTTCTTACAGTTTGGGAGAGCATTAGCCACTTTGAGGATATTAACCTTGCCCTCGGCTGTCTAACAAATAACTTGCTAGTGTGAGGCCAGCCCAGTGGCGCTGAGAGCAGAGGTGCTGGACACCTTATCTCACGTCATGCTGGTGACCTGGGTTTGGGAATGAGCCAGGGTTACCGGGAGCTGGCTGGAGGGGGGTGAAGAGGTAGCAGGATCGAGCAGCTAAAAGGCAGCTCCCTCTCCTGGGGAGGAAACCTGTCACCCACCATACTTCCACTGCCCCCAGGTGGAGGTCCAAGGGCAGTGCAGGTGGGTGGGTGGCAAGCAGAGGGAGGGCATCTCAGCACCTCGGTGCACACATGCCTCGACGTGCAGGAACATGGCCGAGACACGGGGAAGGGGAAATAACCAGGGAGAAAAATCGACATAAAATATAAATTAAAAAAAACTTGCTAGTGTAGTGTATAAGCACACCCCCTTTTGTTAAAAGAAGGGTCAGAGGCACCTGATTCAAACAGTTACACCTCTCCCTCTGCAACCTTATGAAGCAGAGGGACTGAGCCTGGCAGGTGTTTAAGAAAACAGGCTGCCAGCAAGACCAGTTAGCACCCAGGCATCTCAGAAACTTATGTAAATCCACCTTGAAGAAGGCTAGCATCACCTACCTAAAGGGTCATCAAGCCAACAACCTCAATAATTGCAAACAGTTTTGGACACAGTTAAATGTTCTCCTCAAGGGATGGACTAGTCACCAAACTGAGGAATTCTCCACAATACAAAATGGTTAGTGAACCTAAACAAATTGCTGACTCTTAACACTCTCTTCACTGACTTGGGTTCTTACAAGGGTACTTCTATAGATCCCCTGCATAATTTTCCTAGCCCACCAAACTGCCCTAATTTCTACTTTTGTCTGGTCTCCAAAAAAGGAGGTCCTTGACCTCCTCCTAAAACATAAAACAGACAAATCAGCAAGCCTTGGCTCTTAAAAGTGGCTGCCTTACTCCTTGCACTTCCTTTGGCTGCTCAATATAACCTGTTCCTGCTCAAAGGCTCAGTTCCCATAAAATGGAAGGTAGCACATGTTGTCCAATTGCACATAGGAGGAGCCAGGGAACAAACTGCAAATTATCATCCCATTTCCATACTCAGCAAGCTAGCAAAGATCCAGGAGAGACTGATGTAAAACCAGTTATTGGCATACATTGAAACCCATTTACTGCTGATGGACATTCAACGTGGGTTCTGTAAACACTGTGTCACTGATTCAGCCATGGCACGCTTCACCATTGATGTCCTACATGCTTTAGATGAAGGTAATCCAACGGGGACTATATTCATTGACCTGACAAAGGCCTTCAACCCAGTAAACCACAGCCTGCTTTTATCTAAATTAATGAGGCTAGGCCTAGACAAACTCTATTGCCAATGGTTTAGAAGCTACAGCATAGGGCATAAGCAATCTGTTAAGTAAGGGTCATGCCTCTCGTCACAGTGAGAGATGTCAGATGGGGTCCAACAAGGCTCCATCCTGGGGCCCATAATACTCTCACTGTTTGACAATGAGCTCCCCCTAAACTGCGGTGGTGCAAAAATTATCTTTTTTGCGGTCAACACAGTCCTATATTAATGAGACTATGACCTGAATGCTGTAGAAACTAAGGATTAAACAATGACTTCCATGAACTTGAATCCAACTAGTCCTTGGTGGGAAAAAAAAAACAAGATTATGTTGTTTGGGACCAGAGAATTGGGTCATCAGTGGGTGAACATTTACAGATCATCACCTTGGATACACAACTGGAGGTAGTAGACGTTAAAAAATATCTCATCATTTGACTTGACCAGGAGCTCTCCTTTAATGCCCACACTGAACGTGTCTCTAACTTCTTTACACAAATACTGGGGCTGCTCTATAGGCTCAAGCCCTACCTAACTAATGAAGCTTGGCGGTCTGAAGTCAGCAACATTCTTCTCCCTATGATACCATACGTGGCCCAGTCCTAGCCTCCCAGAAGGGTGTGGGGCTAACACAACTAAAAACACTTTACCACAAAACTGTCAGGTTTGTGGAGTCACATAATGTGCTGCCATTTGGTGAGAGGCTAATCTGACTGCTCCAACCCTTATGGCTTAATCTTATCTATTTTCTTGTGCGCTATTCATTTATGGTTTCAGAGCAATGAGTGGGGCATGGAAATACCAGGATTTAACTTATTTCACAAAGAGCGCAGGGACAAAGGTGGGGGAGGTATAGCATGATATGTATCAGACTGCATTTGAGCACAGGAAATCACTCCTCACATACATAGTATGGAGGAAACATAACTTATTTGGGTTCAATTACAGTTAAAAACAATGAAACTTATTGTTGGAAATGTACTGTTAGAATAGGCTGCCACTCTACAAGCCTCAGTACTGAAGAAAATATTAGATTCCTAGATACCATTGAAAAATGGACAGAGAGGGAAATTATATGCTCATGGGAGACTTTACTTTTCCTAAAATCAACTGGGACACTTTGAAAGGGACTAATCTATTAGAAAACAGATTTATAGAAATAGTGCTACATAAACATTTGGAGTAATTAGTTCAAGAGAACTCTATGGGGAGCAACACACTTGATCTAATTTTCTGTAACTATGTGGAAGATATATGCAGCCTAAATGTCATTGAACCACTTAGGGACCATGACCATAATAAGGTCAATACACTAATAAATACAACCTGGAGTAACATAAAGTGAACTACTACATTAAAATGTTATAACAATGCAGACTATAATATGATGAGGTCATATTTCAATTCATGGAACTGGGAAAAGAATACACAGGAGCAGACACTAGTATTGATTTGGAACCTATTAAAACAAGAAATGAACTACTGCATCCACACATTCATACCTGAGGTCAGAAAATATAAGCAATCTAGAAGGATACATCAATGGTTTGGTAGAAATATCAAAAGAAACATCAGGGAAAAAATGGAAAGCATATAGAATATATTAAAAAACATGCAGAAGAAAGTTGGATTAAATACAAAACTCAGGCTAACAAATGCAAAAAAAGTTAATTAAAAAAGCAAAGTCTGAAGCCGAGATCAAAATGGCAGTGATAGTAAAAGATAATAAGAAACAATTCTTTCATTATGTTGGCAGTCTAAAGGGTGAGCAAAGACCCATCAGACCACTACAAAATGATGACTCCTTAATTGAGGAGGAACAGGAGATGGCTACAACATGTAATAATTATTTCATAAGTGTATTCCAGCAGAATGGAACTAAAATTAACAACACCATTATTGGAGATTCCTGTGATGCAAATAGCATAATTATAACTAAATAAGAGGCCCTGGAAAAAAATAAAAAAAATAAAGACAAGTCTACTGGACCTGATGGAATACACCCCAGATTTCTCAAGGAATTAGCAGATATCTTGGCAGGACCCATTGCCATGTTATTTAATACTTCCCTGAGAGTGGGTAAAACCATCACAGAAAGGATGTAGGCCAATGTGACTTCAAACTTTAAAAAAGCATTTGTCAATGCTGAACATTAGTTGCTGGTATGCACCTCTTTTCATATATATACATATATATATATATATATATATATATATATATATATATATATTGACCTCACCAATTTGTCTTATAGACATGACATGTACCATTTATGGTATATTGGCCAAAATGTCATTTTGCACCAGAGATGCGAAAACACATCTTGTCCAGGATTTTAAACAAATTATGATCAGATCCACCACAGCTGCATAATGAAGTTAATGAAGCTGTGTGGAACTGTTAAGGAGGTATGGAGGAACAACACAATTTATTTATTTATTTAGTCTTTGTTAACTGGGTAAGTGCACTAGACAAATCTTGCCTATTTTCAGGCACGACCTGGGGGAGGAGGATACAGATGAATGTCAACTGACTTTGAACCAGATTAATCTGTTGGTGGTATTGTTAGTAAATGACAGAAATTTGGCCAGGACATCGGGGAAATTCACCTACTCTTTTCGATAAGTGCCATGGAATCTTTAACATCCACCTGAACTACCACCAATCCAGGCAGATGGGACCTCGGTTTAATGTCTCATCCGAAGGACGGCACCTCAGAAGTGCAGCACCCCTCTCATGCTGCACTACAGTGTCAGTACAGGGATATTAACCCAAGTACCAGATGTGGGAACTGAACCCACAGCCCTCTTATCTCCCGGCCTCAGAGGCGAGTGTGCTACCTACTGAGCCACTGACACTGTTAGAATAAGGCTCCAGTGAGATGATTGGTACAATGTTAGTAATGATAGTACAATGATTTGTAAGTAGTAAGATTTGTTTTAGTTGCTGTTCTAAGGCAGGCATACAAATTATTAGGAAAATATATGGAGGTGTACATTTTAATGGAAGGAATAGGAAGCTTACAAAAGAACCCCAGAGCAAATGCCACTGATATATGTATCATCCTGAATGACATTGGCCTGACAGCAAAATTTTAAAGAAAACACAATTGCACATATCCTAAAAATGCAAAGCATCGAGGACAACATGCAAATCCCTATGATGGTACAGAAGGTGGCAGTACATGAAAAACTAATGGCTGACATATGTTCAGCCTTGGGATTATTTACATAGTTTTATTTATTTTTGTATTTTTATTTTTTTAAGAGAAACAGGGTCTTTGTCCATGAGGTGACATAAGTTGTGTCACAAACCCACTCAGCAGGTCAGCCCTCTACTCCCAAAGTGCCAACCTCCGAGCGCAGTCTTGTGAACAGTTAACAGAACAAGGTAACCCTCTTGTCTGTTTTTGTGGATTCGAATCAACCTTTGGTCTCAAGTCTTGGAGGGATTCAAACTGTGAACCTCTTGCTAGTGTACCCAATGCACAGGCTCAGATAATTCTGTCTTCAGGGGGCCAGGTATCTTTCCCTATGGGCACCTAACCAGGTGTACAGAAATTAACCCTTAAAAACTGAAATAAAAGACCTCAGATTTAAAACGCTTACCTTTTTCCAGTTTGGTATAGAAACATAGAAACATAGAAGTTGACGGCAGATAAGGACCGCAAGGCCCATCCAGTCTGCCCATTTCTTTTTCTACCTTATAAATGTGCCATCGGCCTTTGCTCTGTCAGTGACCTATCTATTCATAGTCATTTGTATTGCTCCCTTATGCCTATCCCATGCCTGTTTGAAGCCCTGCACTGTATTCATAGCCACCACTTCTTGTGGTAAGCTATTCCATGCATCTACCACCCTTTCTGTGAAAAAGAATTTCCTCACATTCCCCCTTAATCGGCCTCCCTCTAATCTCATGCTGTGTCCTCTTGTCCTGCTATTTTTCTTATATTTAAACATGTTAGAGTCTTTCACCTTGTTTATGCCCTTAAGGTGTTTAAATGTCTCGATCATATCACCTCTCTCCCTCCTTTGCTCAAGGGTATACATATTGAGCTCCGTTAATCTGTCCTCATATGTCTTCTGATGCAGTCCCTGCACCATTTTGGTTGCCCTTCTCTGGACTGCCTCAATTTGGTTAATGTCCTTGTGAAGTGTGGCTCAATACTGCACGAGTACTCCAGATGGGCCTAACCAATGTCTTGTACAGAGGGATTATTACCTCCTCTTATGACTTGTGATACCCCTACTAATACACCCTAACACCCCCCTAGCCTTACCTACTGCTTTAGAGGTCTGCTTGGATGATTTTAGGTCATCAGTGATGATGATGCCCAAGTCTCTTTCTTCCTTTGTGACTGCTAGCAACTCCCCTCCCAGCCTATAAGTGGCTTCAGGGTTTCTCTTCCTATGTGCATGATTTTGCACTTCTTTGCATTAAATCCCAGTTGCCACTCTTCTGACCATTTTGCTAGTTTATCCAGATCTCTTCTCATTCTGCCCACCCCATCTGGATCATCTACTCTGTTGCAGATCTTGGTGTCATCTGCAAACAGACAAGCCTTCCCTCTAGTCCATCTGCGAGGTCACTAATGAAGATGTTGAATAGGACTGGCCCCAGGACTGATCCCTGAGGTACCCCACTTGTGACTTGCATCTCTTCTGACTGTATACCATTTACCACCGCTCTCTGTTTTCTGCCAGTCAACCAGTTTGCCACCCAGTTGACCAACTTCTGACCCACCCTGAGCCTACCTAGCTTATTTATCAATCTTCTATGTGGAACAGTGTCAAAAGCTTTGCTGAAGTCAAGGTAGGTGACATCAACTGCTCCCCCTTGGTCCACCACTCTGGTTACCCAGTCAAAGAAATCTATGAGATTAGTTTGACAGGACCTTCCTTTTGTAAACCCATGCTGTCTTGGATCCTGTGCCCCTATGGATTCCAGGTGTTGCACTATCCTTTCCTTGAGGAGTGCCTCCATAATCTTGCCCACTACTGAGGTAAGACTGACTGGTCTGTAGTTCCCCGCCTCCTCCCTGCTACCACTCTTGTGGAGCGGGATCACATGAGCCCTTCTCCAGTCTTCTGGGACCTCTCCTGTGCTCAGAGACTCACTAAACAATTCTGCTAATGGCTCTGCTAGTTCCTCCTTTAGCTCCTTAAGTACCCTGGGATGTATGCCATCAGGTCCCATTGCCTTATCCACCCTGAGCTAGCAAGCTCTTGTAGGACCCTTTCTTTTGTGAAGGGAGTGGTGCTCACCTCCCTCCCCTGTGTCCATGATGCTGAGCTGTGGGCCCTGCCCTACCTTCTCTTCAGTAAATACTGAGCAAAAGTATCTATTTAGGATAGATGCCTTTACAGGGTCCTCCTCCTCATGCTCCCTTTTCTCCATTAAGCTTAGCAATACCCCTCTGGACTTTCTCCTTTCACTAATGTATCTATAGAAAGTCTTGTCACCTTCTTTTACCGTTCAGTGCTAGTGTTTCCTCAGTTTGGGACTTTGCCTGCCTTACTGCCTACCTGCTTCCCTTAGGCAGTTTGGTATGCCTCCCTATCTTCATCCTGCTGTGTTCCCTTATATTTCCTGAAGGCCAGCCTTTTGGCTCTGACCTTTTCTGCTACTGTATTTGAGAACCAAAGTGGTTTCCTTCTTCTTTGCACTTCCTTTCTGTCTAACACAATGGGATGTTGCTTCAAGTATTGTATCCTTAATGCTTGCCCACTTGCCTGTACCTCCTCACCTGTGTTTTTTTTGCCAGGGCTAGCTTAACTCTGTTGGCCATCTTATCAAAGTCAGCTCCTCTGAAGTCCCATATTTTTGCCTTGGAATGGGATGATTTAGATGTAGTAGCCAAATTGAACCATACCATGTGATGGTCACTGGCCCCAGGTGACCTTCTACCTGGAGATCTGTGATCCCTTCTTTGTTAGTCACTACTAGATCTAGGATAGCCCTGTCTTGTGGGTTGCTGTACCAGTTGTTTGAGGCCCTCCCCCTGCAGGGAATCCACTATGAGTCTAGTTCTGGCAGATGTTCCTGCTGGTATTGACCAATCTGTATCTGGCATGTTGAAGTCTTCCATTATCAGAACCTCCCTTTAGCTGTCATGTTTTGTATATCTTCTAACAGTAATGTGTCTATGTCCTCCCTCTGGTCTGGGGCCTGTAGACAACCCCAGTTCTTATGGCTGTCCCATTTCCTGTTTCCAGGGTGACCCACAGTTCTTCTGGCTCCTTATGTGTATTCTGAATTTCTGTAGCTTTGATATTTTCATTAACATACAGGGCCACCTCCCCCCCTTTTTGCACCTCGGTCTCTTCTGAACAATACATAGCCAGGTACTGAAGTCTCCCAAGTGTGGTTACTGGTAAACCACGTCTCACTAATTGCTACTATGTCCAGTTTAGCCTCTGACATTATTGCCTGCAGGTCTGGGATCTTATTTCCCAGGCTGTGAGCATTTGTGTACGTGATTTTCCATTGGCCAGATTTTGGTGTGTTAGTTGTTGGGTGAAGTTTGGCATTACCCCTGTGCATCGTATGGGGAGACAAACCTTTTTTTCTTACCTGGTGATGCAAATGAACAGCAAACACGCTGAATTCCTGTTTGACCACTAGCTGAGATCATTCAAGCTTATGTAAAGTGTCTGCTTTAACCATATATATACTCTACTTATAAAGGAAAAAAATCAAAAACAGGCCAAGTAAGATCTAAAAATAGAGTTTTACTACAATAGATAAAAAATATATAACACATAAAATACAGAACTAGTCTATCACAAGACATACAAATCTTTTAAACCAACAGGTTTTAACAGTGCAAATCCTATTACAGTACTTAGATTTGTCTCACTCTCTAAATACCTGCTTAAAGTGCTCACGGATGTTTCTTGTCAGAGTCTAGATAGAAGTATATCTCTGAAGTAAAATAGAATATTCCTTAAAGAAAACTGTATTTGCCAACCCCTTTGTGAAGGTCACCTAGCTCCTCCTCTGTCAGAATATATAAAAAAATTATATCTATACAAAAACAGGATGACTTTTCCAAGTATTACATTCTGCAACCTCAGCATAACTCATGTTCTTCAAATTACATTTCTTTGATCTCATGAGCATCTTCCCCTTCCCAAGACACCAAGGCGTCTTTATGATTTCGCACCAGTGTACTAAACCTGGTTTCCTCCTCAAAACGTCATAAAAGGGATACTGATTTCCCTTTTAGCAGTTAAAACTATAATTTACTTAGAAAAACAGGAGATGCCTGATCAATGCCTGTTCTACTCCGTAATTAGAGTCTGGCCTTCCACATAACACCTTGTATCTAAAACCTGTGTGTGAGTGTGATCTCACATGCTGTTTCAGCATTTCTCATGGGAGACAGTTCATAACACATTTTTTTAATTTACAAAAAATCATACAGCACTCAGAATTGGCTGTCCATGTCACAATCCTCCCCACCTAGACTGATTTGGGGGCTCTTTCCCCCCTGCATGGGATGAGCTTCCCAAATCAGTTCACTCCTCAAAGAGATAAGACAGGTCATCTGAGTTCTGGTTCCTGGCTCCAGCTCTGTGTATGATTGTCATATCATACCCTTGCAAAGCAAGACTCCATCTTAGTAATCTACCATTGTTCTTTCCCATCTGTGTCAGCCAAACCAGGGGGTTGTGGTCAGTCTGCACCACAAAATGCTGCCCATATAAGTATGGCTCTAATTTTGGCAAGACACTCCTTTTCCACTGTACAGTATGCTTGCTCCTTGGGAAGTAACTTCCTACTCAGGTATACTACTGGGTGATCTGTCCTTTGGCTGGATGTCAGACTCAGTACTGCCCCAATACCCATGTCTGAGGTGTCAGTCTGAACTAAAAAGCTTTTGCTATAGTTAGGACTTGTCAAAACAGGAGCACTGCACAGTGCCTCCTTTAATCTGGTAAACGCTTTCTCTCAGGCTGGGTCCCAGGTAATTTTTTGGGCATCCTTTTCTTTGTCAGGTCAGATGGGGAGCAGCCAGGGCACTGTAATTGGATACAAATTTTCTGTAGTACCCTGCTGTCCCTAGAAAACTCCTGACCTGCTTCTGTGTTTCTGGTCTTGGCCACGCCTGGATTACCTCTATCTTTATTTGGTTAGGACGGAGCTGTCCCTGGCCTACCACATGCCCAAAGTATGCCACTTCTCCCATGGTGACCTGGCACTTCTCAGCTTTGACAGTGAACCCAGCCCTCTGTATCCTGCCCAGCACTTCACTAAGGTGGGATAGGTGTTCCTCCCAGCTGGTACTAAAGATGGCAATGTCATCCAGGTACGCCACAGCAAACTCCTCAGCACCATTTAACAACTGGATCACCAACCTTTGGAAAGTGGCCAGGGTGTTCTTCATTCGGAAAGGCATTACTTTACACTCAAATAAGCCTATCAGAGTGATGAAGGCTGACCTCTCCCTAGCTCTGTCTGTCAACTCAACCTGCCAATACCCCTTGGTCAGGTCAATGGGCATAAGGTAGGTCACATTCCCAACTTGTCCAGGAGTTCATCTGTCCGGGGCATCAGGTGGGTGTCTGACTTTGTGACTGCATTCAGTTCACAACAGTCCACACAGAAATGAGTAGACCCATCTGGCTTGGGCACAAGGACTATGGGTGAGGCCCAGGGACTGAGGGATCTCTGGATTACCCCTAAATCCAGCATCTCCTCCACTTTCCTCCTAATGTCCTTTTGGACAGCCTCTGACACTCGATATGCTGTCCACCATATGGGAGACTGTGTCCCTGTCTCCACATCGTGTGTCACTAAGGGGGTTAGTCCAGGCTTGGTGCTAAACAGTGGGGCAAAGTCTGCTAAAACCTCCCTTACTTTCTTGCTTGTTTTTCCAGACTGGAATAAGGACCATGACTTCCTGACCCACCATGTACAAGTGAGCTCTGGCTCTGTGGTAGTACTACACTTTTTGTTTCTGTTGGGCAGCTGCCAGGTTGCTGTGGGCTGTCCCCATAAGCTCCTTCAGCCTTTCCCTAAACCTAAGGATGTAATCCACAATGGGAGTTCCCTGGGTGGCATTCTTGCCTTCCCAGTCCTCCCAGATCAAGTCTAGGGGCCCACGTACCCGACATCCATATAAGAGTTTGAAGCGGGTAAATCCTGTTGACTCTTGGGGCACCTCCCTGTATGCAAACAGCAGGTGGGAAAGGTATTTATCCCAGTCCCTCCTATGCTGTTCAGCAAACACCTGGAGCATTGACTTTAGGGTACCATTGAATCTCTCCACAAGCCCATTGGCTTGTGGGTGATACAGTGTCTTGCATCTCTGCACCACTCCACACTTCTCCCATAAACATTTCATTAGGTCTGACATAAAGGAACCCCCTCAATCGGTGATTACCTCCTACGAAACACAACATGGGAGAAAATCCCAAGTAAGGCATCTGCCACTTTGTCCCTCCTCAGTGAGGATAAGGCGACTGCTTCTGGGTACTGGCTGGCATAATCCACCGCAGTTAGGATAAATCTCTTCCCTGAGGAGCTGGGGGGTATTTAAATGCCCCACAATATCCATTCCCACCCTCTGGAATGGCTCCTCCACTATGGGCAAGGGAATCAGGGCAGCTTGGGTTTTCTTGCCCACCTTCCCTATTTCTTGGCACCAGTGACAAGACCTGCAATACTCCTTCACCTGCTGGGTGAAGTTAGGCCAGTAGAAATTCTGGGCTAATCACTGCATAGTGTGCATGATTCCCAGATGACCAGACAAGAGAATATCATGTGCAATTTTGAGCAACTGCTCACGATACCCCTGGGGAATGACAAGCTGCCTGCCTAGCATCCCTCCCTCTGTCTGTACTGCCTGAGTATATATAAGTCCATTTTCCCAATAAAACTTATGTCTGCCATCACCTCCCTGTGTTCCATCAGAATTTTCCCAAGCCCTCAGCTTCTGTAAACTAGGGTCACTTCTCTGAGCAGTTGCAAACCCTTCACACATTCCAAGGCATGGGACAGGTCCCCTTCAGTCGCTAAACTAGGGTCCCTAGCATTAGCGTCAGGGCAGTCAGGATCACTGTCACTCCCCACCCTCTGACAATGGGTCACCCCTTCCTCTTTGGAGTAACCCTCTGTACCTGTGTGGTTACTTGCTACTGTGGAAATTTCTACCCCCTCTTCATTAATCTCCATATCAGGAAACACAGACTGGTAAACCAGCCTCTCAGTGGTTTCCACAATGGCTTCTGTGGGGTTCAGGGAACTATAATTTTCCCTTGCCACTTGGCTACGGGTAATTGCACATACCAACCCTTGTTTGAGATTGTTGCCCAGGATCACAGCCACTGCTAAGGTTTTGGCTACAGCCACCTGTTGCACAGTTCCCCCTGTTTCACCCCAGTCTAGGAGAACACTAGTGAGGGGCAATGCTTTCACCTCACTAGTGAAGTCCTGTTCAGTGACGTATTTATTGGGTATAAGCTGACCAGGCTCTACCAGATCCCCCTTTACCAAGGTCAGGGATGCCCCTGTGTCCCTTAACCCCTGTGTCTGTACACCATTCACCATGACTGGGTGCATGTGTTCCCTCATGTTCACTGGCATGCTTCAAGGGACATACAAACAACCCACTTCTTTTCTAGCACCCGGTTGTGTATTATTGCTCACCTTTTTGGGATACTGCATGGCAATATGCCCAGTTTCTTTACACAACCAACATTCTTTTCTTATCTCAGAGAAATATTTTCTCTGAAACCTGGGGCTAACTGGTTTTGGTGGAGGCAGTGAAGGTTTTAGCTGCCCTGAAGGTGCACTTTTCCTTTTCTGCACTGCCAAGCCTGCCCCATTTGCTCTCAGAGGTCTGCTCTTGAGAGTTCAGCAGTCTCTTGCGCTGTTTTGGGATCTCGGTCCTTCAGACAGGTTTTCAGCTCTGCTGGGCACGCCCAGAAAAACTGTTCTAATAAAATCACATTTTCAATTTTATTAACAGAGTTTGCCTCAATTCCTTCCCACCGTTTTAAAAACTGACGTTGTTTCATGGCTAGGTCCCCATAGCTCATATCAGGACTTCTTCTGAGCTTACAGAATTTAGCTCTGTGTGATTCAGCAGTTAATTCAAACTTTTTTAACAGTGCAGCTTTTAGCTTGCTGTAATCATTACTGTACTCATTGTCCATTTGACCCAATGCATCCTGAGCTTTCCTGGTAAGTAGTGGGGATAGCTGAAAGCTCCAGGACTCTCTAGGAATTTTTGCCTGAATACAAACATTTTCAAAAGAATTTAAAAAGGCATCCATATCCTCCCCCTCTTTAAACTTGGCTATTAATTTGGAATTCAATTTGTAACCCAGTCCTGCAGTCCCAGTTAAACCCAAGCCACTTACCTGCTCTGGTGCCGCTGGTTGGAGTCATAGCTTCTCCAGTTCATGTTGTCTCTGGTGCTCCTCTCTCTTCTCCTCTGCAGCTCGCTGGTGCTCATGCTCCTCATGGTCTGCCTCCCTCTGTTCTCGCTCTACCTCATAGCATTTTCACTCTGCCTTCTCTTCTGCAGCTCGCTGGTGTTCACGTTCCTCACGGTCTGCCTCTCATCTCTCTCATTCTCTCATCTCCTGGAACTCCAGCTCCATCCTGCACAACTCAATTTGCAGCCTGAGTACTTCTGGATTCACGATACTGGTGACCTTCCCCTGTTATTGTGGCCCTTCATTGACAGTGGTCGTGTTGTCCTCCTCATTGGATATGGACACTGCACTGCCCGCTAGCCCTGCCACAATTGAGGTTTGGTCCTTTTCAGTCATGGTCCATGACTCGCTGCTCTTGGTATCTTCTTCCATTAGGGCATCTATGAGGTTCTGCTTGCTGGCTTTCACCACAAACAGGACTCCTCTGTCCCCACACAACTGCTTTAAGGAGTCTACAGTGTGCCTGCTGTAGTCGGAAGTCATCTTCCCTCACTACTGCTAATGTGACCTTCACTTTAGAGAAAAAATATAAAATGGGTAGGAACTTGACTGTACACCAAGTGATATAGTTCTGTTTGCTTTTTAAAAATAAATCACTGCCTTTTTCTTTCTTTGCAAGTGAGCTTACTGTCTCAGCTGACACACTGAACAATACAAGCTTGTAATACCAAAATTATCCACACCGCTGCCAACCAATCTGTCACAAACCCACTCAGCAGGTCAGCCCTCTACTCCCAAAGTGGCAACCTCTGAACGCAGTCTTGTGAACAGTTAACAGAATAAGGTAACCGTCTTGTCTGTTTTTGTGGATTCAAATCAACCTTTGGTCTCAAGTCTTGGAGGGATTCAAACTGTGAACCTCTTGTTAGTGTACCCAATGCACAGGCTCAGATAATTCTGTCTTCAGGGGCCAGATATCTTTGCCTACGGGCACCTAACCAGGTGTACAGAAATGAACCCTTAAAAACTGTAATAAAAGACCTCAGATTTAAAACGCTTACCTTTTTCCAGTTTGGGATCACCATTCAAGATTATGTAAAGTGTCTGCTTTAACCATATATACTCTACTTGTAAAGGAAAGAAATCAAAGACAGACCAAGTAAGCTCTAAAAATAGAGTTTTACTACAATAGATAAAAAAATATGTAACACACAAAATACAAAACCATTATATCACAAGATATACAAATCTTTTAAACAAAACAGGTTTTAAAAGTGCAATTCCTGCTACAGTACTTAGATTTGTCTCGCTCTCTAAATACCTGCTTAAAGTGCTCACAGATGTTTCTTTGTCAGAGTCTAGATAGAAGTGTCTCTCTGAAGTAAAACAGAATATTCCTTAAAGAAAACTGTATTTGTCAACCCCTTTGTGTGAGGTCACCTAGCTCCTCCTCTGCCAGAATATATATAAAAAAATATATCTATACAAAAACAGGGTGTATTTTCCAAGTGTTAAATTCTGCAACCTCAGCATAACTCATGTTCTTCAAATGACATTTCTTTGATCTCATGAGCATCTTCCCCTTCCCAGGACATCAAGGCATCTTTATGATTTTGTACCAGTGTACTAAACCCGGTTTCCCCCTCAAAACATCATAAAAGGGATACTGATTTCCCTTTTAGCAGTTAAAGCTAGAATTAACTTAGAAAAACAGGAGATGCCTGATCAATGCCTGTTCTACTCTGTAATTAGAGTCTGGCCTTCCACATAACACCTTGTATCTAAAACTTGTGTGTGAGTGTGTGTGTGTGATCTCACATGCTGTTTCAGCATTTCTCATGGGAGACAGTTCATAACACATTTTTTTTATTTTACAAAAAAGCATAGAGCACTCAGAATTGGCTGTCCATGTCACAAGTTATATTTAAGCAATGTGTTGATGTCAGGAAGTCAGGTGTAAAGATGATGGACTGTTACAGAAAATGTGATATTAACTTTCAGAGGGGGTTGCTTTTGATAAGGGCAAGGTAATTATGCTTGTGATAATGGGAATATTAGAAAAGCATGAGGTCTACACAGAAGTGGAGTACAAATATGTACAATTGCATAAGTATGTGATCAAAGTGCAGGCAAATGTGATATGCAGGTTTGTTTTAGAAATAGGTAAAAATAGTGATACATGCAATTAATAGAAAGATAGATAATTACATTATAGAGGCATGGTCATGCCATTATATTTAGGGTTATGAAGGCACTTTTTTTTTACAACTATGTTTCTTGCCCCTCAGCCTGGAACTCTCTCAGGCCTCCTGCTCACGCCAGCTTGCTCTACCTCCCACTGTGTTCCCCGACCATCTTCAAGGTCATTGTGGTTCCCCAGTTCAGGCAAGTCAACCCAAAGAGACCACAGGGGCAGTGGTGGGGAACCAGTGTTGGGAGTGTGGCAGTGGCTATGGCATAGGCCATCACCTATGCAGGGCTGGAGGGGATATTTTGGTACTTAGCCCCAAGATCCCCTTCCCCCCAATGTGGGCACATCTGACACTGATGCATGGCAACCCTGCCTATGTCAGCCATGCTGTGCTGTGCAGACCAGTGGCTCGATGGTGCCTCCAGTCTCCACTGGGGTCGCCAGAGCACCGGGCATCCCTAACCCTCCCACCCGGAGAGGAGAGCTGCCCAGAGGGCACTCAATCTGTCTCCTTCCTCTGCTGACCCCTGACTCCTGAGCTCACTCCTGAATTTGGGTCATTGGTGAGGCACGAGGTGTGGCATCCAGCACCTCAACCCTCAGCACCACTGGCCGGCTTGGCACTTCTATGTTAAACTCAAAAATTTGCACGTTAATAACTTTGGACCTGTTCAACATATTTGCATGAAATTTTATATATGCAGTGGGGCATGGTAGATCTATTGATCTGCCAACTTTTGTTTCAGTTGGACTTACCGTTTGTGTGCAACAAAACACTGAAAATGCAATTTTTGCCAGTTTTGAGCGCAGTTTTTTTTTATTTTGTCTGTGGCGCTGCATGGCTTTTGTGTGGTATGCTGGTCTGCTACTTAGCAAGTTGAAAGAGCTTGGGTCAAGGAATATGCCACTTTTTGTTTGGTGAAAAAATATTAATCCATGCAAAAGGTATTCAAGTTTTAAATTCCCATTATAAGTCTATGGAAAAATGTATATGCTTGTTTTGCAAAAGAAGAATGGGGTTTTGGCCATCTGGTCCCTCCTCACGATCAAAGAATTTGCAATCTCATGATCAAAGAATCTTTGATCATGTCATGAGGAATTCTTTGATCAGGATGGATGCCATCTTGTTTTGAGTTTGTGGTCAGAAAAATAAATATCTCAGCTCAGGGGTGACTTCTGAAGTAAAACTATGATGGGTTTTGCTAAGGGGTCTTCCCTCTATCGAGCCACAGCTGTGGTTTCTTGTAATTATATCAAAAAATTGAGTTTTACAGTTTTAAATTCTTTGATCGCAGCTTGCTAATGATCTTTGATCACGAGCCTGCAAATTCTTTGATCGTAAGATTCTTTGACCGCGATCTTTGATCGCGAGGAAGGGACTAGATGGCCAGATTTAAAAATCAAATATCTCAGCCCAGCGGTGACTTATGAAGTCAAACTAGGATGGGTTTTGCTCAGTGGGCTTCATTCTATCGAGTCATGCCGGTGGTTTAATGTAGTCCTCTGAAAAATTTAGTTTTAACATTTTTTTAATTCTTTGATCACAAGCCTGCAAATTCATTGGTTGTGAGCCTGCACATTCTTTAATCATGAGATTCTTTGATCGTGATCTTTATTCATGAGAGAGAGACTAGATGGCCAGATTTGGAAGGACCAGAGAGCCCAATTTTCACAACATTTAAAATTAAATATCTTGGAAATGGTTTGGTCTTTTAACTTGAAATTTGAAGGGTTTTGAGGGGATGTCCTGTAGATGTGAACTGTAGTGTTTAGGTGTCAGAAAATACATTTGTTGTGGAGATATTGTGTGGCACAGTTTACATTTTGCATATAGCGTTTTGCATTGTGGTAGTGGCTTGACATTTATAGGGTAGCTAGCCTTACTGCCATGGAGGTAATTTTCAGTGGTTAGGTGTCTGAAATGTAAACAGTTGTGGATTTATGCCACTCTGATAAATGAAACTTTGTTTTGTTTCAAGCTGGTCTTCGAGCCCCATGCTCCCACCAATATGATATCAAGAGATATGATATTCAGTATTTGTACTGTCATGTTAGGCAGAACTATGCAAGTTGGTGGGAGTGCAGGGTCCAAAGGGCCTTGTGCTTTCTCACTAACCTGCTCAAGTTGGTACTTTTATATGCTTTCTCAAAAAGTAAGGAAATTCTATGCAAAAAACTGCGTTAATGCATCATTTAGAGTTAAAACACAAAAAGGCAGGAAATTAGACCTTTAGGGTTGCCCCTTCCCCCCCTTGTGTACCCCCCATCCTCCCAATATTGACAGATGCCTGGGTGTGTCATTGGGGTTGTGAGGCCTAAATGTCACCCCATTCTTCTTTACTGTGGCTTGTGAATATGATTACACATGGAATGCGGTGACATTTAGGCCTCACATCGAGTGACACACCCCAGCATCTGTCAATCTCAGGAGGATGGGGGCACATGAGGAAGGGGAAACCCTAAAGGTTTCATTTCCTGACTTTTTGTGTTTTAACCTTAACTGATGCATTGACACAGTTTTTTGCATAGAATAGACATATAGATAGAGAGAGACACACACACAGACAGACAAGCAGAATAGGAATAACAGTGAAGCATTGAAGCGATGCCAACACCACCCCACCCTGCAGACATGGACAGGCATTGGGGTGTGCCTTTGGGTCATTGCCCATAATGCATACTACATTTCACCTCACCCTACCCTGCACACACAGACAAGAGTTGAGGTGTGCCTTGGGGTTTTCAAACTTTACACTCACTCCATTCCATAAGGAAATATGCTGAAATTGATACAGTATAAGGGAATGGAGTGAACATTGGAGCCAAAGAGTCAAAGGCACACCTCAATACCTGTCACTGGCTACAGGGTGGGGATGGGGTGGAATGCCATGAGCATTACTGGAGACAATCCTAAGTCTCACCCCTGATGCCTGTCAGTCCCTACAGTGCAGGGTGTTATGGTCAGAAACCCTAATGCCCTGGAGTTCTTGGTATTTTCACTCCAACTTTTCAGCAAGGGCTTTTTGTGACCCCACCACATGAACAGTGACACTGTCAGTTCATTAGCTGAAAGGAGATTTTGCACAGCGACTGTATCATTTGGCACCACAGGTGCAAAAACACATTTTGAACAGAATGTAAAAAAATGACAGCTGTACATTTCTTGCTTCAGTAACTGCTCAGCACATCTGTTGCAAGACCTGCTTACTGACATTTTATATCTGCTATGCAATGTCCTGCTGCTATGTCTGAGGATGTACCTTTTCTAGGTTGCAAGAACAGCCTCAGAGGAACACACACACACACACACAAAGCAGAACACAGCTGCAAAATGATTATATTGTCTACAAGCACTGTTTTCCATGCAAGACACAAGCAATTGAATCAAAAGCACACACAAACACACACACACACACACACACACCCCAGAATACACCAGCAAAATGATTAGATTTGTCTACAAGCACTATCTTCTATGCAAGTTAGAGCATGGGGGGTTAAGGCTGGAGATCAGTTATGGTCCATGACATAACCACATGGTCCGAATATTAAATATTTTAAAATAAACATAAATGCAAAAGTAACCATTTTAAGAAGAAAACGCAAACTGTGACACTTAACAGTTATAGGGTAAGTTAGAACATCTGGACTTATTTAGTAGTAAGTAGTAAAATTTTATTTATACAGAGAATTATGCCATTAGGGTTCAAAGAATCCCTATTTACAAGGCATACCTGTTTAGTACAAAAATAAATAACTGCAAAGGACAACTACACAACTTGCAAATACAAAATTACCATTCATTACATACATACTATCAATACATTTGTCTTAAACAACCAAGTATCATATATAATACCATTCAAACTTTACCTTGTACACAAACATCTAAAATGCAGCTCATGTTTCACTGCAGTCTTATATTCTAAAAAAGACAGGTTTGGGTCCCTAAGAAGGGGGGGAAGCCTGTTCCAACTTGTTGAAGCTTTATACTGAAAAGTCATTGTGCTGTATCTATTTTTAATTTTTGGAATACAAAAATCTCTTGCTCCTGACTTCTGTAAATTTAATCCATGTTCTGTTTTTTTAAGATACATATCAAATGGTTTTGTGAATTATTTTTATGTAATCCTTTTATCTGTATTAACCAAAAGGCCTCTGCCCTCTGTTTTAATGAGTTCCATCCCAGTTCTGTATACATATATTTGCTGCATATGCATCTCAATTGCTAAGGGATCCTGACCATGTTCACCCTTACTCAAGCCAAGCCAGCTACAGTATGTCTAGCAATGACATGGATGGAAAAATTATGCCATATTTTCAACAAGAAGTTAGCATTTTAAAAAGACAGTGCTCTAGACTGAGAAGCAGCTTGTGTAGGTGCATTCATCATGCTAGCCAAGATATGTTCTGGTTGCGTTCCATAAGGCTAACCAGTGGGAGAAGTAATGGGAAAAGGATAGAACTCTAAAATAGAACCATTTAACCCATTTGTGATTTAAAGTTGTATGACAGAAATGTGGCTTCCAGAACTGGATACCATATTTCAAATGAGACCTCACCAGTGATCTACACAGTGGCATCACCACCTCCTTCCTTCTGCTGGTAATACCTCTCCCTATGCACCACAGCACTCTGATGGCTCTCCTCATAGCTTTGGTACATTGTTTAGCCACCTTTAGGTCATCCAATATGATTACCCCAAAATCCCTTTCCATTTTGATGACCATCACCCCCGTAATCATTCCTTGGGTTCCTGCAACCCTTCCTTATTCAGCAGGCAGGTGTTCCCAGGGTGGAGGGGACTTGCATTCAGGAATAGGGAGGAGATATCTCATCATTTTTACCTTTCCTAGGTTGCAAGAACAGCCTCAGAGGAACACACACACACACACACACACACACACACACAGCAGAACCTACAGCTGCAAAATAATTAGATTGTCTACAAGAACTGTTTTCCATGCAAGACACAAGCAATTGAATGAAAAGCACACACACACACACACACACCAGAACACAGTGGCAAAATGATTAGATTTGTCTACAAGCACTATCTTCTATTCAAGTTGGGGCACAGAAGGGTTAAGACTGGAGATCAATTATGGTCCATGGACCATGACATAACCACATGGTCAGAATATTAAATATTTTAAAATAAACAAATGCAAAAGTAACCATTTCAAGAAGAGAATGCAGACAGACACTTAACAGTTGTAGGGTAAGTTAGCACATCTGGACTTATTTGCTACATATGCATCTCAGTTGCCAAGGGGTCCTGACCATGTTAACCCTTCCTCAAGCCAAGCTAGCTACAGTATGTCTAGCAATACCATGAATGGAAAGATCATGCATATGAAAACTTATTAATTATGCTGTACATACCCTAAGACTAAAAGTGTGTCTTGTTTGACTGCCATGATGCCTGTGGTTAATTTGAAACAAAAGACAATGTAACAAGACACTGGCCTCCACCCGAGCTATTAAACAATAGAGCAAACTGCACTCTGTAAATATTGCCTGGGACAAGATGCACTAACAAAACTGAATAGCAGGTTCTAGGTAGTATAAAACCACCAGGAATGTTAGAAAAAAAAAATTCCCCCTCCCCACCTATTCACAGGTGTCAATCAATGTATTTGTTAACCATGCTGGTTCATGATATTGCTTCCCTCATTGTAAAAATGTGAAACTGCATTTGTGTTATATTAAATGAGTGATAAATGGCATGTCCAGGGGGATGGCAGCTCTGATAGTTGTTCCAACATGATAGATCCACCTCTTGCCCCTCCCACAAAAATGAAAGCATAGTGCATGCAACAGACCTTAGAAGCATCACATTTTTTAATGTCAGCTCTGCTCTGTTCAGTCTTACTTTTTTCATGGCTCAGTTTATAATATCAGTGAAAAGAAAGTAGTGAAAAAAACACACATATATAATACATTCTTCTCAAACTTAAAAAGAAAAAAATACACTTTATCATCGAAGCACTGTTTACCAAGTACTGTGCCCATGATTAAAATAATTTGACCCCCTCCCTCAAAAAATGTGCCCTCACATAAAACTGAATGTTTAACTGTAAAGACAATTAAAATATGTATCTCTAAATGCATTACTAACACCAATGCATTCAAAGCTTTGAAACCACTAAAAATATGGTAAACAAATATGATGATAGGGGTTTCTGGAACACAAGGAAGGGGAGGGCCTTGGCACCCAACTAAGGATCTGAGGTTCGAGCAGACTCGATAGACCATAAGGCCTAATCTGCTGGCAAATAGTATGTTAGTATGTAAATATTGTTAATCCCAAAAGCTGAACTTTATATTTTTAGTATATAAATGTTTAAGAAAGAACATGGGCTCTTTCAACTTGAATCAGAATGCCGTGTCTATTGTTTTCCTTGGGAGCTGTAGTTTCACTCCTTAATTATTCTTTCCTTCTGATGCCCCAGGTGGCTCTGATAATCATGTGTTCCAAGGGTTTTTAAGTCAATTTGAAGGCCTTAAGTAACTTCTGTTCTCCTAGTCCTTAATAAAATGTAGGGGCTCCACAACTCGATCACTCCACAGATTTGTTTTGTTGCTTCGTCCTGGTCCCAAACAAGTGTGTCTTATTCCAGCATGATAGATCCACCTCATGCCCCTCCCACATGAATAAAAAAAGGTAGGGGTGGATCTTTAGGAGCTTCTCAGGTGAAGGTGGGGGTGGATCTTACTCCCCCCAAAAAACTAATGCAGCCTCCCACTACTCAGGTTCCAGTTCTTGTACCACCCATTTAAAAAAGAAAATAGTGCCCTGCAACCATTGACTAACATGAAAGTGTATTTATTTGAGGGCAGAAAACATTTCTTGGAGGAGGATAAGGTGGAGGAGACTATTTACACTTTCAGTCAGTTCCATGGACAGAAAACATGACATCACTCCTTTTGTACATGCAAAACATCTGCAGATCCTGCCTACTGCAGCTGTAAAAATGGCACATGTTACGTTAATAAGGTTTTGTGGAAAAATGGATATGTTGAAAGTTTGGAGTCAAAATATTCAAAATTACTGAAGTTATGAGTGAACACTGAAATAGTGTAACCTTGTCATACCTGGGCATTTTACCGTATTTGTACACCAAATTTTCAGTATAGCCTTCTTATTACCCCACCTAATGGATCCAGCAGGTAAAGAGTTTCAAATCATTGCCAACACATCATTCTGCACCACCAAAATGCAATTCCGTGCCATAGGTACGAAAACACACTTTGGCCAGGATTTGAAAAATGACAGCTGCTACATTCATGAGATGCAGTGAAGAAATGGTTATGTTGTAAATTTGGGGTCAAAATATTGAAAACGATCAGTTACAGGCTTGCATTCATATATTTCAATGTAGGCTCATAACGTTGTTGTTTTTTTAATATTTTGGCCCCAAATCTTCAACATAGCCTTCTTATAAGCCCAACTCATGAACAAATGCAGAGAAAATATTCAACTCCTACCCAAAAGGTGATTTTGCGCAGCAAATGGTAAATCACCATTTGGGGCATGAAAACACATTTAGACCAGGATTTTGAAAAATGACAGCTGTCACATTCATGAGGTGCTGTAAAGCAATGGCTATGTTGAAAATTTGAGATCATAATATTGAAAGTTACCAAAGTCACGAGCCTGTGTTTGCAAATTTCTTCATAGGCTCATAATTTTGTTGTTTGTTAATATTTTCACACCAAATTGTCAACATAGTCTTCTTAGGGACCTCCTGCCTAAAATGTTATTTCCTAAAGTCACTGTACTTGTTCATGAAGAGGGGTCCCAAAAAAGGCATTTTTAAAATCTGAGGCAAAAATATCCAAAAATGGCCAAGTTATGCCGCTAAGTTCAACCCTCCCATTGAAATACTTTGAACCACGTACCTGATTCCCTCAGTTTGTGGTCCAGCGTTGAAGAGTGAAGACATGTCTAAGGTAGGTAAGTAAGGGCTTGCCGGTGTGTGTGGAGTGGTAGGTGTTGAGTAGAAGGGTCAGGTGGGGGGAACTAATGCTGTAACAGGCATCGATGGATGATTTTCTTTTTTTTTACAGACTTTTCTAAACAAAAAGAAAGTTGAGGGAAGATTTTCATTATTTCAGGTTTCGAAACTGGGGGACTGGGCACTCCCAGTGTCAGTGTTGTGTTTTGGGTGGGGTGAGGTGGTGGGTTGTGCGTGAGGGTTGGGTGGGATGACAGATATAGGAATGCCAGCAATAGACATCAATGGACCATTTTCTTTTTTCAGCCTATAAAAATAAATAAAATAAATACTAGGCATGCTTTCTTTTTTTCAGTGGACACTGGTGGATTGGGCACCCCAGTGTCAGTGCAATAAATGGTGGGGGGGTGCAGTAATGGTGGCAGGCTGGTGGCTACAACATACATTGATAGACTGTTTCCTTTTTTACAGGGTATTTAGAAAAAATAAAATAGGAGGGACATTTTTAAGCTCAAAACCCTTTGAAATACATTGAACTGCATACCTAATTTCCTTGGTTTGCAGTCCAGCATTGAAGAATGAAGACATGTCTGCGGTCCAGAGAAGATTACAGTGTCATATCCTTGGTGGGTAAGTAAGCACTTGGGGGGTGGGGGTGGGTGCTGAGTGGGAGGGTTCGGTGGGGGGGTGCGAACAAATGGCGCATCAAACATCAATGGATGGTTTTCTTTTTTTACAGGCTTTTTTAAAACAAAACAAAACAAAAAAACATTGAAAGAATATTTTCTTTATTACATGTTTCAACACTGGGGGATTGGGCACCTCCAGTGTCAGTGTTATGTTTGGGGGGGGGTCTGAGTGGGAGGTTATGGGAGCACCAGCAACAGACATCCATGGACCAGTTTCCTTTTTGCATCCTATAAAAAAATAAATAAATACAAGGTATGCTTTCTTTATTTCAGTGGACACTGGGGGATCGGGCATCCCCAGTGTCAGTGATATGTTTGGGGGTGGGCTGGGGTGGTGTGTTCTGAATGGGAGGGTCATGTTGGGGTAACAATTATAGGGGTGCCTGCAACAGACATCAATGAACTTTTTAATTTTTTTGCATCCTATGAAAAAGTTAATAAATAAATAAGTAGGAGGAATGCTTTTTTTATTTCAGTAGACACTGAAGGATTGGGTACCCCAGAGTCAGTGTTAAAAAAGGCAGGGTGGGGGGTGTTGCAGTAATGGTAGTGGACTGGCAGCTGTAACAGACGTTGATAGATTGCTTTCTTTTTTACAAGGTATTTACAAAAAATAAAATAGAAGGGACATTTCTAAGTTCAGCCCCCCATTGAAATATATTGAACTGCATACCTGATTTCCTCAGTTCACGGTCCACAGTTGAAGAGTCAAAACACGTCTGTGGTGCAGAGAACATTAGGGCATCAGACCACCAGTGGGTAAGTAAGGGCATTGTGGGTGGGGTGGTGGGTGTTGAGTGGGAGGGTTGGTTGGGGGAGGAACTAATGGCACAACAGACATCATTGAATGGTTTTCATTTTTACAGGCTTTTTTAAAACAAACAAAAAAGCAACAGGAATATTTTCTTTATTTCAGGTTTCAACACTGGGGAATTGGGCACCCCTAGTGTTAGTGTTATGTTTGGGGGGTGGGTTCTGAGTGGGAGTGTTGGGTGGGGGTGACAGTTACAGGGGCTCTAGCAACAGACGTCAATGGACCATTTTCCTTTTTGCAGGCTACACAAAAATACAAGGGATGCTTTCTTTATTTCAGTGGACACTGAGGGAATGGGCACCCCCAGTGTCAGTATTATAAATGAAGGGGGTACATTTATGGTGGTGGCTGCAACAGACATATATGGACTGTTTTCTTTGTGGGGGGGAGTATGGGGTGGTGGGTGCTGTGAGGGAGGGTTGGGTGTGAAGAGAGTTATAGGGGTGCTGGCAACAGACATTGATGGACTTTTTTTATTGTTACGGGTCTTGCTATAGCAGCTGCACACTGGTAAGGTCCATAGCAAATGTTCGGTGTACAGCTGTAACTGTTTTGAAAGCTGATCAGCTGTTTGCTGACCAGGCTTCATGCAAATCAAAGGACAGAAGCCCTCTCTGATTGGAGCGGCTTCGGTCCTTTGAAGTACACGCTGTTTCAGCCCACCAAGCTGAGAGCTGCGTGAGGACCACAATGCATAGTCATTGGTCTAGACTGCCAAGCCCCTTTGGGCTCTACAGTGACACCCCCTGCCCCGAATTCCCATTGTACTTGTCCCAAAATGTCTGGTATGCAAGCACAGCAAACATAAAAAGGAAACAGGTATGATGTAAGGAATTATCAACCCATCAGCCTAATATCAGTACTTGGAAAGATCATGGAAGAATTTATAAGGGAAGCCACTGAGCATCATATAACCCTGAGAGGGTTGTCAGATATTACCCAACATGGGTTTTGTAAAGGGAGATCATGCTTGGCCAACCTCCTGCAAATCTTTGAGCCAGTTAGCACCATTGATAGATTATTACTGGTGGATGTAGTGTACCTTGTCTGCTCTAGGGCCTTTCATTCTGCCCTGCACAAGGAATTAATAGAAATAGTCATTAATTTAAAGTTGCATCAAAAAATTTAATCTTGGGTTGAATCATGGGTGAGAGACAGGCATCATAGAGTAGGCATCCAGGATTTCTTTTCAGATTGGGTTAGGATCACCAGTGGTGTACCACAGGGATCTGTGCTTGGACCCACACTTTTTAATGTACAGTATTTGTCTCCTCAATGCAGATATCAAACAACGCTTGGGTATGTAAATATGCAGATGATGCCAAAATCAGCACCATAATAAACAATCTTGAAGGAGCTGCACAGTTTCAACAAGACTTGTTCCAACTGGAACTTTGGCCCACAAAGCATAGATTAAAGTTTAATGAGGAAAAATTCAAAGTCATGCATTTTGGCCATAATAATTGAATGGCTGAAAACAAACTTAATAATGGTACTTGTTGGGTTTCTATGTTTACTTCAGACTATCACAAATGAAAAAAGACCTGGGGAATTACCATAACGAACAACTTATCCTTTGACACCCATGCCACTGTTAAAAAATGTAACAGGATTTTGGAATGCATTTTTCAGAATAATAAAAAAATGGGGAGTAATCAAAACAGCCATCACAAAGGCAACAAGCCTTTGTGTAAAGCAAATCAATAAAACACAACGAAGGAAAAAACTGCTATGGTTCTCAAAGAGGTGGCAGGGAAGGTTAAGGAGAAAAGGATAGCATTCAGGAAATATAAGGAAACACAGAAGGAGCAGGACAGAGAACTTTATCAGTTAAAGCAGAAAAGGGCTGGGAAGGCAGTCAGAATAGCAAAGGCCCAAACCGAGGAAAGGATAGCCAATTCTGTTAAGAAGGGGGATAAGACCTTTTATAGGTACATTAGGGAGCGAAGAAAGACCAAAGGAGGGATACTGAGGCTTAATAAAGGGGAGGGAATGTGGGTAGAGGGTGACAGCGAAAAAGCAGGGATATTGAACGAATATTTCTGCTCAGTATTCACCAAGAAAGAGGAGGGAGGTACCTAAACCAAACAAGAGAAACACTCTAAAGATGGGGTTGATACCAGTCCGTTTACAGAAGAAAGGGTTCTGAAAGAACTAATAAAATTGAAGTTGGACAAAGCAGCGGGGCCTGATGGGATTCACCCAAGAATTCTAAAAGAACTAAGGGTAGAACTAGTGACACTGCTACTCTCTTTAACAAATCATGGGAGGATGGGGTGGTACCCGAGGACTGGAGGAGGGCAGATGTGATTCCTCTTCACAAAAGTGGGAGCAGGACAGATGCGAAACTACAGACCAGTTAGTTTGACCTCAGTGGTAGGGAAAATGATGGAATCACTTCTGAAGGAAAGAATTGTTGAGTACCTAGAGGCCAGTGGGGCACAGGACCCAAGGCAGCATGGATTCACGATGGGAAGGTCGTGTCAGATGAATCTAATAGATTTCTTTGACTGGGTGACCAAAGTAGTAGACCAGGGAGGGGCTGTGGACATGGCCTACCTAGATTTTAGCAAGGCATTTGATACAGTCCCACACAAAAGATTAATACACAAGTTAGCCAGCCTTGGAGTAGGTCCCAAGGTGGTAGCCTGGATAAAATATTGGCTAGACAACAGGACGCAAAGGGTAGTAGTAAATGGAGTACACAGTGAAGAAAGGAGGGTTACTAGCAGGGTACCGCAGGGTTCAGTATTGGGACCGGTCCTTTTTAATGTCTTTATAAGTGACATTGCAGAGGAACTGGAAGGAAAAGTATGTCTCTTTGCAGACGACACAAAGATCTGCAATAGGATTGATACACAAGATGGAGAGGAAAGGATGAGAAGGGATTTGGCAAGGTTGGAGGAATGGTCAAATGTATGGCAGCTTAGATTCAATGCAAAGAAGTGCAAGGTAATGCACATGGGAAACAAAAACCCAGGGGAAGCATACACAATGGGGGGTGAGATACTGACAACAGTAAAAATCAATCAATCAATCAATCAAATCTTTATTTACCCAGGCGAACATCATTGAGCACAGCTCATTTGCAAGATGGACCTGGTAAGGTCAAGGTTCAATTTACAGAGTTACAACAGTTATACAAACGCATACAAAATGATCTATTATATACAGAGTTCAAAAACCACACTGTCTAAACATACATCCTAAGCACAGTATTCAGTACTTCATTGTTTAACATAAAATAATAGAGGACAAGAGGAGGGGGAGCAGGAGTGGACTGCCTAGTTGGTGGGGAATGTAGAAGGTGATATTAGTTTATAAAGTGGATGGATAAGTGATGCCTGAGAAAGGGCTGGGGCCTGTACTAGGGGTTAAATGACAGGGGTATAGGGCTATGATGTATATAAGGAAGTGATGGGAGCTGGATGAAGGGTGGGGTGTAATGCATCTGAGGGGTGGAGGCACTTGAAAGGGTGGATTCATTCCATGGAATGACTGTCTGAGGAGGGGGAAGGATAAGATTAGCACTACTATTATAATACTCTAGTACTTGTGGAAGCAGTTACATTTTTCTTGGATAAGCCTCGAATACAGATGTTTGAAGGATGTAACTGTTATGTAGCTGTTCAATTTCAGGATCTTCTGCATCATAAAATGGAAAGGGACCTGGGGGTAATTATATCAGATTACCTAAAGGTGGGCAAGCGATGTGAGAAGGCAGTAAGGAAGGCTGGGGGGATACTGGGATGCATAGGAAGAGGCATCAGTAGTAGAAAACAGGAAGTTGTTATCCCTCTGTACAGACAGTTGGTGAGACCCCATCTGGAGTACTGTGTGCAGTTCTGGATACCCCATCTCCACAAAGACATAGACAGAGTGGAGACTGTCCAAAGGAGGGCAACCAAAATGGTGCACGGTCTGCACCAGAAGACATATGAAGAAAGACTAAAGGAGCTTAATATGTATACCCTTGAGGAAAGAAGGGAGAGAGGGGACATGATAGAAACTTTCAAGTACCTCAAGGGAATCAACAAAGTCCAAGAGGGTAGCATCTTTCAGAAAAAGAGATGTGCTAGAACAAGGGGGCACAATTTGAAGATAGAGGGGGGATGGCTCAGAGGTAATGTGAGGAAGTATTTTTTCACAGAGAGGGTTGTGGATGCATGGAACAGCCTCCCTGAGGAGGTCGTGGAGTCAAGAACAGTGGAGGAATTCAAGAATGCATGGGACAGACATAAGGCAGTCCTAGTGGGGGGTAGGAGGAAGTAAGCTGTTGGTTAACCAGGATCTGCAGCTTATCTGTTAGGTAGGAAAATGGGCAGACTAGGTGGGCCAAGCAGTCCTTATCTGCCATCAAATTCTATGTTTCTATGTTTCTAATAAAAGCAGGGATCCCAGGGTAATTATCCCACGTTATTCATCATTGGTGAGGCCTTATTTAGAATATTGTTCTCCATTTAGTGCTCCATAAAACATTTGGAATATAAAGATAATGGAGAAAGTACAATGGAAACAACAAAGACAATTAAAAATTTAAAACATGTATCATATGAGGAATAGGATAGGTTATCTGAGCTGGGTCTGTACTCTTTAGAGTACAGGAGAATATGTTGGTTGCACTGCACCAAACAATGACCCATCTGGAAGCCTGTTTGGAGGGTCTTAAAGGTTGGACTCAGTGCAACAACGTGGTGATTACCGGGTTACCGGAGAAGGTAGAGGGCCTCAATGTAATACTGTTTGTGCAAAAGCTATGCAAATATGTTTTGTATATTATGTTTTCAGCAATGAGAAGATACGGGAAAGCACGAGGTTATGTAAAATCTTAAATAACAGAACAACAAGGACCAACAGGTTACACATAAAAGGAGGAACATAAAGCACAAGAGAGGCAGGCAGTTTAGTCAAAGAGTGGCTGCTGTATGGAATGCACTACCAGAATCAGCAGTTTCTAGTAGCTCATTGGAAATGCTCAAAAAAACATTGGATGATTACATGGGTAATGAACAAAGCAGGCAGTACCACTAATATGTGGTGAGTCTCCAAAGGATTTATGCCTCCCGACTCAAATTTCACCAATGAACTTTTGAACCTATTCTATTTTTCCATGTTGGTTGCATTTTTATCCTTGTGATAAGCCTCCTACAACTCTGAGGTTTTGTTTCCTCACCAAAGATAGATGCAGAAATGAAGAATGCCCTGATGCATCACACCCCGCCACTTACCCCAGAGTGGGACCAGGGATCGGAGCGCATGAAGCCACAAGCTGCCAGTACTACCCACACTTCACCCTCTGCTGATGCTCTTACTGAAGAGTGCTTTATCCAGGAGTTTGCCTCCCTAAAATACACTATTTCATCCTTAATGGGGGATATTAAAGCCATCTGGATTGTTATGGAAGAACATACCCGGAGGATTGGAGATGTGAAGGCTCAGGTAAGTTCCCTGGATGACAAGAGGGGATGATTAGATCCTGAGTTGGTTGCACTGCATCAAACAATGACCCGTCTGGAAGCCTGTTTGGAAGATCTTGAAGGTTGGAGTCATTACATATGAAATTGCCAACAGAAACAGACCTCATGGTCTATTGAGTCTGCTCGAGTGTGCAGCTAGCCCCTCATCTCACAGCTGCCCATCCCGACCCCCCTTCCCAGTATCCCTTACCCTTACTCTTTCCAAACCCCTCTTGAAACTGCCCATCGTCTTACAGGACACTATCTCATCTGGTAAGGTATTCCATTTGTCCACACTCTTTCCATGAAAAAATGTCTCCTCATCTCTCTCTTGAATCTTCACCCCTCCAATCTCAGTCCATGCCATCTTGTGTCCTTCCCCCTACTCTTCTGAAAAATCCCTTCTGTGTTGGTCTTGTTTATCCCCTTCAGATACATAAAGGTCTTGATCATATCCCCCTATCCTTCCTTTCCTCCAGTGAATACATATTCAGTTCTCCCAGTCTGTCTTTGTAGGGCTTGTGCTCCAATTCCTGAATTGTCTTTGTGGCTCTTTGCTGTACCCCCTCCAACAATCTAGTGTCCTTCTTCAGAAATGGGTGCCAATACTGCACACAGTACTCCAGGTGGGGCCTGACCAATGACCTATACAGGAGCAAGATAATCTCCGACCCTCCCTCCTTCTGGAGGAGATCCCTCTCACAATAAATCCCAGCATTTTGTTGGCTTTTGCTGCCACCTTCCTGCACTGAGCAGAGTTGTTCATGCTCCCCATAATGATCACTCCTAGGTCCTTCTCTGTGGAGCTCCCCAACTGTATCCCATTCAAGTGATAATCCCTCCTCTGGTTCCTGGATCTGAAGTGCAGAACCTTGCACTTCTTGGCATTGAACCCCAACTGCCATGTTTCTGCCCACTCCTGCAGCTTAGTCAGCTCCTCCTGCAACCCCTTCCATCCCTCCACATCATTGCAACCATATGGTGATTACCAGGTTACCAGAGAAGGCAGAGGGCACCAATGTAATACTATTTCTGCAAATGCTATTCAAAAAGGTAGCCGGGCCCTCTCCTAATGGCCCGACCTATATAATTGAAAGGGTACATTAGGCACTCCGACCAATGCCTCCTGAAGGATCCAAACCTCACCCCTTTATTTTTAAATGTCTTAATTATCTGGACACGCAACATTTACTATCTAAATTTAGAGGCCTTCAAGATGTAACATGGGATGGCACCAGGAATTGCATATTCCGAGATCTCCCTCAGACAGTCCATGAATGGAAAACTGCATGTCAACTTCTCATCTCTAAATTGATAGCTGCACATATTAATTTTAGGATGCTCTGTCCTGCCAGACTCCAGCTTTCCCACAGTGGGGCTACACAGAGTTTTGAAACCCTGGAACAAGCAAGATGGGAACTACCCTCCCTGTATCCTGATTTGTTTAAACCCAGTTGAGGGGTGCTGATGCCTAGTTTAGCCACAGACAGCAGGATCAATGGCTTTGCTGACTGTTCCGGATTGGTAATTTAACATGTGGTACATGAACTGATTTTCATCAAAGAGACGTGTAAGCTGCTGGTGTTGGCAAGGTCTATTTCAGCCCGACTTTTGGCCGTGGCTATTCTTTGCTGCCACACTCTAGTATGGTCTGATCCCTTGCATTGTGATTCTGCACAGTATATCAATTTGGGTCCTGCCAGTGACAGTATTCTATTGAGGCTGTGAACAGTTTGTATATAATTAAAGTATTTTCCAAGTAATCTGGATTCACCAGCTTTCTTTTTTCTGTTGATGGGGTTTTGCTGTTTTAATACTGCTTTTCCAGGTTACCCATCAATGCATCCAGGATGTAAATTACGTCATCTTCACAATTTGAATAATTTTTGCAGTGGATTTTCTACTACGGTCTTGTCAATTAGTTTAAAAGTCTTGACACTACATTTTCATTAGCCTCCAAATTTGTCCATTATACCCCTCTCAGAGGTCTAGGTCAATTTCTTTTTGTGCCATATTTGAAACTGCCATACGTCACTGTGCTGCAGGTGTGTTCTGAATATTCAACTGACGAGCTTGCCAAGCCAAACTGCACCAGAGGAACTCAACGTTCTTGTTAATATCTGCTGTTTAAGTGTAGATGCATCCTAACTGTTTAGCTTTGTAACTTTGTTAGCTTTTCTGTTCCCATTGTCATATTCCAGTTAATGTATCAGTTTCTGTGGGTTATAGTTTGAGGGATTCTCTGCTATATCCACCATTGCACTCGCATGCCTTATATTGATTTGGTGGGATTGTCAGAATTAGACAAAGTCAGAATACTGCTCCATACCAGTCCGTTAGTGAGCCATTTCCTTCTCTAGCTGTTCATCTTAAAGTTGGCCTTTCACTGACCTCTTCTGTCACCGGGTAAAGAGGGTCCCTGTATGAGGGACATTTAATCTTTTGTATTTACCGTTTAAATTGTGGTGGTTCCGGAGGGCTTTTTCCCCCTTACCATTTTCACATGGTTTTAGCATTACTGCACCTTTTGTTTAGTTTTCCCATTTGATAACTGGGCCCTCAGTTCACTCCCCAGCTTTAGATCTTTGATTTAAGTGACTGACGGGCACCTGTTGGGGGAGGGAGAGAGCTTTGATGTGGCATTGCGCCCTTGCAAGTGATAATGTTTATAGTGAGTCCCTGATAAGGGTCTGTACTTCCCCTTGCATTGTTCTGGGTATATGTTACATTCCCTCCCCTCTTAGGTGATAATACTTCTTTCCATCTCCTGGCTCACCTATGTCTGCTAAGTTTATATGGTGCTTTACTGTTTGTGCAGGGCACCAGATGTCTCCACCCCACTATATAGTCTTACTGTTATGTCCCATGCTTTCTTTTTTTTTATCATGATATTTCTTCCATGTCCCGGTGGCACCTACTGCCTTCAGCTGTCATGCCAGTGCCATACCCCCGAGGATCAGACCCCTTCCCTTGAGCTCCCAGGACTTATCCTTCATGGCAGGGTGGTGGGGAACATCTTGACCCACCCACAATGGATCCAGCCAGGGAGGTCCCTTCTTGAGGATGGAGCTGCGGGGACAGCTTCATACTGCCAGGACTTTTTCTGGTTTTCTCCCTTGTGTGGAGCTGGGGCATACAATGATGCCTGTGGAGAGAGCATGCATGCTTCTGCACATGCTCTCTCCAAGCGTCTGCCCAGCTCTTCCCCTTGCTGCAGCATCAGCGGGCTGCCCCCCAGTAACCACTAGGAACCACTCGAATGCTGACTACTGATGGCCTCCCCTTCCTGGAGAAGGAGAGCAGTCCATTGGGATGCTCAATCCTTCTCCTCCCCTGCCAACCCTGGCAGCCCATGCTCATTCCTGAACATGGGTCACCGGCATAGCATGAGGTGAAGCATCCAGTGCCTCAGTCCTCAGCACCACTGGGCCGGTGTCTCATGCTTTCTTGATGGTGAAAATTAATAATGGGGTGATAGATAGGTGATTGCACTGTGGGCTTGTACTATCTCTTTTAGTACTCTTATAGGCCTTTTAAGTCAGTGGTCCCTCTCAGTCTCACCATTTGAGGTTTCCAGGGTTCATAAGACACTGGGGGTAACGTTTCCCTTTTGAAGACATTATCCAGTGGCAGAAGATGGTTTAAATGGGGATACTTTGCTTCTCTGGTTTTTATTTAGATATGTTTTTAAATGGGGTTGGAGCGGGTACTAACTAGGTTGGTAGGGATTCATCATGGGACAAAGTATTTTGGAGAAGCGGTCTTTAGGATTGGGGGAGTGGAGAGTTTGGGGATTGTTATGTTTATAGTTCACCTGGGGAAGGGTATTTTTTGACCTTGTTGTTTTGTGGACTTTGGGAGTGGGTATATGTACCATGGCAGTGGTTGTTTGTTACCTTATTTTTGGAGATATGTGAAGGGTTAGCAGGAGAAGGTATGTCTTGTTTGATATTTATTGGATTTTAGTCAGGGTGGGGGGGCAGGAGAGGAGTTATCCATGATTTTTTGTCTCGGATATCAGGCCTGTTACACAGGATAAGTACCATACTTTTGCTGTGTGGTAGAACATAATTTCCTTACTTAAATATGCTACTTGGAATGTAAAGGAGGCCCGCTCCAAGATCAAACAGTATCAGATTTTGAAACATGCTAAGCATCTTGACTATAAGATATCTTTTTTACAAGAATCTCATCTTTTGGCTGCCAAGTCTAGTCTTTTTCATAGGGCTGGCATAGCCCAGGTCTTCGGAGAGGCAGAGAGGGGTTGCTATTCTGATAAGTCTAAGTGTTAACTTTAAACTCATACAAAATACAGAAGATCCAGAGGGCTATTATATTTTATTTCTGTTATGTTGGACCATACTGAGGTTGTTCTTCTAGGTAGTGTATATGGTCCAAATTTAAATTCCCCTTCCTTTTTTTACCAACTTGTTCTCCTTCTTGCCCTTATGTATGGTAATTGGTGGTGATTGAAATCTGGTGTTTTCCCCAGATTTAGATAGAACCCACAGAACCCTTGGTGGTCTATCCCCAGGGCAGCGGGCCCTGTATGATCTGATGGACACTTTAGGGTTGTGCTACCACTGGCATGTTTTGAATCCTGCAGCACAGGACTACACCTTTTACTCCCCTGTACATCAATCCTTTCCTCAGATTGATTACTTTTTTGTGAGTGGAGAGGTTTTAAGGGGCACCCTCTTTGCTGGTATTGCCCCTAGGGTCCTTTCAGATCACTCCTTAGTTTGGATGCATCATACTTTTGTAGCAGGCAAGGAGAGCAACACTATTTGGAAGACTAACAATTAGCTGCTGAAAGATAATACCATAATTGGTAAGACCAAGGGTCACATTGGCCTGTCTACTAATTGCAATGCAGGGTCGGTGGAGAAAGTAGACAAGGAGTGGGTTGCTTTTAAATGTTTAATTAGAGGGGAACTTATTTGCCTAACAGGAATATGTAAATGTCGACGACTGGCTCGGGCCACCCGTTTGTTATTGGATATTCGGATACTTGAGGGACAGTTGATGCCCTCATCCCCTTCAGCTTGAATCAATTTTTTGATGAGATCAAAAGGCTGAGTTACTTCATGAGCAAGCAGAATACACTGTCTTTAAAACTGATTCCACCTATATTGACCAGGGTGAAAAAGCTGGTCGCTTGATGGTGCTGCACCTAAAAAAGCTGGAAGCTTTCTGGATTATTCCCACTATATTATCTGATTTTGATAATAGTGTCCAAAACTCCCCTCGGGACATTGTTGTGGAGTTTGAAAGGTTTTAAGTCAATTAATATGGTCCCATTCCTGACCCCCCCCATCTGACATGGATTTCCAGCTCTAACTGGGTGGGCTGGATCTCCCCATACTGTTTGATGACTAGCAAAAGGAGTGATGTGGCCTATTTCCCTCTCCAAAATTTACAATGCCATTAAGGACCTTGTCCCAGAAAAGGCACATGGTCCAGATGACTTGTCAACCAATTTTTATAAAAAGTTTACAGGTGACCTTGTCCCAATCCTGCACAAGCTGTATAACACTCTCTACACTCATGGGGTTTCAGATCTTACCCTTTGAAGTCCTAATGATTCTTCTTCTTCTTAAACATGGGAAAGCCCCCAATAAGGTTGGTAACTGCAGCCTAATATCCTTCATGAACTATGGTATCAAGATACTTGCCAACATTTTTGCATCCAGAATTAATTGAGTCTGAGCTCACTTAATATGCCAAAAACAGGTGTGCTTTATGCCCACTAGATACTCCATGGACCATCTTTGTAAACTTGCCCACATTTTATCCATGTCTGGAGACCCACAGTGCCTGCAGTTTTGGTGTACCAAGATGAGGAAAAGGCCTTTGATAGAGTTAGCTGGCCCTTCTTAGATACATGGACAAATGTGTTTTTCTGGAAGCTTTTATCATTTGTTTACAGGCCCTGTACTTGGTCCCCAGCGCTAAAATATACTCTAACAGAGTTCTTACATCTTCTATAAAATTGCACTTTGTAACCAGGCAGGATTGTCCTTTATCTCCCCTCTTATTTAATTTATATAGTGAGCCTGTGTTATATAGCTCATTACTGGAATCTGTATTGGTATCAGTTCCCTTAAACTCTTGGCCTATGCTGACGATATTTTGTTACATATTACCCACCCTGTCAAATCTATTCCTGCTGCCCTAGAAACCTTTCAGCATTTTGGTGCTGTTGCTAACTACAAGTTTAAAATTGATAAAACTGTAGTGATGCCCAAGAATGCCGGAGCTTTCAAGGAAGATGTGCAATCATGGGGTCTATCCTGGGCTTCTAATCAGCTTAAATACCTGGGTTTATTCGTTATGAAAAGCCAGTCACAGCATAAAAAGCTGAACCTGGATGATCTTTTATCAGCCATTAAACAAGACTTCTGTAGCTGGCAACTAATCCTTCTCACACTTTGGGGAACAATAAATATTATCAAAAGTAATATATTTCCCTGTTTATTTTGTCTCTTGAATATGCAAAATCTTTATCTTTCCTTGCTCTGTTTTTGGAAAGTCCATGCCTTTATCTCTAATTTTATCTAGTCAGGCAAACACCCCAGACAGGCATAAGATAGGTTGCTGGTCTCCAAATGGTTGGGGGTGCTTAAACTGCTCTGTTTAACCATGTACTATTTTGTGAGCAATGCTACTAAATATCTACAGTGGGTCACCAGCGATAGTGATACGTCCCCTCATAAATATGCCCATCTATGGTTAAAGCTAGACCTTAAAGCCATTGTGAGGATGGGCCTGTCACTCTCCTCACTACCCTTTGTTAGCTTCAGACTCTCCCCAAGGAGGCCTGGGACTCTGCAATTGAGTTGTCTTTAAAGGTGCATGAAAAACTAGGCGGGGCCCTATATTATCATTCTAGTAAGGATGTTTCTCTACCTGTATTTGGCAATCCCAATTTTAAGGTGTGTGTGTGTGGTAGGGGGTGGGGTGATGCCTCTCCAGAAACTGATTTCCTCAGTTGGCTATAGATAATATCTCCTTACTGCTCCAGAATGGTAATTTTATGTCTTTTCATGACATATGTAGAACATTCTAGCTAGATAATCATTGTATTTTTTAACATTTTTCAGCTTAAACATGTGATCACATCTCACTTAGGTCCTGGCCCCTGGTGAACAGGTAATAGTGACTCTGTGAGCTTGGCTGTAGACTTGGCCTCTCAATCCCATGCTGTTTCTCAGTTATGTAATTTATTCCTTATTTATTTACTCTGTCACATAAACCGAATTTGTCATCACTGGAATAGAGAGTTCCCATCTAGCCCAGTACCAGAAAAAGCTTTGCAATTCTCCCAAGTGAGAGCAAATATGGCACATACATTTATTTTTATTTATTTATTTGTTTTTTGGTAACTGGATAAGTACACTAGACAGCAATATGTATCCTGATCTACGGTGCTGATGATGATACTGCCTTCCAAAGAGTAAAATTACTGTGAACAAGGCCTGCTGCCTCTCCCTAGGCTGCCCAAAATCCACCCAAACCTGCTCTCTCTCTCTACAGCCAAACCAACTGACTAGACTTCAATGGCAGGATACAATACCAAAAATACCTCTTAGCCAGAAAGATATCCATTGGACTTACGGCCCCTAGTCTCTCTCACCTCCTACTACTAGCACCCACCACCAGGACCACCAGGAGCTCACACAAACCTACCCTCCTTGTACCATGGCAAAAAACATCCCTTGGCCAATTTTCCTTCTACTACAGAGTACCCACATGGTTCAACTCCCTTCCCCCTCACATAACCCTTGAAACTAAGCTTGGCCGGTTTAAATCCCTGCTCCTCTCCCACCTCCTCTCCTCTCCTCTCGCTCTTGTAACAGCCCCTAATTCCCCCCCCACCTGACAATGGACTCTGTCCTGCCTGTTCTTTATCACTCACACCTTGTCCTGATTACACCTACCCAGCCCCTCTCCTAGTCTGACAAGGGACCTCGTCCTGTCTGCCTCTACCTCCTATCCCCCTATTTCTCAACCCCCGTGACCCCCTTTCGTTAACAATTATGTTGCTGCACTGCTAGCTATGTCTTTAGCCTCCATCATGCACGCTGTGCTTCTTCCTGATTGTATACAAATTGTATATTTCCTCATGTGTCTTTCCTGTATATTGCTTCACTACCATGCATTGTTCAAAATGCTTTTTTCTCACCCATGTAGTATCCTGTACATGTATATATCCTAATGTACCCAATTTCATGATTTTCCTCACCTCCTTGCTTTGTTAAGATGTTTTATTCACCTATGTATACTCGTACATATTATGTTAATAGACAGATAGATATTTTATTTATATAGCACCCATCTCTGAAGACTCTGGGTGCTACACAATATAAACACACATATCATACAAAAACATTTTAAAAATACAGTAAAACAGATTTAAAGCAACAATAACAACATGCAAAATACAGCTGGGAGCAACAGCTTAACTAGCTGTCATAAAAATGCTATTATTTTAAAACACCTTCAATAAAGGCTTGATTGAATAAATGTTTTGAGGCCCTTCTGAAAGGCTTCTACTGAAGGGGCCTCTCTAAGATGACCAGGCAGGGAGTTCCACAGGGTAGGCACAGCTGCCACAAATGCTCTATCACCCGAATGCCGCACCCAAACCTTGGGAATTCCAAGGAGGCCACCCAGGGCAGAAAGGAGAGCCTGGATAGGGCGGTATGGCACAAGGAGCTCTTGCACATGGACCGAACCCCTCTTGTGCAGGGTCTTATAGATCAACAGTCCTATCTTGAAGACAAACCTTCACTGCACTAGCAGGTGGTGTAGTTCCCCCTGTTGTTCAGGTGCCCCCTTCTCATATCTCATACACTGGCACTCCATCCACTGCTCCCCCACCTCGTCCTCAAAATATGTCCCTCCTCCCCTTTGCGGCTCTACCCCCCCCCACTCCCTCCCCAACATCTCACTCCCCCCGTTCTCCTTCTCTCCTGTCTCTCCTGACAAAATGCTTCTAGCTCTCCTTGCACTAAACCCTACCAAAGGCTCCTTGCCTGATGGCCTTGACCCCAGGCTCCTCTCCCTCTCTACTCTTGCCATACCCTACCCACTGTCTCTGTTACTAAACCTCTCCTTTGAGTCTGCCACAGTTCCCTCTGTTTGGAAACATGCAGTAGTCCTCACCCTCCAGAAGGGGGACAACTCCTCCTCACCTGGAAACTATTGGCCTATCTCTCTCCTGCCTACCTTAGCTAAACTACAAGAACACATAGCGCTCAACCAACTCTTTTCATTCCTCTCTGTCTCCACATTTCTCACACCCTTCCAGTCTGGCTTCAGGAAATCCCATTCCACCACCACCTCTCTGTGGAGGCTAACAGAGACCATCTCCTCAGGCTTTGACAAAGAGCACATTATCTCAGCTGTCTTTGTTGATCTGGCCAAAACATTTGACATTGTCTCACACCCACTCCTCCTTCACAGCCTATCAGCTGCTGAACTCTCCCCTTCTGCCACAGGCTGGTTTAGTGCCTACCTGTCAGGCAGGTCACAATCAGAATAGCTGATGTTACCTCTCCCCCTTGCCTATAACCACTGGAGTTCCCCAGAGTTCAGTGCTAGGCCCTATCTTGTTCTCCATCTTTTTAAATGACCTCCCCCAGGTTTGCTCTGTATCCAGCATCCACATGTAGGCTGACAATACAGTGTTATTTACATCTGGCAAATCTGTCTCTGACATCACTACCAGGCTCCAGTCTGACTTCATCAAGGTCCAACTCTGGTTTAGTTCTCATCAAATTTTTCTAAATGCCGAGAAGACAGTCTCCATGTCCTTTGGCACAAGGCAGAGACTCGAAAGGCTCAGTCACTTCCCTACCTTTCACACCCTTGATGGGACTGTTCTTGAGGACTCCCCCTCATTTGGTTATCTTGGCATCTGGCTAGACAGATACCTTGACTTCTCTGTACATATTGATGCCATTCTGAAAAAACTAAAGCCTAAGCTCAGGACCCTTTACAGAAACCGCAGCTGCATCCCTCTCACCACCAGGCATGAGCTGGTACAGAAGATGATCATGCCTATTTTTGACTACTGCGACATAGCCTTTAGTGCTGCCCCACAGTCCTACCTATCCAGACTGGAATCTCTCTACAATTCCTTCTGTCGTTTCACTCTAGATGGCCCTCACCTCACCCATCATTGCAATCTCTATCGCTCCCTCAACTTCCTTCCCCTCCACAATCAGCATGTGCTACATGGTGCTAAGTTTATCTTTAAATGCTGGCTTGGATCTCTCCCCTCCTACATCTCCTCCTCTCTTGGCACCCCTACTCCCTCCCTTTATTCCCTGAGATCCCATGCTGACATACGCACCCTCTCAATCCCCTGCAGATCTACATCCTCTGGCCAGCAAACCTTCTTTAACCACCTGCTTAAAATGTGGAATGCACTTCCTCCACAAATCTTCTACTCCTCCTCCCTTTATTCTCTTGTCTCTGTGCTGCACAATTACCTCACACCTAGCTTCACCTGCTTCTACCCCTCTTCTTTCCCACCTGCCTCCTTCTCTCTCTCTCTCTCTCTTTTCTCTCTACACCCCTTACCTCATTTGCACTTACCATGTCCTATATTGCCTAGCTCTTAAATTTGTGTCATTGCTTACTTATGTTTCCACCCTGGCTGCTACTGCAGCACCTGTGAACCACCTGTAATGTAATTGTATCCATCTGACTACCATGAATCCTATACCTTTGATTCTGTATTGATATTGTATGTATGTATGCATTACCTGTGATCTGCCTGTAAAGTAATTGTATGCATTTGACTACCATGTACCCAATGCCTTTGACTGTGTATTGATAATTTATTTATGTATGTATGTATTCACCCTCTAAAATGATGTATGTACTATGAATTCTCCTGCTGTACATCTCTCTCTCCCCTTTTCTCCAGGATGTACCGTGAGACAACCATTGAGTTGCTCAGTGTATCTTTCCTGGTGAAAAAGTTCAATAAATAAATAAATAAATCTACAAGATAGACTATTCCCAATCACTAGAAGGAGAGTTAGGGACTCTGCCATCCCTTGGGCCTCTGTTGGCAAAGAGTGAGAGTTCTGCAGAATTACGTCCAAAGTACAAAGCCCTTAATGATCATCTTCATCTTACAGGGAGCCTTTTCTTAACCTAGCTAAGGTAGATAATAACACAGAGCCTTATTGATGGGAACACTCTTCCTGGATAAATCCAAGTTGCAGGATTTGTCAGAAGTGGCTAACCTCCACTACAGAAACAGAGCATAAGCAAGGCAATCCCTGCTCTAAATAATGATGTCATGGGCAGCCACTTCTATTCCAGGATAAGTCTTTGTTAGCTGAAAATCCCAGGTATGGATTTTTGACAGGCACTCACCCAAATGGGTGGACTCCAGAAATCATATCTGTACTCTCATCTGGATCAGGCATATATGGAATGGCAAGCTGATTTACTGGGCACTCTGCAGATGTCCCTCTTCTCACATTCATGTGGCTATTGGCTTGATTTTACACCCTTTCTGTAAAGCATCCAATTGTCAAACAGCATGGCTCTTCAGGGCATGTCTTTCTTATTGGCTGTTGCCATGGTGAGATGTAAAGTGGTGTACAGTATGGAAGACCTCCTGACTAGCTCCCCAGAGCTCAGGCAAAATGGTGAACTCTGGTCCTTTCGCACATTCCCTGATGTGCCAGAAGTAACTTATTATGGCAGACTAGATGCCTACATGGGCATATTATTATTTAATTACTTTCTGTCCCATTGCATGGCATATAGTCACCTAGTGTACCTTCTGCACATGCATAAGCAAACACGGCCAGTGTATAAGATATCTAACACCCTTGTCTATTTGTTGGGGTTGGGCTGTGAGAGAGAGAGAGAGAGAGAGTGCAGAACCATGAGTGCTATGCACCACTCCAGGTTTGTGTCTCCCTTCTTGTGTCCTCTGCTGGATCAGAGGCAGACAGTCAATCATACTTTTTCTTCTTTTTTTTATAAAAAAGTGTGCTCCACTGCAGGATGCTGCTGAGCTAAGTTCTTGGACACCCCACCACAGCATCCCAGGCCACAGTGGCAAAGTCAGACATTAGCAGAAAAGCCACTGCCTCTGTGTTATCCTGTCCCCCAGCCATTGTCTGTGGGGACTGAAAGCAATGTTTGTGCACCAGCAACAAGGGTTTGAGGAGAGGTTTTTTTCCCAGGCTGTGAGCTGAACCAAGGCTCTAGAGTTGGCCTGGGTTATATGAGAAATCAGTGAAAAAATGTGCTGGCCATCAGCTTTAGAGGACAACTTTGCTCTATATTTGTGGAGATTTATCATGTTGATTTAAGTAAAACAAATATTTTCTACAGCAGCAGGGAATATAATTTATGTATATATAGGTAACTGTACACATTTGTAGTCTCCTTTATCATTTTCAGTGGTGGTGGGGGTTCTCTTGGTAGCAGTTTGCATCAACCCGCTGCATTTACTTGTGACATCTCCATTTAATACTTTAAGGATACAGCATTTTTAGAGTGGTGGATAGCTGGAACAACATACTCAGCAATGTGACTAATACTTTAAATATCTCAGTGTCCCAAATCCACTGGGCAGTTAGTGAAAGAGGTAATAAAAATGCAAGTTGAGTCTGAAGTCTCTGAGAGAGCACTAATATGGTTGAGTAAATGTTATGAGGTGCAACAGATCAGACTCAGTGGGCTTATGTTGTCCCTTACAACCATCTGTGATCTTTGCTTTATGCATTACTCCAACAAAATACTGAGTGAATCAGTAGGTCATTGATGGGCAGTCTGTACTTATATTCTCAGAAGGTCATACTGTATATTGATATTCATAAGCTGTTCAAATTCCATCTTAGCCACATAAAGTACATTACATTCTCATTTTGTGACAGCTAAAGGGTGAGATAGTAATGATAAATACGGAAAGAAAACAATTTGGTTGTCATGTTGTTAGTTTGATATTTGACTGCAATAACAAAAAAAAATTAGAGATAATAGTTGCATACTGGATGAGAGGGTTATAATGCCTGACTTTTAGTACAATGGGGTAGGGTATAGTACAAAATTATCTGATGCTATAAAGGATGGTAGTATTAATGGATTGCCATTCATAGAGGTATTTTGATGAAAAATATTGAGCAGTGCCATTTTCTATCCACACCAAAAGCAAATGCTAGTGGCTCATTTACTCCTGAACAAGGTAGATACACAGTTGCCAAAGGTGACATTTTTAAAGTAGCAGTGCAATGAAATTAGGCAATGAATTTGACTGTATCTCTTTTTCACTATCAAAGATTCCAGGCAGCTTTGTGGTGGCAACATTTTCTAGTTCCACAAAAAAACTCTGTATTTTGTAAATGTTTTAATTTAGTTTTTTCTCAAGAGAAAACAGGTGGTTGCCAAATTTGGATTAGAAATAACATGGTATCTCTAGCAAGGGTTAGACTGGAGAAAATAAAAAAGCATGGTGAGGGCAGCAAAGGAAGTACCTCAAAAAGCATATTTAACTGGCATGCTAATAGTTTTATTAATTGTATCTGAAGCTAACTTTTTAGGGAAAAACACATTTTTGTTCCACTGCTGCATTAAAGAGACACTGGTATTACTGCTCATTATTTTTGAAAAATTAATCAAGAATTAGGGCATTGTATGCTGAGCATATAATAAGTAAGCCTAAAGTGCCATTGGCCAGAATCAAGCACCCTTTATGAGATGCTTGAACTAATGTTTAACCAGGACAAGTGTAAGGTGTTACATTTAGGAAAAAAGAAATATGATGACATCTTATGAGCTAGAAGGAAAAATATTACAGGAAATGCATTCAGAAAGGGATCTAGGAGTAATCATTAATTATAAATTTCTGCCTGATGAACAGTGCAGGGAGGCAGCAAGGAAGGATATGAGAATTCTGGGGTGCATATTAAGAAACACTGGGAGTAGGGAAAGGGAGGTAGTGGTGCCTTTGTAAAGGGCACTGGTTTGACCGCATCTGGAGTACTGTGTACAATTCTGGGCCCCGTATACTAAGAGTAGTGTTGGGATTCTTGAAAGAATTCAAAGGAAGGCTACCAAGAGTATTACAAATATGTCTGACAAAACATATGAGGAGAGACTAAAAGAATTGAACTTGTTCTCACTGGAGTACAGAAGACTTTGTGGAGCTTTATGATTAGAGTTCAAAGCTATACAAAATGAAGATCTTTGGGAATGTGTGGGTCTAGAAAAAAAAAGGTAACCTCCCAAGCTGTTGTATATGACCCTAGACCCTTTGAAAATAGGCACTGCCTAAAAAGGATGTTGAAAGAGACACCAGATTGCATAAACTTCAACTAAAATGAGAAAATTACAAAACAAATAGAAGGGGAGAATTCCACAGGTCAAATAGCAAGTCTGCTTCCAAGATTCATTCTGGAATTTGGGGGTAATTCTGGAAAATTCCAAAAGCAATCTGTGGAGTCATTATTGAAACTAGGAATTACTATACTGTGTTTTTTAAATGATTTTGAAATTGCACTATTTTATACTGGCAGAAAGCTATTTCACATTTCAAGTGTTACTGTGCTTTTTCTATTGAAACCATGGAATAGTATTTCATGTGTGCTTTTTAATGAACTCACTTTACTTTGCTGGAATAACATAATGCAGTTTTAAAAGGGTAGCATTTAAAAGCCATGGAATACAGTTAATTGGTGGGTTCAGATTTCAGGGTTTCTGTACATGTTCTTTCATTTTAGTTTTACTTTTGAGGCTGTGAGAGCTGTGCAGAGGAAGAGAGTATGTGAAATACGTGACACGTTTACTTAAACCTTAAATGTTAACATCAATCTTTTGAAGATAGCTGCTTCCAGTGCCTCAGACACAAGTGCAAGGAAGGGTCTTGCTATATCATTCTCACTGGAGGATAACAGCTTCCTTGTTACTGAGATCGCAAGAAAAATTAATAAAATAGAGCAGCTGTGGGGTGTGAAAAGGCTGCCATATTCAGAAAAAGAAAACATTTGTGAAGACAGTCACAGTATGGTAAGCAGAGGGGAGAATGAATACAGGACTATTAAGGAGTTAAAGTACCATTGAGATGAAATTAAATGAAGAGAACAACAAATGCTGGAGACAAAGACGTACCCAGCCAGGGACTACAACTGACAGCCAATCCTAGAGATCCTGAACAATCCGTAATTTTTCAATGCCACAAAAACTCTATTTCAGTGCTAAGCTGCTTTTTATTGCATCCTTCATGTCGCACCAAGTAAAAGCAGCCCAGCACCGGGTGCAGATTGACTTTAAAAAAGCAAAAGAACTTAATAATGGGCCTGCACAACAGCCATGCTGTGTCACACCTTGACTAACAGCACCACCCAGCTTATATGAGGCTTTCTTAGTGGACACAGTGCAAATAGGTTCATCAAATTCCACAAGTAAATCCCTACTAAAGACTAAAATGAGAGCTAGTTTAAGAACCTGAATGCCCTGCTCTTACATGTTCAGCTCACTATTGATGGCCTCAGGGAAACTGTGGAGGCCCAGGGTAAGCATCTCTCAGAACTGGAAAAATGGCTGGGTGAACAAGAAGATGAAAGCAGGGAGCTGGCAGCAGAATTAACTACAGCCAATAAACTTACAGCATAACTCACCAATATCTCAGTGATCACTAAAATAGGGTGAGCAGGATAATATGAGACCCATTGGCCTTCCAGAGGGAATGTAGGGCTCAAATCCCTGCACTTTCCTCCCAAAACCTTAAGCATGGAAGAGTGAACCTTCCTGGAAGGGCAGTGTGCTCACAGATCACAGGGGAAGAAATCAGGTCCCAATGGATGCCCCAGGCACTTTTTAATAGATTTTTTAGGGTGCACAGACAGGCAAAGAGTGCTATAGGCATCCTTACAGCAGAATCATATCTGCATTGATGGCTGGAGGATCTGCCATGGTATGCCATCACTACAGCGACAACTTTACCATGACCGACACTATAGCAGTAACAGTGCCTGATCACTGTACTGTGGGTGGGGGACCCCAACACTGCTTTCTGGGGGTATTGCACCCCTCCCTGAAGCAACTCTGACTCAGAGTTGATTACTTTAGTAGTGGTAGGGTGCGGAAGGTGTGGGGGAAAGACCCTCCCACATGGAGGGTTGGGGGGCAAAGCCCCCTGAAGAAAACACAGTCTGAAGTGACTTCTGTTATGCTGGCTGCAAATGCGTTCAACATAAAGGAGTGGCTGTAATGTCAGTTGACAATAAAATTGTCAACTGACTGTCATAGATCCATAAGCCTTTACCTTAACTACACCAAAAGGCTCCAGGTGGCTAGACAGAAATTCAGTAAAGTCAAGTGAAAGCTTCATGGGCACTATTTGCAATTTGCCCATGTCTACCCATCTCATCCAATTGTCTGACAAACTGGTCTGCCTCTTAGAGCCTTCACATAACCAGACCTAGGCAAGGCAAGGAAACTTTATTTCTTTAGCATGGATCAGAGTGCTGTACAATAAAAGCAACTATAAACCCTTGATTAAAACAGGTAACATGTAAAATTGTAATTAACAATAATTAAAATTCAGAGAAAATCCTCAGCAAAGAGGAAGGTTTTCAAATTAGACTTAATGGCCTCTACTGTGCAGGCAGATCTAATAAATTCTGGCAAAGCATTCCATAAAGTGGGTGCTGCCACATAGAATGTTCTGTCACAAGATTGTCAAAGCTTAGAAATAGGGACAGAAAGCAAGTCAGCATTGGAAGTGTGGAGTGAGCGAGTTGAGTGGCAGAGTACTAGGAGATCTTTTAAGTAGTCTGGTTCCAACCATGTAGGACCTTGAAAGTTATCAAACATATCTTGAAGGTTATGTGCCATCACATAGGCAGCCAGTGCAGCACATTCAGTAAAGACAATGTGGTCCCCACGAGAGAAGCCCACTATCAGCCAGCCCGCAGTATTCTGGACTAGCTGCAGGCATTACAACAAACCTCCAGATAATCTTTGAATACAGCATTGCAATAATTGTGTATAGAAGTGACAGAGGCATGTATTATCATCACCACCAGGGCAGGAGGGGCTAGATGCTGTTTAATCCTGATGATGTTACAAAGGTGGCAAAAGCCAGCCCAGACAACTGATGACACATTTTGATCAAGTGTCAACTTACTGTCCAGGATGACCCCATGATTCTTAACTGCATCTACAGCTCTGAGTGCTGACCTCCCTATGAAGGACATAAAGTCAGTACACTAGTCATAGCTGGGCCCTGCCTACCTGGCTCGATGATCATGATCTCTGTCTCACCAGGGTTAAGACATAACCAGTTTGAAGGCACCCGATCATTAATTTCAGTCAAACAGCTCTCCAATACTAAGACCACATCAGATCCAAATGAAGTTCCACACAGGTAAAGCTGAGTGTTGTCTGCATAGCACTGAAACTCAATATCATATCATCTAATGATCTGACCCACTGGCAACCTGTACACTGAAAACAACATGGGTGCAAGGATCAAGCCTTGAGGAACACCACGAGGGAGCATCCAGGCCCAGGAAAGGAAATTTTCCAGAGCCGCCCGCTGCATTCTCCCAAGTAAGTAGGACTCAGACCAGTGCAATACAGTGCCAGTGAGTGTCCCACATAGTTCTTTCGGTGATCCAGAAGCACTCCATGGACAACAAAGTCAAATGCCACCAAGAGATCCATCAGTACCAAGATTTTTCAAAGTCCCCAGTCCCTCGCCATGAGGAGATCATTCATAACTCTTATAAGGTCAGTCTCACTGCTCTGATGTGCCTGAAAACTGAACTGGAGAGGTCAATAGATGTTAAACTGCTCCAGGCATTCAACAGATTGGTCAACCACCACCTTCTTAATAATCTTCCCCCAAAACAGAAAGAAAGCAATATAAAAGCAGTCACAGCAAAAACTAGCCACCACACAGTTAAATATATGAAAAACCTACCTGCTTACTTAAAGGCACATACTTAAAGCAAATTCACAATCATTTAGAAGAGTTTGGAGATGGCACCTGCAGGGCATGGATAATAACAGACTCCATCAATCTTATATTGGATATGTTATGTAAAGAAAACTCCCAGGATAAGGGGGGGGGTCTTTATTGACCAGTATATTTTGAGCCAATAGTAAGAATCTTTCTACCCCCATTTTGAGCTTTTTGCTAGCATAACATATCCAGTACTGGATTTGTGGAATCTGCTAATATCCATCTGTAAACTCGTCTTAATGATTGTAGTTGCTATGGTGATGGCACACTATTTAAGCACTTCTGTACTTTCAAACACTCTGATGAAGCTTTGGCGTTCCATACTGAAACGTTAGGTGTTTCCAAAACTGTTACGACATTACAAGTCGTTGGCATGATATGAGTGACAGACAGCCATGACTGTGCCTCTTTCTTACACACCAATTGAATAAACAGTGAGTTTTCATCTATTTAACTGTGTGATGGATAGTTTTTCCTTGGGTTCGTTAATATTGCTTTGCTGTGAGTTCTTCAATATTGTTTTTAGTTTGTACAGCTCAATTAATTTTGCGGTCAGATGATTGACTAGCACTTTTGCTCGACCTGTGTTATGTTAAGCATTCTATACTAATTGCTTAGTCAGAAAGTATATCAGTTTTCACAATGAATTAATTTGTTTACAAAAACAAGCAGCTGTAAAACCTATTTAACACATTTATGAAATCGATTTGAAGTTGTTTGAGTTATTTTTGCCTGTGTGTATTTTTGTCTGCGATGGTGCTGTCAGTTCTTACATTTTTTTTCTAACCCTGCCAAGATGCATTATGTAATTTTCATGGATAAAGTGCCATTTAGGAATTTAACAATGGGGGAAAAGACAGTGACAATGAGAGGTATAGTGAGCTCAGTTGCTCTACATCAGGCAGTCAGTAAGAGGCTGTGGTGGGACTCAAACATCAGACTCCCTAACTCGTATTCAAAACAGCTACAGTATTAGAACATACTGTATATCAATGTGTATGCTATACAGTACCTTAAAAAGACAGGAAATAAGTTAGCAGATGTCAGTAATCTTATGTATTTTGCAGTTATGATCAATATAATAAGTGTCATATGAAACTGTATGGGGAAAGATAGAGTTTTACTCTGTTTAAAGCAGTTTTTTTTCTTTCAGTAAACAGGAGTAATATACTGCTATCTTTCTAGTTGGTACAGTACAGAAGAAAAGTGAGAGAGATGTTTTCAGTTGCCATCTCTGTGTGTGCCACCTAGCCTTCACTGGACACTGACTTGATTCTCATTTCCAGTAAACATTTTCATCTCACAGAATTTGTTAATAGCTTTGCATCCTGTATGTATACATTTATTAGATTATCAACTCTTTTGTGAACACTTGATGCAAATGTTCAGAGCAGTAGAAAACTGATCTCTAGCTATGCTTTACTTATTTTATTAGTCTAGCAATGTTGATAACCTTTTTTTAAATCTTTTGTATGACTACAGTACAATCTGTGGACCATGACATGTCATGTTGTGCTGTGTCTCAATGATTTCTTCCACTGCTGGTGGTGTGTGTGTGTGTGTGTGTGTGTGTGTTGGGTGGGGGAGGTGTTTGGAAAAGTCTCCAACTCACTGTGCAAGCCTTGAGATGTATACACAGTATGGCACATGGGCTGCAGTCATGGGGTCCCAGATTCGGCTCCCAACCCATGCAATCAATGTCAACACTTTCATGCAGTTCCAGCTATCATAAATGACATTGCAAAGCAATATAAAAATGGTAGCCAGGCACATGTTCAACTACAACTAATGGTATATGTGATATAGCAGACAAGGTGTGGCTTTATATGTGGGTGAGGTTTTTTTTCTTCCATGCACAGGGTGCTGTTGCCCACTGGTCATTTTCATGTGTGGCTTTCTGGTAGCATCATTAATTGGTATGTTTGTGTTTTATTTGTCAATTTTGGATATACAGGAACAAGTCATTTTTTGATATATGACCATATAAAAATGTTATTATTATGTGGGCAGGTTCACTGCACTTGATTTAGGCAATCCCACTGTCTGTCATCTGCGCTTTGTGTATCCTTTTTTGTATTCCTTAGTAATTTTAAAATGGTACAATTGTTCTAGGTATGCTGTTGGCAGTTCTACTGTCTGTAATATGCTATTTGAGGATCCTTATTTGTATTTCTTAGTAATTTTAAATTGATATAATTGTTCTTGTGCTGCAAGCCAGCCCATTTACAGTATGCAGACCATTCCATTTACGATATGTTGTAGCAAGCCCATTTGTTGGGAAATCATTGTTTTACTTGCATGCCATTAACTCTTTTAACAAGCATATACTGGCACACATTATAACGTTGGTCTCATTGTACATTTGTTCACTGCCATATTAATTGGAACTCACTTCTACTTTACAACCTTAGAGATCAACTGCACAGCTGATAATTAAATGGCAGTTTTCCTTCTCACAGGGACAGGCAGATGAGTAAAATAAATGTTTTAGTAAACAGTGTCAGTGTGTTTCTTTTCAAAAATGTGCCAGTTTCAGCTCAGTTTTCAGCTCAGCAGTTTATTGTCGTCCTTCAGATGTTATTGTTTAACTAACAGTTTGTAAGGTTTCTAGTGGTGATTCACTGTTTTGTCACTTTGCAGTTTGGGGTTTCACCACGGTTGGAGTTAGCATTCGGCAGTATTGGCAGTCACCAGGGCTCCCTGTACTGCTAGCAAGCTTTTTTATTTTTTCACTGTGATGATGTGCATTCAAGTCACACTTCATGTTAATCTGAACTGCTTGTCTATGGCAGGAACCCATCGAGCATCTTTTGTGTAATGGTCTTGTAGCTGATCCATTTTTTTATAATCATGTGCCGTGGATTCTTTCAGAAAGGATGAAGCGTGGCTGTATGAGATTAAAAATTATTATGAGTAAGAAAAAAATTTTTTACCACTGCTGCATTTTTTTCTTATTTTTTTACTCTGGAGATGTTTCCTGTAAACATACAGACCTCAGTGTTACACATGAATCTGGCAGAGTCTAGTAAACACTGTCTGCATCCTCGCCTGCCCAAATGCTGATGCTCTCTGTCCTCACCTCATGACTGCATTTCTAATACTGTGGATAGATGTGTTTTTCCCCCTTCTTTTTCACCCTGTGCATTATTCTTGTCTTTGTGCCTCTGCTGGATCCAGAGGAGACACTTGATTGGATGTCAGGAGCCCATCAAAAGAATGCAGAGATTTAAAAAAAATAATAACAGTGGCAAATTACTGATGCTAACCTACAGATAAACCAGACACTGTTTTGTTTTGACACTTGGACTGTTCAGAATGCAGACCATTGCAACGGTATCAGAAATAGCAATGTTCTGTAAATTACTCCTGTTATCTGCTAGATTGTTTATCAGGTACTTTTTGCAAACTTTGTTAATGACATCTGTCTGTGGTATGTTTTTGCATAAGTGTAGTTATGCCCTCATTGTTAGGGAAAAAATAGGGATAGCAAAAGTGCAGTATTTGGATACTATCGTTAGTGCTGCCACGCTGTACAGTTATTCTAATCTGATCACCTGATGTTGATTTTCCTCATTCACTAGAGACTGTTTCACACCTTCCGCAATGCGATCCCTCTGACCCGAAGTGTTGGCTGTTTAGTGCCCATCTCTCTCCCCCCCAGTGGTTGTGGTACTAATCTCACTCTCACAATGCCCCCTCTGATTGTGGATACTTTCCAGCTTGTTGTGAATTGATTTCAGTAGTATGCGTACTGTTTTTAGCTGTTCCTTGTTTTCCCCAACAGACTCGAAATCTATTTTGTACTCATCCTGTTGCTGTTTATATTTTTATTCATCTTTCAGCATGGATAGTAATGTCTCAGCCAACTCCATCTCCTCACATGTCTTCTAACCCAACACTATTGATGGCTGATTTTTGTATCTCTGGCAGCCACTCATTTGTGGACTGGTTACAAGTTTTGAAGGTTACTCCATAGTGGATAGTAATTGGACCACATCCAGAACCCATGAATTTATTTGTTTTTTTTTTAAATTCATCCATGATGACTAATGGACCCAACTATTTACGAACCCAAGGCTGTGCCTATGAAAATTATTCCCTATTGGACAGTGGACCCTCAGCCACCCAAACACACACCAGGTGTTTAAAAAAAATTAATGTACAGATGTAAAAAAAGGGTCCTGTAAATTTAATTCCATGGATTATATTTGAGCAGACAAAAATAGTGTGGGGAGAGGGATGGGGGTTATACAAATCATTAACATTGACTTTTTTCTTTTTCAACATACAGACATGGTAGGGTCAGAGATCTGGGTGGTGGTGGTGGGGGGTGCTAAATGACCAGTTACAGATACATTATAATCATAAAGGTAGACAGGAGGTAATAGGGAATCCACAAGAACACCAGTTAAATTTGCATTGATAACAAAGGGGCTATATCATCGGTAATAATGGAGGGCAGGCTGAAAACCCATAGAAGTTCCTCTGCTTAGGTACAACCAGTAACAGTAGGGGAAGAAGCAGGAACCCAATGACAACAACACTGTTGCATCTTGTATTCTCTAACTCATGTACTGGATTGCAAAAAAAAAAAAATAATAAAATTAAAAAACGCAAGGAACATTAGCATGTATACATTTTATCAAAGGATGTTAATTCTGTGTTAGTCATAAATGAGGTTAAAATACAATCATAATTCTATTCTGGCTGGAACCCTATTTTACATCTACTTCAAATGAAATGTTAGTAAATAATGCCACCTCAGTTTTGAGAAGCAGTAAACCATTTTTTGGGGGGTGTCAGAAGGAACAGTGTATTCATAGGTAATGATTTAAGAGAATTCTGAAATTATGGATTGAACAAGGGTGTGACTACACTGGTTTCTTTATGCCTCGCCCTGGAAGATCTCAAACTTTAAATAGTCACTTTATTTGGCATGTAGAATAGATGTATAAATCTGAGCAAGAATAAGGTAACCATTAGCAATGTGTACATCACAATGCAGCCAGTTTTAATTTCAGCAATTGTTAGGAATGGACCCTGGAGTGCTTTTTTGGGGGAGGCATATTGGGGTGGAGGGGGACACTGAATCACCAGGTACAATGTGAATTAATACTGATGGATTGGAGAGGCGAGGAGGTGAAGGTAAGGGGCACAGGCTACCAAAGGCTGATTTCACATACTGTAGTGTATCCATGTTGATCAGAGACAGCTGGCTAACAGGGACATCCTTTGTTTGTGAACTATGGGGAATACAAATGAGAGGAGAGGGTGGTGGTTGAATTAACAAAATTTGTAAGAAAAAGAGGGGAACTTCTAACTACTAAACTCAAAATGGTGCAGGTAATTTTTCAGTCATGGCATCAATTTCATAAGGAACAGCACCACTGAAAAGTACCACAGTATGCTCACCACCAGCTGGTCAACTTAAGGAATGCAATCACAGCTGTCAGTTGCTGTGATATTTTGTGATACAGTTTTGTAACACACGACAAATGCAAGTTAACACATGTCATACTGATGGGCGGCACCGTAGCACTCGGGATAGTCTATCAACAACCACTTTGGAAGTTGAGGCTGACACTAGGTAAGATACTGATTGCTCCATGCAGGAAACTTAGGAGAACTCCATCTATTGCACACTGGTTGTCCTTACTGCTTGAATGTTTGGAACGTTGAAAAAACACAATATTTTATATTGAATAAGATGTTGGTGTATGATAAAATAGGGGGTCCCTTGAAGTCTGCTCTGGAGATGCCTTGATTTTCCAACTATTAGAAGGGGAAGAATCCATTATGTTACTGTCTTGATAAACCACTGTCTAACTTTCCTTTTTTCCATACTGCAACAAATGCACAATTTTTGAGGTAGCATTCCTGCTTTTCCTATGCACCTATGATCTGAGTCTGTTCTTGGGGAAGATCTCCCAAGCCAGTCCACTGTAACCTAGCTGATGACTGATATTACATGTCAGTACTGTATTGCTGATTTCTTCTTGTAAATAAACATATTTTATAAAAAAAAAATGCTGGAGACACTCAGAGGTGTTGTCATGGTGACAGAAACAAGAAAACTGCTGTCACCATGATGTTGGTAAGTCTTACCAAAAATCTTTCAGTGCATCATGTTATCAATATGAAACATTTTAATATTTAAAACAAATTGCAAATTAATTCAAGTACCAGTTTGTAAAAGAGAGTAATTATAGAAAAATAATATTGCATAACTCAGCAATGCACCAAATCACTATTGGTGTACTGGGTATTTGTATTGCAGCCAGAAGCAGCTGGCTGGCAATTTCCTGAAGCTGCTTTGCCATTTTTTTTCCCCTGACAAAAAAATCATGCCATTTCATCTGTGTTAGTTGCCATGATCCAATTGAGCATTAGCTTATGTGCCATGGAGACAGTTTCAGGTGGCTTGGGGTAGTGACATGCAGTGGAGTTTGTTCTCTGGCTTCTTCTTCTGTCCTTTCCTTTTCCTGAATTCTGAGCTCAACAGTATTTTTTTACAATCTAGCTTTTTACTCTGTCACCCACAATTCGCTCAGTGAATATGCCTGACTGTGTTCTTCATGGAGGTACACCCAGCCTCTCCAATCAGTAACATAACTTTAACCTGTACTATCCATACAGTGATGACCCACAGTTCAGGGCCTGTTTAAAGGTTTGATTGGTGTTTTTCCTCAATTTTGCTCCCACCCATGCCCCTATGGCAGCTGTTAGTGGCCAGTGACAACTGTCAACACATACGGTATGTAACCAGAGGAAAACTCATGTCAGAACAACCTGCCTGGTCAGCTGTGTAGTTTGACACTGGAAAAGAACAAGTACTAGCTTGGTAGATGTGCATGTGTTATTGGTAAGCATTTCCCAATTTTCCCCACGAGCCTAGGTAGTGCAATCAAAACTTACTGAGTGTGGAAAATGTATTTTTGTTTGTGTAACTGTGTGAGACTATTGTTAACTATATATCAAAAATGATCCTTCCCAAATGATTTTTGGAATCACTTTTCTTTTTTGTGTCTGCAGGTGTTCATAAAACAGGAAAGAATGGTAGTACTGAGGGAGGGACCAGCGCTGCTGTGGCCGAAAGATCTTCTGGTGGGTAGAGTCCCAATCTGGTGATGGAAAAAGTGATGGTGCTGTGGCCCCATAAGGAGGTGAAGGTGTACTGTGGAAGATCATCTCCAACCTTCAGGGGTTGGTATGAGATTTGTGTTACATCAATGATAATTTAATTTCAGCTGTGAACAAAAGGGACTCTTGTAACATCCTGTCAGACCATTTTGCACTTTATAAGCATGGATGAAGTATGAGCATTGTGCAAACATGTTCTCCATTGTTTTGTCCCTTATAATGGCACTGAGACAAGAACATTTTCCAGCTATATCAAGCTGGTCAGTCTGTATATGCATGTAAGTTGCACCACCAACTGTTTCTTAAGGTTCATCCTCTATGATGCTGGTTCGTATGTGTATTCTTCAGTGAAACATAGCATAGAAAGATACAGGAACAACAAGACCAATGCACCATCCAGTATGTGCAAGATCTCTATTTAGATGTACTACAAATGGTGAAGGTACAGATAGAGCTGGTTTCCTCTGTTGAAACCTCAGTTTTAAGTGACAAGGTGGGGTGTCAGGTGTTATTGTGACTGCCTGCAATTGGTGTTACTTATTTGTCTCATCATCTTCAAAACTGTTTATTTAATTGTAAAAAAAGTTCAGCATCATACCAGATTTGCAGTGTGTTTCCATGCACCATCAGGCTGTGCTGTTTGCATCTCAGAGCTTCCCATTCAGGATGGCTGCATTTATCCTCATCAAACACATCCTGCACTCAGTGTTATAAACTAAGGAGGTGTGCCCTACTGGCAGCTTTGCCTCATGCTTTTTCTCTGTCCCGCCCCCTCTTGAATCCAGTTACTGACCCCTCCCTGGGCAAATGGTTCCACTTATCCACCACCCTCTCAGTAAAGGAGAACTTCTTACAACGCACTTGAAATCCAGCCCTCACTAATTAACATTATGCCCTCTGTTTTGCTAAGAAAAGAAAAGTGTGCACTCCAGTGAGCAAGAATGAGTTGTGTTATAACAATAATGAATTTATTCAGGAGTCAACAAAGAGAGTGCTGACTGGCAGCCCCAGTGCTTCAACAATTAGCCAGAAAACATTGAAATGAGCACTCACTAGCAGGTATAATTCAAAAGCAAGATGTTTTAATAATGAGGAAAGATCCAAAACCCCTACACTTCAGCTTAACGCCTTCAAAGGGTTTTGAAGGTGTTAAGCCAAAGCACAGGGGTTTTGGATCTTTCCTCATTATTAAAACACCTTGCTTTTGAATTATACCCACTACTGAGTGCTCATTTCAATGTTTGCTGGTTGATAATTTGAGGTTAGCACCTCTCATTTTGAGCACCCACTCACTGAAGCTGTGCTGTCTACTTTTGTTTTGTTTGCTTCAACCATTAGGTCTTTCTCTGGGGGTGTGGCAGAATGGTATAACATACCATAATTTATGTAACAGTCTTAAAGTGAAATTACATTACATGCATATTTAATTAAAACATAATAAAAAGTTCTGTGTGAAAAAGTCAATCCATATATCCAAATATGCATCTCTAAACAGTAATCAGTGACTATGTACTATATAATACACTTTTCTTTAGAAGCAAAATACATTCCAGAAAAATAGACGCAAAAACACCACTGAAAGCAATTTACCAGAAGCTACAGTCTCCAGGCAATGTGGCCATTCCCCATTTGGGTCTTATATTTTATACAAAATGTTTAAATTGTAAAATTCTGTTATTAGGCAAATGTCAATTAAATGCCCAACTATAAAGGAAATGAATTCATGAAAGCAAAAAGGGTAGGGAGGGAGGGGGGTAGGGTGGAGAAAAGGACAGGAGGGATGGGACATAGGGATGGAGCCTGGAGGTGACCAGATGTCAGGATGAAATAATATCACAAAATGACTCTAAGACAGTTAATCAATATAACAAACTCTGGCCAGAGCCAATAGGGCTACATGCGAGGAATTTGGTGTAAAAATACTGAAAATTACCAAAGTTATGAGCCTTCATTAGCAAAATGTAATGTAGGCTCCTAAATGTGTTGCTTTGTAATATCTGTACACCAAATTTTCAACATAGTCTTGCTATGACCCTGCCTCATGAAGAAGGGCAAGTCAAACATTCAAATCTTGCCCAAAAGGTGATTTCATGCAGGGTCTGTGAAATCAATGTTTGGGACACAAAAACAAATTTTGGGCAGGAGTTAAACAATGACAGCTGCCACATTCATGAGGTGCTGTAAAGAAATGGCTATGTTAAAAATTTGGTTTAAAAATACTGAATATTACCAAACATATGTACCTGCATTTGGAAAATTCATCATAGCCTGATAACGTTTTTGTAATTAAATATTTTTACATCAAATTAAGAACATAGCTGTGCCTGGATTTTAGTAAGGCCTTTGACTAATTCTCCCATAAAGGACTGGGAAAAAACTGAGGAGAGGGGGGTGAAATAAAAAAAAGTGGCATGGGTGGAGAGCTGGCTAAGGGGAGGACACAGGGGGTAATGATAAATGGCAAATTTTCTGATTTTAATGTGGTAATGAGTAGGATGCCACAGGGCTCATTCCTGAACCTTGCCCTCTTAAATGTATCCATATGAAATATAGGGAAGGGTACACAGGTCAAGATCTGCCTATTCATAGATGACACCAAATATTGTGTGAGGGTGGACACTGGGAAGGAGAAAAGGGCAATAAGGGACAATTTGAGAAAATTGATAAAACAGTCTAAAGTCTAGTAACTGAGCTTTAATATATAAAAATGTAAAGTAATGCACATCAGGAAAAATATCCCAGGAAAGCAATATACAGTTGTGATGTGGTACTGGAAAACTCAGTGAAGAAAAATACAGTACCTTGTGGTCATAATATCCAAAAACCTGAAATCCACAGCACACTACAGCAAAGCTGTGATGCAGGCAAATAGAATGCAGGGTTGCATATTGAAGGAAATCATCATCAGAAACAGGAAGATGATCATTTACATTACCGTATACAAATTGGTGTGACTGCACCTGGAGTACTGTGTAAGGTTCTAGAGTCGAAACCTGTTTAAGTTCTGCAAAAAGCTGGAAGCGATGCTGCAAAGAGTGATGAAAATGATCCAGGACATTGGGGAAAGAAGTACAAGGAGTTACTGCAAAACCTGCACATGCACACCCTGGAGAGTAGGAGGGAGAGTGGGAACATGATAGAAACATACAACCACCTCCACAGGATAAATAGGGTGTATGGCTAAAACATATTCATCTTGAGTATGAACATAGGTACATGGAGGAATTCACTGAAACCAGCAGGATAAAGTGTAAGCATTTTTTCACTAAAATTGATTTTCTTGTTGTCGTATGTATTATTGTACTGTTTGATGTTCTGGTATTTTGTTTGTTGTGTAAGTTTGAAAGCCTGAATTAAAAAATAATGCCCCAAAAAAAGTGGTGGGCAAGTGGAACAAGCTTCCTGAGGAGGTAGTGGTGTCCAAATTAGTGGGCAGCTTCAAGGTAGTAGGGGACAGACACATGACCTTAGTAAGTGGGAATGCTCTAACGTATGAAGGAGCAAAGGCCACTAGGACCTATGTAGTGTACCGGCAGTGTTGGCAGACCGGATGTGTTGCTGTTTTTTTTTTTTGCCTTCATTTTCTAAGTTTCTGTGTTTGCACATTAGCGGGTCTTAATATAGATGTGCACATTGTATTCATAGAAACATAGACAATACGGCTGAAAAAGACCAATGGTCCATCTAGTCTGCCCAAGTTCCTTATTTAGCCCTGGTACTTACTATCCCTCCAAGGTCTTAACCCTCCCCATCATCCCCCCATTCTCTTCCGAGTTTCTGCTTCCCTGAGAAACCACTAGACCCTTCATTCTATCCCAACAGTGTGTGAAACCATCAATAGTTTTAGCTCCCATCATCTCCTCTGGTGGATTGTTCCATTGCCTCACCACCCTTTCTGTAAAACAATACATACTCAGGTCCATTCTGAGCCTCTCTTATGTCAGTTTCCACTCATGTCCACATAACCATGAACTAGTATTCAAGATAAATATTTCCTCACCATTCACCTTATTATATCCTTTTAAGAACTGGGTATGTTCATGGAAACAGAGTACCAATTTAGAGATTAACTTCTCCAGCCTATAACTGGCACAAGTGGTTAGTAGCAAAAATGTGTATATTGGGTTGTTGCTGATACTGAGCAGAGATAAAAAAGATAAAATTAAATTCCTAGAACAACAGCTTTTTGGTTTTTTATACGTAATATCCAAAAGGTGTCATGTATTTCTTGGCTGAAATATGACATTTAAACCTATGACTTTTGTACTGTACATACGCCTGTGAATAATCATTATTTGTAAATAAATCAGTGCTGAAATCCAAGGTGTCTTGTGTTTTATATTTATTTTAGTTTACAGCCCAATGGTGTTCACAAGGATATTAATGTTTTGCAGCCAGACTCCCCGTGGTGAATGTACTGATGGTGTCCACAAGACCAGGCATGGTTCTGATTTATTTTGCAGCTGTTTGCTCTAAAATTGCATTTTTTTCAATTCTCTCCCTGCTTCCCCCATCCCATACTGTGTAAACACCCTCCCTGTTGTTTTAATATCCTAACCCCCATCTCCTCCTGAATTACTTTTGACACACCCCAACCATGGTGTCCAGCTCTTGAACATGTACACACCACGGTCAGGAGTTGGGAACCGCTTGTAACCTATGAAAGCCTCACAATGATGTGGTAGGGAGTACTCAGAACACTGCTTAAAAGGTTCTGCTCCAGAGTTCTTAGCCCTTCTTGCCACTGGACTATTGCACCAAAAGAGCTTGGTGTCCACTGCCAGCATCCACCATACAAACACCACGGTCTTGCCTTTACTATACAAACACCACATTTTTCAGGGAGTTTCTCAATCATACTGCTGGACTGGAGGACCAGGAGTGCCAAGGGCTGGATTGTACTGTTTGCCTCTTGTTTTTTTTCAGAAATGTTTATTTTGAAATGTTTGGTGTCCACAGATATGCATTGCAATGTCCACATACATACACCACAGTGTCCAAGTACGTACACCACGGTGTCTGCTGTACATACACCACAGGTGAGCAGTCCTGTTACCAGGTATCTTTAAGTCAGTTATCTTACCACATGCCCACTTTTATCCAGTTTTATCATGGTATCTTAAAACACATTGAAATGTATCAACGTGCTTCTTACTAGTAACATTTGTTTTCATTTACAGCAGCTGATTGGTGTCCATGAACATACATCACAGTGTCTGCTGTACATACACCACTGTGTGTGAGCTGTCTTGTTCACAGGAACCATCAAGGAAGTTATCTTACCACATGGCCAGTTTTTACTGGTTTGAGCATGGTATCTTAAAATACATTTAAAACTTGATATATTCTGAATTTAAAAATGTGACCTTCATGTCACACTTTGGTTCTCCATTTTCATGAACATACCCAACTTGAAGTTCCATATCATACCTCCCCTCTCCCTTCTGGTGTCTAGGGGGTACATGTTCAGTGCCTTGAGGTGCTCCTTATAGGGCCTGCCTTGCTAGCCCTGAATCATTTTTGTTACCCTGTGCTGTACCCTTTCCAGCCTATCTCTATCCTTCCTGAGATGAGTATTCCAGAACTGGGCACGGTACTCCAGGTGTGGCCTCACTAAGGATCTACATATGGGAAGTATTACCTTCACTGTTCCTTCATACTCAGTTAAAAAAACCTTAATATTTAAGTATTACATAAGTATTCAGGGGTCCATCCTTATTTTGTATGCTGCATACATTTTTGGGGGCCTAGATGCTCTCAGTTCTACATGGTGCTGTCAACAACCAACTAAACATCATCTGGAAACATTTTCTCTCCTCAACCCAGCACAATCTGACTTCAGGTCTAAACACAGCACTATCGCAGCACTTGCCAAAGTCACTAATGATTGGGTTACTGCTGTGGACTCCAAAAAGATTACTGGCACAGTCTTTCTAGACCTCATTAAAGTGTTTGATACCGTTGACCATCATCTTTTAATTACCTGCCTCACCAAACTAGGAGCCACCCCATCCATAGTACAGTGGTTCACTAGTTACCTGTCTGGAAGGATTCAAAAAGTCAAAGTTGAATTGCCTTCTCTCAGCCCCCCTTCCAATCGCAAGGGGTGTCCCTCAAGGTTCCATTCTAGGACTGAACCTTTTTTCCCTCTATATCAATGATCTCGATGCACATGTAATGAATTAAAGCCTGCACTTCTTCATGGATGACACTGTATTGTATTCCATAGGTACATTTGTGTTGGAAGTTAGTGAAATGTTGCAAGCTGACTTTGCCCAGCTTGAAAGCAACCTTATAAAAGCCAAACTTCTCCTAAATGCTAAAAAAAACAAGGCTATGATTTTCTCACATAACACCTCCACTGGCTCTCTCCCTCTCCTCCCGAATGATTTTATCGTCACCTCCCTGGGAGAAACACTAGAAGTTGTACTTAAATTTAAATATCTTGGCATCTGGTTAAATAACAAGCTCTCCTTTCATGAGCATATCAAGGAATTATCCAAAAGGATCAAAGCATCAAAGCACATCTGGGTTTCTTTTTCAGGAGCAAGTCTTTCTTCCCTCTTGTGACCTTTACCAGGCTTGTCCAGGATACATTCCTACCACTACTGGACTATGGAGACTTAATCTACACCTCCTCTGCAATCACTAACCTAAGCAAGCTGGACATTCTTTACCATCATGCCCTAAGATTCATTACTAGCTCCCCTTACTGATCCCATCACTGTGATCTCTACGCAGCTGTTGTTTGGAACTCACTCGCCTCCAGACGTTTGCTCCATGCTGGAATCTGGACCCTTAAGATACTCCACCATAAACTACCGAGTTACTTGATGTCTCTTATCCACATCACCTACAGTGCATATTCCCTTAGGAAATCAGACTACATCCTGCTTGCTGTCCCTAGCACCCATACTACCTTTGGTCATTGAGCTGTTTCGTATGCACTGCCTACTATCTGGAATCCTCTCCAATCTGTACTGAAACTAACTAGCCTCATCGCTATTAACATCTACAAATCTCTAGCAGCTTCTAAAATGAATGATATTTGCAACTGCCATTAAGCTTACCCCCATATTCCTTGACAATCACTTTTGTGCCGAATGGCCTATCCTTTGCTTGGCAGGAACAAAACTGCCATAACAGCATATGACCTATATTTGCTAAATGCTAAGACCCCTTCCTACCTACTCTCACTCCCCTCAGCCCCAGTTCTCCTAACTATTTCATACTCCTTCCCACTCTTTCTACGACCCTTCCCTTCTGCCAATCCTCTACCCTTCCCTCCTTCTTACATATTCTCACTTGCCCTTGTGTTTATTTCCATATTAATTTCCTATACCTGTGCTATGTGTGTATTTCATCCCTTGTGTTAGCTTTTTCAGAAGAAACAACTTCTTAACTAGACCAAGTGCTGCTAGGTGGCACCTTATTATGAAGTGTCCTTTTGTAATCGATGAATGCACTTTAATCAGCTACCTTTGCTAATGAATGCCTTATGTAATTTCCTTATGACGCTGTATCTGTCTCAGGACCTCCTTGTGAATGAGCTTGCTCAATGGAGTTTTTCCTACAATTAAAAAAAACTTGAACATCTTTTAATATGGCACTCCCTGTTTAAAGGCACTATTTTTCTAAATGATCTTGATATTTCTAATTACCTATCTTAACAGTGATAAACATAGTGAATGTTTGTTATTGTAATTTAGCACTTTAAGAAGTGGAAAATAAACACACTTACCACACTTCCTTCACGTGAGACTGTGGTCATTTTTTTTTTGACTCTATTTATTCACCCTGGAGGACAGGGCATCATTCTGGGGTACTTACTGGGTGAAGGCCTCTCACTCCCTGCCTGAACCCCCAAGTCCGGGTCTCCCCACCTGCACTGCCCAGACCAGACCCCAGCCTACCAGCATGGCTGGGATCTGTGCAGCCTATGGGCTGGTGCCAAGGGAGATCTCAGCAAGCTGAACCAGTGGTGGGATGTGGGCCATGCCACAGAAGCCCCTATCATCTCCGCTGTCCTCCAGAGGGGATTTTATTTTTCCCTGTTTTGTTTCTCCCCCTCCTGAGTGCAACATGCAGTGACGACATGGCGCATGGCAACCCTGCCAACATCGTCACGTTCACCACAAGTTATGAGCTGGTCATCCTGCAATACCCCTGATCTCCATCGGGGCCACTGGGACATGGGGCAACTCTATGCCCTCCCCCCAGGAGAGGAGAGGAGAGCAGCCCATTGGACACTCCATCCTCTCCCTCCCCTGCCAACCCCAGGCAACCCGAGTCTGCTACCAAACCTGGGTCACAGGTATGGCGCGAGGTGTGGCATTCAGCACCTCAACCCTCAGCACCACTGGGCCAGCTGAGACTGTGGTCTTCTTGAGCATGAGACACAGCAGCAAATGGATCAGTGCAAATCACAGTTTCTGTTCTCCTGTATTCACATTGATGGGGGGGGGTATCCTGTCAAACTCTTGATGAAAGTATAGATGTAAAACTGCTGGCACTGGGCAACTATATCACTTGTGGGTGGCTAAATTTATAGCTATTTTTTCTGTCAGTAGCCGTGCATCTTTCTTTTGAACTGCTGTTTGCAGCTTGCATGTGTGAGCATTTTTGTTTAGAATTGCAAAGACCTTTGCCAGCTGTTATAAAAACATGTTACTGCACCTGGGACTGCTATGCAAAACATGCAGTGCACACAGTTGCAGCTGGACTGCCAGGTAAGGATGGACTTCAATGGAGCTCTGCTAGAACAACACCAGCACAGGGGGGAGCATGTCCCAATCATGTCCCCAGGAGGTGCACAAGGTACTCTGTCTCCCAGCTACACAGCAGAGGATGGCTATAGTACGGGCTGGGAAAAAATAGCAACTACAGTATCTCCTGACCTGTCTCTACCTGTTTTCCCTTTCTCCCTCACCAATGGACCATGGGACACACAGCAGAAAACCCAGCAATAGGCTGCAGTGATAATAAGGGCGTGCGAAAAAAAATTCTGCTGGCAGAATTTCAGCGAAAGTCAGATTTTCAGTTCCACAAAACTTCAGAAATTATTTCACCAGCTGTCATGGAAATTCCATGAAAAACTGTGAAATAAATGTAAGAAATGTGGGTTAATGTGTTAAATTGCGGGGACCCCCCGCCCCCGCAGAAGTAATGCAAACTGCAGATAATTACATGATGTATGGCAAAATACTAAGCAAGAGACTTTATTTCTGCATGTCATGTAAAAAGTCTGCAGTTCATAATTAAATGCTGCAGTACTAGGCTGAAATCTGCAGATATTTGGTGAAAGTTCAGAATTCCTCAACAGGCAAAAGAGCGGAAAATTCCGCTACATTTTCAAAATTTCGCAGAACTTCCATGATGGTAGAAATCCACACTTTTGCCCACCCCTAAGTAATAATGTATGAAAGGGGGGTGGCACTGAGGGTCAGCTCGGGACAGCTTCAGTCCAAAGAGCAACAGAGCACAGCAGACAAATAAAGGAATGTGGGCTTACAGAGAAAACACTGCTGCAATTTGGCACTACTCAGTGTGTGTGTGTGTGTGTCTCTCACTGCACCATGTTTTGCTGCTCACTCTCTTGGGGGGGGGGAGTGTGCATACAGTCCATACAAGTGCAGCTCAAAAGGCTGATAAGGATAGCCTTCACATGGCTGTGGCCAGGACACACAGATACATGGAGTGGGAGGTGGAGAAACTGCCCGAGATGCACTCTCTATCTCTCTTTGTGACTTCTATGTTGCATTCTACACTCCTACTTACTATTGCAGAGAGAGAAAGAGAGATAGAAGAGAGAGACAGAGACAATCTTGCAATTCTCACTTCCTATCCCAATGTCGCTCTTTGTCTGTCTCTCTCTTTCTCTGAGCACCATGTTTCCCTGCTCTGACAGTACCTTTCATGGCTCACTCACACCATGACTTGCACACAGACAGACACAGAGAAGAGAGAGACACAACTGTCTTGGACATCTGCACTCCCTCTCCTGATCCCAGTGTGTGTGTGTGTGTGTGTGTGTGTGTGTGTGTTTCTCTATCTCTTTCTCTTTGTTCTTCAATAGCTGACCTCATTCATAGAGGGATGGCACCAGACAGCACTGGATGACCAATGACTCACTTCTCAGTCTGGGGCTCTCTCTCTCTCTCTTTCCGCTCTCTATCTCAGTATACTGTTCTGTAGGTGGGATGGGAGTGGAGGGCACCTCAAACACAGGACAGTCTGTCAGCTTTCAGTAATTCATGAAGTTGATGTGTACAACTTGCCATTTCACTGTGCAGATAGGTATGCAATGCCACCGGTGAGGTTATCTAGCTTTCTCGCACACACGAATGGCTGCCGTTCTGCTTTTGCTTACTGGAGCAGGGAACAAATGCCAACAGCAATTCATTCATTTCATTTTATTGAAAGGGTTAGACCATTGAGAATTAACTCATTTAAAATGGTGGCCCATGGCATCACAAATCAAGTTACAATATTACAAAACATACAAAATCATAAATACAACAGTACAAAAACACATATAAATACAATTTATGGTAGAAAAACAATCACAAAAAACAAAGCAGTTCCCCTGAGTCCCTCCATGGAACTGTGGCAAGGACTTGAGGGGGGGTGGATGTATTAAAAGGGATATTTAATGCATGGCTAAGCAGGGGCTCTGCACCAATCACCTTCTACATTCCTCACAACCTATGTTATAAATGCCTATAGAGTGCTTCACAGATGTAGAGGTGACTGTGTTGTTACTTCAACATGTTGTTCATTCACTAGGAATGCAGGAGTCCTTTTCTCATAGAAAAAAGTCTACAGGGATCCACCCACTGCAGCCCTAAAAATCAGGCTCAATAGATACTCTAGAAAAAACAGGGGTTAAGTTTGATGCTCATAAATTAGTCAATAAATCAGTTTCAATTGGCTTATGCAACTTAGTGAGGAGTCATGCTTGTGCAAACTTGTTGATAGTCTAAAGGTATTTGAATGAATATGTTGTTGATTGTCTTAGGTAAATACTTTAGCTATTCGCACCATCTGTTTCATGGGGAACTACCACCCTGTTGGGGTACTGTGAAGGCAAAGGAACCCTCTTGCGAAGGGGTCTGGCCCTATAAGTGCTGCGGTAACATACTTCCTTTAGGCTAAAGGTAATATAGGAAGGACCATCAAGGAGTGAGGCACACCACTGGAGGAGGAGGGGAGGATGGTGGAGCAAAGAACAGTGCTTCAGAGTGAGGCTGGAGGGAGCAGACTCAAATAGCTCAGGCAGGGGGTATGACTGGTTGCTCCTACCCATTGAATTGCAGGCATAGCATTTGAATTTAAAGAGCTTACACAACTTAGTGAGGAGTTATGCTTGTGAAACTTTGTTGATAGTCTGAAGGTATTTGAATGAATGTGTTGTTCATTGTCATAGGTGAATACTGAGGCTGTTTGCACTCTCTATTCCATGAGGAACTACCACCTTGTTGGGGTACCATAAAGGCAAAGGAACCCTCTTGGAGAGGGTTCCACCTCTAGAGGTGCCATGGAAACATAATTCCTTTAGGCAAAAAGTACCTTAAGAAGGATCCCCTTAAAGTACTGAACAGCAAGTAGTGACCACAGAGCCTGAGTGAGGACAGATTGATGGCAACTAGTGATGACTGGAAACAGACAGAGACTGAACTGAGCAATAAGTGATTGATGTCAGAACTGATAGCAGAAGAGGCATGACTCCCATAAGGAGAGAGAGAATGGCAAAATAGAAGGAGGGCCACCATCCATCCCCAACTCACAGTGGAAGCCTACCTGTGTAAATGTTACACTAATACAAATGTACTACTTTATGGACCACCTATTGCAGAGACTACCTTATTTTCATAACCTTTGACATGGAGGAGAGGAAAACCACCCTATGAGTCAGAACCTCTGGGAATCCAAGGCCTTGGTTACCTTTCCTCCAGGCTTGGGATAAATTAGTGATGGCTCAGATACTACAATTTAGAAACCCAAATCAGGGGAGAGATTTTTTTAGGAGAAGGGCTCTCACTCTATCCCTCTAAGAGGAAAGCCATGGGGGTGCTACAATCTGATCTCTGCAGCAAAAGGAGGTTCTCCATAAAACAGGCCCACCCACTCTCACAGCAGGAGGAGAGCAACAACCACTGGAAGGCACTAATCTGGCCTCCATGAGGGGGGGCTAAAAAAGAGGAAGCTGAACCCTTGAGGGGTAAGGCACAGGAGTTGAGCCCTTGAAGGTCTTAGACTTGGAGATGTATGATCTTCACTCTTGAGGGGCAGAGGAAAGGAAGGAAGTGGAGACCAGGTGAACCTTAGGTAGCTGTAGGGGAAATAGCTTTTGCAGGTGCTGCTGACATGGTCTACACAATTAAAGGAGCCCCATGGATTTAGGGGTTCCACCCTCTGGCAGCTGAAGTCTTAAATGCTACATCAAGAGGTGCAGCTGAATCAATCTGCATAGCTAAAGCTTCCCCCAGAGCATAGGACATTCTTGCCCAAAGTGCAGAAAGAGAAGGACCCTGACCCAGGGACCCACACTCAAGATGCAGACTTCAAGGGGGCAGAGTAAGACTGCCAGCTTAAAGGGTAGGAGCCCTAGAAGCCATGCTATGGTTGTGGTTGTCATGCATCTGAATGCAGGAGTAGAGATAGGCCAATGGCGAAGCCTGACAGCCATGATCACATGGTGGGAACGAAACATAGGTAAGGTTGAACAGCTGATTGAGACATCAAATGAGAGCTAGGGCATTGAATGAGTCTGAATGATACGAGCTTGGTCTGAATGATGAATGCTTGCCAACCAGTTCCATAAAGGAAGTGAATGTTAGTTGCTGATGCACTTTAAGTCAGGTAGGCTGAGGCAGTAGAAACAACAAATGAAACTGCTAAGGCAAGCAGGAGTATATGGGAACAGGAAACTAGGAAGCAGTAGCTGCTGAAGTGAACAACAGCAGAACCCAAATGTGAGTGGCTGCCTGGCTGCCTGGCTAGGAGCCAGATGTAAACATCTAGGATTATAGTCGAACTGAGAGATTGTGAAAGGTATGGAAGAACAACAAATGAGAGCCTGAATAGCACAAGTCAAAAGAAAATGATGAAGGTGGGACACTGGGAAATGTAGAAGGCCCAGAAAGAACTCAAACAGAAAGAAACACAAGGTACATAAGAACAGGCATGCAGCAGGAATAGGTAACTGAGAGAAGCACAAACTGCAGCCAGGAAAGTAGAAAGCAAAATACTGATCTAGAATGTCAGAGAGGCACAAATCAAGCAGAAAGTCCAAAATTGCAAAGGGAACGTGGAAGACAAACATTGAGTGAAAAGGGAGGGGAGGGCAGAGGCTCAGCAGAGCCTCCAGCTGCAGTAAAGAAACAGTGCTTCTGAGTGAGGTTGAAGGCAGCGGAATTAAATTGCTCAGGCAGGGGGTGTGGCTGGTTGCTCCCACTCATTGAATTGTAGGCACAGACTTTGAAATATAGTTGTACTAATGAAATTAATTAATGGAGACAAAAAAGGGGTAACTTAGTTGAACCAATGGGACCAATCAATGTTATGTTTCATCCTGACTGAGATTCAGTAGACAAACACAGGACCATTCTGTCTGAGGCTGAAAAAGAGAGAAACAAAATGCACAAATAAGTCCAGTAGAAGGAAAAGACAACAAGAAAGGTAAAGCTAAAAATCAGCATCCAATTACTAGAAAGTGCACAAAAATTCAAAGATTCCAATGGAATCTCACAAAAAATTCCCACATATTCTACCTGGACAAAGGAGTTGGACAGCAGTTGCACAGAGATGTGATCATTATTGGAGAAAAGGCCTGAAATCAACTCCTTCATTCATACCATAAGGGCTCAGAGCACCCAAGGACACAATCCAGTGGCTTTTGTTTTTCAACAAACTATTTAATGTGTCTCTCCATGAAAGGGTTGGGTGTAAATTTAAGAGCCATGAATTTAAGGCCTGCTGGATTTGATCCATGAGCCACTGCAAAATGTGCCCTTGTAGCATTAACAAGGTTTCTATTTATAGTAACCCTTACATGTTCCTGGATTCTCATTTTTAGTTCTACCCACATATTGCAAGACACAGGGACACTACACTATGTAAACCACAAACATGCTCCCAGAAGTCATAAACTGTCTGATTTGAACCTGTATGTTATGATGAAATGGGTGGGTATAACTGCTTCCTTCTGAAGCATATTTACAAATGTTACAAAATCCACATTTGTCGAACCCTTGAGGATGAACTGTAAACCTGTTCATACCCACTTGTACTGTGGTTGTGACCTAACAAAATGACTGGAGGTCAAAAGGACACCAAGGTTTTTGCCTTTTTTTAAATGTAACTCGATGGTTTTGTTCTACTCTCTGTCCCAGTACTTGATCAGTGTGTAAAAGTGGTCAATATTTATAAATAACACTTCCAACCTCCCCAGCAACCAGACTAAGGTCTAGGACAAACATGAAGGAAGAATCTTGTGATTTTTTCTTGGGTCTAGTAGTTAAAAGTTAATTCTCTTCTTTTCTTAATTTGTTTAAAGCCTTCTGTAAACCCAAAGATTTGCCTTTTAAAGGTTTGGTGAAAAAATATCATTCCATTCAAAAGTTATGATATTTTTAATTTTCCCATGGTTTCCTAATAGGAAAATTTATATGTCAGGCACGAAAGATATATTTTTCACACAACAGGGGTATTGTGCGAAAAATAGCAGCTTATTTTCAAACAATAGGACTACTCCGTGAAAAATACCAGCTTCTTTTTGCAAAGAATGCTGGTATGTTTCACACAGTTCACAGTCTTGCGATCGATTGAGCTGTGTTGCAGCCACCATCTTGTTTGCCTGCTTAGTGAAAAAGTTGAAGTCCCAAAGCTTTTTAATATACAAAAAAAATAAATAAAAAAACAGAAACCAGCTTAAGAGGACCCATTTAAGTCTATTCTGATTTTTTTGTGTGTTTAATGGACCAAACAATTGTTGTGGGGCGGTCCTGCTTATACAGAGAATGGCTAGTAAGCCATTTTCTGTATGAGATGACCAGTATTTTCTTGACTTCTGCAGCTGCAGCTAGAACTTGTGCTGTCAGCTGCAGAGTCAGGAGGACACGCTTGTTCCCACTGACACAGAATGCACAATCCCCATGTTGGAATACATCACCCGCAAACACACACACACACATTTGGCACAGTGGGAGCCCACCCCAGTGTGCTGGACATTATTTAAAAGCCTGAAAAAAAGAAGACTGTCCCCAGATGTCTTTTCTTTGATGCAAAATCCTGCATTGAAATTTGAAATCATCTTGATGCAAGATCCTGCATTGGACTAGTCTGCCTCCTACACTGACACCAGTATGCCCAATCCCTGTGTCGATGTATGTACCCCAGTATTGTGGCACACTGGGTGCCCACCCAGTGTGCCTATATATATATATATTTTTTTTAAACCCTTTCAGATACCAGGATGCCCACTCATGGTTTTGGATAACCTTAGCACAATTTTATTGCAGATGGAGGTGCCCAGTCCCCCTGTCTGCATGATGATGTCTCCCCCTCAACTTATATGGTACACTGGGAGCCACCACATTGTGCCAATATATATCTATTTTAAAAACCCTTTCTGACACTGGGATGCCCACTCCAGTGTCAGATGTCCCCCATCCCCCAGCCCACTTTTATTGCCAATGGGGGTGCCTGATCCCCCTGTCGGCATGATGGTGTCTCCCCCCAAACTTATATGGCACACTGGGAGACCACCCAATTGTGCTCAAATAAAGAATTATACATGTAAATAAAGAAAACCATCCTCAATGTTTCCTTTTTAAAATAAACCTGTAATAAAGAAAACAATCCCTCATCATCTCCCCAGTCCCCCTCCTCCATGCCCACCTCCCTCCTCTGTGAACCCACCTCCCATCCCCCCACACATACCCATACTTACCTTCTGGAGGTTGGGATCAGAGATCTTCTCTGGACCGGGACACATCTGCACTCTTCAAAGCTGAACTGCAATCTGAGGAATCAAAACCCTGTAAAAAGGAAAACTGTCCTCCAATGTCTTTTCTTCTTTGCAGATTCCTGCATCGAAATTTGCAATCATTTCAATGCAGGATCCTGCATTGGATTAGTCTTCCCCCTGCACCGATACCGGGGTGCCCAATCCCCATGTCAATGTGTACCCCCCCCCCCACAGTATTGTGGCACACTGGGAGCCCACCCCTTTTTGCCAATATATATCTGTTTAAAAAACCCTTCCTGAAACTGGGATGCCCACTCCCGGTGTCAGATGACTCCCATCCCCCAGTCCACTTTCATTGCCGACTGGGGTGCCCAATCACCCTGTCGTCATGATGATGTCTCCCTCACAACCTATATGGCACACTGGGAGGCCACCCCATTGTGGTCAAATAAAGACTTATACCTGTAAATAAAGAAAACCATCCTCAATGTTGCCTTTTGTTAAAATAAACCTGTAATAAAGAAAACTGTCCCTTGTTGTCTCCCCAGTCCCCCGTTCCCCATCCGTGCCCTCCCTCTGCAAACCCACCTCCCTGCACTACCCCTCACCCATACTTACCCTCCAGAGGTCAGGATTGGTGATCTTCTCTGGATCTGGACACATCTGCACTCTTCAAAGCCGAACTGTGATCTGAGGAATCAAGGCAAGCAGTATAATAGGAAAGAATGGGGAGAGGGGGTTCAACTTTGCTTGATATCGCAGCCATTTGAGGGAATCTTGGCCCCAAATTTTCAACATTGGGTTCTTGGGACCCCACATCATGAACACTGGCACTGTCATTTTGTTTCTCGGTCCTGAAAGGTGATTTTGTGATCGCTGGGTGGAATCACCTTTTGGAAGCAATTCAGAAAATGACAGTGCCTCTGTTCATAGGGTGGAGTCCCAAAAAGCCTATGTTGCAAATTCGGTGAAAAAAATTCCTCAAAACGACTGTGTTATGAGTGTGCATTGAGCAGTTTCAAAGAACCCTGCACTCCCACTGTTACATATGGACACTGTTGTGCTATCTGGATGGAGGGTGGAAGTGCAGGATCCGAATCCGTGACATACAGACACTGCTGTACTATCTGGATAGATGGATGGGAGTGCAGGGTCAGAAGGGCCCTGCACTCCCACTGTGACATATGGACACTGTTGTACTGTCTGGATAGCAGACCCTGCACTCCCACAGTAAAATGAGGATACATTTATACTATCTGAAAAAGAAGGTAAATTCTTTGCAAAAAACTTCATTAATGCATTAGTTAAGGTGAATATCACAGTGACAAAATCAGGAAAATGAGGAATTAAGGTTTCCAACCCTAATGCCCCACCTCCAGGGTTCCCACCCCTACCACCCCACCCCATCCCCCCACCCTCCATACACCCACAGGCGTTGGGGTGTGTCACTGGATCATCAGGCCTAAGTCTCACCCCATTGTCCTATTCTGTAGCATGTAAGCTGGTTTAAATGTGGAATGGGGTGATAGTTGAGCCTGATGACCCAATGGCACACCCCAATGCCTGTTGGTGTGTGAAGGGTGGGGGGATGGGGTGGGGTGTTAGGGGAAGGAACCCTGGTGGTGGGTCATTAGTTTGGAAGCCATAATGCCTCATGTTCCTGCTTTTGTCACTGTGGTATTTACCCTAACTAATGCATTAATTAAGTTTTTTTGCAAAGAATAGATAGATAGAAAGATAGATAGATAGATAGATAGATAGATAGATAGATAGATAGATAGATAGATTTAGATTTATAAAATAGTTAAGGAAATTGCAGTAATATTATTAATATAATTTATCTACACTTGTGCTGTTTGACCTCGGACACCTAACTCATGGTATACGCCACTCATGAGGTTACCCAAGGTCAAACAGCACTTGTGTAGATAAATCATTTATCTGACAGCTCACCATTGTATATCCCTTATATATCTATAAAATGGTTAAGGAAATTGCAGTAATATTATTGACTGAACTGCATCACATGACTGTGTGTATATCAGAGTGCAACCCCACACCTGCACTTTTACCCCCCTCTAAAACAATTCTGACATTTTATAAGATAGATAAACCACTCTGAGGTGTGTGGTCGCACTCTGATATACGCACGCCTTGGGTGGTTGACGCACACTAAGGCGTGCATATATCAGAGCGTGACTGCACACCTCTAAGTGGTTTATCTATTACATATATATATATATATATAGATACAGTAGATATATATTATAGTGGCAGGCACAGTAGTGCCACTATAGTTAGGGTTGAGTACCCCATTTAAGGTTAAATGGTGAAATTTTTCACCTTAATAACTTTGCCATCATATGACGGATTTGCCTTAAAGTTGGCAGGCACAGAGTGGTTGCATAGGTCTTGGGATCTGCCAAGTTTTGTACTGGTCAGATATCTAGTTGTGGAGTTAAGTGACATTTTGTAGCACAGAACAGTGGCTCAGTAGGTAGCACACTCGCTTCTGAGGCCGGGAGATCAGAGGGCTGTGGGTTCACTTCCCACATCTGGCACTTGGGTTAATATCCCAATACTGACACTGTAGTGCAGCATGAGAGGGGTGCTGCACTTCTGAGGTGCCGTCTTTCGGATGAGATGTTAAACCAAGGTCCCATCTGCCTGGATTGGTGGTAGTTCAGGTGGATGTTAAAGATCCCATGGCACTTATCGAAAAGAGTAGGGGAATTTTTTTATTATCATAACATCAAAACAAAAGTAATGTAAACCATATTAAATCACACAAATAAAAATACAAATCAAAATAATAAACAAATCAAATAAGTATTACATTCATCACATCAATATAAAAGAACTATTTATCAACCTCCCCCCTCACCAAAAAAGTAGGGGAAGTTTTTATTATAATAACCTCAAATTTTATCAAAACAGTGTTAAGTTACACTAAAGATAATACAAACAAAATATCAATTAAACACAAAGTATGCTTTAGTAATTGAAATTTAACAAAACTAAGGTTAAAGAAAAAATAATCAGTATTAACTCATACTTCAACCACATGTACTCCTATCTCCATACTACATTAACTAATCTTCCCATTCCCCTTCTGCATAATCTCAACTCTGTTGTAACATTAAGTCACATCCCGCATCCTTAATTCATTTATATTTAATAAAATAAGTCAATCCTTTCCACCAATTGTTAACCTGCATGGTGGACACAAATCCAATATCCGTCAGATATACTCTCTTTAAGACCCCACTAACCAGACAACATACTATCTCAATGGGCATTTGTTTCTTATATAGTACCCATTGACATCGAGCCTGCCATAAATAATATATCAATGCACAGCAAAAGATATGTAAAGTCCCAATATAATACTTTGTCTTTAAGTGAGCAAATTGACTCAAATCCAAAGTGTCATAATCTAAATTACCTAACCACTTCATTTTCCACTGTACAGCTAAGAATTTCCAAAGAGACTTGGCATAGGAACAGTCAAATAAAAAATGTTCCATTGTTTCCTCTTTATTAATACAAAGTAAATAAGGACAACTTCTTTCGGATCGAGCCTTATATTTTGTGTTGCCTCTCACCCCAATCCTCCCATATACTGACAACCATATAAGTTCCCACATATATGTTGGTAACCTAGAATTATATAACCTCTGGAGCACCAGTTTAATTCCTTGTGATGGACAATTCTTGAAAGCAGGTTCACTTGGGTATAACTGCAACATTACCTTGTTATATAATATTCTCCCTGTACATTCCCTTACTAATTGCACCGATAGCTTCCATTTAAATAATTTTCTGACAATGGGTAAAAAAAGACTAGGAATAAATAAAGTGGGAACAGGTTTAGGTGGATCAATCAACCAAGCCGTAAAGTACCTATACAATATCATATAAAGTAATTTCCCATCATTCATAGGAGACGATTCCCATCCGCCCTTTAAATTTGAAGAAATAAATAATGTTGAAAAAAGAATAATCGGATCAACCATACCCAAACCCCCATTCTGTTTTGATAAATATGTGTACTGACATTTGATGGGATTAAGCCTATTTCCCCACACCATCTGGAAAAACAAACTATATAATTTAGCTTCTAATTTGGTGGGGATCGGAAATATGTGAGTGATGTACAATAACATTGGCAAAATAAATTTTTTGAGAACTACAACCCTCTTTAATTTGGGCAGTTTCCAATGTTTCCATATGTTGATTTTACTTTCAACAGAATGCAGTCCTTTCTCCCAATTCAAATGAGGTAAATTCTGAGCCCCATACCACAAACCCAAAATCTTAATTGGTTCAGAAGAAATATGTAGGCCCTGGAAAATTAAAGGCTCTGGAAGTTGTACACCTATAAATAATCTCTTGCTTTTAGAGGGATTGAGCTATGAAGTGGAAATCCCGGAATATATCTCCATAAAGTCTAGAAATATTGTTATTTGATGATAGTGCATAAAAAATAAACACAAATCATCAGCATAAGCCTGAACTCTTACTTCCTGTAAAAAAGGGGGGGCCGTAATTCCATCCCATAATGAATTTTGCGATAAATACTGAATTAACACATCTATTGCATAGACATATAATAATGGGCTGAGTGGACAGCCCTGCCGTACCCCTGTTGGAATGTGAAAACCTTCTCCTATTACAGTTTGAATCATAGGATGAGTGATATTATCTTCATACATAGCTTTAATCCAATCTATAAACTGTCGCGGTACCCCATAGTGGCCTAACACCAAAATTAAAAATGGATGGTACACTCTGTCAAATGCTCTTTTTTTGGTCAACAGACACAATACAGCCAGACAATGTATATATATTAATATATTCGATCCAATCTCTAATAATCCTGTGTGCCTGAAATATAGTTTTCCCTTGTAAACCACAGAATTGATTGGGAGATAGAACATCAATTGCCACTTTTTTTAACCTGGTATTAAAAATACTTGTTAACAGCTTGTAATCCGAATTCAATAATGTAATTGGTCTCCAATTATCTAATGAGTATCTATCTCCAGATTTAAATAAAAAAATTAATAGATCCTCAGAAAACCACAACAAGAATTTTGCCGACTCAGGAAAAAAATGATAAACTAATTCCAAACATGTTGCGAGAGATTCTGGAAAGGCTTTATACAATTCCATTGTCAACCCATCTACCCCAGGTGAGGTTCCAGATTTCAACTGCTTAATTGCTGTAATAATTTCTTTTTTAGAAATAGGTAAAACAATAGACCCCATATTACTAGGTTGCGCAGGTCTATCCAATTGTGCCAAGAACTGTTCTATAATCAGAATACTAGGTGGTTTCTCAGGCTCATGGGCCATAAAAAATTGTTTAATCATTTGTTGTAATTTTTTTGGTGCTGTGAAAATACTACCTTCATCATCTTTAAGTGCATCAATGGTAGTATTCACTTTATATTTTTTAAAAGCTTCATAAGGGTCTCCAGCCAGACATTTTTTATCACCATATTTGAATAATGCTTGAAGAGTTTCTGCCCTATTATATTGCCACTCCTTGAGTTGTTGCTTAATTTGCATAATATACATAGAATTATCTACTTTTGAAGTATTTGCAAGTGAAATTGAATTATATAGGCGTTGTCTGAACTTAAGATAGTGTAGAAACTTCTCATTGCCCCTTGTTTTTCCTATATGTTTTAAAAATTTACCAAAATCTTGTTTCGAATCTAACCACCATTCCCCTAAATTATCATATAGAAAAGCCACAGACAATCTCGCCTTTAATAATACTTTAAATTTATCTCTGACCTTGGGACAATGTAATAATAATGGATTTAGTTTCCATCTGGCCCTCATCTGCAATGGCAACCTATAAGGCCCAATTTTACAGAGCAAGAGCAGATGATCCGAAAATGAAACTGGAACCATAAAAAATTCAAATGACAAGGAATCTGATAAAAACATACAGGCCTGGATATTCAAACTGTGCCATTCTGAGGCGCAAGCCCTTGCGCTGCTCAAAATAGTTACGCAGGGGTGTGGCTTGGGTGATATCAAGGAGTTGCGCTATTGCGCAACATCATCGAATATCACTCCCAAACCACAACACTTGCGCATGCGCCCAGTGGAACTTGCCGCCCACCGCAAGTTGCCAGAGATGAGCATTAAACTTTGCGGTGGCGCCAGTACCATTGTTGTTGTCGCCATGTGCAAATTTCCGATATTCAAAGGTGACATGCAAATGGGGCCATAATTTGTGTACAGGCGCAGGGGGCCATTTGCATCTAGTTATGGCCCCATTTGCATGCCACTCATAGTGAGTGCGCGATCCCGAGGACTTGCGCCTGGCCACCCTGCCAGGCAGCAGCCGTCGAGGACGGTGCCTAATGCAGCCAGTGCCGGGAATTACAGGTACATGTAACACCCCCCACCGTACGAAGCCCGATCAGGGCATAGTAATGTTATGAACCCCCAGTGCCCGATCGCGGGCAGAATGTAACCCCCAACCCAAATATCTCCCTGGTGGTCCAGTGGACCGTAAAGCCCGATCGCGGCAGAATCATCACAAACCCCCAAACATCTCTGGTGTCTAGTGTCCCCCCACCGAAGCCCCTCCACCCCGCTCCCCGCGGCTGGCGGGCGGGCAGCATCCCACCCGCCTGCCGCCCGCCCGCCCGCCGACTGACTGTCCGGTAGGGCTGCATGCCCATTGGTGCAGAGCTACAGCCAATGGGCTTGCAGCCCATACCGTACATGACAGTCCAGATTTGTGAGTCCGGGGGACTTAAAATTTCACATTTTTGACCTAGCCAGTATTAAATGTCATCCACGTGGACACCTTCATTCCAAAACATCGCAGTTACAAACTTAATTAAAGGTTTCATCAAAGGAATAACAAAAAAAGGTGTCCACATGGGTGAGAACTTCACCTGGCTATATCTTTCCCAAAAAAGATTGAGTATATATGCTGATCGAAAGCTAACATCGAAATTATCCTCACCTGATATGTTAATGAAAGGAAACACTTCCCTGGGTGAGAAGTGCAATGAATCTTTTAATAAACATTTCCCCACATACACCCTATCTGGCCGAACTTCCATTCCTCCTTTATACCTGATGCGCACAGCATTCTTACGAGGAGCTGCCTATTTTTTAGTTCTAGAAAATAACTCAGACATATGAGGTTTTTCCATATTCAGAGTTTGTTCCCTGTTCACCCCTGGCTGTACCTCCTCTACCAAAGGGACAGAACTTGGTTCATCAAGGACAGAGTCCTGCTGTTCTGCTATTATCACATTTCCACCCCCCCTTCAGACCTAACAACTGGTAAAGGCACATTTGGTTTCCACCCAGGCTCATTCTGAGAAAAGTTAAATTTAGGATCCCAGTCTGGTGTTGGGTGCCATGACCCTTTATTTAATGTCCAACCAGCCTCTTGTAATGCTTTCTCCGGTGACCAATTGTCTACCATCGGGGCCTGCAGCACAGAACTTTGCCCCATCGTCAGCTTTACATGTTTTTTTACCTGTGCTGGCTCATTTGTTTGATTTTCTACAGGTACCTCTAGATTCCTTTTCGCAAACAGCACTGCCGCTTGCTTGTCTTTCCCATCGTCTCCTATTTTCTCCAGCACAGGTGCAGAGCGTTTAGAAAATAAAAATTCTGAAACTCCTTCCTGCTGATATGGGTCAGTTTGGTAAATACAGGGCTGTTCAGTAACTCCAAGTTTATCAGTTCCCGGAAAAACGAAACCTGCTGCTTTTGTGAGTGCAACCGGGAGCCCCAAGGACTCAGCATTACCCGATGCTTTCCGGTGCACATCCGGGTTACCTGCAGCTGCCTTGGAAACTGGCTCGACGCTTTCCTTCAGTATAGAACATATTAAAGGTACAAAACCTTTTTGTTGTAGCTGTCCCTGCTCGTTGTTCGTCTGAATCTCTTCTATATTTGAATTATCCACCTCTCCATGACTTTCACCATTCAGTGTTACACATTCTTTGCTCACTGTGATAATAACTACTGAACTCTCCGGTGTCTCCAAAACAAATTCAATGTTCCCACGTAGATCAACCGGTTTCTCCACTTCCAGTGCCGAAATCTCCTGTAAAACTTTTTCTTGATCCATATGTAGAGCGCTGAGCTTCTCCTGTAGCGTTAGTTGAAGCGATGTAATACTTTTAATAGTATCTGGATTAGTATGAACTCCTTCACCAGATGACTCCATTGCAGATGACCAAATCTCATTCTTGCTTTGCTCAGGAATTTGTGCAGACTGCACCCGTTCTGGCCGTTCCAGCCGTTCTTTCATCTGAACTTCCATCTGCAAAATACTGTCTCCAACCTCCTCTGCTGCTTCCATCTTCTAACAAGTCTGACTTTGACTGACCAGACTTGCTGTTGTCGCTAGCCCCCTACTGCCAGCAGTAGGGGAATGTCCCCGGTGTCCTGGCCAAATTTCCCTCATTCACTAAAAATACCACCAACAGCTTAATCTGGTTCAGTTTCAGTTGCTTACCATCTGTATCCCCTTCCCCCCGGTCACCCCTGAAAAAGGGACTTCTAGGCCCAGTGGGCTTACCGGGTCAACAAAATTCAACAAACAAACAAACATTTACGCCTTTTTGCACATTCTTTGCTCATACCTACAGGTTGCACGGTTTATATGACTGGTCTGAAAGCTTCAGAGAACATGCAGCCGCATTCCCCAATGTGCCTTTCAAAGATTTCATGAAAAAATATTAAATGGTTCAAAAGTTATTCAAAAAACAAGTTTCCCATTATAGTCAATGGGAAAAGTTAACAAAAAGTTCAACAGTGTCTCAAATGCAGTTTTTAGTGTCGCAAATGACTCCTGTAGTGTCATGAGTCAGCCATTTTTTTCAGATACTGGTCACAGAAATGCTTGGCATTTAAATTTGGGACTCTCTAGGACACAATTCTTTTTGTGTTCACCTAGTCGAGCCCTGAGGATGTTAGCCATGTCTTTTTTGGGGGGTTAAACACCCAAGAAATATGTTTTTCAAATTGTTGCAATCTGCAGAGTCTCAAAGTAGTGTCGAACTTGTGACACTTTTGTGATTTTTTTGTGAAAGTGTCGCTAATTATGACACTAATTTGTAACACTATGGCCAAAATAACAGGAATTGTTTGCCACTCTGCTGCAAAAGAACACTTTGGTCTTTTGGGCTGAAATTTGGAGGGAAGAAAGCAAACACCGCACAGAAGTGCCTTTTGGTGGTTTGGTGAAAAAATATTACAGGGATGCAAAGTCATGGTGCTCTGAAGGTGTTGCTTTTTCTGATAGACTAACATTGCAGCATCCACCACACCTTTCAGGGCCCGTATCTCAGAAACGGTGCGAGATATGGTCCGTACGTTTAAAAAATGCTTAGCTCTGTACTTGGGGGCTAAGCGAAAAACTACCCAGGAAAGTCATGAATCACATGAAATTTAAAAAAAAATTCGACATCATATGGTTCCTGAGATATAAACAATTTAGTTTTCCAAGTGCTCATTTTCTGGTCCGAGGTCCATTATTATGCATACATTCTTTGTAGTCACTGTGTTTCTCTATGCAGCTGTTGGGGAACATCAGGGTGTGCGCTCCACTTACTGTTAGACTTAGCATTTCCACTTGCGTTTCCATACCCCTTTGAGTTAGCTTTCCCCTTGTACACCACCATGTGCATTACCCCTTGCGTTTTTGTTTGTGCTTGGATTTGTGTTACTGTTACCATTTGCATCTCCACAACTGTTTCTGTTTTCATTTCGATTTGCATCACTGTGAGCATTACCATTTGCATTTGCGGCTAACTTTTCGTTTGTGTTTGTGTTTCATTTTGCATCATCGTTGCTGTTACCATTACCATTTGCATTTCTAATTGCATTACCATGACCATGCGTGTTATGGTATGTGTTTCCATAAGCACTTGATTGGTGTTTCCATTTCTGTTTCTTTTGGCATTACTGTTGCTGTTACCGTTACCATTTGCGGTTCCAATTGCTGTACCGTGACCATGTGCATTACAGTTTACATTTATGTATGTGCTTGCATTTGCGTTTCTGTTTCCTATGGCATTTTTGTTGCTGTTACCATTACCATTTGCATTTACAATTGGGTACCGTGACTGTGGGCATTACAGTTTGCGTTTCCATACTCCCTTCCATTTGCATCTCCGTTTGCATCACCGTTCACTTTGGCGTCACTTTGTGCTTGCGTTCCTATTACCATTTGCATTACCATTTATGTTTACATCACCATGTGCATAACCATTTGCGTTGGCATTGCACTTACCATTACTATGTGACAAAAAAATCACAGGCCACGCGCTCCCACCACCACATTCTATTCACTATTTATAGTCCTCATTCTCAAAAAGAAGGGAAATTCACTGCAAAAAAAACTCTGTTTAATGCATCAGTTAGGGTTGTTCCACAGCAAGAAAAATGAGGAAATTCGATGTTAGGGTTGAAAGTCCCTCCTTGGACCCCCCTTCCAACCCCCCAACCGGCATCGGGGTGTGCATTGGGGTTATTGGTCCTAACTCTCACCCCATTCTCCTACTTCACCACCTCAGCAGTGAGAGTTAGGGCCAACTAACCCAATGCACACCCTGATGCTGGTTGGGAGGGTGGGGTGGGTGCAAGGGGGCTTCCAACCCTAACATCTAATTTCCTTGCTTTGTCACTGTGGAACAACCCTAACTGATGCATTAAATTGAGTTTTTTGCCATGAATATGCAAATATATATATATATTGTGTATATATATATGTGTGTGTGTGTGTGTGTGTGTGTGTGTGTGTGTGTGTGTGTATGAGGAGCCATTTACATGTTAAACCTAAAATTTTGCACCTTAATAACTTTGCAACTGTTCAACGGATTTACCTGCAGTTTGGAATGCATGATCAAGAACCATACATCTTGGGATCTTCCAACATTTGTGCTGTTCAGGTATACGGCTGCGGAGTTATTAAGCATGATCTGCGTACGCATTTATGCTTTTTTGAATTCTTTGCTCATCCCTACAGGTTGCACAGTTTGCATGATCAGTCCAAAAACATCAGGGAACATGCAGCCAGTGTCCCCAATGTGTCTTTTGAAGATTTCATGAAAAACTATTAAACGGTTAAAAAGCTATTCAAAAAACATTTTCCCATTATAAGTCAATGGGAAAAGTTAACAAAAAGTTCAACACTTTCGCAAATGCAGTTTTTACTTTCACAAATGGCCCTTTTACTTTCACAAATCCACCATTTTGTTTTCAGTTGGTGATCAGAAAAATGCTTGGCATTTAAATTTGGGACCCTCTAGCAACACAATTCTCTTTGTGTTTACCTAGTCGGACCCTGAGGATGCTAGGCATATCTTTATTTTGAGGTTAAACACCCTAGAAATATGTTTTTCAAAGTTTCTGGAAAAAGTACTTTCACAAAGTAGTGTCGATTTTGACTAAAGTGTTTCAAATTTATGTAAAGTTTTGCAAATTTCGACACTACTTTTCCAGGCTATGGCAAAAAAACAACAACTGTTCTTTGCCACCCTGCTGCAAACGAACGGTTTGGACTCTTGGGCTGAAATTTGAAGGAAACACAGTCAACATCTCACAGATGTATCTTTCAGTGTTCTGGTGAAAAAAATATTACAGGGTGGCAAAGTTGCAGTACTCCAAAATTGATGCTTTTTCCCATAGGATAACATTATGGTGTCCCCGCATTACAGGAATCCTTTGTTACCCTGCTGCAGAATAACGGTTTGGTCTTTTGGGCTGAAATTAGGAGGGAAGAAATCCAAATTCCCACTGATGAGTCTTTTCATGGTGTGGTGAAAAAATATTACAGGGTGGCACAGTGACGGCACTCCGAAGTTAATGCTTTTTCCCATTGGATAACATTATGGCACCTGTCGCTCCTTTCGGGCCCGTATCTCGGAAATGGTGTGAGATACAGACTTTTTGTCACAAAAATTCTTAGCCCTCATCTTAGGGGCTAGGTACAAAACTAGCCAGGAAAGTCATAATTCACAGGACATTTACATTTGTTTTCTACGTCGTACAGTTCCTGAGATATAAGCAATTTAATATTCCAAGTCCTCATTTTCTGCTCCGAGGCCCGTTGTTATGTATACATTCTTTGTTTTCACTGTGTTTTCCAATGCATTTTTGGGGGGAAAAGAAGGGTGTGCCCTTTCATTACTGTGCCAGTTAATGTTTCCAGTTGTGTTTCTATTACCGTTTGTGGCACCATTACCGACTACGCCACAGTGTGCGTTACGGTTTGCATTTTCACTTGCGTTTGCATTTCTGTACCATTTGGTGTTATTGTTGCTGTTACCATTACCAGTTTCATTTGCAACTGCGGTACCATCCATGTGCATTACGGTTTGTATTTTCATACGCGCTTGCATTTCTGTTTCATTTCTGCTTCCTTTGGCTTTATTTTTGCTGTTACAATTGCCATTTGCATTTACAATTGCAGTACCATGACCATACATGTAATGGTTTGCATTTCTGTACTCAATTGCATTTGCATTTCTCTTTCCTTTGGCGTTATTGTTGCTGTTACCGTTACCATTTGTGTTAACAATTGTGGTTCCGTGACCATGCACGTTATGGGTTGCGTTTCCATATGCGCCTCCTTTCCAGTTTCTGTTTCCTTTAACATTATTCTTCATGTTAACTTTACCATTTGCATTTACTACTGTGGTACCATGGCTGTGCATGTTAAATTAAGTAATAAGAAATTGCACTCCATGACTCCAGTGTTCAAAAGGAAAATACACTTTGAAATGTGTGTTTTGCCCTGTGTTTGTTGAGTTCTCACACAGCCTAAAGAGCTCCTGACAATTCATCCGTTGATCTATGAAGAAACATCAATGTTTCTATTATATTTTCACTTTCCCTCCAGGGCTCCAGGGAGTACATAACCAGGCTTCTCACTGTTTCCTGATATGTTTTCTACAGCTGTCTCTCATTCATTTTAATTTCCTTCCTCTGGACTTTGTCCAGATGATCCCTATCTTTTTCGGTGAGGGCTCCATATCTGGTTGCAGTATTTCAGATGCAGTATTAGTAAGGACCTATAGATAGGCAAGATAATACCCCTATCCTTGAAATTAAGCTGACCATAATTGTTTGCCAGTCATGTGAATATTTTGATATCTGACTGAACTGTGAGAGGGCTTTTGGGGGTGCTCTTCTTCACCTATTACAGCATCAAAATACTGAATTTCCTCCAAAGTTTTTCCCACTCTCTGCCTTTTTTTAATATTCCCTTTAAAGTCCTTGTACAATCATAGTGTCATGAGTGAACCTCTTTGTTTTGAAAATCATGACAAGTTCACTAGTATCACTTGTGTTATTAATTTGTTCATCTTAACTACTGCACCATCTATGCATAACAACAATAAAGCAAATAGAAACAAGCGAACATTTGGCACTGTCCAAATCTTGTTTAGCTTGGTAGCACACATGTGTCACTTCAAATGTATTTCTATTTATACTGTCCCCATCCCCACATGGCAATGTTTTCAGCTACAGTTAACAGTGAGAGAAATATTAATATCTTGGAAAATCTGAAAGAAAGTAAAAAATGAAAGATAAAAAGTGAAATTGAAAATGTTCAGTCATGCAGGTTCCTGATTTGCACAGGAAGAGACATGAGTTAATCCAGTTTAGCATAGGAGATTTCTGGAATACCTGCAAAAGAGAAAGGGGCAGACAGAAACACAAACACCGAGACACAGAGAGACAAAAAAGAGAGAGAATGCATCATGAGAAAAAGATGTTCTCTATCTGTTGATTATTATGACATACTTGCATCCCTTTACTGAAACCAAAGAAATTAGCAAATTTGAAAAAATATATAATAAATTCAGTAACACTTGGTATTCTTAAACAACATGAAACTATGTGAAGTAAAGGATGAATGTATCATTTACTTACAGAGCCTTTTATGAATCAGTTGGACAACTGATGATGGTTGGCACCACGCATCATCATTGCTTCATTATGCTTTAGGTCACTCAGTCAGTCCCTTCATGAAAACACAGGTGTGGTGGAGCTGTTCTTCATTAGCATCCATTGTCAGTGCAGATACATCATCAAAACAGATCCTTCAGTTTCTCAGCAATCAGCTTTGTGTTGCAGCATGGTGATTACAATAATGTCCACATCAATGTCTCATCATCAACACTGTGGTCTACATGACCATAATTGTTGTTCCCTTCTCATCCAGAATAGACAATTTAATTCAGATCAACAGCACATACTGTATCTGGTAACTGGAAATGAGTATCAGCTACCTACTGTAACAGTAGGTATGAGACATGAATTTGGCGGTAACTGACAGAGTTCTGAATAATGTTTGTCATATCTGACTGATGATAGGTGGAGTACTGTATCATGGCAAAGCAGTATTAGACAGCTGTGCCATATATAATTTAATAATACATGTAATATACCATTTCACTTTTCCCACTCCATGGCTCCCTGCTGATCCATTAAGTACACTGATATTGCCATTGGCTTATAGATGTAAATATTTTATCTGACACCATTTACTAACAGGAGGTATGGCTGAAAGTAAATTTGCCTCCTAGGAGACTTGCACTTAAATTTTACTTTACATTATCATGCCCCCTGTGCCCCTCTACATGTGATAAGAACCTTATTCTAGTGTGCACTCCAGTTATTCTGCACACACATCACCACTGGTTTTGTCTGTGGCTGTGGTGCAGAATGTTGTATCTGAAAACCAGCTATGTAGTGAGTATAGAGAAATAGTACAAGTCATTCCAAGTTGAGAAAAGACACTGCACAGATTTTCTTTTTGATCTTTTACCTATCAGACTGATGCATGAATGTGGGGGTACATGCTAAAGGCATGTACCCTGGTTGTGGACCCTGTATCTCCAGACAGTTATATAGCACATCTTTCATGATCCATGCACGAATTAGCATGGGGGGGGGATACAGGTGGACCGGCAAAAATCTGTAGGCATCTGATTGGATACCACTGCTGTGGGTGGACTAAATCCACTATTCTTTGAGGGTCAGGGCATTGTGGGTACTGGCATCTAGTATTTGCTTAAGGGAACTGCAACAAAAGGGACAGTACTGAACAGTAGCCTCCAGCTCCAGGTTAGGAGGACTGGGGGCAGCAGGATAAGGGGGGTGCTTTCCCCATCATGGTCACCTGTGGCTGGTATTAGGGGGAACATAGCAGCTATAGCAGTGTCCCTGCTTGCATGGCCTATGCACTATCTACCTGCACTCTGTACTGTGGGGATGGAGTCATGCATGGTGCAAAGCTATGCACCACCCTGGTCACTCTGCCTGCCTAACCCTACATGCAGTGCTGCATGCAGCCAGTGGATCCAGATCCAGTGCAGATGGGGTTACTACGCCTTTAGTGCATTCCACTGGGGTCTGACAGGACACATGATTTGCAGTTTTCTGATGCAAAACTGCCTACATGTTGCATATCTGACTGAAGCATGTAGGCAACAAGCATTGTGCCCAGTAGTAATAATATGTGAATATGTGAAGTTGAGCTTTAGTAAAGTGTCTGTATTTGATATGTGTGCTATGAAAAGGAACAAGACAGGAGCATAATTTAAAGTGATAAAATAACTGATGGAATGGGGAGAATGATTATGACATGGGAAGAGGATGTTTTTACATTATACCAGATATGGGCTCTCAACGTAAAAAGTAAAATGCCCTTCGGCATTTGTTATTTATTTTTTGTTGGTAACATACAACTGAATGTGATATATATCACCATAAACAACATTAGAGAGCTTCGGGGGGCTTCTTCAGTTTTCATAACACATGGCCCTTCAGGCACCCATCTATTGCACTGATGTTGTCGTTGGCATATACAGTCGTCCTCAGACTCTGATTCTCATTCTCGGTTGGAAGTTTTGCATGAAGTAAATTTGCCCACGGAATGACTTGCATTTGAATTTATTATTGTGGACATGCAACCATTATATAAGAAATGTATGCCATTGTGGGCTAGTCTGCTGGCACAGTATAGCGCTACTGCTTGCAGCAACAACAACTGGGTTCAAAAGTGAATTCAGGGCATTGGAAGGCCAGTTGGGGGAGAGGGATTGAGAGTCCATGGACTGCTCTCTTCCTCTGCAGGGGAGGGCTAATGGATCCTGGTGCTCACCTCCATCCTAGCGGAAGATGGGTGATGGACACCCAGAACTGCATAGAGGGCTGTGTGGTACATGACAGACATTGATGTGTGATGTGCAGAAGCACACAGTGTGCATCATGCTGTCATTGCATCATTGCACCCCACATTCCTTGGGGGAAATACTGGAAGGAAAATGTACCCAGCAGCAGGATGGCACCAAGACACCCACAGGGCCCGCACCCATCCAGCTGGGCTTACCAGTCAACAACTGTATCCTTCTCTGATGGGGTTTGGGCACTGAAGGGACAAGCCCTGAAGGAAGAATGGCTGTCAGGTAACTACTAATGGATGTTGGGGTGAGAGGACTGGGATTTCTAACAGATGGGAGCTGTCCAGTGACAGAGAGAGAACTTGAGTAATGAGAAAAAAAGAAATGTATGCCATTGTGAACGGCAATCATTTAGCACACTGAAGCTGTGATGTTTATTTCTATTTATTTAGTATTTGTTGACCGGGTAAGCGCACTAGACAAAGTCTGCCTATTTTCAGGCACAACACGGCGGAGGGGGATTCAAATGAATGCCAACTGACCTTGAACCAGATTAAGCTGTTGGTAGTATTTGTTGTTGGCAGCTGTTGTGATGATGCACCCAAGAAATAGAACGTGTTGAACATATATATAGAAGTAGTACAAGCCTTATCAATTTGTGCATAGACTGACCCTGCCTCATGTTTATTTAATAATATGGTATTGTCACAGTATATATATTCCACAGCACTGCACAATCATAACAAGTCAAGTGGGAGTCAAGTCAGCAACATTAAACAACAGTCAGAAGAAGAGTATTAGCCAGCTACCTGTATTGTACCACTGAGTGACAAATCACATCAGGTGCCAATGAGCAGTGTGGGGTATTGATCATGGATGGCAGGAGCAGAATAAATGTGACAAGGGAGGATGCCTAATGGTGATGGGGATAGCCTCACCATGTTCAAAATGACCTTCAGCATTGTCTTCCTCAGGTACATCATGGTTTAGCACATTCTTCTCCTGTTCCTCCTTCCCACCTGGCACTGCTCACACTCATCACAGAAACTGAAGTTTTCACTTAAGTTGTAATCAGGTGGCATGTGGTGTTCATTTATTTTGATCAGAATTAGAACTTAGTCATTATGGTTGGACAGGCTGGTTATCCAGTAAGTGATGATCCTCCCTGCTGCACTGAACAATCTCTTAGTGTTTACAACTGTTGGTCAGGACAGATGGTGCAACAGCAGCCAGAGCAGGCCACCCATCAGCTTTTTCCCTGCTAATAGAGCAGGGGTTATCATCAATCTCTACCTGTTCTGGGCCATCTATGTCTGTACCACATGACTGCAGAGCTACATATCTCTTGCTAGGGATGTACTACTTTTTTGTTGACACCTCCCACCTGAGCGAGAACAGACCATGGAAGACTGGAGCTGTTGTCTTGCTTATGTGGACCTCTTGTGAAGCAGGTAGAGGGTGTTACTGAGAAGAATGACAATTTCGAGAAGCAACTTCCTGATGTTGCAGACATCACTTTTTTAGGGGTCAGTTGCCCTAGACCATGTTTACTTCACTTTGATTGCTGCTGATTTGCCACCATACATTCATTCACTAGCCCTGTGAACACAAAGCTATACTTATCCAGGTCTGCTTTGTCTCCATCCAGAATAGACACCAATCCATTCTTGTTGCATGGTTCAAGCGTGGTTGCAACCACATAAGACTTGGATTCTAACTTGCTGCATAACAGCCTGTCTGTTGTCACATATTGCAGCATCTGCTTCTTTACATCATAGCCAGTCATGCTTGCATTCAGTTCAAACTGCTGGTGGCTGTTAACCATGTTCTTGAATTTACAGCACTTACAGCTTGGGTGATAAATTCAAAGGGCTGCAGGATCTCAATGAGGCTGCTCACTATCATTCTCTTAGCCAGAGTGAAGGAACGGGATGAAGTGTCAGACACATGGTGCATCTTGGTGAAGTCTGAAAGGGCATTGCATTGCTCAAACAGCCAATAAAGCATGTACAGGGGAGAATTACTCTTTGTAGACTTCTTTTTTTCAGAAGGAATGGGGGAATTCCATTTCTGACTTGAGATTTCCTCAGCTGTTGTCTGTCCTTTGTGGACTGGCTCAGATGTCCCTATATCTTGCATGCAATAACCAACTTGCTGTCAACTTCTTTGTCTGCCTTCTGGAAGTCCTAAACAGTTGAATTGAAGCTATAATATGTGTAAAACATGGCACATGGCAGAACCATTTATAATGAATAACCTATAAAATATTACTACTGTCATTGCTGGCAAATAACCCAGATTTCTGGTCTTGAAATGTCCATTACTCATCAAATTCATGTTCACATGTTCATCTCTGCCAAAAGGTTTACAGACATTTCCTGAACTGAGTACCTACAAGTCATGATATGTATGGTCTGTCTCCACACACCAGCAAGAGATGGTGGGCTTCAGCATGAAGAGATGACTGACATGACCTCACAGGATACACAAAGGGGAACTGAGCCCAGTGTGCAATGATGCCTCTGTATGATGATGCTGAATCAGAGCTAGTGCTCCATATGTGATATTAGAAGGAGAGTATGCACCACTGAATAACTCCAGTCATGTAAAACATATGCATTTAGAGAAAGGCACCATTTGGGAAATGCCTTGAATGAAAAATATTTGCTTGAAGGAACATTCCATTTAGCACTGCATTAGATTACAGAAAACAGTGTTTCAACTAATGAGTACAACAGCATATCAACTGGAAGCATTTGTGCCACAGGGGCATTTAGGTCCTTAGCCATCGGGGGGGTTGCAGTGATATTTAATGAATTTGGACAATGTTTGTGTGATTGGTGGCTGCACATAAGGGGATTATGATTTTGAGACTAACTGCTCATAGTCATGGCAGGTCTGGACTCTGGAGGATGTCTACAGCATTTTTTGCTTGAAAAAATACCCAGTTAGTTACCAACTGTGGTATTTTGCTGATAAAGAGCTAGTTCCACTTGCATGCTGCTTGTCCACTTTTTTGTTGCTTGTAGTGACTGTGCCAGTGCTGACATCTTGATGCAGCCCCTCATCTCCAGTGTCAGATTCTTTCTCCTCTTCCTCCCCATCCTTACTCTTGTGAGTAACAGGTCTGTTAAGACCAAATTGTGCATTGCTTTGGTGATGCTGCTACTACTTGAGAAGATGTTTCATCTTCAAGTGGTTATACTGTCCAGTGGTACTGAAACATAACCCAGGTGGGCCCCAACTCACTTGAGTCTTGCAAATTTGGCATATTGCAACACTCTCATAATTTTAATTAGCAACATCAAAATCACAAACTAAAAACATCTGGGGTAAAGGGTGCTGCTTAACTCATCTTTGTCCATTGGGGGCACAGAACCTGTACCATTGTCTGTACCTTCTGTACCCTCCTGCACACCTGCATCTTTACGTTTGCCTCCCTCATTGCCATCTCTTTTATTTAATAGGTTTGTAGGAAGTTTGGATTCAATGAAACCAAAGGGTTGGTCTAGTTTGCCAGTGGCTGTTTAGCACCCATAACCTTTAAGACCCATAAAGCTCATATTTTTGTCTAAATTAATCTTAAATGTGTCCACAGATTTGCTTCCTACACATATAATGGTAACATATTCCAAAAACTTACTAGCCATTGTGTAAAATAGTAATGCCTCTTCACCATACCCAGTCAGAATTTATGAATCCTTGTATTAGTGGGGTGCTCTTTCAGTTTTATACAGAAATCAAATGAAAGCTCATGGTGTTGGATTGCATTAAAAATCAAAACAATGTCTTCTGTGAGACATCTTCTTTCCAATGTGAAAAGTTTTAGCTCTTTTATCCTATCTACATACGTAAGGTGCTCAATTCCTCTGACTGTCCTGGTCATCCTCCTCTGTACGCCCTCTAATTTGCCTAATCTTTTATAAGGTACTGGGTCAATACTATGCATGTAAGACAGTGTGGTATTAATGGAAGTACCAAGGGAGGTCGACAGTGAAAATGATGATTATCCCCATAGCTGATGGCACAATACCAAAGCAGGTATTGTGCCACCTATTCTAACAGTGTTTTCTGTGGGGAGCTGTGCCTCCATACCCCCCATGCAGGGGGCTCTGCCCTCTGCATCATCCAGATTGTAGGATTCCAACTCCAGGTCAGAGCTGGTCCAGGGAGGGGGTAGAACACCAGGGGAAGGTGAAACATGGAAAAAGGAACATTACCGTGACTGTCACCATAATGGTCTTTTTTCCTGTCTTGCCATTGGGGTGTCAATAATAAGGGGTGCACTGGTAATAATTGGGCTGTATAGACAGTGCCTGGGTTTATGATGACAGGGGTAGAACAGTGGTAGGGGCATACCGGTACCACTGTTGCTGCATGCTGAATGGAAAAGTGTACAAGTTGCCATGTGCTAGGTGCCTGGCCAAGCTATACCAGTGAAGGAGGGCTAGGACACCAATACATGGTGCACTCGGGAGACCTGGGACCGTGGTTTGGTCCCCTCAACCGGGTCTCCCCTGCTACAACTTTTCTTGATGATTTAAAAAAATAAAACTTCACCCCTCCCAAGTTTCTCCCTATCCCCGAAGCTCCCAAAGTTAGTTATTTAAGTTCCAGGGGGGTGGGGGCAAAGCCCCCCACCATGGGGGTAAGGGTGGCGAAGCCCCCAGCAAAAAAAAAAGACTCATTGTTTTCAATGGGCACAGTGTTCAAAACAGGTCAGTGTTTTGCCTGACTCTGGGTTTTTTGGCGCTGTTTGGCTGTGGCATTTTTAGCTGTGCTGTTTTGTCCTGCTGTGTAATGACTCCATGCCATTTTCTAAGACAGGGTGACCAGTATTGTGCACTGCACTCCATGGCTGAAGGAACCAGCAATCTGTAAAGTAGCATCATCGTTAATTTCCTGTCTCTACTTGTGAAACCTCATTTGATGCATCCAGTAATCTAATGTGATATTTTTGCTATCTCTTCACTATTAACACTGTAGTAGTGTTTTACTATATGATTATGTACTGTATACTGAATTATGTTCTGTTTAATTATTGCACATATAGAAGGTGCTGTTGAACTTCTTATGTATTACTTGTAAATCGAAGTTATTCATAGTCACAGCTTATTGACTGGACAGGCAATTCCTTCCTCCTTCCACCCCCATCCACACCAGCACCAGAAAAGTATGTGTCTGTGTATGCTGCTTTTCCAGTGGAGCATGGAGCATACTATTTTAATTAAAAAAGATATCCTCAAAATTATAGATGTGCTATTTATTTTAAATTTGATGAACATGATGAATGGATACCATTTAAATTAGCAATCAAAATAGTAAATGAAACTGTAGGGCCAACTGTTTGGCATGCTTATCTGTCTCTAGTCATAGCATATAAAGATAAGACTGCAGAAGATTATAGTATCAGGTGTAAATAGCATGCTTACTAATTCTCTCTCAGTAAAGGCTTTCTAATAGAGGAAGAGATTTAATAAAGAAGAAATGTAATTTCCAATTTTCAAGCATACAATTTAAAAAATAAATAGGTGCAAGACAGTAACAGACTGCCAAAAGACATTGGTAATCATCATTTCCTTCTAACATCACTAAGCAATATGGAAGGATAGTACAGAAGAAAATGCTGACTCAATTTGTCTTTTTGTTCCTCATTTTGCTCCTGTTTTCAAGCTGCTTATCCTTAAAGTCATAACTACATTCTGAATTCTGAACAGACTTTCTTTACAAATGTAATACTATGTCATTGGTACAATGATTTTACTTCTTTTTTGAGGGGGTATAGCTCAGTGGTAGAACATTTGCCTACAGATCAAGAAGTCATTGGTTCAAATCTGGGTTCCCCCTCAGAAATGTATTTTGTGGCAGCAACTATAGGTCAGTTAGTCTCACATCAGTGGTGGGGAAAGTAATGGAGTCCCTGCTGAAGGAAAGGCTAATGGAGTACCAGGAGGCAAATGGGCTGCAGTACCACCAGCAGAGTGGTTTCACGAGAGGAGGTCATGCCAAATAAATCTCATAGATTTCTTTGACTGGGTGACTAGGGAGGTACTTTGAGGACGGCAGTGGATGTGACCTATCTGGACTTCAGTAAGGCCTCTGATACTGTGCTGCACAGGAGGCTAGTAAAGAAACTAGGTCCTGTGGATCTGGGGTAAGCTGAACACCCAACACATAGAAAAAGTAATAAAATAAGTCTTGCACACAAATAGCTGCTTAAAATGTATTTTGCCAGAATTAGCTGACCTGAGTATTAACAGTGCAAACTCCAAAAAAGTTATATCTCTTTGTTGAGAGTGCAGGCCACCTTGAATCAATGGTGTTGAGTTTGTAGGGGCTAGCAACCCCTTAAGCTGCACCCCCTCCCAGATTCACTGAAGTGCAACTGCAACCTGTGCCTCTGTTGTAAAGAAGCTAAGCAACCTAGGGGTTGGAGAGCAAGTAATAAGGAGGGCATTACACTTATGGGTTCTCTCACACAGCAGTAGTGCAGAAGCAGACTTAGTTTGGCTCAGTCAGATGCACCATTTTGTTGCTGCTAAGTGTATGGAGGGGCAGGAGTGAAAGATTTAGTTGCTGGTAAACTTGGATCTGTTTGTATTTGTTTGAGTCTGTTACCTTTAGGGCAGAAGTGCTGAGTTTGTTTAATACAGTGTATTTGTTGGGTGTGTGATCTATAGTGTGAGCTGGAGATTCATTTATTTTTTTCATCAGGCATTGGTAGCAGCTTTCTGGAAGGTTCTGTTCTCTCCACTCAGCTAGGATCAGTTTACAGCTAACTGTGGTTTAAATACCAGAGGGTTCCCTCACACAGCAGTAGTGCAGAAGCAGACTTAGTGGGGCTCAGGTAGATGTACCTTTCTGTTGCTGCTAAGTTTATGGAGGGGCAGTAGTGAAGGATTTAGTTGCTGGTAAGCTTGGAACTGTTTGTACTTGTTTGAGTCTGTTACCTTTGGGGCAGGTCTCATATATTACAACAGATTTGGAGGGGGGGCTGTTTATTTTTATGTTTTGTTGTTTTTTTCTTTCTTTTTTCATTGGGTCTTGACCTCTGTGAACATAGGGTAAAGGAGTCCTTGGCTGATTGTTTCTGGATTCAGACAGAAGGTATTCTCACCTACCCAGCACTCAACCCACCCACCCCAGGGCTAGTCCTTCTTTTATAGGGTGTGGGCCCGTAGTGTTACACCTTCCTATACCACTCAGGAAGTTCCACACTGAGGAAAGGGAGGAGCACAGAGATTCATCTAGAGAGCATACCTAGGTTATATTGCAGGCCAGGTAACATCAGACATGACAGGAGTGGTGTGGTGTAGTGGCTGTGGAGATGCAGTCTTCAGAGAGATGTTATGGAGGCTGCAATGCTGCCCTATCTGCAGGCAACTCTCTGGGCTGAGGGAGGAGATTGCCTGTCTCTGTGCAGAGGTGGTCAGGTTACAGGCAGCATCCACCCCACCCAGGGACCACTGGGTCCATGGCATCAACCTCAAAGGTTGCCCAGGAAGAAGGATGACTGGACCACAGTGGGCTCAGGGAGAGTGGGGGGTTCACAGGCACATCTCCCAACCAGTCCAGCTTAATAACTCCCACGCTGCTTTGGAGGAACAGGACTGTCCCACACAGGCACCCACAGCTGGCACCAGGGAGTATGGTCGGGACCTCCAATTCAAAGTCCCAAGGGAAGGAGGGCAAAAGGACCCCAGAAGAGAGGGAAGCTTCTTCTAGTGGGGGACTGTATTGTAGGGGCTGTGAAATTGGGGTAACAAGTGGGGGAGAGGGAGGTCAAGTGCCTCCCAGGAAGTGCTTCATGGAGGAATGGGAAGCGAATCCATAGGATTGCAAGGGCAATAGTCAGGAGGGAAGAGCTGGATGTCATTGACCACCTGGGGACCAATGACTTGGTGAGGAGAAGGGTAGAGTTAGCCAGAGTCCAGGAGGATTTCAGTAAGCTGGGAGAGGACCTGAAATGGGTAGCATATTCTGTGTCATTCTCAGAGGTGGTACCTGTCCAAGTCATGAGGGAGGCCAGGTCACTCCAAATCTAAACCTTCAACTTCTGGTAGAAGGATTAGTGTGGAAGGGAAGGATTTGGCTTCATAGGGGACTGGGGCCCAACCTGGGCAAATGCGAGCTTGTATCAGGAGGTTGGCCTGCATCTGCCTGGAAAGGAGACTGCATTCCTTATTGAGAAGTTGAAATGCTTCAGCAAAGAGCATTTAAGCTGGCCAAGGGGGGGGAGAGCCAGGAGAGCCAGGTGGTTTAGAAACACCCCCCACACACACAAGTACATGCAAAAAAACAAATTGACAACAGGAACAACACAAGTGAGCAGCAAAGGGCAGGCAGGGGAAACTTTTATAAGGAGGAATGGGGGAGCAAGAGTACAGGAGCATGAATACCAGGGTGGGGGGATGAGGCAAAGTAGAGAAAACAGGAACAGAGGGAAGGCAGGGATTAAAACATGGAAGGTCATGTTCATAAATGCCCACAGTCTGGGAAATAAGTTCCAGACCTGGAAGCCTTGATGATGGATGCAGACCTTGACATAGCAACAATTACAGAGATATAGTATTCTGCTACTCACAGCTGGGATGTCAATGTACCAGGCTATACACTGTTCAGAAAAGAGAGGGAAGGGAAAAAGGGGGTCGATGGGTGACTGTATGTCAGAGAAGGCATAAAGGCTACAGAACTACACAGAAGGCAGAGGGAGGCTGAGGAAATATGAGTCACCCTTGAACCAGGAAATGGCACACCAATATATAAAGGGGTGATCTACAGACTTCTGGCATAGAATGAGGACATGGGCATGGTACTAGTTGAGGAAATTCATGACATGGCAGCTAAAGGTGAAATCCTGTTGATGGGAAATTTCAATTTGTCAGATGTGGATTGGACCACTCAGGCAGCTGCTTCAGACAGAAGCATGGCCATCCAGGAATCCCTGCAGAAAGCTGGACTCAGACAGCTCGTGCATGAGCCAACCAGGGACAAATCGATTCTACACCTGGTATGGGCTAATGAGAACAGAGTAGAAAGAATCCAGGTGGAAGGGCAGCTGGGATCCAGTGACCACTACATGGTGTGGTTTGACATGGAGATAAGGACTCAATTAAGCCACACAAAGGCAAACATATTAGATTTCAGGAGGGTGGAGTTCAGTGAAATGGGTAGATGTTTAAAAGCAGCTCTGGAGAAGGTAGAGGTAATGGAGGGGTGAAGGAAGAGTGGTGGAGACTAAAAGGAGGCATTCTGGAGGTAACTAACCAATGCATTAGGATAGTGACCATAGGGAAAAGAAGAAAGAAACCACTATGGTTTTTTAAAGAGGTGGGAGACAAACTAAGGTCTAAAAGAACAAGTTTCAGGAAGTATAAGGGGACTGGAAAGCCAAGGCACGGGGGACAAGACATCATAGGTACATCAGCGATAGAAGAAAAACAGGTGGGAGATTGTGAGGCTCAAAGGAGAGGAGGGAGAGTGTAATGAGGGAGATCTAGACAAGGCAGAAATACTGAACACATACTTTTGTTCAGTATTCACTGAAGAGGGAGAGGATCAAGGACCACAGTTGGGGAGCAGAGGCAATTGAGGGGAGAGAAATGGACATCAGTCCATTCACAGTGGCCAGAGAGTTCTGAAGGAACTCACAAAGCTGAATGTGGATAAAGCCAAGGGAACAGATGACATACACCCGAGGATATTAAGGGGACTGCGGATGGAACTAGCAGTGCCTCTGGCCACCCTGTTCACAGACTCATTCAACACAGACGTGTTTCCAGAGGACTGGAGGAATATGCATGTAGTCCCACTGCACACAACTGTCAGTAAGGTGGAAGAGGGGAACTACAGGCCAGTCAGCCTCACCTCAGTGGTGAGGAAGATCATGGAGACACTGCTGAAAGAAAGGATAGTGGCAGGATCCAAGGCAGCATGGATTCACATCAGGAAGGTCTTGTTAAACAAATCTTTTTTGATTGGGTGACTAGGGAAGTGAATTAGGACGGGGCTGTTGACATCGCCTACCTGGAGTTCAGCAAAGCCTTCAATACTGTCCCACACAGAAGGCTGGTTAACAAGATGAATAGTCTGGGTATGGAGCAAAAGGTTATACAGTTTGTTAGAAACTGGCTGACAGACAGAAGTCAGAAGGTCGTGGTAAATGGGATCCAATCTGGGGAGAGAAGGGTGACCAGCGGAGTGCCACAGGGATCAGTACTGGGACTAGTCCTATTCAATGTCTTCATTAGTGACATTGCAGAGGGGCTAGAAGGAAAGGTCTACCTATTTGCAGATGATACCAAGATCTGCAACAGGGTGGATATTGCAGAAGGGGTGCAGATAATGAAAAGGGACCCGGAGAAACTTGAAGGATGGTTAGAGGTGTGGCAACTGAGGTTCAATGCAAAAAAGTTCAAGATAATGCACCTGGGTAGGGGGAACCCTGGGGAGACCTACAGGATGGGGGGGGAGGTGCTGACCATCACCAAAGAGGAGACAGATCTACTGGTTATCATATCTGATGTCCTGAAGGTATCAAAGCAGTGTAGAAATGCTGCAGGAAGGGCCAGTGGCATGCTTGGGTGCATAGGCATAGGTGTTACTAGTAGGAGGCAGGAAGTGGTGATGCCATTGTATAAAACACCAATAATGCCTCATCTGGAGTACTGTGTGCAGTACTGGAGACCACACATGCATAAGAACATAAACATGGTGAAGGCTGTCCAGAGAAGGGTGAAAAAGATGGTTCATGGTTTGCACCACAAAACATATGAGGAGCGACTAAGAGACCTCAGTATGTACTTACTGGAGGAAAGGAGAGAAAGGGGCGACATGATAGAAACTTTTAAGTGCCTCAAGTGCATAAACAAGATGTAGTTGGGAGATCTTTTCCAATGTAGAAAAGATACTAGAACAAGGGGGCGCAATATGAAATTGGAGTTGGGGGAGATTAAGAGGTAACATGAGGAAGTTTTTCTACACAGAGAGGGTGGTGAAACCATGGAATAGTCTGACACAAGAGGTGGTAGGGGCAAGCACAGTGGAGGGGTTTAAACATGCCTGGGACAAGCACTGGGAAACCTTGGGTGGGAAGGGATTGATGAAAAGCCATTGACCACTTAGGGTGCGTGAATGCATACATATAGGGCCTATGAACAGACTAAATGGGCCTAGCGGTCCTTATCTGCTGACAATTTCTATGTTTCTATAAAAGGAGTCAGAGGGTGGTGGCAAATGGCAGACACTCAAGGGACAGGACAGTGACTAGCAGGGTGCCACGTGGATCACATTCAGTACTGGAACCAGTCCTCTTCAATGTCTTCAACAAATTTCAACATGGCCTTTTTGGGACCCCACATCATGAAAAATGACACTGTCATTTCATGAATCAGGCCTGAAGGTGATTTTGCAGTTGTTGTAGGAAATCATCCTTTGGGCCTGATTAACAAAATGACAGTGTGAATGTTCATGAGGTGGTGTCCCAAAAAAAGCCATGCTATAAATTTGGTAAAAAAATTCTTAAAAATTGCTGAGTTATTTATGAGTGTTTGTTGAAATTTTTCTACGCACGTGCATAACTTTGGTAATTTTCAATATTTTGAGTCCAAACTTTGAACATAGCTATTTTTACACACCACCTCAGGAACAGTACAGCTGTCATTTTTCACATCCTGTCCAAAACATATTTTCACACCAGTGGAGCATAATGGCAATTTTTCAAGGATTTGAAAATTTTCACCTATGGGGTTTATGAGGTAGGGTCATAGAAAGATTACATTGAACATTTGTGGTCAATATATGAAAAAAGGCCAAAGTTATGACCATTCATTGCAATTTCACTACTCCCACTTGTAAATTTGGAAATTTTAGATATTCTGACCCCAGATTTTCAGTATAACCTTCTTATTACCCCATCTCATGTATGTCACAGTGGTCATCTTTCAAATCCTGGCAAAAATGTGTTTCCACACCTGTGGCACAGAAAGGTGTTGTAGTAGCACAGAATTAAGTTTTTGCAAGGATTTGAACATTTTCTGCACTGGGTACATGAGGTGGGGAAATAAGGTGGCTATGCTGACAATTTGGTCACTGTTATCCTATAAATGGAAGTGCAGGGCCCTCTCCAGGCCCTGTGCTTCCACAGCTACACACATGTATGGATCTGAAGAGAGATGGGAGTGCAGAGTCTGTTGGACCCTGTGCTGCTACAGTAAAATAAAGATACTATTATACTATCTCAAGAAGTAAGGAAATGAGTTGCAAAAAGATTCATTAATGCTTTAGTTAGGGTAAAAGTGACAAAGGTTGGGAAATGAGGAGTTAGGGTTTCCCTGACACTGCATCCTCACTAACCAGGTAGGAAAGCAGGTGTGGGGTGTACCTTGGGCTTCTCAAGCCTAATGCTCACCCCGTTCTCATAAAATCTACACATCTGACCTTATTTACAGATAGAATGAGGTGAGCGTTAGGCATGAGAAGCCCAAGGCACACCCTACACATGCTCTCCTGCCTGGTTTGTGAGGGTGGGGTGTTAGGAAAAGCCTAATGCCTTATTTTTCAAGTTTTGTCGCTTTGACCCTTACTGGATCATTAACAAATTTTTTGTAACTTCTATCTATCTATATCTATCTATCTATCTATCTATCTATCTATCTATGTATTGCAAAAAAATGGCATTAATGATCTTGTTAGGGAAAAAGCCACAAACGTAGGGAAATGTGGTGTTAGAGTTTTCAAAGCTCACACCCCATACCCACCCTGTACACACTAACAGGCATCAAGGTGTGCTTTGGGGTCATTGGCCTCTAATGCCCACCCATTCATAAGTAAATAAGCTGATATGGGTCCAGTATGGGAGAATGGGGTGAGCATTAGGGTCATGACCCCAAGCTGATACCTGTTGGTGTGTGCAGGGTGGATGTGGGGTGCTAGCTTTGAAAACCCTAACATCACATTTCCCTTCTTCTGTGGCTTTATCCCTAACTAGAGCATTAACTTCACCTCTCCTTTGTTCACATCCCCCCAATAAATCAGTTTTGTGGTTTCACTCTTAAGCAGACTCAGGAGCAAATTATTGTCTGGTTAAACTTTACTGTGACTTGGGTAAACACATTTGAAAGTGTATGATTGCATGCGATATTGCTTTACAAGGCACTCAGGGGCATTTGCTAAAAGACCAGACCCTGGTAGTAAGTGCAAGGGGTGTGAGCATATTATTAATGCCCATTGCAAATTGTGTGTTCCTTGCTGAAAAGGGTTGTATCCAATGCAAAGGTAATCTGTCACTAGGTGGGACTGTGGGTGGTTATAGCTTTCTAGAGGGCTATACCAGGTTGGATAGACACTCCTACATACCTTACTCTAGGTGGAGGCACCAAATCACTGTGTTTACTAAGGGCAGGGGAACCCCAGTAATTGTTAATTTCGAACCCAGGCCCCTCAACCTTGTTTTAGAAAGACAGGCAGGGGTAGTAGCCCTTTAAATAGCACTGCCTAAGGGTTACACATGCAGCAAATTGAATAAACACACAATTCAATCCACTAGCTCTTTAACCTATGGGGAAAAAAAATTCTGCAGAACTGACCACTGAGAGTGATTAGTTCTGCCCAATTTATTTCTGCAGTTTAAAACAATAATCTGCAATTGACATATTTATTCCACTGTTTTAGATTTGGAATTTCTGAAAAAGTTGCATTCATTCACATATCTGGTCCTGTGTAGTACAGTATGGTCTGCATGCCCATTGGTCCTCACTGTGGCCCAATAGGCATACAGAACATATTGTACACTGTCATTCAGTGGGTGTCCGGGCAGTACTTGGGTGGGGTGCTGCCACCTGCCAATGACGAGGGGGTGCTGAGAGGCCAGGGGCCTCTGTGGGCGGGTGAGTGGGGAGGGGAGCACCACTGGACCACCAGGTTGAGATCTCGTATTGCTACAGCCCACGATAGGGCATACAGGGAGGGAGGGGGTCCAATAGTACACTAGGATTCTGATGTTTCCTCATACTGCCTGTGATCAGGCATGGGGCTATGTTTATTCATGCTAGTGCCTGTGATTGGGCATAGGTCTATGTTCATGTATCCTACTACCCACGATCGGGCATACAACTCTGTTTCTTGTTCCAACTGCCCACATTCGAGAATGCGGGGTGGGGGGGCACTGGACTACCAGGGGGTCTGAGTGATTATGGATGGTGTTACCACTGGGTGGGTGGCCACCCATGGCTGGTGGCTGTTGTGTTGCTCCTTGCAATACAGCTGCCTGCATGTGGGTGGCCAGCATTTGAGACTATATTTTACTGCTCAACTTTGGGCACCTGTGTGCTGCACATGTAGGGGTTGTGCCAGCATATGCACCGCACATCCCGGGCTGAATATTGAGATGTGCTGCATATGCATGGGCACGCCCCCTACATCTGCGCCGCATAAATTACCAATGCGCCTAGGTGCATCGGGGGCTGCGCTGCACAACATGCACCTTTGAATTGGGGAGTAGCACATGGTGCAACCCCTTTGAATATCCCGGCCATAGTAGATATGTCACAATCTCTCTGGAACTCATCTGGAATGTTCAGCCTCAGTACCAGTACTAACTACATTCCAATGCAAATAACCTTAAAATGAAAACAGATAGCATAGTGCAGTGAGCATTAACAATGTTCAGCACAAAATTATCTACATAATGAGAGGTGTTTCATTTATAGATGACTTATAGATTTATTTATAATTAGAAAAAACTGCAGAAAACTCAATTTCTATCCACTTTTTTGACAAACAAATGAAAATAACTTCAAAATGAAAAATAATAGCATAATCCTGTGAGCATAAAAGTTGTTCAGCACAAAAATATCTACAAAATGAGTGGTGTTTCATTTATAAATGCCTTTTAGTTTTTTTATAATTAGCCAAAAAACAGCAGATAATTCAATTTTTTATCCACTTTTTTGACAAACAAATGCAAATAACTTTAAAATGAAAAAAGTAGAATGGTACTGTGAGCATGCCATTTGTTCAGCACAAAGTTTTCTACAAAATGAGTGGTGTTTCATTTAATAACAACCATTACACTAGGCGGACATACGCTAGTAAAGTTAACAAAAAGTCCCAGAAATTATCATTAGAAAAAAGACAAACAGTCAAAAGCAAATGTCCCTGCTCTGACAGAAAGCATCCCTATTGCATAAATGAAATATACAATGGTGAGCTGTCAAATAAAATGATTTATCTATACTTGTGCTGTTTGTCCTTGGACACTTCACTCATGGCTTATGCCACTCGTGAGATTACCCAAGGTCAAACAGTACTTGTGCAGATAAATCACTTATCCGACAGCTCACCGTTGTAGATCCCTTATGTCTAGGTGCAGTAAAGAATAAGGATCTAGGACGAGTGCCTTCTGTACCTTGGCATACAATTATCACATTGCAACCAACACATCCAAGTGTCTTATTGTGCCTTTAAAACATAGAATAATACGTAAATGGAGATAAACTCCAGCCACAAGTAGTCTCTATCTAAATATAGGGGAAGGCCAACAAAACAAAGCTAAGCAAACCCCAAGATGCACTGGACTTTGGAGTGGCAAAATTAAAAGAACATTTATTACTATTTATTTTTGTAGTTTTTGAACTGTACAGTGCCAGGGAATGTACAATTGACACAGTGACTGGGTATATATTAAAATACCAGCTGCTGTTCAGTATGTGGAGAAGTTGTTTTTGAGTACCATTAGGGCTGTAACTTCAGGATGCTCATTTTTCCTCTACTTTGAATATAGACTTAAACTCTATATTTTTCTACCCTGGCAAGAGTCAGACGAATAGCTTCTCAGACTTGCCTCTGACCTTCGACCTGTTATTACCCTGATTTCTCTTTCTTGTAGCCATGCACTGCAGTCACTTTTTTGGAGTAATTTGGATATCATTTGCTGACTGAGGTTACACTCCTTACACAGTCTAAGCATCATATCTGAAAAATAATCAATCTCCATGGGCTCAAGAAAGTACCATAAAGGGACCATCAAAATATAGTTGACTGGCATTTAGTCAACCTGAAATAAAATGCTGACATTCCAGGATGATGCTTGGAAAGGCATTTCTTAAAGAACGTCACTATACTCAAGGGATCAATGGTATACTGGGCTGTATTGGCAGAGGTATTGCTAGCAGAAGACATAAGGTGTTAATGCCACTGTACAGATCCCTGATCAGGCATCATTTGGAGTACTGCTTGTAATTCTGGAGGCCTCACCTAAGAAAGGACACAGATCATTTGGAGTCTGTGCAGAGATGGGATACTAAGATGGTACAGGGGCTCCACCATCTAACTTGTACTCCCTAGAACAAAGGTGCAACACAGGCAACATAATCTAAGTTTTTAAATACCTCAAAGGAATAAACACAGTACAGGCTCAGAGCCTCTTCCAGGAAAATATAGGTAAATGGACAAGAAACTAAATATGTGTTTAAAGCCAGACTAGATAAATACATACTTAGTGGTGCCAATTTAAGATATTACAAGTAAGGTTGAAACGCAGATGGGCCGCCTCTTCCTAGTTCCTATCACCACCTTAGTATGAATAGTAGGTCATAGCATGCCCTAGTTCCTATCGCCACCTTACTATAAACCTTAGTATGAGTAATTGGTCACAGCATGTGCCTTAAGGGAGGTAGACTCAGATCAACTTCAGGAAGTTCTTCATGGAGAGAGTGGTGGAACCCTTGAACAGCATGACTAAAGAGGTTGTAGCTGCTAAAACAAAAGAGGAGTACAAGCGAGCTTGGGACAGGCACATTGGAAACCCAAAATAAAATGGGGAGGGTAGGAAACCAGGAAGACTAGCTGGATAGCATGGTCCTCTTCTGCTGAAACATTCATATTTTCTTATGTTGATCATCAGGTTAAGAGTATTGTATATGAAGCCTCTGTTTTCTTGTTCTCTTGTCTCACTATAGTTCCAGTGATTTTTAGTTTCTTCACTATATATTTTGAACATATGAACTCAGTTCCATTCTTGTCAGTTTATATCTTGAACAAGTTGTGCCATAACATTCATTGACCCTCTCTGCCATGTCATGTGCAGGTGCACATCCATTCAGACAGTTCAAGTTAACCAAGAAGGAGATAGTAGAAATAGGGCACTGAATATACATTTTTTCAGATCTGCTTTGATAACTGGAGGGTGATGATTTTCCATGTCTTTTTTCTTGCACTTGCAGTTTCACCACATCTAGGAAAACTTTCCTGGCTGTGGTGAATCTTAGCCTAGAAGTTAAAGTAATGAGCTGTGAATGAGTTTGCTACATCCATCAGACCTGGGTTTGATTCCTGCAACCTCCACTTCCATATTGTGTGACTCTGAGCAAGTCACTTAACCACAGCATTGTGCCTGGGTTACCCCTGAAAACAGGCACTTGTGCCTAGTGGGTATTACCTGCTTGCCAAATAAAAAAAGAGAGATAATCTGTCATTTATGATGTTAATGGAGTGACTGACATTGGGGTTATTAATATGGTCCTCATGCAGTAGCTAGAGATGGCATTCTGTTCTCCTCTACAGCTTCTGACCTTGGCAAAACTTTTCTTAGGACTATGTTTATTCTGTCTGAAGAAGCCATTTTTAAGTAAAAGTCAATGATGTCTTGAGATGCCTCATCAGTAAAAATATGATAGGTCTATTAAAACATATCTGGCTTATTTTTCAGCTTTTCTATTTTAGTTATCTGTTCTTCAGCCAGGCTGAAGTGTCTACTTGCATGGCTTGTTTTTTTTTACTTTGGGGGTAGGTTTTTCTCTTCTACCTTCCAGCATTTCATGGATGTCTTCCAAAACTGAGAAATTTGAATATATTTATTCAGTCAGAATTCACAATTGGTGATTAGTGAGGAAAACATGCCATCCACAAAATGTTTGAAAATTCTGAAGTATGACATAGAGATATTTCACAGAGCTGCATCACAGTTGCCAAAGAAGTTTAAACAAATTATTTGTCACTGTCTAAGCAAATAGGGTTAGAATACTGTTGACAGTCAACATGCAGGACATTGTCATTCCATTGTATAGCTTCAGAAATCCATATAGCAGAAGCCTTTCTATTACAAGACTCTTTGGGGCATTAGCTTTAGCTCACAATAGTGCCTTAAAAGCAACTTTGCATAGCAATATAGCATTTAAAAAGCCCCACATGCTGTTCTAATAGTAAGGCTTCATCATCACAAGTAATGGTGATCATCCATGAAGAGGAGGTGGCAGAATTTCTGAATACAGGAATTCCAGAAGCTGAGGATGCCTGTTAGTTGAACACAGCACAAGTTCAGAAACTAAATTAACAAGCATTTGTCAATGCCGAATGTTGTCGCGCTGGCATTGGCCTTGGTAGTGCAGTGCGGAAACACATTTTGGACAGGATGTGAAAAATGACAGCTGTACTGTTCACAAGGTGTAAAAAAATGGCAGTGTTGAAAATGTGGCATGTAAATATTGCAAATTTGCAAAGTTACAAGGGTGCGTGGGAAATGCTCAACGCACGCTTGTAACACAGTCATTTTATGGACTTTTGGCACCAAATTTTCAACATACTGTAGGCATTTTAGCACCTCTGCTCATGTATAGTGTCACTGTCATTTCCTCAAACTGTCCCAAAAAGTGGTTTTGCACAGTGACCACGCTATTCTGTGCCGGACGTTCGAAAACACATTTCGGGTAGGATATGTAAAATGACAGATGTACTGTTCATCAAGAGGTGTGGAAAAATGCCAATGGTGAAAATCCAGAGTGAAAATATTACAAATGCATCTTACGAGTGTGCGTACAAACTGCGCAATGCATGCTCATAACATAGTCATTTTATGGAGTATCGTCACCAAATTTTCAACATAGGCATTTTAGGACCTCTGCTCATGAACAGTGTCACTGTCATTTTCGTAATCTGCCGCGAACACTGATTTCCCACAGCAACCACACTAATGTGCACGGGAAGTGCAGAAACAAATTTTGGCCAGGATGTGAAAAATGACAGCTGTACTGTTCACAAGGAGGTGTAGAGAAATGGCAATGTTGAAATCTGGTGTGAAATTATTGAGAATTTATGCGTTACGAGTGTGCATAGCAACTGCGCAATTCATGCTCGTAAAACAGCCATTTTTTTTTATTTCTTCCACCAGATTTGCAACATAGGCTTTTTGACAGCCCAACTGCCACTGTTCTTGCATTAATCGGTACCGAAAGATGATTCTGTGCAGTGACTGCGAAATCACCTTTCAGGATGAATTAACATCATAACAGTGACAGAATTCATGAATGGGGTCCCAAAAACCCCAAGTTAAAAAAATTTGTTGCAAAAATTCAAAAAAATGCCCGAGATATGCATCAAAGTTGAAAAAAACATATTTATTCCATTTTACAGCTTACAGGCATTTCCTTAGTTCGTGGTCGGTTTGAAGAATGCAGATGTGTTCCCGGTCCACCGAAGATTGTCACACCAGACTCCAGAGGTAAGTATGGGGTGAGGGGGAGTGTGGGGAGGCAGGGTGCGCAGTGGGTTGGTGCAGGGGGTAGGGAGACTATGAGGGACTGTTTTCTATTTACAGGTGTTAAAAAAAACATCACGGATGGTTTCCTTTTTTTACAGGTGTTTTTTTTTGGGGGGAGTACAGTAGCCAATGGCAGATTGGGCACCCCCATTGGCACATAGGGAGTGGGGGACAGATGCTGATGGGGATTGGGCACCCCCATCAGCAAACAACAAAAGGGTGGGTGGTGCATGAGCTGAGGAGGATTGGGCACCCCCTCAGCAACCAAAAAAGGAGAGGGGGGACACATTATGCCAATGTGGAGTGGGCTTCTCCATTAGCACATTCAAGAGGGGCAGGGTAAGCCAACCAGGGGATTGGGCACCCCCAAAGTCAGCAGTTTAGTGGCCACTGTGCCGCCATGTTTGATGCTAGGGAAGCACATAGGAAGGTCTGCGGCATGTGACGAGCTTTGCTTACATTGCAGCAGACCTTTCCTTAGATGTGCTTGCCCAGGTGGTGTGGCACCAGCATACAGGCTGATTAGGGAATGAGGGATGCACCTACTGGTGTGTGCCCTGCATTCGCCCAACAGCGACCACGCCTCCAAATCTCCACTACCACAAGATGTTGACTGCTCAAGCACACCAACTTAATGATGGGTACAGGATGAGGAAGGGGTAAACTCAAACAAATACAAATCTCAGATGCAGGCACTAAGCTGTTGCTGAATTTCTGGTAAAACCTAGATGAAGGCTTCTTCAACTGGAAGTTCTGTTCTAAGGGGTTCAGAGGTATAACTTACTAAAATGACTTTTTCCTCAAGTTCACCAAACATGAAAGGTCAATAAAATCCTTAAAATGTTTAATATGCTATGGATTGCCTTTCAGCTGATTTGATTAATTATATAGTTTGCAATGTTAGCAAGGAGAGACTGAAAGAAAGGATAGCACAAAATAAATAATTGGTGTCAGATTTTTTGGTAACCCTTGCAGTTTTCCCTTTAGCTATGCATAATTTTGAAATGACATTAGGAATAGTTCAAAGTATCTTTCTGTGGGGTTTGCTAATGTAAAGTAACGAGAATCTGGGCTACAAATGTCATGAAGAAATGTTAATGTGTCATATTTGTAATAACAGATTTTTAACATGTTGGCTGATGTTTTAATTTGTGTAACATAAAGATTGGAATAAGCAATAATATTTTCAACATTTTAAACCATTTTTAGTTAATCTTTCACAGCAATTTACATATTCTGTTAGATAAAAAAATCAGAGCATATGAACAAAAATCAGTGCTCTGTATTAATTTTCTTTAGCATTTTTTTAAATCAACGATTCAATTAGATCTTCTACAAAACTTGAGAAATTGCTACAGTATAAACCATTGCTAGAACTACTGTTTGTTCTTGGGTGATCTTAACAACTACAGTGAGCTGTTGCCATCTTAGTGCCTGATTCTATTTGCAGTACTTTTGTGTCACAGTGTGCAGTGTATAATCACCCATGTGATCATGTAGGGAGTCTTCTGCAGCTACAACCTATACCAAAGCATGTACACCACTTATCCCAACCTAACTGTGCTGTGTGCTGGGGAAGACTGTAGCTCAACATGAACAAATGCAAAGAAATACACCTGGACAAGGAACATGCAGAAGGATGTAACCACCCCCCCCCCATTGGAGGAAGGTGAGAAGAAGGATAACAGGTTCACACACTTCAGTTAATACTAACTCAGTTTGCTGCCAGATGCATGAATTCTTCATATAGAAGCAAGAAGCATATAGGTATACAAAGAAACAAAGAGACTCAGACATGGTCACTGACAGATTAAGTAAGCTTTAACCAAAGAATACTAGAGTCTGTCAAGTTTGACAATGTTTATAAGGCTTTATCTAATCCCAGGTCACGTCTGTGAATTACTTTACTGCCCCATTTGGTACTGTACTGTAATCCTCTACAATACTCAGGACAGTAGGACACACATGGTGCTAACTTTTCCCATAGTTAAACATCTACAATTGTCAGGTGGCAATCTGAACCATTCTCTAACCTATTTCTGTTCTCCAGGTAGGCATTGTGACCCCACAGCAGGATTTCCATTTGCTGACCAGGATAAATTAGGAAAAGGGTCTTGGTTTCAACAGCAGAAGTTGTTTATACAGAAACAGTCACTGGAAAATACACAATGCCATCCGGTGGTGACGGTAATACTACCATGGATAAGGATCTATAGCTCAGTGTAAGAGCCCACATAATAGACATGTAATTTTGGCTGAATGGTTAGAGTTTTTAATACTGAAACTGGAAATACTAGTTTACACCACAAGATCTGGCATTCAAACTTTAAAAGTTTATAATTCAGTTTACAGGAGATGATTCTAATGCCTGATGAAGACATTACATTTGGCAGTGAGGTAGTACAGAAATGAGTTAAAATAGTACAAAGGTGGAGGACTTGTGTAATGTGTCAGAAGTCAGTTGCAACTGACAGAAATACAAGACCTGGAATCGAAGAGATTGAGACACTCTGGTTAAGAGTGTGTAGTGAAAGAGGAGATGCAGTTAAGAGAAGAGCCATGTACAGTATGTAGGAAAGCAGTATACACAACTGCAGGAAGGCACCAAACAATAGCTGTTTTAGGCTGAACTGAGATTTGAAAGGAAATATTTTACATTTTATGAGAAAAGTGGCATTGCTTGACAAAACTGCTACTCATGTAAAATAATATCTATGGAGCTGAACATGGACACAGCCATACATGAGAAATGACAGACCACCTGAACATAAAAACAATCAGGGCCCTGAACTTCAGAATGTGATCAAGAAAAGAAACAACCAAGGAAAGTATTCTTCTGATGAGACACCCCAACTATCCAGATACGGAAGGAACAATGAATTCAAACTGCACTAGGGACTTTCTGGAATTTGTTGAGGATCTGTTTCCTAAGTATGTAGAAGTGACCACTGGCGATCATGTGGTGTGGGATGAAATCCTTAGCAACAAGAATAAGCTGGTTGAAAAATTGGAAATTGGAGAAACACTAAGAAACAGTAACTGTAACATCATCAGATTCATATTTGGAAGGAACAGATAAAAAACCCAAGGGGTTGTGATAGCATGGGTACCTTGTGAAGTCAAGCTCATGGGCATCAGTTTTCGGCAACAATGGGACCGGGGCTGGGTGAAATTAGTATGGTCCTCTTTCATGGAACTTTATGAAATCCCACAAAATGTGTGAAATTCTTTATATGATCATAACACTGCCATTCCTGCAGCTAGAGACATAATGACTAGCATGCTTACTTGTTTTAAGGAGTCTTAAGGGTATGACAAACTTCATGAAATTTGGATACTTATGGTGGCATGAAACTAATAAAGGCTCAATTTATGGCATTCTATGTTCCATTTGTTGCAAGCTTTTCTGAAAATACATATACGCCTGAAATTTGCCATGAATGCCCCATGTCAATGGGACCTAGAATCAAACAAATCTGGAAATATTTGGCTTAGTAATTTAAACATTATAGTTGAAAATACCACAAATTACTAATTAGCAAAGTTTGGTCAAAAATATGTGGAAGCACAACAGGTAATGCCCCTGGAATTCCACTCATGGAATTTAACTTTCACAAAACACATAACCCCATTGAATCCATTTACTGTAGCTATGCTGCACTATTTAAAGTGTAGCAGTTGTTTTCAGTTGTCTACTTTGTCCCACCCCCCACACACCCTGCTTTTTTCTTTGAGCTTGAAAAAATGGACTCTGAAACTGCATGTCAAAATTATTCCTTCCCTGTTTTCACATTAACCCTCCCTTAAAAAGAGAGCCCCCCTCACACTTATTTTTTTGTGCCAGATGTAGCCCTTTATGTTGCTGAAAATACTCCTTTTTGGTGCTCCAATCATTTTCTTTCCCTACCACATCTCGAGTACCTGTAGGTCCTGGGCTTCCAAGTGTATTGGACTTTCTGACCTGTCACATTTTCTGAGTGTGATTCTCAGATGGCCTTCTTTCAAGTGATAATTGTCTGCCTTTGATTAATTACTTCAGTTGGGGGTCTGCTCTTCTTGTACTACCAAGTTGTGCTGTCCCTCTTTTGGGAAACACATTCTTCTAACTTTTGTTACTTTTCATCTGTGCATTAGCTGCCTCTACTATCCTTTAGTTTAAATGGCAGAAGTTAGAAGCATGTATTCCCCAAGAGAAGAGCAGCACAGTTGGGTAGCACAAGAAGAGGAGATTCCCAGTTGGAGCAATTAATCAAAGAGGGACAATTTACTTTTCACAGTCTTTGCACAATTGCTATTTATGACACTTATTACCTATTATTGTATTGTTGTTCTTAGTGTTCCTCATTGTCTTCTTTTTGCCCTTCCCCAGTACACACCTGGAAATGAATTGTTACCAGCTCAGTACGTCTTTCCTAGTGAAATGTGTAAAATAAATAAATCAAATAAACAAATCAATCAATCAATCAAATCCCCTGGACTGTCCTTTCCGCAGACATGATTGTACCCCCTGCTTCTTGGCAGGACTGCAGTCTATCTTGGCTTGGCAATGAATTATTTTTAGCTGGCTTGTACTGCATGCAAGCAAAAATGAGAAGGCAGTATAGAGATGTGGTTTAGGGCACTGAGCTGCAAACCTGGAGACCTGGGTTTGAATCTCAAAGCCCCAACATGCATTCTGTATAACCCTGAGCAAGTCACTTAACTTTCTTGTGCTCCAATGTCACACCTGGAAACAAGTTTCGGCTTAGTGTGCTTTTCCTGATTAAACAAATTCCTCTTTCCCTTTCCAAATCAACTTATCTTCTCTAGCATTATGGTCCTGCAATGCCCCTCCAACACTCCTGCTACGATCTTGTCCACCATCACATTCCTTCAAGACTAAAGATATAGGGAAGATTTTTGAAGATTGATGCAAGGTTTGTGTCAAGCCTTGTGTCAAACGTTTGTGCCACTGTGACATTGCCAATTACTGAAACTGTACCAAATTTTAAAATCGGGGGCGCAGTTGTGACAATGTTCCAATTTACAGCAGCTTGTGGCAAACTTCCACCAGAAGCTGCATGCCACAGGTCCCAGGTATTGACACACACTAGGCCTCAGAAAGATTGTTTAACAAGCATATCACTTAAGCAAGAAAGAGAACATCCCTTTAGATTGCTGCAAGCTCAGTGTACCATAAATCTGACACACCTGAGGCCTGCAGCAGTTCTTAACATTAAAAATCCAGCCCCTTGTGCCTGCAAAACTGCTGCCAAAATAGCCTCAGTTGTAGCTAGTTGTAATGTTTGGTGTCACTCTTTTTAAATGCTAAAAATATACTAAAAATGAGTTATTAATATGTTATAGTTATGAACATATGAACATACAAAATTTGCAAGCAGATAAAGACCTAGAGGTCTATCAAGTCTGCTCGAATGTGCAGCTAGCACCCCATATTCTGCAGCTGCCACTCCCTTCCACTCTTCCCCCTTCATTAACCCTCCCCCTTGTCCTGTCCCATCCTCATTTGAAGCAGTCCACTGTTCTACTGCATACCACTTCAGCAGGTAACACATTCCACCAGCCACCACCCTCTCTGTAAAAAAGTGTCTCCTCATCTCCCTCCTGAACCTTCCTCGCTCCAGTCTCAAATCATGGCCCTGGTGGCCCTCCCCTCCCTTACTTTGAACAGCCCCTCTGTACCTGTCTTGTTTATTCCTTTCATGTATTTAAAGGTTTCAATCATGTCACCCCTGTCTCTCCTCTCTTCCAGTGAGTACATGTTCAACTCCTTCAACCTCCTCTCATATGATAAGTCCCCCAGCCCCTTGATCATCTTTGTCACTCTGCACTGCACCCCTTCCAGTAACTTAATGTCCCTCTTCAGATACGGATGCCAGTACTGCACACGCAGTACTCCAGGTGTGGTCTAATTAATGACCTATACAGTGGCAGAATCACCTCCTCCCTCCTCGAGGATATACCCCTTGCAATACAACCCAGCATTTTGTTGGCCTTTGCAGCTGCCTTCCTACATTGTGCCGAGTTGTTCATTGACCCTGTAATAAGCACACCCAGATCCTTCTCCTCCTCTGTCTGGGCTAGCTGCACTCCCCCTAGCAGGTAACTCCTCCTTGGGTTCTTCATCCCAAAATGCAGCACCTTGCACTTTTTGGCATTAAAGCCCAGTTACCAGGTGTCTGACCAGGTTTCAAGCTTTGCCAGATCATCCTGCAACCCCTGCCATCCCCTAGGTCATCCACCACCGCGCCTACCTTGGTATCATCGGCAAACAGACTGATCTTGCTCTTGATGTCCCATGATATGTCTACAGTGAATATCCTAAACAACACTGGTCCCAACACTGAGCCCTGTGGAATACCGCTAGTCATTGCCCTTGGGTGTGAGAGCTCCCCACCCACCACCACCCTCTGTTGCCTTCCCTGCAGCCAGTTTCCTACCCATCTCACCAGCTTTGCACCCACCCCTGTGCCTACTAACTTCCTTCCCAGCCTTCCATGTGGCACTGAGTTGAATCCCTTACTGAAGTCCAGATACAGGACATCCAACTCACAAGTAAGAAATGTATTTTTGCATAGCACATTCATTAAGCTCATTGCATTATTAGAGCATTTTATGGAGACTTCTTTTCTTAATCATCACTAAGTCACTTAGCCACATACTCTACTTCTCTGGTTTTCTGGCTACAAATAGAATCACACTGGCTGGACTTCAATACTGCTAGCTCCCACTCTGTCTCCATGTTGACCTCCTCCTATGTCTGTTCTTTATGTCTGTACTGCAATGGCTCTACTGACCCAAGGCTGTAAAAAGAAATATCAGCCTTTTGGAGTACATGAAAGCCAACAGCCTATGCCAATGTGCCAATGTCTCCATGGCCAAAGCTGAGAGGATTGTCACTGAACTCCAAGTCACAGGCCCCCCTTCCATTAAATGAAATTCACAATATAGCACATATCCAGTTGAAGTAAGGTTTGAGCAGGGGAAATATGTATGCAAGTGTGACATGCTGAATGCTGTATTATTTATGCCTCCAAAGACTGCCCCAGCATTAATGACAGTAATACAAGACAATTTAAAAATACTTCTTTTTTAAACTCCGGGATGTCCCTGAACCATCTTTATTGAAGCCTCACCTATCAATGAGATCTCATGGGCATCTGACATTGTTACTGGGTGGTGCTGAAGAGGAATACAAAAAATAATAAAAAGTCTGAAAATGAAGGTGCAGTAATTAATGCCCAGGATGTGCTGTCAGTGACAACTGGAATATTATAATGTCATAATCCTCAGCTTCTAAATTAATTTGGAGGTTATCTCTGTCTCAACAAGTGGTGGGTATGGGTCTTCTTAAGTAGGATGGGATAATGAATGCTGAAAAGATCTAAAGGTGGCAAAAAGACACTCGCTGATTTCCAGGAACTGAAGTATTGCATTCTACAGCAAATCAACACAGCAGTTTGACAAGAGCATATTCCTGCTAAACTGTTTGTGAACCTTGATGAAATTAGCATCAGCCTAGTACCATGTTCACAGGGGACGATGGTGAGGAATGGCACATGGCAAGCAGAGGTCACTAGCCTGGGCAAGAATATCCTTGGTCCTGGCTGTGAAATTATCTGGGCAGCTGCTACTGCCAAATAATTTCTCACGGCAAATCAACCAGCTCTTATCCTGTTCCCCCCCCCCCAACCAATTGGTAACACTTAGTATAAATAATTGGGTCACATTAGAAAATATGTTGAACTGAATTTGCAAATGTTTTTTATTTCATTGTATTTTAGAGCCATACATCACATTTAATAAAGAAAAAATGATCAAGCCAAACAATGTGTACTAATAATCTATGAACCCTTTGAAGTACATACAGCAGAGCCTGTTCTAAAAATTTTAGATCCTTTGGTATCGCACCAATGTTCATGCCACCATCATGCACAGATTTGCTGCAGCCACTTGAAGTTTCTATAAATACATTTTTTATAGATGAGCTTAACATAGATACATAGATAATGACAGCCTAAAAATAACACTGGCCCATCCAGTCTGCCCATCACACACTATTATACCCTGAGACCTTTTTGTCTATACAGGGTATTAGCCCACACTACCAATACACTAACAATACAGTTTACAAAAGAGCACACTGATGTAATTTCGAACCAGTTCAGTAAAGGTATGAAACCACGATTTTTGCTTGTGAACCTGATGATGATGAGTTTAATGATGAAGCACATGCAATGACTACTGACAGCTTTTACCAGTCTGGTGAAACTCCATGATGACTGCACACATGTTCAACCAGCCTGTAATTTGTGATGCTCATGAAAACTGCAGGATTTATTGACCCCAGAAACCATAGAAGAAGGCTATTAGTTGAACTTCTTAATTTTGTATATTTATTTAAATGTACTGTATGGTATGCACTCAATTTTAAGCTTTTAGCTTTTATTGTATAGCATGAGAAATGTACAGTATTTGATGCTGCATCTTGCAATAGTATCACAGTGATCAGGTGTTTACCATTCACTGGCTGTTGATGTATTGTACACTATAGCAAATAATTGCTGTAAGTAACTTTTTGCACTGTAGATGTCACCCACAAATACAGTGAAAATGTATTTACAGCAAATATTTTATATTCCATAATGCATTATTATATGTTGGGTTGTACAGGAGTTCACAGGTGGCATTGCACAGAAACAATGCTGAGCATGTGTTTGCCTCCACAAGCCTATCAGTCTGTGAGCTCAAGTAGTTGGCTATCAAACTGCAAAAAGAGAGGCAAATAGAAAGGGGTGCATTGTATATTATTGATGGTCATGATATTGATTAACATTAGGGTACCTGAAACTAGGTTCTACTTTACTTTTACAGTGGATCCCTCCTATGAATGCTACCTTAGTACCGTATCACCCTACCCAGACTTTTACTTTCTCTTCTGTGGCAGGTTAAGTGCATGACTGGGAAAAATGTATGCATAAGCTTCCAAAACATAATCACAAAATTCCACAAATGTCTTAAAAACTTGTAAAATTCAAATTTAATTATGGATATTATTTTGCAATTTGTAGCTGCTTATAACTTTGCCATCCTTTAAGAAATAGATTAAAATGTTGACATACGCAACCTCCTTTTAGGGTCTATAAATTTGTCAAAACTGATGACTTTGCATTTTCTAGTTTTAAAGCTAAAGGAGCTTAAAATTGGGCACTTTATTTACTTGCAAAATTTAACAATTGCCATATGTCTGACTGCTTATAGTGCAACCCCATAATCTAGAATTTGTTATACATGTCCATGTTGTGGAGGTCGTTGTGGTTTCCGCAGATGGTGAAATTTTGACTGGTATATTTAAAAGTAGACAACGTTTCTGAAATTGGAATCTTGGCAGAATTTCATGAACTTTTCATTGAAACTTCATGAAATCATAATTGTGCCTGTATTTCACCAGTGGAAATTAAATTTCACCCAGCACTGAATGGGAAACTCTTAAGTAGTACTGCAATGAAAAGTGTTTTTTAAAAAAAATAGTTTTAGCTACATGTAATAAAAATATTAGCATGCCTGTCCAATCTGCTTTTCTAGGTACCTCTTATGCTGTACATCATGAGTTTTTTTTTTATTTTCTTGATTATCACCTTTACGAGGTTTACTACAATGGTCTTTCTAAGCCAAATGTGGAGGCCATTTTTTTCTTCTTTTGTATTACAAACTGCTGAGTGCAGGAAAAAAACACATTGACCATGTGTGTATGTACATAAAACAGCTGTTTTGTGATGGTACTGGAATGCTGAAGGTTAGGTACAGTGATGTCTAACAGCTACAGTACTGAGCAGAAGCTGCTGATCCTGTACTAAGAATGTGTTTATTCTGTTTGAAGATAAGGGAAGCTGAAATAATAGCCCTAGTCATGAAAATGGTATAAATAGAGGGTCCATGAGGGGTCTCAGTTGAAGTGATAGCCCGACTGCATTTAGGGTCACTGCCATCTAGCATCCTAGGATTGGTACTGCATGTATTGTACTTTTCCTGTAACTTGGCATAGCTGTTAATAAAATATTTTATGTACTGTTCGGTGTGTCTCCTTATGATGTCATTACCATGACATTCCAAGAAGGTACAAAAATCAGAGTTTACCTATTTTATTGTTTACAGCACACTAAGCCACAATGAACTCAATTCAAAGTGTGCCATGAAGGGTGCGGAAGCAGTGGAAGAATGCTCGTAGCAACAGTACAGTTATATACAAGATATAAAGGGCATCAGCAACAAGGTATCACAATACTATTGTATATTCAGAGGATACATTTAATTTTATTTAGCTTTTGTTGACCGGGTAGGTGTACTAGCCATAAAATGACTATTTTCAGGCATGATCCGGAAGGTTACAAAAGTTAAGCAGTACAGCAAATACAACAACAAAGCAAAATGATACAAGGAGAATAATTTTCACAATGTAGAGTGCAATTACACATTACACACATCATACTAGGCTGATGTAAAGGAACAGAACAGGGTCTAATGAACAGAAAGGTATCATCTTCAGTTGCAGCAAAATACATGGTCAGATAAGTCCAAGAATTTTGTGATATTCTAAAGAGACTTTCTTGGATGGCCCTACCATGTTACTGTAGACAGGCAGGGCATTTCTTTAGAGATATCACAGATATTCCAGGAAATAGAACATAAACATAGAAAGTGATGGCAGAAGGGGACCACAAGGTCCACCTAGTCTGTGCAAGAACCTACCTGGTGCTATTCTCCCTCCCCTCCTTTGCTTTCTGTATGCTACCTTTATGTCTATCCCATACATTCTTGAACTCGCTTTCCATTTTGGTCCCAACTACTTCCTTGGGTAGGATACTCCATGGGTCCACCATACTCTATGTAAATAAGAACATCCCTGTATTACTCCTGAACCTCCCTCCCTTCAGCCTGATGTCATGTCCTCTCATTCTCCCACTCTATTTCAATTGGAAAAGCTCCTGAACATTAACCTTATTTATATCCCTCATATATTTAAAAGTCTCAGTCCTGTACCCCTCTCCCTCCTCTGTTCCAAGGAGTACATGTTGAGTTCCCTCAGCCTGTCCTGGTATGCCATATGGTGCAGTCCCTGAATCATTTTTGTGGCCTTCCTCTGCACCATCTCAATTCTGTTTATGTCTGTTTTGAGGTGCAGTCTCCAATACTGTATACAGTACTCCAAGTGGGGGTATACCAGCACCCTATAGAGTGGTAACACCACCTAACTTCTGTCACTCATGATTCTCCTCCCAGTGCAGCCCAGCATGCCACTTGCCTTTAGTGCCACCTTTTCACACTGTTTAGCCACTTTCAAGTCTTCTAATATAATGACCCTTAGGTCCCTCTCCTGGCTGGTGGAGGCTAGCTTTTCTCCTACCAAGTAGTAATCCTCTTTGGGATTGTTTCTAAGTGCATGACTTTGCACTTTTTGGCATTGAATTTCAGCTGTCATTTCCCTCCATTCTTCCAGTTTCTTCAAGTCTGAAGTCATACTCTTCACACCCTCGGGGAGTCCACTCTGTTGTAAGTCTTGGTGTCATCAGCAAATAGACACACTTTACCTCCTAGCCCATTTGCAATGTCTGCTATGAACACATTGAAGAGTAGGGGACCCAGTACTGAACCCTGTGGTACCCGGCTGGTCACCTTCATCTCAGCTGAAAATGCCCCATTTACCTGAACCCTTTGTGTTCTTCCTCTCAGCCAGCTACTCACCCACTCAACCACCTCCCTGCCCACACCATGAGGTCCAGCTTCCTTACCAGCCTTCTGTGTGGAACAGAGTCAAAGGCTTTGCTAATGTTCAGATATATGACATCTACCACCACTCCCTGATCTATTGTCCTTATAACACAATTGAAGAAGTTGACCAGGTTAGTTTGGCAAGACCTTCCTGCCATAAACCCATGCTGTTGTGGATCGTGCTGACCATTGGATTCCAGATACATTATGATTCTCTGATTGAGTAGTGTCTCCATCAACTTCCCTACCACCAACTTGAGGCTTACTGGACAGTATTGCCATCCTCCCTGCTTTGTCTAGGGAGACCACTGTTGCCCTTTTCCAGTCCTCTGGTACAGTTCCAATCTCTAGTGATTTGGTCAATAGTTCTGCTAGGGGTGCTGCTAGTACACTCCCCATTTCCCTGAGAACTCTAGGGTGACTCCCATCCAGTCCCATGACCATGTCCACCTTTAGTTTATTGAAAAGCTTCCAAGAGTTGAGCCTCTGTGAAGGGGCTTGTGTCAACTCCTGGTCCCTGGGTGTTGCTACTATGCAGGCTTCTCATCCCCTGCATTCTCTTTGGTGAACACAGAACAGAAGAACTGGTTTAAGACTTCAGCTTTCTCACAATCTTTTACAACCAGTTTTTCTCCAGTATCTGCTAGTCTAACTATCCCCCCCCCCCCGGTTTTCCTCTTTTTCCTTATGTACATAAGGAAGGCTTTATCTCCCTCCTTTACCCCCTGCACAATCCTCAGTTCAGTCAAGCTTCCTTATTGCCTTACCAGCTTCCTTCTGTGGTACCTTATAGGTTTCCTTATCCTCAACTTTCATTGACACCCAAAACTTTGTGTATGCCTTATTTTTCTCCCTTACTATTGCAGCCACCTCCCCTGCAGAACCAGATGGGTTTCCTTCTCTTATTTGCTTGCTCACCCTTCTCATGAACTCTTTGGTTACCTCTGTGATAGCTCCTTTGAGACATTCACACATTTCATCTACTCCTTTCTCTTCCCTGTATCTAAGACTCTCTATCAGGCTATCTCTCATCTTCCAAAACTCTGCTTTTCTGAAATCTAAAACCCTACTCTAGGAATGATTAATATCTTCACTAGTGTTTACTTTAAATCCCACCATGTGGTGGTCACTATTTCCTAAGTGGCACCCCACCTCTACCTCCTTTACCCTGTCACTGTTAGTTAAAACCAAGTCCAGGACAACTTCACCTCTGGTAGGAGTTTTCACAAGCCACCTCAGCCCTGTACCATGCAAGGCCATTACAAAGTCCCTTCCTTTTGATGAAGATGCTGTACAAGATTTTCAGTTTATGTCTGGCAAGTTAAAATCCCCTACTATTATTATCTCAACCTTGTCTGTCATTTTGTGGAATGTCTCCATCATTTTCTTGTCCCCAATATCCCCTTGTGATGGAGGCCTATAGATGACTCCTATCCTAATGGCTGCCCTGATCCTATCTCAGCTGTTACCCATGTTGCTTCTGACTCATCCAGGATCCCCTGAATCTCTGTAGCTCTGATTTCCTCCCAGACATATAATGCTGCCCTACCCCCTTTGCAACTTTTTCTGCCCCGTCTGTACAGGTGGTAGCCTGGGATAGCAATGTCCCAGCCATGGTTATCTGTGAACCAGGTTTCCATCACGGCCACTAAGTTGAGTTTGGCATCTGCCATGGTGGCCATGAGGTCAGGGATTTTGTTTGCCAGTCTTCTGGTGTTTATTTTCATTGCCCTCAATGTTCTACCCCATTCCTAGCAATGGTGGTTTTCCTTTTGTTTTGTCATGCCTCTTTAGTACCCTTACTGGATCTCCTTTGCTCTGCACCTGTGGTTTTGTACAAAAGATTTATGGGATATTTCAGTCTGCACTTGTGGTTCTGGATGAAAGGTTCTGTTGGAAAGGTTTTCACCCTCGTTTGTGCCCCTGCCAGAACTCCTTGAATCTGTACCTGTGGTTTCAGATGAAAAATGTTTTTTTAACTCTGTTTATTTATTTTTTTAACTCTATTTCTGTGTGCCCTCCCTGAGGGAACTCTCTCTGGCATCCTCTACCTCCAGTTTCTACCTCCCACCTGAGACCTTTCTCCTTCACCCTTGTTCTGACCCAACACATCCCCCAGATCTCAGCCCCTGGGAGGGCAGACCTATCCACCCAGGGTGCTCTGTCTTTACTATAGAGTGCCAGGCTGAGTGAGTCAGGCTGAAGAGGAGAGGAGAGCACCAAACCACATGGTCTGGGGCAGAGGTGCCTTTGCCTATCTCTGAGGTGGGGGATTTTTCTACTTGATTCCCCCCCAAATGTGGGACATGCAATGTCATCCAGCCCACTACATGAGCTCTCCCACCCATGTCCAGAAAATGGCTGCCCAATGTTCCCCTTGTTACGTGGTCTCTGCATATGTAGTGCACCCAGTCTCCACTGGGTGCTGCTAACTGTACAAGACATCCTCTCTTCCCTCCCAGAAGAGAAGAGCTGTCCTACAGATGCTCCATCCTCCCCTCTCTGGCTGACCTCTGGTGTCCCAAGCTTGTTCTCGAACCCGGGTTGCCTGCATGGAGCGAGGTGTGCTGCCCAGTACCTCAAACCTCAGCACCACCAGGCCAGCAAAAAATGTTGAAGAGTTTTTGCCACAGGTATTACAAAATAGTTTTCCCTAATTTGTATGGTATTATCATGCTTTGGAGTAGTTACCCTTTCATTTACTACTGTCAGGGGGGTAGTGATCTTCTTACCCTTCACCTTGGTAAGAGTCATCACCAACTCCCCAGCCTTCAGTTTAAATGGACCACATACACATCACATTTTTGACCAAGCATCCTCACCCCCTTCCTTTATCAGGTGGAGGCCATTGTACTGAAAGAAGCCCCTCTCTCAGAAGGATTGCCAATTGCTGATGAGACAGTAGCTGTTTTCCTGGCACCATTCCCTCAGCCATAAGTTAAACTCAGGTATGTCCTCCTCTCTGATCCTCTTGGTGCGTCTTCCCAACCCCCCAAGACTGGAAGCACCTCTGAGAATGCCAGTGTGGATGAAAGAGATTATATTCTGTTAGCAAGTTGTGCAATGTGTTCTTTTGTCTCTGCAAATGACTGATTGGATAAATCATTTGTCCCTAGGTGAATGACTATGTGTTTTGTTCCATCCTCCCTTTGCATAGTCTGTTCAATCGGTTTGTGTCCCTTTTTGAAGATGCTCCTTGGGGACATTTGACAATAACCCTGGTACTGCTGTTTGAATTTATGTGGGATTCCACTCTGCAGATCATGACATTTCCCACTATGATGTTTTCTTTTGTCCCTGTTGCCATTGTTTTCTTTATCCTTTTTGATCATGATTGGCTGTTCCCTAGAAGCACCACAATTCCCAGTGACTGGTTCCATCACCAGTGGTGCATGTCTGTTATTTATATGCATGTTGTTTTCAGATGTTCATGTTTTAGTTCTTGCCACATGGCTTCACCTCCCCCTCCTGACCACCTGCCAACCCTCCAATTCTGGATCCTGCCTAGGACCAGTGCTGACATCTGTGTGCCATTGGGTCAGAGATGGGATGAGCAGGTGCCTGTAGCTTGCAATTCAATCTGGAGCTTATGTATTGTGGGCCATGCTTCCCTAAGCTGGGCTCTAAGGTTGGCTATAGCCCAGCAAGCCTGACATTGACCCAGGCCATGGATGGCTGTCCTGACAATTTTTTTTTCATTTTTTATTTTAGTCTTTGGTAACCAGTAAGGCCCACTAAGCACAAGTGCTTGTTTTCAGGGGTGACCTGGGAGCACTGGGCAGTTAAGTGACTTGCTCAGAGTCACATAGTATGTAAGTGCAGGTTGTGAGAATCAAACTCAGGTCTGGTCTACTGGATGTACCAAGCTCATTCATACCTCATTCCTCTAACCTCTAGACTATTCTGCCAGCCCCAGAATAGGGCCTCACATTTTCCACAAGTGACAATCTCCATTGCTACTAGAATGTTTTAGGTTGGAGAGGTCGGAGCAGATCCACCTGGGTGACTTCTAGAGAGTAAAAATAATATTTATCCTCCTGTTGTGGTTTTAGAGCATCTGTTTCAAGGAAAATATGGAAGCAAAGATTAGAACAGTTTGGACAAAACAAAAACAAAGATTTATTTTTTAGCCTTAATTATGTGGAGACTCCCAGCTGAGCAATGTATGAATGAAAGTCAGTGAAGATCTATTTTTTTTCTGATACAGATGTGACAGCCAGGATGCAATGCAGAAATGCTGCAGAATAGTGTACTGTAGGAGCCATTGTAAGTCACTGGCAATTAAGCCCTTTTGTCATGCAGGATTTTGTGGCATGTCATTACTGCAAGTTACTGCACTTCATTGTGGCTGACTCCACTGTATGTGCAGTAAGTCCTGCCCTTTCTTACTTCTGCAGGAAGGATATTAGGGGGTCAAGAGCTATATTATATGATGAGCATGGGGTGGGTGGGAATGGGGAGGGTGGATGGGTACTTCCTCTGCAGAAAATCAGTAGAGGTACCTGTAGAGAAAAACAATCAGCCTTTGGCAGTGACTCCAACAAACACCACCAACCACAGCACACTCAGATGAAAGTAAAGGTAACCTGACCTTTCTAATCTTCCTTCTCTTGGAAGGTACTAATCCTTTGTCAGCTCCACCACCCAGTTACACATCTAATCCCTGGAAAAGCTGTGGAAGAAAAGCAATTAGCTCAAAAACCAGTAAGCACAACCTGTAAGCACAAAATAAAATTGTAGCAAAACAGTAACTCTGCTTAATCTAAAGAGCGAACTAACTATAAAACTTGTAAGCACAAAATAGCAAAAAACTGGCCCAGTGGTGCTGAGGGATGAGGCACTGGATAACTTACCTCATGGCACGCTGGTGACCCAGGTTCGGGAACAAGTCCAGGCCATCGGAAGTTGGTGGGGTGGAGGGGGACCAGGAAGGAGCTGCTGACAGCAAGCTCTCCTCTCCGGAGAGGTGTAAGGGGCTTCCTCTGGCTGATGGCTGCCACCTGGTGAAGGCTGGGGGCAACACAGACTAGGAGGAACCAGGCACTAGGCCTGTGGTAGGAGGAAAGGGACTATTACCATATACATGGGACTAATGCCTGCCTCCACACACATGCATACCCACTCCTGGGGCTCCTGGGGTAAAAACAGAGGAAAAAGCCAGCAGCAGGCTGGTGACGTACTTGCCACAGGCTCTGCTCCCAGGCTGGGTATAAGGTAAGCCCCTGTAATTCTGGGTGATGGGGCTGGGGGGTCAGTGAGATGGGGGTTGTCCAGGAGGCGACAATAAATGTTAAATTATAAAAAACAAAACAGTAAGAAAACCTGTAAAGCACAAAACAAAATAGTAAGAAGACAGTAACTCTGTTGAGCCAAAAGAAGCCTTAATGTTTCTTCTTTCTCTGTTAATGTTGCTCCTTGCTCTGTCTTTTCAAACAAACCTATAATAAAAAAGTTCAGGAAAAGCTAGGTGCTTTTTGTCAGCAAACCTTAGTCTTCCATATCTGACCATATATTTGCTACAACTGTATAGGAGTTTTTAGGAAAACTTTGTGACCTGTGGTAGCCCTGTGGTGACACAACAGGCATTTAAACTGAATGATAAAGCTGAATTCACTGACCTTATATAGAAGAGTTACAGAAGTTCCAACTGTGGTTCATACTGCATTTTGTCAGGAAGCTGGAGGTGTAATACCCATTCTTGTTCCCAACCTTGAACCCTTACTTCAATGGTTCCCTCCTTTTGAGAATCTACTTGTCCAGTCTATTTTTAAATATTGTCTTATTTTCATTGACAATTATGTTCAAAGGTATGTTGTTCCACAGTCCACCCACTCTTTTGAGGAAAAATACCTTCTGTTGTTTGTATTAAACTTAAACATATTCAATTGCAGTGGATGCCCCCTGGTCTCCACTGCATTATGTTTGAATGCAAATCCCATTTCTACAAATAGGTATGTGTCATTAACAACATCCCACAGAAACAACAGATCTCCTTTCTGTTGTCACTGTTCTAAGGACATAAGATTTAGTGTCATCAGTCTAATTTGATATTCCTTGTTATTAAGCCCCTTTATTTGTTTGGTGAATTTTCTCTGGACTCTTTCTAAATTGTGTATGTCAGTTTTTTATAATGGGACCAGAATTGGGAACAATAGTTAACATGTGGCCTTACATATGCTCGGTACAATCAGAGAAGGACCCAAGGATCCCTAGAGACAATGTTCTTCCTTATAGTCCATAGGATCTTATTTGCCCTGCCTATGACTGTATTTGTCTTTTTGGAGAATTTTAAGTCCTCAGTTATTAGCAGTGGTGCAAGTGGTAGGCAAGAAGTACAGGAACTCAGGCATTGGCAAATATGAAATGCAGAATGAAGATCCTCAATCTGAAGAATAGCTGTGTTGTGACACAGCACAGCTATCTGTTTAGACACTAATAGATTCAGTTAGAGATACTGAAGTATTTCCAGTAAAACAGCATTGTTGTACAAGTCAAATGTTATTATGGAAACCCTGATTTCAGGTCACAGGCCCAGAAACTGTCATTATGTTGCTGGTTTAAGAATTTCAGTCCCAGTGCCAGTGGGAAGAAGTACTGGAACTCCGTTCCTGCTGCGAAAAAGGTACAGGAACTGAGTTCCTGTGCATTCCTGTTCACTTTCATCACTGGTTATTAGTATTTGTTCTCCACTGTTGTTTCTGCCAGTATTCTATCACCAAGACAGTATTGATGTCTGTTGTTTTTTGGTCCTAAATGCATGACTTTGCACTTATCAATGTTCAAGGCCATACCCCAAGTTCTTGTCCATTCTGTAATGATGTCAAGATTTTTATGAATAGACATAGTGTTTTCAAGTGTACTACAAACACCTCCTAATTTTAGATCATCAGCAAACTTTATGTTGTTGTTTAATATTTTGTCGTTAAGATCTGCTACAAAAACTTAGAATATATAAGGTCCCAGCACTACCCCTATGGGACTTCACTGGTTACTCCAGTTGTTGCCAGGCAGTGCCCATTTATAGTGACCCTCTGTGTTCTGCCATCCAGCCAGTTGTGTATCCACTGTATAAATTTACCATTAACATTTCTGTGTCAGTTTTATAATAATGTGGTTGTGGGGAACCCTGTCAAAAACTTTACGGAAATCTATATAACATTTCTGACATCTATGGTGTTTTTTGGCAAGATGTTTACTAACATCTTCATAGAAAAAGAACAGGTTAGTCAGACAGGATCTTTTTTTTATGAACCCATGCTGAAAGCTGTCAATATTACCAAGTATTTTTTCAACCAATCTTTTATTATCACTTCCAGTATTTTCTCTACTAAGGATGTCAGGATTATTGTTCTATAGTTTTCTATCTTTGTTTTTTCTCCCTTTTTAAAAATGGGACTTATTGAAAGTATGGCAGCTTGTTGGAGAAGGTTGCTTGTTCTACAGTTTTAGTATATCTTGGATGTTAGAAGCACCTTGTTTTGGAGCTTTGAGTGGATATACTGAGGTTTGAGCAAGAAGTAGAAGGGTTGATACACATTTAGGCATATTGGCTACAAAATGTTTATTAAAGAAGCTCATTGTGTGTTAAATTAGCTGAGACTCTGAAGAAAGCCCTCAAGTATAAAACAGAGGTCACAGTGGTAGGTTCTGGGATTGCAGTTCAGTGCATACCTGCAGGATACAGCACCACAGACTATGCTGGTATATTCAAAGCCTATGTCTAGATGCAGATTTCTATTGAGCAACTTTGAGCCCACAGTAGGCAAAATTGCCCCAGGTACAATTTTCAAAGCTAGGACAAAGCTACATCCAGTTTTTAAAATGCTGACTTAGTTATGTCCAGTTTGCAAAGTTCAGATATAAATGCACTATCGCTGATAGTGTACAGTATAGTGTACATGCTCATTAATTGACAACTGTCAAGCTGTCAGTCAATGACCATGTACACTCTACTGTATGCCCTCAGTGACAGTTCAGTCATTGGCTGGCTGTGGAGGTGACAGGAGGGCTGTGCTGGTCACCAGCTTGGGGTTTGGGATGGGGGAGAGTGTGGTGTTGGGACAGTGCCTGCCAGCGTGGGGGGCTGGGGGTCCACTAGACTACCAACAAAGCGTTTTATTTACAGTACAGGAATCGGGGCATGGGGGGGGCTCCACTAGACCACTAGGGATTTTCTACTTTGTTAAAACTGAAGATCAGGGCTGGGGTGGGACACAAGACCATGAGGGTTATTTTAAATATTTTAACAGGAGATCAGGACTTAGGGGGGGCCACTAGACTACAAGGGATATTTTCAATATTATTACAGAATATCAGGGCTTTGGGGGGGTTGCTAGACTATTATGGTTATTTTAAATATTTTAACTAGAGATTGGGGCTTGGGGGTGTTAGACTACCAGGGATATTTTCAATATTATAACGGGAGATTGGGGCTGGGGGGGTGCTAGTCTGCTAGACCACCATGGAGTTCTTGGTGACATTGTCGCACAGCTGCCCACAGCATGTGGCAACCTGTCCAAGTGTGCCCTCAGTTTGGCACAGTGCCAAGGTTGCTACAAGCTGTGGGACTTTTCATCTGGGACCCTGCCCAATAGAGAATTGGGAGCAGGGTACATGGCACACTGGTGATCAGTGCAAGCCACCTTTGGTAGAGCATGTGCCAACTTTTGAGAATCAGGGCCTATATGTCTAAGAGCAGCCCTTCAGAATAAATAAGGATGAAAGTACAAGAGGACACACAACGTCACTAAAATTGAATGAAGAGAAATGATAAGAAGAACCTAAAGACTTCACAGAATATGTGCTGGACAACTGGAATAAACTTCTAGAGCAGATGCTACTGTATCAACTGACACAGTTGTTGCAATAGACATGGACAGATATTTACAGATATTTTGTAGTATTCCTGAAGAGGTTCTCTCTGGTGGTCCTATAGTGGTATTGCAGACAGGCAGGGAATTTTTCTAGCTAGAGCTCACAGAAATTTCAGAAAATACTGTATCTGACTAAATCAACTGCTGCAACTATACTGTAACAATCTTCAGGCTAAGACTCAGCAAGTACTTTGAAGAAAAAGGGTTCAGGAGGCATTTCCACGCAGCAAATGGGAAAGAAGTACCTACTGGACTACTGGTCTACTTTCCTCCCTAAAGTTATGCACACTGTATATTTGTGCTGTATGTATTTATGCGGCTTTTTGCAAGGAGGAGAATAAGTTGGAAGATATTAAAGCATGTTCTAACAATAAACAATGCTTCTTAAGTTTTGTTATAAAATGTGTCAGAAATGTCCTGCTCCTGAGCCAGAAAGGTAGAGCCCATGGAATAGCTCAAGGCACTAAATGTGTACTCGCTGGAGGCCAGATGAGAGATGGGAGATATGATAGAGACCTTTGAGTCCCTAAAAGGAATGAACAAGGTAAACTATGAGGAACTATTTCACAGGAATAGCAAATCAAAGACAAGGGGACATGAGTGGAAGCTGGGGGAGAATTCAGGAGGGATGTAAGGAGGTTTTATTTTACAGAGACAGTGGTAGAGCCATGGAACAGTCTTTTAGCTAAGGAGGTAGGCACCAAAACCATTTATGGTCTCAGGCATGCTGGGATAGAGTTAAGGGCTTACAGATTATTCAGGGAAGTAGCTGTAAGGCAGGTAAAATGTGAGCAGAAAGTGTGGACACAAACCCATATAAATGGTAGGTCTTGGGGAAGGAGATGGCATTAAATGCACACTAGATGGACCCATGGTATTTTTCTACCATCATTAAATATGTTTTTGTGACTAGTTAAGCAAGTTCTAAGACCCATGTGTTACTCCCCCAGAAAAGCATGGACTGGGACAAGTTAAGGCAGTGGTGTTTAGAATATGGACATATAGGGCTCTGCAGAATGTTGAAATTCCAACTGAACAGAACCGTATGGAATTTCAGAAAATTCTGTTGAATTCTGTTGGTAGCAGACCTCCAACATATTGCATGCAAAATGGTTTTCACAGATTAATAATCCACAGTTTACATAAACTGCAGATTCTTTTTATGAACATACAAGCATACAGAAGATCAACAGATGAAATCCTGAAGGTCTATCAAGTCTGCTTAATGTGGAGCTCATACCTGTATGCAAGATGTTGCTCTACACCTTAGCCACCCTAACCTTCCCCTTGAATCCATCCCACTCTCTTTTAAACCCCCAGCTGTACTGTGATTTTATATCCCCTCTGGCAGTGCACTCCTCTTACCACCATGCTTTCAGTGAAGAAGAGTCTTCTGGCCTCCTTCCTGTAATCCCCCCACACTAATTTGTAGTTGTGTCTTCTGGAGTTTCTGTGCTCACTTTTGTGGAAAATATCTCCTATGTTAAAGAGCTATTAATGTCTCAAAGAAAACTTTAAAAAACATTATAATTAGGTACAATTCTGCTTGTATTCCATTTATATTTTATATATTTCTCCTCCCCATAATTTATTACTAAGGAAATGTGGGTAAATATATGATCTTTATCCCTTAGAGTTCATTTTAAGTTCATCTACATCTATATCTTACTCCCTACTTCAAGTCATTATCATCTGTTGCCATGGGAGTAACTGTGATGTCACAAGCACTGCATTATGATCTCCGGTAAGGAGAAAGTATCAGGAATAGATGAACTCTTCAGGACCAAAGATCTTGTTTTATGCAGATAACCTAAGTAATAAATAATGGGGAGGAGGAATACAGAACTAATGAGAAATACAAGCTGGACTGTGTTTAAACATGATTTGTTAAAGTTCTCCTGAATGTGTCACCTGCTCTTTAACCTCGTTAATGCTTTTAAGGCACATGAAGGTCTCAATCAATTCCTCCCTCTTCACTCCTCCAATGAACACATGTTCAGGTTCACCAGCCTTTGTTCATTCAGGATATCCTGCTGCCCCTGAATCATCTTGGTAGCCTTTCATTTTACAGTCTCCCTCTGGTTTATGTTTTTGTTAAGGAATGGACTCCAGTACTGCACAGTACTCCAGCTACAGATGTACTATGGACCTGTACAGGAAGTGATGGAAATTGGGGAAGCTCAAAGGAACTCATTTCCAGGAGTAAACTTAAAAGTTGGACAGTTTCAGGAGCAAAATATGGAAGGATTATTCATCTGCAAAATGTACAACTATAGCTGTAGAAAACAGAACAAATGAAGTGTGAAAATACTACATACAATGAGGAAATCTGCCCCAGGCCTCTGCCAGGGATTTTTGATCCTTTGTAAAAGGTGGTGGGTTCTTCAGTGAATTTATTTCACTTCCAGAACTGTGTATAGGGGAAGATTTACCTCTTTCCTCCTGCTAGATGACCACCTTGATATGCATCCAAGCATCCTGTTCACCTTCCTTGCTGTCTTGTTGCACTGTGTTGATGGTTTCAGATCATTTGTAATTTCTCCTACAAGACTGTACCCTTCATCCCCCTGGGATTGTACTCATTTCTGGGGTTCTTACACCCTATGTGAATTACCTTGTATTTGTGTTATCATTAAACCCCAATTGCCAGATTCCAGACCCTTTTTCAAACCTTGTTAAGTGCTCCCTTAGATCCCTTATGCCCTCCTTGGTGTCCACCCTCCCACGGAGCTTGGTGTCATCCACAAAAAGAGGTAGCTTGCCTTTAATGTTGTCCCCAGTGTCATTGATGAACACATTGAACAGTACTGGACCCATCACTGATCCTGTGAGACCCCACCACTAACTTCTGTAATCCTGAAATGCTCCCTTCCTACCATCATCTGCTGTGTTCTATCCCCCAGCCAGTTTGCCACCTACTTGCTTAGAATCTTCTGTCCACATAACTGCCAGTTTTTTGATAAACCTCTTTTTGGGGACTGAGTCACAGGCCTTGTTGAATTCCAGGCATAGTGTGTCCACCTCTTGACCTTTATCTACTGCCCAATTGACCCAGTTGAAGAAGCTGATTAAATTTGTTTGGCATGACTTCCTTGCCATGAACCCATGTGGTAACCCATTGGTGAGGCACTGTGACTAGGGCACCAGAATGTGGGCATCAACATGAGGGTTTATGACATTCAGGCGATAGGTATTTTTGACCATCTGCTAATAGTGTCAGCATTCTTGTGTGGTCATGTTCTCCCCCACAATTTGTGCCAGCTCGGAAGTGTTTATATAAATGTCCAGGGGTGCGGGGGGGGCAGATCCCCCATGGGAAATTACTGTGAGACCGGAAGGGGGTGATTGCAACCTGAGGTGTGCAATCTGGATTGGGAGTGATTCAACTGCCTGTCACACATCTTGCTGGCATCCTTTTGCATGCTCTCTTTTTTTATGGAGCACAGGTTCTTGGATCACCAGCATAGGTGAACCATCCCATGCTGCCTGTAATCCTGGAGCCTGTTTACCTCAAGGAACTCAACAACCTTTCCTTTAGGATGGTTTCCATCAGCTTGCCAAAAATGTATGTCAAGCTGACTGGCCTTTTGTTCCCCAGTTTGATCATAGGTTAACTCTTAAGCAGGGGCCCCACATATGCAGTCCTCCAATCTAATGGAACCACCCCTCTCCCTCTTTTCCTCCACCCACCCGCCCCTTTCTCAGCTTCACTATTTCCTCTTTTCTCATTTTTTTTTCCCTCCTGGATGTATTGAAAGAAGGTCTTGTCACCATTTTAGACTGCCTCAGCTATTCTTGGTTCCATCTCTGCCTTGGCTTGGATTGCCTTGCAAACATGCAATTTTATTTTGGCTGCCCTGTATATTTTGCCCTGTCCTGTTCCTTCTGGAGCTTCTTGTATTTCCTATAAGAAGCCAATTCTTCCCTCACTGCTTTGTCCACTCTTCTGTAAATCACAGCAGCTTTCCCCTCTTTTATCCTTCTGCTTAAGGCAGGTTGTGGGGACTGCCTAGATGACCTCCCTAAATACTGACTTTATATCCTCCACACCCATATTCTTCCTTACTTCTCTTAATCTGTCCCATACTGTCATCCCTATGGATATGAAATCCACCCTTTTGATGTCAAGATGTTATGCTTATCACTTCATATCTAGTGTCCACCATAAACCATGCAGACTAGTGGTAGGGGCCCAGTGATCATGATGCTTTTGACATCATCACTATGTGTCAGAACATGGTCCAGGATGGACCAATACCTTGTCAGCTCCATTACCCAATGTGTTAGAAAGCCAACCTGAAATGCATCTAGGATTGCTTGAACCTTGCTGCTGTTGGCATGTTGGATGGTCCAATCCACATCTGGCATGTTAAAGTTTCCAACTGTTACCATTTCTCCCTTCTCTAGAATGTTTCTTATCTCAGCCACCAGCTTCTGTCTGTGATTTTGTTCTGGCTTGGTGGTGAGTACTATACCCCTGTCTGTGGTTTTGTGGTGACTTAGTATTCAGTACTATACCGCTACTCTTGTTGTCTTCCCCGCTCCTGACTGTGGATGAACCCATATTTTCTCTCTACCCTTCCACCATGCCCTCACTAGTGACCTTTGCCCTCCCCTAACATAGATTGCCACCTTCTATTCCTACCCTGTTTTCTGTCCTTCCTATAGTGGGTGTATACAGGAAAGGGCAGATCCCAGTTATGGTCTGTGGTTGCCTAGGTCACGGTGATTACCACCAAATCTGCTAGTCCCTCCCTCATTATGAACTAGAGGTTGTCCATTTGTTCCACATACTCCTATCATTCATGGATATCACTCCAGGTTGTTTGTGCAATCTGCAGAAAAATATTCTTTGTTTCACATGACCCATGGAAAATTATTTGATGGTTTACATAGAAAACCTTTTTGAAATTCTGTTAAATTTAAAATAAAATTCTAATAAGCATTGTGCAAACAGACTTGCCATTCTCCATAATTCTACATTCTTAACAGCACTACAGAGTCACACATGGAATGGATAACCCAGTTCACTCACTCTTGATTGCCATCACAATCATGGCTACCACTTTCACTCAACAAAAACCTTCAGCAATGCCTTAAAGACTTAAACACCCTTAATTAAATAAAAACCAATAAACATTCTTTCCTCATGCTTCGTTCCTTACACACATTAACAAATTAAAAACAATTGAAGTATTGCTCACTGATTTAATTCCTGACATTTCTTTGGTGATCATGGAAAATCCCTGCCATATCCTTAACAGCTTTACAATGAAAGCTCTGCTGCTTGCCCAGACATAGAAACAATTTAATAGCTGGCTTCATACAAGGCCTTTTGTTGTGTTGGAGTGAGATTAACATTTTGCAGTGGAATTCTGCAGAACTTTAAATTCTTGTAGTCAATATTCTGTTTATTTAGTGTTTAGAAAGACAGGTGACTGACAGCAGTACATGGACTACAGTTTACCACTGTAGTTACTTTTAACCAATCTTTTTTAAATTGTCCCCCCATTAACCCATGTTATATGTGCAATAAGACACTCCAGGTCACTGGTTTTCTGTGGTAAATGCCCTTCTAAGTGTTAAGGACAGATGTGCAGGATTCACAAAACACTTTCAAAGTGAAAAAAATGTGCAAGTCCCCAACATTTGTGCAGTTGCGGAAAAAGGGGTAATTGCACCGCATCATGTACACAAAACATCTACAGCTGCTAAAAAAATGCACTGCAGACTGTGGCAAAAAATGCATTTGCAGAAATTCCTGCTCAAAAAATGGCATTGAAATATTTGGCATATCCCCTTAAAGGCTATTATCAGCCACTGTTTTCCCGCAGTTATAAAAAAAATTGTTGCATACATGCTGCACCAAGGAGAGTGAGACACAACTCACCATGAGCAAAATTCAGTATATTAATGATTGGGAAACAATCATAGTGGGGGTTCAGGCACCCAGCAACAGCAAACCTGTGGGTTGTATAGTACTGGCAGTTGTTATAACAAACATACCACACATTGAAATTGACAGTCAAAAAACCACAACCACATAACCCAGTGTAGCCTACAAAGGAGTCCAACAGGCAGTACAGGCAGAGATGGTAACAGCCAAATGTATGAGCTACAGACACAGGCAAAAGATAAACCTCAGCAAGAGACAAAACCAATTGCTACAAACTGCCACTGGGTGCAAGGTCCTGCTTGTACAGGTGGTGCTACTGTGGTCCCAGTTGTGGGACTGGTTGCTGGTCTCACAGTCTCCTGCTCCAGCAAATATTTAACACCTGTTGTTCCATCTGCTGGGTTCATTTATAACATCAATGGATCTGCACATGCTCATTTTCTGCACTTGTGGAATTTTGGAACTTGCCTGTTTCACAATTTTCCGCACCTGCGGAAACCTCAACTGTGAATATACCGCACTTCTGTTTCCACAGTTTTGAAAGCAATTTTTCCATAAGTGTGGATTTTTTAGCTCTCTTTGTGAATCTAGCCCACTCAGTTCAATTGCCTTATGCCTAGCTATGAACCTGGGGTTGCATTAACCCAAGATAACCAACACCCTCCTGTGTCTTACTGCTTACTTAAATCTATGAGTTTTACTACCATATGTTTTGTCATGTTGTCTGCCTTACAAATACAGTTTACTATTAATACTGACTATCTCTATCATTCTTGAGCATTCTGTGACATCTGTTCCGTTGTTCTGCAGAAGGACAAACACAGAATGTTAGTAATGACATTATAAAGTGCCCAGGAAAAAACAGCACAAAACAGAAAAGAGTACAAAACAGACACAGTAAGAGAAAGACAAAGAACTTCTTTAACAAAAAAATAACATACATGCATGGTAGAAAAGTATGTAAAAGTGAAGTAACAAGGGGTATTTAAAAGCACACAAAATTGAAGTTTGTTTCTGATTACCTGTAATATGTATAATGAGAATAAATTGCATGTCATTTTGAAAATAAGTAAATAACATTGAATCTATTATTTCTAGTTCAGGATGAGCAGAAAACTGATTTATAGTTTCCTTTATGTTTAGGAACCTGTTTGAAGTAAAAAGAGAATGTTACACTCTATTAATATGACAGAATGGAGGATTAGCAACTCTTTACCTTCCTTTGAACTGCATTGTTCTGCATGTTTTTCACTAAACTGATTTTCAGACCCTTTCTTTTTATTATAAACGGAAGACCCAATGGCTATACAGAGCCTTTCAGCACAGTCACTAAGGACATCTAAATCTGCCTGCATGAATGTCTTTGGCATCTAGCCCAGAACTGCTTTTCCTGCTGAGTATTATTGATTATGTTATCTAATTTCTTCAGTGATTGAAACCATATATTTGATGTTCATTTTTCTGCTTCAGATGAAGCATTTTCGTAGGTGGTGGGATAAAGTACAAATGGTGTTTACCTTGAGTCCTTTTCTGCTTTGTGAATAGCCAACACTCAGTAGATAGGCACTCATTATGTGTTACGTTTTCATTTTCATATGGTGACTGTGCTACAGAAGTCAATGAATAGATGCTAGATATAACTTTCATTGGCTGTATATTTAAGTATAATTGCAACATTTGAAGAAAACTTGAAATTCACATGGATGGTGCATTTTAGCACAATTAGAGAATGCAATACTGTTTTTATAAGTAATTGACACTGCTATGTAGCTATATGGTGGTGGCTGATGAGCCTTGGGGCTATATTATTTACATTAAACAAGACCATATCACCTCCACACTAATAAATTGGGGTATGGTTTTCTATGCAGAGCCCTGCCTTGACTATTTAAGCAATACTGCCTGTTTGTGTAGTGGTGAAAATTAGGTCCAAGAGCTTCTAGAGCATGTGACACTGGTAGAGGTTCAGTGGTTATGTACTGTAGCTCTGTGAGTCTGTTTGATAATGCCATTACAGTAAGCTCCAGCATTTATGTAGCATTGTGTAAGTCAAAATGTATAATGTGATTGGTTTTAGTTTTTGAAAGGTTCAGCCAGCAGTAATCTGCAAAACAATTAGCACTAAAACATGATTTAGTAAGAAACCATTACTTTGAAAAACTACTGAGCAACAGGCCCCCCCACCCCCACCCTGCATGATCATACAAATGTGCAACTCCAGCTACTGCATACTTAATGATGGACAGTGTGAAAATGAACCATTAACCAGAGACTGGAAAATGTTTTGTTTAAAATCTGGGAAAGAAATGGATATAACAGCACCAGATTCAAGACTGCAAACACCACCACTGCCACCACCCTCACCCACACCAGCACTGCCTTCACCACCATTGCCAACACCTCCACCAGCAGAAGCATGTTCAAGTTCAGAAACTGTACCAATGTCACAAACAACACTAACAAACTCATCAATGAAGAGTACAACAAAGCCTAAAATCACACCAGTGGCACTTGTTGGATCATGTAGATTGAAAAAAAAAAATGAATCCTTAGGATACCAACAGAATTAGAACCTACAGGAATTTTGGACTGCTATATCAGTCTATGGCACAGCAAGGGTTAACCCTCATGTATGTTACTGAAAAGGTGTTAATCATACATATTTTCCAGTTGTAATTGAAGGGGAGGGTTGTCTTGCTGGAATGTGATTTATTCACTAATAGCACTCATTTTTTGCAGGGGCCTCGATGCAGAAAGCTTTGTTGCTGGCAAATTTATGACATGGAAGAACGTTATTTCAATTTACCTTGATGAGGCGATGTCATCAACCACTACAAAAGTCACAGTTCAATATCTATTGAGGATCAGAGGCAACACATACAGTGATGCTGATGAAGACATGATTGAGTGTTCAGCACAACCACTGGATGACATTCTGTAGCAATTCAGTGAACCCATAAAATCAGAGTCTAAATACTTGTTGTTTTTTTGATGATGACTTCAGGTGATTAACTTCTACAGTGTCGGAATATTGACCATTGTTCAGATGATGAATAACTGTTTAACCTGTCACCATTGTTCACATCTGTACTGGACAATGCTGGCAGTACTTTATACAATTACAGTATGTTACCATGTTGTATTTGTGCCATGACTATTACCTGTTAATTAACGTAATAACCATGTTATTTTCTTGTGGTAATGGAACTGGGCCTGAAATGCATAGAACAAAGGTATCATGCACCTTTGACCTTTGAGTGACCCACTTCAGGGCTTTTCTGGAGTATGTTTCCAGTGGGTGTCACATTCTCCAATTAACTTAATAGCCATGAAATTGTCTCAGGGTGTTGGAATCGGGTGAGAAATACATAACACCATCGTTTCATGCACCTTTGCCTGTAAGTGACCTATTTTGTCTTTTTTCTGGAGTATGTCTCCTGGGTGTCACATTTTCAAAATGACTTAATAGCCATGATATTGTCATAGGGTGTTGAAAGCAAGAAGAAATGCATAGCACCATGGTGTCATGCACCTTCGCCCTTTGAGTGACCCATTTTGAGTTTTTCTGGAGTATATCTCCTAGATGTCACATTTTCAAAATGACTTAATAGCCATAATATTGTATAAGGGTGTTGGAATCAGGTGTGAAATGCATAACACCATGGTTTCATGCACCTTTGTCCATTGGGTGACCCATTTTGGGGCTTTTCTGGAGTATGACTCCTGGGTGTCCCATTCTACAATTAACTTAATACCCATGATATTTTATTAGGGTGTTGGAACTGGCGAGAAATGCATAGCACCATGGTTTCATGCACCTTTGCCATTTGAGTGACTCATTTTGAGTCTTCTCTGGAGTATGTCTCTGGGTGTCACAGTTTCAAAATGACTTAATAGCTATGATATTTTTTTAGGGTGTTGGAATCTGGCAAGAAATGCATAGCACCATGGTTTCATGCACCTTTGCCCTTTGAGTGACCCATTTTGGAGCTTTTCTGGAGTATGTATCCCAGGCGTCACATTTTCAAAATGACTTAATAGCCATGATATTGTATCAAGGTGATGGAACTGGGTGAGAAATGCACAGAACCATGGGGTCAAGCACCCTTGCCCTTTGAGTGATCCATTTTGGGATTTTCTGGAGTAGGTCTTCCTGGTGTCACATTCTCAAAATGACTTTTTTTCCAAGTTATTGTCTTAGGGTGACAAATGCATAGAACCATGGTGCCATGCACCTTTGCTCTCTGAGTAATCCATTTGGGGGCTTTTATTGTGTATGTACCCTGGGCCTCACATTCTGAAAATAAATGTGTTTTACCTTGTTTTAGCTTTAAACTGCCTTTCTTTACATTGATACTTCTTGATCTGACCCATTATTTTCTGTGTTCTATTTCCACATTCTTAGTGTAACTAACATATAATGTATGGTGAACAATTTGTTGTGTATGGAAATCCATACGCAGTCAAAGTGCTATTTTGCTGCAGTAGTGATGTAGCTACTAATGCAGAATTACTTTTTGTTCTGTGTAAGTAGCTGTGAGACAATGCAACCTCACCCACCAGTGCTGTTCACAAGCCAGGGGGTGGTCGGTGCACTATGTGCACAAGTGGGCCGGTGGGTGGATGGACATGGAATGTGGATTCCTGGTGACAAACACTGAAAGGAATAAACAACCAAAGTAAGCAACCATGTTTTTTTGGCACTATACACTATTCAGAAAAGTGCATGGGAGCCCAAATATACAACCAAGCTATTCTCATACCTCGTGGTTTCACTCTTGAGGTCCTTGTTGTCATGGAAACTGCTCAATATGAGAATAGCATGGTTGTGTATGGGCTCCCATACAGTATCCAATATTATCAAAGTTAATTAAACTGTGTTCTAAGAGAAATAAATGGTGTTCTTGGTAACAGTAAATATTTATCCAAAAATAACATGATTCATTTAACCAATTTAACCAATTTATTTGCCACTGGAGTGACACTTCTCAATGTGTTTGGCTGTTTGGTTGTTAATAAGCCATCGATAAAAATAGTACTGTACCTAATAAGTAGATTTTACTTGGTGCTGTATATCACATGTTGCAGATGAAACATTGCTGCTGTGTTGTCTGTGTTACCCTCAGTAGGAGTATGAGACAAAAATGGTCACATAATAAATCAAGTGTGACCAAATGATTCCATACTCCCCATGGAGTGCCTGACCGCAGAATCACCCCAGGAATCCCCAGCCTGCTTCAGCAAGGTAGATCTAAAATTCTGTACTTAGAGAGCCTTTCTTTGGACCGTGTTAGCCCATCAACACTACGCGTCGACTGCCCTGCCTGCACCCTGGTCTAGCTCTAGATTTATAGCTCCTTTCCTTTCATGTGATTGTTCACATGACCTCACTTCTAGATTCTAAGTTTTTGCGGTATCAATGACCTGAGTAGGTAGAGAGCACACACTGAGGAAGGGGGATTGAGAGAAAAAAACTTTCCAAATCCACCCAGAGGGGGGGCAATAGAATGGTTAAGTGGAAACCAGTGATGGACTTGGGCAGAGATAAAGGACAGATGATAATTTTTAAAATTAGGAAGACCCCATCCACTCTGAGACCACTGGTAATGTAATTTGGAATGCGTGATTATGGGTGTCATCCTATATCAAATGAACTGGCCCATCACGTGGCTCAATTTAACAAAGTACATATCTAGGACAGTAATAGAGAGATGGGAGAGGAGATGCAGAGTATTGGGGGCAAACATAATTTTAAGGGCATTGATTTTCCCAGAGAAGGTGAGAATAAGGGTCTTCTAGTGAGCTAAGTCTGTTGGCAAAGTTTCCAAGAGGGGATTAAAATTAGGCTGACAAATGTGGTTAAGGGAAGGGTAAAAAGAATGCCAAGGTATGTAATGCCCTAAGTAGCCCATTTCCACTCAGTGTCAACAAAGTGTGAACAGAAATAGAGGTAGCTTAAGGAGACAATTTTGAAATTGGATTGATTTTTAAACTGGAGATGGTGGAAAAGTAAGTTAAGAATGATTGTAGGGGGGTGACCAATAAGGAAGCACTGGAAAGGAGGGCCAGTAAGTCATTAGCATAGAGGAAACACACATACTCTGAAGTGCAGGTTTTGAAGCCAAACATCTCAGGGGAGGATCGTAGGGTAATGGATAGGGGTTCAATGGCTAAAAGAAAAAGTATGGGTAAAAGAGGACAACTCTGATGAGTGCCACGAAACAATGGAAAGGGCAGGGAGAGAAGACTGTTGGTAAGGATATGGGTAGATGGATTGTTATAAGACAAACATTTTATTAATAAGCAAAAAATAAACTGTGTAGTACTTAAAACTATATAAATATAATTGTTTTGATCTGATTAACTGTAGTGCACAATCTGTAGTTTTCAGGTATTACTAACATTTCATATACAGTAATATGGCAATTGCCATTGTAGTAACTAGTAAGTAACCACAGAGTAACAAGTAATGACTGACAAATGACGGGGTGTACAGAAATGGAAAATAATCACATTCTTAAATCCATAGTGAGGCATGAGGCACATCCCAATGCCTTCAACCATCAGTAAAGTACAGAACAGATGCTGTGGCCTCGTACCTCACTGTGTCTTGAGATCTACATTAAAATTCAGGATGGCTGCTCAATGCTGCTCCATTTTTATAGTTGTGGAGGATCGTGGAAGAGCAGATGGAGCTTGACTTCTACAGCTTTTTTTATAATTCATAAAAGGTATGATACCACTGCCTGAATTGTAGAAACCTGAGTTTGTGCCATATCGAATCAAGTAGTGCACAGCCTCTAGCATTATCTCCATTAACTTGCATTGTGAAAGTGGCTTACCAGATTTTTTGTGCTGTAGTGTCTGGTTCTTGGTTTCTGCCTGTCCTGTTCTTTTCCCCAGGAGCTTGGAATTCGGGGAGTCCAAGGAGTTTAAGGTGAAAGAGCTGTGTGGAGGGGGAAGCATAAAAGAAACTCCCCGGGAGCCGTTGAAGAAAAAATGAAGAAGTCCAGAGGATGGATAGTGGATGCCACTTATGGAATTAAAGAACACTGCACTGGAGAATTGAGGAGAGTTAACATATCATGCAGCATATCTCTTGTACTTTTAACTGTACTTAAGGCAAAGAAAGTTGCTGCTTATGTGATAATAGTGTTTTTTCTCCACTAGATAAAGTTCACTTCTTATAATTCGTTACCACTTGCTGAAATTAGCGGCTCATTATATATTTATTTTTGGCTTACCATCTCTGCTAATTTATGAAGCCAGCTGTTTTCTTATTTACTTCTTATTTATGTTTTATACTTAATATATTGATATACATGTAGTATTTTTATTATATTTTATATCAACTCTACCTGGAGTTTTCTGATTGGTGGACAAGGTCATATGCCTACACTCCTTAAAGCACATGTGTATCATTTAGTGGATAGATTCACCATTTTTTCCGCTGTTGCAGAGGAGGTGACTGAAGCAAGTTGCTCTTGTCTACTTCTTTGTTTACAGATGCCTGTTGTGCTTGAAACCGAGATGTATTTTGCACATTATGTTTTATTTAATCCATCTAATTTAGTTGGCATAAAGATAAGTACTGAATATGTACTGCAGTTACTAGTCAGTCTGAGCCAGTTTTCCACCAGATTGGAGAAAAGGTGGAGTGAACTGTTTATTGATTTTGTAATCCTGCCTTCAATTATTTGCCCTTTTGGCTAAACCATAGTAATATTTGGAAGATATACAATAGTATTATAAGGAGGAGTGATTGTTGTGATATATATATATATATATATATATATATATATATATATATATGTGTAGTTATTATTTGTAAGATTTGTTTTCCCATCTCCATATATTTATATATTGTATTTCTCTTTCATTCTACCAGTGCCTACATTATCTGGGTGGCTGACTGGTTTCCTGAAGATCCCATTGTGACTTGAAAGATCCTCTTGTCTGTGAGATAGGTGAGTATGATCTGGTGGCCATAGAACTTTTTATTCTTTGTACCTTGATAAAGATAGTGCATGTACAAGAATTCCTATCCATAGAAGTTATCGGGGCTGGAGTGGTCTGTACAGAAACTTGGAGCAACCCTGTTGGGGAATCTTTTTTTGCACAGCCAAGTTGTTGAGCCTGATAAAGAGCACTTTGTGCATCTCATCTGTTTGCTTCAAATTGTAAAGCTATTTGGAGGGTTAAAGCATACCTTTTCCTGAGTCCAGCTGTATGGGCCTTTGGACTTTGACAAGTCATAATTATGGCTTAACAAAACCAATCAACTTGAATTCTGCTTGCTATTTCAAAAATGTTTTAGAACTATTCTGGCTGACTGTTCTTATTAATTTTGTTGCAATTTCTTGCCTTGAGTACTAGCTTTGGTTTTAGTTTAGACACATATGCAATCTGGTACTGTGTATATTTATTGGCATTATTTTAGAAGGGTTGTAAGCAATGGTGAACACCAAGCTGCAGAGGATGCAGAAACCAGATTTATCTCCCTTGGCCACTTAGTCCACAACTAACAGGTGCACCAAGTATGCAAAGCAAACAAAGATCACTTAGCACATGCAGGTGATCTTAGATGGTAGTAACAATACTACTAAAACATCTACCTCCATAACAGTTAAGGGTTCCAGTCAAGAACGGTATACTAAGAATTACATCTCTAATGCTAATGTTCTAAGGGTGGAGGCTTTATTAAAGGAGAAGTCTGTGGATGGAATATTTTCACCTAAGCACACCTTTTCACCTAAAATCCCAGTGGCATTTACAGCTGCAGATTTAGAAAAGTCACCTAAAATATGAGACTCTGGCTCCCAGATTGAAAGCCAAGGATCTGGAAAAAAATGTGCTAAATGAAGTAATTTATTATCTACAGAGTATTATAAATGGTTTAAAAAATGTGAGAGTCAAATGATCCAACTACAAGTTTGTAAAAATTATAATTTAGAAATGACTACTAGCCATCAACAGGACAGAACATCTGATGCAGGGTGGTATAGACCTAGTTGGCTTAGTAGCCTAAGTGAGGATCTAGCACTAACTATGAGACATTAACACCATGCTAGTTTGCTCTTAATGGAACAAAGGATAATAAAGATCTGCTCAATGATCTGAGAGGTGAAGAGGTAATTAATAGGGACAAACTAGATGATATCCTACTAAGGTCACCAATTAATGGAGAATCTAGTGATTCTATAGTGTTAACAGAGGACCCCTTAAGGTAAATGGAAGGCCTGATTTCAGTTCAGTGTATATTTCTGATAATTCAGAAATTATTCTGGAAATTCAGGACAAAGGTCTACCTATTGGACAGAAAAAGAGTAGGAAGAGTAAGTTGAAACACCCTAAACAAGGTATAAACTTACAGAAAAATAAAGAGAGGAAGAAAACCAAAAAAGGATAACAGTAGGAACCCAGCTTAAATAACCTATACCCATTGAGAATCCTGGGACACATAATAACAAAAAAAATCTCTTCTAACACCTTAATTCTATAAAATTATAAGACTCCTCTAGAAAACACTTAAAATGACTCCATTGTTGGAATGTTTCCTCATGTCTTTGATGGTTTATGTACAACACATTATACAGAACAAAAAACTACCAATTATAAAGAGCATCTACATGCTACTAGTGATAAGGAGTATAGGGTACACATAGAGAATGAATTCTATGACTAGAGTAGGTGGGAAAGGTAAAGGTAAAAAGTTGCACTCTCTGGATACTAACCCTGCATGACAACAGAACGTATTTCCAATTATTCATGTTTTGGGTCCTATTGACTGGGTAGAGAGTGATGGGGGAATACAGTTTACAATTGGTGCACAAACTAAAGATTGAACTTGATATTGAGGTTGACCTGGAGGAAATAATTTAAATTAAGTGTATTCCTATTGAAGCTGCCATCATGCTTGACATTTATTTTGTATCTTCAAGATGAACAAACTTTGTATGACTTAACTGCTTACCAATGCAAAACAGTGACATTATGATAACATTGCCAAATAGGCACCTTTTCAATCAGTAAGGTATCACACAGAAGGTCCAACAGGAGGAACAAACATTCATCAAAGTTTTTGGCTTAAATCCACCTGATAATGAAGATAATTTTAAATTGACAAAAGCTACAAAGGATTTGTTTAAAACCTTTTTGAATATTCCAATTGCCAATGAGGATGATATTGTAACAAGATGAACTGAATACTCTAGTCAGGTGGATATTTTAGTAAAAGCGAATGAATTAGCCAAAAACATTTTACAGAAGGGTGATATATTGGGTTCTATGGGACTAAGTGTGATTGATTCTAAACTGTTAGAGGTTGCACCCTTACAACAGAACTCCCATGTGTGAAATACTTACTCCCTGATTTCACTAACAAACAATTTATGGCTATCATCAGGTACAACATTTGACTGCCTACTTCCTGTGAAAATACTTTTATCGAAAACAGCAGAAATAGCACTGGTCCATTAATTCTCTCTTGGAATATTGCAGGATGGAATAAAGTACCAGGTGATGAAGAACTAAATAAGTTCCTGCTCAGTTTCAATATTATGTGTATACTAGAAACCTGACATTCCTGTTAGGACAATATTATTTTAAATGTATATAAAGTTTTCACTCATTAGGCAAGAAAGTACAAAATGTTGGAAGACATTTGAGAGGGTTGGTAATATTTATTAAAATTGAATGCTGTAAAAAGATGCAACTTCTAAGAAAGGATGATAATTTTTTGGTGCTATGTATAAGCTTGGCATGCCATATAGTATGTTGACACTAATTAATTGCTATATACCACAGTGTGATTCTAACTTTTATGAAGAGATTGTGTGGGATAAACTCAGAAATTGCATCTGTGAGTCAGTACAAAGGGTTCCCATGGTTAATATATTACTGTTGGGAAATTTTAATGCATGAATAGGAGGTTTTGAGGTCTTAATGATAACTCTTTCTTAACTGCTAATCCTTCAATTTAAAATCTACTGGTCAGAAAGGCTAGAGATTTTGTAGTAAAATTAACAATTCAAGGAACTGACTAATAGAAGTATTAATTTAATTTCATATATGCCCTCTTAGTGGTAGAATTGAAGGTAAAGAAGAGAGTGATTTCACTTATATTTCTACCAGGGGTGCTGCTACAATCGACGTAGCCCTTTGGACAGGTGAAGCTGATTTATGGGGTAACTTACAAGTGAAAGTTAAATCAGATAGTGATCATTTACCTGTGGTATTAGAAATGGATCAACCAGGCCTTCATAAGTATCTAAAAGAAAATGAAGCTTTACCCTTTTCAGAAATCATATCCTGTAAGAGGGTGATATGGTCCCATAATTCTGAATTAGATATTGTACCAATAATTCATACCTCAGTCTTGACTAATAACCTGCATAATTTATTAACTATGGGTATCGAACAACTAACACTGGAAGGGGAGAGTCACGTGATGTGGGAGACCGAGTAGCTGGGTCCGCTTGAGCTCCATCTTCTACTCCGCTAATCTGGTTAAAACTACCCAGTTAGAAATGAAAGACCGATTGTGCTGTGCAGGATATCGTCGGAGGAGTGTGCCGAGAAGAGTTTTATGGAGGCAGATATGCGCAAGCAGCCCCCAAAACACACCCCGCCTGCAACACCTGAGAAGGTGGCTAAAAAGCCTAAGGCCTCGGCCTCTGAGTTGGGTCACGGGGAGAGTGCATGCAGCAACCCGGATGAACTGCTTTCCCTGGCACGGTTTCTTGAAGAGATGGGTCCCTTGAAAATAACGATTTTGGAAGTTGCTGGTGAAGTTAAAAATATAAATACAGCCATTGAAGACTTATCCAGGAGAACTACGGACACCGAAGCACGGGTATTCTCGGTAGAAAAAAGTAAAGATAATGATGGAGTCATCGGTAGTCAAATTAACACAGAAAATTCAAAAGTTAGAAAACAAGGTGGAGGATCTGGAAGGCTCAAGTCGGGCGAATAATGTCGCTTGTCTTAGGACTACCTGAAAAGCTGAGGCTAATAGCCCGATTGTGTTTGCTCAGAAACTGGCTGGAAAATAGCAGGTCTTCCCTTATGGGCCTAAATACATCGTTGAGAGGGCACATAGGGCGCTGCTTTCATTACCACCATCTGATCATCCACCAAGGCCATTCATAATAAAATTTTTGAACTACCAGGAAAAGCAACTCTTGATTTCCAAGGCAAGGGAGGACAAAGAAATATTCTGGGAAAGTACCAAGCTAAGGATCGCCCAAGACCTTCCTTTAACAGTCAGACAGAAGAGAGCTGCCTATCATCCTCTCGTCAAGAAGCTGATACCTGCAGGGGTGAAGTTCAGGATGGGATACCCTTCGAGGCTTCAAGTGTATATTGGGAAGGAATGGAAATCTTTTGAATCTCCTGACTCAGCTGCACCGGCCTTGAAAGAGGCATTCTCTGATCTTTTCAAGGACACTTGAGCTAATCAGGGTCACATTCGCGGTTTCCTCTGGGAGCCTTAGCGCTGTTTTATTTTTATGAAATGATGCTTTTTGTCTCTCAACTCGGGTTTGAACCCGGGTCCACCGGGGAGTCCATTTTGTTAAATCTCTCATCTTCAGGGTTCCGAAGCTGAGTGGTGTTATGCTATTAATTTTGGTTATTTGGTTTCACGAAGCAAATGCCCCTTGGCGACTCAAGATGGTTCTGGACTGTCTTTTGTATGGTTTCTAAGGACTGCATTTTGTAGAAAGAACACTACTTCTAACCAGTCTGGGACATCTTTTGTTTTTCAGGGCCTGGACTACATGATATTTGTGGGCCTTTTTCGTTTTGGACACATGTGTTTGGACTTCTCAGTATATATTGGGACTTCTCTTTTCGGGCACAAGGCAGTTTCCTTAAGCACATTTGGAATCATGTTTGGAATATTATTTAGTATTAGGTCCATTTTATAATGGTATCTTGCAGTCTGGGTAACTTTCTGTATATTCTGTTCAGGTGGAGTAGTCGTCGGAGTGGGGCATGAAAGGCGGTGTATCCTGCTGTCATGGGCCACATTGAGATTTGGGGTGGTAGTGGGCGGGGGGTTTGGTGGGGCTTATGGGACTATGGGGGTTTTGAGATATGGCTGATTATTTGGTTTTGGGGGCCTCTCGACTATTGGGGGTTTGGGTTTCGGACACAAGGACTGGGGTTATATGGGTCAGGCAAGGTGGGCTAGAAGTTGGCAGTTAGCTTTTAGGCTATGGGTACTGATACCTGTATAAAATTTTGTACGTTGAATGTTAAGGGAGCTAGACATCGAGTCAAGCAATACAAGCTATTGAAATATTTGGAAATGGCTAGGGTTAAGATAGCATTCCTACAAGAAACACATTTATTACTTGAGGAAAGCAAATGTTTGAGAAAAAGACAATTTGGAGAAATCTTTTCTGCTCAGGGTACCACAAAGAGTAAGGGTGTTTCGATTCTAGTACATAGGTCGATACCTTTTATTTCCAATAAGGTTATCTCAGATAAGGATGGGAGGTTCGTATTCACTATTGGGAAGTTATATAGGAGGGAAGTATTGTTAGGATCGGTCTATGGGCCTAATTTGGACAATCAGGATTTTTTATTTAAATTACTGCAAAGGTTATTACCTTTTGCTCATTTGCCCATAATCTTAGGTGGGTACTTCAATGTGGTCCTGGATCCCACATTAGACAGGTCTTCAGGACTACGTATGTGTCTCTCCCCGGCTACCTTAGCTCTAACTGACTTATTGGTACGGTTGGGCCTAGCTGATGTGTGGAGGGTTCTGCACCCACAAGCCAAGGAATACTCCTTTTTTGCCAGTGCATAAGTCGGCTCAGAATAGACTACATACTCCTTTCTCGGTCCTACTTGAAGGGGTTTTTACCGCTGAGATTGTGCCGGCCCCCTTGTCGGATCACTCGGCTGTGGAGGTTCTGATCTCATTTCCATCGGCTTTGGGCAAAGGTAACAGGTGGAAAATTAACAACCAGTTACTCCGCCTACCCAAGGTTGTGCAGTGCTTAACTTTTCAGCTCGATGAATTTTTGGCCTTGAACTCTACTGAAGAAACTAGGCTGGACATACTTTGGGCAACTTTAAAGGTCTTCATGAGGGGCCTCCTTATCAGGCAGGCCACTATTATGAAAAAGGAAACCAATGTTTTAATGGTAGAGAAATTGAGAGTGATTAAGGAACTGCAGGCTTCATTGGTCTCTAATCCACAAGAGGAAATTGAGCTAAAGTTAACTAAGGTTAGGGATGAATACCTTAGAATGCTGGGGGATCAAGCTGAGCTGGCCATCATTAAAACCCAAGCTTTATACACAGATCAAGGGGAGAAGCCGGGCAGACTACTGGCAAGGCGGTTAGCACAGCTGGAAGCATCTCGGCTCATTGAAGGAGTCAGATCGGGTAAAGATGGGTTGATTAAAACCACCCCAGAGGACATCGTCCTTGTTTTTCGTGATTATTATGAGGCATTGTACGGAGGTATGCAATCTCCCCCACAGCTGAGTGACATCCAGCAATTCCTAGACAGGATACCTCTTCCTAGTTTGGAGGGGGTGGACAGCAAGGTCTTGGTAGCAGACATTACTTATAATGAGATAGAGGATGCATCAGAGCTCTACCAATGAATAAAACTCCTGGCCCTGATGGGTTCTCACTTAATTTTATAAAACCTTTCTTCCCAACTGATTCCGTTGCTGCGGCCTATACCGTATATTTTATCGGAGAGAAGTGGATAAATACTTTTGAAGCTTTAATAGTGTTAATCCCCAAGCCTAATAAGTCACTTGAAAACCCAGGTAGTTATCGCCCCATATCTTTACTTAACTACGATATTAAAATACTGGCAAAAATTCTGGCTGAGCGTATTAGCAAATTCCTGCCTCATTTGATAGGACAGGAACAAGTGGGTTTTATGAAGGGCAGATCCTCAGCGGACCATTTCAGGACGTTGTCTCACGTCTTCTCGGCCTCCGAGGAGGCCAAGGCCCCTCAGGCCTTGGTCTCCTTGGATGCCGAGAAGGCGTTTGATAGAGTTCATTGGTCCTATCTTTACCAAGTGATGTTAAGGGTAGGTTTTCCGGAGCAGTTTGTCGGTTGGATTAAGGCCTTGTATTCAAATCCGACGGCAAGAGTGACCTGTAATGGTGTTATATCTGAACCCTTTGTGTTAAAGGCTGGGACAAGGCAGGGCTGTCCCTTGTCTCCCTTACTTTTTAATCTTTATTTAGAGCCCCTTATTAGGTATATTGTCTTTAAAGACACGATTTTTGGGATCAAGGTGAGACCAGACTATCAAGGTTACCGCTTTTATGGACGACCTCCTGATTTATTTATCAGATCCGTCTCTTCTGTTCCTGTCCTATTAAACGTCATTAAGGAATTTAGCCTAGTATCCAATTATAAGCTAAACCAGGACAAGACAGTAGTGTTCCTCTTTCTAACGGGTTTTTAAAAGATATCATTGGGATGGGTCTGGTTGGAATTCTAAATCTCTCAATTATTTGGGGCTCTCTTAACTGTGTAAATCCTGATCGTCTTTGGCACCTCAATCTGGATACTTTAGTTCGAATATTGATTTGGATATGAAAAGGTGGGCTCAATTTTCTCTATCACTTTGGGGCAGGATTAGCATAGTAAAATGAACATTTTTCCCAGGCTTTTCTATCCATTATCTATGTTAAATATTCAACTCCGATGGCTTGGTTCAGTAGAATTCATAAGTTAATAGCCAATTTCATCTGGAATTTTAAGAAGCAAGGATGTCATATAATAAGCTGGCGCTCAAAAGCCATGAGGGGCCTCTGGCTTACTGCACTATATTATGGGCACACAGATTAACAAGTCGGCAGGTGGCTGGGCTCTCTACTTCTGTTGGGCATAATGAATATATCCTTTCTGGTATGATCTTGAACTCTCTATTATTAAGGGATTGGGTCTTAACCATGAGGCCTTGCTGTTTTCCTCCCAGATTAGTTCCTCTCTCACGAGTCTCCCCGTTGGTGTTTCCCTCAGGATTCATGATCAAGTCTGCAGTTTTTTGAAATATGAATATAGGTTAGATGCGTCTCAGCCTCTCACTGGCAGCCCATACTGGTTGATTGGAGGGAAGCCGATTGGGTATAGATGGTTACCCGGCTTAGAAGATATTAGGTTGGGAGATTTTTTTGATGAGGATGGCAAGCTCTATATGACCCCCCAGATACTCAGCAGGTTGAACCTACCGGTGGGTGAGTGTTTTAAGGTATTTCAGGTGCGTCACCTTATAGTTCAGAAGCTGGGACTAAATGGTTTTAAGCCTCCTAAGATAGATTTTTGGGATACTATTAGACCTTTGGTGGGCACTCCGCATGCAATATCCAAAATATATGCAGTACTTCTGAACTGGGCTTTCCCAGATGGTTTTTCTCCTCCTTCAGTTTGGGGCAGTGTTTTTCCTAATTTGGAGCTAGATTGGGCTCAGATATGGTCTAATTGTCATAGGTTTTTGAAGCAGGACCCTCTTAAATTAACCCAGTTCAAGATTTTACACAACATCTATTATTCTCCCCAGAAATTGTTTAATTTAAAAATGTTATCGGACTCTTGCTGTTTTAGGTGTGGGTCAGAGGGAGGAGATCTACTACATATTTTGGCATTGTACCAAGATCGCTCAGTTATGGTCAGACATTAAAGAGAATGTGAGCCCCTTCTGGGCCTAGATGAATTTTTTAAGCCAGAGATCTGCATATTAGGATATATGCCTGAGATCTTTGTCACACAGAGAAAATTTCATATCTTTTGATATCTATTTCAGTTAAGAGGCTCGTGCTTAGACATTGGAAGGAAACTAATAGAATCCATTACTCTGAATGGTTATCTGAGCTTTTAGCCCTACTTAGGATAGAGAGACGAATAGCAATATTGCATGATCAGCTCCCTAAGTTTGAGAAAATTTGGTCTCCATTAGTTTGTGCCTATTCATGATTATTATGTATCAAACCTTTCTGTTTGTATAAGCTTTGTCTGCTAATGTCCATGATTTTTTGTGTCCGGGGGAGGGTGGGCATCAGAGGCCCGGGGAGGGCAGGGGAGGACGGAGGGAGGGGGAGGCATTAATTTATGAGGTGCTCATTTACTCTTTTATGTTCACATCTACGTAAACTATGCTGTATTATGCACCTTGTGATACTTTGTATACGTAGAGTATCGCCTCTGTTCATTTTAAATTGTCAATAAAAAGTTAATGGCAAAAAAAACAACTAACACTGGAATTTGCAAAACTATTTACAGACATAAAGATAATATTAGAAAGATCATGCAAATGGACAGGAAAAGTTCAATCCTCCAATACCTGGTATGACAAGGAATGTAAAAAAAAATTAATCTGAATTTAACAAATTATTAAGACAATTTAAAAAAATATATAATAGAGAAACCTTAAAAGCCTTAAATGAGAAAAAAAGTTAATACAAAGCTATGCTAAGAGAAAAAATATGTATACTTTAGTAAGCCATGGGAAAAGATTATTGAAGTTATAAACTCAAGAGACAGTAAATAATTCTGGACTGTGGTGGCCAAGGGGACAAGTAATTATAAACTGTCTATAGACTCATATTATTTAGAACATACTTGGATTAATTTTTTTTCTCAGATAGTCTGAGATCCCACAATAATGAAATTAAGCAATAAACCACGACAGGGTGTTGGTGATGCTGGTTTTACCATGCCTGGCGTGGTTTGGTCACGGGCCACGAGGCGGGTGAATAAACTTTGCCAGGTGTGGGTAAAACCAGCATCACCAACACCCTGGAGTGGTTTATTGCAATTATACAATGTGTCCCTTAATTTTTGTTCAAAAAAAGAATAGAAAAATAATTACTTTTGTATTTTTTATAGCTTTGTACTGAATTTGTTCTTACACTACAAAAAATAGTGCAGTGTAAAGAAAGTGTAGGTTGGTGGAGGCATGGTCTTATTACAAAGCCTGTATCATTAAAATATCCTAGTACTAAAAGAGAGATGTGTACTTAAAAAAGAGTGCATTACAAAGACCCTCTGAGAGGAGCACATCACTTTTCTTTCTCTCTCTCTCTCCCCGGAGAAAGAGAAGCCGCGGCCCCTCTCTCCAAAGACTACATATCCCAGGATGCCTCACTGCACTGACACTAGTAACAGCTGACAAGACGCACTAGAAAGGGGCAAACCGAATGTGAGTGCTGAGCGGTGCTGCTGTCAAACTCAGAGTTCGAGTTTTGCTGTAACCGGGACTCTTTCCCTTTATTTCAAAAGCGACTTCTTTAATTATTGCGCTGGTGCCTTTCGGCTTTCTGCCATTGATTCCGATCCTAAGTGCCGGTCCGAGCCAAGAACATGGTCGGAGTTTAAGAGGTTGTGGCGGGAATTCAGCCTCTTCATGTCGCTTAGTGCAGTGTGGAAATTAAATGTTACTTGCTGCTTAGTTAAACACAGAAGGCAAGGTTTCAGGCTTCAGGTTTTTTTTTTAAAGTTTGTGTCTGTCAGCTTTGCGAGCGCTCTTTGCGAACAGGTGGCAGGCTGAAACAGGCAGAGAGCGGGGTGTCTTCAGCACTGTGAGTGGGCCGTCCGAGATCGTGGTTTTCCGTTTAGCTTCTGGGTTTGTAGCTAGAAAGATGTAGAGGGAAATATTTTGTAACTTTTTTTATTTCTGGCAAAATTGACTTTTTTTTTTTTTATTATGAATTATGGGCTAACAGAGTAGCACAGCAGGTGAGGTTTAGTGAAGAAAACAAGATGGCGGCTCAGAACGATTTAAATTTTTTTTTTTGCAGTTACTGAGATGCGACTGGCTGGCACCTTTTTGCGTTGGTAATGCTAGATTTTACAACGCTTGTAAGGTGCCAGTTAGCCAATCAGAGTGGTGGACTATAAGACCTCATTGTATAATCCCTAGTAATTCATGGATTTGATATGAACATTTTTAAGTTTATTACTTTTGATGATGTTTTTCTAGCTTTAAATACATTAAAGAGAAACAAGGCAGCTGGTTCAGACAGCAACCCAGCCGAATTATATTTATGTGAGTCAGGCTTCTGGTGTATGGTGCTGTTTTTTTTTAATGTGTATTGTTTCTAATTCTTTCCCTTTGACATGGCATGGATCAGATATCCTCCCAATTAATAAAAAGGGGAGGGTATTGGACCCAGTGATGTATAGGCTGCTCAGCCTTTCAGATATTAATTTAAAAATGTTTTCAAAAATTCTCTTGGACAGATTTAAAGTACAAGGAGAGGCAACATGAGGTCTATCAGTCATGCAAGCAGGTTTCAGGGCTGAGTATTTAATACTAGACAGTGGGCCCGATTCTAGAAAGCATATGCCAATGCGTAATGCAGATGCACCAACGGGAATGGCGTAAGTCGCAATTACGTCCAGCAAATACACCAAATGCAATTCTATATTGTGAGATGCGCATTGATGCAACTCAGTATGCCAATGGCGACTTACACCGCAGTTGTAACAAACCCGCAGGTATGCAAATAAGCAACTGAACATACATCAAGAAAATGGCAGAGAAACACCAGGGCGGGATTCTAGAAGCAGCAATGCCACAACATACACCAAGACCAGATGGCACAACATAAACCAGGTGGGAGTTGGTGTAACATAAACAGCAAAGAAAGGAGCAGGGCCAGACAGGCCAGACACACCTCAACACACATGTGAGATAGGATAGAGAGTGTCCGAGGAAGGCAGGCACACAGAGGCAGTGAGGCACAGGGTACAAAGGGTGCACAGAGGCCACAGGCACAATGCAAAGATGATGACGCCACCAGGCAGAACACCCCTGCCATGGCCACTGATACATGTAAACAGTGCAACCACAACAGGGACACAGCACCAGGTGGCACAGACCAGTGGACAGATGGTGGTGAGACACACCAATGCCCATGCCAGTGGTGCCACCTGCAGGGAGCAATGGTACCCATAGAAAGAAAGACGCAGCACAGGCACCGTGCCATCACACAGCTAGGAGGTACAATGTGAGGTGGCAAGGACACCATAGCATGCGTGGTGACCTGCAGCACTCATGACACCACGCAGATGTGGCCTGGGGACAGTGGCCTGTGCTGTGAGCAGCACAAATGGCACACCAATCTGATGCATAGGGAGGGAACACTGGGGACAGCAGGCACCAACACCAGTGTGCACCCCTGCTCATAGCAACAGACACACTCACACACACACACACACACACACACACAGCCAAGCATACCAGTAACAGACACAGAGACAGTGTGTATAGCAAACGGTTTAATGAACAATATGGGACAGGGATACAGGGTAACAATGGGAGGGGGATGGGGATGAAAAACAGGAAACAGCAACAAACATTAACATGACAGTAAACCCAAAACCAAACAGCCACCTACAACAATCCTGAACACCAACCCACACCCATGTACACCCCAACACAGGCCCACCAACCCAACCATATTCCCACCCACAAACAAACAGCAAAATGCAAACCTGCCCACCCAATGTCCACCCACAACACCCATATGAACAGACCCAGCAATACCAACCACCCCTATATACATGCCTACCCACACAGAAATCCCAACCCACATCTGTCAGTAGTGGACATGGCAACTAGGTACACCAGAGTTCACCAAGGAGGGCGGCCACTGACCCATGTAGATTCCCAATGTCTTGCAGGATGGCCATCACTGAAACAACAAGAAGGTCCCGGTCCTGGCCCCCACCTTGCATGGGTTTGACAGTGGGTCCCTCAGCTGATACAGGAAATGGCTCTCCTGGTGCAACACTGTCATGGCCACCTCCTGCTGTGGTCCAGAGTCCCCAGCCATAGGGACAGCAGCGCATGGCACATTGTCTGCTGGGGCATCCACGCCCACCCCTGCTGTGATGGCCACAACAGTGGGCCCATTCGGTGGTGCAGCCAAGGCCCCATCCTCATCTGCTGTGACACTGCACTCCCTATCCAGGCTAAGTGATTGTGTTGGTTCCAGCCCCTGTTGCCCACCATCAGTGGGGTCCCCCTGGTCCAGCTGTGCATCCATCATGGCTGGGTCTCCGTCGGCTGCCACCACTGCAGAGGAGGTGGAGGAGGATGATGATGATGGTGGCAGCAGTCTAGCCCTCTGCTGCCTGCACCGGGTGCACAACTGGTACTCTTCTGCATCTTGCACTTTGATGGCTGCCATAGCCTGCAGCAGGGCCCTCTGCCACTGTGGCAGCCTGCTATGGACACCTGTAGGGATGTAAAGGATGTGGTCAGTGCCGGGCCCAGACAGGGGGGCACAAACAAATAGGCAAGCAATGTGAGGGTGCAGCATGAGCCACAATGTGGCTGCCAGCCATGGCCACAGCACAAGGGGACCATGGAATGTACTTACCTGACCTCCACTGAAGTGCCTCCTGCCTGAGGCTGGTGAGGCGGCCCTGCTGTATGGTGTGGGTCACACCAGTGGAACCTGTGAGGTGAAGGGACAGGTGAGAGTGTTGGAGGCACCTAGTGCCATGGCCACCATGCCAGCACTGCTGCAACAGTTGAACAGCTGTAGGGATACATACCAACACAGGGGTCCTGCCCTGACTGCATCTCTGCATCCCTGCAGTGGGCCATGCCTATTATCTGCTGCAGGATCCCAGCCTCCCTCCGCGTCAGGTCCTGCCAGTGGTGGGTTAGCTGGCAGATGGTCTGGTGTGTCCCCGTTGCCTCTGCCATGCGGGTGCAGATGGCTGTCCATGCCTGCTCATGATCTGCAGCACTGATCCTCCAGCTCCCAGGTGGCAGCAGCATCTGACCCCACTGCTGCACGTTGTTGACAAGCAGTGACATCTCATGTGGCATAAAGTTAGTGACACACCTGCTGAGACTCAGGGATAACCTGGATGACATTATGGCCTGTCATCCATGTGGCACCTGTAACAGGGGAAGGAATGGCACATGCATCACTACAGACTTCCACCATGGCTGTGCAGACCACCCCCACCCACCATGCGCAACACTTGACACCAGCTGTGGGACATGGGTCAGTGCCAGGCCACAGGCCTGCAACTGTGGCCCACCACCCCAGGTGGTACCCCCATGCCAATGCCATGCACAGCATGAGGTGTGTAAAGGCCGAGCCATGTCACGCAGGGACCAGGCAGACAGTGTTGCACACAGTGACCACAGTGCACCAACATGGTGCCCATCCCCTGCAGAGGCATTCCTCGGGCCGACCCTGCACAGTGTGGGTGTGGAGCACCACATGCAGCCCTGCCAAATGTCTGCACCACCACCCCCATGTGGAGTTGCATGCAGCCACAACCACCAGGTGCCCAAGGGGTTGACACAATGTTAACCGTGGGCACCGGCATGGGGACTGACAGTTACTTACCTGTGTTGTGCACTGTGGTGTCTGGAGTGGGTGGTGCTGATGTGTCTGGAGCATGCCTGGATGGAGAAAGAGCAGGGCAACATAAGCTTGTGGCACAGTCAGGAACCCCCAGAGCAGCTGCGGTGTGGCAGTGTGTACCTACCTGGACCTGTGCGGTGGTGCTGATTCCTACATAGGGGACAGAAAGCAACAATGTCAGGTAGACAGTGCTGGACAGGCATTGGGAATGTGCGCATTGAGCAATGTCATATACTCACCGAAGGCTCATATGTGTCTGCCGTGGAGCTAGGGAGGGAATGGACATGGGTTAGTACACAGTCATAAGTGCCCCCATGGCCAGCAGCCTGTGGTTGCTTCAACTCTTCCCACATCCCACAGGCATGTACCCGCACATGGCCCAGGACAGCTCCCAAGACACCCTGCTGTGACCCACCCTGCACAAGGTGGATGTGGTCAGGTGCATACCTGACAGGTGTAACATGTAGGGCGTGGTACAGGGACAGTGCTACACAGCTAGCTGGGCAAGTGGCTGTGCACCCGTGTGTTCGGCACTGGCAATGTCCTGTGTAGGCCCCCCTCGCACAGTCTGGCCCACGTTTCATGGTACCCGGCCCATTCCACGCAGGACAGATGGAACATGGGCTGCCACAAGCTGCACACAGGCACGGATGGCACTACAAGGTTGGACAGCGCAGCATGACTGGTAACGGCACACAGGCCAGCATGTGGGCCAGCCCACTACTGCAGTGACACACCCCCACCAAACAGATATGCTTCTCTCTCTTGCACCAGCACAGCGACAGTGTGACTGGGTTATGGCACCGCTTGTGTGTGCCAGTACAGGTGCCGTGTTGGCAACCCAGCAGGGATACCCATGACCAGTCCCAGCCGCACTGTGCACCCATGGTGTGCCTGCTGGCACACTGTCTGTGCATCTATGCCTGCAACACAGGACTACAGTACCATGCATACCGTACAGTCTGTGACACACCTATGTGACCCTGTAGTACAGCATGCCACCGTAGTGTGGCAGCAATGCCAAACAGGGCGTGTGTGGTGCTGGGCACCACCTGGCCTCTGGTGGACATTGCACCCTGCCTGCAACCCATGCCCACACACCAGAGGCATGACGTGACACCTGCACGACACCCTCCATGGCAGTCAATAGAGCCCATTACCAACACAATACCAACCTGTGCAGGTACAACCCTCTCTGAGTGCCCACAGTGAGGTGCGCACCCATGGTGGACCATGTACCGGGCACAGTGGTGTCATGCCACACAGACAGGTCCAAACCCCTCACCTTTCCATGGCACATCCCATGTCCAGGGTGGCCAACACCGGGGACCCAGCCGCCAGACCAGTGTCAACTGTGCCAGGGCCTGCATACACCATGCCACTGGGTATGCACTCCAGTACACTGTTGTGGCCAACATGGCTTGCCCATGCATGGTGGTGTGGGTTCCAACCCCACCCAGCCATGGCAGCTGTGTGTACCACATGTGGGCCACCTGGATGGCAGTAACTGCAGCAGGTACAGCCCTGTACTGCAGGGGCCCAATGAGGGGTGTGGCCAGGGCCTGTGTCACGCAGGCATGCTGGCATGTGCCATGGGCAGTACTGCTGAGGTGGCCCAGAGGATTGGGGCATACTCCTCAGGTGCCCCCCAGCACGGGGGCCATCCCACCTCATGCCCCACCCCAGTGGCCTGGCCCATGGCTGCCCCACATGGGCAGTGTGCTGCTCACACAGCCACTGTGCAGTGCCTGCATGCCACTGGCCAGTTGTCACATCCACAACACACCCATCACTGCAGATCATGGCAAGCGTCTCACCACCATGGGGGCTACAGTGGTCTGACCACACGCCCCACTGCGTGGGGGCAGCGACCCCACCCTGAGGATCACTGTCCCACATTGTCTTCAGGGGTGGGAGGTGGCTGTGTGTTCCATCCGGTTGAGGACACAGCCATAGGATGTCTGCCCCCACTGCAGGCATCGGGGAGGCCTTGCCTGGTCTAACTGCATGGGTGAGCTATTGACCACACAGGCAACATGTTGCCACACACACGAGGCATGTCCAATATACCATCTGCCACATAGTATTGTGTGTCCTTAACATGCCCCCCATATCCCTGCCCATCCTCCCACAGTGCAGCCCCTGTAACTGATCACAGCCATTGCACATAATGTATCAGATCTACTGACCATCCACCTTTGGGAGGGTCATGCCTGCACACCTCTCACCCATACCACAATATGAGGAATGTTCCCCATTGTACCACACAGAGGCTCCCTGTGCCAGATTGCGGACACCTGTGCCACATTCATTGTTGCCATACAGGGGCAGCACTCCATTGTACATGCTGCATGTCACTATATCAGTCACCCCATGATAGGTGTACCGAACATGAATACAACAGTGTTCTGTGCCTCTAGGTATTGTCTGTTGCAGTTCTCCACATGCAGCCCACTGTACAAAAAAATGGGAAACAAATGGCTGAGAGGTATGCATGCCTGTCCCTGACCCTCATGGCAGTAACAGATGGAGTAGGGGTATGTAAGAGGGGGCCTGCTGTGGCCCAGTACTCACCAGTCTGCTCAATATCTGTCCCTGTCCTGATCTGGATGGCACTGTTCTGATCCAGCTCTCTCCTAGTCCCAGGTCTGCAGTCTCTGTACCACTACACTATGCCTGGGCCTCTTGACTCACAACCGCACATGCCACATGTGCATTTTGCATATGTATGGCATGTCACACTTTGTGGATGAGCATATGTGGCAGCAATTGTGATTTGCGATAGTGCTGTGCAGCACGGCATCTGTGATGTGGGGTTGCAGCCTCCCTGTTATCACACATTTGAGTGTGCTCCCTGAGGACACAACGCAGATACAGAACTGGTGTGGGTGGCCCTGCATATGTAGTAACATGTGCCTGCAGGGCTCCATATATGTGTGTGAGTGTGTGTGTGTGTGTGTGTGTGTGTGTGTGTGTGTGTGTGCATGTGCGCGCCTTGGGGGGGCAGTGGCAGGCAGATGCCCACTGGCTGTGGCAGATGCAGAACAATGTTGTGACTGGGGGTTACTCCCTACCCAACATGTTCCCAGAAAGGCCCTAGCTATGTGATGGTGACAAAATGACAACACACCCTAGGGGCAAGGTACAAACATGTTTATTTACACAGTGCTCAGTACACACATGTGCCCATTGCACAGTGCTTCCCGGTTCCACCCAACACGTGTGACCCCACACTCACCCATGCACACAGTCATGCATATACTCATACACACACACACACACATACCCATGTGACCACACAGTGCCCCCTCATGGACATGTGCCCCCTGCCTTACATATGGCCCCTCCCCTCCATTGCAGCCCCACCCAGCAATTTCCTTACTGCACAGGTTGCCTTGGTGACTCACAGTCATCTGCCACGCGCACGCTGTCCTCGCACCGACCCCTCTGGTGCTGGGTGCTGGGCTGTGGGGGATCCTGCTGGTCTGGCGGGCTGTGTGGTGCCCTGTCAGGCCACCCCTGGCATCACACCCTGTGGGGCTGTGTGTGCCCCCACAGGTGGGCTGCTGTGCCTCTGCCCACGCAAGCCTACATGCCTCTGTGCCACATGTGGCAGCGGCCATGCCAGGGCTGCACCGTGTGTTCCCCCATCCTGTGCTGAGTGCCTTGGTCCTGTGCAGCCTGTGGAGCACCCTAATTGGTGTGCCCACCCCCCTGTGCATGCCCTCTGCCTGACCCTGTTCCTGTGGGAATGTGTGAGGTGCTCAGCCTGGCCTGTACCTGTGTTGCCAGCATGCCTGTGTGTGCCACTATTGTCACATCTTGGTGCTGTCCTGTGCCTGGGTCAGTCTGGGTGGTGCCTGGCTGGGCGTGCAACTCTGGCAGCATGACTGGTGGGTGGGTGGGTACTGACACCTGGGCCGGGGGTGGGGGAAGGGGTTCCACTGGCTCCGGTGGCTGTGTCCGGGTGCTGGACTGAGCGGTGGCCAAGGGTGTCTTCTGCTGGGCCAGGCCTTGCAGGTGGTGCAGCAGCTGCAGTGCGCGTGCTATGGCCAGCATGGACATGGCCATGGCTGTATTCTGGTGCTGCTGGTGTGTCAGCATGTTCTACAGGCCTGTGCTATGGAGGTCCATGATGACCGTCTGGCATTTGGCACAGTGCCAGATGCCCTGTATGGAATCTCCCAGGCCAGCCATGCATGCCACTGTGTCTCTAGTGAATGCCTGCAGGGTGCATGCGATGCTGGTTAGCGGCAGCTCCATGCAGGTGTGGTACTCCTGCATGCCCTGCCGAATGTTCACCAGCTCCTGCCTGCAATCCCCCTGGACATCCAGCACCGACTGGCAGTAGTCCCCAGTGTGGGCCGGTGGGAACAGTTGGTCCTGCAGCACCAGGACAGCCTCATCCAACTTGTTCTCCAGTCCACGGGTGCTCAGTGGGCTGAGTAACCCTATGCCAGTGTCCTCAGCTGCTAGCTGGTCTTGGTCTGATGCCTCCCTCTTGACCACAGGTGTCTGCACCACCTCCACAGATGTGGTGGCACTGCAGGTGGTGTCCTCGGTGGTTCTCTGCTGCTCCTGTGGTGGTCCAGCTGTGTTCTCCTCACTGCTGTCCACCACCTCCTCTGCCATGGGGCTGTCACCATCCCCACTCCCCTCAGGCTCTGACATTGGCTCCGGTGTTCCTGCCACAGATGTACTGGTAGCAGGGCTGACCACAGCATCCATCAGGCTGCTGCCCTTGTCCAGCACCATGCTGGTGGCCTGGGCCATGCCAGTTCCATCCTGGCCCTGCTGCTGCTGCTCCTGCCTTCTGGCTCTGCTGGGACCACCTGCACCAGCTGCCACTACACCTGTTGGATGGGAAACATGTTAGTGTGTCCCCACATCACAGTGTGCCCTCACCTGCCTGATCAGTATTGCCCTCACAGGTCTGCTTTGATGTTGCCCTCTGACATTGCACCCACCACACCTCTGTGTTGTCCCACCTAGTGTATGCCACCACTGTACATGCATCCTGCACCGATGGCATGGACCCCCACCATTGCTGCCCTTGCTGTGCTGTCCAAACTGGTACGGTGACTCCAGTTGTCACTCGACCGCCCCTTATGGCTCCCCACTGCACAGTGGCACCGTGCATGGCCATGCCCATGGGGCTTCACTGCACTGCAGGGGACTGCACTCCTGGGTGACTATGGTGTCCCTGCCAGCCATGCACAGACCTTGCAGCCCTCACCTGCACTCTGCAGGCACTGGGACAGTGACCCATGCCCCCTCCCTACTGCCCAGCCCATGCCTCTGCATGGCCCCCCCAAGCACACAGTGCATGTCACAGAATCCCCCAGTGCAGCACAGGCCATTCCTCAGCATGCCCTCCCAACAGTACACAGTGCAGGACACAGCAACACTCAGTGCAGCATAGGCCATCCCTCCGCATGCCCCCCATCCAGGTTCTTGTGCCTGTGCCAGCCTCTCCACAGTTGCCCATGGGTTGTTCCTTTGCACTGCTGTGCATGTCAGCAGCACACATGCCTGTCCCTGGCCTGCCCATCACCATTTCTGGTTCCCTTGGCCCACTCTGTGGCCAGCTGTGGCCATGTAGCAGTCTTGTGGCATGCCTCCCCACCATTACAACTGCCTACACATTGTCACCCCACCCACCCCATATTTGCCATTGGTTTGGGTGCTGTTGCCATGTCTGACCTGTCACATACATTGTTGGTTGTTTGTCCCTACCTGTGGCCATCTGCTATCTGTATGTGTCCGGCTGTATTACACCAGTGATGCTTTGCTGGCTGAGATGTGCCACTATCCTCCTCTCGATGCTGCTGAGTGGCTCCTGCTGGGTAGGTCCACCCCCTGTGCTCTGTGCACTGCACCTGTTCTGTGCCTCCTTGTACTTCACCAGGCACTTCATGTCATTCTATTTCTTCTGCACATCTCTGACTGTCTTGCACTGTGCAGCAATGGCATTGACTCTTCGTGCCACCCTGTCCCATGCCCTCTTGCATTTCTCCCTCCTCTTGGCATCCCCTCCACAGCTCATGAGGAGTGCATGGTGGTGATCTATTTGCTCCACCAGGGTATTAACCTCCTCGTGGCCAAAGTTCCTCTTCCTTCTCTGTCATTATGCTGCAGCTTCTACCATTGCTGTGGCATATCTGCTGGTGTATGTTGGGCTGCTACTGCTTGTTGCACACCTTTATATGGTGTATCTTGCATGTCACGACTTACACAGTTGTGTTTGGCGTATTCTTGCAGGTTCTAGAATCATACATACAGTACAAGTCACATTAAACTGTTCCATCAACTCACTGGTGTAGCATTTCTTTTTGTGATTCTACTGCAGTGGCAGCTTGAATTGTTGAAGCTTTTAATTCTTTTCCAACCATTCTTCACTGCCTATTCAACTCACTTGTACCTGTTTAGTGATATGGCAGTAGCTGTTTTGCAGTGTTTATGCAATGCATTTTCATGGCATTATTTATAAATATCACAGCATTTCTTAAGAGCATTGTTTATAAATATCACATCATTCCTTAAGAGTTGTTAAGTCTGCCTTCTGAAATGAAACTCATAAGCACTCAGCTGGAAATAAAGCTTATAGTCCTAACAGCTAGTTGCAAACCAATACTAAACTTTTAATAATTCATTGACTTAAACACTGCACAGATTAGGAAACTCATTGAATAATGCTACACCAGTGAGTTGAGGGAACAGTTTAATATGACTTGTACTGCATCTTGCATGTCGCAGTTGCTGTTGCGTATGTTCCGCAACTGCGTTACTTACGTCTTGCGTATTTTCCTTTCTAGAATCTGGCCCAATGTGTTTATCTTAAGACACTTTATTGAAAGATATGTATTTCTGAGAAAACAAAAGAGATGTACGATATTTATTGATTTTTATGTCTGCCTTTGATTCCCTAACAAGAAATTATTATGAGATCAATTAGTGAATATAGGGATTGATAGGAACTTTGTCACCATTTTATTGCTAATCTATATAATGATACAGTGACACAAATTAGATAAGGTACTAGAGGGGAATTGTTATATCCTTTCCAGACTAAAAAATGTGTCTTCCAGGGCTGTGTATTTGCCCCCATTTTATTTTCATTATATTTGGACAACCTGTTACAAGATTTTACAGCGGTAATATCTGATTCACCCAAAATTAAGGATACTTTATTCCCAGAATTGGCATATTCTGACACTATAGTGCTATTTTCACTTTCTAAAGTGGGACTACAAAAAAAGATGGATTTTCTAAAGGAAGGAGCTTAATTTGAAAATAAACTTTAATAAAACAAAGGTAGTTGTTTTCAGGAAAGAGAAATGTAGTTGGTAATTGAAGAATGGGGAATCAACAAGTTGAGACAGTACCATCTTATACCTACCTTGGTATTAATTTAATGGCCAACTGTTTGTGGAATTCACATGCAGAACTGGTGAAAGATCAACTTAGTAAAACTACTGGGGGCCTAACAAGGTTCAACTTTAGGGACAGTGTATTTTCAATAAAGGGGATTTTAATGGCAATCAAGGTCAAATTTGAATCACAATTACTTTATGGAACTGAGATTTGGGAACCAAATAATATTAACAAGCTTTCAAGTCCCCCTTTTAAAATGATAACTATTGTGAGTTTGGGGCATTCAGCCCATTGGCCTATATTAGAGCTGACACAGGCTTCTCTAACATGAAAGCTTTAATAGATTCTCATAAAGTAAATTTCTGAGTAAGACTTATTAATCTCCCTGATACTTCTCTTGCAAAACAATGCCTAAAAGAAAAAGAATTATGGTTCACACTAGGTTATAAATATTGGTTTACCTCTTTGATTACCTTACTAACTAAATATAAACTCGTTGCACTAAAAAATGCATTTGATAGGAAGATCAAACTAAGTAAGCAATTCAAGAAATACATTACAAAGAAAATTAGTAATTTCTGGAATACTGCAGATTTAGAAATCATTAGAAAGTCTTGTTACTCTCCTTGGTTTGCTAAAATTACCTGAATTTTGGTTATAACAATTATATTGACATTTTAGATAACCCAGAATAGAAAGAAGTTTTCATTACTTATAAATTTGAGCATTTTACCAGCAATGTGTTAGCATTCCATCAAAATAAAGGTACACTGATGTCAGATGAATGTGACTGTTTAATAGGAGGGAAAAAAATGTTTTTCTCACATAATGTGTGTCTGTCCATGGTACGCTAGAGAAAGGAAATATTGGTTAGGCCCATTTATTAGTAACTTATATGAGACTGATACAAGTACTTTAACATTCATTTTAATTCATACAGCAGATGTTCGGGTGGTCGAAAGACTCTCAAAATATTGTATGTCAATCAAAAGAATTAGATACTAATAGTGAAACAGTAATTTACTATCATCATGGCTGCTTCTGCAATAAATTACAGGGTTTTAAATAACTGATTAGCAGTTTTTTTCTTGGGACAATACTAACTGTACAGAAAGTATTTATATAGATTTTCTAGAAGTGTTATGTTTGTTAAACACAGTGAGGCAAGTGCTATGCAATTTCACGATGTTTAAGAACTTTTATGAGCAAAACGCTAATCAATTTTTAGAGTTAAATAAAACCCTGAATTAGTGTGAGTTACCTTAATTTGATATGAACTGGATTTTAAAAGAATCCTGGAAATTTGCATTTTATGTAAATATTATGTAATTTTATAAGAATTGTGTGATTGAATGTATTTTTTTCATTGTAATGGCTATATAGGGGATCAATACAAGACTTACATGCATACAATAAAATCCATTAATGCACATACTGTTGTGCCTTACCACTTAATTATAATTAGGGTAAGAAACTGAAGCATGTGCAGTACTGTGATAAATTATTGTTCTTTACCGTTTGTTGAAATCACTCATGTGCATGTCATATCTTACAACTGAACTGGCCAATATTATAATTTACCATTTCTGGACACTTTCTCATGTCTTATTGCTTTCTTAATGCACACCCCACAGACACAGTCAGACACAAGTCCAAATAATGACTGACTTTACAGTCCTGTGAAGTCTGTTTCCTAATATATAATACACTACAGACCATGTGGTGATGCTGTGATATATAGAAACTTTGCTGTGTGTTTGACCACCCACTGCATATGTATAACAAAGCACAACTACACACCCTGTACAGTAATGTCTGTCTTATAAAATGGCAACAAATATGTGTGGGTTGGGGGGCCAAAAACTAGTCTCTGTGTCACACAGATTACTGTTTCATTTAAATCATTCGCTTGATTCTTCCATGATTGCCATTGATTTAAGGTGATGTAAAGCAGTTATCTATTTGATTCTGACATTTTGTAACCAAAAGATATATATATATATATATATATATATATATATATATATATATATTAGAGGTAAAAACTCTCTTTAATGCATTAGTTATGGTTGTTCCACAGCGACAAAAGTGAGGAAATTTGGTGTTAGGGTTGAAAGCCCCCCTTGGACCCCACCCGCCCCAACCAGCATTGGGGTGCACATTGGGGTTGCCGGCCATAACTCTCACCCCATCACATGTGTAAAGAAGCAGAGGTATAGGAAAATGGGGTGAGAGTTAGGACCGACAACCTCAATGTGCACCCTGATGCTGGTTGGGGGTGTGGGAGGGGGGTCCAAGGGGGCTTTCAACCCTAACACTGAATTTCCTCACTTTTGTTGCTGTGGAACAGTCCTTACTAATACATTAAATGGAGTTTTTTGCCTCTAATTTCTATTCTTTTTGAGAATGATAATGAGAAATAGTGAATGTAATGCGGTGGCGGGAGTGTGGGGCCCTTTGGGACCCACACTTCTGCCACATGATGTCTTGTCACATAGTAACACGGTGCCCGCAAACGCAAATGGTAATGCGCATGGTGACGCAAAGCGAAACAGAAAAAGAAACAGTACTGTAGACACAAATGGTAAAAATAATGCAAATGCAAGCACAAATGAAAACGCAAAGGGTAACGCACATGGTGGCGTAGATGGGAATGGTAAGTGAAATGGGTATGGCAGCGGAAGCGGTAACAGTAACAGTAATATAAGTGCACAGGCTGGTTTTCCCCAAAAGCTGCATAGAGAAAGACAGTAAGTACAAAGAATGTATGCATAATAATGGGTCTTGGAGCAGAAAATGAGGAGTTGGAATACTAAATTGCTTATATCTCAGGAACCATACGACGTAGAAAAATTTTTAAAGTCATATGATTTATGACTTTTCTGGCTAGTTTTGTACTTTGCCCTGACCAGGGGGCTAAAAATTTTTCTGATGAAAAGTACGTATCTCGCACAGTTTCCGAGATATAGGCCCTGAAAGGCACGTCATACCTTGTAATGTTATCTTATGGGAAAAAAAGAAGTTTGGAGTGCCATAACTTTGGCTTCCCTGTAATATTTTTTCACCAAGTCACTGAAAGGCACATCTGTGGGATGTTGGCTTTCTTCCCTCCAAATTTCAGCCCAAAAGACCAAACCGTCATTTTGCAGCAGGGCGCCAAAGGATTCCTGTAATGCGGAGGACGCCGTAATGTTATCCTATGGGAAAAAGTGTCAAATTTGGAGTGCAGTAACATTGCCGCTCTGTAATACTTTTTCACTGAAATACTGAAAGGCACATCTGTGAGATGTTGGCTGTGTTCCCTCCAAATTTCAGCCCAAAAGACCAAACCGTTCTTTTGCAGCAGGGTGCCAAAGAATTGCTGCCATTTTTCCACAGTCTGGAAAAGAACTGTCGAACTCTGTGAAATTTTTCACAAATTAATTCGATACTGTCATGCATCTGAAAGTACTTTGCGAAAGTACTTTATCCAGAAATGTGAAAATCATATTTCTGGGGTGTTTTACCCCAAGATAAAGACATGCCTAGCACCCTCAGGGTCTAACTAGGTGAATACAAAAAGAATTAGGTTGCTAGAGGGTCCCAATTTTAAATGCCAAGCATTTTTCTGATCACTAACTGAAAACAAAATGGCAGATTTATGACAGTAACAGGGCCATTTGCAAAAGTAAAAACTGCATTTGCGACACTGTCGAACTTTTTGTTAACTTTTCCCATTGACTTATAATGGGAACTTGTTTTTTGAATAACTTTTGAACCGTTTAATATTTTTTCATGAAATCTTCAAAAGGCACATCACGGACCCTGGCCATATGTTCCCTGAAGATTTCGAACTGGTCATGCAAACCGTGCGACCTGTAGAGATGACTGTAGAATTCCAAAAAAGCATAACTGTGTGCGCAGATCACGCTTAATAACTCCACAGCCATATATGCGACTGGTACGAAACTTGGCAGATCCCAAGGCGTATGGGTCTTGATCATGTATTCCAAATTCCAGGTATATCTGTCAAACGGTTGGCTTGTCAACCCTAACTATGGTAGCATTACTGTGCTACCATAATATATATCTCTGGTTGATGCCTTGCATTAATACATCTGCTGTTCCCAAACAAGGTACATGGTCTTAGTAAAGGTTCCACAATGGATCACAACTCATCCACTCAACAACTCTGTAGCAGTTCACTTCTCACCCATGACCCACTTTCAGTGCTGTAGTACACTGTAGCAGTTCACCTATGGCTTGGGGAACTTGCAGTGCAGCAGTCACACCCAAGTTCTCTTCAGCACTCATCCATTTTTTTAAATCAAAAGCTAGTCATGCACAGGTTTGCATAGCCCCCCCTCCACTTCCCGATGTAACAACAAGACACAATATATTTTTATGCCACATTTACAAGTCTTCAAAAAACATTAACATGTTCTTTAAGTGCAGAAGAACATGGTAAAATGTCATCTCGTCTCTTAAATATGTTGTGTAGATGAAAAGATATTGGGCATGATTCAAAATGGGTGACACAGGGCTTGCTTCAAGCCCTGTATGATCTGCATTCTTTTATGCAACTGCACCAAAGCCCTTTTGCACAATGCAGCCCAATTCAGAAAGGGCTAGCACAGTTGCAACAGTTTCCTTCTTTACAGCAGCTTGCACTAAAGCTGTAGTGCAAGCTATGTATTATGGTCCCTCAGTGGCAAAACATTAGACTTGTTGCAGTTGGTGCAAGGGATGTGTGGCTGAGGGTTTGCAGCAAGCATCCCTGCTGAATGGCACTTGCAGCAATGTTTGACACAAGTCACCCCTTGAGTCAAACCCTCTGTCACAAGTCCCTTGCACTGATCTGAATCCCTTTGTGAATCGGCCCATTTTCTTGAAAATACCTTACCTCATGATATGTCTTTATATCTTCTCTATTATTGCAGAACATTCAGGCTCCCCTGCCACAGCAGCATATAGGGCTGTATTTTAGTGTGTGTGTGTGGGGGGGGGGTTATTCAGAACATCAGAGCATAGTAAGTGTCTCATATAAGAAGTATCCACTACAGTAATACAAATACCTGCCTGTTCAATTGCAAGCATACAATATGTACGTTTTATTATAGTGGTAAAGTCTGAGTATATTATTTTTTGTGTATTACAGAACATCGAAGTATAGCTGTCTGCTATAACATCGCTAAATAACTGGCTGTCATATCATAGTAAACAACAGCAATACTTTGTTGCCATGCTTCACAATAACTATAGGCATGACTAGATGTTAAAATTATACAACATCAGGCAAAGGCTAGTGAAATACAATAATGTATGGTATTCCATATCAGAGTAGGTTAAATATGAAGAATACATAATCTTATGCACTAACATAATACTGAAGTGTGTGCTTTTTTCATTTGTGCATTACAGAACAACCAATGCACAGAGAGGGAATGAGTGGTTCCAATGAAGAAGGCACAGATGGAGGTAACCAGACAGTCCCAGCCCCCTCTGTGACTGGAACTGAGGGACCACTGCATGCTGGTGACTCAGGTGCACAACAGTAGCCAGATCAAGAACCCCAGCCGGATCTGTCCGGTACATCTGGTGCTGCAGCAGGAAGCATGTCTTGCACAGCACAATGTAAGTTAAATACCACTTGCCTGAAATAGTACCCTGTAATAATCAGCTTTCTTTCTCCATTTCTTATGTAGTTTTTATTTTTATCACTGCTTGTTTTAGTACAGTGCTACAAGAATCAATGGGTCCTATTCAGTAATGTTTGAGTCACCAACACAAAGACATATAGGCAACCCTACATTGCACTACACACAGCAGGGGTCCAGCAGACACTAAGTGGCATTCACAAAATGTGCATGAGCTACTGTACTTGTGCACAGGATCCCCCTGACAGCCATACACAAACATGTATGGATGGTGAAGGGGGTGGGTTGGCTGCATGCCCACACTTCGTGCCACGCAGAAAGATTCTCAGTACAGAGAATGACAGAATGGATCTTACAGCAGCAGCAACCCTGCCATAACATTACTGCACATCCCCACCAAAGATGCTCACTGCCTCTGCAGAGTAGAGAAAGTGGACAAGATCCAGATGTAGTGATATTAATTCTGCACTACTGCTATCACCACTGGAACAGGGCTTTGAAACCCAATTACTTGGATTACCAGCACACCATGATATTGGTAATCTCTGGCTGGTACCATACTATAAGGTAGTTCTTACACTTTTGATTACTATCATGTATCTGTAACTACCAGTGTAGAGGATGAAGAAGCATACCACCCACAGGAATAACCCCAGCCCCACCATACAGCTAGGTGACCCCATGATACTCCATCACAGCTAGCTATATAATAGAGCTGGGGAATATTCCTGCAAAGGCAGTACCCTGCAACATCCTCTATACCAAAAGCAATACAGATATGTAGCAGTACAAGACACTGTAACCACCACTTTACAGTACGGTACCAGGCTGTCATGTCCAATATCATTGTGTGCTTGCATTCCAAATCACATGGTCTCATCACAGTCGTAAGAGCAACAGATGATAGAGCTATAGCAATCATTGAGAAAGTTCTGTATGTGCAGTACTGTTTTCTTCCAGGAGATAAAGTGTTACTTGATCTACCTAGAACTCATACCATAGCAATGTGTTCTGTGATTCTACAGTACAGATGGTCCTCCTTACATCAAGCCACAGTAACACATCATGTGCTAGATCACCTCTCAGGAAATAGCCACGAGGTTATGAGCAATGAAAACAACTGCAGGGGTTCAATTGTTCTCAGATAGCACACTGTCACTCAAGATGTTACATGAGGTTAGCAATGGGAATTTAAATTGTAATAATATATAACAGCCACAGATCAAGAGCATGTGTCCAAATACATACTTCTATTTCCCTTTTCATAGATCTACTACCTCAGTGCCACCACATGGTTGCCATTGAGACAGATACATAATCTCTCTTATTAAAGACAGTTTGTTCCAATACAATGTTACACATGCATCATAACTGAAAATGCAGAAGTAGTACATTAACCTTTTAACAATACTACAAATATGTACAAGTGTGAATTTGTTTTTTGTGTAAAATAACTCTTTGTCATGTTGCAATGAGTAAAGCTTTACTCTGATTGGCTGTTGTCCCATGCAACATGGCACTACTACCAATGAGTAGTAACAAGTACCAGTCTAGGAGCTCAATCACTAAAGTACTGGATCCTTGTGCCCACATTTAAAAGCAGTTACATAAATGTTGTTTCTTCATTGAACTAAGCCCCCCAGCTATTTCTAACAAATGAAAAAATTTCACATAATAATGTTCTATTTTGCTGCTCCCCTCCCCCACATTTTGGAACTAGTTTCTTCAGTGTAGTGCTATGTAGACAAAAATAAACTAATTTAATTTTTAAAATGCAACTTTCTGTATGAAAAGTTATTTTTTATCAGAAAATGGCATATGATAAGTGCAATAATACACTTTAGCCTGTGGGTATTAGTGTGTTCACCGCACTTCCAGTGACAGTAAGGCACTCGGCCTGCAGGCAAATGCCTAATTATACCCTTGTGCTTACAGTGATCACACTAGTACCCACACGCTGTCATGTGTATTGCTTACATCATGTATACGTATCATAAGACTCGGTATAATGTCTGTATTTCTTTTCTTGTGTACCGGTGTTTTCTTTCTGTTTCACTATTTCTTATGATAAACAGGTATTCCATTTGAAAACTGAAGATAGTTTCAATGTTGAAGTCCCAACAACATGATACTTATCTGCTACTGTGTGTCACAGACACTGCTGTAGCAGTGCATCTGATGCTATACTACAATATCTTTTTTTTCTTTTTTTTACCAGTTCAGATATATCACAGAGACCGAAAGCTTCTTTAGTTTGTCTGTCAGCCAGTGGTACTGTTTGATCATCATTTACCAAGGGTCCAGGAATACCCTAGCTGTCTCTCATTAAACTTTATTAATTCTTAAAGTATTATTGCGAACTTTATCTAATCCCTTTCTCAATCTGTTTCCTAAATGGAGACATCAGTTCAAAGATGTCTTTTTTCTCATTTTTAATATACCAATTTTTTCCAAATCGGAGATATCAATAATCATATTTATCCAGGTTTCAAAAGCCAGAGGGGTCACATCTTTCTACTTCATGAGGATGCATTTTTTGGCTACTTGCATGGTCAGTGTAAGGAATCTTGACTCATTTACTTCTAAGTAATCCCTTGTTGGCATTGTCCCTAATATGGTTGTTAAGCGGTTTAGCACAGTAATTTTATTATAGGTCTTAGATAGTGTCTCCTCTATCTTGCTCCAAAAATGTGTTAAATATGGACATGAGTGTATCATGTGAATGAGGATGCCACTTGTAGATGTGCACCTCGGATATTTATCTGTTAATGAGTTATTAAAATGTATGTAACTTAGATAGGGTATAATATGTATGAATTGTGGAGTTCATTTGTATTTGCTGAAATTTGGTAGATTAAATACTATCTATGTAAGTGCTTATAACTTGTTGCCACATCTCATCCATTAAATTAATACCGATGTCCAGTTCCCACTTTTTTTTTTAACTTACTTATATTATTCTCTCTCTCTTTTCCATTATTAGTTGGTATATTATAGATATTAATTTTTTCATATCTTTATTAGTGTGTAATAATTTCAATAATTGTGAGGGCTCTATTATCCTTTGCTTACTCTTATTTTTCTTAAAGTAATGTTTAATCTGTAAATATTGAAATTCATACTCCTTTATTTGATATTGTTCTTGAATTATTATAAATTGTTTTAATTGATTTAAATGAATTATATCTTCCCATTGAGATTCCCTTTTCATGCCAGATTTTATAAATATTGTTTAACAGTGATGGTTGAAATTTGTAATTCGTGTATGTTGGTGTATACTGGGTAATATTGTTTTCTTCTTTCATTATTGCCATTACCTTATTCCAACACTACAGCACTGTATCTGTCATTATACATGATAATTTAGTATTTTTTGTGTAATTTTTGAAAAAAGTCAGTTCATGAATGAAGGCTTCTGGCCAGGAACATCGTGGACAGAATATCGCAGAGACAATATTGTGGACAGAACATCACAGGCAACAGCATTGTAATGGACACAATAAAGCATGGGTGAAAAACACTGCCCCTGATGAATGATGTGCACTGCACCATTGCAGTGCATGTATGAGGTGAGGGACAGAGGGACCACCAGTACGGTGGAGTACGAGCTGCCGGGGAAGAGGTATGGGCTTGGGCACAGAGCATGAAGGGGGCAACAGTGTCAGCCATGTGTGATCCAGAATGGGATGGAACAGAACAGAGAGATGGCGTAGTAGCCACCAGAGTGATGGACTGGGACTGGGTAACAGAACAGGCCAGCAGGAGGGGGCTGTGGGTGCAAGCAACAGTATAGGGGCAAATGCTGGCTGGAACTATATGGGCACCTTACTGTCTGCCTCTGAGGGAGGGCAGGGAATGTCTGCCTGGGCAGGGAATGCTCTCCTCAGGGAGGGCAACTAGGACCACCTGGGTACAGGGCTGGCATGATCTGGCTGTCTGGGGTGGGGGGAGCTGTACTGGGCATGGCTGCTTGGGTTGGGGCTTTGGCTACTGGCCCATTGGGAGTGTCCTGCTGGTGCAGGGGGGTCATGGCGATGTTTGCCACTGGTGGCATTGGTGTCTACATGAGAGAGAACATGCACTGTTCCCTTTCGTGGCTATGTTGTATGCCAACATTGTGGGTGGCATTGTTAAGCCTGCATTGCAATGTCCAGTGATGTTTCTGTCTATGATGTTCCTGGCCAGATCCATAATTCTGTGCCTCCTTTGCTATCTGAGTTGAAGTTAAACCAGATTTCTCCTTTTCTATCAATTGCCATACATGAGCCACTTGTGTTTCCAGATAGTATGCATAAAAATCTGGTAATGCTTTCCCCCTTTTTTCTTAGACAGCACAAATGTGTCTCATGCTATCCTTAGTTTTTTTATTTTTCCAAATAAAGTTCCTTATATGAGATTTGAATTGGTAGAAAACAACTGAGGAAGTGGGATAGCTAGTGTCTGATGCAGAAACACAGTTCTGGGCAATATTAACATTTTTATGATATTACTTTTTCCTTTTACTGTTAGTAATACTTCCCATCTTTTTAAGTCTTTCTGCATTTCTTTTAATAGCTCTGTAAAGTTAGCATGGTATAAATCATGTATGTTTTCCGTTATATTAACTCTCAAATAATGTATTTTATCGTCAGTTTGCTGAATTAAGTATTGAGATGTAAGTGTTATCTTTAATGACCTATTTAGTTTTAATATAATTGATTTTTCCCAATTTATCACATATCCAGAAATCATTCAGAACTGTTCTGCTAACCTTATAAATTCTATTATTAATTGTTCTGGCTGAGTTAAATATAACAGTGAATCTTCAGCATATAGCCCAATTTTCTGAATTGTATTGTTTGTTTTTATTCCTTTTATATTTTCATTTTCTCTTATAGCAATTGCTAGGGTTTCCATAATCATAGCAAATATTATCAGAGACAGTGGACACCCTTGTCTAGTCCCTCTATAGATTTTAAACTGTTTTGATATTGTCATATTTGTCTTCTGATAAGCAGTTGGTGTTTCATATATTAGTTTTATTCATCCACACAGCTGTGCACCCACGCCCATTTATGTAATGTTGAAAAGATGTATTTCCATTCAGTAGGATCAAATGCATTTTCCGTGTCTATAGCCATTACAATGGCATTGTTTCTTTTATTTAAAGCTATTACATCTATTGTTTATCTAATAATTTCTGTTAATGTCCTGCCCTTAATAAACTCATTTTGGTCCTGATGTACTATTTTCAGAAGTATAGATGCCAGTCTTTTAGCTATTATTTTTGTGAATATTTTATAATCTGTATTGAGAAGTGATCATGAGCGATAGGATGCACAGCTTTTTTTTTAAAAAACTTGTATAATAGCCTGTTTAAAAGAGTCCAGAATTTTCTTTGAGATATTAAGAGAGTCAAATAGTGTTTGTAGATATGGGTCTATTGGCAGTTTAAATTCCTTATAAAATTCAACTCTCACTCCATCTGGCCCAGGAGCTTTTCCTGATGACAAATCTTGTATAGCATCATAGATTTCATCTTGTGTGATGGGTTGATTTAATCTTATTTTTGCTTCTCCATCTATTTCTGGAATGTTTATTGACTACAAAAATCTCTCTATTTCCTGTTCCTGTTGTACTGCTTGTGAAGTATAAAACTGTTTATAAAACTCCACAAAGCTCTGGTTTATTTCCCTCAGAGTATTAACTATTTGTCCTAATTTATTCTTAATCTTAATTATGGATAATTCATTCTGATTTTTTTTGTCTGCCAGGCTAGCAGTTTAAGTGGCTTATCTGTAAAAGCATAATAGTTTGAGCGCGTATACAGTATTTGTTTTTCAACATTTGATGTATTTATTTGATTATAAATCTTTCTTATATACCATTTGGTTGTACATATTAATATTAAATGAAGATTGATGTAATTTAGATAAATATTGAATTTCTTTTTCTAACTCTTCTAATAGTTTTTGCCTTTTCTTTCTTTCCCTAGCTTCTATATTCATCATTACCCCCTTAAATATATCTTAAAGGTCTCCCATACATTTATGATGGATGTGTCCTTTATTGAATTAAATTTAAAATATTCTTGACATGATTTACTTATTTCTGCCTGTATCTCTATCCTAGTTAAATATATGGGGTGGGATATTCAAAGGAGTTGCACCATGTGCAACCCACCAATGCACCCCCCCGTGTGATATTCAAATGGGTGGGTTGCACTGTGCAACCCACAATGTGTTGGGGTGCACCTGTAATGTATACAGTGCAAGTGCAGGGGGCGTGCCCATGCATATGTGGCACATCCCGATATTCAGCCTGGGATGTGCGGCGCATAGGCAGGCACAACCCCACCTTGTGCTGCTCAGGGGGGCGCAATGTTGTGCCTGTACAAACAGGGAACAAGTTGGGGACACCCTCAGGTGGGCTGCCATATTGCAGGGTGCAACACAGCAGCCACCTGCTGTGGGTGGCCACTGACCTCCCATAACACTGGCCCCATGCCCCCTGCCAAGGGAGCATTTTGCCCCCCACCCCATCACCTGATCATGGGCATGTACTGTAATAATCCCTGGTGGTCCAGTGGACCACTATCCCATGCCCAATTGTGGGCATGTACTGTAATAATCCCTGGTGGTACAGTGGACCAAACACCTTCACCTGCTCTTGGGCATGTACCGCACTCCCTGGTGGTCCAGTGGTACCCCCCTCTCCACCCATTGACTGAGTCTCCTGCCACCATGCTCCCGCCGAGTCAGTGGTGGGTGGCAGATCCCCATCTGCAAGCTGCCTGGCTTCCCGCCAACTGACAGCATACAGTATGGCTGTATGCCTATTGGTCCACTGTTGGGGCCAATGGGTGTGCAGACCATACTGTACTACACATTCCCAAATTGTGAATGAATTCTCATTCACAATTCAGGGCTGTGTAGTGCAGTATGGTCTGCACACCCATTGGCCCATGCAGTAGACCAATAGGCATACAGTCATACTGTACACTGTCAGCCGGCGGGCAGCTGGGCATCTTGTGGGTGGGAAGCCACTGCCCGCTGCCGACCAGGGTGGAACAGGGTGGTGGGGGACTCAGTGGGCAGATGGGGGGGTACCACTGGACCACCAAGGAGTGTGGTACAAGCCCATGAGCAGTCAAAGGTGTTCGGTCCACTGGACCACCAGGGATCATTCCAATACATGCCCGTGATCAGGAAAGGGATAGCAGTCCACTGGACCACCAGTGATAATACCAATACATGCCCATGATTAGGTGACAGGAATCGGAACCTGCCAAGGGGCTTGGGGGCATCGGTCCCCGACAGCTGCAGCCTGGCAGGGCACCAGGCACAAGTCACCGGGGATCAGTGCACTGTATGCAAATGGAGCCATAATGATGTGCAAATGGCCCCATTTGTGCCTTGCATGCATAATGGCCTCATTTGCATGCCCAATGCTGAATATCATGGTAGATGCACCTAGTGCAACCGCACTTGCGCTGGCGCATCCACCTGCTCCACTTCTGCCACTTGCGCTGGTGCAGTGCCACTGCGCCGTGTGCAGTGCATGCACCCTCAGTGCCATATTCAATGGTGCTGAGCCATGGTGCAACACCATTGAATATTGCATGGACCTTGCCCTGGCTCATCCCAGTTGCACTGCACCCAGGCTTGCGCCCCTGCCTGGCACAGTCCGAATATCCTATCCATGGTATTTAGCCTCCATAACCTAGTCATATGTTGCTCATGTGTTATTCTAAGTGTTAAAGTACATGGACAATTATCAGAAATTATTATCCCTGGCTATTCTACTGCCGTTATTGCATGTAAAAGTTCAGAAACTAAAAAGAAATCTATTCTTCAATAGCATAGATGTACATAAGAGTAATATGAAAATATTTTAGAATCACCATGTAGAGCCCTCCATGGGTCTATTAGACCTAATTCCACTGAAAATTCATCTATTGTTCTCCTTGAAGTTTTATAAGATGGATCTATAGGGAATGTTTTATCTTGTTGTTGTAATGCTACATGAAATGAAATGAAATATAATTTAATTTATTGATCAGCAATTGTCATTTCAGAAAATAAAAACAATCCATATAAAACACACAGTATTCATTCCTTCTCACATAGTTACACATAGAATACAATTATACAAATATATAAAATCAATTGTACACTCGGGCCGGGATATTCAGAAATGCGCTAAAGGCAGGCGCAAGTCTGGCACAGTGCAAATCAGATGTGGCATGGCACAGCAGGGGCCATATTCAGAAGTTGTGCCAGCTGAACTGCACCAGTGCAAGTAGGCTGAATATGGCACAGTTGTGCCATGGCACAACCAGAGATGTGCCGGCGCAACCATGGAAGCACTGAACCAACCTGAGCACAAACACGGGGGGGACAGCACTCAGACAAGAAGCTCAGGGACACAGCCAGGGAAGCACAGTGACAATGTGCACAGGACCCCACTGGCTGGGCACCCCAGTGCACACACAGGCACAGAGCAGGAGGGAAGAATGCTCAGCATGTGATGGAGCACAGCCACCCACAGAGGTGTCATGCACCACAGCAACCAGAGCCAGTCCACCGGCGTTGGACAGGAACATGCCACAGGACCACCCCCCAGAATACAATGGTGGTATGGCCAGCAAGTGACCGGAGGGGGCAATGGGCAATGTAAGGATGCCAATGGTGCCCCCAGCCACCAGCCAGCTGGCCATGGCCACTGCCACTCTGCAATGGGTGTCCACCCTCATGTCCCCGGAGCCAAAGACACCCATGCCTCACACACCCACAGGTAGCCCACACACTGGGCAGGGAATGAGCCAGGACTCATGCAGTGGGCCAGACACCGCGGGACTGGGTGCCCAACAGGGGATGCAGATGACCCCACCCCAGCATGCAGATATGTCCACAAGAATGACCATGAATGTGTGCTACCACCACACACACACACCTGCTGCCCACCCCTGACTGCAGCCCCATGGTGACCCTGCAGGCACACAGCACACGCACCAAATCTGGGTGATGTTCCCCACCACAATGTGTCACAACACTGTACACAGCAGGGAACCACAGTAGCACCACATGGCCCCCCTCACCCCTGCACAAACAACATGGACCAACACCTGACCACTGCAGCATGGCTCAACATACCACTTGCATATCAGACATGGACACAGGCATGTAGCAGAAACATGCTTTATAAAGTGACAAAGAGCAGTACAAAACAATGCAACAGGGGTCAGGGAAAGGGGAGGTGCAATGAAGGATGGAGATAGGTAGCAGGGGCAGTACAACAGGATGTGGGACTGTAGGGGAACAGGTGCAGCAAGGGCAAATGGGGGCTATCTACAGAGCTCCTCAATGGCATTCACTTCCTAATGCCCCACCACTCTTCTGCCCTCTATGGTTGGCCACTGTCATCCAGTGAATGAAGACCACCACATCCAGCACCCTTCATGCAACCAACAGAATCTGCTGCAGGAGCCTGGTTTGCACCCACCGAGGCCTCTGGGCAGCTTGCCACTGGACACCTATGGCATGGGACAAGACAGGCAGTCAGTGCAATGGCCCAGGAAAGAAGCCCACCCACAGCGTGCAATGGGCAGTGGGAGCACACACCCTTGGAGAGCTCAGAATGGACCCCGGCAGGGGGGTCAATGCCAGCCAACAACATGGCACACCATGGTGCTGCAGAGAGGCAGAAGTGGCTGTGCAGCAGCCACAGGACCACACAGTGAAGTTTCCATGGCACACAGTAACAGCAGCACCACAGCACAACTGGTGGCATCTGTGCACATGCCCACCCCAACAATGGCCGGTTCACAGGGCCAATGGATGGGCCACAATGGCATGCACAATGGGCTGTGTGACACACACAGCAGTCCAGGCACATGGCACAGGCAGCAGTGGCTGTACCCTATCCCCACCGCTACTCCACAGGAACACTGAGAAAGTCCATGACATAGCTCACCTGTACCCTGCTGTGCAGCTGATGTGGCTGTCCAGCATTAGGGCACACTGTCCTGTTCACCTCAGCCACTGCCCTGGCCCACCTTCAGTCCTCCAGCCCTGGAAATGGAAAGAAGACAGGTGGACATCAGTACACAATCATACCTGAAGGGCTCCCCACCTTACAGCCCGCTGTGCACTGATTATGCCCCTGTGTGTCCTGAGGCCTGCACGCCAGCATGGCTGCAATGCATGCAGCAGGTGAGCATGACACATGGTGCATGCCAGGATGACATAGTACCCCACTGTGGGCCATGCAGAGCAGCCATGCTAACACTACAGTACTGTGCCTGGGCATACATGGAACATGCACACACCTGCCTGGCTATGGCACTGGACCATGCTGGACACAGGTCTACATCCTCTTCAGGCAATCAGATGCCCTCTGCCCCAGGTCCCCATACCGGTGCCTGCACTGTTCTGGTGTGCATGGCACACCTGTCCTCCTCTCCCGGGTCACTGACACTCTGTGCCACACCTGGCCCCTGGCCTGCTGTAGGGGCACCTGGCCAAACAGCTGCCCCTCATAGGGCTGGACAATGGCCATGAGGTTAATGAGCTCCACCTTGCTCCAGTTCACAACTCTCCTGGCATTTCACTGCACCATGGACAGCAGCCGTAGTGGTACAGAAAAGGCATTGTACAGCACACGTGTCTGCCACATGTGCAGGATACATGATAGACTACACTTGACTGCTATTGCACAGCACATGGATGCATGCCAAGGTGTGCAGTGAGGGACCATTGCACAGGGATGGGCATGCGCATCACACTGGTGCCTAGAGGGGTCATGTAGATGACCCATGGGTCACAGGTCATCACCCAGTGTGCAGTGTGCAGTTGCACGATAGTGGGCATTGCCAGGATGTGCGATCATGCGTGATGCTGTGCCTGCACCATATGTGCAGTGCTGTGACATCGTGCAGACCTCACATGTCACATGATTGTACTGTGTTATGTGCCACGCACATGTGCAATGTGGGCACGTGCACCACACATGCACAGGTATTGCACCATGGGGTTGCTCCAGCGCGACACAATTGCTCAAGGTGCAACTTCACGATATTCAGATGCAGTATGCAAATCACCTCATAAGTCGATGCATGGCACAGTGGGGAACATTAGCATATCATTAGAATTGTGCTCGCCCTAATTTGCATGCATTGAGCCATAAAAGCGCCACTGAACAGCACAGACCACAGACTGGTATTGCAACCATTCAGGTAGGTGACAGGCAACATGGAGGTACAGAGGCCTGGTGCAACACCACAACTGAGAGCTGTAATGTGCAGTGCTGCCACTAACCAACACAGCTGGTGTCTCCCACAGGTGGCAGAATGTTACATAATGAGACTGAAGAGGGACAGGTGCCTGCATGAAAGCGCAGGCCCAACTTTACAGCTAAAGAGACCATTGTCCTATATGAGGCATACATGGACAGGGAGAACCTTCTCAGTGGTGCTACGGGCACACCTCAGTAGCAGGCTATTGACTGGCAGGAGATGGTACACTATGTGAATGCTCATAGATGGCACCAACGCACACCCCAGGAGTGCAAGAAGAAGATTGGAACTGACAGGATGCGCACAAAGGAAAAGATTGTGGCCATACAGGCATCCCGCAGGGTGACCGGAGGTGGTCCAGCAGCAGTGCCTCTGCTGACAGCCTCAGAGGAGCTGGTGGCATCCAGCATCAGCTGAGCATTGGTGGAGGGTGTGTCTGGTGGGTTCCAGATGGGTGTCAGCCCCTCACTGCATGGTGAGTACGAGCGCCTTGTGCATGTGCTGTGCAGGTGTGCCTGATGCTGTGCCAATGGTTACATGCATCTGTGTCTGCAGATGCACAGTGCTGTGCAATGTCAGGGGTCAATGCCTGCATGCCGGGGGGGCCATGGTTAGGGGGGCCATGGGTAATGCATCACCACTGACCCTCTGTTTCTGTCTTGCAGCACTACTCACCTCTGTGCAGGAGATGGGGAGGAGGCGGATGCTGACATGGATGCCCAGTCATTAACATCTATGGGCATCCAGGGCCAGGACAGACCCTGTCCTGGTGATGTGGGGCATGTGGACATGCTGGACATGGTGTCTGATGATGCCCTTGCTGGTTTCCTTGCTGATAACAGCCTGGAGGTGCTGTTTGCTGAGACCCAGCTAGGGTTGTCAGACACTGATGATGATGCCACTATGATTATGGACAGCGTAGAGGCAGTGGTGGTAGATACACCCCTACCCACTACACAGCCAACATCAGTGCCCAGCACTGCTCCCGCAGCCCCACAGCCACCACCCAGCCATGCCAGGCCTGCGATGTGTGGTGCCATCACTGTGTCCGGAGTTGGAGGTGGAGGTGCTGTTGTTGCAGCGGAGGCACTGGGCACTGCCCAGCAGATGGTCGGGCAGTAAAGGCAGAATGCAGGTGACAATGGGCAGTGAGGCACGGTGCACACCGCCAGTGTGCTGAACACAAGCATACCCCTAATGGCTCACTGTGCAGCAGCCACCTGAACGGGAGGCTGTGCAGTGTGCCGTGATACCCCCTGCAGCTTGACAGGTGGCCCAGGATGCTGAGCAGTTGGCAAAGCACATCCGGTTACTGCGGGCATCCATGGAGAACCAGGCATTGCTTGCCAGTGAGGTGCGCAGATGGCTGAGCAGCAGGCCAGAGGCAATGCACAGCTTACTGATGAGCTTAGACAGATGTGGGAGGCCACGACCTTGGCTTTGGACTGCATTACCGGTGACATCGTGACTGGGCAGGCATCAGTGGTGGCCACTGGGCTTGGGACCAGCACAGAGGACCTCCCCACAGTGCACTGTCCACCCCATGATCCCGGAGTCTGGTGACCCCCAATAAGGCAGACACCGGGGTCAGACATCAGCATCCCAGACACCTCTGGGGCAGGCCTATTTGGCCACCTTTACACCCATGCATGGACACGGTCATGATCGTGCATGTCAATCCCTGGGGGGGAGCATCTGACATGTTCCCCATGGCCGATGTGCAGCATGCATCTGCTGATTGGCCACAACGCAGCTGCCCACAGGGCCATGGCAGTTGTGGGACTGCATGGGCATAGTGCTGTGTATGCTGCCCTGCTCTGCCATCATCTGCTGTTGCCACACGCACAGGTGGGTGGTGCTGGTGGAGTATGCATGCAGTGGCACTCCTGTGTGTTGTGCCACATGACTCCTGTGTATGTGGACCATGCTGCTGGGACATGTGGCATGGAGGTGATGAGGGCTGCTCTGCACCGGTGGTGCCTGAGCACTGGTGTCATGCTCCTGATCCATGCCATGTCCCACAACGTGTGTGTGTGTGTGTGTGTCTTTGTGTGCATGCCATCACTGCATATGTGTGTGTGTGTGTGTGTGTGTGTGTGTGTGTGCTCGCACCAGTGGCTCCACTCTGTGTTGTGCACACCCATGCTGACGTGGGTGCAGTCAATGGTCCTGATCATGCCTGGCATGCATGCCACCTGGTAGAACTCCTGCATGTTTGCTGTATACTCTGCCTGTGTACTGGGGAACTGTATGAACTCTGAAGCATGTGGTAGCAGAGCATTGAGGAACTGGGTAAGGAGGCGGGATGTGACCAGCTGGGTGATACCCATGGTATCCCCCACAGGTCTTTGGAAGGTGCCCGTGGTGAACAAGCACATCATGGCAGTCACCTTGGTCTCCACTGACATGGCATGATTATGTCTGGTGGGTGCTTGTATCTCATCACTGCACAGCTCACAGAGCTGCCTCAGAACAGCCCTGTTCAGGTGGTACCAGCCCACTATCTCAGTGTCACTGAAGTTCTCGAACGTTATCCTGGCATGGTACCACCTGTGTCAGGCATACTGCCGCTGGGCCCTTTGTCGGCCATGCTGGTGTTCCTCCTGCCTCCTCCCTCACCTCATTATGGTGTCCATTAGAAATGGACCACTGTCCATCTCTCAGTCTCTGTGTCTCTCCCTGGTTGCCTGTGACACCCTGTCCCTCCGTCCATCAGTCTGTCTGTGTCTGTCTCTCTCTCCCTCCCTCCCTCTCTATCTGTCTCTGTCTCTCTCTCTCTCTCTCTCTCTCTCTCTCTCTCACACTTACTCTCTCACTCCCTCTGTCTCTCTCTGGGCACAATGTTGCATATCTGTTGCCTGTGTTTTTGAGCCTGTTTTTATGGACTCTGGTCTGCCTGGTGCAGCTTGGGGTTTGCTCCACACTTGCACCTTGCTGTCGGGTTGAATATGCCATTGCACCACATATTCATGGGCACACCCCCTGCACTTGCGCCACATACATTATAGTTGCACATTTGCAAGGGGATTTGTACTGCACCGAGGGTCACACTGAATATCGTTCATCAGCGCAAATCTGGACTTGCACCAGTGCAACTTAGCTGTGCATTGCGCAAGTGCTTTGAATATCTCACCCTCAGTGTACACACTTATAATCTGATGAAAACTATGTGTTGATTCATGTTTTCCAGTAATAGATTTACAAAAGATCCATTCAAGACAGGTCTACCCCCCTCCCCTTGACAGACACTAGCAACAAACAAATACAATCACTGCCCCGAGTCCTAGGGTACAGGAATAACATGAAGGAAATTTATGTAAGGGTATTTATAATTATATCATTGATACTTCAGAAATCATCATAGCCATACTTTTCTTCCTGATCTTCATAATATTAATCAAATAAAGAGCTAAACCTAAAAGTATTTCCAAATTTTCAGAATTATACAGGAGATCCAATATGAAACTATTACGAATATCACAGGTATCTAAATGTTTTTTTAAAAAGTTATTCCTCTGATTATCATACCACGGGCATCTCAGTGTAACGTGCTTAAGGTCCTCAGTTTCCTGTAATTTACAAGGGCAAAATTTGGAAATAATTCATTCTTCATTGCATCTTGCTTCCAAAACCCTACTAGCAAAAATGTCAAATCTGTATTTGGTCAGAACAACCCTATGATCATTAATTTTAACTGTACTGAGGTAAGGCTTTAAATTATGTTCTATGGTGTTTCCCACTAGCCAATTTGAAGTTCTTATTTGTTTGAGATCTAAGATATCTTTCTCTTTAGATAGTTGATATAGTTTCTTTACAATAAAACATGTATACGTTTTATTTATATTTATGTTTTGTTTAGCCCAGGTTCTTAAGTATGTTAATCCATTTAAATCTAAAAGCCCTACTACCATGGTTAGCCAGCCATTAAAATGTCACCAAAGTAGTTTTTCTTTTTCCCTAATACATATTTTAATAAGCTGGTCAGTTGTGACTGCCTTTGTTTTTACCCTAAAATTAATTTGCCTTGCCTGGATCATATAGTTAAGACAAGGTTGCCCCAGTTGGGATCTAACCAATGCATTGGGAATGCCCAAGGGGACTCTAAGCAACCTTTTATATGCAGTGCTTATAGCCGATACAAGAGAGGATATATTAGCACCATCCCAGACTTCAGCTGCATATAAAATTTGTGGAATAACCTTGGTATTTATTGTCTTTATAAATGGCACAACTGTACAACCACCATACAAATAGTTAAACCTATTCAGGGATTTTATTGTATATTTTACTTTATTAAACAGATATTTTTTATGTTTGTTCCATTGCAAATTGCTTGTATACCAAACCCCCAGATATTGATATTCATTAACGTATTTCAGTTTTTTATTGCCAGTGCATACTGATCTATATTTTCTGGCACTTCTGAACACCATAACTTGTGTTTTATTGGGGGTAGATTTTAAGTTGTGTGTAATACATAGCTTTTCTATAAGGTTCAAGGCCTTCTTAAGGCACAGCCTGCTAGTAGATATTATTACAATGTCATCTGTGTATGCAAGGATTGGTATTTTATAGTTTCCAATTTTGGGGGCATGTTGATCATTACTTTTCAATGTAGTTATAATATCATTAATGTAAAGTTTAAAAAGCATGGGGCCAAAAAAACAGCCCTCTCAGACACCAAGATTAGTCTTGATCTTTCTAGTCAAGTCTCCCAGTTTTGTACATTTAACCCCTACCCATGGATCAGTGTAAATTATATTAATTAAATTTATTAAATTGGAATCTATACCCAGTTCTTTCATTTTCTTCCACAACAATGTTCTTAGCAAAGAGTCAAAAGCAAATGTAAAATCAACATAAGTGACAGAGAGTCGCTGCTTTCTGATGACACAGTTTTTTTCTCTCAGATGATCCAGCAAGAATATTTGTGTGACAGTGCCTTTATTTTTAGTAAAGCCTTCTTGCAGCTGAGACAGTATTTTATTATGTTCAAGCCATGTATTTAATCTGTTCAATAGTATCTTTGCAAATAGCTTTGAAAGATCATCGAGTAAACTATATGGTCTATGATTATCAGGCTCTGACTTAGCACCTTCTTTTATAAACTGGAAGTATATAACTGTCATACCAGGTAGATGGAAAATAGGCATACATTATCATTTTGTTAAATAAATCAGTGAGAACCTGAGACCACTAGTTTTTATTCCATTTGCAAAAATCTATTCAAAATTTGTCAGGCTCTGGTGATTTATTTGTTTTAAAGCTATCAATAGCTGTTTCTATTTCATAAGCTGTAAACTATTTAAAATCCCCATTAATTTCTGTACCAGACAGCTCAGTTTGAATTTTGTTATCCCACAACATTCTTGAAAAATAATCAGCCCAGACATGTAATTATCCACCCTGGTCTAACTTATCTCCACACCATAGGCTACTAATGTCCAAAATGTTTTGTCATCTTTGTTAATTATTGCTTTATACATTGTTTCCCATAAATGTTCCTGATGTTCTAATTTCTTATTATTAACATGACTTCTATAATTTTTCCTGGCCAGATTAAGATATGTTATATTTTCCCTTGTGGGCTTATTTTTAGTGATTATTAATTGCTTACTCAATCTTCTCTTTTCCTGTCTGTAATGTTTATAAAACCAATTCTCATATTTATACTCAGACCTAGGTTTATTTGGGTTAGTTATTATTGCATCCATGCATGCACAGTATGTTTGAAGAATTATATTATAAAGTTGCTCAGGTTCCAGGTCATTTTCTAGGTGTGCCATCATAGTTTTCATAAAGGAATCAGATGCCACATTTAATTTATCCCTCAGAATCTTATCCCATCTTACTCTGTTACGTCTAACGTTTACAACTTCCTCCTCAGAATATACAGTAAATATAGTAGTGGACCTATATGGCAACAGTGGCATATGATCACTTTCGGTTCTTTGTAGTATTTTCAAATCACAATATTTCCTATAATCATATATTGTACATATGGCAAAATCTGTGGTCATGGAATCCCTAACTTTTAAACATGTGGTCTTCCCTTGACTATCAGAGGGGAGTCTAGCGTTCAATATTATTAGTTGTAATGTGTTCAAAATGTTTATCATTTGTTGGTTTTTATCCATATTTTTCTTATCAATGGATTTCCTGTCAGGTATGTCCAAATTCAGTGCCATTTCTTGTAAAGCATTATTCTGTTTATCATTAGGGACCCTGATATTAAAGGCTCCCCTGATTAAGATTTCACTACATTAGTTAATAGAGATAATAACAGCTATGTCTTCTAGAATTTCTTTCATTAGGTTTTTATCATACTGATTTGTATTAACAGGGGGGTTATAAAGATTAACCAATAGAAATACATCATCCCAATTTTTAACTATCACAAGTATGTAGTTAGGTTTAATTATGGTGTCTATAACCTTCATATGTTCCATAATCCTGATATATGTAATTAGGCCACCCATATGTTGACCCTTTTTTAGTTTTAGCCTGGGGTATTGTATTTGGAGATACCCTTTCAACTCTGTTTTTGCCACATCACCCATACTGTGCCATGTCTCTTGCAATAATATGTTGTCAAATTGATTAAGAAAGTACAGAAATTCTGTATCTACAAATTCAGAGAGAATACCTGCAATATTCCAGGATAATATACTCATTTGCTTATTATACTTTTCCATATAAACCATAGTGGAGGTATTAAAACAGTCATCCTCTTGCAACAATGTAGTAGACTCCACATTTCCTAATTTTGCATGAGGTCAATCATCATTCTTTTAAACAGAAGTTCATATCTGTTGGCCACTTCAATACTATATATAAGGTACTGGATGAGTCAGGATGTTGCTCATCTTGGCTTACAACCACATTTTGTGGAGCATTTAAATCTACAATATGCATACCCAAATTATTCAAATTGCAACCAGCCTGCAAAATTTTCTCAGTAAGTGACGAGTTATTTAAGGTTAAAATGGTCTGATTGCCATCCTCACAATTTTTATAGGCTCTGTAAAGACTTACAATATCATCTGTGTAAAATTATATTCCGAAATAATTAACCATTAGTTGTTCAACAAACATCGTTAATCTCTCATTAGTTTCATGACCCCCCCAATTAAGCCCAAAAATAGAGACTGTGGTGTTAATAGACATAGCAGGTAAGTTATCCAAGAACATTATGTCTTGCAGTGTATACACATTTGCAAACTTTTCAATCAAATCCAACTCAGTTTGTATTCCCTTGGTTAGCAGGCTAGAAGCTAAAATAGGGTAATCCATGCTCAGATTTATTTTATAGAGTGATTTTGAGTTCCTCCATATGTAATCAGCCGCTCTGTTATGCAAAATGAAAACCACTATTAGATCTTCCCCATACAATCATAGGCCTTGACAACTTTAACAATATCTCCAGGAACAATATCCAGCTGGAGCCATTCATCACATATCAGTTGACACAAAATCAGAAGAACTTGCTCGTTCTCTAATGCATTCCTAGCAATTCCTCTTACCACCATCAAAGTTTGCTTTTGATCTAACTCAGTGGCCTCCAGTAGGGATGTTTGTACCTGTTTTTGTTTTTCCATTTTATTGTCAGTTGCCCGAACAGCCTGTTTCATTTCTTTTTTGTTTGCCTTTTTATGTATTTCCTCCTTGTACTGTTTTTCCTTTACATTTTTTACTGTGCTCTGTGTACCTCTTGTTTTTTCTGTATTCTTATCTGAAACAATGATTTTTATTTTAAAATTTTGTTTTGCAGTTCCTCTGTCCTTCTTATTTGATTTTTGTCTCCTATTATTGCAAGTTGTCACATTTTGTTCAGTCATATAGTTTGAATTACCCTTTTCCTTAGCCCAGTTATCTGTTTCTGAAGTAGATCTTTCATTAGTAATAATTTATTTGTTATTCATATGTAATGAAATGTTTGTATTCCCCTGAGTTCTCAAGTTATTTATTAAAATTGTTTGGTTTTCAAGTATTTCTTTATTCCTGGCAATTCCACCCCTTAATTGGAGCAATTAATTTTTTCATCAAAATGATGTTTTCCATGATTGCAATGCTTGCTACATGAGGGTCCTTTATTACTTTAATCAGATCAATTTCTAAGAAAGGGCAATAGGTATGATGGGGCAGTTGGAGAATTGATTCTCAACAGAATCTGAAACTTCTGATTTATGTTCTTTATCTAGAATCTCTTTCATTCCTGTTATAGTATCTTGTAGCACTTGTCTAATTTCAGGTATTCATGTTCTCGACCTGTAATATTGTTAATAGATGTCCAGATAGTACTTACTTTGGGAGTAGGTTCTGGCAACTGATGAAAACTATCTCTGGAGTCCATAGAAGCAATTTCTATGGGCAATAGGAAAGGAGCACCTTGATCTAAATCACCTGGGTCCTTATGCATATCTGAAAGCCCATCAGAGATAAATGAGTCCGAATTACAACAGTCAGGGACAAAAACAAATTAGGGGATCTTTCCAGTGATTCATCATGAAAAGACTTTTGCCTTTTTCTTACTATTCTTTTATTAGTTATTGAATCTGGAATTAATATGGAAGTTGATGTATCTTTTAGGTTCGGAGCCTGTAGTTTCAGTCTTTCTATATGCTCTATAATCAGGGTTTGCCCCACCTTAGTTCTACCCTTCACCTTTTTTGTCTGTCGGGTGGGAGAGGGGTCATCCTCCTTTTGCTGTACCCCTTTTTTCTTTGTGTTTCTTTTGTGATTAACTTTCATTTATGTACTACCTTTCTGTTACCCCTTCTTACCATTTGAAACATTTTTGCCTTAATTAACTAATGTGATTGTTGCTTCAGGAGGCTGATTCAAAACAGAAGATGCCACCACCTTCTTATTATTTCTAGCCTTCATATTAGAGCATAGAAAAGAGAAGACTAAATTCAAATGTTAATATATACCAGAAATCTAATGTTCAAACTGGCAATTCCTATAAAATGCACATACACATAAATGAACAAATATAACGTCTTTATCTAACAAATAGAGGAGTTCATTGATGAAAAGTGGGGTTTAAACTTGTGAAGGGGGGTGGGATGGGAGAAAAGGCTGTTGAGGGGGTGCCGATAAAGGAGGGACTCTGTCTCCACACCCCTGGGGACCAGGAGGATTGCAGGAAAAGGCCAACTGGCAAAGTGCAGACCAGGAGAAAACAGAATCCCCATGGGAACACGAGCAGGGGAAATGGAACTATAGGGAAAGGGGTGGAAGGTAGTCCTGCTAAATGCCAGGAGCTTGGGCAATAAAATGCCTGAGCTCCAGGCGATGTTAACTGAGGGAGCAGTGGATGTGGCAGCAGTCACTGAGACTTGGGCCACTGCAAGACATGACTGGGACCTGAACCTGGAGGGTTACACTATGTTCAGGAAGGACAGGGGGGAGGGAAGGGGAGGAGGGGTAGCAATGATAGTCAAAAACTGCATTGGCATAGGGGGAGTAGAGGAGGCGGAGGGAACCGAGGATGAGGCGTCACCTTGATAACAAGGGGGCAAGAGAGTAAAAATAGGAGTGGTGTATAGACCCCTGCCCTGGCGGAGGAGCTGGAGGACAGTCTGGTGGCAGATGTTAGGAGACACTGCAGACTGGGCAGAGGAACGGTGGTGGTGTTAGGGACTTAAACATGCCAGGAACAGACTGGGAGACTATGACATCCTCTGTGACCAGGAAACAGAGGTTGTTGGATGTCTTTCAAGACGCTGCCTAACTCAGCAGGTGAGGGAACCGACCAGGAGGCATGGGTACTGGATGTGGTCCTGGCAGACAGTGACCAGATTGAGGCCTGGAGGTAAGGGGACCCATTGAGGGGAGTGACCATGCCACGGTCTGGTTCTGCCTGGACCTAGGAGGGGTAGAAGGCTGCACAAAGATGGAAGTAACTGACTTCAGGAGGGCGGATTTTAAGGAAATGGGAAGGATCCTTAAGGAGCATTTGGATGGGATTGGGTCAGACATGGACGCTGATAGTAGGTGGGAAATCATCAGGAGAGGGGTGCATAATGCTACCAGCACCTGTGCAAGAGTAAGACGAAAATGTGGTAGGGCCCAAAAACCCTGTTGGTGGACCAGGGAGGTCCAGGAGGTGGTGCGGGGAAAGAAAGCAGCCTATAAGAAATTCAAGTGCTCAAGGAGTGAAAGGGATCGAGGGGAGTACGAGCTGATGGCTAGAAGGGCCACTAGAGTGGTGAGGGCGGCTAAGGCAAGGAAGGAGCAGAACCTGGCCAGGGAAATTAGGAGAGGGAAAAAGGGGTTCTTTAGATACATTGGGGAAAGACGAAGGGTGAAGGGGCAGATTAGCAGGATTAAATCAGGGGAGAGATGGGCATAAGACCCGGGGGAGCAGGCTGAGGTACTAAATGAGTACTTCACCTCAGTTTTCACCAGGGAAAATGGGGATGCTGCATCATACATGGGAGGAGACAGAGATAATGAGGAGGGGGACCCTTACCGATCGGCAGGTCTGGGGAGAGGGGGAGGCATCACTGGCAGGGGGGAGGGCTAAGCAGGGATAAGAGGTAGCAGAGTGAAATCACAGCAGAGGTGAGGAAGCCCTCAGCTCCCTTAAGGCGGAGAAAGCACGGGGCCGGATAAATTACATCCTAGAGTGCTGAAGGAACTTGCAGATGTCCTGACGAAACCCCTGGCAGAGCTTTTCACCATCTCTCTGAGGACAGGGTGGGTGCCCCAAGACTGGAAGGTGGCGCATGTAGTGCCTATCCACAAGGGGGGATCAAGGGAGGTGGCAGGAACTACAGGCCTGTCAGCCTGACATCGGTGGTGGGCAAGGTGATGGAGGGCATTGTCAAGGAGAGGCTGGGGGGACCTGGATAAGTCAGGGTGCCTGGATGATAGACAGCATGGATTCATCCAGGGAAATCGTGTCAGACAAACCTGGTGGAGTTCTATGACTGGGTGACAAGTGCCTTGGACCTGGGTAGACCAGTGGATGTCCTCTTTCTAGACTTCAGCAAGGCATTTGACTCTGTTCCTCACGTGGGCCTGTTGGATAAGCTAGAGAAATGGGGTGGGAAACCAGATGATCAGATGGATAGGCAATTGGCTCCAGGACCGGACCCAGAGGGTCGAAGGTGGGATAGTCTCATCCCCAAGGAGGGTCATTAGTGGGTCCCACAGGATCAGTCCTTGGGCCCTTCTGTTCAACGCCTACCTATCTGACAATAAGGACAGGAATCAGGAGGAGATGAGTCTCTTGCAGATGACTCAAACTGGGGACGGTGGTGGATGGGGAGGAGGGGAGGGGCCCTGCAGGGGACCTGGAGGCTCTGGAAAGATGGTCTAGAAAGTGGAAGCTGAGGATGCAGGGAAATGCAAGGTACTCCACCTGGGGCCAGAAACCCAGGCTATGTACACCCTGGCGGGGAAATACTACAAGTCTCAATGGCTGAGAGGGACCTGGGGTGGTGGTGGATGTCAAGATGAACAACTCTGAGACTTGTAGGAGGGCAGCAGCTAAGGCCAACAGGATGCTGGGATGCATCGTGGGATAACCTCCAGAAGGAGGTAAGTAGTCCCTCTGTATAACTGCTTGGTGAGGCCGCACCTGGAGTACTGCAGTGCAGTTTTGGAGGCCACACTTAAAGAGGGACATTAACCTCCTGGAGAGGGTCCAGAGGAGGGCAACCAAAATGATTTGGGGCTTGGGGGACAGGACCTATGAGGAGAGGCTTGAAGAGCTAAATATGTACACATTGGAAGAGAGAAGGGACCGGGGGGACATGATAGAGGTCTTCAGGTACATGAAGAGGGTAAATAGGGGAGGAACAGTCAGGGTGCTTCGAAGGAAGGAGGAAGGGGCCACTAGAGGGCATGGGTGGAAGCTGGAGGGGGGAAGATTCAGGTGAGAAAGGAGGAGGTGCTACTTCACTGAGAGGGTGGTGGAGCCATGGAATGCACTACCTAGGGGGCTGGTGGAGGCAGAGACAGTGGAGGGGTTCAAGAGGGGGTGGGACAGGTACAGGGGAAGGGTTCTGGAAGCAAAATCCAATGCAACAAGAATATCCGGAACTGGGAAGGGAGAAGCTAGAGAAGGCGAGGGGGACAGCAAGGTCAGCACCCAGGGTGGGGGCTGACCAAACGAGCAGACACGAAAGACTGTTAGGCCTATTCTGCTGGCATTTTAGTATGTTAGTAACAAACAGCTCTGCCTACATTCAGTTTAATATTATTATATCTAGACACTGTAGACCTGCAAATTAGTACATAATTAGAATCCCAGTAAAATACACCATCTAAAATAACAGTACTGTATTAAAAAGAATAATTCTATAAAGTATTACAGTAGTTAAAACATGCTAAAAATGTCCCTCCATATTAAGTAGAGAGAACTATGACTTCAGGTGTAGATCCACATACAATTCCCACCAACAAGAAACTTAATCAGGCAGCAGCAGCAACAAGTGATGCTAAACCAGGCAGCAGCAACAAGTAGTGCAGTACAATGCAGTGCAGAAAACATTTCTGACCAAGGACCCCGATTCAACCATAATATAAAAAGTGTCACATGCAAGAAGAAAGTCAGGGAAAAAGTCAAGTCCCAGGGAGAGTTATCAGGTTCCTTACAAGTACAGCAAGTTCTGCAAGCCCCCTTTTTAGATTTTAGGGTTTACCAAATCCGAGAACTAAAGCCAGAGAAGGAGGGAGGGGGTCAAATTATCTAGGCCCTCTTATACATTGCCTTGCTTTGATTGCTTTAAAGGAAACCCACATTTTCCACCTCCTTTTCCACCAACAGATGTTGTTCAGGTCTATGATTAATCCAAACAAGGACCAAGGTAGTCTAAACAAATCACAAAAGACAGAATGAAAGTACTATGTTCCTAAACCAGGAGTAAGATACTCTGAACAGTCTAACAAATTGAAAGACAAATCAAAAGTTCTATAGTCCTACACAAAAGATAAACACTATATGAAGAGTGCAATTGCAATTACAATTTCAATTCTGCTGCTTAGATCACAAATTTTGTCAGGCACTTACTTCGACTCCTCCAAACAGTTCATCTCACTTCCCAGTATCAGCCAGGACCATGGAAGGAACACAATAGAAGGTAAATAGAAGGTAAATATTCATGAATTTTAAGAGAAGAGACCAGAGCTGCAGCCTCTCATTCCAGTGTTTTCTCAACAATGGTGACTCTAATGGAGACAAGCCATGCATGCATTTATATACAGTCAGCCCACGTGACCCAGCTGACCAACCTCTGTAAACCAGTATCGCCTACAAAAATTTAAACATAGAAAATGAAATATAAAACTAAATAAAAAAAAAAACAATAAAACAGAGGGTCTCAAACATCCACAGAGTTAACAAAAAACCCCACAGATGACACAGTCAAAGACATTGGCAAATGTCGAACTACAAAGAACTCCTCCTGAAGTTCTCCTGGATTATTTATATTTCCTTCAGTTTATTTCTGAGACAGCAATTCACTCTCACAGCATTTCCCTCAAAGCAAACTGCACATCAGTTCAAAATCCTTTTCTTTTTTTGCCCTCTCCGCCGTCTTGTCTCGAATGCCAAAAGGAAATTCAGACAGCCATTTTCAGACCAAGGCCTTCCCAAAGGGCCTCTCCTGCTTCCCCAATCTGACCGCCACCTTCAGTATTCCTCCTAGGGGAGCAAAAAGAATGCCTGAAAATGATATGTCAACTGAGTGCACACACAAGTTATTCTGGAGAGCTCTATATCATAACATTGGAGGAATACCTGTTATAGGCATAAAACTAATGTTGTTTAGAACCTGCTTCCTGTGCTTCTCCTCAGCACAGTAGTGTGCAGGTGAAACACCTCCTTAGAAAGAAACAGTCCACATCATTGGTAGCAGCAGTGGAGTCTGGCTACCTAGGTTGCCTCCAGTTCTTGGGCCCTAAAGCTACCTATCATAATGCTATGTTAAAGTCCCCTCCTACAATGAATGTTGGTTCCAACATTGTTATGGTTAGGAAGAAATTTGTGTAAAATCGTGGGGCATTTATTTTAGGGGTGTAAATTGTTGTACAAGTGACCCTCATATTAAATAGTTGTATTTGATTCATCACAAATCTTCCTTGTTCATCCACTATATTTTTTATCACTTTCGGTATGCTAACTTTATTACTATATGCTATCAACGTCACTCTTGAATTCCTAGTGTAATCTGTAGCTAAAGTTGTACCCCACTGTTTTTCCACCCATGTTGTTACTTTAGTAGTTAGATGTGTTTCTTTTAGCATTATTATATTTGTCTTCTTAGACTCCATATATTTTAATACTTTCAACATCTTTGTTCTGTTTTGCAATCCTTTAACATTCCAAGTTGTTATTCTATAGACTGACCCCATTCACTTGTTTATACATCATATGTCTATACTTAATTCCTTTAGCTTTCTCTTTTTTCTTACAATTCCTGGATTCTTTTTATTATTTTCATAATCAATTCCACAAGTGTATTTTAGCAAAAGACCAAGCTCCTTTATATTCTCATATCTCTATGAGTTTTGCATTATTAAAAATCTTATTACTTGTCCCTCCCTCCCTCCTATTCCCTCCATTCTTTGTTTACTGTCATAATATAACTTTCTACAGCCACCATTTATTCACAGTTTTATCCCATTACCCCTTCCCCTCCAAACGAGATGGTAACATAACCACCTTCATGCACCACTAATAACCTGGCCCAGTAAAATCTCCCAGCATACCCAACTGGCATACATATAGAACCATTACATTATGAAAGTGTAAAGTTTTGTTTTCTCCCCCCCAGATGGGGGAGATCTCAAAAGAGGGCAGAAGAGTATAGCTATCTCTTATATATTGTCATGTTCGCTAGAGTTTTGTGTACTTTGTGCTTCATTAGCCTTTCTCTTGTCAGATTCCTCAGAATATGAATATGGAGTGGTTCTTGTGTGTTGTTCTTTACTGCTTGTACTTTCTTTTCCAAAGTCTATGTCAAATGCCTCCATAGCATCTTTTGGTGTATTGAAAGTGTGTATTCTTGCATTTAAAGCAAACCTTATTTTCGTTGGGTACATCAATGTGCATCTGATGCCTTTTTTGTATAATGCCTGCTTAACTGAATTATATCACCTTCTTTCTGTAGTATCTGCTGACATATCTGGGTAGGCATTACATTTTTTATTTTCAAATGCCAGTCCCCTTCAGACCCTTGCTTTATGTAATGTTGCTTCTCAGTCTTGTAATCTCAGTGGTTTAACAAACACAGTTCATGGATAGTTGGAATTACCTACGAATCTAGAACCTGCTCTGTGTGCTCTATCAAGTGTAACCCTCTCTTCTGGGAATTTCTCTCTCTCTCTCTAGGGCTATTGTAATCATCTTCTCAAAGAAGGGTAACGGGTCCCCTGTACCTTCTATTCCTTCTGGTATCTTGCAAAGCCCCACATTTCCTCTTCTAGCTCGGTTCTCCTGCTCAGCCATCTTCTCCTTAAGTAGCTGTACCTGTTTTTCCAATAAAGTAAATTTATTTGGATATGAGACTGTGTTACCTTCCTTTTTAGACATTCTGTCTTCTAATTCATTTGTTCTAATGGTTAAGCTTTCCAGCTTAGCATTTAAGACCTGTAGTGACCCTTCACTGTTGATAATATACCTTTAATTTTTCCGAGGGCGTTTAACATTTCTGTATTCATATATGCTGCTGTTTGCAAAACTTCCAAATTTTGTGAGGTTTGAATTTCCTGTGATGTCCCTCCCTGTCCCCTTTTTTACTACTATCCACTCCATTTGTGCTCATGAAGGGATCTGAATTTTCTGTATTTTCATTTACCTCTGTGCTGCCCCCCCACTATGACCTCTGATTCACCTTGGCAGCTCAATAGCCCACTTAAGCATCTACATTGTCCCATTTCCCAAGGTTTGTCTTTTATTTTTATGTTACTATTTTGCTCATCCTGTTTCATTGTTATGTCATCATTTTCATTTTCTTTTCTTCTCCTGCCTTCCATTGCTCATTTCTTGGTTTCTCCCCACTTCTTCTGTACCTTGATTCACTTTGTATACCTCTTCAGTTTGTACCCCCTCTCAGTGTGACAGGTCATTTACTTTATTAGCTTCTTTTGGTTTAAAAAAGTCCACAATGTTACCTCTAATTGCCCCTTCTGTTTGTGGCATGGTTGGCAGTGGAGATAAAAATGAGAACTGTACCTCAGTGTCTGCAGCTATATCAGGCAAACTCAGAGAGTGTTACATTGTTTGTTTTCTTGTTGCTCTGCTTATTTCACCTTCTTTTGCTATTTTCTTTTTCTTCTGTTGTACTGAGTCCTCTGCTAATTCCTTCACTCATTGAACTGCCTTCGACATTCCCCTCTGTTCCTCTTACACTGACAGTTTAGAAGAGCCAAATCCACTGCCACACCACCAGAAAAAAAAGACAGAAAGAGAAGAAACAGGGAATACAAAGAGAAGATTGACGCTACTTATTTAGCTGATGTGTGTCATTTCATGTCCAGGCCTCTTAGCCATTTCCACTATCCCCCTACCACCAAGATAGAAAGTAGAGAGAAAAAATTGAAGTGATTCACCTGATTGTACATTTCATTGTTTGTCTAAGTATTTTACCACTGCTTCTCTTGTACATCGTTCCTTCTGTCCCACTATGTCTCCAGCTTCAGACCAAAATAGAAATGAGAAGAAAGATGCAGAGGTATGAAATTCTGCTATTCTTTTTCAGCTTGTCCCACCTACTGTTTCATTACACCACATAAAGTGCTAACAGAGATTTCCTAAGCAAGGTCCTGTGGTGCATTGTTCACCTGGCCATCTTGAATTCCTTCACATAACACTTGATGATGTCCTCACAGGTGCTGTTCCCTACTACAACACATTTCATTCTCTTTCCCGCCTTGCAGCACAGCTTGTGAGTTAAGTTTTGTAGTATAGCTCCATCTCCAGAGTCTGTACCTACTAATATTATCTTCTACTGGTACATGCTCCAATCTGCATGGCCTGTACCTAAGCAACATTGTACACTGCATGAAAAAGCAGTAGTGATGGTGTAATTCACATACAGTAGAAATATTTAGAAACTTCAATGTTCATACCTGTTAACACATCCCACAGTAACTGTGGTGCTTTGTAGCATTCTCTGAAGGCATTCTTTTGCTGTGGAGAGGGCCCTGCTCTTCCATTTCTCCAGAAAACCAATTTACTTTCTTGCTTTGATGGCTTGTGAAACTTCCAATGTTATCCTATGACAATTTAGATTTTTTAAACTATTTATACCTCTGTATATGGCCCCTACACTTTTGGAGAGGGTATCATGTGTTATACTTGTAGTACTCCTTAAGACCTTTCTTGTGATATATAGAGTGTCCCTAACATCCAGATATTGAGGAAGTTATGGGTTGTTGAAGTTCCAATGTCATCCTATGAGAATTTGCATTTTAATTTTTTATGTTTTTTTTATAGTGCTCCTAAAATGTTTTTTTTGGGAGGGTATGTGTCATTCTTGTGGGACTCATCACGACCTTTGTTTTCATAAATAGATTGTCCCTTAGATCCAAATATTAAGGGACATATGGCTTGTTGAAGACTGGATTTTACACTGTGAGAATTAGCATTTTCTATGTTTATACATTTTTATATTGCCCCTCAATGTTTTTTTTTTGGGGGGGAGGGGTATGTATTACTCTTGTACTACCATAAAGACCTTTGTTTTTATATATAAATTGATCCTTACGTCTGAATATTGAAGGAGTTATGGTTTGTTGAAGTTCAAATGTGGGAATCAAAACTAAGTCCAAAATAATTTTTCATATGCATGGATCCATTTTTGTATGAATGAAAAAGCCATACAAAGAGGGATTCCTTCATATGAAAAAAAATCTGGAAAAAATAAAGTCCTCATTCTTTCTTCCGATGACAGGATCCTTTTTCATATGAATGAAAAAAGCATACAAAAAGGATCAATCCATACAAAAAAAGAATTGGAATTCATTTTCCCAATTCTTTTTTCATATAAAGGGTTCCTTTTTCATATGACCAAATTATTTTTTTGTATGTCCATACAAAAAAACTGAAGCTAGTCATGAAAAAGGATTTAAAAAAAAATAAATAAAAAAACACATTTGGGGTCATTTTTCCAACACAAAAGTACAAAATCCACCTAATGTGGTCCCAATGATCATGATAACTGTTTTGGTGTCTCTCCATTATGATGTTTTTGTGGTTTTGAAATTTTTTTTGTGGAAAAAAATGTAAATGATGGCAACCATTTGAGAAGAATTTTTTCCTCACAAACAGGGATCACCAAGAATCCTTTTTCATATGGACCAAATTCTTATTTTGTTCCAAGCAGATATCCTAGAGACTGTACTGAGCATGCTCAGAACTGAAATGTTTAAATGTAATAATTTTAGAATGGATAAATATTTTTTTCACCAACCCAGAAAAAGGGCACATCTGTGTGCCAACCCCTTTCCACTCTGAAAATTTCAGACTGAAATTCCACACTGTCTTGGCACCAGGTAATGACAAGAAAACAGCAAAAAACAGTGATTTTTTTTAAACTTTTTTCACTATCCATATCTCAGACTCTGCACATCTGATTGGAATGAAACTTGGTACATCAAGAGATGAATATCCTGAGATGGTGCATGGAAATTACAAATCTGTTGATAAATTGCAAAGATATGAAAGTGCAAAGTTTGCATAATTAGGGTTGCCGTCCACTTGTATGTTAAACCCAAAATGTTGTACTTTAATAACTTTGCAGTCATTCAACTGATCTGATGAAGTCCTGAAGGCAGGGTGAAACTTAAGATCGTCCTAATAACAAGTGCTCAGGCACTGTTACTTGTTACCTGTTCTTTGTGTTAGAATGGAATAAACTGTTTTTATAGCATTGATAACAGTTTACTGCTGTCTTTTTGAGTGGAGAGTGAAGTACTAAGCAAATATTCTTGATGGCGCAAATATTTTGAACCTGCACCCCACCCCAGTGCTTCATTCTTCTCCAGCTCCAAAGTCAACTGATTTGCCTGAACTTTTACATGCATGGTCAAGTGCCATAGATCTCTGGATTTGGAAAGTTTTGCTCTGGTGGGATGTGCAGTTGCAGAGTTGTGGAATGCCAAGGGAAGTGAAATTTACCATTTTGTGGGCAAATTCTTTGCTCGGGGCTATGACCAAAACAGTTTTGGCATCTGGTCTGAAATTTTCAGGGTGTGTGGGGTTTGTATCACTAATATGAGGCCATAATATATGCAAGGTGCAAATGGGACCAGTTGCATGTCATTTTGGCCTCATTTGCATGCCTTGCACAGGGCAGCCCAGTGAATTGCACCTGACACCCTGCACAGACTGATGTCTGTAGAGGGGGTCCTGGGGCATCTCTCGCCCCATAGCCGTGATCACTGTTGAATGTCATAAGAAATACCCTGGTGGTCTAGTGGTACCCCCCCATTTCCCTGATCACCATTAAATGTGACCAATATCATTCCCTGGTAGTCTAGTGGTACCGCCCTCCCTCCCATTGTTATGATCACTGGTTAATAGTCCTAAAAATCCCATGGTGGTCTAGTGGTACACCCCACCCATTTCTGCAATCATGGAAAATCGCGCATGACAATTCCTGGTGATCGGTAACCTTCTCCCACCACACAGGACCCTGCCCACCCACTTCCCCCATCATCAGTGTGAGGTTGCAACCCACCCGCATACCACCCGACCATCCGCCGAATGACAGGCACTGTATGAGCTGTAAGCCCATTGATCCACAGTGTCGACCAATGGGCTTGCAGGGCATTCTGTACTAGACAGTCCCAAATATGTGAATGTGGATCAATGGGCTTACAGCCCATACTGTACCTGTCATTCAGCGGGTGGCTGGGTGGTATGCAGGTGGGTTGCAGACACTTGCCAATGATGGGTAGGAGTGGGGTGGCAGAGGTCCTGTGAGTGGAGGGTGAAGAGTGCCACTGGATCACCAGGGAATTCCACAGTGATTTACTGTGATCACGGCAACGGGTGGAGGGGTACCGCTAGGCCACCAGGGATTTTTCGGGTTATTAACTGGTGATTGTGGCAATGGGAGGGAGGGGGTAACACTGGACTACCAGGGACTGCTGTTGGTCACATTTACTGGTGATCGGGGACACGAGAGGGAGGGGTACCACTAGACTACCAAGGAATGATATTGTACACAGTTACCGGTGATCAAAGAAACAGGAGGGAGGGGGGTGCCACTAGACTACCTGGGAGCTATGGGTGCTTGTGGACAGAGTTCTGGGTGGGCGGGTGGCCACCCATGGTTTGCGGCTGCTGTGTTGCACCCTGCAATACAGCAGCCTGCCTGTGGGTGGCCAGGAAATGTTCCTACTATTCATGGGCTCAACTTTGAGCCCCCCTTTGTGGCGCAATGCAAGGTTGTGCCAGCATATATGCCACACATCCCAGGCTGAATATCGGGATGTGCCACATATGCATGGGCACGCCCCCTGCATCTGCACTGCGTGCATTAACATTGTGCCCCAGCACATTGGGATTTGCACTGTGCCAGGCATTTTTTCAATATCCCACTGGGATGCAATGCGGGGTTGCACTGGCGCAACTCAGCTGCGCCATGAGCAACCCCCTTGAATATCCAGGCTCAAAGATAAATCTTAAACCAGGAAATAGCTCTACATAGTGCAATATCAACTTATATGAACTTAACATGGGAAAAAACAAAACTTAAGGGACCAGATATTCAAAACATTGACCGTTTGCACTTGGTTTGTGCCAGGGTAGCTTGCGTCCACTATATTCAAAAGGACAAATAGTGCGGACAAACTGCATTAGTGCCGGGCAAAAGTATAATGTATGTGAGGGGCAAAAAAAGGGGTTGTGTACATGAATACAGATGAAATGCTATATTCAGTGCATTAGCACCATGCTAAGTGTTTTTGCACAGCTTAGCATGACACTTTGCTCGGTGCAAATTACCACCCAGGAAAAGGTAGTCTTAACTCTGGGCAGACTGCGACTTTGTGACTTTGTGTGGCTTTACGCAACATAGGACCATGGTTTATGGAACTCTGTAATTCACAAGTGTGAATTGTGGAGTTTATGAGGGTCTGCCAGTGGTGGTGTATTGACCCTAACCAGTAAAAATTAAACATAGAAAGAAACCAGGCATGGACGAAATATGCTGCACACAGATGGAACCTCCTATGTTGCCACCATCAGCCACCAGTCCAAACCATGCCAGGCATTAATCGGTGATCTGGCGCCCAGTGGATACCATGGCAATGTGTTCATACAGCACAAACCTGCAGGCCACCCTTTGGTGAACACCAAAAGAATCCAGCACACACATGCAGTGCTGGGAGCATGGAGGGTGTTGGGGGGGTGTACAGATAGCCAGTCTGCACCACATACTAGGTGCTGCCACAAGGCTGGGACAATCCACACAGTGCAAATGGTCCAGTGTAGGGAATGCCCCAACACCAGTTTGCCTGTCTGATGGTATGTGCCCCCCCAGCCACATACTGCACATCTGTACAGACACCACAGCACACACAGTTAGCCATGTATATGTCACTGTGAGTATCCCATGCCAGTGGTGCAGCATCTGTGGGTCACACAACAGCATAACAGTAATGTTCACTGTCAGTACACACCTGCAAGATGGGCCTGTCACTGTGCAAAGTGCACAAGTCATTGATGCCCTACGCACCATAGGCATTGCTGTGTCCCTCACACTACTGGCCCCTTGTTACTGTAGTGTCTGCTGTGCACTGTAGCAGGAACTACAGTTTGACTATTTATTTATTTAGTCATGTCTTTGTTCACTGGGTAAGTTCACTGATCCAAAGGACCATTTTCAGTCATGACCCGGGCCACAATGTGGCAAACAACACAGATCACAGCAATATAGTACATACAGGGCATGGTAATACACACCTCAACCATGAGGTGGTGTTGAAAATAAGAAGTGAGCATTAGATAGCTATATTTTACAATGGCAGCAGGGTTAAGCAATGGCCAAGCATGGCGAGAAACACACAGTGTGAAAATGAAGTCATTCATAAGAACACATGATAACATGAATACAGGAGCCACTTTACGTAGTGCAAAAAAGGACATATGTAAAAGTATAATATGACATTGATCCAATTTAGGACAGGGCCATCAATAAAGATTCAGTCAGTCAGATATTCACATCAATCTTTAGAAATGAGAGGTTTAAAGGGAAAAGAGGGTTTTAAAGAAAGGCTGAGATGAGAGAGGAGATGACTGGAGGGCAGATGATGTGGATGCCTGCTCATCATAGAGATGTGGGCACTATGGTGCCCTAATGTTATTACTGGGCACAGTGACAGTCAGCAGCAACTAGGAGTCAGGCTTCAGATTCTGTTTGAAGGCCAGATGTGTGGGGGACAAGCAGATGGATGGTGGGAGCTTGTTCCATAGGGAGGGTGCAGAGATGGAGAAAGCTCTACTTCCCATTGCAGTCGAGATGCAGAGTGCCTCCAGCAGGGGGACTGAGGCTGCCCTAAGAATCCTAGAAGCCACTCTGTCTGTCAAGGGGAGTGAGTATAGGGACAAGTGTTAGTTTCTAAGTGAGTTGTCAGCCAGGCAGCCCATAGCATAATCAAAGTGACCTTGCAAAGGGATCCAGCCTAGAGACTGGTAGAGTGTGCAGTGGTGGGTGCAGTGGGGAGCTTGAAGGACAGATCGACAGACAGAGTAGTATGTAGTGTTTAGTCATGAGTGCAAGGTGGGGATATGAGGGAGTAGACAGGGAAGCTGTAATCAAAGAGGGGCAGAAGGTTACCCTGAGCAATGGCAAGGCATGCTTCTGTGGACAGAAAGTATTTGAGTCTATAAGCAGAGCCTAGTTTTTGGTGAATTCTCCACACAGTATTGTTAACATGCTCGGTGAAAGAGAGGGAGGAGTCAAGGGTGTCACCTAAATATTTAAAAGATGGGATGTTTTCAAGAGAGGGGACTGCTGGGGTGAGTACTAGGAGGGAGGAGTTGGATTTGGCTGCTTTGGCGAGGAAAGGTTTGGAGCCAAAGAGCATGGACTTTGTCTTCTTTTCATTGACTAGGAGTCTGTTGGAGAGGAACCATTTATAGGCAGAGTCATAGTTGTGTGTGAGGATGGAGGAACTGGACTGCATGGATTTATTGCTGTGGTAGTGAACCAGATCATCTGCATAGAGGAGTGCTTTACAGCTGAGGCTATCCCTTGGGAGTGCATTAATGAATATGGAGAAGAGTAGGGGTCCGAGTACGGAACCCTGGGGGACTCCAGTGCATACGGGGAGGGCAGCAGAGGAGGCATTATTGATGATGATGGACTGAGACCTGTTGGACAGATTGTGGAACCATGCAGCAGTTCCAGTGGAGCAGCCAAAGAGAAACAAGGTTGAGTGGAGAAGGTGGTGATCGACAAGGTCAAAAGCTTTTGACAGATCTATGAAGACAGCACCTGTGGTTTCGTCTTAGTACATGTTTCTCAGCACATGATCAGAGAAGAGGGCCAAAGCAGAGGAGGTACTGCAGTGCTTGTGGAAACCATGCTGAAGGGGACATCGGAAGTTGTATTTTTCGAGATGCTCTGATAGCTGGAGATGTACAACTTTTTCAAGCAGTTTGCTCAGGTGGGGGAGTAGGGAGATGGGCCTGTAGTTGTCAGGGGTTAGAGGGTCACTGGTTTTGAAATTAGGTAGTACATTTGAATGTTTCCAACAGTCGGGAACAGCAGATGTTGTAATGGCGAGATTGAAGAAGAAGGTGAGGGGTTTGATAGTTGCGGAGGAGATGAGTTTAAGAAATACGGGGTATAGTCCATCACTGCCAGGGCTGCCTTTGGCTGGGAGAGACTTCAGTAGCTTAATTGTATCTTTATGCACAATGGCTCTGAAATAGAAAGGTGGGCAGCAGGGTAGTAGCTGAGGAGGACGAGGGGGATGGGAGCTTGCCCAGATAGGGGGATAAATCCATGAACTTCATGTTGAAAGCATTAACAATCCCAGTAGGGTTGGAAATAGGACCAGAGGGGGATTCAAGCTGTGTTAATTACCTATTGGTCTTGGGGTTTAGGAGAGACCCAATTGAGGCCCAAAAATTGCATGGATTTCCAAGGTTGTTGTTTTGTTGGTTATTGTAGAATTTACACTTGAAAGATTTCAACGTCTCTTTGCAGGTGTTGTGCAGCTGTCTGTAGGCATTCCAGAGGTGGGGAGAGGGTGATGCCTTGTACGCTTTACATTTGCTATCCTGAACTTTCATAAGTCCTAGTAGTTTTTGGATAGCCAGCAGGTACAGCCCCATCTTACCCTTCTGGTTGTGCTGGGGAAATGGATGTCCTGTAGGTGGGAGAGTGTGGATGTAAAGAAGGTGACCGCATCTGAGATGTTGCTGAGATGGTAGAAGGCCACCAATTTATTGCCCTCACATCATGGAGGACAGGTTTGGGATCTGAGCAGTCAAACTTCCTGAATGACAGGAGTATGTGAGGGGGATGGCTGGATTTGGTGGACAGTATAGCATAGGTTGGGGTGTGGTCACTTATAGAATCTGATTTAGTGCCTGCCTGGAAGACCAAGTCAACCCGGTTTGTGGTGATCCAGTTAATAAGAGAGTGGTTATGTATGCGAGCATTGCGTCTGGTGGGGGAGGAGATCATTTCCTCTAGGTTGTGCTCTTTCAGTGCATTTGCATAGTCAGGTGCAGGGGCATCCAGCCAATTGAGGCTGAAGTCCCCAAACACAATTGTGTTTTTTGGGGGTGTTGTATTCCCCATACCATCTAAGAAGTTTGATAGGCCTGGGACACCTCCAGTGGGGGTTGTAACAGCAACCTAGGTAAAGTTTCTTGGATGCACCTAGGATTACCTCAGTGAGAAGCCACTCACTTGGAGAAGTGGGAGTTGAGGAGTTGATGATGGTGGCAGTAATGTTGTCTTGTATATACAGTGCCACACCCTGGCCTTCTTTCGTCCAGGTCTGTCCAGTCGTAGAAGTGAGTAACCATGTAGGTGAAATGAGGAGTCAGGGTGGTAGAATTTCAACCAGGTCTCAGTGAGACCTAATACCTGTGGTTTGTAGAGAGATACCCACACCTCAAGCTCATGGGACTTCGATGGGAGGCTGCAGATATTCACATGGGCAACTTTTAATCCAAGGTGTCTTGTCCAGTCAGTGTCCATATGGTTGAAGTGGGTGTTTATGGGGCCAGGGTTACTCTCTACATTACCAGAGAGTAGAATCAGTGTAAGTAGATGGCAGATAGGAGGGAGCCAATGGAGGAACTGAAAGGTGAGGGAATGCACAAATAGGCTGAGCAGATGGCATTCATAATTAGACAGTAGTGCCAGGACAGCTGCACTTGTGAAGATAAGTTTATGTCCATCCACAATGATCAGGGTGTATGAGAAAGTGGGTGGGGATTGGGAGGGACTTAGTGTTTGCTGGTCAACAGCTAATATTGATGCACAGTCACCAGCAGCAAGGTGGACACAGAGGCCAGCATAAGGAGCACCACGCATGGGTTCATTTTAGGAGATGTTTTGGTTACAGATGGAATCCCTGTGAAAAGAGAGAACTAATGCAGCAGAGAAAGAAACTGGCAGGCAGTGCCAGAAAGGCTGTGGGCAGTGAGAAAACACTCTAGGGAGGGGCTGCTTAACAGTATACCATGATTGAGGCCACTATAACACTACATGCCACATATGTTGAGTCCCTGAGTTATTGACCTTAGAACCTACCTAAGTTAGGAAGCATTTGCCTTTGGGGTTGGGAGGATGGGGTATGCTAGTTTATAGGACTGTAGAAGCCTTGTGATGGACCAATGGGAGCAGGGAAACTAGATGAGGGAGAAGCTTAGTTGTATTTAATAGAGGTCAGGGCCAGAGAGTGCAGGAGGGATGAAAAATACAGTTTAATTTGAGCTTGGAGTGCTTGGGGAAAGTAGCAGGAACTGAGCTACAAGATCCAGGCCAGGCTTGAGACACTCAACCAATCATGGCACACAGTCCCACGAGCAGAATAATTGGAAGCTCCATGTCCGCTCGCTTAGCCAATCATGGAGGATCCAGTGCTGGAGTTGAAAGCCGGCACAGAGATGGAGTAAGAGGCATATCGGTTCACTTAGGTGGCCAGTGGGAGCAGCAGGGACAGCAGCAGGAGAAGCACCATGTCCTGTGGATCTGGGCACAGACATTTTGGCTGCAGTGTCCTTTAGGGCCTCCTGAGGCTGGAGAAGAGCACGAGCAGAGAAGAGCTGATTAATATGATGGCAGGAAACAGTGGGTGGAGGTCAGACAGGGTAAGGAGACAGGCTAACAGTAGGGGTTCAGGGAAAACAAAAGAAAAGTTAAACGGTGGGTGGTCCAGCAGGTAGCGAGGCAGGGAAGGGGGGTGGAAGTGATACACAGAGTGAGCGAGAGACAGATAAGGAACAGAGATTCTCAGCAGAAAGTTTCAGGTGGGGGCGGGGGGCAGGGGGCAAGGACACAGAGCAGGAGACAGAAGTTAGAAGCAGAGAATCCTAAGGCTTCGCAAAAGCACTGCAATCACTTTGATCTATCTGTACAGTATTTACTAAGAGTTAAGACTTTAACCCTTTACACTTAAGAGCTGCAGGTTTTAGAGCTAAAGCAGAGAAATATTTACCCTTTAAGCAGAGAGACCTAAATCCTACTAAAAGCGCTGCAAACACAAGAGTCTAAGCAAATGTGCAAGCTACTAAGTTTCTAGATCATTCAACCTTTAGGATTTTACTGACACAATTTCAAGCAAAAATCAATGAAAGATACAGTTTAAAGTGAAATACAGTTTGAATTGAGCATGGAATGCTTGGAGAAAGCAGCAGGGACTGAGCTACAAGATCCAGGCCAGGCTTGAGACACTTCACCAATCACAGTGCACAGTTCTGCAAGCGGAACAGTCGGAAGCTCTGTGCCCACTTGCTTAGCCAGTCATGAAGGATCCAGTGCAGGAGTTGAAAGCTGGTGTGGAGAAAGAGTCAGAGGTGTACCTGTTCACTTAGGTGGCCAGTGGGCGCAGCGGGGATGGTGGCAGGAGAAGCACCATGTCATGTGAAGCTGGGCACAGCCACTTCTGGCTGCGGTGCCCTTTAGGGCCTCCCAAGGCTGTTCCCTTAGATGGTTGGTGGGCACAGTGGGGACGGCGGCAGGAGAAGCGTCATGTCCCATGGAGCTGGGCACAGCTGCTTCTGGCTGCAGTGCCCTTTAAGGCCTCCTGAGGCTGTTCACTTAGGTGGCCAGTGGGTACAGTGGGGACAGCGGCAGGAGAAGCACTGCATCCAGTGGAGCTGGGCACAGCTGCTTCTGGCTGCAGTGCCCTTTAGGGCTTCCCGAGGTAATTCACTTAGGTGCATGGGGGGTGCAGCAGGGACAGTGGCAGGAGAGGCACCATGTCCTGTGGAGCTGGGCACAACCACTTCTGGCTGGAAAGCCCTTTAGGGCCTCTCATGGCGGGAAAAGACTGTTGCATGCAGTGCCACCACCTGTGCCTGTCCTATGTAGTCCCTGGGGCACAATATTCTATACGGTTTTGTACAAATGTAGCCTGCAGCTATCACCATGCACTTCCAGACTAACCTACAGTCAGAGCTGTGGACAGATCCAGCCAGCCCCTCTACTTACAGACTGACATACAGCTGGAGCTGTGGGACCCTGCAGTAGTGCTGTGCAAACTGCATGCAAATCAGAACATAATGAGATGCTAATCTGGATGTTTGCCCACAGACTGCCTAAGTAGGCTCATTTGCATGTCACTTTTGAATATAGCAAATTTTTGCACTGGGCAAACATGATAACGCCAGGCAAATGTCTTAGCTCCACACTAAACCTGCACAAATGTGTCTGTGCCATGCAAGCATTTTAGAAACATGGTACATTTCTGCAGAATTTCACATGCACTGGTGCTTGCAGCTTTAATGAATCCACTTCTCTGCTAGCACACACACTGGCCACATAGTTCACGTTTACCTTCCATCACATCGCTGTGAACTGGGCTGCTGTTGTGGTTTGCACTTCTTTGTTGCTGTATTCAGAGCTGTCTTATTGCCTAGGCAATTGTTGCACTGCACTCCCAGCCCAGTTTGCCTGGCTTCCTTAGCACGCTATATTCAGCTAGGTTTAGCATCAGGGCTATACCTTTTGAATATAGCAGGCTATTGGTTCAGGGCTAATTTAGCACACCAGGCTATGCTAATTTAGCCCTGGGGCAATGTTTTGAATATTTGCCCAAGCTGTGCCATCTGATTGTTTTTATTTTTGCTTTTCTGTTGTTTTGTATGGGAATGATTCCAGTATTGCTCAAGGTACTGTAGCCAATTACACTTCTGTCATCTATTATAAGTAAGACCAATGTATGTACTGTACATCTGTGTGATAGCTAATTATTCTCCATTTTTTCGTTATAATGGCTTACTAATAGCAAACAAAATCATCGCCAATGACCTACAATAACAAGAACACCCTATAATTAAAATAAGCATTTAATAGCAAACCCTGAAAAGCTTGAGAGTGTATTGAAATTATTCACATTTTATACTCTCCAAATACTACTTAACCTAAAAATGTTAAATAAAACTGCATGACTAAAAAGATGATCACTTAAAAGTTGTTAAACTGCTAGAGCCATTTGCACTCACTGTTGCTTATACTGATCTATTCAAATGAAAACAAAACCATGAGACATGAAAACCAGTAACCTCCAATAACTTGATAGACCTGCAGTTAAAAGTAGCATTTAACAGCGATCACTTAAAAACATACAAGTGCATTAAAATCCTCCACATTTTTATCATATCACCCTCCTCTTTTGCACCTCTACTACTTTAAAAATCCATTTCAGACCCTTCATAAATTAACCTATCCCTAATACATTATACCTTGGTATTCCACAATGATCTCAAGAACAATGGGTCATGTTAGGTATTTTTTTAACATGGACAACTGGCTGTTCATGGCTGACCAGACATGATTAAGTCTTCTGCTGCTGCTACTACTGGTACTACCAGAGGGGAAAAAAATAAGTTTAGTTACCCCTTTTAAATGCCAGGAACAGCATGAAGATTGTGTACTATACTTTGTGTTTGGCAGTTTTCATAAGTTTTCCAGAACTCTGAGACACAATTGTAAGGAACCCTTTCATGAATCTGATGGGGAGTCTTCCCTCCTATACTGAAATACAATCGGTATGCTCCCTTCCCCAGAAATCAGGGATGGACATTTCTCCACTGTTGGACATAACCTGTTCTGTGCAACAGAATTGGGTACCCTCTGGTCCCGCTACAGTACCGTTCATTTTCCATTGGCTCTTCCAGTTCCCAACCTTGTTTCTGCCACTCCTGTCATACAGCCTTCAATGCCGATTCCTGACATAGCACCTAAGAAGGAGATGTTGCAATTTGCTTTGTGATTTTTATTTCCTGTTGGTAGCCTACCCTCTGCTTCCTTCATTGGAGCATCCCTCTGTGACTATTTCTACTGTTATTCCTTTTTGTCAAGCTTCTGGGTTATGGGGGAGGTTTATTTGTTAGTCACTGTCACTGATTTTATTATTCCGGTTGGGCTTCTGTGAGATGTGGGTAATTGTGCTTTGCTTGTTTTGACTTGCCTGAAATAATTTGAAGCACATTTACCTTAGTTTCTCACATTGCAGTTGCCGGTTCCAGTAGCAAGACGTGTCTTTGATTGGCGGAGTGGGTTTCGAGCCTGGGTCCTTTTTTGGTGAGTGATGGTCTGTAGGGATGTCACAGTGGGTGTGGGGATGTAGGTGCACAGTGGGTGGTTGGGTGGTGGTTGCAGATCCGATCGCCAATTAATTTTTTTTTGTAACAGGTGAAAACAGTTAAACTCACAAAAGGACATTGAGAGACTGTTTTCTTTTCATGGTAAATGAGGAAGTGAGGATGAACAGTGGGGTATCTCAGGGATCAGTACTGGGACCGGTCCTCTTCAATGTCTTTATAAGTGACATAGCAGAGGAACTGAAAAGAAAGGTCTAATTCTTTGCAGATCACACCTAGATCTGCAACAGAGTGGACACTCAGGGGTGTGTATGGAAATGATGGATAGGGATCTGAAAGACTATAGGAGTGGTCAAGGGTAGCTGGGGTTTAATGCAAGAAAGTGTAAAATAATGCACATGGGCCACAGAAACCCAGGAGAGCTGCACAACATGGATGGAGTGATATTGATAAAGACCAAGCCAGAAAGAAATCTAGGGGTAATCATTCGGGATCATCAAAAGGTGGCCAGGCAGTGTGACAAGGCAAACAGAAGTGTGAATGGAATGCTGGGGTGTATAGAAAGGGATATTGCCAGCAGGAAGAGAGATGAGGTGCTGCCCCTATATGGATCACTGGTAAGACCTCACCTGGTGTCCTTTGCCCAGTTCTGGAGTCCACATCTCAGGAAGGACATTGACAGTGTGGAGGCAGTCCAAAGGAGTGCTACCAAAATACTGCAGGGTCTGCATCAAAAGCCCAATGAGGAGAGGCTTAAAGAGCTTAATATGTACACCCTGGAGGAGAGGAGGAAGGGGTATGATGGAGACCTTTAAATACCTCACCTGGGTTAATACAGTAAGGTTCACGAGTGGGGTATTTTTCAGAGACAAAGGTGCTCTTGAATGAGGGGGCATGCTATGAAACTGGAGGGGCAAATTCAGAGGGCTATGAGGAAGTACCTCTTCACAGAAAGGGTGGTGGGTGCCTAGAACAGTCTTCCATTGGAGGTAGTGGGGGCAAAAACAGTGGTGGGGTTAAAAAATGCCTGGGACAGGCACAAGGGAATCATAGGGGTAAGGAAGGAGGGGAAGAGAAGGCACCAAGGCACCATAGATCAGCAGCAGATCTGCAGCAAAATGTGAAGTTTAAAAAAAATGGACAGGCTAGGTGGGCCCTGCAACCCTTATCTACAGTCGCATTGTATGTTTCTATGTTTCTATGACCCACTGATCTACCTGCCTGTGAGACAGCTGAAGACCATGCTGATAAAGCAGGTAGGCATTCCTCAGTAGGGGAGACGGACGGACTGGTCGTGAGTAGGGGGATACTGACACCTGAGAAACTTTCCTCTGCAGCCCTCTAATGAGCTTTGCTGTTCATGACCTCCTGGACTCATTATGTCTGTTACCCAGGGTTACATACTGTTTATTGTGTAGAATGAATCTTGATGGGCTGAACACATTCTTAAATATTCTTGATGTCTCATCTGAAGGATGCTACAGTGACCCAATAAACTATACCACTATATTGGTAAATTCAGTAATTATGTTAACTTTCCAATACAGAAACTGAACATTTACCCTTTGGGCCATGTGAGCTAGTTGTACTCTCTGCTGGTAATTGGGCTACCAATATTAATGAAAGAATTTTGGAATGCAAACCAGAAGTAATAATGTATGCATCACAAAACATGCACTGCTAGGGGTTTTATTGATTTCAGTTTTTTTCTCATTAAGTAGATTTCTTAAGAGTGTTCACATCTAAGGAGGTTGCACATATAGATATACCCTACTAGTCAAGTTCGTGAGTGGGCTGTGCTGCGGGGCAAGCAGTCACCACTGAAGACGCATCCTGAGGTCAAATGGTCTGATGCTGCTCTGAACTTCAGCAGACTAGGCCCATCTGTAGGTGTCCACCACACGGCTACTCAGCATGTAGCCAACCCTGCCATCGCAATACCTAGCCCATGGAGCCTGTAAAAAGCAGATTTAGGGCAAAGGGAATTCCCAGTACAGGAATCAGCAGGGCCATGAGCCAAAGCCCACAAAGCCTTACGAAATCAACAGAAAAGACTGAGAAAATTAAATATTTTTTTTAGCTCTGAATCCAGCATCAGCCAAATTAACAACCACAGGAGAACTCAACACTGTGTTATGCCACACCAAAAAGGTAGTATTAGTCACCACCACTACAGCCTTATTAACTTGCAACTAAAAGTTGGGCCAAGGCTCTGAAGAAAATTCTGTAAAAAAAGACAATATCACAGCTGAGCAAGACGGGCACAGGATTCTTTAGGAGCATTACTTTGTAAAGTAGCCTGAAGGCCTTACCACAAGAACACAGAAGTCAGATCCTGTAGCCTCAGCAAAACATTGGCTCCTTCTGGTAGTCCGCTAGGAAATCTTCAGCTGGAGAGAGACAGTGATAGCGAGCCCTCAATTGTAGCTCTTTTTAACCCCTCACTCTTCTTTCACAGTCGAATGCCCCCATCTTTTGGGCAGTCCAACTGGTTCCTCCCCAGGGGCAGTGCCAGGGCACCTCCTGCCTGAATGGGTGAAACCCTACCTGCCTACCTTGAGGCCAGATTTTGGGAGAGTGGTCACATACAATGTTTGGTCTGCTGCAATGCTTGTGCAGACTGCTTAAACAGGTAGTGGAACCAAAACAGACAGACAAGTAAAGGATACAAATTTTAAGAAGTAGGCAGTTGTAATTTTCTTTTAAGTATTTTTTTCTTTTTCCTTTTGATCATTAGAAAGTTTTTTATGTGATAATATTGTGCTGTATGTGTGGAATGGCTCACAGCCTGGCAGCTGGCATATCTTTCCCTAATCCCCCCACTACATCATCAGCATTGTGATCTCATTGACACTGACCTTACATGTGACTGATCTGGCAGCTACTGAGTGGCTGTTCCTAAGCAGCAGTGATGTCACAGTCATTGAGGTCAGAATGCTGATGATGTGAAGGGTGGAACAGAGCTAGGCATGACAGCTGCCAGTCAGACTGCTGTTCCACACAACACACCTACAAACATCAGGTAAACAGTCTTCTAAGTAACCAAAGGGAAAAGAAAAATAGTACCTCAGATATAAAACATAATGGTTGACTGATTTTAATAAATAATATTAGTTTTAGGCAATGTACTAGCTATTTAATAAGTCAATACATTTGTAGTTTGTTTAATGGACCTTTTTAAAAGGCTATGCCTGTGGTTCAATGGGTGAGCCATGCCTACTTTCCTACTATACTTTGCCTACTATATAAGCAGCCTCCCTCTGAAGCACTTTCTCTTTGCCAGCCAGAGGCTCTGTCAGTTGGTCTTCTCACCAGGGGCCTACTGGGGCTCCCCCCCCCCCATCTAGCTGTGCTCTGTGCTCTGCTTGGTGTGTGCTGCCCTTCTGCTTTATGTTCTCCTGCTTTTGGTTTGTATTGCTTGCCTCCAGCTGCGAGTGCTTCCTTATGTGCTTATTTTCTCCTGCTTCTATACTTGTGATTGCTCTGTCTGTTTCTTTTGGTCTTTTAGTGTTCTTGTGCCCTGTGTCTACATTGTTTGTTTGAGCTGCAGGTTGTTTATTGTTGTCTTCTTACCTTATGCAGCCCTGTGCCTGCTATGGCCCTATTTACTCACTGGATTTTGCAAGCCCTCAGTTCACTGCATTGTTCTTTGTATGCTCAGCTCAGTCTGCTGCTTCCTGCCTCCCATTCTACCCTCAGTTTTCCTACTGTTGTTTGTTCCTCTCCCATTCCACCTTCTCTGCTGCAGTTGGCCTCTGTTAATTCATTGCACTTGGCCTAGGCTCCTGCTGTCAGCTGCTGCCACTCCCTGTTGCAGCTTGCTCTCAGTTCTCAGTGTTAGCTCCCCACTGATTCTGCCAGCAGTCTTGCTTTTCACTATAGTTCTTTCCTGCTTATTCACCTCAGCATTTTATTTCTTTGCTTCACCATTCTTTCTGTCCACCCTCAGCTTTTATCCAGCCCTTTTGGGGATTTAACTCTGCTCATCATGTTTATATCCACTCAGTGGGAATCATACCTGAATCTCCTGCAATTCCATGTTGCTTTCTTCAAGTGAACAGCCCTTTTGGGGTTTCTAAGCTGCCCAAACGTGTTTATTTGTACTCGGGGGGGACTCAAATCAGAATCTAATGCAGTTCTGTATTACTTTCACCATATGATTCAAACATGCTTAAATGCATTTGTATCAAGCAATTATTCTTGTTTCAGTGCATTACTGACCGTGCCGACAAAGTCCAAAGTTTGTTAAGCTCAGCTACCGCTGGACACTATTCATTACTTTTACATTGCTTCAATATACTCTGGAGGCCAACTCAGCTATAGCTGTCACTGTAAACTAGTTTTAAAATCTGCATGTGAGTCACGGTGCTTCACTGTGGCTTCTTTGTTTTTTCTATGGTGAAGGACTGGGGGGTTATAGTGGAGAGTCATGGCCCCATGTGGTTCATTTACCTCATGTGTGTATACTGCCTTCTCCACTAAAATCCTCTCTGTATTTATGTCACCTTTAAATGGCACTCATTGATGGACTGGTTAGCCAACCTCGCACTGACTAAAGGACCAGGCAACTCTGAACTGGATGTGTAATTCATACTGCTATCATGCTTCTCTGTACTATTTATTTACCAGGCTGCACACTGCCCGTTATTCACTGCATTACCACGTATGACCTGCTCCATTGCTGCAGGTGTTTACCATGCTGCACATTGCCTGTTACTCCCTGCGTTACCATGTGTATTACCTGATATTCTTTGCATTACCTTGTATAGCCTGCTCCATTGGAAGAAGAAGAGATTAGCCAACCATGACCATCAATTTATTGGCTCTGAGCTCGCTCTCAGCTGATGGCCTTGCTCTACACCCTAGTCTGCATTCTCAGTTTGTGTTGCCATAATTGGGGTCCTTCCTTTCTGGCCCATAGTGGAAATGTCCTTACTCTATGTGGAGCTTTAGCCATTTGTGCACAGCGGCACCTCTGTATGTAGAATTTATGGCTAGCTGCGAAGGGTGGTTATGTGCATTCCATCTTCGGCAGTAGTATTAATTTACTACCATTGCATCCTAAATGCTCTCCCTATGACTGCCTCTGGTTAACCTGGTTTGTATTTAGATTGGTAAGCTGGCTGAGTACTTCAGCAGTCATTGCTCTCCTCCTTCCACCTTAGAGGTGCTTGTTGCAGAGAACCCTCACAACCCTTCATGGCGTTCCCATTAGAGGGACAGAGTGAGAACCTTCAACCAAACTGGAATATTTTCCACACCCCCTGAATTGAAATTCAAATGCAGCTGCTGAGCCGACGCTAAATAAAATAGCCCAAGCCTGGAGATAAGGCAATCTCAGCCTTGGATCCCCAGAGATTTCCTCCTCAAAGGGTTTTTCTCTCCTCTATGCCACAGATCACAATACTTAGTTTTAGTAATACTTTTAGCTTACTTAGGTTCTGCTGTTGGATAGAGAGAGATGGATGGTGGCCTTACTGGCTGTTCCCTCTCTCCATAGGAAGCACCTTGCTGTTGTCAGTGTAAGCCATATTTTTGGTGCTATCCTGATTACTTGTATGTCTCATTTATGTTTCATTAAGCTGCCTGTTGCTGTCAGTCTGCTTCTCTACCTCCTAGTCATCGATCATTGCTACAGTTCCTTTGGGGTTCCTTCCTAAGGCACCATTAGCCATGGGACCCTTCCCGTGGCACCTCTGGGGTGGAACCCTCTTACAGTGTTCCTTTCCCCTACAGGGTGGCAATTCCTAATGGACTAGAGAGTGCGAACAGACACAGCATTGTAATACAGTTACACAAGCATTACATTATTCTGGTGGCGTAGGCCACTGAACCTATGTTTAGGAAATAAAATATTTCCTGCCTAAATTACTGGCACTTATATTTGAGTATGTAATTATATAAGCAAAGCAGAATGGGCACCCACCACTCATGATAATACTTAAATAGGTCAGTTACAACCCTATCAGGTCCTGGTGCCCTGTTAAGTTTTTTTTGTGTAATTCCATCTGAAATATCATCATATGTGATAAGTAGGGGTGTGGGTACATGACATTTTTTAGGATGTTCTCTTATTCACTGCATAACACAATATCTCAGTATTTCCTCTGTGTTATGAAAAATACTCATGAAGAACTCTTGCCACTCTTAATGTTGAATGTAAGGTCCACATATTCAGAGTTGGCTGTCTGCATGCACAAACAGGTGTGCCACATGGAAAAATAGGGCCAGCTGGATCTGGCACCATATTCAAACAGATAGCATGATCCGAACTGACCGCACTATCTGTCTGAATATGGGGCCAAGATGGCATGGTGCACATCAAGCAGCCACCATACTTGGTGCAGCTCTACCAGAATGCAAGGCTGAAGACCACCTATGGGGTAAAACGTGGTACACACTGATAAGTGCCATGGCCCCCATGGGTGATATTCAGCCAAAACATGCAGATAAGCCCATTGGGCATGCACAACACTAAGGGGCCTGATGTATGCCCATTATGGGCTAGTCTGCATGTGAGCACCACCCAAGAGTGCCAGCCCAGTCCTCCCCCAAGCCCTAATTCCTGTAAAGAAACAATGGTGGTTCAGCAGTCCATCCATTGCTCCGAGACAGAAATTATCATTGGTGATCCAGTGGTCCCTCCTCCATTCTACGATCATTGTCCCAATAAAACCTACAATACCCTGGTAGTCTAGTGGCCCCCAACCCTGGCAGGGGTGACCCACCATCCCGCTCCCCCAACCCAACCCATGCTGGTGACTGGCACAGCCCTCCTCACACCACCATAGCCAGCCACTGATTAATCACTGAGTGTATACAACAGATAGTATGCACTCATTGGTTTAATGGTCAACTGTACATGCCCAGTGACAGTTCAATCAGTGACTAGCTGTGGCAGTGTGAGGAAGGCTGATCCTGTTGCCGGCACAGGCCAGGTTTGGGGGAAGTGGGGTGTTGGGTCACACCTGCCAGGGTGGGGGGATGGGGGCCACTAGACTACCAGAGTATAGTGGGTTTCACTGGGATGGCAATTGGGGAATGGGGAAGAGGGGAGGGACCACTGGACCACTGAGGATGTATTTTTATGAACTGGGGGTGGTGATCAGAGAACAGGGGAGAGACCACTGGATCACCAATGATAATTTCTTTATATATGGGGATGGGGATAGGGATCAGGGAAGGGGAGGGATCACTGAACAACCAATGTTATTTCTTTTATGCATGGGGACAGAGATCAGGGCGGGGGATGGACCACTGAACCACCAGTGTTATTTTTTTTATACATGGAGACTGGGATTGGGTCAAGGATGGGACTGCTTAACCACCAATGTTATTTTTATTATATATGTGGACAGGGATCAGGGCAGGGGAGGGAACTGCTGGACCACCAGGGTACCCACTCCTTGACAGTGGGCAGATGGGTCTGTGCACTGTTAAGGGCTGGGTTTCAGAAGTGTTAAATGGTACTGCTGCTGGTAGCCATTTAGCGCTTCTCAAAACTTTCAGTTGTGCTGCACTACATATGCATCAGGGAATCTTTATTTGCATAAGCATAGCAGAATATTTTATAAAATTTTGTTTTAATTGTTTAGTTTTTGTTGACCAGGTAAGTGCACTAGACAAATTCTTCCTGTTTTCAGGTATGACCCAGGTGAGGGGGATACAGATGAATGCCAATTGACCTTGAACCAGATTAAGTTGTTGGTGGTATTTTTTTTAGTGAATGAGGAGAAATTTGGCCAGAGCACTGGGGTAATTCCCCTATTGGTAGGTGGTGATTTTGGTCACCTTTTCCAGGATGGAGGATCCTCAGTTGATGGAGAAAGAGCATGAGGATGAATTTCACTGTGTTGGAGAAGAGTTTATGGATATTTCTACTGTTGTTGAGAAGGAGCGGACCCCAATTTTGGAGGAAGAATGGAACGAGGACATGGCAGAACACTCGGGGATGCTGTGAACCAGAGTGATTTTTTTTTCTGCAGCTTTACCTAAGATTGTTCCAGAGATACTCTCCGTGGGTTTGACAGTGAAGAGATGTGCAGTGAGTGACACTGTGAGTGGGAATAAGGAACCCAACTATGATTTCAATGGAAAAGAAAAGCATGAGTTGCATGCACAGGGCACAAATGTTGATGATTTACAAAAAAATACAGTTGATGCAGATTCATGGGGGGAGCAGGATGCACAGGCCAAAAGCCATTTGGGACAGGATAGGACTGGGTCAGACAAGGGTTCTACTGCCACTAGGTCTGAGAAGCTCACTGTGGAGCCAGATCAACCCCTTGATTTTGTGACCTGGTCCCAAGAGAAAGCACTGAAGGGGGCAGGTTGGCAATGTACTTCAGGTGATCTCTGGCTGTCAGACTCACAATGGGAGTCTTTTTCTTCTTCAGGCCAGGATGGATCTCCAGCTAGTACTAGAGCTGGAGTATCTACTGAGGGCAGTGCATTTAAGGAAATGACTGCTGGAATATCAACTTCTTTGTTGGTGGGACATTCTGGGAAGGTAGATGGGCCTCAGGAATGGGGGGGATACAGGCACAATCTGAGAAGCATCCCCCCAGGCCCAGGATCTAGAGGAAGGCATCCATAATTTAGAAGGTGAAGAGGAAGGTTCCTCACCTCAGGAGGACTCTTCAAATCATTCTTTCCCCTTGGGAGATCAAGAAGGCCTAAGATGACAGGGTTGCACTTTCTCAGAGCTTTTTAGACACAAGCTCACTCAGGCTCCAAGATGGAATGCAGTTTGCCTGTGATATCATGGAGGCCTGCATGAGCATCCAGATCATGTCTATGTGGCAACATTCTGGACTAGATAGGTTTTGGACAAAATATAATATGCTTCGTCCACACCTTTGTGGGCCAACTTTATTGCAATTCCCCTAACAAAACCCCTTATTAAAACCATCGTGATAATGCTTCACAATGAAGGGTTAATGTAAATGTAAATGATATCCTATTTTGGTTACAGAAATGATGCACGGTTATAGGGCAACCAGAACCTTACATTGACACTGAGGGTTTATGGATAGGGGGGATGGCGAATCCGAATAAAACTGTTTCAAAACAATGATATTATTCAGCATATCCCTAACAGTTTTTTTCTTGAAAGGGATTGGGGGGGTGTCTTTATGTGGGGCAACCAAAGGCCTGTTACAAGTGTGGCTCGCCAACCCATTGAAGTAGTACTTATGATTTTCTGCGGTGTGCATTGTGCAGGGATTTTGGACATGTTAGTATGGCTTGCACAAATATTTTTAAGTGTAATCTGTGTGAGGAGGCTGGCCACGTGTATCATCAATGTCCATGGGCAGGCCAAAGTCACACAGTTAATCAGAATGACCTGGTGCATTCAACCCAGGAACAAACTGGAGATCCAGATCTCCCTAGAACTGAGAGAGCACAGAATTTTACAGGTTCTGCAGATAATGCCCACCCAACCCCAGTCTCTGACTCAGGACCCTGCAGCTTCTTCAACACCTTTCCCTCAGGAGGACCATAACCAAGACACTGGTGGCATAGTTCAGACAGCCCCACAGTCTTTGAGCACGGGTTCAACCATGAATAAATCCTCTTTTAGAACCAGACATTCACAAAGATGGTGATATAGGACCCACTTCACAGGATACTCCTATATTGGACACTCCCTCAACAGGATTTCAGTTTCCCAGGATTAGAAGAGTTACTATATCTTCTCTGAAGCAGGCAATAGGTGCCCCCCTCCCTGTCTTAATACAGAATCCATATCAGATACTACAAAACACTGAGGAGGACTCTGACCAGATGTGTCCTCTGACTCAGAAAAAATGTCTGACCCAGAAGAAGAGCCTTGGCCACCTCCTTCGCAGGACAACAAGGGCAAGGGGAGGAAAAGGAAAGTTGAGAAAAAAAAAACGATGATGAGGTACCATCCTTTTTTTTTAAGAACAAATGGCCACGCCATGGACAGCCTCATTGAATGTATGTAGTTTAAAGAATTATAAACAGCGACTGATGGCTTTATCTTTCTTACGTGCAATGACCTTTGAGATCATTTTTCTTCAAGAAACAAGGCTGAACACCTTGTTTCATACTACACAAGTACAGAAGGGATGGATGTGGGGCCCCTCCTATTGGTCCTTTGGGACATATCAGTTAGATGGGATGGGTATCTTGTTCAAGGGGACTGATTTTTCCTTACAGAAATTGGTAGACATTTTTCCTGGATGAGCTTTGATGCTGGACTGTATATATAGAAATTTTTCTCTGAGATTAATCAACACCTGTGCACCTCAGACAAAAGCAGTGAGAATTGAACTTTTTTAGAAGATAAGGCCTTATTTACATACATGCAGATATGTCATTTGGGAGGGGAGACATGAATTGTGGTCTTGATGTTTCTGTCAGGGAAAATGTTCAATGAAAGGTTTATTGTGACTCACAGCATTATGCCATATACTGACCATAGCAAACCTTACGGACGCATATAGAAAATTACATAAAGACGCAGGGGGCACGTATTTTCATAATAGATTTTCTACAAGAATAGATTATTTGTTTTGCTCTAGAATTTTGAAACCTCAGATTTGTAGCACTATTCCTTGTGAATTCTCTGATCACATGATTTTGGATCATACATTTAGTTTGGTTTGGACACAAGACCACATTGTACAGGAACTACAGTACTTGTCGTTTCTTAGAAGCACGGTGGTGGAGATGTATGAAACCTGGTAGAAATGGTGGTGTGATACCAAATTAGATATTAAGAAGTTAATTACCCAGCCCAGTGGCACTGAGGGTTGAGGAACTGGACACCACACCTTGCACTGCACTGGTGACCCGAGTTCAGGAACAAACTCGGGTGCCAGGGGTTGGCAAGGGAAGGGTTGAAAACTGAGCTCCCAAGTGGAGCTGTCCTCCCCAGACTACAGGGCATGGGGTAGCTGGGTGAGCCAGTGGCTCCTGGTGGAGACCAGGGGTACTGCAGCAAGCCAGGCAAGCACATGATAGTGTGGTTGATGCTGGCAGGGATGCCATGCACCAGAGTGTCGGGGCGTAGCCATGTACGGGAGTGGTAACCACAGAACACAGAAAAACCCAGTCCTGGAGGTAGGCGATGGCACCAGCCTACATGCCCACTTCTGGGTCTGACCTGGCCAACCTTCAGAGTTCCTCCACCAGGGGCCCACACTCACAGCTGGAGTCTATGTAGGTAAGTGTGCCCAGTATAGAAGAGGCAACCCCACCCCTGAGAGGTCAAGCCATGGGTGCCAGCTGTGTGGTGGGGTGGAAGAGAGAGGAAATCTTGGTCAGGTGGACTCCAGGCAGGGCAGTATCCAGCTGGACGCCTGAGAGAGGCTCCCAGGATCGTGAACAGGAGGGAAAAAGACTAAAAAAAAAGAAGACGTTAATTACCCATTTGGGAAAAGTTAAATCAAATAATGATTATCTTCAACATCTAGAATGCAGGAATCAACTGTATATATATATATACATGTTCTCTCCCCAACATAACAGGGTACAGGCAACACATTAAAGAACTGAAGGCTAAAATGTTTAGGTTTCAGTATGATAGGGCACAGTCACTGGAAGCAGAGTCTCAGTATGGCATGGTGAGGCAGCCAAGCTCAGACCCCTACTTAGCTTGTAAGCAAAGATTAGAATTGACTTTGTTGACTGGTTTACAAGATAGTAATGGTACCTTGCATACAAAGATTAGTTCAGCAATATATTAAAGATTTCTTCGGAACCTCATATGAATTACAATTTCATCCTAGGGAACTAGGACATACCCCCATACCTATAATAGATGAGGGACAGGTGGCAGAATTAAATACAAATATTACTGTACAGGAAGTGGAAGGGGCTATTAACTCTTTGAAAGATGCTTCATCACCAGGTCCGGATGGACTTCCTAGTACTCTATATAACAAGTTTACAGAGGTTATGGTAGCATCACTATGTCAAGTGTTTAATGAAATATTATCTGAAAATCTTGCAGATGATAATTTTGGTGATGCCATTATGATTTTTCTTTTTAAAAAAGGTCAGAGGCAAAAATTTATGAACTGGAAACCAATCAGCCTGTTAAATACTGATTACAAGATTTTTTCTATATTTCTGTGTTCAAGATTACAAAAAATAAGTACATTTTTAATACATCTGGGACAAACATGTTCTATACCAGATAGAACTATTAATGCAAATTTAACATTTCTCAGAGATGTATTTGAATATGGTAGAATGCATAATGTGAATGGATATCTGTTGGCTTTGGATCAGGTGAAGGCATCTGACAAAGTCTCTCATGAGTATTTGTTTCAAATTTTGCAACACTATGGAATAAGGGGTAATATACTGTCCTGGCTTGAATCTTTGCATTATAAGGTGAGAATTATTCCTTATGTTAATGTTTTAATGGGGGATCCTATAGACATGAAAACAGGGGTGAGACAAGGATGCCCAGTAAGTCCACTGTTCTATACATATGCCCTGGACCCCCTTATATGGCTTACTATAATGAATGCAGATATTAATGGCCTTAGCCCAGGGCATGGTTTGAGGGTATAAATGGTGGCAGCATATGCAGATGATGTGTGTTTTGTTTTTACAGTCAGTTGAAGAAGGGAAGGAGATTTTTAAGTTATTGGGCAATTATTCAAATTGGTCAGGGGCTCAGATCAATATTGAAAAGAGTCATATATGTTGAAAATTGGGTCTCCAATAGAAGAGGGTCAGGCAGTGGAGTCTTTAGGAATACCTATTGCTCAACAGACAGTGGTGGTACTGGGTTTGCACTTTGGAGAAGGTAATCTTCAGGTGATAAATTGGGAAAAGAAATTACAAATCTGTGAAACTAAGGTTCAGGTCTGGAAGACCTGGAAATTTTCCCCAAAAATAAGACTACAGATCATAAAAAATGTTTACTTCCTATTTTTATGTTTTTGAGTTTTATTTATCCACCACCTGTCTGTTGTGACACTAGGCTGCTTAGTTGTTTTTTTCAAGTGTTGTGGGTCAAACGAGACTATACTTATTTATACTTATTTACCAACTAAAGCAGGCGGTTTAGATACGATTAACCCAGTGGTCTTTTTTTAACTCATTTTTTTTTATCTCTAAGATCAAGTTATTATGGGATGTGGAAGTTCCTCCATGGCAGGAATGGACTCAGGCATTGTTTAGGACTTACTACCGTGACTGGCAGGAGTTAGCCCCAAAACTATATAACATGACAGAGTTTACTGAATACGCTGAAGCAGCCTTAAGGAAACTTCGACAATGGAAGCTTAGTAAATTGATAATTCAAAATTCAAATAGAAAAAACTGTATTATCAAGTTATGACAATTCATCAGGCAACAAGGGTAGAGTTTCCTAAGTGTTTACCTTCTAAGCAATTGAAAGTTTTACTATTACTGCAAGAAAAAAGAGTTCCATGTAAAACATGGGATGTATTATGGCTCAGTTATCATGGCAGATTAGAACTTAAAGAAAATCTGAAACATAAGGCTCTGGAGGAAAGATACTGTCCTGGGGTGTGTGTGTGGGGGGTGGGGGGGGTGTGTACAGGTTGAGGAAACAGACATTTTTTTCTACAATGTTCTGACACACAAATTTTAATACAGGGGTTGGCATCTAGACTGAATTGGCCAATTCTTAACAGAGTGACATATTATGCACTTATTTTGGGGGATTACAATGGGTATTTACAGCTATATCACTCTAGTACACTGAATGTGATATTCACATGCATTAAATTCTATCTATGGCAAGCAAGGTGCCAACTTTTGACCCAGCAATTAAACACTACAGTAATCTATTTGGTGTTAATGATTGAAACCACTTTGTCACTTGTTAAAAAATCAGACTACAGGAGGTTGCCTAAAGTTCGGGCGGATGTACTGTGGAGAATAATTGCATGGATAGGGTAGGATAAGTAGGGGACTCTGGTATAAGAATACGAACAAAGCTTTGTGGGGGGGAGTTTAAATTAGCAGTATACAGTAAGCACTCATTGAGAGCTCAGTCAGCAGTCAGCCATGGTGGTGAAGGTGAGAGAAAGGTTGTGCTGGTTGCTGGCTGGGGGTCATGATGGGGGGGAGTGGGATGGTGGGACTCTACCTGCCAGGGTTGGGGGGTACAACACACCAGGAAGCACTGTATCAGTTTTTCTATGGGTTTATCAGGGATGATTGGGGGACTACTAGACCACCAGTGCATCTCTTCAGCTTGTGGAGAGAAGGGATCAGGGATAGGGTGGAGGGACCACTGGACTACCACGGCATTGAGGACATTGCTCTTATTCTCACCAGGACGATAATTAGATAATAGGGGAGGGGTGAAGGACCACCAGACTACCAGGAAAATATATTTATTCTAATGAGACAGTGATCAGAGTACCGGGGGGGGGTGTGGAGGGACCACTGGATTACAAGGGAAATATATTTACTATAAAAGAATGGTGATCAGAGTATGGCGGAGAGGGATCACCTAACACCAGGGATAATATATCTATGGATCAGGCAGCTGATTGGGAGGGTAGAGGGACCAGTGGACACCAGGGAAAATATATTTCTTGATCAGGAAAGTGATCAGACTGGGGGAGGGACAGCTAGCTACCAGGGAATACTGTATGTATTGATATATCGGGCGAGGGATCATGTGGGGGAGGGACTGCTAGCCACCAGGGTGTTACTTTTTATTCTTAACAGGATGGTGATTGGGGGGTACCACTAAACTACCAGAGATTTTTTTTTATTATATATTTGACAGCAATCAGGGGGCACCACTAGACTACCAGGGACATTTGTTTTTTATTATGCAGTGGACAGCAAGCAGCAATTGGGGGGGCACCACTAGACTACCAGGGACATTTGTTTTTTGCTATGTAGGGGACAGCCATAAGTGATCAGGATTGGGGGAGGGACCACTACACTACCAGGGCCATTTTGTTTGTACTACGAACAGACTGGCAATCATTGACTGGAGACAGGGAGGGACCACTATACCACCAGGTAGATTTTTTTTACCAAAGGGCCAGCAATCAGTGGGGAAGGGGGGCTATGCTACACCACCACAGTCTTTGCAAATCAGCCCATAATGGGCATGCAAAATGACCACCTAGTGCCTTGCATGACCAATGGGCTCATTTGCATACCTTCCTTTGTAAATATGGAATAGCGCACCAGCACTATTCATTGTGGGGCCCTTCTGCTGGCTGCATGTCAGGGCAGTGCTAGTGGGCTTAGTGGTGGTTTACTGGGTTAGTGCTGCCCCATCCTGGCCATAGCAACAGTCAGGTAGCACTGTGCACTATCCGGCTGTGAAATAGCAATATTTTACACTTGTGCAACTGCAAAATGCAGTGCAAACTTTTGCGCTATACTTTGAGATTTTTTGTGAATCTGGCCTCAGCTTGATTATATTTAGACTTAGAAAATGTCCTACCTGGGATGTAATATGGTTCAAACTAAGGAAATTTAGAGGTATCATTTGCCCACCATGTCTCCTGCAGAGAGGTTGTATTACATGAGATTAACAAACTAAAACAATCTTGGTCAGATATCTTACTACCCAATCCTTCAATATTTCAAGATAACATCTTCCATGAATTTGCCCCTTCCGTTTCAGTTGGGTGTTTATATGACATACCCCCAAGTCAGTTAGCATCTTCTGTTAGGAGTGACCAATACCTCTTTCCAGGTTGATTAGTGAAATAAGAATGCAGTGAATCTTCCTCAGCAACATAAACATCCCTTTCAGTGTGAGCCCTTTGAGTCTGTAATTCCCTTCCACTAAAATTAAAATTATTCAAGTTGACCAGGTTTAGAACCAAAGGATCCAACTTGTCACAATTTAAAAGAATCAATTTAGACAGATATTAACTCTAAATAGTAATATCTATTTGTGGGAAATGTTGGAAGTTTTGGTAGACTTCAACCCAAAAAACTGAGCCACATTCAAATCATATATTTAGTGGGGGCATGGCTTGGCTGCTGATGAAAATGGCTGCCTGAATTCTAGATCTGCTAACCCCTCACCTAATCCATCAAATATTGTTGCTTCCTCTCAGCACTGGACTGACTCATACTGTATATCCAGCATTAAAACTGCTTATCTCCTCCATCTTGAGGTGCTAAACAGTGGGGCATCCATCTTCAGTAAGCCACAGTTTTCTGTCACCGTTGTTCGCCTGGTCATATGCTGAGATAAAGTGCAGGAAGCCTCCCAACAAGGCAATGGCTGTTGCAGTTCTTCCTGATCAGAGCCTGCAAGAGTTCATAAGTATGTTCCAGCATCTGATCAGATAAATGAACAAGCTAGAGCTAGCAACTCAAGAAATCAGTTCAGATCATACTCCTGGTTAAACAACTAAAATAAAAAAAAAAAATCAGTTCAGGTGTTCGGACATTTCCCACAGAATGAACATCACTGAGCAATGTATAGAGAACACAGAGGATCACACAGACAAAATGATGGCTTATATCTGCGAACAAGACTGTATCATCTGAACTTAGTGGGACAGAGTGGAGGACATGAAGAATATGGGACATAGGAAAAATCTCCATTTTGTGGGCTTCCTGGAGAGCTTCAAGAGGTGGAATATTGCAGACTTTCTACAGCAAGCAATCATGGATCTGCTGAGTCACAAATGTCAGGGCCCTGAGGAGATAAATCAGTCCCACTGCTCCTTCAAAACAAAGTCAGCAACCCAGGGGCCACCCACATCCAGTTATGTCACACTTCCTTTGGTTCTAAGATAAAGAACTTATCGTGCAACTGGCTAGAGATAAATGAAAACTCCATTGGCAAGGCCACCACATCCAAATTTTGGGAGGCTTCTCCCCTGCCTTTCAGACCATCACAGAGCCTTCAAGGGGGCCCAGAGGGCCTGTGCTGACCTGGGCCTGCCCAACTCACTCTGCTGTCCAGCCATCCTGCTGATTACTGGCAATGGTGCAGTGAGATCATTCAAGACCACAGACTCTGCAGAACATTTCCTTCTGATGGCCAAAACAGATTTATACATATATATATATATATATATATATATATATATATATATATATATACAGACTGTCACAGAATAATAGGAAGGTGGTGCCTGTGAGGCCATGGACATTACTTCTGCTCCTGATGGACAACAAGGGTGGAGGACAAGTCCACATTCCCCATTCCTGCCAAGCAACAATGAGCAGTGGCAAATATCCCCAAAACAAAAGCACAAAAACAAGCAGAAAAAGTCAGGGGCAGGCTGCAAGAAAGACTGATCCCCATGTCTTTGTTCTCACAGCAGGAGTCACAGTCTGAACTACAAGGATTCTTCAGGATCATCTCCAGTCACATTGGGGGCCTAACAAATATGCAGCGCTACAAAACCATGAAGAACTGCAAGAGACAACCTGTCCTCTGACACCATCCAAGACCACAGCAATAGAAAACATATCCTCCAAATTCAAGACGTGGGCACAGGCTGCAGCACTACTCCCTGTTAATGGGTCAGCCAGCACTGAGGAGATGAAGGAACTCCATGAGGTCCTGTTGCAATCACCAACTGCACCTAATTGAATTGCACACCAGACTTCAGTGTGATTTTATGCTTTTGTACTAGATATTTTATACAAGCAAGAACAACAACTTATAAAACCAACAAAAGAAAATACTTCTATACAGTCAGATTGGCTAATCTATGGAATAGGCTACCAATGGAAGTAATCATAAGTAAAGACACAAACTACTTCAAAAGAAATCTAGATAAATTTACAGCCAGCAGGGGCAACATGAATTATTATTTAATGTCCTAACTGAGCAACTTCATGGGCTCATGCCTCTTTTCCGCTTAATTCCATGTGATTCCATGTGATCCTTTTAACATTCACTGGCTAACCCATTTTAATGGTTTCTCTGGTAAATCTTCCCATTCCCTATCAGGACCCCCTTACCAATTAAGGCCACTCCACTCTTAAAGGAGATTTCCCCCTGGTATCCATTCCACCTAAATTAACCCTCCCTTGAGAGTGTCTCATCTTTAAGGCAGTTATTTGCAGAGGCACATGTTGCAGACCTCTCATAGCATATGAAACAGAAAATATGTGGGTCCCCTTCTACTGGTGTAGTATCAGTGCTGTAGCCGGGCTTGAAAAGTGGAAAAATCCAATCATAGAAAGTAAAGTACCAGCAGCAATGAAGCCGTTCAGGATAATTTATTTCCAATACTATAAATAACCTCGATCCCTTGGATTGCCCAATGTTTAGCCCACTGGGCTTCTTCAGGAGCATGAATCTAGGTTTAACTTCATAATACAAAAAAAAATTAATATTGTTGTTGGGCAATTCAGGGGCTCATTGTTATGTGACAGTGTTGGAAATGAAATTATACTGAACTGCTTCATTGGTGCTGATTAGACCTCTCATGTCACCCACCTGATCCCAAGCTTCACAAGTGGGCTCCTGATGACCAGATCAGTGAATTCTCTCACTGGAACTCATTGCAACCAACTGATACAGCCAGCACACAAGCAGACTATGGTGTCTTCCATAGCCTTAGACATTGATCGTCTGTGTGTGTGTGTGTGTAGGTATCACTCCAGGGGATAATTAAATGTGGCAGGTTAGGTGGGGGTGAGTTACTGAGCTGGCTAATCCAGTGAGGGGGGAGTCACCAGTTCCTGAGCCTTTTCCCAGGAGCTGAGTGATAGACCTGGGGGAAGACACCCCACCTTCTCTCGGAAGTTCATTGGGCTTGTAGTGTTACCATCCAATATGCTTCACAAATAGATGGACACTTCTGGTTATAGAAGAGCATACATTGCCTGGGTGGGTTCAAAATAACTTGGGTAGAGGTCCTCAGAAGGCCACCTGAGGTTACCCTCCAGAATATCTGGGTAAGGTTTGTCAGACTGCACATACAGCATCCCATACGGTGACAGCTGTGTGAACACTATGAGATTTGGATACCTTTTTCCTCCTTGAGATAGCTGGGGACACCTTGACCCTTAATGGGCTCATGCCAGATTCAGGTATGATTCAATGTGGGGAGACACAGGAGGGTGGAGGGGTTGTTTCTCTACTCTGATGTTACTGTCATTTAAGCAATAAGGCATGACAGAGGGTGTGTTATGGTGGGTTAACGGCCCACCTCAGGTGGGTTTAAGCAAGAGGTGAAGCCGAGTGCTTCCACCGCCCAAGAAGGGCTGTTAGCCTACCATAATGCACTCCCTGGGGTGCCTTATTGCAATTATGAAATGGGTCCTTTTTAGTAAATTGGATGTGTTTTTTAAACATATTTTTGCTGAACTACTTTCAGCTGGGCTGTTGTGCTAGGATAATGGCCTAGCTGAAATTACCTCCTGGCCAATCATGAGCCAGCATTCTTTCTACCCATTTCATAATATCTGTTACCTACTGGATGTAGTATTGGGAGGTTTGCCTATATTGAGAGGACAAGGGGAAGTGGGCAATTTGCCATATAGGAAGGGAACTTCAGGAGATGGGCCAAGGATATTGGTAAGGTATCTATACTCTTTTAGAGATTAATTTAGTTGGTTGGAACATGTAGGGGCTGAACTCCTCCCATAAAAAGAAAGAAGGCAATGTCTAATTTGAAATTACTAAAAGCCAACCTAGTCTTTCTGAAGGACCCAAAGCTTTCAGTTATGGAGGAACAGATGCAAAAGAGAGACTGGCTGGAAGAGGAGGCACACAGTTTGCCAGTACCATTAAACAAGAGATATGCATCCTGTTTCACAGAATGGTGAGATGGTGGCTGAAATCCACTAAATCAGACAAGAAGGGCAGATGGGTATTCTTAAAGATGACCACTCTAGCTGGTCCTCTGATACTAGTCAGTGTTTATGGGCCTAATTCTGATGACCCTTCCTTCTTCCATAGTCTTAGCCAGACCTTATTAGAATTCAATAGCCTTAGATCTATGGTAGTCCTGCGAGGGGATCTCAATGTTTCTTTAAATGCTATGTTGGACAGCAGTGAGACATCCATGGAACCCCATTCAGGTGCAGTGAAAGCCACTGACACCATGATGGCAGTGCATGGACTGATGGATACATGGAGGGTCCAATATCCCAATATTAGGGATTATACCTACTTCTCTACAGCCCATGGATCTGCAAGCAGACTAGACATGTGGCTGGTTAGCCATTCCATCATGTCCCAGCTGACAGAGGCTACTATACACCCCATGGTAATCTCCAACTATGCTCCAACTGACATTAAGGTGCTTTGGGGCCAAATCCCATGGAAATCCTTGGCATGGAGGCTGGACTCTGTATTACTGGAAGACCAGGACTTCAAATCATGGATCAAAGATGAAGTACATGCCTACTGGCAGACCAATGACATGTGTGATGCGTCAGACTCCACCCTGTGGGAAGCCTTTAAGACCATGCTGAGAAACAGCATCATGGCTTATGAGGCTTGTAGAAGGAGAGCCAGGGTGGTGGAATAGGCTCAACTAGAAAAAGAGCTTCAAGAGGCTGAGACAGAATTTAAGGCTGCCCTACACCACCTCCCTTGGAATTACTAGCCAATGTAAATGGCATCTAGATTAGGCTGGACACTGTCCTCTCCAGGAAGGCTAAGCCAACTCTTCGCCTCCAGTGCCATTCATTCTGGTAAAAGCAGAAAAATCCAGCAAACTGCTGGTGTGTGGGTTGAAGTGCAAACAAGCAAGCAAATTAATATATGGCCTTAAAGATGCCTCAGGAGTCATAAAAAGAGAAACTAAGGACATCAGCTCCATTACAAAACACTTCTACTCCATGCTGTAAACCTCCACCCCATGTGTCCTCAGTGAAGGGTTTTCTCACTAAACTGCACATCCCTACCATCCTACCCATACAAGCATAAGAGCTCCAGAGAGCCCCATCACTGATGAAGAAGTGACACAAGCCAACAAAGCTCACAACCTGCACAGAGCCCCTGGAGGAGATGGCTGCTCCACAGATTTTTACTGTCTGCTTACTGAAGAGCTTGTGCCCTGTCTTCTGCAGGTCTTCTAAGAGTCCCTTTCTGTAGCATCTCTCCCACTGTCAATGAGGTAGGCAAAAATAACTGCCCCTCAAGAAGGGGAAAACTCCAGCCTCCCCAAGAAACTCTTGCCCAGTTTCATTCATCAATGTGGATGTAAAGATCCTGGTGAAAATCCTAGCTATCAGACTAGAAAAAGCTCTCACTGGACTCATCCACCCAGCCCAAGTGGGCTTTAAGGGTAGCCTGGGTTCAGATCATCTCAGGACCCTACTGTCACTAATTCATAAAAATTAGTCTCTCAAATCCCCAGCAGCAGCAATGGCTGTAGATTTTGAGGAGGCCTTTGATTCTGTTGAATGGCAATACCTTCTCACTATCCTGCAGAAAATGTGATTCAGACCCAGCCTCTGATAATAGGTTAAACTCCTATACACATCCCCTATGGAGTCCTTCCTCACCAATGGCCTCCGTTCATCTCCCTTCCCTTTACAGAAAGGGACCAGGAAGGGCTCTCCACTCTCATCACTGTTGTTCTTCCTGGAAATAAATCTTCTGGCAATGGGAATGAGGGAACACCCACACATTTGAGTCATCACGGCACAGGACAAAGAGTATACCACCTTTCTATATTGGGCTGACCACCTGATTACCCTTGACAATGCTCTGAGGTAGTCCCACATGTCATGGTTTTTCAATACATTCTCCCAAACTTCTGATCTTAGAGTTAAAAAACTGAGGTTCTACCAATGAAGGCCACCTGTACCCCAGAGGCATTCTGGGTGTTAGAGCTGTTTTGGGTAGCAGATGTTATAACCAACCTGGAATTTAAACTCCATAAGAACCTGACATAAATGGTGTCAATGAACCTTGAAGCCCGTATCGCTTCCAAAAAAATCAAGATGAAGAGATGGATGGCCCTGCAACTGTCCCTGTAAGGTAAAACTGATGCCATTAAAATTATCACTGCCCCAAGATTCCTTCATTTTCCTGCTCACCTGCCCCTCTAAATTCCACCTACTGTATATGGTTCCACAAAATAGATAAGGTCCTGAGAGACTTCCTCTGGGAGGGGAACCTCCAAAGTATAACAGAACCAAACTCAGGAGCCACTGGAGCAGAGAAGGATGGGGCTTCCCATGTTTTCAGGGCTACCATGTGGCACTGATCACTGCCAGACAGCTCACTGTTTCCAGACCTAACAGAATTCCCCCTTTGGAAGCACATTGGTTTAGTCATGACAGGGGATCACTTTCCTGAATTTACACTCTGTTCTTTTTTTTAAATTGTAATTTTATTGATTTTTCCTTTTATGCTCAGACAACATTATACATCAAAATTAACATTTATGACAGTTAATAAATCAGAAACATAGTCTCACAAATTAAATCATAATGGCAGTGTAGTTTCCCATATACTACAAAAAAGGGAAGCTTGGTTAGAGGCTAAATAGCCTTAATTAATACATCTCCGGTCTCTTCACTGCTCACAAACATAAATACATACATCTAATAAACAATCAACTTTGGACAAACCTACACTTACAACAAGCTTATTCATAGTAAAACAACAGTAATACAACCACCATACCCCCTCCTCCCACCATGGTCACTCCCCCAGCAGCAACGGTTCCTTGTTATATTTAGATGAAGGTGAGGCCTACAGTAGAAGATAGACTTATATATTCTATTATATATAATGGCTGACTCCATTTTTACACTGGATGGGGAAGTTGGAGTGAAATGTGTCTCTTGCTTAATGTATATTCTATTGCCTCCCCCATTTCCCCGAGTCACAATTTACATGTAATAAATGTGTGGAAATTATTGATTTAAAAGCATAGATTTTGTTGTTTAACAACAGGATGTTGCAATTGGAGGCTAGTCAAGTGGCTATGTTTGAGCGCTTCCATCATCAGACTTTGGATGATAGTACGGTCCCCCCACCTGTTAACAATGGGATAACTACTGATCCTGTCACTAAAAATGACCCCTTGGTATCGTTATAATCTCCTCCATCTCCTATATTATCAGGATCAAGGGTCTCTGCTATAAACAGTAGTTCTTTAAACAAAAGAGCCAGAAGTGAATCTGGGGAAAGTGTGATGTCCTATACTTGATGTTTGGTTTCTAACTCTAAAAACAGGGAAAAAAAAGGGAGAAAAGCCAATGTGTTTTCACTACCTCTATGTAATAGTTTTAACCCACTTGGCAATGATTTAACTAATCTGGCTACTGAATCTGAGATATTTTCCACACCTTCCTTGCCCCTTGTTAATATCCTTACTGTTCCAACTAATTATTTAATAAATTCTCAATCAAATGACAGTTCCTCAGCTCATTTGCACTGTAGCTCTGATGTTATCCGTTTGTGTGTTTCGCCACCAGCAAATATTAATTCGGACTTAACTACCTTGCCTTCTAATACTATGTGACAACAAATGATATGGAATCTAGAATGCATGGCAGCATGGATATAGACCATACCATGAAACAGCAACTTTATGTGTTAGGTGACTCGATTATCAAGCATTTAGGTAGGGTGGTGTGCAACGCTGATAAAGAAATCGTACATGTTCCTCATTTAAGTGGGCCTCAATATCTGATATTGCATACATGATTAATGACACTATTCCACCCTCTGATAAAAATTATATAGTAATTATACATGCTGGCACTGACAATTTATATAGAAGTTCTCTATTTTCCATCAAACAGGACTATGTTGCCCTTACAAACAAACTAGTTTCTCTCGGATGTGAGATTTACATCTCCAAAATATTACCTCACCCATCTGCATCAAGTTTTATTAATAACAAAATTAAAAGTGTTAATGAGTGGCTGAGGAAGTGGTGCTAACGCCAGAATATTAAATGTATTACCTTTTGGGAAGAATTTTTTGATCGGGCAGAATTGTTTTGCAGAGATGGTTTGCACTTAAGTAAAAGGGGTAATACTTTAATGGGTACTATTTATTCTGATCTCATTAAGTACAATTTAAACTAAAATCAGGGATGGGAGGGAGTTTCTACTATTAAGAAGTCAGTTAATATTAATCCTCATAATAAATCAGACTCCTTTAAAATATCTTCAGTTTTTGAGACTCAGTGCTAGGAGCTTGAATAATAAAATGTGTGAATTATTTTCTAGAGTCTCCTTAGCCAATGTTGATATTGTATCTATAACAAAAACATGGTGGGACAACAATGCTGAATGTAATACTATTATTCCAGGTTTTGATATTTATTCTTGTATTAGTTCCACAAAAAGGGGAGGTGGTGTTTCTCTGTTTTTGAAGAAACAGCTCAAAAGTCTGGACATATCCAGTCAAATTAAGAAACATAATACTGCTACTGAAAGTATACGGGTCAAAGTTATTAATTCTACCTCAGTACCCATTATTCCGGGCACTTATTATCGGCCACCTAACTCATCTGTGGAATACATGGATGCTATTCTACTCGAAATGGAAACTGCTTGTGAGATGGGGAATATTATCCTTTTTGGCAATCTTAATTTACCAGATATTAATTGGTGTGCATTAAATGCAAACACTTTAAATGGTAAAAAACTCTTGGCTATTAGCTCTCAGCTTCATCTAAAGCAGAGTGTCGTTTTTCCAACTCGTGGGAAAAATCTTCTGGATATAATTTTTAGGAGGCAGTATAGCGCAGTGGTATAAGGCTCTGAGCTGCAAATCTGGTGACATCCAGCAGACCAGACCTGGGTTTGAATCCCACAGCTTTCACTTGCATACTGTGTGACCCTGAGTAAGTCATGCTATTAATCAGGTTGACTGGGTCCAAGAACATTCTAGACTCACTATTGAAAATTTTTGTGAGCTACTTTATAATAAATTAACATCAGTCAGGCATAATTTTATTCCTTGTATAAATAAATACAATAAAGGCAAATCTCAGCCCAAATGGTTGACACTTTCCATAAGGAAACTTATTCAGCAAAAGAATAAGAAATATAAAAAATTTCAAAAAAATAAGACTTCTAATAATTGGACAGTATATATCAAGATACAAAGGGCATGTAAGGTAGCAATAAAAAGTCCAAAAGAAGTTATGAATATAATTTAGACAAGAGAGCCACCAAATCAAATAGTAAGATATTTTTCTTATGTATAAACTCTTAAAAAAAACAGTTTGTAAGGTGGGTCCTATACAGGATAACAATAAGATTCATTATGATTCTAAATCTATGGCAGAATTATTTAACCAAAACTTTTGTATACATTTTGCACCTTTGAACACCTTTGATGTTGATTCGAATGTCTATGCCTTTAAGGATTCATCCTACAATATAAGAGGTCACCCGCTTCAATTAGCGAATAAACCCTTTAAAAATAATAAACGCAAATGTTTCTATACATTAAGAGTGATCAAACCTTGGAATAGTCTGCCTTTGTCTGTTATTATTAGTAAAGACAAAATTCAGTTTAAAACTAGACTAGATAATTATCTTAATTCTAGCATTCAATTATCTTATTATTGATTTTGATAGTATATGATCTCTTATGGGCCTTTTAGTCTTTCTGATCTTTTTTTCACCTTAGTATGCACCTTAATAGTATAGACAAACTGACTGACAAATTCAAATATAATTAACAAATTAGAATATAAATAAGAATCTGGAAGTCTTCAGATGAAAGACATAGATCAGAACTAAATGTCCTAGTTATTACTCGCTAATAACTCTATTATAAAAATTCTCTCTTGTGTACTAATGAACTCTAAGTAGGGTAACCATCTCACTTTATGCAGTTCCTGCTGAAAGCTCAGATTAGCAGTCATTTGTTTCATACCCCTAATCTGCTTGCAGCCCTCCAGCCAATGACCCTTTGTGGGTGGTTTGTCAGTCATCCACAACTTGGTTATGGCTTTGTGGGCTGATGCAACCAAAATAGGGAACAAATACTGAGCTTTTTGACCCTTCAGCTCTGGTGGGGGTTCTCCCAATATCAGATAGCGAGGATTCCCAGGTACCTGTACCTTCAAAATATCTGTCATACTATGGGCTACAAAACTCCAGTAACTTCTCAGTTTTGGGCAACCACAAAAAATATGCTCATGGATTCCCTCTTGGCCACGATTTCTCCAGCATTCCCCTGAGTTTGAACCCCCAAAGTGTTTTGTAATTACCGGGGTTCTGAAATACCTCAACAACATCTGCCAATGAAATCCCCTCCAGAAAGGGGAGGCAGTGGTCTTCTGTGCCAACTTCCAGACCATATCCCAATTTATTTCATTTTCTGTCAGGCCTAATTCTCTCACCCACTTCTGTTGAATGGGTTCACTATGCTGAATCAGATTCCCTCTGCACATCTTGTAGGTGACTGAGACTAGATGGGATTTTAATACCGAGCCCCTGGCAATGTTGAGAAGAAATTCAACCACCTGGTGGTTGGTATGCGAGGGTTGGTGGATGCCCTTGAACATGGTGTGTAAAAAATGTCTTAATTGCAGGTAGGCATAAAAATCAGTCAGTGGTAGATTAAAGTCCTGCTTCAATTGAGTGTAGCTTTTCAGCAAGTCATTTTCATACATCTGAGAAAACAATGTTAAACCTAAGCCTGCCCACTTCCTAAAAATTGGGTTCTCTCTTCCCGGAATAAAATCTGTAGATTTAGTTATCTGCCCATGTAACTGCATCACCCCCTGAAACTTTAGATCTTTCAATGTTAAGTGCCATACTTTCACTGTATTTTTAAACCAGAGTGTAGGGAGAGTCCCCTGCAGCCCCATGGGCTGACCACTGAACAGGGCAGGGTCCCATTTGTTCCACTGGGAAGCTTCCTTCTCCATAGTCACCCAACTAGGTCTGCTCAAAGCATTACAGTATGTTGCAAGATGCTGCAACTGTGCTGCCGTATAGTAGCCTTTTAAATCTGGCACTCCCAGTCCCCCTTCATCTTTATCCAGTTTCAGTAGGGCCCATTTCAACCAGGGCCTTTTCTCTGCCCATATAAACCTCTGGAGTATTTTGGGACTGCTTTGCCAGAACTCCCTTGGTGGACCTAGGGGAATGGAGTCAAATTGAAATAACATTCTGGGCAGAATATCCATTCTACCTGTCTCTACTCTGCCAGAGATTGTGAGTGGTAACACTGTCCATCTCTTGCAGTTTTTTCTTATGTCCTCAAGCAGCCTTAAATGGTTAATTTGGTATAGTTTGGTCAGGTCCAAGAGGATCTGAATGCCCAAATATCTGAAATTCCCCGCAACTCATTTTAAATTGGTTAGTGATCTCACTTGGTGGGGGTTGTCCCTCCTATAGCCATGATCTCAGATTTGGTCTCATTTATCCTGAATCCTGAGAAACTTCTGTACTCCTCCAGTAAGGTCATGGCCTTTGGAAGGGAGGCCTCAGGATCTCCTAGATAAAGGAGGGTGTCATCGGCATAGAGTCCGATCCGGTTGTCCACAGAACCTATCTCTATGACTTTTATAGTAGGAGATGAGCAAAAAGCCTCTGCCAGGGGCTCCACACTCAGTGCAAAAAGTAGCAGAGAGAGTGGACATCTCTGTCTGGTTCCTCTTCCAATGGTGAAAGGCCTGGAAAGGATTCCGTTCACTCTCACTTGGACCTGTGGGTTAGTGTATAATGCGTTGACCCAAGCTCTGAATTTGGGGCCAAAATTAAATTTCTCCAGGACTACTGTTAAAAAAGACCATTCCAAGTGGTCAAACACTTTCTCAGCATCCAGAGTAACTATAACCGCTAGTGTGTCCCTTAAGTGCTTCAGGGCCAGTGTCATTACAGTAAGCCGTCTTTTGACTTTATCATGGAGTTTTCTCCCTGGCATGAAACCTGCCTAGTCAGGATGGACTAGCTGGGTGATCACCACTTGAAGGCAGTTAGCCACCATTCTGGCAAAAATCTTAACATCCACATTTAAAAGTGAGATGGGTCGATAACTATTTCATAGTGTCTCATCTTTTCCTGGTTTAGGTATTACAGATTTTAGAGCCCTGGCCCATGTGTCTGGAGCTTCCTGAGGCTTGTGCACTGAGTTACACACCTGGAGTAGGGTGGGGACAGTTCCACCTGGAATTTTTGATAATATTCACTAATAAAACCATCTGAGCCCGGGGACTTATTGTGCCTCAGATATTTTATTGCCATTGCTAACTCCTCTTGGGTAAATGGGTGATCCAACAGTTGTTTCTGTGGGGATGAAAGACTGGGGAGCTTCAGGGTACACAGAAACTCTTTTATCTTCTGTTCCTGATCTGTGGTCGCTTCTGAAGAGTAAAGGGCTTTGTAGAACCCCTGAAAATACCTTGCTATCTCCTGGGGTATGCTTTCCAATTTTCCAGGTGTACTGGAATTTTTAATTACTGGAACATATCTATCTGCCATCTGTTTGTGAAGTCTGAAGGCCAATAACCTCCCTGCCCAATTTCCTCCCTCATAATATTTTTGTGCCACAAACCAGAGAGCATTCTCTGTCTGGACTGTTAGTATTTTTTGCAGTGACTCCATAGCTTTCTTAAGTTCCTCCTGAGTCTCCCTCCATTCCCCTCTTTTATGTTGTGTTTCAAGTTCTTTTATTTGTTGCTCTAGGGCATCCTGTTGTTGTCTGAGAGTCTTCTTCTTGTATGCCACAAATGCGATGTCCTCTCCCCTCACTACAGCCTTCATACCATCCCACAGATATTTAATTTTGGAGGTCGTCCCAGCATTTTCAGTAAAATAGCAGGTAAGAACCTCTTTTATTTTAGAGACAAAAGCTGGGTCCTTCAAAAGCCCCGTATTTAAACACCACACTGATTGCTTGTTCACTGGACCCAGGTCTAATGTCAGGGCTATTTTGGCATGATCTGATAGGCAGATTGGATAAATCTCCTGGTCAGCTACTGTGTGCATCCAAGATTTCTGCATATAAAATCTATTAATTTGGGAATAAGTGTCTTGGAAGTGAGAGTAGAATGTGTAATCCCTGCTGGTGGGGAATTTCTCCCTCCATGTATCTACCATACCCACTTCCTTTCTTAAATGGGCTAGAACCTTCAGGGCCATCCCCTCAGACACTTGGCTCCTGCTAGAATGATCGTGTTGGACATTTTCCACACAGTTCCAGTCCCCTCCCAGGATTATATGTCCCTCTCCCAGGGAGGCTATGTACCCGAATACTTGTCAGAAAAACTGTGGGACACATGGGGTAGGGGCATAGACATTAACCACATGGAAAGGGACCTGGGGGTAGTCATATCAGATGATCTAAAGGTGGGCAAGCAGTGTGAGAGGGCAGCAAGGAGGGCTGGGGGGATACTGGGATGCATAGGGAGAGGCATCACCAGTAGAAAACAGGAAGTTATTATCCCTCTGTACAGACAGCTGGTCAGACCCCATCTGGAGTACTGCGTGCAGTTCTGGAGACCCAGTCTCCATAAGACATAGACAGGATGGAAGCTGTCAGAGGAGGGCAACTAAAATGGTGCAGGGTCTGCACTGGAAGACATATGAAGAGAGACTTAAGGAGCTTAATATGTATAGCCTCGAGGAAAGGAGGGAGGGGACATGATAGAAACTTTCAAGTACCTCAAGGGAATCAACAAAGTCCAAGGGTAGCATCTTTCAAAAAGAGGTGTGCAAGAACAAGGGGCACAATTTGAAGATGGGGGTGGCTCAGAGGTAATTTAAGGAAGTATTTTCCACAGAGAGGGTTGTAAATGCATGGAGCAGGCCTTCCGGAGGAGGTTGTGGAGTCAAAAACAGTGGTGGAATTCAAGCATGCATGGGACAGTCATAAGGCAATTCTAGGGGGTGGGGGTAGGAAGAAGTAGGCTGCTGGTTAACTAGGATCTGCAGCTTATCCATGAGGTAGGGAAATGGGCAGACTGGGTGGGCCAAGCGGTCCTTATCTGCCATCAAATTCTATGTTTCTATGTTTCTGTGATTCTACCTGCCATGTTCCTGGAGACAGCAACTATCTGTCCCTGGGCATCTTCAAATGAGTTAAGCTTTTTAAAACTGAGGCCTTTTCTAATCAATATAGCTATGTCGGCCTTTTTAGCAGTAGGATGAGAGGAAGCCACCCCCTCACCCACCCACAAGCAGCTTAGAGTGCTCATGGGGGGGGTGTCTCCAGTAGTAGGCCTATATCACAACGAGACCGGGCTGAATCCCTTAAGATTGTGAATCGCTTGGTGGGAGTGTTAAGTCCCTTCACACTTTGGGACTGTATTCTTAATGACTCCATTTAATCATTAACTAAGTAATCAACCTCCTCCAAGTGACAGTCGTCCCCACCAGTGTCCTGTGCTTGAATTCCATCATTCGTTCCAGATTTCCACATTTCAGCTTTCACATTCTTTAAATTGTTTAACTGAATTTTGGTCATTATTTGCTGGTGCATCCCAAATTTCCAATAAGTGACTGTTAACTTTAACCCTATTCCCCCCAATTTCCCTCAACTAATAAGAAACTAGAACTATCTACAAAAAACAAACAACCTTGCATCTCTCCATCAAATGTTATTGTCTCCATTGAGACCATTAACAGAAGGATACTCCTTCTGGCCTGGAGCGTGAACCAAGAATTCTGGCTCTTCATCACTCCCACCTCCATTAGAGAGGTGATAGTGTACAGTCCCCAGGTGTGGACAGCAAGGAATTAAAGCTCCCCCTCCAAATCCCCAATCAAATTATAGGGTGAACCTGATGCGAGAAACCAACCCTGCTGCCCTGGCTTCCAGCGGTTGTGTTCTGTGTAGGCAAAGGCAGGAGGCCCTACAGTAGGGTGTTCCCCTAGGACTCCCCTCACATCCTGCAGGCAACATTTGGTCCCATTCGACCCTTCCTCCAAAATTGCACTCTCTTCTGGTCCTCACATCCTTGTAGCTTGTGACTCCAGCCTGGAATACACCAGAGTAATATCTGTGAGGCCATGGTAAATAGAAATACCCTCCCCTGCTCCGCCTCGGGTCTTAAAATCCATCTAAAGAACTGGGACTGGTGTGCTCACAGCATTAGTTGATCTGGATGGGTTCTCCTGAAAATGAAAAAGAACTACATATTTCCCTGTCAGTGATGGGCCAGTCACAAGCACTCTATGAAGGCAGAGTCTCCGCTGCCCCTCCCTTCTCCTCAAGGGTTGTGTGCAAAGATCTGTGTGTTTTCGCGCTGTTTTCTCTGCGTCAACACATGGTGCACTTGAAATCTGAGGGATAGCAATCACTCAAATAATGTGGCACAGCATGCCTTGGTGCAATACTTTTGCAAACTTTTTTTTTTAAAACAGGATTCTACAATATTGTTGACACCAAGGCCCTAAGAGTCATGTCTTTTTAACCATTCATTCTACATGTAAACTCTCCCAGTTAAAATATTCTGTGTGTTTAATCCCCTTCTACCATATTATAAAGAAAAATCCCCCCACTCCTGAGGCAGGTGTCCCTTCAGCACATTCCTCTGGCTCTCACGGTCATTCAGCTCTGTAAGACAGGAAAAATAAATGTTTTTTTTCTCATGGCTCCTCCCGCCTCAGTGGGCCCTGCTCCTTGGACTAGAGTCCCTCAAATAAAGAAAAGAAATTCAAGTGTCCACTTGTTTGCTCAGTTTCTTACTGCGGTGGACCAGGTCCTGGCATAGTTGTTCATCTGGCTCAGCTGCACCTTTCCGCAGTGCCCTCTGTCCTTTCTTGCCTGCAGTCGCCCATTGAAGCTGAAGCAAGGTCTGCTCTGTCAGTTCCTGCTGGCAGTCTGGGACTATGATCCCTATCTTGGAGAGTGGTTTACTTGCTTGCTAGAGCGAATCATAGAGTTTGCTTCCATCTTCCCAGTGCATCAGGATTTTCGCCGGATATCTTAATTGGGCTTTAACTTGCTTGTCCTGCAATTGTTTAATAATAGACAATAGTCTCTTCCGTTTTTGCATCGTGGAAGGTGGAAAGTCCTGGTCCACATAAACTCTTTTGCCATTAATATTCAGATCCCTTTTGTCCTGGGCCTTCCATAGTACCATCTCCTTCACTGGGTATCTATGAAACTTCACCAGAATTGATCTCGGGGTTGGGGGGGCATCACTTTTAAGTCATGGGCCTAAGGCCCTGTGAACTTGCTCCAAGTTCTGTGGTTCTGTCTCAGAGATAGCAAGTTCTTGTTGGAGCCAGGAGTGAATAAATTCAACAGGGTTATCTTGCTCTGTACCCTCTGGGAAATCGAAAATTCGTATAGTTTTTCTGTGGCATCTTGACTCCGCATCCTCCACTCTAAGCATTAATTCGTGCTCCCTTTTGGCCAAATATATCACCACCTGGCTGAGTTTCAGTGCATCTTCATGGATGCTATCCATATTATTCTCCAGATCAGAGGTACACCTTTCCAGTTTCTTGAGATCTTGTTTTATGTCTTTTTCATTTGTATCAGTTCTTTGGAGCATTTTAAGTATATATGCTTCTTTGTCAATGCAGATATTCACATTTGGGTCAAATGATACAATGGTACCTGTGGGAGAAACAGGGTCTCCATTTCCATAAGGATCTGCTTTTTCCTGGGCAAGGCTACCTCAGCACCTCTGAGGAACTAGTCCAGAGCTATAAGATACCAAAGCAGGACTTCTGGAGGTATCCCCATTAAGCGATGAGGTGCACAAGTGCAAATCAGGGAGCTATGGACAACAGACCACCCCCACAGACCACCTCCTAAACAAATGGACCATGCTCAAGAAAGGTAGAGCCAGTCTGACTTATAAAACCCTTAGGAATGCCCAACTGGATCCTTGTAAAATGACTAAGACTTAGTGGCAACTGGATTTGGGCACCCTGATCACTAAAGCACAATGGAACCACTGTTGGCATAGACTCCATAAAGGCTGCAGGAATAGCAGAAGCAGGCTGATTCAGTATAACACCCTACACATATGGTACTGAACTCCTCAAGTGCTCCACCCCATAGACCTCCACTCCATAGGCCTCTTGAACAATGACTCCTGCTGGAGCTGTCAGGCACCACAAGCAATTCTTATGCTTATATTGCGACATTTGCCATCCTTGTACCCCTTCTGGTATCAGGTATAATCCATATGTGACAAGATCACAGGGGGAGGCATTCAGGCTTCAGCTGTTGTTCTTCTATTGAGCTGATGTGTTGCTAATGCCCCCAGGTCCTCAGCAGTAGCCCAGCGGCTCACTGCAGTGAATGTTGTGGCCAAATGCCTGATCCTACATAGATGGAGAACCAAAGACATACTTTTGGTAAAGGAATGACTTTTGGCTGTAGGCCAGCTGGCTCTGTTCTTTATTTTAGGATCATAGACATTAGAATAGTTCAGCTTAGATATGATATCATTCAAATAACAATTTGAACAATGTAGGTAGGAAAGAAAGAGATAGGATGGAAGTTACCAAGAGAAGAGGTATCACCACCATTTATGAGAGAAATGACAGTAACTTGCTTCCAGGCTTCAGAGACAGTAGCAGAGGAAAAAGAACAGTTGAGGAGTATGGTAATTGGCAATGTGGTGGCAGTGACTGAGAGAAGTCTGGGATCAAGGCCATCAGAGCTACCACCTTTGTGAGGATTAAGGGCAAGCAAGGACTTAAGGTGAGTAGAGGTGATGGTGGCAGAAGAGAAGGAAAAAGGGAGCTTTAAAGGAGGAGATGGTAGAGTGAGGGAAGAACAGGGGAGGGAGGAAGGGGTGAGAGAGAGGGTACAGGCAGTAAAGTAAGAATTAAAGGAATAGGCAACAGTAGAAGGGTCAGAGGTGAGAGAGTCATCAACCTTGAGAACAGAGGAGGGAAACTGGGTCAGTGGGAAGAAAAGGGAGTGGCTAATCTTCCAAAACTTATTGGAGTGATTAATGTTGTTCTGGAGTGTGGATGCAAAATATTCAGACTTTGCAAGTCTTATGGCTTTGGTGCAAGTATTATGAAGGTGACAATAGTTTACTAAAGCAACTGGTGAGCCAGTGACCTTAAAGGATTGCCAGGCAAGGCCTCTAGTATGGAGGCAGGTCATCACCTCAGCCATTATCCAGAGAAGATGAAAGCCCCATAATCACGTTTTTCTCAGGGAGCATGATGATCTCATACAGCTATAAATATGGATTGAAAGTATTGCGGGCAAAATTTATATTATTGCCTGTGGAGAATGGGACCAGTCAGTAGCCAAGGGGTCAGCTAGGACAGAGGAAATGTTCAGTGACTTAAAGGACCTGAGATGGATACTTTTTTGGGGGGGGCTTAGAATGATGTATTTGGCACACACAGTAAATCACATGATGGTCACTGATGATGTCAGGAAGGATTCCTGCATCCACAATGCAGTGGGGATAAGATGAGAGGAGCCAGTCTAACAGAGAGTGTTTTAAAGACTTAAAATATATTCGAGTGGGGTCAGAAATCAAGTGAATCAATTGCAGTGACTTTCCACATTTTGAGCAATTTTATTTGTATTGGGGAAGAGCCAATTCATATTAAACTTACCAATATAAAACTCACATCTGTAAGAGTTAGAACAGATAGTTGAAAGGAGTTCAGTAACTAAAGCAGGGGAAATACAGCCAGCCCGGTGGCACTGAGGGCTGAGGTACTGGATGCCTTACCTCACACTATGCCGGCAGCCCGTGTTTGGGAATGAGCATGGGCCGCCAGGGGTCAGCAGGGGAGGAGAAATATCGAGTGTCCAAAGGACTGCTCTCCTTCTCTGGGAAGGGTGTGCCCATGGTCAGCATATGACTGGTCCTTGGTGGAGACTGGGGGGCAGCACGCTGATGCTGGAGATGGGATGGAGATGGGGCAGATGCCTGGAGGAGTTCAGGTGTGTGCACGCTTCCTCGGCAGGCATCATTGCATGCTTCATCTCTGCATGGAGAAAAATGAGGAGGAAAAACATGTTGCTGCAGTGCATGATGGAGGGCACCTAGCAGGTCTCACTCCTGGCTAGCCACAGCAATGGCCACACTGGATCCGGTCTCCAACAGGGGTTGGAGAACCCTGAGGGCCCTGCCATGGGGAGGTAAGCACTGGGGGGAAGGGTCAGCGCTGGCTGGTGGATGTTGGGGGATGGGCCTGGGGGCTCCCTCCAGAAGTAGGGGCCGCAGCATCAAGGGGATAAAATAGTAACAAAAAAAAGCAGAGGAAACACCAGGGCAACCGTAAACACCAGCAATAAAGTTGGGGACAGAAAAAGGAAGGGAGAGTTTAAGTAAGAGCAGCTCATAGGAATAAGGGGAAGAGATAGCAAGAACAGTCACAAATTGAATACTGGTGAATATATAAACAGCAGTACTACCTCCCACCTTTTATTTTATTTATTTATTTGTTTAGTTTTTGTTGACCAGGTAAGTGCACTAGACAAATCCTGCCTATTTTCAGGCACAACCAAGGGGAGGGGATACAGATGAAAGCCAACTGACCTTGAACCAGATTAAACCAGAGAAAAAAAAAATTACCAGGAGAAATAAAAAAATTACAAACCCCCATTACTAAAGAAGAAATTTCACAATCCATTAAAGCCTTACGGCTTTATCCAGTTCCAGGGTTGGATGACATTCCTCACTCATTCTATAAAGCTTTTCTTCTTCAATTAATAGAATGTTTATTTTTAACTTATTCTTATTGGTTTTCAAATAATACTATACACCCATCATTTTCTGAAGGACTACTGTACTACCTGTTTAAAAATGGGGACAGTTCACAAATACAAAATTGGAGACCTATAGTTCTCATGAACACTGATTTTTATTTATTTATTTAGTTTTTGTTGACCGGGTAAGTGCACTAGACAAATCCTTCCTATTTTCAGGCACGACCCAGGGGAGAGGGATACAGATGAATGCCAACTGACCTTGAACCAGACTAAGCTGTTTGTGGTTTTTTAGTGAATGAGGGAAATTTGGCCTGGACACTGGGGAAATTCCCCTACTCTTTTCGATAAGAGCCATGGGATCTTTAACATCTACCTGAACTACCACCAATCCAGGCAGATGGGACCTCGGTTTGATGTCTTATCTGAAAGACGGCACCTCAGAAGTGCAGAAACCCTCTCATGCTGCACTACTGTGTCATAGTGTATTAACTCATGTGCCAGATGTGTGAACTGAACCCACAACCCTCTGATCTCCCAGACTCAGAGGCAAGTGTACTACCTACTGAGCCACTGACACTGATTATAAAGTACTGGCACATATTCTAAATGCTCGTTTGAAAGCTTATGCTGTTTTCATGATTTCTCCAGTTCAGTACTGTGGTTTATCCAACAGGAATATTCAGCAGGCCTTACGCACCATGAGGGATGTGATATATCACTGCAATGTTTCAGGGCTTCTTGGTTGTGAAGTGGCTGTAGACCACGAAAAAGCTTTTGATAGGGTTCTTCACAATTACTTATTTTCCGTATTACAAACCTATAGAATACCTCTGGTTTTTATAAATCAATTAAGGTTACTATATTCCTTTTTCTCAGTTAGACCTATGATAAAAGGTACAGTAGGGCATAGTTTTCCGGTATATTGTGGGGTCTGTCAAGGATGCCCTTTAAACCCTTTGTTATACATTTTTTCCCTTGACCCTTTACTTTACACAGTTTTATCATCCTCGAAGTGGAAGGGCTTCACAAGTCTCGGCATCCCACAAACTTTATATATCCAAGCTTATGCGGATGACATTTGTGCTTTTTTTTCAAACCCAGAACAAGTCCATTTTTTTTACATGAAGTTGAAGAGTACCAATCAGTTTCTAATGCCAAATTGAATTTGGATAAAAGCAGAGGCCTTTTTATAGGGCCCATGGTTCAGCTAGACTCCATTTGGTATGGACTCTCCATTTCCTCTGCCCCTTTTGATATTTTGGGAATTACATTTGGGCCACAAAATCTGCCAGAAAGAAATTGGGATTTGGGTTTAAGCAAAACAGAACAAAAAGTAAATAGATGGCGACAGTGGAAGATCTCCAAACTAAAACGTATAGCTATTTTAAAAAAGTTTATCTTGCCACTTTTACAGTTCATAGCATGATTATACCCGTTACCCACTAAATTGGAGACACGGCTTTATAGTTTGTGTTTTCAAATGCTATGGAGTTCAAAACTGAACTCCATTAAAAGGCATTACACCTACTTGGAATTAAGCAAAGGAGGTCTTAACATGGTACAGCCTGTAGTCTTCTTCCATGCTTTATTCTTTAAACACTCCTTAAGTACTGTATTACAAAACACTAGTATACTCCCTAATGCCTGGATGAAGAAAGCCTTAGCCGTCTATCTTAAAGCATGGTCACAGTTAGCACCTAAACCTCATCCTCTTCTACAGATCCCCCCCCCTCATGGAGTATTATGAAATACAATCTAATAACATTCTCTACAAAAAGCTTATATAAAGAGATTATGTTTAACAACTACCCTAGGGAACCTTGTTTTAAAAATTGCCCCTCAGTTGATAATCATTATATTCTACACCAATTAACGCTCTTAAGGATACCACAGAAAATGTGGGGAAACCTTTGGCTGACGGTTTATGGCAGATTATACTTGAGAGGTAACGCTAAACATAAAAGCATAAATGAACGAAATTGTCCCTATATGGAGTGCATAGCACAGACAGAAAAAATGGAACATTTCCTATTACATTGTTCTTATACTATGGCCTTATGGGATTATCTGGTACACAAATGGCATTTACCCTGGCTCCATTTTTTAACTTATGACATACTCATGGTGGGTAAATATGGGACAGGTTTATTTCAATTTCACCCTGATACCTTAAATATTTTTTTCTGTTGCCTTAGATTTTATCTATGGCAGGGCCAATGTCAGTGGGTGTTACATCAAAATAGGATGTCATATGATTGCCTGAGTATCCTAATCAGCAATGAGCTTAGGAATATCTATAAATCAGATTGTTCATTTTTTTTCTGCACATCAGGTTTTGATGTGGTGGAAGGGTCTCACTTTTTTTATCAAATATAGATAGAGTGGTGTTTTAGGGTTTGTATGGTATTTTTATGTTTTGGGGTTTGGTATTTTCTTTTTTATGTTTCATGAGTTGATCAAATCTTTGGTCATGTCTTCTGGATTCTATTTAGAAATGTTGTTTGTTTTTCTCTTTATGTGTTTCAATAAAAATGTCCCCTACTCTTTTCGATAAGTGCCATGGGGTCTTTAACATCCACCTGAACTACCACCAATCCAGGTAGATGGGACCTTGGTTTTACATCTCATCCGAAAGACGGCACCTCAGAAGTGCAGCACCAATCTCATGCTGCACTACAGTGTCAGTACTGGGATATTAACCCAAGTGCCAGATGTGGGAACTGAACTCACAGCCCTCTGATCTCCTGGCCTCAGGGGCGAGTGTGCCACCTACCGAGTCACTGACACTGGATCTTTGTTTCACCTAACTCTACCCACCCTGACCTTCAGACAAGAAGATACATAGCCCTACATTATAGGTAGTGTGACTGCATAATGTACACAATAATGGTGTGGTTAAAGGGTGTATAGTAACGTGTGAGTGGAACTCCACATTCAGTGCATTCATTAAGAAGGTCTGCATACAGTTAAATGCCACAGGAATGCCATCTCCAGGGATGATCATAAGATCCTAGCAAAGTGCCATACACAAACACATACATAATGCAATGTGAAACACATTTCTGCAGTTTTTGGAATTAAGCCTTTTGGATGTACATGAATTATAAGTTTCCCACAGTGGTTACATGGGATTGTTGTACTCCAGGCCAGCTGCAAGAATCAACAGGACATTGGAATCTTACAAGATGTGTTGTCTCTCTGAAGCACCTGTTTCATAAATTTTCTGCACATGTATCTCTAGATTATAAATGCTGATGTTAGTTTGAAACAGGCAGTTTGAGTGCAGATTTGTAACAAATATTTTATTGTTCTTTTTGGATCTACTGCTTTCACAATGTATGAGGACTGTTCGTGCACTCGGTCTGAACTTGCCAACAGTCAGCCTTAGCCAGAGCAGTAAGCACAAAATATGGGTGATGAATGGAAAGATTAAAACAGAACTGTGATGTAAATCTGACAGAGTGAGACAGCCAGACAAATTCAATTGTAAACTCTGAAGATATATTGTAGCAACATATTCGCTTGGAAAGGACATTAAATGATTCTTCTGACATTTTTACATTCAAGAAAATACATCAAGATTATGGTTTTGGAGAGTAAAATGTTAGAAGGGAACAGGGTTAGCAAAATTCATTTTCTGTCCATCATCAATAATTGCTGTTGCTCACCCCACAATGACATGTGTGACCTCATGCCTCAATCCCTTTTCATACTGTTCTGCTTAGCCACTTTTTCCTTTGAATTTCTTGCCACATTAGATGAATGAGTGATGACAATATTGTGTTAGGCAAATAAAGCAGTGCTACTGAACTCTGTCATATTAATACAAAATCAGTATTTTTTGATGTTTTTTCAATATATTATTGCAAAAGTTTTACCGTAGCTCCAGTAAACACACTCACTGTGGGACCTTAAGCGAGCCACTTGACTCCCTCCCTGCACATCTATATCCTCTAAGCTAAACAGTATTGGGAGGAAACAGAAACCAACTATATACATGATGCTACACCTCAGCTGGGCTATTCAGGGTAAAATAGCTGTTTTAAAATAATAACATTTCATTTGGTAAATTGTATTAAACTTCATGGTCATTTTGAATTATACTGTATATATTTTCTGTCGCGAAAGCACTCCCATGTTAACCAAAGGGACATTTGCGAAAGTTGCACTACTTTTGTAAAAGTATGAAGGTAAACAGCCCCCATAAGACAGTTTCTTTGCCACTTCACAGCAAAATAACAGTTATGGCTCTTGGGCTGAAATTTTCAGGGTGACAAGCCCTTGCCCCATAGATGTGCCTTTTGGTAGTTTGGTGAAAGAAATTACACCGGTTCCATAGTTATGGTGTTCCAAAGTTGAGAAATTTCCCATAGGATAACATTGCAGGGCCCATGGTGCATTTCAACAACTGTATCTTGAAAATGGTTCGAGATATAGATTTTTCGCTCTGGGCTGCATAATCCCCTTTTAGGTGAACTAAGCATGTGTGGAGGTTTCCAAGTCATGATTACAACTACAATGGAATTTTTACAGCTGCAGTGTGTGGAGCCTGCAGACGTTTTGCATGTACAAAAGGAGTGATGTCATGTTTTCTGTCCGTGGAACTGACTGAAGGTGTAAATAGTCTCCTCTGCCTTACCATCCTCCAAGGAATGTTTTCTGCCCTCAAATAAATGCACTTTCATGTTAGTCAATGGTTGCAGGGCACTATTTTCTTTCTTAAATGGGAGGTACAAGAACTGGAACCTGAGTAGTGGGAGGCAACATTAGATTTTTGGAGGGAGTAAGATCCACCCTGACCTCCATTTGGGAAGTTCCTAAAGATCCACCCACACCTTTTTTTTGGTTCATGTGGGAGGAACATGAGGTGGACCTATCATGCTGGAACAACCGACTATCAGAGCTGCCTGGGGAAGTAATTAAGGAGTGTCTGAAAGTGCATCTTTGCATATCCCCCCACCACACACACACACACACACACACAGAGGCATCGTGATTTTTTGTTGTTAACTCTAAGCATGTCATTATTTGGCTCTAATAGAATGGGCAAATTGGACATAAAAATAAAATAGAATAAAAACGATGAAGCAGGTGTCTTTTCCTTTGTCGGATACATGCAGACAGAAGGTCACAAATCCTGTATGACAAGTTCATTATATGGATGTTTTCCATGTAAAACAGAAATGTTGTTATTGTCATGTCTGTAGCATTGTTTGTAGCCAGTAAACTATTATTTATGTAGGTACTGTAAATAACAGGTTTTAATTCAGAAATCCAGTCTTGATAAATTCATCTTTTTAGAAGTTCTGTAAGATTTATGTCTCTCTGATGTAAGAGTGCACAGCACAGAAATGAAAGGGGTTTGCCTGATTGATTGTTGTTTGCATGAGAAGTGGGTGTGAGAGTGGCATGCAAGAGTGAAGTTTAACAATTGTTTTTTTGGCCATTCTGGGACCTGAAGTTTAACAGTGATGTGTGAAGAGAATAAAGTCTTGTGTTTTATTCATTTGAATAGTTTTTTTTTCCAACTGTTTAACCAGGTGAGACACACTAAGCTGAAAGCTTGTTTACAGGTACAAACTGGGAGCACAGGAAAGTTAAGTGACTTGCTCAGGGTCACACAGTATATGCAAGTGTGGGCTATGGGATTCAAACCCAGGTCTCCAGATTTTCAGCTCAGAGCCTTAAACCACTGCGCTATACTGCCTCCAAAATGTTTAGTGCTTTGAAGTTAAAATATATAAATCTATATACATAGTGTCATGGGCATCTGAAAAGGAAGTAGATACTACTGAAATAAATGCTATTCTGTTGATTTATTTATTTATGTGTAGGATTGTGAGTGTAGTTCTGCCTAGGTCACAGACATATAAGCTATAAAATGTACATTTAAGGATGGATGTATTAGTCAAAGCTTGTAGTAGCAAAATAAAGCAAGAAAAATAATATGCTGTGTTTTTTTTTTCTTTCAATTGTGTAACCAGGAGTGGCACACTAAGCTGAAATATTGTTTACAGGGGCAACCTGGGAGCACATGGCACTTGAATGACTTGCTTAGGGTCACTCAGTATGCAAGTGGGGGCTGTGGGATTCAAACCCAGATCTCCAGATGTGCAGCTCAGAGCATTAAAACACTGTGCTATATTGCCTCCTTAGTTATGGCAGTCATCTGTTTTATGGTTCATGTTGTTGATGTAGTAAACAGCAGTACATTGCATCACAGATGTAAAATGTCAATAAATACGTCATGCAATAGATATGTTGAGCAGTTACTGAAGCAAGAAATGTATTTAGGATAGTAAAATATTCCTGTTAGAAAACTGATAAATGTGAGACATTTGCATCTCAATTTCAAGGAGGTCCTTATGGGGTGCCACTGTACAATATAAAGTAGTTATAGTTTTCAAGTTGTCTGAGTAATTGCTTAGTACTACCACTGTTACCACTGTTACTAAATTTAAATTATTCTATGAAGGAAATTTAAGTCTGTAACTGTCTGTAAATGTATTAAAACATTTACTTGTCCTTATAATGTAATGCATTAAATGCTGTTGCTAGGTTAAGAAGTCACATAACAGCAACAGCGATGAAAACAATGGGATGCATAGGAATTTTAAAAAAAGTTTACATTAGCAGGAGCAGTGTCATGACTTCACCATTTTTTTTTTATAGTTTCTCTCCAGATTTTCAATATTACCATTTTTTTACACCTCCTCATAAACAGTACATCTGTCATTTTTTACATCCTGTTCAAGATGTGTTTTTGTACCTGTGGTGCCAAATGGAGCAGTCACTCTGCAAAATCACCTTTTGGCTAATGAACTGATAGTGTCACTGTTCATTTGGTGGGGTCACAAAAAGCCCATGCTGAAAACTTGGAGTGAAAATACCAAGAAATGCCCAGGGCATTAGGGTTTTTGACCATAACACCCTGCCCTACAGGGATTGACAGGCATCAGGGGTGTGATTTGGGATTGTCAACAGTAATGCTCACGCAGTTCCACCACCATCCCCACCCTGTAGCCAGTGACAGGTATCGAGGAGTGCCTTTGACTCTTCAGCCCCAAAGCTCACTCCATTATCTTATACTGTACCCATTTCAGGGTATTTCCTTATGGAATGGGGTGAGTGTAAAGTTTGAACATCCCAAGGCACACCTCGACACTTGTCTGTGTCTGCAGGGTAGGGTGAGGTGAAATAGCATGAGCGTTATGGGCAATGACCCAAAGGCATACCCCAATGCCTGTCCATCTCTGTGGGGTTGGGGGTGGGGTTGGCATCACTTCAATACTTCACTGCCATTCTTATTCTGCCTATCTGTCTGTCTGTCTCTCTCTCTCTATCTATACGTCTATGCAATTATCTATATTTCTATCAATTGCTTGAATCGCAGTTTATACCTATTTCTAAAACAAATCTGCATATCACTTTTGCCTGCACTCTGAGCACATACTCATGAAACTGTACATATTTGTACTCCACTTCTGCATAGACCTTATACTTCCCTAATATTTCCATTATCACAAGCATAACTGCCTTGCCCTTATCAAAAGCTACTCCCTCTGAAAGTTACTATCACATTTTCTCTGCTAACAGTCCATGATTGCACCTGACTTCCTGACACCAACACATTGCTTAAATATAACTTACATCACCTCATGGACAAAAAACCTGTTATCTAAAAAAAAACAAAAAACTGTGTAAATAATCCCAAGGCTGAACATATGCCAGCCATTACTTTTTCATGTACTGCTACCTTCTGTATCATCTTGGGGATTTGCATGTGTTTCCCATAATGCTTTGCATTATTGAGGTATGTGCAATTGTTTTCTTTAAAATTTGGCTGTCCAGCTAATATCATCTGGGATAACACATACCTCAGTAGCATTTGCCCTGGGGTTCTTTTGTAAACCTATATTGCTTCCTATTCCTACCTATATTGCTTCCTATTCCTTCCATTAAAATGTATACCTCCATATATTTTCCTAATAATGTGTATGCCTTCCTTAGAACAGAAACTAAAACAAATCTTACTAGTTACAAATCATTGTGTTGTTTCTCCATACCTCAACAATTCCACACAAATTCACTAACTTCATTGTGCAGCCATGGTGGATCTGACCAAAATCTGTTTTCATAGTTGTTACGGTTATTGAGATACTGCCAAATTAGTGTTACACGGGTTCCTTTTCATGACTCTAAGGCTGCAGTATGTCTCCGTACTTATGGGTATGTGGGAGCACATGGCCCAGAGGGCCCATGCTCCCACATATGCATGCCATTATGCCCTTTACCATCCCTACTGTAGTTGCTCCCAAATGCACTACCTCCAGGCCTCCACCCAGGGGCAGCTCTGCAGTGGGCATGGCTGAATCCCCACCCAGGAGGGGATAGTTGCCTTACAGCTGCTCAATTTATCCCCCAGCCTCCTCCTCCTAACCCCCAATGACCCAGGCTCATTCCTGAATCTGGGTCACCAGCATGGCGCGAGGTGTGGTGTCCAGCACCTCAGTCCTCAGGGCCACCAGGCTGAAATTCCTTTTCTTTTTAGTGGAATGGTATCCTCATGGGACCTGTGTGAATGCATGCAAATGTGCCTATGGAAGTGCAGGATGCTAGCAGGCCCTGTACTTCCATGCAGCAACAGATGTCAAAAATCAATGGGGCTGTCTGGTGGGCTGCAGAAGCACAGGCACCACATCCATGTGCCAGAGTTACAGACATACAGGCAAAGAATCACTCTGTCAGGCAATGCATAGGGCCTTCTGCCACCCACAGAGGAAAAGGTGCAGGGCTGTATTGCAAGAGAAGATCTGTCTTTACTATAGGTACCTGGGCCCATGTGGAAAACCCTGCAGCTTTCATTCACTGACTGTTGCATAACAGTGTCATCCCAGCACTCTCACCCCTTGTAGCTGGGCCACTGAGCTCGCCCCTGAACTCAGGTCATCAGCACAGAATCACAAAGTACACCTGCTGAGGTGAAAACTGGCACTACACATAAAGTTTCTTAATTATATTTTTTTTTTATTTTGACCCTAAATCTTCAAGATAATAATTATATGACTCTCATTACAAACATGACATATGGCATTTATACTAAATTGTTTGAAATGTCATTTTGCACCACAAGTGTTAAAGCACATCTCCCCCAGTATTTAAATAATGACACCTGTCACTTTTATGAGGTGATATGGAAAAATAGCTATGTTGAAAGTTTAGAGTAAAAATATTGAAAATTATCAAAGTTATGAGTAAACATTGAAATATTTCAGCATTCAGTCATTTACCATATTTGTATATATCACATTTTCAGCATAGCCTTCTTATTACCCCACCTCATGAACCTGGTAGCTTGAACATTTTCAAATCCCTGCTAAAGCATTATTGAACACCACAAGTGCAAAAACTCATTTTGGCCAGGATCTGAAAAATTACAGCTGTCATATTCATAAGGTGGTGTGAAAAAAAGGTATCACATCAAGATCACGCTGCTAATACAGTGTTATCAAAAACCGTGCTGTCATCTAAGCACACACAGAGAAACAGTGTAGGTTTATTTATATCTGCACGGTTTTGAATCATACTTGTTTGGACTGTGTTGATGGCACACTTTTTCCCTACACAGAGTTTGCAATTGCTATCATCATGTAGAACCTGAAAAAATGGCTATGTGGAAAATCTGGGTCAAAATATTTAAAATTAAAAAAGTTATGAGCTACCATAAAAAAATGTCAATGTAAACTCATAACTCTGTCCTTTTTACATATTGTGACCCCCAAATGTTCAGCATAGCCTTCTTATGACCCTCCTCATAAACAAAGGTAGTGAAAATGTTAAAATCCCACCCCAAATGGTGATTTTGCACAGCAACAACAAACATTGCCTCTTGGACAACATTTGTTTAATTTCACTACCATTGGTCATGGGGGTGGGGTCAAAAAGACAATGTTGAAAATTTGGGGTCAAAATATGTAAAAATGGCAAAGTTCTGAATCAAAGTTAAAAATACATTAAACCACACTTACCTGATTTTTTCACATTGCAGCTACTGGTTCCAGCAGCAAGATATGTCTTTGATCAGAGAGTGGATCTGTGCTGTAGGACATGGTCAGGTGAGTGAAGGTCTGAGGGGTGTGTGGGGGTGTGTGGGGTGGTGGGTGCTGTTGGAAGGTCAGGGTGGGTTGGGTGGGGTGTGTGGTGGGGATTCTGATTGGTGAGGGATTGCTTTCGTTGTTACAGGTTTAAAAAAAAAATCAATGAGAGCTGGGTCTCTTTATTTCAGGAACATATATAGTACACTGACATTCTGACATTGGGGATTGGGCGCCCCAATGTTGGACTAGTGTTCAGGAAGAGGGGCCAGGTGACCTGGATGGGAGGGGGTAAACAGAAGTGGTACCAGGTGTAGGAACCCTGATCCTCTTATATTGGATAATAAAAGCATAAACATTGGGAAGGATAAACTGGCAACCTGGAAGTGAGGGGTGAGAAAGATGTTGTTCTGGGGCTGGGCTCCCAGGAATGTTTAACAAATAATTTAGATAGACAGACAGACAGACAGACAGACAGACAGACAGACAGATAGATACCGTAGATAGATAGATATAGATAGACAGAGAATTGGTGTCTCACTGCTTCAGCTGAAGTCAGCAGCATGATTCTAGCTGCAGCTTCAGCGTTTAATAAAGTCCTGCTGTTCTCATACAGAGAATGTGGGTGAAAGGCTCCTCTTGTAAGCTGAGCGCCCTGGATTTTGGGGGTGCCCAGAACAAATATTTCTGGTCATTTAAAAAAAAAAACATCAGCATATAGTTAAATAGGTCCTGTTTAGCTAGAGTCAGGTGTTTGTTTTTTAAAATTACACATTTTTAATGTTTGTTTACTTTGAGGGAAAAAAGCAAGATGGTGCCTGTCATGGCACAGAAACGTTTTGTAATGTTGTGAGAAGCAAGGAGTGAAAAATCAAGAATGTTCTTGTGATATGGAATTTTTCATGTCTTATTAGTACGTTATCCTAAAAACCCAACTGAGCGTGCTCAGAACAGAGAAAAAAAACTTGAAATCCTTATAACTCTAGAACCATTTAATATTTTTTCATGAAACTCTCCAAAGTCACTACCTTGTTATGATATCCCATTATAAGGGCACAGCAATTAGGGTGCCATGAATTATGCGTGGGAATGGGAGTGAGAGTATTCTGGGCATCCAGTTGGTTTGAGCTCCCTGTGTTTTTAGCACTGGTAAATCAGTGACCAAGTGTGGAGTTGGTCCCACTGTCATCTGCTTCCAAGCAGAATCCCACTGCCACCTGCTTCCAGTACCCCTGCTGCTACAGGTGTGTGCAATGTTTGTGTGGTATTGTTGCTATCTGGTTTCCGCAGGTATGATGTGTTTTAACTGCATCTTATCTAAATATAACCAGCAATGCTCATGTTTTTTTACTCTTTGTGTGCAGGGCTGTGCTGTGTTTCCATTGGTGTAGTACTCATTTCCTACCAGTTTCCACTTACACCTTCCTCGTGGTGTGACTTGGAGTTTGTTATATTAATATTCAGGGGGTGCAGGGACAGAGCCCCCCCTCCCCACAATAACAGCTGGATTCCTGTACTGGTCTGAATCAGGGCTTCTTGCTTTCCCTACTGTTTGCTGGCCATATGTACTGTGTTTGTCTCCTTTACCAATGACAGTGCAGCAGTGGTGTTGTGTTTAGCAATGTCTTGCACTCTGTTTCCTGACTTGCTAAACTCGGCACCCTAAAGTACTTTGAGGTACTTGACTATGCACCAGCATGGGTAAACCCCTTGTCACAGCATGCTTCTACTCTGAAAGCCTTGGAAAAATATTCCATTCCATGTAGGCTGTATGTGAAAGCAAAACCAAAACCCATGTTAAGTATAGGAAAAAAATTAGACATCTACAGGAAAATGACATATGCAGATCTCAGAAATACCACAAGTTGTTATCACAAAACTTTCCACATACTTAGACATTACCTGTTAGACAAAGCACACAACTGTTTCTGCTAATTGTGTCAAATGCTGCCAAAGCTATTAAGGTGCAAATTTAGGGGTTTATTATAGAACTTGTTGCTCAATTCTAGTTATACTGGCACTACCTTGCCAGTATAATATGTATGTATTTACCAGTAGTAGCTGTCAGGTTTTTTTTTCTAAACATTAATCCTATTCCAGTAATTCCTTCCAAACATAAACTCATAAAACACTGAAATATTAGGACTAAGTGAGATATGCTTATCCCAACTGTACGACTCAACCTTAACTCTGAGGGATCTGAAATCTGAGGGCTATATTTTCAGGAGGTATGTGGCTGATTATCAAATAATGTGCTTATCAGAGCTGTGAGATGTTTTGATGCTAGATGAATTTTTGCAGATCAACCCTTTGCATAGTAAACATATTCACTGAAATGTTTAGAAAAATGGTGCCATATTTATAATACATTTAAAATCATTCAGTACACATACTTAGTAATGACATCTAGTAACTGGAGGAAAATTATTCAGCAAATTCATATCAACAAGTTTTACTACAGTTTTAAGTAGCTAACAACTGCACTGCCTTGGACCTTGTGTACTATTTTTAGTTTGCCATTGAACCTTGCATGCTTTTCCTTTATTACTATAGTACTATTGTTGTTTGTCACTTTATTGGCTGGCATATCCATTAGTGCTTATAAAATACATGAAGATGATTACTATAAATGCTGCTCTCTTACTGGATGAATCAGGTCACCTGCCATGCCTATAGCTACTCATAGGTGTCTGTGTGGCTCAATTGGTAGCACATCTGTCTCTGGCCCAGAAAGTCATGGGTTCTTGTCCCACACCGGGATTGGACTTGCACCTAAAATGTTGGCATTCAAGTGCAGTATTAGGGGGTGCTGTACTGTTGGGATATGCTGTCCTTCGGATGAGACATTAAGCTGAGGTCCCTTCTACCCATCCTGGTGGTGTCCAGGTGGAAGTAAAAGAACCCAGGCCACTCTTCACAAAGAGTAGGGGAAACATAGAAACATTGAATTTAATGGCAGGCAAGGACAGCTTGGCCCACCTAGTCTGCCCATTTCCCTACCTAATGGATAAGCTGCAGATCCTAGTTAACCAAACAGCCTACTTCCTCCTACCCCCATTAGAATTGCCTTATGTCTGTTACATGCATTCTTGAATTCTCCCACTGTTTTAGATGCCACAGCCTCCTCTCCCCTTGTTCTTGCACATCTCTTTTTTATGCTACCCTCTTGGACTTTGTTGATTCCTTTGAGGTACTTGAAAGTTTCTGTCATGTCCCCCCTCAAATTTCTACCTTCTCAGTCCCCAGCCCCAATTTCAGTACCTGCTGAGCCAGAGCTAACCACCCACACCACCATGCCACAAGGCTAGCTCAAAGTGTGACTCCTACTGGGATTTGAACCCAGGGACCTTGCCTTGCCTTGGCATGCTCTTAACCACTGAGCCATAGGAGGCCCGGTGTCCTGGTCAACATTCCCCCTTCCCATAAACTGGTTCATGCAATTGTCCAGGCTGTGTGTGGGTGTTGATGTGCGATATGGCAGCCACTACACATTCAGTCACTTCACTACTAGTCTAGCATTGCTTGCAAAGTGCTTTGGGATACACTGTGTATGAAAAGTGCTATATAAATGCTGATTCTTCTTCATAAATGCATTGTGCTGCATCTTCTAAACTCAAATGTTTAATACCTGGCCATTTTATGAGCAAATAATACTCAGCAGGGTGCTGCATTTGTTGAGTGATATAGGCATTCCTCCATTGTGTGATGAGGAACACTTGGCCTATACTGTAGCATCATGCTTCAGCATAAACCTAGTGAGTGACTATTATTCCTAATGAACACACACTCCGGGCTCAGTTTTCAAAGAAGTGAGAAGGATGCATGGTGCGTGTGGCTGAGAAGTCTGACACAAGAAGCAAGCAGCCCCAAACTGTGCACCAAAGGTGATTTTGTAACACTGAATGCACCAACCATGGTACTGCCAGTGCTGAACAGGCTTGCATTGACCTGCAGCAAAAACAGTGGGTGCACCATGTTGTGCAGGGGTGTGCATTACTGAAGTTATGCACCAACTACTTTTAATGCATTCCTAGATGTGACAGATAGTGCACTGCATCAAAGGGGGCAGGCCCCTGCTAGACAAGCCAGAGCTGGCCTAACAGACTGTTATGCCAACACTGGTACCCAGGACCTGAGCAGTAGCTGTTGCAGGTCATTCCACACCACAGTGACCTGCCGAGACTATGTGAAAGGGACTGGGACTGGAGGACATGCAACCATGGCTGGTGGTGTCTGCACAAGACCCTCAACCACAATGCCAGGGGCCAACACCCTGCACGTCAAGCAGGAAATACCTGAGTCCAAACCCACAATCCTGTGTGCCCAACTGGTAAGTGTGCTGGAATTGAGGGCACTATGCACACACCAGCAGGCAGTGGGACCACATGGCACATATACAGTTCCATACATAATGTATGCTAGGCAAATCAAGGCAAATTTTATTTTTCTAGGTGCCCAATCCCGGAGGTTCTGGGTACCGTACACATCAATACAACTATCCAATAAAACAATAAAATTATCATCAATAAATTAACAGACCATATGATTAGATAAATAAGGCCTAAGCTAAAATCAGCAGCTAGAATGGGCTATCCTGAAGATAAGATCTAATATACAGTGTCTGGGAAGGCCTGATTAAACAGGTGGGTCTTAAGGTGGACCTTGAATACCTCAACCGAAGGGGCCTCCCACACAGACGGTGGAAGTGAATTCCACAAGATGGGGCCAGCAACACTAAATGCTCTGTCAACAGCAATTTTCAACCTCGTCCTGGGAATCCCAAGGAGGCCCCTAGAGGAGGAACAGAGGGAGTGGACTGAGGCAGCGGGTGAGAGAAAGTCAGACAAGTATCCAGGACCCAGCTCATGTAGGCCTTAAAGGTGAGCAAGCCCACCTTAAAGAGGATCCTCCACCTGACTGGCAGCCAGTGCAGTTCACGCAGCACTGGGGTAATGTGGCAGTATTTCAGCTGCCCTGTCAGCAGCCTGGCAGCCGCATTCTGCACTAGACGCAGCTTGTGGAGGATACCTCCCGAGACCATGAGGTACAGCGGATTACAGTAGTCAAACATTGATGTCATGAAGGCATGCACCAAGGTGGGGAGGTCCAGGGGCAGAACTAGGGGCTTGATCCTGTCAATATTCCTAAGATGATAAAAGCTGGTCCAGACAATGGATGACACCTGAGCTTCAAATGTCAATCTGCTGTCAAAGGTCACACCAAGATCATGCACCCTAAAAGAGGCCCTCAAAGGAACAATCCCAGGAACAAGCCTGTTTCTGCACCTGAGGCCATCCTATCACACCCTCTGTTCAACTCCACAACCAGTACCTCTGTCTTATCGACGTTCAGTCACAACCAGCTGGAGGCCATCCAGTTATTGATCTCAGCAAGGCATTTATTTAGGACTTCCACCACATCCAATGTCCCAGGGGCAAAGGAAAGAAACAGTTGAGTATCATCCACATAGAAATGAAAACCCAAACTGTACTTCCTAATGAGCTCTCCCAGGGGCAGCATATGCACAGCAAACAACACTGGTGACAAGATCGAACCCTGAGGAACTCCACATAACAGCAGTCTGGGGAGGAGGAGGAATTCCCCATCACTACTCATTGCCTCCTATTCATGAGATAGGACTTGAACCAGCTGACGACAGTGCCACCGAGTCCACAGAATTCCCTCAGGCAGTTGAGCAACAACCTTCTCAACAACCTTCCTTAAAAATGGGAGGTTGGGGATTGGACAGTAATTCAACTTGACATCAGGATCTAGAGAAAGTTTCTTCAGAAGTGGTCTGACCAGTGCATCCTTCAAGGCATCTGGGAAGACCCCCTCTGAGAAAGTGACAATCAAGGCAAACACTGGGCTGATGGTGTCAACACATCTCATTAAGGAAACGTGTCAGCACCAGGTCCAATTCGTAATATGTGTGATTCAACCTGAGAGTAAATTGAGTGACCTCAGTTACCTCCACTGGTTTAAACTCCCCCCAACCAGGTGGAGTGATCTCTGGATGCCAAAGGCGACCACCGTTGGTCATGTTATGGTTCACTGGTGATACGCCCTGCTTGATGTTGGACACCCTGTCTAAGAAGAAACAAGCAAATTCTTTGTATAAAGTGTCAGAAAAGGCTTTTTCAGTTGTAAAAAGGATGGGTTTAATAGCCTGTCCACAGCCCGAAACAGCACAGTTGGTCGATTCTTCCTGGCAGCAATCTCCCTAGACAGGAACTCTGCCTTCTTAGTTGTGATTTCCCCCCTGATACTCACCATAATGGGAGCACAGGGCCAGTCAGTCCACCTCCAACCTAGACTTCTGCCAGCAGAACTCCAACCACAGACCCAAAATCCTCATCACCTTGAGCTCTCCATCAAACCATCGGGACCTCAAGTGAGAGGATTTGGGTTGCACATGGACTGCTGCAAGAGTGTTGAGTGCTGCTAACTTCTCTCTATTATAGGCAACAACAGTCTCACCCATACCCCCTATGCAAGCACTACCCACACTGGATAGATCAGCTACCGCCAGAGATCCCTCTGGGATCAAACCCCCCAAAGGTCGGTAGCTTACTGTCTCTGCAGGGGGAAGGCTCTCAGGAGTGGCCCCAAATGAGAACTCCACCGTGCAATGATTGGACCTAATGACCCAATCAGTCTTCAGGTTGGTAACCTCAAGCCCCAGTGAGAAAACCAGGTGCAACATGTGGCCGCCCTGGTGGGTCACGGAGGAAACATCCTGCAACAGACCCAGAGATTATATCGTCTGGAGGAGGTTATAACTTAGCCTAAAAGATTTGTTGTTGGGCCAAACATTGAAGTCTTCCAGAATTAAGCATCTGGTGGACTCCAGCATTTCACCAATAACAAAATCGGCTACCTCCTGCAGGAATTCACCTGCTGCCCCAGGGTGGCTTTAAATCAGGAGAATCCTGCAACCTGCACCAGGACCCCCACACATGGCCACACGTTCAAAGGATTCTGGTTTCCCCACTGGGTGAACAGTGAAGCCAAATTCAGATCTAAAACAGATGGCCACTTCCCCCAGCCCTGTTTCTTGAGATTTCCAAGGCATGCCCAGGTGTGAGCAGTGGCAGAGGAAAGGACTGTGATAGACTGGATGACATTCTAGAGGAGTCTGACCTGTCACTGTGATGTACTCTAACCCACCAGTATGGAATGTTGTCTTGCAACAGGAGTATCTGCCAAGCAACCCCTGACAAGCCTCTAATCAGCCTAGTGCCAAAATTATACCAATTGCTCCCCTGTACTCCAGATGACCCTATCACAGCTGCACACACTAGGCAGTGCCAGCATGTGCACATTTATTCAGGCACAGTGTGCAGAACCCAGGTGGCATTGTGGGTACATGTCTCAGTGCTTAACAGTAGACTACCAGTCCCAACAAAGGTGCATGGTATGCCATGTTCATCTTGTGGGCAACCATATAACACCAACTGTCTGCCATGTAATGTGAGAATAGTGAAGAGTAATGTGGGCCGCATGCCCTTAGGACAACTGTACGGTCCCTAAGGAAGCAGAGTGTGTGATGCAGCCTAGAATGGGGTCTACTGGTCAGCACTTGGGTGTCCACAAGGACACAGTCTTGTGGAGCAGCAGAAGCTCAGGGGCTGGTGCCACTTGCAGGTCCTATATGACGGACAGATAATGGGTAGCATGGTCCACAGGTTGCAGTGATGCTCTTCCACAGCTGTGCATCTGACTAGCTTACTTGTCACTGCTAAACCTGACACCACTCAGTGTGGTCTGCTGATGACACTGTCAGTGATTGAAGCCTCAGTGCCATATACAGCCCCACTCCATGGTGCACTTCTCAGTCAGCAGTTGCTACCACACCCAGTCCCCAAGCAGATACATGCAGGGCTATAGTCCTGCCCATGTTGAGTCCTCTGCTGCACAGTAACAGAGGTGTCCTATGTCTTCCTTAAAGCCCATGGCACTTCATATGACATGTGGGGGTCCAGGCACCAGGGCTGCACCATCTTACCCTCACTGTGTAGTACAGAGCCAGTACAACTGACATTGTGTTGGTCTGACAGGCCACCTGCACAAAACATGGGACATTGTTGTTGCCACGGTGACAGCCTGTGTCACCTTCTATACATTAAGATTATTTGCCATGGTGACCATTGCAGTCTGTCTGTTCAACCCCCATACATCTTCCCAGATGGGTTTCTGGGGGGCTCCATGGCACAGTTTGTGGTGTACATCCCAGCTAGTCCATCGCCAATCACATGTCACCTGTGCCCTGTGCAACTTTGTGATTTGGCACTTAGCAACCCCATGGGGTCCACTGTCCCCATGATCACCTCACCATGGTGCCTGACACACCAGACCCTGCCAAGTGGAACACTTGATGCTTGTGTCACAGCCACCTCTGCCCTGCTGTATACAAGTCTGTGCATCTACTCCTTCTCAGTGCATGCTGCATGACTGGGTTGCTCTTCCCTTTGTCAGTGTGTGCTCATCAGCATATTATCCTGACCTCCAGTATGCACTGCTGATTGTGGGTTGTAGCTGACCACTGCTCCTTGTGGTCTGGCAGCCTTCCTCACATTGTGATGGGTGGTTTCATGCCTTGGCCTTCCATGCCATGGCATCTTTGTCTGGAGTTACACAGGTGGGTGGTGGTGGTGGCTTCCATCAGACCCTTCCTGTGTGCCAATCCTTTGGCACTTGGGACTGACTGCAGCAATTGTGGGGTATTTGGCAGAGGCACCCCTCCTATGCCAAAATCTGGTGCAGGGTCCCTGGGGCACCGGGCTTTGGTGCAAGCTACCATTTGCCACAGCTTGCATCGATCTCCTGGGCCCTCTGAAAATTGAGCCCTTCTCATGTTTTGTTGCCCATATGTAACTCTACACATTAAAAATTAAGCCACATAATTAGTCTGTGTTATGTAAGTTATGCCTAAAAAATATATCACATTTACTAATTAATCTCAAATGACTACAATAAATTAGTTACACACTACAGTATGTTTTATAATAGTAGCAAATCACATGGCACTATTTTAGTTTTAATATATCCACTTGTGTTCTGATTTCTATACCTTCCTGCCTTGGAACTGTATTTCCTTAAATCAGAATCTTTAACTTCTATACCAACCATTAAGGGACTTCAGATAGCATATAATGCTGCAAAACATGATCCTATATAAATTCTTTACAAAAAAACTACATTAATGCACCAGTTAGGGTGGCTTAATTCCAAACAAGTTAGGAAATGGAGCATTAGGGTTTTCAACCCTAACTCCCCACCCCAACCTTGCAGACAGCAATAGGAAAAACCATTATGATTTCACCTTCCTAGCGTCTTTACAAGTCAGGAGTGGGGTGTGCCTTGGGGCTGCCAACGCTAACCCTCACCCCATTTTCAAATACTGTACCCATCTAAGCTTATTTACTGATGGAATGGGTGAGCATTAGGGTTCACAACACCAAGGTGAGGATTCAAGTTCTGTCAGGAACAAAGTTGCAAGCAGTCATTGTGAGGTACTGAATGCTTGTGAGGCTGGTGAGAATGGATGGACACACACACACACACCAGAATGAGGCTGGCAATAAAATGTATACACCATGCATAATTCTATTATTTACATAAGGAAACACATGAACTGGATACATCAAAATAAGAAATCACATAAAGTAAAGCAACATTTCAGTTAACATCACTGCTTGCTTCAATAAGGCTCTAGTAGAAAGATTAGAGTTTCACAGGCTGGGCAAGTAACCCACCTGAACGATAAGGGCCGAAGGAAAATGCAGACCTTATCACCCTGGGTCAGAACAGTACTGATCCCCCACGGGGTCTGATGTGTGCATTAGGTTAGACTCCTTGTATACCAGGAGTTGACCAAGTGACCACATCAGGCTCCACCCAGTTCACAGAAATTACTGCTTATTCCACTAAACAACAACATTATTTACATCTGATAGTTGCAAACAGTATTAAATTCCTATATCTACTATCTGGGTGGTAGCTGTCTTAAAAGCACTCTTTAAACAAGAAAATAATGTGAGTTCCAGGTGCAGGCTTTTCCCATAGAGCTATCCAATGTACAAAAAAAGAAAATGACAGGGCTGGCCGGCTCTTAGAAAGACACTGGATGACTCATGGAAAGTACTCTACAACCAGGAAATCCTCATGGTGTGTAGCACTTTATTTTACATGTTAATAGCATTTACTTCCTTTCCAGAGGGAGAAAAAAAGAATACATTTCATTTGTATTTTAAGGCTTTATTCAATATTGAATTCAGTACTACCTTTTATTTGCATAATAGTGTTGTGCATCTTTAAATGTCCCTGTGTGTCCCTATTTGGGAGCGCTACTCCCTCAGTTGCATTTTATATGCAACATTGAAAAGTAGTCAAAGAAGAAAAAACAATTATGTAGACATTACAAATAGGAGAATGGGAGAATATTTTCCTAACTTCATATGCTCCCATCTCCCATCTAGGATTGTTATGAGTGGGGTTATGGGAAGTTGCAGAGCACAAGCGAGGTACAGAGTGGCAGAGAGGGACCTTTTGAAACTGATCACATCTGCCTCTGTAACCTTGTACCCGTGGATACTGCTTACAGTTTTAGTGTCTCCACACTTCTGTCCCCATTTTCCAATAATTTAAACATACTAAAATTTTGTTTACATGACCCTACGGCAGAGCTCAAAATGAGGTATAAAACAGCAGAGTGCTTTTCCAAAGCCCTTTTTATGGCTGTGGGTTATGGCTGTGGTCGGAACCTACAGCCATTTTGCTATTTGTAGCTTGAAAATGGAATTTTGTGGAACACATTTTTTGGACATTTTTATTTATTTATTTTATTTATTTAGTGATTCAGAAAAGACCTTCGAGCACAAGCTCTTTTACAAACGTTCCAAGTCATCAATTGCAAAAAAAGTACAATAGGAGAAAGCAAAAGTACATCACAATGAACGATACAGCTTGGATTCAGAACTTACAGAATAACTCAAAACATTGGTACATGTTAAAATAACAAGAAATACACTTTATGAGGGTGGAGAGGGGAATAAGCAGCCACAAAGTGCCTTGTCAGTACATTTCAATGTATCCTTCCACATCTACAAATCACTTTGACAACTAAAATAAAATAATCCCTTCTTTCTGTTTAGAATGTTGGAGACATAACTCCAAGCTGCTTATCTGATGGCCATTAGGAAACTGAAACAACTTGTTAAACACTGGTTGCCTATTAATCTGGAAATGTGTTTACCCCCTTCGAAATGCAAAAGCTTGCACATTTAAATGATTAGCGTTTAAACATGTTTTGCTGCTAACTTCAGGTGAGGATGAATGTCTTTCAAGAAAGATTCATACTCATAAACGTTACCCCTTCCCAGCAAATTTTGTAAAGAATTACACTGTTTTTAACCTCTCAAGACCTATCTAATAAAATGTCAGGTCTTCAGTGAGCTACCCAGACTAAATACATAAATTTCTTTTTGACAGAAAGGGCTGCAGCCTGCTTCCCAGACATAACAAATACGAGCTACTGAGATCTCTTATAGTATATGTGTGTATGTGTGTGTGTGTGTGTGTGTGTGTATGTGTGTCTGGAGAAACAGTCAAACTCTGGCAAGGGAGACCTTGTCTAATGAATTAACTGCTGACAAACCATGAGTGATAAAGAAGCAAATGATTTGATACTTTTTATTGGGCAGATGTGACAAAAATAACACATACCATTTATAAAATTCCTAATCAAACAACTGCAAACAGAAGATTGTTTTTGTCATTTTATAATATGATATACTGAATGTGTATTTACTGAATTGCTGGATCGGAGCCTTGATAAAATAATAACATTTACTTAACTCATTCAAGATTCCATTAGGTGGACAGAAAAAAGTCTATAAGAATTTGAAAACTCACAACTATAAGATGCAAAAATAGCATATATATATATATATATATATATATATATATATATACATACATATATATATATATATATATATGCATTACATTTGATTACAGGCATTACTAGTATCTTTTGAAAGATTGTCTGACTTGTGATTACGAATTTTTAGTATAGGTCATGAAATAATGAGCTTGATATTTGTTATATCATATTGTCCCCAATTATGCCTTATGCATATCATATAAATCCAAATCATGGCCTATCTGGACTTCAGCAAGGCATTTGACACTGTGCCACATAGAAGACTATTACACAAACTGGGGAATATGGGTGTGGGCAGGACCGTAGTGTGGTGGGTAGGTAACTGGTTGGGTGGCAGGACACAGAGGGTGGTGGTAAATGGCTGTCACTCTACAGAGGGAAGAGTGACCAGTGGGGTACCACAGGGATCAGTGCTGGGACTGGTCCTATTCAACATCTTCATCAGTGACATTGCGCAGGACCTAGAAGGCAGAATTTCACTGTTCGTTGATGACACAAAGCTCGGTAACAGAGTAGACACACCAGAGGGTGTAGACAGAATGAGAAGGGACCTGCAGAAACTTGAAGAATGGTCAGGGGTTTGGCAGTTGAAATTCAATGCAAAGAAGTGCAAGAAAATGCATATGGGGCACAAAAACCCTGGCACAATATATCAGTTGGGGGGTGAGGATATAGCATGCACCAAGCAGGAAAGGGATCTTGGGGTTATCATCTCTGATGACCTCAAGGTAGGGAAACAGTGTGACAAGGCAGCAGGTTAAGCAAATAGGATGCTGGGATGTATAGGCAGGAGCATCACCAGCAGGAAAAGGGAAGTCATAATTCTGCTATACAAGACACTAGTGAGGCCCCACCTGGAGTACAGTGTACAGTTCTGGAGACCATACCTACATAAGGACATAGACAGGGTAGAGAAGGTTCAGAGGAGGGCAACAAAGATGGTGCATGGATTGCATCACAAGTCCTATGAAGACAGGTTGAAGGAACTGAACATGTACTCCCTGGAGGAGAGGAGGGAGAGAGGGGATATGATAGAGACATACAAGTATCTTACAGGGAGGAACAGGGTGCAGGAATGCACTATTTTTTAAGCAAAAAAGATGTTCCAGGATGAGATGGCATGGGATGAATTTGGAGGGAGGACAATTCAGAGGAAACATGAGGAAGAATTCTTCACAGAACGGGTGGTGGACAAGTGGAACACCCTGCCAGAGGAAGTGGTGGGGGCTGAAACAATCATGGGATTTAAGAATGCATGGGATAGACTTAAAGGAATTCTGGAGGTCAGGGGTAAGGGGCAACAGACTTCTAGGAAAACATAAACTGAATTTACAAGCTCAAATGGGCAGACTGGGTGGGCCATAGGCCCTTATCTGCTGACACTGTCTATGTATCTATGTATTCCCAAGGCCATCGTGACATACAATATTAATACTGAGCAGCAAATCAGAGCTATTTTCCTAATAAAAGGCTGCTGACATAATAAAGAACAAAGTCATAAATAAAGAACCAGTGGCTTATGGAAAATCTACAGGGATTTGTACAAGGATTTGAATCTGCCTTTGAGGGGGAAAACACAAGGAAAATGAGAGTTTCTTACAGAGTAATGGTTATTTGGATCTAGGAGCACTGAATATTTCTTATCCTATATTTTGTATCTTGAACAGGGCTACATCTTATTGTCACAGGGATGTTCATGTACACATTTTTGCACTGTATTTACTCAGGCTGTCCCAGACTAGATGCAATATCTTATTTTCAGTGGGTCATAATTTTACAATTGTTATAATGTATTTATTCAGGCTACCCCTAGTCCAGGGCCCCCATATTCAAAGGAGATACAAAGCACATCCCAGTGGAAAAGGGAGATGTGCCGCTCAACTCCAACAATGCATAGCAGCATGATATTCAGACTTGTGGGATGCACTGGCTACAAGGGAATGGGCCAGGGCACACACAAATGGTAGGCCATTCAAGTTGAGGGGGCAATCCAATGCATATGCTGTGTTGCAGCATATTCAGTGGGAATGTGCCCCTCACAGTCCAGAACACTGTGACCCACAGTTAGGCCACAAATAGCTGTCCTAATCTAGCCAGCCACCCACCCACAGGCAGGCTGCAGATGTGCACCTAAGTGCAGAGCACCCTAGCAGCCCTGGTGCACTAGAGGTACCCCCTTTCCATACCCAATCTAGCCAACTCCATCCCTGAAGAGCTTCATAGTGTAGGGTCCCCCCAGACCTGATTGCACCAGAGGAAACCATGGTCCATATCTATAGTCTAGAAGACTCCCATCCACCTCCCCTGTACACAGACACCCTCACTCCCCCCATACCCAACCTGTTACAAAGACTGGCAGTGCCCTCAACACCCTGCCATGGTCAGTCATTGACTACACTGAACCTGGGCTGGGGATCTACACTCTGGAATGACCCAACTGGCTGTACCATGCATTGGGGCACCATACCAGTTGTGGATCCACCAGTGTATGCAGTTGTGTGTATATCCCTGGCAAACTGAAGAGGGAATTTACATACCTCCAATGTATGCCTTGCTGATACTGTATCTTCCTGCTGTCATGCACCACTGCAAATCCACACTGTCCTCTGTTTCCCTGTGTAACATGCCACCCTCTGGACTGCAGAAGTATCCTGGGTACCATGGGGTGCAGTATCCTGTAATGCCATTTGCAGTGTATGCTTCAGGCTATAGATTGTTCATCCACAGTTCCCCAATTGTACAAATGAATGGGAGGTTAGCTATAACATGCCTGTTTTGGGAACTGTGTGATTGGGTACAGCACTGGCCATCACCCACACTGAGCAGTGCAATGGCACCTGAATGATGGCTCCACATGTCAGTGTCTAAGGAGTATGGCCACTGGGTGTTATCACCCACACATAGCTCATGCCTACGTAAAACACATTCCACCATCCTACTGTGAGTGCTCTTCCACCTACCGATAGAGTGGAATGATCCCATTAAAAAGACAGTCATTGCAATTGGATGGGCAGGGGGGTCAGGGGGGTGTCTGTGCACCGTTGAGGGGTAGAAGGGGCCACTACACTATAGACATGGACAGTAGGTGTATTCAGGTGCAATTAGGGATGGCATTGGGGTCCCTACAATTTGGAATACAGCCTGGACTCTGGTATGATAGGGGATGGTGCAATGGTTGGGGGGGTGCCACTATACCACCAGAGACTTCAGGGATGTCCCACGTGGGAGAGATCAGGATTGGGGCTTGGGGGAAAAAGCTGTTCCAGTGCATTCATCCCCATGTCAACATGCAAATGGGCTGGTAATGAGCACGCATAAGGCCCCTTTGCTCTCTGCATGTTCAATTAGTTCATTTGCATTCCTGGGCTGAATATCACCCATGGGGGCTGCAGTGCATACCAGTATGTGCCACACATTCTCCCTGGAAGGTATTGAGTCAGGGCCACCCTGGATGCACCTGGCTTGGTGGCTGCCTGTACTGTAAATCCTGTCCAGGGTCAGATTTTCAACAGGAATGATGAAGCCCACAAAGATGAAGCACAGTGTCACAGGTTTACTGCATGACAAAAGGGATTAACTCCCTTTGAAAGTCCATTGTTTGCAGCAGTAACTCTACTGTAGAGTTCTGAAGTGCTGCTCTTCATCCTGCTGGGCATCACTGTATGCACACCATGTACCAGTGCTGCATTCTCTTTGAATATTGTATCAGTGCCAACTGGTGCACCCTCTTTGTGCAATGCATCTTTCTGCTCATGCATCAATCCGGCACTTACTATATCCCCCCAGATGTAAAATATTGTTTTTAGTGCATTCTGATTTTACACAATGCAGCATAATATTGTGTAGATGTAGATAGGAAGGGGAGAGGGAGGTGAGGTGCCTGCCTGGCGCCATGGCTTGGAGGGACCGGGAGCGAATTCTCAGGATTGCCGGAGCAGCTGCACAGGGGAGGGAGCTGGATGTCATTGTCCACCTAGGGACAAATGACCTGGCAAAGAGAGGGATTAGAGAAGTGCAGGAAGAGTTTATGGAATTGGGAGGGCCTTAGTCAAGTAGCATGCACGTAACCTTCTCGGGGTGCTGCCCATCTATGGCATAGGAGAGGCTAGGGTGTTCCGCACCATGGGATTCAATCAGTGGTTGAAAAACTGGTGTGGAGCTCAGGGATTTGGCTTCATTGGGGACTGGGGGTCCACATGGAGTGATGCAAGCCTCTATTGGCATGATGGGATGCATCTGTCCGAGAGGGGAACCAGGATCCTAGGTGATAGGTTTAAATGCTTCATTGGCAAGCTTTTAAACTAGCCAATGGGGGAGGCACTGGAAAGGAGCAGGGAAATCCCAGCCCCCCCAAATAATCACGGTAGTAAGTGCTTTAAACACCAACATAGAGGTGTTGATAGGGAGAAGGGCAGGGGTAAATGGAGAAAGTGACAAAGGCAAGAAGGACAGGGATGGGGCAAAGGAGTAAGGCCATCAGGAAATGGAGGTAATGAGTACCAGTGCCCGTAGTCTGGGCAACAAGCTCCCTAAGCTGGTGGCCTTGATGGAAAAGGGATGCCTGGATATCGTAGCAGTCACAGAAACATGGTACACAGAGAACCATGACTGGGATGTTAACATACCAGGGTACATAACTTATAGCAGAGACAGGCAGGGGAGAAGAGGGGGAGGAGTAGCTCTCTATGTAAAGGAAGGGATAAAAGCAACTGAACAAAAGAGTAAACAGGGAGGAGAGGAGGCACTGTGGGTCACCTTGGAGACTGGAAAGGCACCACAATCCGCACAGGGGTTGTGTACAGACCCCCATGTCAGGGGAAGGGAATGAACAAGGATATGATAGAAGGCATTCTTAGAATGGCAGAGAAAGGGGAGATACTGTTGATGGGAGACCTGAATATGCCAGATGTTAACTGGAGCACATTTGCTGCAGCCACATCCAAGAGCAGGGCCATTCTTGATGCCCTACAGGTGGAAGGCATTAGACAGCTAGTTTCAGAACCCACTCATGAGGGAGCGATCTTAGACCTCATACTCTGAAACGGGGGCAGTGAGAGGATCTCAGATCTAGAAGTGGGTTGCCATCTGGGGACAAGTGACCATCAAACAGTGTGGTCCACATTAAACTCAGCTACAGAGCCAAGCCATACAAAAGTGAGGGTACTGGACTTTAGGAGTGCTGACTTTGGCAAGATGGGAGAGTGCCTCAGAAAAGCACTAGCAAACAGGCTAGACGGAGGTGTGGAGCAACACTGGGGAATCATCAAAACTGCCATCACAGAGGCAACAAGCCTTTGTGTGAAGCAAATAAACAAATCAAAACAAAAGAAAAAGCCACTATAGTTCTCAAAAGAGGTGGCTGTGAAAGTCAGGAAGAAAAAGATAGCATTCTGGAAGTATAAGGAAACACAGAAGGAGCAGGACAGAGAGCTGTACCAGTTAAGGCAGAAGGAAGCAGGGAGGGAAGTCAGAATAGCAAAGGCCCAAACTGAGGAAAAGATCGCCAACTCAGTTAAGAAGGGGGATAAAACCTTTTATAGGTACATCAGCGAGCGTAGAAAGACAAAGGGAGGGATATTGAGGCTGAATAGAATGAACGGTGAGTGGGCAGAGGGGGACAGTGAAAAAGCAGGGATACTGAACGAATATTTCTGCTCAGTATTCACAAAAGAGGAGGGGGAAGTGCCTAATCCAATTAACAGAAGCACTCTTGATAGTGGGGTCGATCCCAGTCCTTTCACAGAAGAAAGGGTTCTGCATGAACTCCTAAAACTGAAGGTGGACAAAACAATGGGTCCTGATGGAATTCACCCCAGAATTCTAAAAGAATTAAGGGAGGAACTAGTGAAATCACTGGCTATTCTTTTTAATAAATCATGGGAGGATGGTGTGGTACCCGAGGACTGGAGGAAGGCGGATGTGATTCCCCTTCACAAAAGTGGGACCAAGACAGAGGCAGGAAACTACAGACCTGTCAGTCTGACCTCTGTGGTAGGGAAAGTGATAGAGTCACTTCTGAAGGAAGGAATAGTTGAGTACCTAGAGGCCAGTGGAGCACAGGACCCAACGCAGCATGGGTTCACAGCGGGCAGGTCATGTCAGACGAATCTAATAGATTTCTCTGACTGGGTCACCAAAGTAGTAGACCAGGGAGGGGCTGTGGACATGGCCTACCTAGACTTTAGCAAGGCATTTGACACAGTCCCACACAAAAGATTAATAGTCAAATTAACCAGCCTGGGAGTGGGTCCCAGGGTGGTAGCCTGGGTAAAACATTGGCTGCACAACAGGACACAGAAGGTAATTGTAAATGGAGTCCACTCTGAAGAAAGAGGGATTACTAGTGGGGTACCGCAGGGTTCAGTATTGGGTCCAGTCCTTTTTAATGTCTTCATCAGTGACATTGCAGAGGGACTGGAAGGAAAAGTATGCCTTTTTGCAGATGACACAAAGATCTGCAACAGGGTTGATACACAAGGAGGCGTGGAAAGGATGAAAGGGACTTGCAAGGTTGGAGGAATGGTCAGAAGTATGGCAGCTAGGATTCAATGCAAAGAAGTGCAAAATAATGCACCTGGGAAACAAGAACCCAGGAAGAATACACAATGAGTGGGAGGTAGTAACAACAACAAAAAAGGAAAGGGACCTGGGGGTAATCATATCAGATGACCTTAAGGTTAGCAATCAATGTGAGAAGGCAGTAGGGAGGGCTGGGGGTATACTGGGATGTATAGGGAGAGTCATCAGCAGCAAAAAACAGGAAGTTGTTATCCCTCTGTTCAGACAGTTGGTGAGACCCCATCTGGAGTACTGTGTCCAGTTCTGGAGACCTCATCTCCACAAGGACATAGACAGGATAGAGGTAGTCCAGAGGAGGGCAACTAAAATGGTACAGGGTCTGCAAGAGAAGCCGTATGAGGAGAGACTAAAGGGAGCTTAATATGTATACCCTTGAGGAAAGAAGGAGAGGGGACATGATAGAAACTTTTAAGTACCTCAGTGGAATCAACAAAGTCCAAGAGGGTAGCATCTTTCAGAAAAGAGACTTACAAGAACAAGGGACACAATTTAAAGATAGAAGGAGGCAGTTCAGGGCAATGTGAGGAAGTATTATTTCACAGAGAGGGTAGTAGATGCATGGAACAGCCTTCCTGAGGTGGTTGTGGGGTCTAAAACTGTGGGAGATTTCAAGAATGCATGGGACAGACATAAGACAATTCTTGTGGGGGGTAGGAAGAAATAGGCTGTTGGTTATCTAGGATCTGTAGCCTATCCTGTAGGTAGGGAAATGGGCAGACTAGATGGGCCTAGTGGTCCTTATCTGCCATCAAAGTCTATGTTTCTATGTTTCTAGATGTAAAGCTCCTCTGAAAATAAGATGCCATTTCTTCTGTGAACTATCTAGGCTAAATATATAGCAATCAGCAGACATGCTCCAGGAAAACACATTGTAAAAATGTATAAAAAGAAGACCACATCGAAACCGCCTCTCCGCAGATCTGCACTGTGCAATTTATTAGAAATAATGGGTAAAAGCATCCCCAGAGCTCTTCACAGCCATATTGGCTCTGACCAGAATTTGTTCTATTATTGCTGTCTGTCCTACTTCGGCTCTGGGTCATGTTTTGTCTCCGTCGGATGACAGAGAGAGAGAGAGAGAGAGAGAGAGAGACAAGGGAGGCAAATGCATAGTTTTCTCTTGCATCACTTTATTTATCTTGCCCCCATTCTCTTGAGTCCACTGCCCCTTCATGATATAGTGTTCTTGGTGGGAGGTTCATCTTATCAGCTGCAGCAGTAGTGGGATGACCCTTGCACAGCCCTGTCTGCCACTTCCATGGCAAAACCATCAGCAGGAGCTGCCACACAGGCCCCAGAAAAAATAAAAAAATGGGGTATTCTTGCATGATTCCTAGCCCACCTTACCACAGGAGCGCATAGCCAGAGGGATGCACCAGATATAGGTGCAGACACATTTTACCCAAACATAACATTCTGCAACAAAATGCATTTGCATGCACTCCCCTTTTTGCGGCTGGATGTTGAAAAAAAACATTGATATCATCCTACTCCTAATAGCAGAGGTGTTTATATGCATCTCTCACTTCTAACTTGGGGGGGATAAGTAGTGTATAACCCTGAGATGATCTGGAAACATAGAGATAGAAAGGAAAGGACATTTGTAGGTGATCTGCCTACAAATGGGTTAGATTTAACATGAAGAAAGATGTAGAATACTAGAAGCAAAGATGCTGCTACAACAGACTTGTTAAAAAGAAGGTCACCCAGGGTAATCAATACACTGTGACATACTCCTCCCCACCTAAGAGGAAACCAAGGGATTTCCAATCCCTACTATTAACAGTCTAGGTTTTCTAACATAAAACACCACACATCCAAACACAATGTTATCATATCTCTTACAAATGGAGAGATGGAGCTTCAGCCTGCCCACTCCCTAAGCTCCACCTCGGGGTCCCTAAACAAAAACATAACATTTTACAATGCGAGTTAAGAGGCTATCCTCTTAACTGTTCTCATCATTCATTACCCTGAAGTCTGACTGTGCCTAAATGTCTGGGTCTGCCCCATAATGGGACATGAAATCTGCATTTTTATGGGTGGTACCTAGTCTATGTCTGATAGTGAACCTGTATGGCTGCAGGGCCAGGTACCATTTCATTATGCATGGATTTTTATCCTTCATAATCTGTAGCCAACAGAGTGGGTTGTGACCGTAGTCAATTCAAATTCAACACCTCAGAGATAAAACTTCAAAGCTTCAATAGCCCATCTTACTGTGAGACATTCTTTTTCTATCATTGAGTATCTAGTCTCTCTGTCATGCAACTTGAGGCTAATGAAGATGATTGAAGGGGTGGTGACTCCCCTTCTGAAGAAAGCTTCTTTAGACCCGGATGACCTAGCAAACTACTGACCAATCTCTAACCTCCCTTTTGTGGAGAAGGTCATTGAGAAAGTTGTGGCGGCTCAACTGGATAACCATTTGACCATCCATAGTTCATACGAACCTCTCCAGTCTGGTTTTCATAAGAGACATAGCACCAAGACTGCTCTGGTTCAGGTGCTCAAGGATCTCCTGATGGCGAGAGATTGGAGACACCGCTCTATTCTGGTTCTCCTTGATCTGTCATCAGCTTTTGATACTGTGGATCATGGGGTTCTGCTCAAATGCCTGAGGTCCATTTGTGGACTATCGGGTATGGTCCTCAGATGGTTTTCATCCTACCTCGAGGGGAGAATGCAGAGAGTGGTCTCGGGTTTGCATCCATCTGGGGCTTTCTCTCTGCCTTATGGGGTACCTTAGGGCTTGGTGCTTTCCCCCATGTTATTCACAGTATATATGCTACTCCTCAGAGACATTGTAAGACAGTTTGAGCTGAGGTTTCACTGCTACACTGATGATACCCAGCTCTATCTGTCTTTTGCACCCGACCAGGTTAGTGCTATCTCGGTGCTGAATAACTGCCTCGCTGATATCCAAGACTGAATGAATACCGGTGGTTTAAAGTTGAATCCAGGAAAGACTGAGGTTATGGTGGTGGACCTGGGTCGCAGGGTTGAGGTTGTAAGGGCGGGGTCCCCCTCTGGACTAATTCTGGGGTTAGACCAGATCCTCACCTCCAAACGGGTGCGTAACCTGGGCGTGGAGCTTGACACTGGTCTGACCCTCTGTTATCAGGTGTCTACAGTTGTCAAGATTGCATTTTTTCATCTTAGAAACATTGCCAGGATTAGGCACCTGGTTCCACCTCACGACCTGCCGGTTTTTGTCCATGCCTTCGTGACGTCTCGTCTTGATTACTGTAACTCCCTTTACCTAGGACTTTCTGGAGTTGATATCCACCGCTTGCAGCTAGTGCAGAATGCGGCAGCACGTTTGTTGACTGGGGTTTCTAGAAGGTTCCATATTACCCCGGTGCTGCGCACTCTGCACTGGCTGCCAATACAGTGGCAGATCACCTTTAAAGTGGGTCTTTTGACCTACAAAGCCCTATACGGTCTAGGTCCCAACTATTTGAAAGAGCTCCTGGTGCCCTACACCCCTCTAAGACAGCTCCGCTCAGCTGACGAGGGGTTGCTGGAGATTTTGAGGGTAAATTTAAAGTCTTCTGGAGCCCGCGCCTTTGGTTTTGCTGCTCCTACCCTCTGTAATTCTCTGCCCCATCAGCTCCGTGAGAGTACGATGGTGGGGAGTTTTAAAAAGGCCTTAAAGACTTTTTTATGGGAGAAGGCATTTTCTGCTGTGTTGTAACTGATTATTTTAGTTTTGTAGTATTTGTTTTGTGTAGCTCTGTTGTATGTATTGATTATGCCTGTGTTTTTATGTTTTTTATGTACAGCGCTTTGAAAAATTTGAAAGGCGCTTAATTAAATAAATTTTATTATTATTATTATTATTATTATAATTATTATTATTATTATTATCCCCTTCCATCATTTGAGACAGTACTGCCCCAATGCCTGTGTCAGAAAGGTCTATTTGTACCAAAAATGGCAAGGAAAAATCTGGGCTCCTCAATACAGACGAAGAACACAAACTCACCCTTATGGCACAGAATGCTTCTTTCCATGCTGGGGTCCATTTAACCTTGGTGGGGTTATTCTTTTTTTGTGAGGTCTGTTAGGGTACTAGCAAGTGTAGCAAGTTAGGCACAAACCTCCTGTAATAACCAGCTAACCCCAGGAAGGATCTAACAAGTTTTTTGTGGTGAGACGGGGATTATTGGATACCACATCAGCTTTGCCAATATCTGGCTTTAGCTGGTCATTCCCTATCAAAAAACCCAGATATCTGGTTTCCTGCATTGCCACTGAACACTTTGCAGGATTAATAGTCAAGCCTGCTTTGGTAATGGCCTGCAAGACAGCAGTAATATATTTTACATGTTCTTTCCTGCTGGGGCTAAAGACCACCACATCATCTAAATATGAAAGGCAATAGGTCATGTGGCGTTTTAGGGTACAGTCCATAAACCACTGGAAGGTGGCGGGAGCCCTATGCAAGCCAAAAGGCATGGTCACAAACTGAAAGAGTCCTGTGGGGGTGCTAAAACAGTTTTATCTCTGGAGGTACTGTCTAAAGGGATTTGTCAGTACCCATTTGTAAGGTCTAATGTGCTAATGAATTGCGCATTTCTAAGTTGGTCCACAATATCATCTATACAGGGCATGGGGTACCCATCAAACTTGGAAATGGTGTTCAAACATCTGAAATCAAGTAAGAGTCTTATGCCCCTTCCTTCTTTGCCACTACCACTATGGGAAAAGCCCGTTCACTATTGGAGGGTTCTATCACTCCCAGCTGCTACATCTTTCTGACCTTCTTAACAACCTCCCCCCTAACCTTTTCAGGCAACTGATAAGGTTTCTGTCTGATGGGGTTGTTCTGGGTGACCTCAATATGGTGTTTAGAGATGGACCAAATTAAAATTTCACCAGCAAAGTGCCCGTGAAGTGGGCATTTCACATTGTCACTATGCTAGACGGAGTGGCCTAGGCTCACTTCACATTGTTATTATTACTTTCCATCGTCATTCTGCCTTAACATGAAGTAAGATGGAGTGACAACATTTTTGCCATCCCTTCACACACACGGTCACCAGAATTAATATGCATCCCCAAAATGCTACTGTCTTGTGTCCACAAAACTCCCCAGTGCTGACAAAGTGAAATGGGAGCACAAGAAATGCAAAGTCTCCCAGAATTAATGGTGCACTCAGACATCATGCATGCAGTAGTCACACAGAGTCATCAGAATTAATGTGCATCCCCAAAGTGCTACTGTCTTCTGTCCAGAAAATTCCCCAGTGCTGTCGAAGTGAAATGAGAAGGCAACAAAAAATGCAAAGTCTCCCAGAATTAATGGTGCACTGCATCATGCATGCAGTGGTCACACACACAGTCACCAGAGTTAATGTGCATCTCCAAAATGCTACTGTCTTGTGCACAGAAAATTGCAAAGTGCTGTTGAAGTGAAATGAGAGTGTAACAAGAAATACAAAGTCTCCAAGAATTAATGGTGCCCTCTGTCACGTGCATGGTGGTCACACACACACAGTCACCAGAACTAGTGTGCATTCTCAAAATGCTACTGTCTTGTGTACAGAAAATTTTTGCAGTGCTGATAAAGCGAAATGAGAGCATAACAAGAAATGCAAATTCTCCCAGTATTTATTTATTTATTTTTATTTAGTTTTTGTTAACTGGGTAGGTGCACTAGCCATAAAATGACTATTTCCAGACAGTTGAACAACAGCAACATGGGTACAATAATACAACTAGAGGAACAGTACAGCAGTGCTACAAAAATACAATGGGTAGAAACAACAAAAAATAATGGCAAGCATTATACAGATAATGGCAGTAAGTTATATAATAAATGCAGAAACCACAGACCCGACCTATGGAGTGAAAGGGTTAATAAGATAGTAAGGTTATATGGAGAGAAATGTGAGGAATGTTCAAACATAACAAGAAAGGCTGATAGAAGGAAGGTCAGGGGTGGTGTCAGCAACAAGGTTCGAGAAGGAAGAGAGCTAGTAGTCAGGAAGTTATTTACAAAGAGAAGGAAAAATAAGGGAAGGGGGAGAGGAGACAGTCTTGGAGCTGGATTAGAGCAGGGGTGACATTACTGGTAAGTCTCAGGAGCTTCAGGTTGGGCCAAGGCATGTACAAGCATCAGCTAAGGATAGATATCGACGATATTCACTTTTAAATCCAAAGTGAGACTGAGACAGCCAGAGGTTGAGTGGAAGAGCATTCCATAGCCTGGGAGCAGAGAATTGGAAGGCCCCTGTGCCTTTAGCCATACGACATCTCAGAACATAGAGCAAAGATTTGTCACCTGATCGCAGGCCATGGGAGGATGGTTGAGGGACCAGCAACGCCACCAGCTGGGATGTTTTTTTTCCCCGGATGATTGAGTCCATTAGTGATCCAAGGCAGTATTGTCTACTGGCAGAGGGTGAGAGCCAATTCAGATCCTTATAAAGAAGGCAGTGATGTTTGAGTCGAGGCGACAAAGAGGCAAATCAGGCATATATTGTTATAAGTTACGTCCCATTTTAGTAGGGAGGTTTTATGGGCAGAGGTAAGAATAGAGGCACCGTAAGTAAGGGTTGGGAGCAGAATACCTCGGGCAATTGCTTATTTGGCCGAGGGTGTAAGCATGTAGCTCGTTTTGTAAGCTACTCCCAGTTTTGAGTTTACCGCTTTGCATGAGGACTGAATGTGAAGATTAAAATCCAGGGACAGGTCCAGCAGGATCCCAAGGTACTTGAAGGAAGTAACATTTTCAAGTGGAAATCCTCCTGGGTGAAGAACCCCCAGCAAACTAGAACAGGTCTTAATCTTTGGTGCGGAACCTAGGAGCATGGCTTTCATTTTCTTTTCATTTAGTACAAACTTACAGTCTAGTAGCCAATCTAAGACCATATTAAGGTCTGAAGTAAATGATGTGTTTATGCAGGCAATACTAGAATAACTAGTATAGATGATCAGGTCATCAGCGTAGAGAATAGCTTCGCAGGATTCCAGGACTTCAGTTGCATTGTTGATAAAAATTGAGAACAGAAGGGGCCCAAGGATAGAGCCCTGGGGGACCCCAAGGTTGATAGTAGATGTGTTGGACAGGTAGGAGTTAAATTTGACAGGTTGCATACTGTTTGACAGGTAGCTACAGAACCAGACCACAACAGGGGTAGAGAAATGGAATTTATGGAGAGTGGAGAGAAGCAGGGGATGGTCTACAAGGTTGAAAGCCTTAATGAGGTCAATGAAGATGGCACCTATGAGTTTTCCAGAATCCATGTTGGACAGAATATCAGTAGTTGAAGAAGAGCCGTGGTAGTGCTATGACCTTTTCTGAAACCATGCTGGGTGTCTGAGAGGAGATTGTAGCATGTAAGCCAGCCAATGGTCTGTGATGCAACTATTTTCTCTAGGATCTTGCTAAGGACAGAGAGAATTGCTATAGGTCTGCAATTGGCCATGTCCTTTGGGTCACCTTTTTTAAAGACAGGCGTTACTCTTGCAGATTTCCATAAGTCTGGCACAGTGCTATGAATAAGGGATAAAGTGTAGATTCTGGCAATTGGAGAGGTAATGAGTGGAGCAGCCAGCTTAAGAAGATGAGATTCCAGTGAGTCAGAACCAGAGCTGGTATTGGCAGATATGGATCTCAGTAATTTCAGAATTTCCGCTCTTGATATAGCCTTGAATTAGAACGGTGGCACTGGAGGAGCATCATACGATAGGTCAGTATGGTTGTCTGATGGTAATGTGGTAGGTAGATTGGAGTGTGATCCACTAGGTTGTAAAGCCAAAGTATAGTGTGACAAATCAGAGAAAAGATTGTTAAAACTTTTTGAGATAGTCCTAGGGTCATTACAATGTGCCCCATTTATGATCATTTCATCAGGAGTGACCGACTGCGAGGTACCCAGAAATGTTTTGACATGGGCCCAGAATTTCCTCGGGTCGCAGGCTGAGCTCTGTAGAAGGTCATTGCAGTATTTGCTTTTAGCAGCTCTAACTTGTCTCTTACATCTGTTCCTTAGTTCGTGATAGACAATAAGATCTGACTGTAGGCCAGTTTGTTTGTAGCGAATCCAGAGCTTGTCCCTCTGGCGCAGATTAGCAAGGAGGTCTTTATGCAGCTACCTCATCTGTTTTCCTCTGACCTTCCTAGTAGTCTTGGGGGCATGTTTATATTGAATGGTAAGAAATTCATTTATGAACATCTGTAGAGCAACCTCCACATCCTTTGTTTGATAGATATCTGCTCAGTCAATATTGAAGACATCATAGAGAAATGCATCCTGGGCAATATGAGCTAGATTTGTAAACGTGATTAGTCTTGATGGAGGAGATGGAGGAACAACCATAGATAGGATACAAAAAGTGGGTGAGTCGTCTGTTAGTGCATCTGCAAGGATTCCTGCTTTTGACACATGTTCCATATGGTTAACCATCACCCAGTGTAGGAGTGTACCCATTTGATGGGATGACGTGGCTCTAGTTGCTTCAGAGATCAACTGGAGAAAATTATAACTAAACGTGAGTGATTGCAAGGATGTTTGAGCTGACTCTAACCAATTGAAGTTAAGATCACCTAGGATGACAGCCTCATTATGATTTACAGTCTGGGAGGTGATGTCAAGGAGTTCTCGAAGACCTTCTATTCCCCCAGCAGGGGGATTATAGGCACAGATAATATGAAGCTTCTTTTCCCCCAAAACAATAGTTGCCTGTATGAATTTGCACACTGCAAGAGAGGCAGATGCCAGGACAATAGAGATGTTAAGGTGGTTTTTGAAGAATAGGGCAACTGCACCTCCACGCTTGAATGAGGATCTGTCCCTCCGGAACAGGGAATAATTAGGCAAGAAGCATACGTCATCAGGTATACCAGGTTTAAGCCAAGTTTCTGTGAGACAGAGTACATCAGAATTGTAGAGTTTCACCCAGGCCTCGAGCTCCGCATGGTGACAGGTAAGACTTCTGATACTGATATGGGCCATTAATAATCCTTTCTTGGACATGCCAGATAACTCATTTGGGGAAAAGAAACAGGTAGGTGGACCTGGATTTAGTTTGACGTCCCCAGATAGCAGAATAATGATCATGTCTAGGAACCAAAACCTTGCACAGTGGCAGTTTAGGGTGAAAGCACACCTCCAAGGCAGCTTCCTCCTGGCATGTAAAGGGTAATAGATGCTACCTCTAACAAGGAGGATAGGATTAGGTTGAAGATCAGGCTTTGTCTCTGCAATCAAGTTAGAGAAGCTATAGTTGCGGTAAGCCTCTGTTGATTTTTTTCCCATTTGGTTACATGGGAGAGCCATGTGGCAGTGCCCAGGCTGAGTAAAAGGACAAATGACAAGAGTGCCCATAGCAGACTATACTTCGCCATAGTGTTACTATTTGACTTGGGTAGGAAGACTAGTGGTATACTGAGACAGAGGATTAGCTCTTAGGGCTAAAGAGATAGTGTGTGTAAAATTAAGACTGCCAAGGGTGACCGTGTTACACCAGTTTAACCCTTGGCCGAAATTAGAGATAGAGCAAAAACAATGAAGTATTTCCTGCTAGCATAGCAATTATATAGAAGAAGTGTATCAGAGAAGCAGAAAGTAAAGCCCCTCAAAGGTTTATTAGGAAAGCAGACCAGCCAGAGGCTCTACTTGTGGTAAAGATTACAGTGAGGAAATGAAGACCTATTCAAGATATGTTAGAAGGCACCCTCTAGTGGCAGAATTTTATAAGGAACCAATGGGAGACTAGACAGATAGCAGCAATGTTTGGCAAAAGTCATTGCAAAGCATAGGGCGTGAAAGCCCAGAGACTGATAATCTGACAGAGAAAAGGCAGGGCCAAACAGTAGCCGAGCAGAGAGCAGCAGTCCAATTAGAGGAGGGTGGCTGCCTATCAAACCCGCACAGTGCTACCTCGAAGCAGCCCAGACACTTAACTGGATTTGAAGGTGTCCTGTTCATCAGGAGGATGGAGGTATGGGCAGCTGGCAGAATTAGCTGCACTGCTCACTGGGAGGATGATCAGGCGCTGTGGATCTATTTTAAGATATAAAATGTAGGTTAAGATAGGATGTTATTAACTAAGGCAGGGGGTACCAAGGCAACTTGAAAATTACTCGGGGTAGCAAGGGAGGAAGCCCAGGTATGGAACTGAACAGTAGATAGCAGAGCAGGCACTAAGCAAAACTGATAGGCAAGCAGATGGTGAAAATAGGAAGATGTCTTTAAAGGGAAGACACGACAAGTGTTAGGCCTAATAGCTGCACTCTGTATCTTTAAGAGGAGTTGCAATATTAATGAGAGGGGAGGATGAACATTGTTAGGGGTGGTGCTGAGGGGAGGAGAGTATTTAATAAAGGCTGGAGGTGGGGGATGGGAGGGTGGGTGCAAAAATTCAAGCAGCAAGGAGACAGAAGAACAGAACGTGAAAGAGAAATTGAATTATTTGCAGGGCAAAGCTTACAACTGTTACCCAAATGGAATCTGGTCTAAACTGAAAAACTGTATCACTTTAAACTTAGTTTCTGATCCAGGGTAGCTTACCACTGGACCTTAAAACAAAGAAAGCTGTCATATTTTACAATCTACAAACCTGCAGCCTAAATGAACTTGCACTTCAAACTAGCCTTAGAGTACAAAATTGCTGTAAACAGGCTTAGGTTTGCATTTAAGTTAGGATTTACAAGACAATTTGGAGAGACTTAACAAGTACCACAACCAGAAGATAATATTAGCTTAAGGTCCAGAGGAAACAGCAGTAGCAAAGAATTAAAGAACTGCAGCAGCCCGTCAGCAGGCAGAGTCGATGGTTCTGGACAGTCCAGTTTCTGCAGCATACCTTCGGTCTGGTGATCAGCGGGCAGTACAGCAAGGAAGCCAGCCGGCGGACAGAAGGGGTCCACCCAGCTGCTTGCAGCAGCAGAGGCACCCATGTCAAGGGTGAAGCTTCAGTCTGGTGATCAGCGGGCAGTACAGCGAGGAAGGCAGCCGGCGGACAGAAGGGGTCCGCCCGGCTGCTTGCAGCAGCAGAGGCACCCGTGTCAAGGGTGAAGCACAATCAGAATATAACATTAGCTTAAGGTCCAGAGGAAACAGCTGTAGCAAAGAATTAAAGAACTGCAGCAGCCTGTCAGCAGGCAGAGTCGATGGCTCTGAACAGTCCAGTTTCTGCAGTGTACCTTCGGTCTGGTGATCGGCGGGCAGTACAGCAAGGAAGGCAGCCGGCAGATAGAAGGGGTCTGCCTGGCTGCTTGCAGCAGCAGAGACACCCGTGTCAAGGGTGAAGCTTTGGTCTGGTGATCGGCGGGCAGTACAGTGAGGAAGGCAACCGGCGGACAGAAGTGGTCCGCCAGGCTGCTTGCAGCAGAAGAGGCACCCGTGTCAAGGGTGAAGCTAAGGGGATTAATGGCGCACTCAGTCATGTGTGCAGTGATCACACACAGTCAACAGAATTAATTTGCATCCCCAAAATGCTACTGTCTTGTGTCCAGAAATTCCCCAGTGCTGATGAAGTGAAATGATAAGGTAACAAAAAATGCAAAGTATCCCAGAATTAATGGTGTACTACAAATGCACAGAGAGATTAAGATTGCGCTGCGAATCTCCAGAGATGCAGATGCAAAGGCACAACACCACCTAGCCAGTGCTCACAGGTCACAAATCCAAATCTGGAAAAGAATACCTTTTGCTGGTTGTGGGGGGGGTAGTGCACACCAGTAACAGTCCACTGCCAGTAAAGATACTACAAAGCAGTATAAAAAATTCATGCAGGTGTGGTGGATAGCAGGTTCACACTGCTGCAATTACTCTGTGGCACAATAAAAGACGTCTGATTTAATGGCACGCATCGCACACACTACAAGTAATGCGTAGCAAATTGAAAACCTTTAGTAATATAGCCAAATGTTTTAAACAAACTGAAATTATATACTGCTGCACCACAACAATAAGCAACAAAATGTCAAGAATTACTAAAAGTATTACTGTGTGTACATTAACACAGTTATACAAGAAAAATATAACCAAAACAGAAAGACTGCCTTTTTCTCCGTTAAACTACCTACACCACAGATACTCCCCTCCCCCAAAGTTCACTTCACAGTACACAGACTGACTGTTCTAAATTAACATTCAAAATCCACACACAAATAATAAATACTCAATGATATGAGCACAGGAGGGTTTCCTAAAATCGATGTACCTAATTGACAGCAAAAAAAAAAAATAGCTCAAAGAGGCTCAATTAACAGCTTTTAGAGGATTTGAATCACAGAGCTCTGAGAGAAAACTGTCTCCATCTTCCACTACATACACACTACACAAAACTAAGGCTGTGCAAAACAATCTAGAGCCCATGTGACCTGCAATCCCATGAAGCACTACAAAATTTGCCTTTGCAGCTCAAAAACAAGGTGAAGTGAAGCGAAGTACATTGATTTCAATGTACTTCGCCTTAAAATTGGTGGAGAAGTGGATTAGGGAAGGCGGAACAATGCAGTCATTGTTTTCAATGGACTTCGCGTTACCCATTATGACGCGAAGTACTCGCATTGCGGGTACTTCGTGGATTCTGTGTTACTCCTCGAATCACTTTGCGGAGCAAATTTCGGCCACTTCGCCCACCACTAATGGTGTTCTAACCCACTAGCTTTGCCTGGCATGTTTATGAAGGTGTGCTGGAAATGCTGCAGCACTCTGTCCAATTCTTTACACTGTTGGGGTTCCAGGGCAGGACTAAAAGCTAGCTCTTTGAGTTCCACCTGTCTCTCTAGCCTTTGATAAACTACCTCCCAATTCGCTTTCTGGCTGACCTGGGTACAAGTAGAGGGCATGGGCAGGTCTTTCATTCAATTTTTCTAGGAGATTAGCATGGTCAGTTTTCCTTTTATACTGCCTATCAGGCAGCTCAATTTCATAATTCACAGGTCCTGTCTGCCTATTGATGGTGTATGGGTCCTGCCACTCCAATATTAACTTGTTTTCAGAGGATGGCAGCAACAACAGTACTTTCTCCCCAGGTTGGAAAACTTTGTTGCCTACCCCCGATCATAATGTATTTTCTGAGTTACCTGCTTCTCTGCATTCTGCTGGTGTGCTGTCTTCATGTACTTCATTAACCTCTGTCTCAGGTGAGTCATGTACTCTGTAGTACTAGTAGAACCTACAGTATGTCTTTCCCCTCCACTGACTGTTCTTTTTTTACATCCAGTGAGTCTCTAGGGTCCTCCCATACAGTAATTCAAAGGGTGAGAAACATGTAGAGGCCTGGGGCACCTCCATGTATGCAAACATGAGAAAAGGCAGATATACATCCCATGTCCTACCCTTATCTTGTACAAATTTCTGGAGCATTTTCTTTATGGTCTGGTTGAACCTCTCAACCAGACCGTCTGGGGATGATAAGGGAAAGTCTATATGGTCCCTATCCCTAATGTTTGGTACATGCTTTTATGTAGTTTTGAACAGAAGTTACTCTCCCGATCGGTCAGTATATCCCTTGGGATACCTACCCTGCTAAAGAGTTTTACTGGCTCATCAGCTATTTTCTAAGTTGTGATGGTCCTCAGGGGAATGGCTTCCGAATATTTGGTAGTGTAGTTACAAATAACCAAAATAAACCTATTCCCCTTTGAGCTCTTCTGTAGGGGCCCTACAATATCCATGGCAATATGGTTAAATGGTGTGGTGGTCAATGGGAGTGGCTGCAGAGGTACTTTTTCCTTCCTACTCTCTAGCAACCCTCTGGTACTCCTCACAACTGCTGCAGTATTCTGCCACCTGATCATGAATAACTGTCATGTAAAAGTGATTAAGGAGTACAATCCCTACCCAGGTGACCAGCAGGAGGAATATCATGGGCCAAGTACTGTGGATTAATTGGGACTAATATTTTTCAGGAACAAATAGTTGCTCAGCTATTTCCCAAGTTACAGGGTTGGTACACTCCCTATACAACAACCCCCCCCCCTTTGAAATACATTTTGGCCCTTTCTGATCAGGCTCCTGGTTCATCTCCTGTAAAAAAATGGTTTTAAGGTTAAATCACTGTTGTTCAGCACCAGTTTTAACCACATTAAACATTTCAGTACCAGAGTCCAGACATTTTTGTGTCCACTGTGCTTTATCCAGTCTCTGATATTTTGGGAGATTTCCAGGTTTTCCCCTGGGACTCATACATCTCATCATCAAAAGGGAAAAGGTGTGATAATTGTCCTTCTCTTTTAGCCTGGGCTCAGGTGGTGACTGCATTTAACTTAGTGGTGTTAGCCAACAAAGTCTCAAAATCTGGGTGGTCATGGCCGAGTATCACTGAGACAGGTAAGTGAGGGACAAGTCCAGCTTTTAGCCTGTGGGTAGTATCTAGATCCTATAGATTTACTGTAGTGAGGGGGTAAATGTGAGTGTCTCCATATATAATGATCACACCAGTCTTAGTGCCTGCTCTATCACCACCATTTACCAAGTTAGCCCTGACTAGAGTTTGTCTGCTCCCCTAACCTGTAAACCCAGTCACTTCCTTGGCTCCTATCTTTACTGGTACCACATATTCTCCCCAATTGGCCAAAGCTAACTATACAGTCTCCAGTTCCTCTTCAGGCAAAACCTGGCAATATTCCCCTTTTCTTGGCACTCCAGACAGATTATATCAGGATTATAGGGCCTTCCAGACTTAAACATGTTACTTCCCCCTGTATTGTTTGTAATGGAAAGGGTAGTTCTTACCGTGGGTGGGGTAGCACTGGTCCTGGATTGTCCCTTCTGTTAGCTGGGGTGTGAAGTAAGGTAATCTTCCACTAGGGTGATGGCCTTCTCTGCTGCTTCAGGGTGGTGCTCCCTTACACACACTTGTACATCCTGGGGGAGAACTCTGATAAATTGTTCCAGAATGATAGCCTTCAGAACAAGTTCCATGGTCTTCAAGCTAGGCTCTAACCACTTGAAACAAAGTTCCTTCAGCCTCACAAAGGTGTCCCAGGGAGCTTCCGTAGCATGGAATTTGAAAGTCTGAAACATCTGTCAATATGTTTCCGGACTGATATATCTCCAATGAATTTCCGATTGGACAGGGTCGTAATTCTTCACCTGGTGGCTGTCCATATGACTATAGGTGAGCTAGGCTTTCCTGTTTACATAGGGTGCTAAATGGGTTACCCATTGCTCCCTAGGCCAACTACATGTTCTTGCCACCCTTTCAAAAGTCATTAAGTAAGCCTTGATGTCATCCGACTCACTCAACTTAGTCAATTTAATGTCCTTTGGGGTGTCTTTGCATCAATGGGCATGAGGAGCCCCCATGGCCTCTATAGCCCAGAGAGTTTTGGACTACTTCTCCTCACTCCTCTGCTGGTTCCTCTCTCTGTCTTTGTCCATGGCTAATTGTTTTACACAAAGCCATCTCAGCAGTTCCTGCAAGTCCTTAGGAAGGCCCTTCTCTGGCGGCTCTTCCGTGTCAATATCCAACTCCTTCCTCCTCCAGCTCCTCCTTTGTCTTGGTTGTCTTCCTCCTTTATCCTCCTGGCCAGTCAGTGGTATCTCTCTGTACTTCTCCACCATGGCTCTGGTCAGGACACCTCTGGGTTTCACCTTATCTGCTGGTACTGGCTGCATATAATGTCCACCCAGATATCAGTCAATATCCTTGCTGAAGTACCTCAGGCTCGAGTACTCCAACTGATCCCACTTCTAACATGTATATGCCAGGTGTAATTTTATTATTTAGATAAAGAAAAAAATGAACTGGATATGTCAAAATAGGAAATCAAATAAATTAAAGCAACATTACAGTTAAGATCACTGTTTGCTTCAAAAAGGCTGTAGTAGAAAGGTTAGAGTTTCAAAGGCTGGGCAAGCAACCCATCTGAACTATAAGGGCTGAAGGAAAATGCAGACCTTATCAACCTGGGTCAGAACAGTACTGATCCCCCACTGCATCTTATGTGTGCACTAGATTAAGCTCCTTTTATACTGGGAGTTGACCAGGTAAGCACATCAGGCTCCACCCATTTCACAGAAATTACTGCTTATTCCACTAAACAACAACATTATTCACATCAGATAGTTGCAAACAGTATTAAACACTTATATCTACTATCTGGGTGGTAGCTGTCTTGAAAACACTCTTTAAACAAGAACATAATGTGAGTTCCAGGTGCAGGCTTCTCCCATAGAGCTGTCCAGTGTACAAAAAAGAAAAAGACAAGGCTGGCCGGCTCTTAGAAAGATCCTGGATGACTCATGGAAAGGGCTCTGCAATCAGGAAATCCTCACAGCGTGTAGCACTTTATTTTGCATGTTACTAGCACCTGCTTCCTTTCCAGAGGGAGAAAAAAGATTAAATTTCATTTGTATTTCAAGGCTTTATTCAATGTTGAATGCAATAGTACCTTTTACTTGCATAATAGTGTTGTGCACCTTTTAGCATCCCTGTGTGTCCCTCTTTGGGAGCACTACTCCCTCAGTTGTGTTTTTTATGCAACATTGGAAAGTAATCAAAGAAGAAAAAACAATTATGTAGACCTTACAAAGTGGAGAATGGGAGAATGTTTTCCTAACTTCACATGCTGCTGTCTCCATCTAGGCTTGTTATGAGCAGGGATAAGGGAAGTTGCAGGGCACAACAAGTGAGGTAAGGAGTGGCAGTGGGAGACCTTTAGAAACTTATCACAACTGCCTCTGCAACCTCAAACCCATGGATACTGCTTACAGTTTAAGTGTCTCCACACTCCTCTCCCCATTTTCCAATAATTAAAGCATACTAAGAAATGTTTTACATGACCCTTCAGCAGAGCACAAAATGAGGCATAAAACATCAGAGCGCTTTTCCAAAGCCCTTTTTATGTTTGCTAGCATGCATGTGCAAGAAACATAGTGCCACCAAACAAGTTTTCGTAGGTGTGCCTCCCCCACTTCCAATGCCCTGCTCCATTTTGCCGTCGTGGCTGCACCACGCCAATGAATGTCTGAGCTTTTCTATGACAGCCATTCAGATGCAGCGGCGTACAGTTCTAAGGAAAACACCGCCACAATCAGCGGTGGTAACATGCAGGCAATTTGCATACTGCTGTTGGCAGTGTGCAAATTGCCTACACGTCAGCACTGCATCTGAATTGTCATAGACAGTTCTTTTATCCTCCCCCCTGACAAATACCTATGTAGCATGCTGGGAGCCCACCCCAGCATGCTTATGAGCTCCCCTCCACCCCAGCACACTGTATGACTGATGGTGGTGCCCAATCCCCCATCGGCTCCACTGCCCCCTCCCCAAACAGACTTCCAGGTATCACACTGAGTGCCCACTCCAGTGTGGCAAAAGTCGGTATGACTGATGGGGTGCCCAATCCCCTGTCAGCTCCACTGTACACCCCCAAAGAAAACAGACTTGTAGGTGCCACGCTGGGAGCCCACTCCAGCGTGGCAAAGGTTGGTATGGCCAATGGGGGTGCCCAATCCCCCATTGGCTCCACTTCCCCCGCAAAAAATTAACTTCCAGCTGCCACGTTGGTCGCCCACCCCTGCATGGCAAAAGTCCCATGTCATCTTCCTGAATAAGGGGAAAAAAACCTGTAAAAAAAGAATGGTCCCTCATTGACTGTCTCGCCCCCTCCCCAACCCGCGCCCACCTTCTGTGCACCCACCTCACCCCCAATCCCATACTTACCTCTGGAGCCTGGCGTGATGATCTTTAGTGGATCGGGAACATGTTTTCACTCTTCAAAGTTGACCGCGAACTAAAGAAATGCTGGTAAGCTGTATAATGGCATAAATGTGGTTTTTTTTTCAATTTTGGTGCAAATCTCGGCCATTTTGGAGAATTCTTTCACCAAATTTTCAGCATGCGGTTTTTGGGGCTCCATCTCACAAACTTAGTCACTATCATTTTGTTATTCAATCCCAAAAGGTAATTTTGTGGTCACTATGCGGAACCATCTTTCGGGACCAAGTAATGAAATGACAGTGTTACAGTTCCTGTGGTAGTCCCCCCAAATCCCTATGTTGAAAATTTGTTGAAAAAATTCCCAAAAATGACTGTTTTATGAACGTGCGTTGTGCAGCTCCTATGCACGCTCATAACTTAGCGAATTATTAATATTTTCACTCCAGATTTTCAACATTGCCATTTTACCGCACCTCCTTATGAGCAGTACAGCTGTCATTTTTCACATCTTGCCCAAAATGTGTTCTTGCGCATGTAGCACACAATGGCGCAGTCGGTGTGTGAAATCAATGTTCGGGACAGATTAAGAAAATCACAGTGACACTGTTCATGAGCAAAGGCCTTAAAATGGCTATGTTAAAAATGTGGTGACCAAAGATCATAAAATGACTGTGTTATGAGCGTGCATTAAGCAGTGTCTATGCACCCTCGTAAGTTCATGAATTTGTAGTATTTTCAGTCTAGATTTTCAACACTGGCATTTTTCCACACCTCCTTATGAACAGCACAGCTGTCATTTTTCACACCCTGGTCGAAATGTGTTTTCACACTTCTGGCACAGAAAAGCATGGTCGTTGTGGGAAATCAGTGTTCAGGACAGATTAAGAAAATCACAGTGACACTGTTCATGAGCAGAAGTCCCAAAATGCCTGTGTTGACAATCTGCTGTAAAAAAATCCCCAAACTAATTACATTACGGGTGTGTGTTGCACAGTTTCTATGCACGCTCGTGACTTCACCAGTTTTTTTATATTTTGACTCCAGATTTTCAACATTGCCATTTTTTACACCTCCCCATGACCAGTACAACTGTCATTTTTCACATCCTGTTTGAAATGTGTTTTTGCATCTGTGGTGCCAAATGGTAAAGTCGCTATGCAAAATCAGCTTTTGGCTAATGAACTGACATTGCCACTGTTCATGAGGTGGGGGTCACAAAAAACCCATGTTGAAAATTTGGAGTGAAAATACCAATGAACGCCTGGGGCATCAGGGGTGTGACTTGGGATTGTCGCTTGTAATGCTCATGCCATTCCACCCCCACCTACACCCTACAGCCAGTGACAGGCATCGAGGTGTGCCTTGGACTCTTCGGCCCCAAAAGTCACCCCATTCTCCTATACTGCACCCATCTCACTGTATTTCCCTATGCAATAGGGGTGAGCATTAGGCCCAAAGACTCCAAGGCACACCGTGACACTTGTCGTTGTCTGCAGGGTAGGGTGTGGTGAAAAGGCATGGCTGTTATGCCTAACGACCCAAAGGCACCCCCCAATGCCTGTCAGTCTCTGCAGGGTGGTGGCGGGGTTGGCTTCAGTTCAATACTGCACTGCCATTCCTATTATGCATCTCTCTAACTCCTACACTACCAATGCCAATGGCAGCAAGCAAACATTCGGCATTGACAAATGCATGTTCTATTATTGCTGTCTGTCCTACTTCAGATCTGGGTCATATTTCGTCTCCATCGGATGAGAAAGAGAGAGAGAGAGAGAGAGAGAGAGAAGGGAGGCAAAGGTATAGCTTTCTCTTGCATTACTTTATTTACCTTGCCCCTGTTCTCTCGGGTCCACTGGCCTTTCAAATTATAGTGTTCATGGTGGGAGGGGGTTGTCTTCTAAGCTGCAGTGGTAGTGAGATGACTCTTGCACAGCCCTGCCTGCCACTTCCATGGCAAAACCACTGGTAGAAGCTGCCACACAGGCCCTAGAAAAAAAAAAGGGGGTATTCGTTCATGATTCCTAGCCCACCTTACCACAGGCGAGTCTAGCCAGAGGGATACACCAGATATAGGTGCAGACACATTTCACCCAAACATAATATTCTGCAACAAAATACATTTGCATGCACTCCCTTTTTATGGCTACATGTTGAAACAAAATTTATAACATCATGCTCCTGAGGGCAGAGGTGTTTATGTGCATCTCTCACCTCTAACATGGGGTAGGGTAAGAAGTATATAACCCTGAGGTGACCTAGAAACACAGAGATAGAAAGGAAAGGACATTTGTAGGTGGCCTGCCTGCAAATGGGTTAGATTTAACATGAAGAGAAATGTAGAATACCAGAAGCAAAGATACTGATGCAGCAGACTGGTTAAAAAGGTCTCCCAGGGTAATCAATACACTGTGACAAAGCTGTTAAGCAAACTATGATGATTAATCCTTCTCAGGAGGTGAGCCATTAGACTTTTCTGCATTTTTCAAATACAAAGTGTGCTACTACATACCCGGTTTGTGTCTTTTTGTATGTGATTCACTAGCTTGTGTGTGTAGAAACTTGCTTTTGGTACACAAAAAACTATATTTGTTATATGTGACAGACTGGTCCTGTGTATCCAGTGCTGACCGCTATTATCAGAGTAGAGACTTGTGTTTAGATGCCTATAACACACTCCTAGGTATGTGTACTTGTCTGCAAGTTATATAACAGGTGAGCCCCCACACCCTGTGCTATTTACTACAACCTTGGGGATGCAGATTCCATGGCCCAAATCATTACTTTTCCTCCCAAGGGTATCATTTCACAAAATCTATAGGGGTTGCAAGGTAAACTATAGGCCAAGGGTCCAGGGGCTACCTAGGCTCCTGGAAATATTTTAATATGGTGCATTCTGGTGCATATTGGGGGGCATTTGAAACAGATTTTGTTACCTTGTTACCTACTCCGCATCACACCATATTGGCTTCTAAGGGAAAGGGGTGGTGCCAATCTCTCACTGATTATTTAACTGATGTAACTAGTATATACTACCCCTTTCCTTTCCTGCTGAGTGCTCATAGGAACATGCAATGTAAACAAAGGGTGAAAAATGGGACACAGTATGGGGCTACCATATTTCCTGTGGATCCACACTACAATATAAATGATTTAAAAAAATCAAAGGAAACAATTATCAGAAAACACTAAAAACAGCAAAAGTGACGCCAGATCTTTAAAATCACCGGGCAATGCAAAAATCTGGGAGTGAAAAATACTTTCTGATTAACCAGTTCTGCTGCTTTAATGTAGATGCTGTTCACACTTTTTAAAATTTTACTTACTTATATAATGTTCCTGCTGAAATAAGCCCCTTGGGATGAAATATCTGGCTTCCATGGAGATAATATCAAGTCTTTTACAGCCATTTACAGCAATTTATATTGGTGCCTATGCACAAACAGGTGGGAGTTGTGCTCTGGAGGTGGGTATCCAGCCCTTGTCACTCCATGGCCCTGGACAGACACAGGGTGTGTGGTATTCACTACCGCATACACCAGCAGATCACTTGTCTGCAGCCCCCCCAGCATGCAGGACTCCACAGGGTGGCTGGAGGTGGAGTCGTGGACACAGGCAGGCATCCAATGGCATGCCCATCCTGGGTCCCAGAGTGGATTACTTGCAGCAGTCCTGATAGAGCTCCGTTGAGCTCACTCAGTCCCCCTGTCTCACTCACTCATACTGTTTCTCCCACCACTGCAGGCTGGCCTTTTCTACTGGCCCTGCCTGCAATGACCCCTTTTTCTGCCCACAAAGAAATCCACAGCAGTCCTGACAGTGCTCCGGTGAGTTCGCTCACTCCCCCTCCCTCACTCGCTCTCTCATTCTGTTTCTCCCAGTGCTGCAGGTTGCCCTTCAAACAACATGAGGTCTTGCTGTGTTCTGACTGTTGTGGTTGGCTCCGGCCTTTGGGCTGCCCTGGAGAACAGGGGTTGGCTTTCTGTGTGGTGCATGGAGTGCTGGGCTAGAGCTCGGTTGAGGTCTCTGTCTGTGGCCCTTTGGGGTCCAACCATCAGATTCTTTACTCCGCCTCACTGAACAGTCACTCCGGAGATTTCTCCTTCGGCTCAGTTCAAAAAGTCGGTTAAAGTGTCAGTAAAGTTGTCGGTTTTAAACCAAATTTGTTCTGCTTAGTCAGTTCAGCCTCCGTCCGTGGTACCATGAGTACTAGATAGGTTCATTCTGGTCATGTATTCAAACAAATTATTTATCCTCATGAACACTGCCAGTGTTGCTAATGTAAGTGCTGCGATATCCATTTACAGTATTACACTGGCTCCGGTACACTGAAATTCAGCAGCATGGCTTTAGACTCACTACAAATGATGTGTTTGCTGAACTCCTGCTCACCACACAGATTCAGGTGGGAGTTTTGACAGGGACCTATGACAGGCTGCACAATGCTAGAAAAATAAACACCTAACCACTTTTCTAATGGAAATGGCCAATCCCACTATTAATACATGATTGAGACTTATTAACAGTTTACAGAAAAAGGGTGCCAGAAAACAATGTCAAGCACTCTTTAAAGACACCCAGAATTAATTAGTTGCCATATTGGTCCTTTTAAGAACAGAGCCAGAAAAATAATAGTTTGATACCTTTTACTGGGCCAACATAAATGTAACAAAAGAAACCAGTGCTTAAGCTTTTGGACCAACCAAATCCTTCCTCGGAAGCTTATGCATTACGGGAAAATTGTAAAAGCATTTACATCACAATAAGTCATGTGTTCAAATTGATGTTCTTTGCAGGTATTAAATCATCCTCTGAAAAAATTATCTAGCTGGTTAACATTTGAGAGAAAAATTCAGAGTTAAACAACCATGGTAGATTTATGTTGTTCCAAGCTACACGTCAGAAATATTCCATCAAAGACAGGGGAATACAAAAATCAGAGATAGTCATCCTTTTGCATATACATCATTTTTACATCCAAGGATTTGATCATAAAGCATTAATTTGTAAAAGTCGCACAGCTCATGATAGTTCATTACCTATCATGTCATAATCAGGTCCCAGAAATTAGATATTAATACAAGCGAAATTTTAAATATTAGGTGGCAATTTGGATCTATCTGTTAGCTATCCTGGACCAGGAGTAACAGGACATATTAGGCCATACAGGTTTGGGACTGGTTACCTACACCCCCGTATGGTCAAGTGCCTATAATCTCAAATTCCAATACAGTATATATGAAAAAAAGCTGTATATGGCAATAAAAGAAAGATACAAATGTATCACCTTTAAAATTATTATAATCTGATGGATTTCAAAACAGCAGCCAATCTTGTCAAAGAAAATGGATCGCAAGCATTATATAATTTACAGATAGTCTGGTCTGACAAACTAATGTCATTTGCCAATAAAGGTCCTAACTAAAACTCTATCTTCTTCTGGTATATAGTGCAGAACAAAGTTATATATTTTTGATTGTCAATTACTTTAGAAACACATCTACAGTATTCTGATAGGATGCCAGGACATTTTTGTCTATACTGAATGTAATTAGCATTATAAAGTTCCATTCTATATCTAGTGATCCTCCAATCCCTGGGATTTGATAAATAGGTCAAATAATATTCCTGAGCATGGTTTAGCTTATTTTGCCTCTACCAGTTGAATAGTTTCAATGTAGAAATGTATGAAAAATCCTGTGTTATAACATTTTCTCTAACTCATGATTTTTTGCTAACAACATTCAATGTTGTTCTAAAATAGATTTTGTATAATAAATTACCCAATCCAAAGGGTAAAATATTTTCATAATTGTTTTGAGGGACAAAGAAACCTCTTCGTAATATAATCTATTTTCTCTTACAGACATTGTCTGGGATATCTTTTTTCAGACAAAGAAAAAAGATCCAGGAGAAATAGTATGTGTTTTTCATTAACTAACGTAGCTATTGAGAATTGACTGAGTTCTGCCCTTAGTATTTCTGAAGGAACCGAGTTAGAAATTGATAATATATATATATGTATATACTGTATATATATATATATATATATATATATATATATTGAACATTTTATTCATTGCTAACTCCAATGTTGACATCTTAACAGAGCCTCATATCTCAGCTGTGTATAAGATACTTGTTTTAATTTTACCATTAATCACCGTTATTAAACCTTTTACTGTACCATTACCTAGTTTAGCATTAAATCTTTTAAATGCCTTGTATATTACATATGTTTTATTTTCCAGTTGTTTCAAGTGAGCAGATCATGATAGGTTATCTGAGAATCTTATGCCTAAATAATCATATAATTTTGTTATTTCTATTGTTTGATTATCTACATATAATTTTGGAATCTTCCTTGATTTATTACAAAACACTACCATATTGGTCTTACCTCTATTTATTGTCAGATTATTGTTTTTACATAATGAGACAAAATTATGAAATTTTCTTTGCAGGTCCAATAAAGAAGTTGAACATTAGTAGAATGTCATCTGCATATGCCAGTCAACTGACACTAGTACTAAATATTTTTTTGGGAGAATGAAAGTCTGTATTATATCATCATGATAGAATAAAATTTATATATGTGTGTGTGTGTGTATATATATATATATATATATATATATATATATACACATATATATATATATATATATATATATATATATATATATATATATATATATATATATATTAGGGTTGAGTAGCACTTTTAAGGTTAAAGGGTAAAATTTGCACTTAATAACTTTGCCACCATTCAACAGATTTGCCTGAAATTTGGTATGTACAATTGGACATGATATATCCGGGGATCTGCCAACTTTTGTACCAGTCGGATATACGGCTGTGGAGTTATTAAGCAACAACAAAAAGCACAATTATGTTTTTTTGAAAAATTCTTTGCTCTCACCTATAGGTCACACGGTTTCTACAACAGGTCTGAAAACTTCAGGGAACATGCGGCTGGGATCCTTAATGTACCTTTTGAAGATTTCATGAAAAAATGTTAAATGGTTCAAAAATTATTCAAAAAACAAGTTCCCATCATAAGTCAATGGGAAAAGTTAACAAAAAGTGCAACACTTTTGCAAATGCACTTTTTAGTGTTACAAATGGCCCTAGTAGTGTCACAAATCTGCCATTTTGTTTTCAGTTAGTGATCAGAAAAATGTTTGGCATTTAAAATTGGGACCATCTAGGGATACAATTCTTTCTGTGTTCACCTAGTCGGACCCAGAGGATGCTAGCCATGTCTTTATTTTGGGGTAAAACACCCCAGAAATATGTTTTTCAAATTTCTGGAAACAGTAGTGTCGGAAAGTAGTGTCACACCTGTGACACTTTCGCAAATTTTTGTGAAAAGTGACACAAATTGTGACACTACTTTTCCAGACTATTGCCCAAATGACAGAAGTTCTTTGCCACCCTGCTGCAAAAGAACTGTTTGGTCTTTTGGGCTGAAATTTGGAGGAAAGGCAGCCAACATCTCATAGATGTGCCTTTTTGTCATTTGGTGAAAAGATATTGCATGGCTGCCAATTTACAGTACTCCAAAGTTGACATTTTTTCCCATTGACTAACATGGTGTCGTCCATCGTGCCTTTTGGGGTTCGTATCTCAGAAACGGTGCCAGATACAGAATTTTCATCACAACAATGTGTGGCCTATGCATTCAGGCCTGTGGTGGGTGCTGGCATTCAGGTAATGTTTTAAATAAATAAGGATCTATACTAAGATTCTGAAGTTTGTGCCAAAGAATTTTCTGACTAATGCTGTCAAATGCAGCTTTTGTGTCTACAAAGCAACAGTATAATTTGTGTATATTTATAAATTAAGTGATTCAGGACATAACAATGCTGTATGGTGGAATGGTCATGACAGAACCCATTTTGGGACTCATCTAATAAATAATTATCAAAAACCCAATTTTCTAAGCATTGTAAAATTATTTTGACAAATAATTTCTGGGAAGCATCAATAAGGCTAATCGGGTGATACATGCTGGGGTTATTCTATTGATCTTTTTTATGTATGGGATAAATTATGCTCCCCTTCCAGCTATCTGGAAACATATCACCCTGTAGAAGACTATTAAAAATAATTAATAAAACAGGGGGCCCACCAGTCAGAAAATGTTCTAAAGAGAACGGCCAGTATTTGGTCTGCACCAGATGCTTTGTTGAATTTAATGGTAGAAATTGCTAATTGTAATTTGTCAAGAAGTATTATTAAAGGTCTAGGATTTCCTAATATTTTTAAAGAGGTAGTTAATATTGGCAAAACAGATAGTCTAATTTCCTCTAGCGCTGAAAAAAATAATAAGATGTAACGTTTCTCTCATTCAGTGGGCATAACATATGCCTCAAGACAAGTTGCATATTGCTTATACCCATTGTCACAAATGCACTCAGCAGGTCAGGCCCTCTGCTCCCACAGTGCCAACCTCTGAGCGGAGTGATGTGAACAGATAACAGACAGGGTAACCCTCCTGTCTGCTTTTGGGTCCGAATTACCTCTAATCTCAAGTTCTGGGGGGGATTCAAACTGTGAACCTTATGCTAGCGTACCCAAATGTACAGGCTCAGATAATATTATCTTCAGGGGATGCAATGTATCTTTCACTTAAGGGCACCTAACCAGGTATCCAAAATGAGCCTTTAAAACTCTATAAAAGACCTTAAGAATATTCTTATCTTTTCCCAGTTTAGTAACACCATCAAGCTTTTGAACAATTGTCAAACTTAACCATCTTTACGTTACATGCAAAAAGGACTGGCAGACACCCAGGAAGTTGTTTAAATAATATATTTACTAAAAATGGATAAAAATATGACAAAATGTAACCACAAAACAATATATCCAAGAGCATACAATCACTTAAAAGCAAACAAAGAAAAATACAAAAAAAAAACTCCTACCAAAATACATTTAGACTTTTTCTATCTAATCTATTACCTCTATAGTGCTTATAGTTATATCAGACATCTGTGTATGTCTAGAGTCCCAAGATGATATGTCACTAAACAGTTCAGACACAGTATCATTTAAACTGTGTCTCTCCACACCCCTTCTGTGAGTAACTAGCTCCTTCTTTTAGAATGTATAAAAAAATTACAAACAGGATGTCCTATTAGGAGGTATATTAAATAAGGTGACATCAGCAAAAACTCATTTCCAAAATTATAACAGTCTTTAATCAAGCCTTTCCTTTGAACTGGTGGCTAATTCCTCTTTTCCCAAGGAACATCAAAGATTTTTACAACTCTGCAGTTTGCCACCTAGATGCAAATATAGCCAACAGGAATTAGCTAAGTTATGTCCTGTCCTGTAATAAAATGCATATTTAGCTTCCCAACTTCAGAGGCAGGATGTCATAAAAAGGCCATAAAATGCAATTTCTCAAGAAAGTTAATTACATTACAGATATCTCCTGGTCAATTATATATCCTATAGTTTTCACTGAAACCTATTTGGGGGGGGGGTACCAATGGAGCACAGACTCACATGCTATATTTTTATATTACAAATATCATACAGCAATAATAACCAGCTGGCCAAGTATCACACCCATCACTTATTAAGATCTAAAATGTTTTTGAATTCTTATCTGTTATTGATTTCCATAACTTGCTCCACATCGTAATCCTATATTTTTCCTTTTCAATTTCCAAAGCCTTTTAATATTATTTCCTTTCGCTATTTAAGGTTGTAAGATTTTTTTTAGTCTTTTTTTTCTCTTATCTTTCTACCCTCTTAAGATTTATTTTAAGAAACTTGCATTTCCTATTGAACTATGTTAAAGTAGTGTGTGTCTGTACTTTTGGTGTTTTAAATAATGGTTTAAGAAGTTTAATGAGGGCTAACCAAGATTAAAATATTGTCATGTCTGATTGTAGTGCATTCATAATTATGTCCGAATGCAAAATAAGAACAAATTCAGAATGTAATACTAAGTTAAACTGCCTAATTGAATCAGTATTCCATCTAATTCTCTTTAAATTAAAACTGGGTTCCAGTGACAAGAGTTGGGAAATGTGGTGCTAGGGTTTCAACTCTAACACCCCAACCCCACCCTGCACACACCAACAGACATTGGGGGGGTGTGCCTTTGGTTTTGTCAGCTCTAATGCTCACCCCATTCTCCTTTACTGTACCCATAGCAACTTATTTACACATGGAATGGTATGAGCATTAGGGCTGACAAGAATGCAAGGTGGAGTTGAGGTGTTAGGGTTGGGAAACCATAACACCACATTTCCCACTTTTTGAGACTGGAACCCTAACTGATGCAATAATTAAGTTTTTTTCTGGAACAAATATACTGTATATGTGATATATATTGTAGTGGCACAGCAGTGTCACTATAGTTATGGCTGAACATATGTTAAGTCTCAAACTTTGTACTTTAATATCATCGCAACTGTTCAATGGATTTACACAAACGTTTTGTTTGTGCAGTCTCAGGAGTAGATCTCTTAACATGCCAAGTTTTGTTCAGGTCTTATATGCGGATTCTGAGATCCAAATAACAAAAAAAAAAATCCTGTTAATAGGGTGACCCAAATAGGGCTCTAGAGCATGTGGATTGTGATGAGGGTGTCTGTGATGTGGGCATTCAGGATATGTGAGTGGCTTGTATTGTGAGCATGTCTTTCACGGTCATTGTGAAGGATGTTTTGCTGGTTTCTTTCTGCTGTACCGTGTTCACTTGTGCTCTGTAATAAACTTGACAAATACCTCTTTCATTTTGATACTGTCCTTCTTCTTGCTCAGATCCACTTTTTGGGGCAACAACTGTATTGCTCTGCTGCTGCAGATTATGTCACTGGTAGAGGTATTTATATATATCTACTGTAAAAGGTGGCATGGTGAGCTGAACCTCCTGCAGAACATTACGGTGTGCAGGCACATTTTGTCTCTGAAGTTTGTCCCTTCTACTTTGCTGACTACTGTTTTGCTGAAGTTTATATGGGGGGGCTGATTGGGTAGTACATGAAATATGTTTGTCTGGTGATACTATTATATGTTGATCTCTTTACTGTCACCTTTTCCCTGTGCTCTATTTTACCATGCATGGATTGCTTTAGCCCTAAAGTGGGTGCCCCTGAAACAAAAGAAATTGTTGTTTTTTGCTGGGGTTTTTTTTGTCATTGCCTAGTGCCCAGACAGTTTGGAATTTTGATCAGGAATTTTCAAGATAGAAAGGGCTTTTCCCACAGAAGTGCCTTTCCCTGGTTTGGTGAAAAATATCAATCCATTCCAAAGTTATTACATTTTAAGTATTTCAGTTCTGAGCACGCTCAGTACAGTCTTTTGGATAACTGCTTGGAATGAAAAAAGAATTTGGTCCATACAAAAAAGGATCTTTTTTTCTTATGGGGGTAATCATTTTTTGCATGCGGAAAGAATGCTTTTTTTTGTATGGCCGCCATCTTGTTTTTCCCCTGGAACTAAAAAACATGGAAAATACATAAAATGCAGTCATTTAAAAAAACACACAGAATCTAGATTAAGCCTGATCTTTTTAGCTGGATTCTGATGTTTCTTTTTTAAAATAATGGTCAGAAATACTTTTTCTGGGCACCCCAAAATCCAGGGTGCCCAGCTTAGTGAGAGGAAACTTTAATCTGTGTTCTTTGTATGAGAACAGTGAGACTTTCCTGAATGCTGAAGCCACAGATTTATTTATTTTATTTATTTAGTTTTTGTTGACCGGGTAAGTGCACTAGACAAATCTTGCCTATTTTCAGGCATGACCGGGGAAGGGGGATACAGATGAATGCCAACTGACCTTGAACCAGATTAAGCTGTTGGTGGTATTTTTAGTTAATTTAGATTGAAGTAATATTGCTGGCTTCAGCTGAAGCAGTGAGCCACTTATCCACTGTTTCCTATGTCTCTCTCTATCTGTCCAGCTACCTAGCTGTCTAGCTATTGAAATCTAAGTATGAACAGCAGGATGACAAGCTCTGACTGCTATATCCTCTTTGAAAGCCATCTAGAAAGCTGCATCATGAACATAAAAAGCTGCACAGAAGAAATAAAATCCCACACAGGATATGGGGCCCTACTAGGCTGACAGCAGCATAGCATCAGAGCTCAGCAGATTCCTGGCATCTGGCATGACCAGTCCAGCAGCAGAGCAACATGAGGACAGAGGGTGCATCTGGACCTGTGGGTTATTGACAGCGGCAGGGAAAGAAGCACCAAAGGGTTATTTTTAAATTGAGTCTTGTTTTATTTATCTTAATTTTTATTTTATTGTTCATGTGTAGTGAAGGTAGTCACATTTTTTCAGCAGTGACCTAGCATGATTAATGTTACTTTTTGTTATAATTCAACCAACATGGTGAAGTTTATACCTCAGTCATCCATTGTCTGAGGTGTGTTGGTGTCTTGTGCAGTCATTTTTGTTCACTTAGGATAACTGCATTATACACCATATTATATAGAAGGCTGTTTATAGCTCGTGTGTTTACCTTCTTGCTCATTATGCTCAGAGAGGTGTCTCTTTCTGAGGAGCACCTGCTTAGTGGAAACTGCACCAAGGACCCCTATGGTTGTGGCTTAAGCATCTTCTTCCCTGTGGACCTCCTAATCCAAGAGGTCCCAATGATGTCCAGCAGTGAGGTATTTGATGTTCAGTAGGAGCCCCTGCTTAAAGAGTGTCCCTGGAGCTTACTTTTGCCTGATCTTTGGTTGTTTGGAGTTCAAAACAGAACAGGACATACTAACCCAGATGTGATCTGACAAGGGCCTTTTGAAGTGGTATTACTGTATCATCTCATTTATTGTAATATTGTGTGCTTTAAATCTTATTTGTGCCACTCAGGACCATTTCAGACATGGTGGCGGGTTGGGGGGTGGCAGAAGCATAATATTTTAAGTTTCCCTGGCAGTCTGTGAGAAAGTTGCTATGATTTGTGACAGACTGGTTATATTATCTGAAATTCCAGTCCATAGTTATGCCCATAGTATTCATGTCACTTTGGATACACAGTTTCTGTCAAGGATATTGTTTCATCCTTTGAATCTGATCAAATTAAATAAAAAAGAGAAATATGTAATTAAAATCATTGAAATTAATACAGTCTTTAGGGAATGCTTCTGGAAAGAGCATAATATGATACTTGGGAGTTGCCTCAGCAGGACAGTGAAACTGTGTTTTCAAGTTCTTCTCATCTCCCCATGCATTCACGAATGCAAGTCCCAGATGTGTAGAAACAGAATGGTGCAAATTGGTCGGGGTTGCTTGATGTGAAACACTTTGAAGGTTAACTTCAGCTTTCTCAGCTGTTCCAAACCTTCCTTTTGGAACTACTGTAGGAGTTTCTTCCTTTTCTATTTCTTTCCTAGAGTGTTGTTTCATAGCCATGGTTTTTCTGTAATCCTGCTCAGCTCAAAGGTTTTCTTTTACTACAAAGAGTAACACTGGAGGACAAAAAACAAAAAGAAAAAGAAAACCGTGAAGACGATGGCTGTGACCTTTTTGCTTTCAAGTAACCTGCACAAATTCAAAGAGAATAAAGGACCCTATTATTTAAATGACAAATATGGACACGGATTCAGGCAAATTAATCTTTGTGTGATTTAATTTAAAAATTAAAATGTTTTTCCTGGTTGAAGAAGTCCCTTTATTTTCAGAACCTATTCTCTTTATTAGTAGATTTCTGCTATCTTTTCTTTTATCTTTATGGTGGTCTAATACCCATTGATTTAAATATTGAACCAATATGAAATAACACTGACATTTGTAACATCTCATCAACTTTTTAATCGAATTAAATCAAAGTACATTATATTTGGAATCTCTGATATTTAAGTGTAAGTGGCATGTACGCTAGCATATAATAACTATTCTTTCTTAGATCCTGTGAGTATATTGAGAACTTTACCTCATTTCTTTTTTTTTTAATCTAATTTCTAACATTTTTAAATTTCTTTTTTAGGTGCTGGCAGTATAGCCTAGAGGTTAGCGTAATGAGATGTAAATGAGTTTGGTGCATCCAGCAGACTTGAGTTTGATTTCCGCAGCTTCCACTTTCATAATGTGTGACATTGAGCAAGTAATTTAATCACATCAGTGCTCCTGGGTTACCCGTAAAAACAGGCACTTGTGCCTAGTGGGCCTTTCCTGGTAATCAAAGATCATAAAAAAATTGTTTTGGGGAAGGGGTGACTCCTATGACCAACTAGGATCAGTGGTGACAGAATAGGCATGGACAAGGGGCAGACTAGATGAATCTACAGATCTTCTGCTGACAAAATCTATGTTTCTAACATCTATTGCAGAACAGCAAGTTGGCAATGGTCCCTCTTTGCAGAGTGAAGTGGTGGTGGGTCATCCTTCTTGTCCCTTCTAGTGTGGCTCTGCTGTGTTCAGCAGGGTACTCAGTGACAGTGAATAGCCCTAACGTTATCATACAAGTACTTTGCTCTATGTTTTGGGGTTCACTGCAAGACAGCATCCCCCTTCCATTTTTTGCCAGACTGTACTCAGTTTGGAAAACCTGCCATACTACTTTCACTCTTGTTCCAGTGCTTGTGGTATGGTGTCTGCTCCAAATAACTTTGTTTTCTATAAATTTTGTCTCCAGACACTTTGGCCTAGATATTCAAAAGAGTTGTGCCAGGGCAACCCCAGAAATGTGTCCTGGAGCAATATTCAAAAGAGGGTCTTGCACAGCACAATTCCCGATGCACTGGGGTGCAATGATAATGTATGTGGTGCATCTCTAGGGGGTGTGCCCATGCATATGTGGCACATCCTGATATTCAGCCCAGGATGTGTGGCTCATATGCTTGCACAACCCTTAGATGCCCCACATATCTGGACTCAAATTTGAGCCAGTATAAAATGGCTCAAGTGCCTGCCACCCACAGGCATACTGCTGTATTGCAATATGCAATGCAGCAGCCACCAGCCATGAATGGCAACCCCCTAATACCATGCACAAGCACCCACAAATGTCCCTGGTGGTCCAGTGGTACCCCTGCCCCTCCCATAGCACTGATTGTCCAACATACAGTATAATAAATACCCTGGAAGTCTAGTGGAAACCCCCCTCCCAGTATCCCCTGATTGCCAAGAAATAAATGTTAAATAATGCCCTGGTATTCTAGTGGAACCATCTCCTCCCTGTAGCCCTGATTGATGAGAAATAAATGGTAAATAATGACTTGGTAGTTTAGTGGTACCTCCCCTCCCATAGCACCAGTCATCCAAAAGACAGTATAATAAATGCCTGGTGGTCCAGTGGTTCCCCCTGCCCCATCCCAGAACACCGATTACCCATACACGTGGATGATAAGTCCCTGGTAGTCTAGTGGTAACCCCAACCCCACCCGTAACCCTGATTGTCCATAAACCCAATGTAAATAAGCCCCTGGTGATCCAGTGGCACCCCATCCCCCACCCACACAGGACCCCCTCTCCACCCAGCTCCCCCCATCATCAGCGAGCAGCAGCAAATCCATCTGCATACCTCCACAGCTGCCTGCTGAATGACAGCTTACAGTATCATCTGTCAGCCCATTGGTCCACACTGTGGACCAATGGGCTGCAATACATCCTGTAATAATCATACACAAATATGTGAATGAATGACTTCATTAACATAATTATGAATGACTAGTACAGTATGCACTGCAAGCCCAGATTCCCGCGGTGTGGACCAATGGGCTGATAGATGATACTGTAAGCTATCTTTAACAGGCAACCGTGGAGGTATGGAGATAGTCTTGCTGCGCCTCGGGAGATGGGTCAGAAACTGGGTGGGCAAAGGTACTGTGAGGTGAGTACCACTGGATCACCCTGAGAATCGTGGGTTTATGGGTGATCGAGTTATGTGGAGGAGTAGGGGTTACCAGTGAGACTACCAAGAACTATTATCCACATGTACGGGTGATCAGTGTTCAGGATGAGGTGGAGGAACCACTGAACTACAGGGCATTAATATGCTGTGTTGAGACAATCAGTGCTATGGTAGGGCCGGGGGGTAACACTAGACTACCAGGGCATTATTTAACATTTCTATCTATTTAAGATTCAGATTAATACCTTTGAGCCAGAGGCTCATTTACAAAGGTTCCATGTCAGGTGACACAATACAGAGCCATTGTGTTACATCAGTGAAAACATTGTACAGAGAGAGGAACAAGGGTGACACTAGACAACAATAAACATATGAAAGTAAAACAGCTGGTGGCTACATAACAAAAAATACAGGTTACTAAGTGCAATGAACAGGTTTCTAAGTGCAACTGGGCAGAGACAGGCAAAGCAATTAGAGAGTGTATGGCAAAGCAGCCACTTGTCTGCAGTAGTGAGGCACTGCCACATAGGGGAATTAGAGGGTCTAGACAAATCCAGGACAAGGACGATATAAGTTAGGTGGGTGCAGCCAGGAAGGCATTGTCAGGTGGGGGTGAGTGAGGTGGGTGGGAGAAGGGGTAGGGGGAGCTGTTCAAGGCAGTATGCGGTGCGGGGGAATGTGTAAGGCCCTCAGGTGACATTGATAAGGGTTAACAGTTGCAGGTGGTCTCACATGCCAGCAGGTTGCGGAGTCTGGATTTGAAATGGCTGATTTTGCTGAACCCAAGGTGTTCAGTAGGTAGGTCAGTAAGCCATTTAGGGCCCCTGTAGGAGAGGGATCATTGTGTAACTGTGGTATGCTTACAAGGCACTAAGAACACTCCTTTGGTAGCATGTCTGGTGTTCATAGTTGGTTTGGTGTAGTTGTATAGTCTGGAGGTGGACTCAGGCATAAGGCCAAGCAATGCTTTTTTTCCCCAAGTAGACAAGCCTGGTATTTGATTCTGTGATGGAGGGGAAGCCAACCAGTGTCAGAATACAAGGTGCATGTATGCGTCTGATAGTCAGCACCCAGGACCAGGCAGCAGGCCTTGTTGAGGAGGGTTATGATCCTCTTCAGGGCGGTGTCAGAGCCAGCACCATAGATCACTAGAGCATAGTCAATGGTAGATAGCACAAAGCTGCATGTAACCAGTTTAAGAGCCTCCAGAGGCATACAGTGTCTATGTCAGTAGAGAACTCCCAGTTTGGTGTTAGCTATTTTGATGATGTGTTCAGTGTGTGTTGTGAAGGAGAGCATGTCATCAAGGTATACTCCAAGATATTTGAAGGTGCTGACCTGCTCTAACAGCTCACTTTTCTGACTTTGTTATGTGTAGGGTCCCATTCATTTTCCTGTTTTGTGGCACCATGAAGGACATACACTTGAGTTCTTTGTAGTTGAGTAACAGTTTATGATGGGAGAACTAAGATTCTAGCCATTTAAAACTGGCCTGTAGGCCAGTGGTTATAGTAGTGATGTCCCTACCAGATGCAGAAATGACCTCATCATCAGCATAAAGCACCATTTTTGCTGTGCAGGCAACAGGTAGTGAGTTTATGAATAGACTTAATAAGAGTGAACCCAGTATGAAGCCTTGGGGGACTCCAAGGTTTACCTCCCTAGGCTCAGAGAGAATGTTAAGGATCTTCACACATTGTGTTCTATGTGAAAGGTAGCTTTCGAACCAGGTAACAGTGCTAGATGAAAGACCTATAGTGAGGTGACACTGTAGTAGGAGTTGGTGGTTAACAATGTCGAATGCCTTGGTGAGGTCAATGAATATAGATCCTACTGCTCTTTCATTATCCAAAGCCTCATAGAGCTGTGTAGTGTAGTCTATCAGGGCCGTTTGGTTGGAGTGATGTTTATGGAAACTGTGCTGCTACGTATGTAGCAGGTTGTATTTCTGTAAATGCTCAGTAAGTTGGTCAGATACTGCACGTTACGGGGCTTTGGAGAGAGGTGGTAAAATGGAGATGGGGTGATAGTTAGAGAAGCAAGCTCAGTCTCCACTTTTGTGGACCGGTGTGACTTGTGCTGCCTTCCACTTTTCTGGGAATACGCCCATTCGTAGGGATGTGTTAAAGATTTTTGTAAGTGGTCCAGCTAGCTCATTTAGTATTAGGGCTACTAGCTTCATGTCGGTGGGATCACTCCCCATCCTGGTCTTGCCCAGTGCCTGCTTGACATACTGTTTGGTCTCAGCCTTGGAGAGGTGTCTGAAGTAGAAAGGTGGTTTTGCCATTGGGTGTAGTAGGAGGTGGGCTAAAGTTAGGGGGCTGTCCAGACAGGGAGAGGGGAGGTATTCCCTGGGGAGCACAGCACTTAGGTCCAGGAAAGCAGTATTAAATGCATTTGCAATGTTTCTTGGATCCTGGAGTGTCCCTGTTGGGGTAACTAGAAGATCTAGGTGTGCCTTGGTGGTCCTGCCTGCAAGGGATTTCACTGAGTTCCAGAATTCCTTTCCATTTCCCCAACTCCTGTTTAGAAGGTATTTGTAGTAGGAGGCCTTGGCCTGCCTGATAAGTGCTGTGCATTTATTTCTGGCTGCTTTGTAGGCAGTGAGGTCTCCCATGTTCCCTGATGCTTTGGCCCTATGCCAGAGGTTGTCTTGGAGTCGCATAAGGGCAATTAGGGTTCCAGAGAGCCAAGGGTTACTGACCCCTCTTACTTTTTTTGATCTGTAGGGGGCACAAATATCACAGGCATTAGTAAAGACTGAGCAGAAGTAGTCTAGGGCTTGGTTACCATATCTGGTGCTGTTGAGAGGTGACCAATCAATTAACCTTATGTGCTGTCAGAAATATTCCAGCAGACTGGGTATTAGTGTGCGAGTTCTGGTGTTCTGAGGTGAATTATTTGTGAACTTATTGGACCAGGTGCACATAACTGGGGAGTGGTCACTTAGGGAGTCAGGTAGAACAGAAACCTCCATTATATGGTTGGGGCAGTTGGATAGGAGCCAATCGATAAGTGTCGGGGCTACAGGGAGGGAGGGGGATTCCACTAGACTACCAGGGCATTATTCAACATTTAGTTCTTGGTGATCGGGGATACGGGGAGGAAGGGGGGGTTCCACTAGACTACCAGGGAATTATGAAGCACCTATTATTCAGGGATCAGAGCTATGGGAGGGGTGCGGGAACCACTAGACTACCAGGAGAATATGTAACTTATATTTTGGGTATTGGGGCTATGGGATGGGGGGGTGCCATGAGAACCCCTCTGTCAGCACCGCATGCTGTGTAGGGTACCATGCACATTTCGCTGGCCTGGCCTGCACAACACATGCAAATGGGGCCGTGATGACATGCAAATGGCTCCATTTGTGCCTTGCATGTACAGTATTATGATCCTATTTGCATACTGCTGGCTGAATATCAGGAATTTGCGCACAGTGTAACTCTGTTGCACTGGCACAGTTCCCATCCTGATATTCAGTCCTGTCTAGGGGATGCACCAGTGCATCTTATTTGCACAGAGTGCTTTACCTGATATATTCAGAGGAGATGCATCATGGCTCTTCTCTTTTGAAAATATCCTTGGAGTTGCACCAGTGCACCTCAGTTGCACTGTGCCACAACATGCACCATTGCCAGGCACCATTCTGAATATTGGGGCCTAGTGACTATTTGTGACTGTTAGGTCTACTGTCTACCTGGTGGCAGCAGGTTGAAGATTAGACTATTAAAACAAACACAGACAGTTTACTATTTTCATTTCATGTTTAGATTCAGACTTTTAGCTGGTTTTAAGTGAATATATTTTATGTTTTTGAATGCATGAGGGTTTGAATGGTCAGATATTTATTAGATATTTATTGTGTTAGAGGATGTCTGTGTTGTGTTTGTTGGATTGTATGGCTTTTATGGGGTGGATTTGAGGGATTTAATAGTGTATGTTTAACTATAGTGGGTTTACATTTTTTAGAAATATTGTTTTTTCATTTTGTTATGGTTAGGTGGCTTTATTGGGTTGTTGTTTGGGGTATTCCATTTTCTAGTAAGTTGTTTTGAACCAAAATGTGTAAGGGTACTAGTCGGCAGAGGCACATGTACTCCAGAGACCTCCAATGGCAGTGCTGTCCTTTTGTAGGTTTCCAATTAATTCTCCCTCCATATTTATAAGGGGACTCATAAAATGACTATCTTGAAAGTTTGGGGTCAAAATAAAAAAAAAAAAATATATATATATATATGCGTTGCAAAAACTTTGCTAATGCACTAGCTACTGTTGAAGCAACAAAAGTAGGAAAATGTGACATTAGGGTTTCCAACCATAACTACCCCTCCACCCTTCAAGCAGCAACAGGCATGGGGTGTGCCTTGCGATTGTCAACTCTAACATTTACCTCATTCCATGAGTAAATAAGCAGAGATGGGTGCAGTGTATGAGAATGGGGTGAGCGTTAGGGTTGACAACCCCAAGGTACACCCCACACCTGTTGCTGCTGCAAGGTGGGGGTGGGGTGTTAGGGTTGGAAACCCTAACACCACATTTCCCTACTTTTGTCACTTCAAGCCTAACTAGTGCATTAATGAAGTTTTTGCAAAGAATTTCCTTACTTTTCGAGATAGTATAATTGTATCCTCATTTGTGTGTGGGAGCACAGGGCCCTGGGCTCCCATCCATCCTTAGATGCATACGTATAATGTTGCTGTAAAAGTGCAGGGCCCATTTGTATTAGAAAAAGAATTAAACTGTCAGCATAGCCTTCTTATTACCCCACCTCATGAACCTAGTAATGAAAACTTTGAAATCACTGCCAAAATGTGATTCTGCTCCACTGCACCACCACAGGTGCAAAAACACAGTTTGGCCAGTGTTTCAAATATGACAGCTGTCATGTTTATGAGATGGTGTAAAAAGATGGTTATGCTGAAAATTTTGAGTCAAAATATTTAAAATGACCACAGTTACGAGGGAGCATAGCAAAATTTCAATGTATGCACATAACTTTGGCATTTTTACATTTTTTTACTTCTACATTTCAACATAACCTTCTTATGACCCCACCAGATGAACAAGCGTGGTGGAAATGTTCAAATTCTGCTCAAAAGGTGATTTCATCAAGTGACCACAAAATCACCTTTCTGCACAGATTTTCGTAATTCCACCAACATTATTCATGAGGTGGGGTCCCAAAATGGCCATGTTGAAAATGTGAGCTCCAAATAAGCAGAAGTGGCAAAGTTATGCCAAAAAGTTGAAAACCCCCAATGAAACACATTGAACCACATTTACCTTAGTTTCTCATATTGCACTCAGAGGTTCCAGCAGGAAGACCCATCTTCCATCAGAAAATGGATCTTTGTCCTGTAACCTGTTCAGGTGAGTGAGGGTGTGTGGGATGGGAGGTACTCAGTGGGATATCATAGTGGGGGGGTCAGATCAGAGAGGGATGGTTTTCTTTTTTACAGGAGAAAGAAAGACATCCAGGAACCATTTTCTTTATTGCAAGATCCACTATCCGAGGGTTGGGGGTGCCACTAGACACCAGGGAAACAATAACATCAGTGAGAGAATGGATATTGGAGGGTGAGAGGCACCACTAGACACCAGGGATGTGAAAAATAATTCTGAAAGCAGAGATCGGGGGGTAGGGGGTGTCACTAGATACCAGGGAAGTAATATTCAATTACAGGGGCAGCCACCAGAGGGTGGAGGGCACCACTAGACACAAGGGAAGATTATTAAATACAAAATAAAATAAAATAAATATATGGGGAGGGCAATCACTGGGTGGAGGCAAAACTAGACACCAGGGAAAAGTCTTAAAATTATGGTAACAGGGATCAGAGGGTGGGGGGGGGCACCACTAGACACCAGGAAAATCAGTGTTATGAAAATCAAATCACATCATTTTTATTTATAAGAAGGCACCTTTCCAATGATCAAGGTACCTTTACATAAAAATAAATAACCACATCCACAAGTTAAAACACAATAATCATAAACACATTTTAAAATACACTATCAAGAAACATCCAATAAATAGATCAAGAGGCAGTATATTCAAATTATTTCAGCATCTAAAATTCCTTGGAAATGCCAGGCCTTAAACAGATAGGTTTTTAATGCTGTTTTGAAACTCTGGATGGTCAGGCACTGTTTTACCCAATGAGGTAGAGAATTCCACAGGGTAGGGGCTGCAAAACAGCAGGCTCCTGATGTCTTCAGTCGCACCCTGGGAATCTCTAGCAATCCCTTGTCATTGGATAACAGTGGTTGGAAGGGGCAGAAAGGGCAAAGGAGATCTTGCAGGTAGTAGGGTCCCTGATCATGCAGGGCTTTAAAGGCCAGAAAACTGACCTTGAAGGTGATACACCACTGCACTGGCAGCCAGTGCAGTCAGTGGAGCACAGGTGCAATGTGATTGATCCTAGATATACCAGTCACCAGTCTGGCAGCCACATTATTAAGGGACAGTGAATGGAGGGCGAGGATGTCACTAGAAACCAGGGAAAAGATTCTGTCACACAAAAAAGGAGTTTTTCCTCATGATAAAGGATCTTTTTTCCTCACTTGTGATATGAGAAAAGAATCTTCTTTTGTATCATGCAATACGAAAAAATATTTATAGTGTTAAAAAAACAGATTTTAAGGGAATTTATAAAACATTTAAGTGAAGAATCCCACTAAGAAGCACTCCATAAGCAAGCGACATGTGTTAGTCCCTCTCAGTAATGTCACTTTTGTGGGTTTTCATATTTGAATTTTATGGGAAAACAGACAAAATGGCTGCAAATGAAACAATCATTTTCCCCTCATGAAAAAAGACAGCATCAATATGAAACAAGAATTATTTTTTCATTTCATATGGCTATTTTAAGTCCGTACTGAGCTTGCCCAGAACCCATTTTAAAAAATGTCAAAATTAAATAGCTTTGGAAAGGATTAATATATTTTCACCAAACAAGCAAAAGGCACATATGTGGCCCAGCTCCCTTTTACTCTGAAATTTGCAGACCAAAATTCCAAATGGTCTTGTACTAGCCAAATTCAAAGGAATCCCATTCAAGCCAAAGGGAAAACTGCAAAAAAAAACAAATTTTTCACTATCCAGATCTCGAAACTACACTTCTGGCTGCAACAAAACTTGACACATCCAGAGGTCTACCACACAAAACCAAGCATACAAACTTTCAAGCAAATCTGTTAAACGGTGGCAAAGATATTAAAGTGCAAAAGTTTGGGATTAACATAGAAAACCCAGTTCAACCCCAACTATTTTGACACTACTGTGCCACTATAATATACATCCATCTATCTATCTATCTATCTATCTATCTATCTATCTATCTATCTATCTATCTATCTATCCATCCTGTGTATCTTTATATCTATCAATCTCTCTCTCTCTCTCTCTCTCTCTCTATATATATATATATATATATATATATATATATATATATTGCTCCTCATTTTATGTTGTTGCAAACTGTTTTCTGTTGTCTGTCTCTGCCTTGGAGCCTGTGTGTTCCGCCAGGGTCTACTAGCTGACTCTGTTCTACTGCAATTCTCCCTACATGGAATCTTTACGATTAGACTTTGCATGTAGGCCTTAGTGTTCTCTATTCTCACTGACACACCTCTCCTACTCTTATGCTAAAGTGCTGTGTAAATTCCATTATTTGTATTTGTCCCTGTAATTCATACAAACTGTTACTGTTACAGCGACAAATGTCCTATTCTGTAAATTGCTTCCTTGTATGTTTTTCGGAGTATCTGTATTGTTATACACTATAGGTTTTCCTTAATGGTCTCCGTAAGTGTTGTAACTACCTAATTTATAAACTATGCTTTATACACTGTGTGTGAATTGCTTGTACAATACCTTACTATGTAACTCCCTCTACCCTCTACCCCAGGTCGTACCGGGAGACGAGCAACTTGTTGTTCAGTGTACATTACCTAATGAAACTTTTCAATAAATGAACTTTTCAATAATATATATATATATATATATATATGTGTATATATCTCACTGGTATGCCTACATGTAGAGTACTATGAGTACTGTGCTCAGTTATGGGCTCCAGGAGGTAAAACAGAAATAAAGGCTATTGAGAGGGTACAGAGAAGAGCCACATGTTCTATAATGGGGATTAGAGAATGGATTATGTCCAAAGGTTGGAGGCATTAGGATTATACCCCCTTGAATTTTGTAGACTCAAGGGAGACATGGGCTTAATCTACAGAGCTCTAAATAATGTATCTCTATGTGAACAGCTGGGCCTAGAATTAAGAGAACAGGTGTTTTGCACTATAGCACACCCTCTCCATCTAAGCCGGGAAAAATACTGGACAAACATAAGGAAGTATTGGTTTAGTGTAAGAACAACCAAAGTATGGAACAAACTCCCAGTTGAGGTTATTGCCAGTAGGGACATGAATGAGTTTAAAACATGCCTAGATGTTTATCTAGTATCAAAGAAAATAGTGGGTTACCTGAAAACATTGGTGAGCAAATGGACCTCTGGTCTTCAAAGCTCTGTAAATACCTATGATACCTATATATATATATATATATATATATATATATAGTGTATATATATATATAGTGTATATATATATATATACACATATATATATATATATATATATATATATATATATATATAGTATATTAGGGGTACATGATGGGCATGAGTATAATATAGCAAATATCGTCACTCACTGCAGAGTGAGCTCTGGATATCTCTCACGAGTGCTGAAGGCACGAGTGAGATATCCAGAGCTCACGATGCAGGAGTGACAATATTTGCCATAGCACACGATCTACCCATCATGTATTCGAGATATACAATAGGGCCAAGAGTTTCAGAAGTTTTGTTATGCTGTCTTGTATTTTGTTCCTATTTATGTATTTGCTCATTCTGTGCGTGAGCTTTTCTGAATGGGCTGGCAGTGTTATAAACTCTGGAAGTTTTCCTCAGTTTCGTTCCACATGTGATGGGGTGAGAGTTAGGGCTGACGACCCCAACACGCACCCCGATTCCAGTTGGGAGGGGTGGGCTGGAGTGGTGCAAAGGGTGTTTCAACCCTAACATTAAATTTCCTTGCTTTTGTCACTGTGGAACAGCCCTTACTGATGCATTAAAATGAGTTTTTTGCCTCTAATAGATATATATATATATATCTTCATGCAATGGGGTGGAGATAAACAGAGTGTGATACATCTGTTAATCTGAGTAACTGTGTACATAAATTTAATTTATGTATACAGTGCATATATCATCAGCCATTTATCCACACAGTGCTTATGTCATCAGCCATTTATCTATACAGTGCTTATGTCATTTAGAATATTCAGCCTCAGTAGCAGTATTAACCATATTCAAATGTGAATAACTTTAAAAGGAAAAATGTTAGCATGGTACTGTGAGCATGAAAGTTGTTCAGCACTGAAATAGATACACAATTAGTGGTATTTTATTTATTGATACATATTAGATTTTTTTGATAAATTAGCAAAAACACAGCAAAAAATTAATTTTTTTTTCATTTTGTCTGCAAACAAATGTAAATAACTTTAAAATGAAAAATGATAGCATGGTACTGTGAGCACAGAGTTTATTTGGCACAGAAATATCTACAAAATGAGTGGTGTTTCATTTATAGATACTTTTTAGTTTTTTTAGAATTAGTGAAAAACAGCAGAAAATTCTATTTTTTGAGCACTTTTTCATCAAACAAATGTAAATAACGTAAAAACAAATAATGATAGTATGGTACTTTGAGCACACACATTGTTCAGCATAAAAATATTTACAAAATGAGAGGTGTTTCATTTCTAGATTCCTTTTGGATTTTCTATAATCAGTAAAAAATGGCATAAAATTCAATTTTATTCACTTTTTTGACTAACACATGCCCCCCTACAAAAGCAAAAACAAAATAATTGCATAAATGGAATATGCAGTGGCAAACTCATGTAATAAATTATTTATCTGCACTCGAGCAGTTTGACCTTGGACACCTCACTCATGGCTTAAACCACTCGTGAGGTTAACCAAGGTCAAACTGCTCTTATGCAAATAAATCATTTATTACACTTGCTTCCATTGCATATCCCATACATATATATATATATATATATATATATATATATATATATATATATCTATATATAATAGAGGTGAGCATGTAACCTTGACAATAAAAACATGTATTCTCACTGCAGTGGAATATCTCTGTGATGACATAGACGCTGTGGGTTTATTTCCTGATAAACTCACAGCATCTACATCACCAGCAAATATACGTACAATGGTGATGTCACCAAAGTCAGACTATCTATACTGCAGCCTGCATTTAATAGCTTCACAGTTTCTCTTTCTCACTGAATCCTGCAACTAACTCAATTAGCATTGTAAAAGACAATCACCTGTATCCCATTGTTGTTCTGACAATCCTAGCACACTGTTGTGCTGCTCTAATCTTCAAACTAGCCTTTTTCATAAACCAGTTTCTCTTTCTGTGTGCTGACTCCAACAGTTTCTCTGTCTCAATGTAGCCTGCAACTTACTGAATACACAGTCTGTTTCTCACTCCTAGCTGCAGGTAACACAATTATCATTGCAAATCACATGCACCTGTTCCTCATACTATCTAACACTCCCAGCCTATTCAGAAACACTTACACACACACTCAGACCACACACAAACAGTGCTGTCAGTATAGCCTAGAGGTTAGAGTAACAAGCAATGAACCAACTCCTACATCCAGCAGCCCAGACCAGTGTTTAATTCTCACAACTTCCATTTCAATACTGTGTGACTCTGAACAAATCACTTAACTGCCCAGTGCTCCCAGGTCCCCCTCCCTCCCAAAAAAAACAAACTTACCCAATTACCAAAATAAAGTAAACAGGGAGAGAACACAGAAAAACATGTTCCTAAAATGTACTAGCCCTATTGTATAAATTGCACACATGATGTGCGACTTGTGGAATATGGCAAACATTTGCACTCATGCAGAGTGAACTGCAATAATATCACTTGTGCCTTCGGCTCTCGTGATATTATCACAGTTCACTCTGCACTCATGCAAATATTTGCCATATTCCACAGTCACCCATCGTGTATCCTATATATATATATATATATATACACACACACACATATAGGGGATACATGATATCCAGAGCTCAAGATGCAGGAGTGAGAATGTTTTCCATAGCACATGATCTGCACATCATGTGTGTGATTTATATAATAGGGGTGAGTGGCAAATGAGTGAGAGGGTTTTATGTATTTAGTTTGTGGATGGGTTTTTGGGCTGTAGAGTTTTCTTTTGTTATTGGGGCTGCGTGTATGTTTTGTAATGTTCTGACTGGTTGATGTGTGTGCTGCTGATATGTGCTTGGCTACATGTTGTCTATGTGTTATGTTTCATTGGATGTTGCACATTGGTGGGTGAGACTTAGGCTGGCATTGAGGAATGGGGTTTCATCAAAACTTTCTTTTATTTTCTTAGATTTCTCTGTTTGTGAACATGTTTATTTAGTTTGTTTCTTACAGCTTTAGTGTACTGCTTGTGTGACTGTTTTAACTTATGTTTGTCTTGCTCGTGTTGGTTCCAATCAGCCAAAACTGTGGATGCTTCACTTTCAAGCTATAGAAGCAGTTTCACTTCTTCTGCTTATTGTGTTTTGCGATGTATAATATAAGGTAACTAAAGTTATTTTTTAGTGGTTTTACAAGTTGAATTATTATAAATTTTACTCTTCACAATGATATGTTGCTTGTTTCATGTGTTTCATTTTACTCTGAGTCTGATTCAAGTACTCTGGACCACTATCTGCTTGTAGCAGGGATCTGGAGGAAGAGAAACAACACAGTACAGAGTTATCCTTTCCTTTGTAACTTGTTACTTTCTGCCTGAGTCCTTGATGGAGAAACATGCTTTTTTAGGAGGAGCAGCAGCTGTGTTTCAGGTGAAAGCATTGTACTTCTGTATTTGTTTCTATGCTAGTAGCACAGGTTTTTCTTGTATGCTGAGGGAAGTTGCATAGAGTGATAATATCAGTGGCCTTTGTGTGCACTGTGTGTGTAAATGGCTAATATCATCAATGTAGAGCAGAGGGTAAAAATATCACACTGCAGTGGATGATACACTGTTTCATCTCACTCATTTACCACTAACCCCATTGTGTGTGTGTGTATATATATATATATAAAATACTGGTGCAGTAGCGCCAGTAAATTAGGGTTGGGTGCACATTTCTATGTTAAACCTGAAATGTTGAACCTTAATAACTCTGGAAACATGCATAATCTCTAGGGATAGCTCTCTGGATATGCCACATTTTGTTTGAATTGGTTTTGTGGTTTATGAGATACAGAGTGGCAAAATCCTAAATGTATAATTTTTTTTTTCATTCCTTTGTCCACCTGCATCTCAGAAATGGTTTTAGGTTTTGCTTTAAAATTTTCCAGGCAGAAAGTCTTTGGGTCACAGATGAGCCTTTTGAAGGTTTGGTGAAAAAATAATAATGTGTTCCGAAGTTACAACAATTTTTATTTCCCCATTATTTCCTATGGGAAAAGTTAAGTGTTCAGCATGAAAGTACTGTATTTTTGCAAATCACGGTGTGTATGCAAAAATAGGTGTGTCCTATTTTCAAACATTATGCCATATTTGTGAAAATACAAGCTCAGCTCCCTATAACGGCTGTCATTAGTGTTTTGAACTTCTGTTAATATCTTGGCCATTTTTCAAGATTGTTTAACCAAATTTTCAACATGGGCTTTTTGGGACCCCACCTCACAAACAATGGCACTGTCATTTTGTTACTCAGTCCCAAAAGATGATTTTGTGGTTGTGGCATAGAATCACCTTTTGGGACCGATTAACAAAATGACAGTGCCTATTCATGAGGAGGGTCCCAAACCATTTTGCAAATTTGGGAAACAGTTCCTAAAAATGACTGTGGTATGAGTGTGCATTCTGCAGTTTCTACACAGGTGCATAACTTTGGTAATTTACAATACTTTGACTCCAGGGACAGGATTTTCAAATGGTGGTGCAGGGCATGTGTCCAGCCCTGCACCATGGGACTTTGATTTCAGCTGTGCTCCGATCCCCTTTGCCTCAACTGCACCTGATTTTCCATTAATGGGTGCAATTGTGACAGTTTCCCTACTTTCTGGCAGCTTGCACCACATATCTGGTGCAAGCACCAGTACATTGACCCCCTGGAGTTGTGCATGCTCTACCATGAATATGTGGTCTAAGGAGTGACACTTGGCACAAGGGATGTAAAATCCTGACTGACGGCCATTGAATGCCTCAAAACCCATGCGCCATATGTTCGGTGCACAGGGGGCATGCGGTATTATTATGACATTTGAAAATCTAGCCCCAGATTTTCAACATATCAATTTTGTCACACCACCTCATGAACCGTACAACTTTCATTGTTCACTTTCTGCCCAAAATACGTTTTTACATACGTGGTGAAGAATGGCGCAGTCACTGCACAAAATCACCTTTTGAGACTGATTAATGAAATTCAGTACCACTGTTCATGAGGTAGGGTTCCAGACAGCCCATGTTGAAAATTTGGTGACTAAATTCCTAAAACTGGCCGTGTTCAAGAATGCATTGTGCAGTTTCTATGCAGGCACATAACTTTTCTAATTTACAATACTTTGGCCTGGATATTCAGACTGCACCAGGCAGTGGCACAAGCCTGGGTGTAGCACAACAATGCTGCACTGGGGCCAGGTCCGGGTGATATTCAACGGGGTTGTGCCATGGTGCAGCACCATTGAATATGGCAGGATCAGCATACTTACTGTGCATGGCACAGCGGCACTGCACCAGTGCAAGCCACAGATAGGGAGCATGGGGATGTGCCAGCACAAGTGCAGTTGTGCTAGGCACACCACCCGCAATATTCAGCAGGGGGCATGCAGATGAGGCCATAATATATGCAAAGTGCAAATGGGGCCATTTCCTTGTAATTATGGCCCCATTTGCATGACTTGTACCTGGCACCCTGCACAGCATGGCATGTGCTGTGGGGATCCTGGGGCATCCCCCACCCCATAGCCGTGATCGCACAGTATATGTTGAAAAAGAAATCCCTGGTGGTCTAGTGGCCTCCCCCAGTCCCCGATTCTGTGAGAAATATAATACATGTCCATCCCTGGTGGTCTAGTGGTCCCCTTCCCACCTGAGTCACCAATTCCCAGATATATGTAAATATGACCATCCCTGGTGGTCTAGTGAAACCCCCCTGCCTGTTGCCATGATCACAGTAAATGTAAATTAACACAGTTCCTGGTAGTCTAGTGGACCTCTCTCCTGAGTCCCTGATTGCAGTGGCAGTATTATAATCCATGCCCTGGTAGTCTAGTGGTACCTCCTCCATCCCAATGCCCAAATAGATGTATATAAATACACAAATTCACATATTTGGGACTGTCTAGTACAGTATGCCCTGCAAGCCCATTGGTCCACACAGGGGACCAATGGTCTTACAGTCCATACTGTACCTGTCATTGGAGGGTGGCGGGGTGATGTCTGAGGTGGGATGCAGCTGCCCGCTTTTGATGGGGGAGTGGGGTGGGCAAGGGGCCCTGTGTGGGTGGGAGGAGTGAGGGGGCACCACTGGACCACCAAGGACTTACGTGTGGATGAATTACTGCAATCTGGGACCCAGGAGGGAGGGGGGTCCAATAGACCACCAGGGACTGTATTTATATACATTCATCAGGGCATCAGGAGGGGTGGTACCACTAGACTACCAGGGCATGGATTATAATACTTCCACCATGATCAGGGACTTGGGAGGAAGGGGGTCCACTAGACTACCAGGGAATGTTTTAATTTACATTTACCGCGATCATGGCAACGGGCAGGGGGGTTTCACTAGACCACCAGGGATGGTCATATTTACATATATCGGGGAATCAGGGACTCAGGTGGGAGGGGGGTCCACTAAATCATGAGGGATGGTCATGTACTATAATTATTGGGGTATCAGGGACTCGTGGGGGCCACTAGACTACCAGGGATTTATTTTTCAACATATACTGTGTGATTGCAACTATGGGCAGGGGGTTCCATGTTCAGTGTGTGCTTGTGGACTGTGTTCTGGGTGGGCAGGTGGCCACCCAAGGCTGGGCTGCTGTATTGCACCCTGCAATACTGCAGCCTGCCTTTGGGTGGCCGGGTGTTGTTCCTACTCTGCAAGGGCTCAGCTTTGAGCCCCTCTATGCGGTGCAATGCAAGGTTGTGTGAGCATATGAACTGCACATTCCAGGCTGTATATTGGGATGTGCTTCAAATGCATGGGCACACACCCCCCTGCATGGGTGCTGCATACCATTATATTGCACCCTTGTGCATCGGGAGTTGCGCTGCACCAGGTAACCTTTTCAATATCCTGCCGGGGCACAACCCGTTTGAATATCTGGGCCTTTGACTCCAGATTGTTAACTTACCCAAATTTTCATGCTACCTTATGAACAGTACAGCTGTCATTGCTCACATGCTGCCCCATTTTTTGGTTTTTCACACCAATGGTGCACAATGGCACAGTAGCTGTGCAAAATCACCTTTCAGCACTAAGTAACAAAATGGCAGTACCAATGTTCACGAGGTGGGGTACCAAAAAGCCCTACTTCAAAATGCGGTTAAAAAAATCCTAAAAGTGGCTGAGTTATAAGCATTCATTGAAGTATGTCTATGCATATGAGTAACTTTGGTACTTTTTAATATTTTCAGTCCAAATTTTCAACAAGGCCATTGTTTCATACCACCTCATGAATACTACCCTTTAATGTTTTATGGCACAGGTTGTGCCTGAAAACGGTCCCAGGGATCAGTGCACTCACCCAGTTATGAAAGTCATAAATAAATAAATAATAAATAAGTAAATAATAGGGTTATAAATAAACTATCTGAAAAAGTAAGGAAATTCACTGCAACAAACATTGTTAATGCACCATTAGGGTGGAAGCTTATAAAGTAGGGAAATGAGACCCTAGGGTTTCCAAGCCTAAGATCCCCACCCTCAGCTTCCAACTTGAACACAGCACCCCCACCCTCAGCTTCCGACCCTAAGGCCCCACCTCCACCCTGCAGGCAGGAATAGTTGTGAGGAGTGTGCCTTGGGGGTTGCGAACCTTAATGCTCACCCCATTCTTTTATTCTGTACCCATGTTAGGTTATTAACTGTTGAAATGGGGTGAGCATTAGGGTCTCCTGGCAAAATTTCCCCCATTCACTAAAAATGCCACCAACAGCTTAATCTGATTCAAGGTCACTTGGCATTCATCTGTATCCCCCTCCCTAGGGTAGTGCCTGATAATAGGCAGAATTTGTCTAGTGCACTTACCCGGTAAGCAAAAACTAAATAAATAAATAAAATGAACATTTAATAAAGTCACAGAGATCAGTGGTTGAGTCGACTATGGAACATTCAATTGAATTTTTAACATAATTGGCTAATTCTCCACCCCTACACCCATTCTTCTCTCTATTAAATATCAGGTAACCAGGGATAACTTTGCTCCATACACTATCCTCCATCCATATTCCACCACATCTCCATTACACCAGTGATATCAATATATTGGTCAGCTATAATACACTGTAGCTCAGCCAGTTTGTCCTTGTTCAGGCTTTGAGCATTTAAGCACAATACCCTAGCCTTTTTAGATACCTTCTGATAACTATGTGCTGAACTGTTGGTTGTAATTGACTCAGCTGTTGTTGCCTTTGCCCCTAACTTAATCAGTTTAAATTACTAGCAATTTTTTTGAGGCACATACCCAATAGTCTACTGCCTTTAAAGCTCAAGTGGAGCCCATCCCAACAAAATAAATCTGGTTTATTCCAGAAATTGTTCAAATGTCTATGAAATGGAAGTTTCTTTCTCTTGCCCAGTTTCACAACCAATAGTTTACTTGGCAGACTCTCTTTTGTCTCAGACTAGAGGCCCTTGGTACTGGAAACATTTCAGAGAAAATAATCTCACATCCTCTAGTTTTCAGTTTTTCTGCTAGTTTGGTATACTCTATTTCTATTTTTGATTGTGAATTATTCCCAATGTCCTTTACTCCCACATGAACCGATGTCAGGGGCCTGTCACAAGTTCCACTCAAAATGTTGTCAGCCATGGCTGTGAGAGTATGTATTCCTTCACCAGAAAAACTGCTGAACATTATGTTCTCCTTATCATTTATTTAGTTTATTTAGTTTTTGTTGACCAGGTAAGTGCACTAGACAAATTCTGCCTATTTTCAGGCACTACCCAGAGAGGGGGATACAGATGAATGCCAACCGACTTTGAACCAGATTAAGCTGTTGGTGGTATTTTAGTGAATGAGGGAAAATTTGGCCAGGGCACCAGAGAAATTCCCTTACTAATCAGTAGGGGGGGACTTGCCATCCATCTGCAGGATGACTACTTTGCCTGGAGCACTGGAGGGTGCAGATGTGTTGCAGAAGAGAGAGCAGGCCTCCTCTCCCGATCTGAGGTTGCCAGCGGCTGAAGAAGGTAATTTGACTGCTGTTCCTAATACTTCTACTGAGGATATCATGGATATTTATGCATCAGTAGAAGATTTGATCATGGAGACAGCATTGGTTAAAGAAAATGAATTAAATAACTTGGATGTGAAGCAGCAGGGAATTTTGAAGTTGGTTCAGTTTAAAGAAGAACGCCATAAATTCAAAAGAGAACATTTGGAGGTGCAACTAGCTGTATTACATTCTGACATGGCTCCTGTCATCCCGAAAGTTAGGCCTGCCAAACAGCCTAACGATGCAGCAGCTACTGACAATGCCCCGGTGGGGCTGGGTGAGTCCAATAATGTTTTCATTGAATCTTCACCTCAAAAGGCTGGCAGCAGTAACACCTCTTCTGGTGTGTACCAAGAGCTTGTTTTTTTCTAAAAAACAATTCTCCCTTGTCCAGGAATGTTTTTTTCCCTGTTGATAGCAAGAGCGAGCTATATTCGCATTTGAACTCTCGGCTCCTCAGTAGTAAGGTACAGCCTTTCCCGGTGGCAAATTCACTTAAAACTGAACCAGAAACTCCTGCTATAAACTCATGTCAGACTGGCAGCTGTAACACTAATCATAGTGTGTGCCTAGAGTCTGAGTCTTGTGGAAAGACTTCTAATATTAAAATCACCTCTGATTCTAATTTACTCAGTGAGCAAAGCTCGCAGAGCACTGTCTTACATGATAAGAATACTGCACTGCCTTCCCCAGTAGTTAATCTTTCTAAAACTGCAGGGTTTGTCTTTAAGCATCCGTGGGTTGCGGAAATGGACTCCAGCGTTGTTTATTAAACTCAGCCCAACTCTCAGGAAGGCACTACTAATTTTGTGTTTGGATATGAGACATCACAGGAGATAGCACAGAAGAGGACAGCACATAAAGGGACAGAACAGGAGGGAAAGGAGGTAAATAACAAGGAACCAATGTTTATTCATTCTGTTTCTGTTTCTTCAGATAATATTGCTGTCACCAATTCCACTAATTTTGATCCATCAGGTTCCCGGCCAACAGATACGTGGACGCCACCGATGGCACTCTCAGGTACAGGATGAAAACAATCGACAGGGGGTAAATGGATTCCTGACCCCTCATGGGACTTTCCACTCTCTCAAGCTTCTGCAAAATGGAAGCCAAAGATCCCTTCTTGCACTTTACTGGGTGTTTTTTCAAAAAATGACCATCAGTCCCCTAATTTGCCTTCTACTGCAAATTTCCACAAGACTTCTCCACCAGACAATGACACTACTGGCTTTTTCCCACCTTTAGCACCTGTTAAACAATCAGAATCAGCAAATCCTCCACCCTTGGACTCAGACAAACTACAGGACTCAAAACCTTTGTTATCTGATCTTTTTTCAAACTCTAAACAAGAAGCAGCTCCATGTAGAAATGCTGTTCGCATACGTCATAAGGGAGGGTTGCAGGATAGACCAGATAGATATTATGTGGGGAAAGTACTACTAGAGGATTCTTTACATTTCTCTCCAAGAGAGGTTTATGCATTTATAAACATCTCTGGAGAGGATAACTACGACATCAGTTTTTGTACCTCATATGCTCTGGATTTCTTCTGGGAACAGTATGGTCACATTAAGACGTATCCAGCCTAGACCCCTTTCATTGTTATATCCCTGACAAAACCCCTGGTAAAATACATTAAAGTTATGTTTTGCAAAGAGGGGGTCCATGTTGAGGACATCACCTATTGGATATCACAGAGATGTGAGGTACTGAGTGAACCAGAAGCTATCCTTGACAGTGAACTTTTCTGGATCAGGGATGGAAATATAAAGAGAAACTTTGTCAAGGTGGTGCTTGAATTGAACATATTCCTAATTCCCTTCTTTTGGGTAGAGATTGTGGGATTTGCTTATATACAGGTCAGCCTTGGGCCTGCTGTAAGTGTGGATCCCATACATATCTCTCCAGTACAAGTGATAAACCCAGATGTAACAATTGTGGGGAGGTGAGTCACAGCACCATGCAATGCACCAATTATACTTGCTGTGACCTCTGTGAGGAATATGGGCATATTTTTGGAGAATGCCCCTGGGAGGCAAAAAACAAAGCAACATGTATAAGCCCTGAATTGCTTATTCAGCAGGCACAAGATTCTGCTACACCTGCAGTTCCAAAACCCTGTTCACCTGATTGTGTTCCTCAGAATCCCCCTGAATTCTCCCCCTCCTCCCCCTTTGATTCCTTTCCCTCCCTTAGCCAATAAAATTCTTTCTGAGGATTCTATTGTTATTTTAGTTGATCCTTCAACACAAGATAGTACTTCACAAGTCCCTATGCAGCAGATTACTACCCCAGACATGATAACTCCAGTTTGTTATGAAGACACAACTACCACCCTTATAGAAGGCTCTGACTTATCTATTCCAGACCCTTTGCCCCATAGGAGATCTTCCGGGTTTTCAAAATCCATTCCCTCTGACCCTCCCACCCCAGTAGAAACAAAAAACTTGTATTCAGCTTTGATTACCTCTTGGGGGGGGACTCTGAAATGGAAGTAGGAGATTCTGACTCACAGAAATATGTCAATGACCAAAGCTCACACACAGTTATGGAAGGGGATTATAAAGGGAAAAAGAAGAAAAAGAGAAAAAAAAAACTTAGTTGTTTAATCATTCAATTCAATTCAATTTTTGAATGGCTGTTGTTTTGTATGTTCTTTAAATGTGCATAGTTTGCTGAATTCTGATAACAGAGGTACTGTGTTTCAGTTTTTGCATGATATGACTATTGGTGTTTGTTTAATCCAGGAAACCTGGAGGTATACAGAAGATCAGGTTCGAGTGTTTCAGTGAGAATGGGTTTGGGGTCCATCTTATTGGTCCTTTGGCTTGGATTCTGCTGATGGGGTTGGGATTGTTTTTCATTCTTACAATTTTACTTTATGCAGATTATTTGATTTAGTACCTGGGATGGCCTTGATTTTGGATGGCCTCTGGAATGACATGGACTGCAGATTTATCTCTGTTTATACTTCACAAGTAAAAGCAGAAAAAGTAAGCCTTATAAAAGCAATCCAGCCTTTTTTGGTTACTCATTATAAAATTTTCCTATGTGGGGATTTTAATTGTAGTTTTGATTAAAGAAAAGAAAAGAAAGGAAAAAAAGAAGAAGAGAAAAAAATATATTGGGACTCTAATGCATTGACACAGATGGTTCACACTGCCGATCTGCTTAATTGTCATTCCCTCCATGCAAAAGGTCATAACTTCACTAATAAGCATAATAATTATACCTCTATAACTGACTACATTTTAATTTCCTCAAATGTACCTAAAGGGTCTCTATCCATTAAACCCATTGCATTTTCAGATCATTTATTGTTGCTTCTATCAATAAATCAATTTGTTAAAAGATCCATTTTGCACAGTAGATGGAAGCCTAATGTCTCAGTTTTGAAAGGCTCCATGGCAATTAAGGATATGACAACCTTGCTTCAAGCAAGATTATCAGTTGAATTTCTGTACCCTGGCAAAGGAGAATGGTGGATGGGCACCAGAACTGATGTACGAAATTGGTTTTCAAAATTTGGTAAAAGAATTGGAAATACTAAGTTTTTAAAGTATTTATCCTTTAGACAGCAGTTACACAGATTAATTTCTCTGACAAAGGACAGGAGGTGAGTTCACTAGAGGATCTAGAAGCTGTTATTCAGCAGCACTATGAATCTTTAAATCCACTTACACCTATCCCAACCAATGATATGATAGATTTTTTACAGAATATTGTTGTTCCAGGTTTCCCAGTGGAAATCCTGAAGCTGCAATCCCCTATCACCAAGTTGGAAATCACACAGGCAATAAAGGCCTTACAACTTCATACTGCTCCTAGCGTGTATGGTATCCCTTATATGTTTTATAAAACTTTTTGTTCACAAATAGTTGACAATTTATTTATAACTTATACACTATGGTTTAGTAACAATACCATACATTCTTCCTTTTCTGAAGGTTTATTGTTTTACCTCTATAAAAAAGGAGATTGCTCTCAAATCCGTAATTTGAGACCCATAGTTCTCCTTAATACAGATTATAAGATTCTAGCACATATTTTAAATACCTGCTTAAAGGCTTATGCCTCTTTGGTAATTTCCCCATTTCAGTATTGTGGTCTACCAGACAAAAATATTCAACAAGCCTTAAAAACCTTGAGGGATGTAATTCGTCATTGTAATAATTCAGGTTTTCCAGGTTGTGTTGTGACAGCTGACCAGGAGAAAGCCTTTGATAGGGTTTTCCATCATTACTTATTTTTAGTTTTACAAACTTATAAAATACTTTTACCTTACATAAACCAGTTACAGTTATTACATTCTTTTTTTACTGTCAGAACTTTTTTAAAGGGTGTTGTTGGTCATAGTTTTAAGGTTCATTGTGGAGTCCAACAGGGGTGCCCATTGAGCCCTTTGTTGTATATTTTCCCCCTTGATACTTTACTTCACTCAATTATGACACCACCAAAATGGACAGGGCTTGTTGGGATTGGTATCCCAACACACAGGATCTATGTGTTCAAGCCTATGTTGACGGTATTTGTGCATTCTTTTCACATCAAGAGTAGATTAATTTCTTCTTAAAGGAAATTTTACAATACCAGAAGGTTTCTAATGCCAAATTAAATATGGAAAAAAGTAAAGGAATATTAATTGGGCCTGTTATACACCATGATACCATCTGGCATGGATTTACAATTTCCTCCACTCCTTTGGAAATCCTGGGGATCATTTTTGGTCCTCAAAATTTACCTGACAAAAATTGGGAACTGGTTATTCATAAAGCAAAGCAAAAAGTTAACAGATGGAAACAATGGAAGCTTTCTAAACTCAAACGAATTGCTATTTAAAAAAAAAATAAGTTTACCTCTCTTACAGTATGTAGCATCCTTATGCCCTTTACCTATTTATTTAGAAACCAGACTTTATAGTTTGTGCTTTCAAATGTTATGGGGCACAAGATTAAACCCCATCAAATGACACTACACTTATCTGGAAATTAATTTGGGAGATCTTAACATGATAGAACCAGTTGTTTTTCTACATACATTATCTTTTAAACACTCGGTTAGTAATGTACTGCGCAGTACTGCATCAATTTCAAATGCCTGGATGCGAAAATCCCTGGCCACATATCTTCAATCATGGCTTCAGATGGCACCTAAATTACAACCCCGTCTTCAAATTCCTCCTTATTTTATACTTGCAGCTCAGAAATTGTATAAATGGGGTATCACAAAGGACTGCTTTACTACCCATACCACAAAAACATTATATCGAGATACAATGTCTAGACATTACCCTAGAGAACCCAGTTTTAAGAACTGTCCCTCAGTCAATAACCACTTCATTTTTCATCAACTAGCCCTTCCAAGAATTCCACAGAAAATGTGGGAAAATCTCTGGCTCACTGTTTATGGGAGACTAAATTTAAGGGGGAATGCTAAACATAAGAGCATGGTTGAAAGAAACTGCCCTTATATGGAATGTGTAGCACAGCTGGAAACCATGGAACATTTTTTGCTGCGCTGTTCTTACATTATTGCTTTATGGGATTTTATGGCAAATAAATGATATTTGGATTGGCGTCAATATTTATCATATGATATTATTGTAGTGGGAAAATATGGGTTTGGTTTAGCAAAATATCATCCTGACACTTTAATTATTTTTTTTTTGGCTGTCTCAGATTCTACTTATGGCAAGCCCAATGCCAATCGGTCTTGCAACAGAAAAGAATGTCTATGATTGTCTGAGTATTCTAGTTTCCAATGAATTTAGGAATATTTATAATTCAGATTGTTTATTATATTCCTCACTACAGGTGTTGAATTGGTGGAGGGGCTTCACTTATTTTATTAACTATAAATAGAGTTTTTGTTATTTTAGTTAGTCATTTGACAGAAGTGTATTTAACTACAGTATGTGTGATTTTTTTTTCTTTCTCCTCTGTCCTTTTTCTTTTATTAATAAATTACCTGTATGATTCTGTTTAAAGACATGATTGCTTTGCTGTTTTATTTTATCTTTTTCTTATGGGTCTCAATAAAAATCTCCCTACTCTTTTCGAGAAGTGCTATGAGATCTTTAACATCCACCTGAACTACCACCAGAACAGGTAGATGGGACCTCAGTTTAACATCTCATCCAAAAGACGGCACCTCAGGAATGTAGCACCCCCTCATACTGCACTGCAGTGTCAGTATTGCGATGTTAACCCAAGTGCCTGTGTGCGGCTAGAACCCACAGCCTTCTGATCTCCTAGCCTCAGAGGCGAGTGTGCTACCTGCTGAGCCACTGACACTGCTGTATCAGCCTTGCAGATATATTGATCTGTATACTTAATGACTGAATCTCCTAAGACAACTATTTGTCTAGGAGTTGGGGGACCATTTCCTACAGACTCACCCTTGATGGGAATTAGAGTGATGTCAGCTGAAACTGGGTCACTATTATTATTACTTCTTTTAATCAGAACTACTTAAAGATCTCTGGCTGCTCTGCAGTCCAATCAACTGCGGTAATGTAAGGGTCTCTCCTCTGACATTCCACATATCTAGAGGGAAAAAAATAAGTATTCCACAAAATAATCATAAACAAATCGCAATCTAGTCTGTTTTCCCCAAACATCATCTCTTTTCTTGTAGAGAGTTGACACACCACATTTTTCCTAATGTTTAAGTTATTTTATATAGCTTATTTTAAGTTGTACTGCAAGTATTTGTTAATGTAGTAGAGTACTTTGTATGTTGTCCAGGCCTGTCTCTCTGGAACCTCCATGAAAACAAGATGCTGAAGCTGTGATGTCATCCCATTTGGGGTATTTAAAACACAGACTCGGGAGCGAAGACCAGAAAACATGGAAAAACTGAAAAGTCTGTACTGGTCAACATTATGTCAGCACAATCAAACACTACCAGTCTGCACTGTAGCCTGCTTCTGAACAAGTCAAACATATCCCCATACCACCCACAGAAAAGGCTGATAGAAGAGGAGGCAACTATATATGAAATTGACAACTGAACTTGGCGTTGCTGCTGGAAGGGATGACCAAATCACATACAACTTAAACCTGTTATTACCTGTATTCTCAGAGACTGCTAGAAGATGCAGAGTCCCAACTTCTGTCCCTATAAGTTGGACTTGGTGCCCTTCTCCTTGTAACTGACTTTTCTTGTCTCTCTGTCATCATTTTGATTTCATTGTCTGCCACTCCATGTCAAAAGAGCTGGTAGCATTTTGGATGTGAGTAGTTCTACTCTGAAGAGTATGTTGCTGCTGCCAGTCTTGTTGGAATATATGCTCTTCTGCTGGATCAGACAGGGTTGCTAGTGAGGGACTTGATCAGGCCAATTATGATAAATATAATCCATCACCTCTTGTGGTGACTCAGAAATATTTACAACTCCACAACCATTTAACATTCTGTTGCAGAACTTGGCAGTTCACTCGAGCAGATTTTTTGACAACGACTTTCATAGTAATTATGCTGCTAGACTCAGCTGAAACTTAATTATAACAAATTTTGAATGGGATCTCCACAGAACATAAAATCAGACTACTATTCTACTCAGCAGCCCACATGTGTGCCCCACCTTCAGGCCATTTTTAATGCAGTTACACAAGATAAAATGACTAACAGAAGGCAAAAACTAGTGAAGGAATTTACTTATTTTGTTTTAACTTTAATATTTATATTGTGCAGTCCCAGTGTAGTAGTTTCCATTTTAGTATTCCAAAAGGAGCATTGTCTGGTGATTACAAATGATGGTGAGCAGTGTGGGCAAGTAGATATGCCCTATCCAGTCCCTTTTGATAGCCCTGGTGGAGAAAGAAACAAAATAGAAGAACATCTATTAGCACTAGTTTACTTATGCTCAGATGAGAAACAGTGCCACAGCTGCTCAGTTTCTCAGTATTAGCAATCAGCTCAACTGCTTTCACTTTTCTGAACCCCATTCTATAGCAGTGAAACTGTTTTGTGCATGCGGTATGTTATCTTCAAGCCCGATCATGAAGCAGACTCGGAAATATTAAAAACACGCTTTTTCAAATGTAAATATCTTAAAACATACAAAACTCCCAAACGTCAACCACCCCTAGGAAATCCATTCCAATCAACCTACACAAGCATACAAAATTTCACTATTTAAAGATTTATAGTTTTTTGTCCAGGGAAGAGCAAATATTCAGAAAAAAACTCCACTGAAGTCAATGGGAAACAACACAGCTTTTTCACACTTAAATATCTCTAAAAATACTAAATTGACTTTTTTTTGAAGGTAGAAGATGGTACGTGGCCATTGTGACTACCCCCCACTCCTAGTCAGCGTATTAGTCCATGTTCCAAATAGAGATTTGTCCAATTCAGATTTAAATTTTTTAAATTCATGGGTGTTGACCAATTCCTGGAGTAGGTTGTTCCACAGTCTGCAAGCCTGAATGATAAAATAGTTGTCCCTTCTGTTAGTTAGTACATGGTGAACCTGTAGTTGCTTACTGTGGGATCTCAGATTTGTTGGTCTTGTTAACAATGCAATATTAAACTGCTTAGTCAGTTCCTTATCACGGAGAATGTTAAACATCATAAGAAGATCCCCCCTTTGTCTTTTTAATTGGAGGTCTTGTAGGTTGAGTGCATTGAGCCTATCAGTATATGACATTCCCCTTAGCCTTGGTACTAGGTGAGTAACTTGCCTTTGAATGATGTCCAATAATTTTATGTCCTTGACCAAGTGCAGTGACCAAAAGGATGCTGCATAATCTAAATGTGGCCTAACATATGTTTTAATTAGAGGAATGATACATGTTTTAGCCCTGGAAATAAATTACATTTTAATAGCCCTAATAAGTCTGTTAGCTGTCTGGGTGGATATCTTACACTGATTGCTAGCTGAAAATTCAGAATTTATAATAATTCCGAAGTCTGGTTCATTGTCGACAGATTTTAAGACCAAACCATTCATGGTGTAACTTCTACGTGGATTTTCTTTAGCCAAATGAATTACTGTTCATTTGTCCATGTAGAATATCATGTTATTAGATTTAGCCCAAGCCTCCATGGTATATAGATATTTGACTAAGGATTGATACGTGACTTCACTGTCAACTTCCACACTAATTTTAATATTGCCCATGAATTTCAGGATGTTATTTTGGATTCTAAGGTTGAGGTCACTACTAAAGATCCCAAACAGTGTGGGTACAAGGACTGAACCCTGTGGGATGCTGCTACTAACAGGTGTTTCTCTGGAAAGTGAATCTACCCGGACCTGTTGTGTCCTGTAGGACAACCATTCCTAGGTCCCTTGGATGATATGTTTATCAGATCCAGTGTGAGTCAGTTTTTTATTAATTCAGTTTGGGAGACTGTATCAAAAGCCTTTTTGAAGTCGAGGAAAACTACATTGACTGGTGTTCCTTTATCATGGCTAGAGCTGACCTTATCTTAGAATGCTTTAAGGCTGGTAGTACTAGATCAACCCGTCTTAAAACCATGTTGGGGATTATCAATAAATTCCAAAGTTCAGGCACCATTGTCAATTCTATTTTTTAAAAGCCTTTCCATGATTTTACAGATGACTGCAGTAAAGCTGATGGGTCTATAATTTCTTGCAAGCGATCTACTGCCTTTTTTGTGGATAGGAACCACTATAGCTCTCTTCCAGTCACCTGGTATAACTCCCTGATTGAGTGATTTATTAAATAGAATTGTAAAAGGTACAGTCAAGGGCATAGCAAGTGCCTTCAAAAAATGAAAATTAATACAATCAGGGCCTGGAGATAAATTAGATTTTATTGATTTAATAGCTTGATTAACCTCCTTGTGGGGAGAATGGTTTGAAAGCAGATGGTTTAGGGTAGTTATTAATTTTGCCTCCACTTTTAGGGTTAAAAACTGAACAGATATATTTATTTAAAAACTCCTCCATACTTCCTGGATGACATAATTCCACCCCATTTTCAACAAGTGGCCCTGTGGTGGCATCCCTGATTTATTCCCTTTGGTATAAGCAAAGAAACTTTTCTAATTATCTTTCATGTGGGCCAGTTTGAATTCTAATTTCATACTGTCCTTTTCAGTTAGGTTTTTTGTTTGCTTAAGTAATGCTCTATGATGTGTCTTTGCTTTATCATTGTTATTTTTCTTTAAATTCCTGTATGAGACTTTCAGGGATTTTGAATTCTGTCCTGTACAACAAATCCTGAAAGTTTCATGTAAATCTGTAAAACTGTCTTTCCACAAAAAGCAAAAAAAAACTGAGTTTAACATAGATCTCTCAAGACAAATATTTTTGTTCAGGATTCACAGAAGAGTAGGAAGGTAAAGGACCACAATTAAGTGGCAGGAATAATAAGGGGAGGAAAGTAGACACAAGTCCATTTACGGAGGAGAGAGTTCTAAAGCAACTCACAGAGCTGAAAGTAGACAAGGCAATGGGACCAGATGGGATACATTCTAAAATATTAATGGAGCTTAGGAAGGTACTGACAGCACCACTGGCAGCCCTGTTCAATGAATCACTGGAAACGGGAGTGGTTCCAGAGGACTAGAGGAGTGCAGATGTAGTCCCTCTACACAAAAGTGGTAGCAGGGAGAAGGCTGGAAACTATAGACCAGTCAGCCTGACCTCGGTGGTGGGGAAAATAATGAAATTGCTGCTAAAGGAAATGATTTTGGAACTTCTTGATACAGCGGAACACAGGATTCACAGTGGGAAGGTCATGTCACACAAATCTGATAGATGACTTTGACTGGGTGACCAGGGAAGTGGATCGGGGCCGGGGGCGGTGGAGGTGGCCTACCTGGATTTCAGCAAGGCCTTTGACACTGTTCCACATAAGAGGCTTGTTAACAAGCTTGGCAGCCTGGGAATGGGTCCTAAGCTGGCAAAGCTGGATTAAGAAATGGCCGAGAGATAGAACACAGAGAGGGGTGGTAAATGATTCTCAATTCAAGTAAAGGAGGGTGTCCAGCAGGGTGCCACAGGGAACAGTTCTGGCACCAGTCCTATTCAATATCTTCATACGTGACATTATGGAGGGGCTGAAAAAAGAGGTATGCCTCTTTGCAGATGACACTAAGATGTGCAACAGGGTAGACACTCTGGGAGGGGTAGAAAAAAATGAGGAGGGACCTAGGTAAACTAGAGGAATGGTCAAGAGTGTGGAAGCTAAGATTCAATACAAAAAAATGCAAAATCATGCATTTCGGGCACAGGAACCCAGGGGAGACTTACATGATGGGAGACAAGATACTGACAGACACCAAACAGGAAAGGGATCTGGGGGTAATCATATCAGATGACCTAAAGGTGGCCAAACAATGTGCCAAGGCTGTGCCAGTAGGGTACTGGGGTGCATATGGAGAGGTATAGAAGCATAGAAACCTAAAAATTGTCAACAGATAAAGACTGCTAGGCCCATCCAGTCTTCCCAAAAGCCCTACACTAGTTTGTGACCTCTGACCTTACCTGATCAATGGCTTTTCACCCCTCCTTCCCACTTCTAAGGTACCCTTATGCTTGTCCCATGCATGTTTAAAATCCTCCACTGTGCTCACCCCCATCATCTCCTGTGACAGTAAATTTCATGTGTCTACCATCCTCTCCATGAAGAAAAACTTCCTCACATTTCCCCTCAGCCTACCACCTTCCAATTTCATAACATGCCCCCTCATTCTTGTAAATCTCTTATACTGGAAGATGTCTCCCCCCTGCACTTTGTTAATGCCTTAAGATTCTTGAGTGTTTCTATCATGTCCCCCCGATCCCTCCACTCCTCCAGCAAGTACATATTGAGGTTCTTTAGTCTTGCCTCATATGTTTTCTGGTACAAGCTCTGTACCATCTTAGTCGCCCTTCTCTGGACTACCTTCACCCTGCCAGCGTCCTTACAAAGGTTTGACCTCCAGAATTGCACATAGTACTCTAGGTGAAGCCTCACTAGCATTTTGTACAATGACATCACCACCTCCCACCTTCTGCTAGTGACACCTCTGCCTACATACCCCAGCATGCCACTGGCCCTCCCTCAAGTCTTTGTACTCTGCTTAGACACCTTTAGGTCATCAGAAATGATAACTCCCAGGTCCTTTTCTTCCTTGGTGATAGTCAGCAACTCCTCCCCCCCATCCTGTAGCTCTCCCCATGGTTCACTCTTCCCAGGTGCATTATTTTGATCTTCTTGGAATTGAACCTTAGGTGCCACACCTCAAGCCATTTTTCAAGCTTCTCCAGATCCCTTCTCATTCTCTCCACCCCATCTGGAGTGGCCCAAGGACTGATCCCTGAGGTATCCAGCTGGTCACCCCCCCGGCTGGATTCCATTTACTGTCACCCTCTGCTTCCTGTCCATTAGCCAATTCCTAATCCCAGTTTACCACCTTATGCCCCATACCCCGACTACATCTACTTATTTTGTTGACCAGCCTTTTATGTGGGATGGTATTGAAGTCTTTGCTGAAATTGAGACAGGCAATGAGGTGACATCTACCACCACCACCCGCAACTGATTTACTTCCTTTGTCACTCAGTCAACAAAATCTATCAGATTCATCTGACATGACCTTCCATCTGTAAATCCACGTCACCTCAGATGCTGGGTACCACTGGATTCCAAGTGTCCCACAATTCTTTCTTTAAGCAGTGTCTCCATGATCTTACCCACTAATGAGGTGAGACTGACTGGACTATAGTTCCCTGCCTCCTCCCTACAACCACTTTTGTGTAGATGGATTACATGTGCCCTCTTCCAGTCTTCTGGAACCACTCCTGTGTTGAGTGACTCCATGAACAGTGCTGCCAGAGGTGGTGCCACTAGCTCTCTTTATAGCTCTCTTAATATCCTTGGGTGTATGCCATCTAGCCCCATTGCTTTATCCACCTTCAGTTTTGTGAGATCCTCCAGGACTTCTCCCCACTGTGAATGGACTTGTGTTTACCCCCCCTTGTGTCTGTTACCCAGCTATGGTCCCTGACCCCCACCTTTAGTGAGCACTGAACAGAAATATGTGTTCAGTGTTTCTGCCATTTCTATGTCTCCCTCCTTACACTCCCCTGTATCCCCTCTGAGCCTTACAACCCCCCCGTCTTCCTTCTTTCACTAATGTACCTATAGAATGCCTTGTCCCCTTTCTTCACTGTCTGCACTAATCTTTCTTAAGTCTGTGCTTTGTTCTCTGAACAGCTACCCTTAGATTCCTTAGGTAAATTTCCCTATCCTCATCCCTTTGAGTCTCCTTATATATATCCTGAAACCTGCCCTTTTGACCCTTACCTTGTCTGCCACCTCTCTTGAGAACCACAGTGGTTTCCTTCTTCTCTTGCCCTTATTTATCAACCTGATGCATCGGTTTGTCACCTCCTCTATTGCTCACTTTAGTTGTTTCCACAGCTCCTCAGCTCCTCCTGCTGTCTTCCTTCTTGCCAATGCCTCTTTGATACAACTCCTCATTTTAGCAAAATCAGCCCTCCTAATATCTAAGACCTTTGCCTTCATGTGACTAGACTGTGTCTTGATCTTTATGCTAAACCACACTATGTGATGGTGGCCAGAACCCAGTTGACCTTCCACCTGTATGTTTGCGATTCTGTTTCCCCATTGGTTGGTACTAGGTCCAGAACTGCCCCTTCTCTGGTGGGATCAATCACTAGCTGTCTTAGGCCTGCCCTCCCATAGGGAATACAGGATGTCTCTGCTCCTGGTTGAAGCAGTTTCTGGGATGGCCTAGTCCACATCTGGGATATTGAAATCACCCAACAATAATACCTCATCTTTTGCTGCCATTGAGTGAATTTGATCCCCTAGATCCTTATCCAACTCCTCCAATGCTGCTTGAGGCCTGTAGATCACCACTGCTCTGATTGTTGTGCCATTGCCTGGCTCAAGGATGACCCACAGTACTTCAGCCCCTCCTGTCTACCCAGTACCTCTATTGACTTTATACCCTCCCTAACATACATGGCCACCCCTCCTCCTTTTCTACCTCTCTGTCCCTCCTGAAGAGAGCATACCCTAGTGCATTAACATGCCAGTCACGATTAGTGGTGTACCAGTTCTCTGTTACTGCTGCTATAGCCAGGTCTGCCTCTGCTAACAATGCTTCCAGGTCTGGGATTTGATTCCCCAGGCTGTGAGCATCTGAAACCATGGTCTTCTATGTTTTGCTGCTTATCTTCTTTTTACTCATGCCTTTGCTCCGCTGCTTTCTTCCTTCCCCCCATTTTACCATGTCATGCTGCCTTCCTACCACTTTGTCTGATTTAGGTGATACTGTCTGAATTTTGCCTTCCTGCTCCTCATTCCTGGCTTCTCTTTCTTGTGGGGCTGGGCTGCTAGAGCATTTCTGTTCCCATTGCCCCACTCCTTGGCTAGTTTAAAAGCTCAGCAATGAAGCACTTCAACTGTTCATTTATGACTGCTTTCCATCCCTGGACTGAGACAAATGTTCAGCCAAGGACCCCTCACTCTTTCTGAGGCTTCTCACTCCATTTGACCCCAGTCAAAGTGCAGGCTCTCCACCTCTTAGCCACCTGCTTTCCTCTCCATCAGTGTCTGTTCTTCTACCCCTCTGTGAACAGTTTTAAACCCCTGTGACTGTGAATTCAAATGCTGAGGCCTTACAGCTTCTCCCTCTCCTGATTGGTCTATAACCAGGGCCCCTGGTGTTCTGCGGCAGAATTTTCTGATTTCTGTGGCAGGGCTCTTTGACTTCTGCAGCAGCATTTTCTGATTTCTGCTGCATGAGTCATTCATTTTCTGGCAGAATGCAGTCCTGTCATTGGCTAAATATGATGTGATGTCATCGATGACATCATATATGCTGAGCATAGACGAGGGGCTTCAGGATAAACGAGGTGAGAAAGAAAGCCTGACACTATGGAAAAACAGTATATTTATATGAAAACTCACCAAAAACAATGAATTCTGTGGCATAATATATATTCTGTGGCATGATGCAAATTCTGCGGCAAATTCTTCAACTGCAGAACTGCAGAATTCCAGGGGCCTTGTCTATAACATACCTACAGTATGTCAGAGAGAGGACTGCAATGGTCACTGTTCCCCCCTTAACTCCTGCAGACCAGAAGCAGAAGGAAGGAGGTGGTGATGCATCTGTGCAAATCATCAGTGAGACAACATCTGGAGTAATGTGTCCAATTCTGGAGGCTGCATCTCAGTAAGGACACAGACAGTGTAGAGGCAGTTCAGAGAACAGCAACAAAAATGATGCAGGGCCTGTACCATAAGTCATATGAGGAGAGACTGGAGGATCTCAATATGTATACCCTGGAGGAAAGAAGGAAAAAGGGGGGATATGATAGAGACCTTCAAATATCTCAAGGGCATAAATAAGGTACAGGAGGATAAAATCTTTCAGAATAAGAGATGTTCTAGAACAAGGGGTCACGACATGACATGAGGCTGGAAGGGTTAGACTATGGGGTAATGTGAGGAAGTATTTCTTCACAGAAAGGGTGGTGGATGAAAGGATCAGACTCCCAGCAGAGGTGTGGGGGGAATTTGGTAGGGGAATTAAAAAATGCATGGAATAGCCATAAGGAAACCCTAGTGATAGGAAAGAGATCAAAGCCAGAGATCAAGTAGGGTCTTAGGATTTTGCAGAAGACAGAAACAAATGGGCAGACTGGGTAGGTCCCTTTCTCCAGTGATAGTTTCCAGCTTAATCCCTTCCATCCAATATTCTTTCCTAGGGTTCTTCTTTTACCCTTTATACAAATCATTACTGAGACCACATCTGGAGTATATTACCTCACATGTTTTGGCATTGAATTTCAACTCAAAAAGTCTGTTGTGCACTATCAAACAAGCAAAAAGAATTTCCTCAAAAAGTTAAAGCTTTATTTGTTTTATTTTTATTTTAATTTGTCAACCGGGTAAGAGCTCTGATCCAAGGGTCCTTTTTCAGGCTCAACCCAGACAGATATATAATGCAGACATACAAATACAAAACAGATAATAGTAATAACAGATACATAAAACATTCAATAACAATTGCAGATACATAAATCAAGCAGATATAGTTTCAAACACTTTTTTAAAAACTTGTAAAGAGCAACCAACAAATAAAAAGTCAGGCACACTGTTCCAAAAAAAGAGAAGCTGCTACAGTACGTGATACAACTTGAGTTTTACAAAGACCTGCATTGAGAACCACCCTACTGGCTGACCTCAAACTAGGCAATGAATCCCTAAGGAGAAAAAATCAATTTCAAGGAGGTTTGATCCTGTGCCCAGGACAGACTGTGGTGCACTGACATCGGTGGCCAGCCCAAAGCAACAAGCAGTGCTCCTTAGACCAGCAAGAAATCCACACACAGATATAGTCTGAGTTTTAACTGACAAAATTCATCTATTTACTGTAGCTGCAAAAATGCAAACACATACCATTTAAATCACCTAGTGTAGTTAGTACTGGAGTGTCTAGGAAAATCAGAAAGGGGAGAAGAAACAGAACAAAAAGTATTTAAAAAAAAACCAGCCCAAATAATACTGTATGCAGTGAACTGGGGATAATAAACCAAGCTGTGAATATAACTGACAGTGGTGAATACGTAAAGGAGTCAATAAAACAAATGACAAATGTTATAGACAATGGAGAGATTTTAAACTTCAGTAGAACCAAGGTCAAAAAAAGATTAAATACATAATCGAACTGAGGCAAAAAAGAACAATAGCAATAGCTTAGCAAGATTCAAATGATGGAAATTTTTTCAGCTTATACAAAACTCCAATTTTTTGGTTAGTATTACAAGATACAGATTTAATGTGATTTGAAAAAGAAAGTAAAGGATCCAAAGTAACCCCAAAGTTTGTACACTGAGATAATTCCTCAATTATGGTACCTTAATTGTCATATTACTCAAGTAAAAGACAATTAATCAACTTAGCACATGAACTAAAAATCACAGATTTTGTTTTTTTTACATTTAAAATAAGTCAATTATCACAAAACTGATTATGAACAAAAAGAAAATTAGACTGAAGACCGTTAGTCAATTTAGATTGTTCTTTAGCTGAAGAAACAAGAATAAGATCATCAGCATAAAGCAAAGATTGACAATTTTAGATAAAAGAAGGAAGAGAATTAATAAAAAAAGTAAATCAAATTGGCCCCAAAATTGACCCCTGGGGTATGCCTCTATCAGCTGGGTTCAAGTTAGACAAAGCTGAAGAAATAGTCACAAAATGAGATTGATCAGTTAAATAATCTTTAAACCAACAAACAATACTAGATGAGAAACCCAATGAATCCAACCTGAGAAAAAGCAATTTATGGTCCATAAGATCAAAAGCCTTGGTCAAGTCCATGAACACAGTCCCAGTGAGGAAATCATTCTCCATACCACAGAGGACCAAGTTCGTGAATAACATCAGCAACTTGCTTTGGCCACTTATAAAACATCCCAAACATTTTCACTTATGCCACAGGCTTTTTCAAATGAAAGTGGTCCTAGGGTACAAACAAATATAGATTCATGTTAGCAATACATTTTTCATACCAAAGGTTATTCATATCATGCATTTTAGCACTGAATACCTAATGCAGCAAAATCTTACCAGATTAAAACAATCACATCAATGTTCTCACAAACACCTCAAATGGTGCATTGCTGTTCACCCCAGTCCATCTGGTGTAGATCTGGTTAGGGGGTTGAACCAAACAGCCGAAGTATCACTGCCTGAATTATGTTGTAGGACAGTCCCCATTCCCACCCACTTCATAGGTGCTTCCCTTAGTGCCAATAAACCAGGTAACTTATTAAAAATAAGACTACAACCTCCTGAGAAAGTGCTGAGAGTTCTTAAAAAGTCCATCACTATTTGCAGATTTAAAAATACAATTAGCAAGTCCCAGCAACATACAATCAATATATACTCTGATAACATAATAGTTGATACATAAGCGCATTTTGTGCTCTCCTAACTTTGCGTTTCTTTGCATAATGGTCTGAGGTGTTATGAAGTGTCCTGTTTTGTTTTAACTTCTCATTATGGCTTACTGCCCTGCACTTGTTGCATACAATTTCATTTGAAGTATTGCTAAGTAAAGCCTCGTTTCCCACTTTTCTGGCATTGATGCTTATAATGGATGTTAACCTCTTTGTGTTTGCCTAACCAGTTCATGCTTATTAAGAAGTCTCAGCAAGTGTGGGTAAGCCTCTTACAATATTATCTGTACACGTAAATAAACCCATTTGTTTGATAATTTGGCCTCACACAGTCAGATCTATTAATGGTGCTGACCTTAACCCCACTACTCGTGGGCGTGTTGTGACTTTTAAACATACAATCAGTGTTGAATTAGATTAGCTATTAAACCACTTGTAAATTAAAAAGTCCTAACTACACTAAAAACACGGCTACTGTGAGGTCAGGGTACAACAGCTCAAGGTCACCATCAACAAAACTAAAAGACTAAAATTCCCTACAAATACATACTGTTGTACAGTACTTAGTGATCCTTAAATAAATATATGGGAAGTGCAAAATTTAAATCCCAGGCTTCATAACACAACAGAAATGGGAAGTGAAGTGAGCCCTAAACTGTCACATTAGGGACGGTAGTGTGTAAAGTCTGGTAAACCAATTAATGAAAACATCATCAAAAATGAACCAAAAGTTATAACAAAGGAACCCAATCAATCTTTTAATTCAGCCCAATCCTACTATCAAATACCCTCAATCTACTGATCCAATATGCTTCTCTCATTAACAATTTTCTGTCCCAGTCTCCTCCCCATCTGGTCTCTTAATCTTTTCTATGCCAAAAAGTCTGAGGGTTGGTATCTGGTGATTTTCTGCCAAAAAATGTCTAGCTAAACTTGACGATTCATCTTTTCTTTGAATCATTGATTACCCACATGCTCACTACTGTTCTCTTTACTCTGCTCTTTCACTCCTCTCTCTTGATGTCAGGCATCTTTCCCACTGTGCCCCCTTTATATCTAAATTCTAGTTTGGTTCCCTTCCTTCCTACCTCACTTCCCTCTTATTCTCTCTCTCAGCTTTCTGCTATCCTTTACATAATGTTGCTTCTCATTCCCTCAGTATTCCTTCTAAGAAATCTACAGCTGGTTGATCTGCCTTTGCTTATCGCATTCCTAAAATTTGGTCCTCCATTCCCTTGTCCATTAATTCTGCCTCTTTGATGTTCCCCTTAAAGTCTTTCATTCACCACTTTTTTTCTCTCTCCTGCTCCTGTCCTTTATCCTCTTTCTTTGCCCTCTTACTAGCTTTTTCCTGGCAATCTGTGTTCCCCTTATCTAGGCACATGTTATTCCGATTTTTATTTAAAATTTTATAGTTCTTCATTTAAATCATATTACTGTTTATTCTATACATGTATTGTATATGCCTTATATGATGCTCCCCATCCCCTTCCCCAAGAACACATCTGGAAACGAGCTGTTATCAGTTCAGTATGTCTTTCCTGGTGAAACTTTTGAAATAAATAAATGTTCTGTGATCCTCAGATGGAGTTCTCTACTGGTCTGTCCAATATAACAATTATCACATAGGCATTTGACTGCATATATTACATATGTGCATTTGCAAGTAACTACATCTCTAATTTTAATATTTACATTGTTTAATGGATTGGAAAACACTTTCATTTTATGAGCATTATTGTACTGCACACAATTACCACAAGGGTAATTGTCAAGTGGAATCAGACCAAAACTAAAACCTGTTTCTTTTTCACCACGATCCACAAAGTTAGAATGCACCAATATATCATTTAGGGTCTATGCATTTCTAGCAACAACCAATGGTGAAGCCCCAAAGGCTTATTGTCCCCTAGGGATCAACTTTAACAATTTTCAGTTACTTTGTATATTCTGTTTTATTCTGCCAAAATCTGAATTGAGTGATGTAGAAAACACAATTCCCGGTGAAATTTCACACTGTTTCTCCTGGCTCATTAGAAGTGCATCACTAGATTTACTATCAACTTTTTCTTTGGCAGACTTTAAAATTGTGTTATCATAGCCCCTTCCTTTAAATCTGCTTGTAAGATTGTTTGCTGCAGTTTTGTAGTTCTCAGAGTTAGAACAATTTATTTTTAATCTTAGATATTGACCATATGGTACGTCGTGTCTACTTTTTTTAAGATGTGCACTATCAAATGCCAAAATTTAAGTACTATTATCCATTGGTTTCCTATACATTCTGGTCCCCAGCTTGACTTGGTCTTTAAAAATTATCAGACACAGAGCCAGCCCAGTGGCATGGAGGGCTGAGGTGCTGGATGCCTTACCTCCTCCCACATCAGTGACATGGGTTTGGGAATAAGCCTGAGTCAGTGGGAGCCTGCTGGGGGGGGGGGTGAGGAGCCAGATTGAGTAGCCACAATGTACTCTCCTCTCCTGAGGAGGCATTTGGGTTTTCCCAGCTCTTGACTGGCACCAGGTGGAGGCTATGTGGCAGTGCCAAGCCACAATGAAGACAAGGCATTAGGCAAGGTGGGAGGAAGGGGCTGTTACCAGAGCCACAGGGTGCATGCATGCCTCACTATGCATGTGTCACCTTGTTTTGAGGTCCTGGGATTAATGGAGAGAGAAACAGAAAATGGGGCACAGAAGCAGGCTAAATGAAGCCCTGAAGCTAACAGGGCATATTGAGATTTTTTGAGAAAGGACCCTAGCTATGCCTGTCTGGAGCCCTAAGGGAGAAACAGCTATATGAAAACAAAAAAAAATGTGAGATACAAAACAAAATTGAGCTCTTGGGATCCAACCAAAAGATAAATTTGATATTGGGATTGATGGCATTCAAATAGTAATGAAATTACTCAGATCTTCACAAGATACCTGCCACACAAAAATATCAAATCATCTACATATCTTCTGAACAGCACAATATTTGAAACAAATGGGTTGGTATGATTTGCAATGTATTGACTTTCAAAGGTGTACATAAATAAATTAACAAATGAAGTCATCCGCTAGAATTGTTCATCAAACTTAAAGTAGTTCTTAGTTGACACCAAACCTGCTAATTCTAACAAAAAATGAGTTCCTGGTTTCTCATGCAAGCTCCTAAGATTTAACACTCCCCTTAATGTTTCCAACCCTTCAGATTGGGGGATGAAAGTACATAGATCAAATACATCCATTGTGGCAAGAATAATGTTGTTTAGCTTCAACCTGTGCTTATTAAATGTTTCTAACACATGGATAATTTCCCTGGTATTGTGTAGATAAGATGGCATGCTTCTGACAAACTCTCTAAGATGGTGAGCCAAGAAGCAGGACATGGGTTCCAAAAGGGAACCAAGGCAAGACATAATAGGTCTTCTTTGGGGTCTTTTAGGTTAATGAATTTTATGGAGACAGTAGAAGACTGATGTCACTGGTTTGCTAGTTACAAGTGTGTCACTCAGCCAGTCTGCAATGTCTCCCATTTCCAACCTTCTAATGATTATTTCTCTGATTTCCATTTTAAAAACTGATTGCTGGTCATGTGGTAAGACCTGGTCATTTTGAGAGTTTTGTAACTGCCTAAGGCATTCTCTCTTATATTCTGCCATATCCCTAATCACAATTCTGCCTCCTTTATCTGCTTGTTTGATTACTATTGTACTTTCTGTACTTCAGGAAATTAGTGCTTTCCTTTATCTCCTTGTCAAATTTCTCATCCTGGTCTTATAAGTTTTGAGCAAATCAGCAATCTCTTTTTCTGCTTCTAAACATGTAGGAATGTATATATGTGAGTATAGGTCGGGGGATAAATTTAGATGTTATTGTTAATTTCTGTTTAAACTCTATCTTTTCCTAATCAGGGGTTAAATCTGAATAAAAAAAATATATTGCAGCCAAATTTTCCTAAAAAAAGAAAAAGCTCTGAAGGTCTAATTTAATCTGAAACGTGTCTGGTAGTGCAAAGGTTAAGCCTTTCAACAAAACCTCCAGCTCTACATCTGTCAATTCCCTTCTTGAGAGATTAAAGATGTTTTTTTTTTCAATCTTGTTGTGACAGCAAGCCCTACTGTCCACTTGTCTGTGTTTTGCTCTATTTCTGTTTCTTTTCCTTTTTCTTTTTCTTTGAATTGTTGTGCCTTGGGTCTGTTTAGTTACATCACTTGTATCTGCATTCCTTGTCCTAGTGCCTCCTGGCTGCTCATAGACTCTGAGCTGTATTCTACTTTCATATCCTTTCTCTGTCCTATCTGTTGTGGTTGCACTTGTGATTTGGTTAAATAAAGGTTTTAACCATTGGTTTCCCTTTTGGCCCCTGCTGACTTCTCATTCTGATGGGGACTGACTATCATAGAATGCTTTGCATGGTGCCCCTCATCTACTATGTGAGGAGCTCCAATTATAGACTTTATAGTCCCTGTAATCAATGGTATCATGTCTGTGTTTCATACCTTTTTTTCTCCCTTAAGGTCTCTTCAAAATGTTGTAATTACCTTGTATTCCTATCTAGAAATGTATTCACTTCATCAACTGCCAAAAGTGTGTTGTGTCTCAATGTGTTCAATCTCCTGTTTGAACCCTACCCCCCATTAGATGTCTCAGTGACTGACACCATAAAGTCTACACTGCACTTGCCTCTAATTGTGTTCCATCAATCAATCAATAAAGAGTTATGGAAACTTACATTTGGCTCTATCAATATCCTTAAGCCACGAGGAATCTGTTTATTTTTAACATAGCAAGTTAAGGTAATAATGTGCTATTCATTCAAATGTAAGATCATTCTCTTTTAAACTGTTTAATGTTCTACCAAGTGATTTTTCTGATGGTGTACCACTATCCAGATCTCTAATATTTTCAGCTACCACCTTATCAATGCTGGCTTCAGTATACCCAAACAATTTTGTTCCACGGTATGCTCAGTTAATTGATCTATTACCTCAAACTTCTCCATGTTACAACCAAGTGGTGAAGACACAAAAAGGTTGATGTATTTACACACAAGTAGCCGCCAAGTAACAACTGCAGACTGTATATCCTTCTCCTACTGTTGCGAAAGTCACTTAAGTTCATAAAATTCAAAAGAAATCCTTCAGATAGAAAAATGTATGTAGGGATTAAATCAGTCAATCACATAGCTTACTTTTTAACCAAACAGTTCAGTGCTTAGTGTTCCAGAGAAGGTTCCTCATCCTAATGAGGAATGTGGTTTACCTAGAGTGCAACAGGCTATCCCAGCCCAACAAAGCAAATCCTTCAAAAGTGGGGTGAGCATCAATGGTGACCAATCCTTGTAGTTAGAAGTCCTCCAAGATGTGTACAAAGGACATTGTATGCATTCCAAGACATCTGTGGTCCACAACAGACATTTGGAAAGCCTACAATGTCCATTGTACACATCTCAGCAGACTTCTAACTACAAGGACCGTTCACCAGAGATGCTTACTCCACTTTTTGAAAGAATTTCAACTACAAAACTTTGGACAACCTCTTTAATCTTTACAGGTTCCTTCGCTGCTTCTGAACCCATTCCTTGTTGTCTACCCTCCCATAGAGCTTAGTGCCATCTACAAAGAGGCACATCTTATTTTATATTACATTTTTTATGTCACTGATGAAAATATTGAAAAAGGCCACCTCCAGGACTGAACCCTATGGCATCCCACTCATGACCTTCCTCTCCACTTACTTGACCCCATTTTCCTCATCCTCTGCTGCCCCCCCCCACAAACCAGCTTCCCACCCAACTAACTAGATCCTGTGCTGTTCCCAGATCCTCTAACTTCTTTAGCAATCTTATGTGTGGTGCAAAGTTGAATGCCTTGCTGAAGTTGAAGTACAGCAAATCCACTGCTTGTCCCTTGTCCACTGCCCTAGTTACCCAGTCAAAGAATACTATCAGGTTGGTCTAATTAGACCTCCCTACCACAACCCCCCCTGCTGCTTGTTTTCCTGGAACCTATTTCTCTTCAGGTAGTCAATTAGGTCCTCTTTGACTAGTGTCTTCACTAGTTTGCCTGCTATGGAGGTAAAATAAGTGGTCTGCAGTTTGCTGGTTGCTCATTATTTCCTCTCTTGTAAAGCAGGACCATGTCCACTACCATGCAATCTTTGGGAACCACCATTGACTGTAGAGCACTACCGCATAGCTCTGACAGTGGTTTAGCCAGTTCCAATGCCAATTCCCTGAGCACCCTCAGGTGCACTCTATCTAGCCCTGAAGCCTTGTCCATTTCCAGGACTGCTAGTCCTTTTGTGACCCTTTCTTATGTAAAAACTACCTGCCTCATTTCTGGGATCTCTCTTGCAATAGACTTTATGCCACTTTATGGCTAAGTACCCACAATCCTCTACTGTGAAGACAGCACAAATGTAATAATTTAGAATTGCTTCCTTCTCGTTGTCTTCCTCTATATCCCTCAGTTGCACTATGACTACTGCTGTGAATTGTTTGTTGCCATTTGAGACTGCTGAAGTCAAAGCAGAACACATCCACTACTTTTTCCTTGTCCATTGCCATTTGTGACTGACTCTGTAATTGTCCCAGTCTGGATGGACTAATCTCCCTGCTGCCTGTGGAACTGGGTGGAACTGTCAATACCAGTACTTGTAGCTGGTCCCTATCTGGGTGTCTTGTGTATCTCAATTTTGATCTCAAGAGTATTTTGTTTTGTGTGTAGTAAGATATTGCATCCAATTTCAAAATGCTTCTGTTTTTGGGTATAGCAACCTCACTACTCATATGTCAGGCCCTCTGGTCCTTCTTCCCTTCATAGTACTGTTAACTTTCTCCCCAGCTCATGCCCTTGCAGCCCATTCATCTTTTCCAACATGTTGTGCAACAGTGTGTATAAGTTGCCCACAACTGGGCTACTTCACCATTACCTCTTTTTGCCACTGGTTCAGCACTTTAATGACAAGCTGTACATTCGTTGTAGTGCTGCATGTTGCGCCTCATACATATTTCCCCTGTGGCTCGCATCCCTTCACCTTGCACTTATTGATGACATCGCCCTGAGCCCAGGGCCTGTGCCTATGCCCGCCTCAACTTTGACAAGTGGGACCTCCTGCAACGGTCCAAAAGGCTGCCCATTTAAACATTTGTAGCCTATTTGCTAACAAGGTGGAATTAATGGTCTGGGATGGCAACTACCATCCTGACATCCTCAGCTTAACTGAGACATGGCTTAAACTCACTACAAATGACTTGGTTTGTTTCCTCCCAGTTACAATAGTATTAGGCTGCACTGCCCAGGGACAAACATGGTAGTGGCTTACTTGTGTATTACAAATCCCACAATAATGTCTCTTTGATTCTGGCTACCCATCCAGCCAAGTCACCTGTTGAGTGCTTACAAAGTATGCTTCTTCCAGGGAACACCAAGAAAATTCACCTAATGTGGGTGTATAACCCTCCCACCTGTGGCCTTAATGGTCTGTCTCAACTTCTTGCTCATATCAGAAACTCAGTGTGGTCTAATGAAGTTCTCATCATGAGGAACTTAACCTAAATTGGCTGAGGTCCAACTGCAGCCTCATTAAAAACATGATCTCTAAGTTTTGCCTCACTGAAATCATATGTAACCTGACCAGGTTGTCCTTGGACAGGGGATTCACCACAGTTCCACCAAGCCGCTTAGACAAGAAATTTGTCGAACGGCATTACAGCAATGGCACAATGCCGACAGTTGGCATTGTGCCATCAGTGAAACAGAGTGCTTTGGTGGGAGCTTTACCCCCACGCCCCCCCAGGCAGGGGGACTCTGCTCCACACACACACACCCCACAATTTATGATTATCAACTCTGAGTCAGAATTGTTTCAGGAAGGGGGCATACACACCAGAGAAAACAGTGTCAGTGTATCATGGAACTTTACAGTGAACTGCTGATTTTGTCACTGTAATGGTCTTCATGGTATTACCATCACACACTTATTGACTGGACCATGATGAACAGGTCTGACAGAATCCTGCAAGCTGGTGTGCTTCCTGATGCCATTTCACACCACTCCCCAATTTACTGTGTCTGGAAAATTAGCCTTCTTAAACTGTCAGCCAAAATCATAAGCCTTTGTGACAATTCGAAGTTTTACTCATGACTCTTCCTCTCAGACCTTGCAAACACAGACTGGTTATGTGTCTACTCCACCCCCTCTGTCATTCCTGCCATGCTTGCTTTCACCCAGGCCTTTGTCTTTCTTCAAGAGGATCATGCCTCCTTTATCAGAAGGAGAGTAAAAGGTGTGCCAACAAAATTGCTCCACAGTGACCTCTCAAGCAGAGACAGAAAGTGGTACTGTTATAAAGCATCCCAATCCCTGTCTGACCTGCAGTGCATGAGTACAGAAAGCTGGGGAACATTTGCAAGCATGAAATCCACACTTTCAAAAATGTTTTCTGCTGTGAAGCCCTGCTTGCTTCTACAAAAGATTCTAGTTTTTTCCGGAGAAATATCAGGGGCCTGGTAGAAAGCTCCCTTATGCAGCATCCTTTTGACATACTAATAGATGGAGTACACTGTAGCAACACAGACAATTGCTGATTCTTTCAACCAGCAATTCACAGACCTTACAGTTTTCAGCTCCCTGTTCCCATCCTCCAGTGAGGCTGTCTCCATTGGCAGCTCATGCTCCCTGATCCCCCCACACACACGTCCTTCCTTTTTACCTCAAGGCAGCGATGACAAATGTTGTCATTAAGCTCCTTACTAGCCAAAGCAGAGTACTACAAAGCTTCCTTGACTTCCACCTGGGGCTCACAGTGCAAATTTTGGAATAATATTAAGGAACTCTGTGGCAAAACTACAAATCTGCTCCCAGACCAAATGTTAATCGACGAAACCTCTCCTCAGATCCCCTCAGTATAGCCTCGGCCCTTAACTCTGCCTTCACTGCTCCCAACCATGTCCTCCCCCCAAATTTCTTTGACCCACCGCCTGCCCGGACACACCCCCTTCCACCCCATGCTCCACCCTTCTATCTATGCATCCTTATCCCAGAGACAGCCAAACCTTACCTGGCCAAAGCCCTTAACCACTCTCTCTTTAGTAGTGATTCCCTCAACCTGAGACTTCTCTGCCTCACCCTCCTGGAAGTCCTTATACCGCTCACCCATATTCTCAACTGATCCCTCTGCCAGACGAACTTTCCTTCACACTGGAAATCAGCCTCCATCACCCCCATACACAAGAGTGGGGACCATACCTCCATTAACAATTACTGCCCCATCTCCATTCTACCCCTCCATCTAAAGCATTAGAGTGCATAGTCACTGATCAACTCACTGACCACCTTACTAAATATAACCTTCTATGCAGTCAGCAACACGGCTTCTGAAAGGGACACAGTACCACCACCACCCTCCTTGAACTCACCTCTCATGTCCACTCCACCTTGGATCATGGTCACATCACAGGAGCAATCTTTGTGGACCTCTGTAAGGCATTTGATACTGTCAACCATGCACTCTTACTGAACACACTTGCCTACACTGGCCTCTCTAATGATGCCTCAAACTGGTTCACCAGATATCTCTCTGATAGAACTCAGCTGGACAAAGAAGGCTCTGTCCTGTCCCCTAGCCTACCAGTCTGCTCCGGTGTCCCACAGGGCTCCATACTTGGCACTCTGCTATTCTGTCTTTACCTAAACTCCCTCCCATCGGCCTGCCCCAGCAGCCTACTTCTATATGCAGAAGATGCCGTTCTGTTCGCCTCTGATCCAGACCCCCTTAAACTCCACCAAACACTCCAACACTCTCTCCATGAAACTGAACTTTGACTCACCACCCAACGCCTAATAATTAACTACAATAAGGCAAAAGTCATGATATTCTCCCATCATCAGAACCCACTTAAAAGCCTCTTCCCCCTATTTCTAACTGTAAATCAAACCCTCCTTGAACAAGTGGACTCCTTTAAATACTTAGGGATCACACTAGACCCGGCCCTCAGCTTTAATCAACATATTCTGCTCCTATCCACTGTCCTTAACTCTAGATTAGGCATACTTTATCAGTACAAACACTTCCTCACCCCTGAGGCTCTTCAACATGCCATAAACTCCTCTGTCCTCTCTCTGATGGACTACAGCATTCTCATATACAGTGCCACTCCAACCTCTGCCTTCAATGGACTCTGGCTTGTTCTAAACAAGGCCTGCCATCTCATCCTCTGATGTGATCACTTCACACACACACCTGTTCCTGCTACAGTACCGCAAACTGGCTAAACCTAGACAACAGAATCAAGTACTACTCCTGCTTAATGACCAAAAAGATAATTCTAGGCCTCACTCCCCCTACCCTAAACAAAATTATCCACCCAGCATCTCCTGTCAGAACCACCCATAACTCGAACAAACTGTTACTATGGGTACCCCAATGCTGGACTTCCCAATTCCAAAGAACGTTCAGTTACAATGCCCCATCCTGGACAAACGTGCTCCCAAGTCTTATAACCAACTAAATAAGACTAGGCCCTTTTAAATCCAGGCTAAGGAAACACCTACAGACCTCCAACTTATGTGACTGCCCCGACCCCTTTCCCCCTGATGACCTAGACCAGCTTCTTGCCAGTTCTAGACCTAAATCCAACGAACTTACTACTTGACAAGCAGCCTGTCTGCCATGTTTAGCTGTGCTAAAACACTGTAATCCATGTTATCCTTGTCTATCAGTCACTTAATGCATCAAGAGTGTATCCTATACTGTGATGTAAAATAATGCACTGCAATCTGCATGTAATGTTATTCCTGTATCTCTCTATGTATGACGTGGAACCTTTACAAATGAGTCTTTGACTCAAAGGTCTTTCTGAATATCTCAATAAATAAAAGAAAAATAACCTTTCTCCACATATGAGAGCTGGTTGTGATTGCCTTGAACCTAAACTACTGAGATTCAGTGCCCCCATCATAGCCCCTGTGGTCAAGCACATCTTAAACTCTTCAATTGTGTCTAGCACTGTCCCTGACAGCTGGAAGCTTGCCAGAGTTATCTCTGTCCCAAAGGCTGGGAAGAAAAAATGTATTTTTTCTTTTAATTTAGTATGCTTTATTGAGTTTCTTCAAACAACAACTGTAACATAGATCTAAATAAAACATAGCTAAGGAGTAGCAATTGAGTTCAGACAAAAGGTGTCTTTAAAATGATCACCCTATTGAAATACTGCCTGCCGTTAGCCAGCTACTCGAGAATGCTGTGGCTTATCAACACACCGAACACCACTACAGCCACAATATCTGAATGCCTGAGCAGCATGATTTCCATAAAGACCATAGCACCACCACTCCTCCCACAACTGTGGTCACCGGCATTAAATCTGCCGTGGATCAGGGACAGCTCACTGGGGGCATTTCTGTTGCTCGGTTTAAGAAGTTTGATTTGGCTGAGCACCGTCTCATGCATTCCAATTGCATGGTTCAGGTTTGTCCACACATGCTGTTACCTGGTTCAGGCACTACCTGTCAAATCATGTAGTAATGTTCAATGGCTCTTCTGAGTCAGACCCTATTGAACCTGGGGTCCCCCAGTGCTCAATTATCTTTTCACTGTTTATAAAAAAAGCCTCTGTACTGTCATCATTTTTTGTAGCACCACACTGTATGCTGATAATCTTGTGTTCCTTCACAGTTTGAAGAATACAGATTTTATCAGCTCCCATCTCACAGATGACTTTTACAAACTACAAGCCTGGCTTATCAAAAACAAGTTGATAATGAAGACTAAGAAGACTGAAACCAAGCTTCTTGGGTTCCCACCATACTTAGAAATTGCCTCATCCCCTGTCCATCAGGTGCACAGATATACCCCCCAAAAGATCCACCATCCTTTAAATACCTTGAGGTAGCATTCGATTAGCACTTAGATTTCTCCCTCCACATCCACAATGTTGTTAAGACTGTCAATGCAAAGCTTGGTCTGGCACTTCATGTTAAGAACAGCTTTATGCCCAATGCTCGTGTAGCCCTTGCTGGGGTGATCCTACTCCCCTCCCTCAATTATGAGCTTATATCCTTCACTAGTGCCTCTGTGTTACTGCTTTCCAAGTGGGTGATCACCTACAATAACATTTGCAGATGTACTTTCTTGCTAAACTGAGCAACCCATCATTGTGACCTCTCCAGCTGGCTAGTCTAGTTCTCCTCCAGCAGATAGTAATCACTTTGTTCTAGGCTATTGCACTGAAAGAAAAATAGTTCTGGCACCCCCACTTCTATTACTATGTCATGTCATGCCATATCATATGCTTATGTCCTTCTGCCTGTCCTACCCCCTGACATCCAACAATAAATCCCTTCTCATTGTCCCCCAAGCCTTTAGTGCTACTGTAACTAAAATTTGGAATGCTCTGCCATTTGCAGTCCATTGCTTCCTCTCCCACCTTCAGTTTGAAAAGGCTTTGTGGGTTTACCTTAAGGCCAACTCTAGCTATACCTGCACATGATTTTTTCTGGTGTCACCCAGCTTCATGCTGTTTTACCCTGCCATCAGCACAGTCTATGCTAAAACAGTCTATGGGCTTTTCTCATTTCCAGGTAGACTGTACTAGTTGATTGTAAGTTTTGCTTCCTTTCTCCGTCTTTCTTGTCTACCCCTGAGTTGCCCTTTAACTTACTAGCTCTTCTGGCCAGCTCATGAATTTTCAAGAATTTTTGTATCGTTATGTTTGTGTTCTTATCTTTCTGTTCCATAATTACTGTCTGTTGTATTTGTTAATTTGCTGCATTGATCTTTATTGTATCGTATCTTGCTTCTCATTATTGTACTGGTTGTCTTGTAACCTCACTGGCTATACCTGAAAATAAGTGCATTTCTGTCTAGTGTGATCACCTGGTCAATAAAAACTAATAAATAATTATCCTGCCCCCATCTTCAGCTTAAAAATGCCTCCCCTAGTCTTCCTTTATTCACCTAAGGTATGTAAAGAACTGCCCCCCCCAACCTCCTCAACAGTATTCAGTTCTGTATTCGCTTTTGCATACATGACCACCTAGGTTATTACTTGTACAACATTTCTTGCTTCCCATTATTGACTATGGTATATGGTTTTACTTTTCTGCTGGTGAGAGTGTACTGCCCAAGGTCTGAGTTTTATATAATCAGATTACTAAACTTACCTCACACCCCCACCAAAAAAAAAACACATCATTGTATTCTTTACAATTCACTTGAATGGCCCTCTTTATAACATACAGTATTTAACTTACAAATTGGAATTTTAACTAGAAAATTGAACTGAAAAAGGTACCTGAAATTGTCCATTATTTTTTTCAACAATGTTCTACTATGTTTAGGATTTCTTCAACTTTTAACAAGACCCTTTTTGCCATCCCCACTATAAAAACTAGTTAAGGTCATGCCAAAAATCATTGTTTTATTAATTGCCATACTTGTATAACTCATTGCCTCATTTTTATAATTGTTGTTAATTCTCATCTTTTAAATGTTGTCTGCTCTTAAGAAGTATTTGTTGGAAACTGAATTTTTCATATGTTAGTGAAATTTATAGTTTGTTACTGAGGTTTTGTATATTTCATATATTCTACTTTTCATATTGTATATTTGATTATACAGTATATTCTGTGATATTTATTTTATTGTTTCGTCTGGTCACTTATAAAAATTGGCTTTAAGCTCATGAATTTACCAGATTTTAAACAAACAAACCAAACCACCTATTTGGCCTCCCTCATCTTTATCTGGTATTCACTCCATTCCTTGTCTCTCTGTTTCTCTTTGTGTCAAATTTTATGGCAGACTGGATGGGCCTAGCGGTCCTTATCTGCAGACAATTTCTATGTTTCTATGTTTCTAAATGGAAGGCACTTTTTAGCCCTCATTGCCTCCTTGACCTTCATCAGGAACCAGATTAGTCTCTTGTGCCTGTTACTCTAAACAGCATTCTCAATCACGACTTATAGTAGTTGCCTCTAGAATGGCCCCTTTAATTAATCCTTACCTCTCCTCCAATCCCCTGATTTCATCCACTCTCTTCAGTTTACTCTTGATTAGTTTCCTCATCTAGTCAAAATATGCTGTTCTGAAATCCAGAACCACTGCTATGATGAGGGTATTCTGCTACCAAGGTCCAGTTCAAACCACATGATGTAATGGCCACGGAACTTCAAAGGCTCCCCAACCCTCAAGCCCCGCTACCATTTCTGTGTTGGTGAGCACCATGTTGAAAATCACAGATTGCCTTGTGAGTTCTCTGACCAGATGCACTAGCAGGCAGTCCTGTAATGTGTTTTGCAGGGCTTGACTCCTGGTACTCATAGCTATTGTAATGTCCCAGTCTATGTCTGGCAGATTGAAATTCCACCCCATGACTAATTCCCCCTTTGCTGCCTCCCACTGGTGTTCTGTCCATAGTTTTCCATCTCCCTCATCCCCTGCCTGCAGACCACCCTCATGCACAGCTTTCTAGATGATGTGGTTGTGAGCTACACTCCAAGCAATTCTGTCCCTCCTGATGGACCCCTCCTGCACTGCCTCTATGTCTGTTTGTCTTTCTTTCTTTCTTTCTTTCTTTCTTTCTTTCTTTCTTTCTTTCTTTCTTTCTTTCTTTCTTTCTTTTCTTTGATGACCAGATGAGTACACTGGCGGAAGAAGCCTTTTTCAGGAATGACCTGTGTGCAAATGTAGAGATAAAGTATACAGTCATAACTAAGTAATAAGGTATAACCGGGGGTTATGTTAATGTTCTAGTTAATCACCCCCTGGGGTGTAATGTGGCATGAGGTGCAGCTGAGAGCCATATTGCCCGCAGGGGTGATTAACTTGAACATTAACAGAACCCTTGGGAGTACCTTATTGCTATTCTAGTAATGGAAAATGTTGTTTCTTGTCATAGTAAGTCATTTTCATTTCTTTTTAAAAAAATATACCTTCAGGATGATGCTAAATAGTCCATCTGCTATTTTGAGTTCTCTTGGAGCTGGACTGGAGCTGAAACATATCACGCCAGTTGAATTCTGAAGCTCTTTAGTGAGTCACGCATCTGGGTGTTTTAATTTTTGGCAATTGCATCTGTTTAACACATAAAATAAACTTGTGGATAAAAAATAAGAAATAAGCACTTTTTTCAATTTTAGGATGATACTTTTTAAAATCCAAAAATACATTGCTACAGTACTCTCCCAACATGTTGCAGTGTTGCTATGGTGGCACTATCTATGGCTAGACATAGACAAATTTATGTTACAGTGCTCCCTCGCTATAGTGAAACCTCAGTTATACTGGCAAATGACATGATTTCGCTATCGTGGCTGTGTGAAATCAGTGAGGGAGCACTGTACACACTATACACACCATAAATAAAATAATTTTGCAAATAAAATGCAGCACTTTCACATTAGAAAAGGTTAGAAAAGTGTTGTATTCTCATATTTGTGTGGCTGTCATTATAGGCATCTGTCCCTATACCTGACTGCAGGCTGAGATTGTTAAGTGCATGGAACATTTGGCCATGGTTGTTTAAAGAGAATGGTGTGGCAGTGGCTGACTAATCAGGACAAATGAGTTTGTAGCCCAACCATACTGCTGAGTACTGGGCAGACTGATCAGCTGGATACCCAGGTTGGGCTGAGTGGGACTGTGAGTGTTCAATTGCTCACAGTAGCAGTTGTTACTTGTTAGTCATGCCATATGATCGCTCGCAGTATAAATTGTTAGTCACTCTATCAGAGGTAAATTATTCATATAAATGATAGAATACACAGCACTGTACTGTGTTTATTTAGAGTGGCATACAAGTAACTTCAACCTCCGAAATCAGCTGATCTGTTGACTTCAGTACTCTGAGACAGAAATGGTGGCCACTGGAAACTGAAATAGAATGTTTAAATGATTAACATTCTAGGATGCACTAGTTGAGGGGATCATAGTGCAGGTGATGTGGCTGTACATGAGTATTAATCAGAAATTAACATAAGGTAAGATTGTTGCTATTAGCCAATCAGATTTCAGCATTGAAACCCCCATTGCTGTAATAATACATACACAGCAAGTGATAACAATATGTACAGAACAGTACATAGTCTTTAAAGTAAAGGGCAACACCAACCCTTTTCCACTACCCTTATCCTGTCTATACATGGCATGTTCTGGTATTGTCAAGACCTAGTCACTATTGCCAGTGGCAAAGATTGCTGCAGCTGCTACTACTGCTGGTTCTGCCACACACATATGAAGCAGGTAGCTTGAGACCTACTCTTGTCAGGGGCTTTTACATTAAAAACTACCTATTGAGCAGAATGATCCTGACATAGAATCTTTACCACAATGGTTTTATTAGTCATTTATGAAGCCTGCAACCAGGGAATCCTACCAACAAGACTAATTGGTTTATATTTTGCAGTATGCAAAACACTAGGGTTCAATTCATGACAGACCAATTTATTATTTTTAGATTTGATTTCAATTTTTAATGTAATTGAGTTTGTGATCAGTTGTGAAATGTAGCTAGTGTAGAAATGTAAAAGTACACAGAATGAATTTGGTTATTATGCAACATATTTAAAAAGAGAAATGTGCTGCAATGAACTTTAACATTTTTATTTCAACCTGTTATTTTATCATTTTCAATAATATCAGCATGGTAATCCCTGCCAGAGAGGTGTTAGAATAGTAAATCTATGATGAAGAGCGTTAATGGCAAACTAGAATTTGGTCTGTTTGTGAGCTACCATCAAAGGAGTCCCTGGGAGAGTCTTTTGACTTTAAAGGGAATAACAGTAAATGGTGAACTTCAAGGGAGAACTAAAAAAGGTTACTAAGAGTTAAGGAGCGGAGGAGGCAATTGCTCCAAAAATAGCTCTTGAAGTTGCAAAAAATAGTCTAAGTTGCCCCCATTATGAAGATATCTGTCCAATCTATTCTGAAATTCACTTTTTGTTCTACTTATAATTATATTTTCAGGTAATTTGTTCCATGGATTTATAACACGTTGGTTAAAGTAAAATGTTCTTTTATCTGTACTAAATCTATTTGCCTTAATCTGAAGTGGGTGTCCTCTCATATTATTATTTTCCTTGTAATCCATTGCAAGCTCTGTAAACAAGTGTGGATCATGGACAATATCATATAGAAGTAAAATATCATCCATTTTCCTGCAGTCTTTGAATGTGTAGAAATTTAACCATTCTAGTCTATCTGTGTATGACAAATCCTTCAAGTCCCTAGTTACCTTTGTAGCCATATGCTGCACTTTTTCCCCTCTAGTTATGTCTGATTTCTTGTATGGGCACCATACCTTCCTAACATAGTCCAACAGTAATCTTCCATACTATATGATCTGTGAAAGGAGAAAGTCCAGAGGGGGTATTGCTAAGCTTAATGGAGAAAAGGGAGCATGTGAGGAGGAGGACCCTGTAAAGGCATCTATCCTAAATAGATACTTTTGCTCAGTATTTACTGAAGAGAAGGTAGGGCAGGGCCCACAGCTCAGCATCATGGACACAGGGGGGAGGGAGGTGAGCACTACTCCCTTCACAAAAGAAAGGGTCCTACAAGAGCTTGCTAAGCTCAGGGTGGATAAGGCAATGGGACCTGATGGCATACATCCCAGGGTACTTAAGGAGCTAAAGGAGGAACTAGCAGAGCCATTAGCAGAATTGTTTAGTGAGTCTCTGAGCACAGGAGAGGTCCCAGAAGACTGGAGAAGGGCTCATGTGATCCCGCTCCACAAGAGTGGTAGCAGGAGGAGGCGGGGAACTACAGACCAGTCAGTCTTACCTCAGTAGTGGGCAAGATTATGGAGGCACCTTAAGGAAAGGATAGTGCAACACCTGGAATCCATAGGGGCACAGGATCCAAGACAGCATGGGTTTACAAAAGGAAGGTCCTGTCAAACTAATCTCATAGATTTCTTTGACTGGGTAACCAGAGTGGTGGACCAAGGGGGAGCAGTTGATGTCGCCTACCTTGACTTCAGCAAAGCTTTTGACACTGTTCCACATAGAAGATTGATAAATAAGCTAGGTAGGCTCAGGGTGGGTCAGAAGTTGGTCAACTGGGTGGCAAACTGGTTGACTGGCAGAAAACAGAGAGTGGTGGTAAATGGTATACAGTCAGAAGAGATGCAAGTCACAAGTGGGGTACCTCAGGGATCAGTCCTGGGGCCAGTCCTATTCAACATCTTCATTAGTGACCTCGCAGATGGACTAGAGGGTAAGGCTTGTCTGTTTGCAGATGACACCAAGATCTGAAACAGAGTAGATGATCCAGATGGGGTGGGCAGAATGAGAAGAGATCTGGATAAACTAGCAAAATGGTCAGAAGAGTGGCAACTGGGATTTAATGCAAAGAAGTGCAAAATCATGCACATAGGGAAGAGAACCCTGAAGCCACTTATAGGCTGGGAGGAGTTGCTAGCAGTCACAAAGGAAGAAAGAGACTTGGGCATCATCATCACTGATGACCTAAAATCATCCAAGCAGACCTCTAAAGCAGTAGGTAAGGCTAGGGGGGTGTTAGGGTGTATTAGTAGGGGTATCACAAGTCGTAAGAGGGAGGTAATAATCCCTCTGTACAAGACATTAGTTAGGCCCCATCTGAGTACTGCGTGCAGTGGAAGCCACACCTTCACAAGGACATTAACCAAATTGAGGCAGTCCAGAGAAGGGCAACCAAAATGGTGCAGGGACTGCATCAGAAGACATATGAGGACAGATTAACGGAGCTCAATATGTATACCCTTGAGCAAAGGAGGGAGAGAGGTGATATGATCGAGACATTTAAACACCTTAAGGGCATAAACAAGGTGAAAGAGTCTAACATGTTTAAATATAAGAAAAATTGCAGGACAAGAGGACACAGCATGAGATTAGAGGAGGCCGATTAAGGGGGAATGTGAGGAAATTCTTTTTCACAGAAAGGGTGGTAGATACATGGAATAGCTTACCACAAGAAGTGGTGGCTATGAATACAGTGCAGGGCTTCAAACAGGCATGGGATAGGCATAAGGGAGCAATACAAATGACTATGAATAGATAGGTCACTGACAGAGCAAAGGCCGATGGCACATTTATAAGGTAGAAAAAGAAATGGGCAGACTGGATGGGCCTTGCGGTCCTTATCTGCCGTCAACTTCTATGTTTCTATGTTTCTATTACCACATCTGCATTTCTACTGGTTATATTCTTTTTTATGCGATATGCATGGACACAAACACCAGTACATAAATAATGTTATTTGAGCTACTGTGCACATAAATTTAATTCATGTACACAGTAGATACTTCATCAGCGTTTATGTACATAGTAGCTACGTCATGTAGCATTTATGTACAGAGTAGGCACATCACTGCCCCCCAACTGTCGATGCTACTTACTAGTACTGTACTGTCAGTTTCACACAGTCCTTCTTACATCCCCCACAGCATATGTACCACTATCCAATTCCTCCCTTCTAAAGCTCAACTGATTACTACAAAGGAACACCAACACTTCTTTTACAGCAGTCAAACTATTTTTCTGTTTTCAAACATTATGAAAAAAAGTTTAAATATTTCAGTGGATCAAGCCAGGCTGGTTCCACTCCCCTTGCTCTCATCATTCTTATATATAACATATCCCCCACACCAGCTGTAGCCTCACAAAAACATTGATTCTCTTTTCTTTTTTTTAAGTTAGTTTAAATATGGCCCTCTGCATACTGTATCTATGAACCAGTAAAAATAACTTTATTTAAACACTGACTGGGTGAGTGGGCCTTTTTGTAACCAATTTGCATAGAACTTCTGTATTTCATGCCAGCAGCTCTTTCCTGAAATTACATCTGTTCCAGTTGTCACTCACTACAGCTTCACACTCTTCCACGTAGAATATGGTGGTGGTCCCACACTGACACTGCATTTGCTTGCTCCTCCTGGCTCAGTCATGCTACCAAAACAAGCTTAAGAAAAATCTGCCAAACTGAGACTGTACTCCTGGACTACTTCACAAGGAAAACCCACAAAACATAAACTGTAAAAGAAACAATCACTCCTATTAGAAAAAAAAAAACATAACCACAAGGTCCCTGACTATTGCATTAATGAAATACACAATGGGTACCTTGTGGAATACATGATTTATTTTCACTCATGTTGTTTGACCTTGGGTACATCACTCATGGTTTACACTATTCATGAGGTCACCCAATGTCAAACAGCACTAGTGAAAATAAATTGTGTATCCCTTATTTATTGCTCCCATAACTGTGTTAGCTTTTGTTATTGCTGCTGTGCATTGATCATTTGAGTCTAATTTATTATTTATGATAATTCTCCAGTTCTTTTCTTTTTCCTTCACTTATAATATGGTGTTACATAATGAGTATTGGTGTTTAAAAGGGTTTTGTCATAGACGTATGACACAACATTTCTCCATATTAAAACTTAAACCCCACTTGTAGGCCAATCTGGTTACTTTATTGAAGTCAGCCTGCATACTATTAATTTGATATTCAGTATCACATGTTCAACCTTACAGTACTTGGTGTCATCAGTGTACTCGGTCACCATGTTTTTTACTTCACTACTCATGTCTGATAAGAAACTCTGTAAAATATTAGGACCCAGTACAGAGCTCTGGGGCACCCATTAGTCATAATGCCCCTTGGTTTACAGGTATCCATTTATGGAAACATTTCCCATGTGGTCTGTGATCCAGAGTTTTTAATCCAAGCTATTAACTGGGCATTCAAATTAAGATTACATATTTTTTCTATTACTACCCAATGTGTTACTGTATTAAAAGCTTTGAAAAATAATGAAAAAGACATACATTGATTTTCTGTTATCATTTAGTTCATGTTATCATTTAGTTCATTGACTTTGCTGTAGAAGCATATGAGATTTGTGACACATGAGCCCCTGCTGTAAATCCATATTGTTCCCAATCAATTGTGTGTTTGTATATGATTGAATAGCCTGTCCTAGATGATTGATTCTAGGATCTTACCCAGCAGAGTTGTTAAGCTGATTTGCCTATAGTTTCCTGCATATTGTCTATTGCCATTTTATGGCTTGGTATGACCTTTGCAGTTTTCCAGTCCCTGGGTACTTTCCCTTCAGTGATGGATTTTTCATACAGAATTTTCAGTGGGCATGCTATACTGTTTCCCATAATTTTCAGCATTTCTGATGAGATGCCATCAGGCCCCAGTACACTGTACTGTTTTTGACCTCAGATCTTATCTGCTTTATCTGTTTCATTTATTATAGGAGTGTCACTGGAGTTTGTTATAATTTCTCCTATCAGGTGTGAGTTATCAGAGAATACAGACAGAAATATTTATTAAAATGCATTTGCAATTTCTTGTGGTTCTGTAACAGTAATAATATTTTCTGCTATTGCTGTGGATTCTGTATCTGTTTTCTTCAGTGAATTAATATAGCTGTAAAATAACCTACTGTTTTGTTTAATTGCATTATTTTCTAGCTTAATTTCTGTATTATTTTTAGAATGCCTTATATAGTTTTTAGATGCTTTTTGTGCATTCTTGAAATGTATCCATGGCTCCAGTGTTCTATTTGTCTGAGGCATAGGATATAGTTTATTTTGTTGTCTTATTGTTCAACCATTTTGGTTTGACTCCTTTTGTTGTTGTTTTTTTAACCCATTTTACATGTTTATTACATGTATTAATTATTGTTTCCTTAATGTATTTACAACTGCCTTCCACAAATTTCTTACCTAACCTAACTCTGACACCAACAGTAAGGGTTTCAAGTATAGCTTTACTGTTTGCTCTACTGTATAGATATATTTCCATATATCCTTTTGTAATAATGTGTTTGTATTAACTTGTTATCTTAAATTCTACACAGTAGTGATTGCTGTTGCCAAATGGCTGGGTAATTTTGCAGTCTTTAATATTAATGTTTTCTGAACTTAGCACTAAGTCTGATATATTATTTCATTGTGTGGCATATTAGATGTGTTGTTTAAGGTTCAGCTCATTACAGACCATCAGGAATGCATTGCTAAGACCAAGATCTGCTTTCCTGCTATTCTATTTTATGTCATCATGGTTTAGATCACCAACAAGCAACACTTCATCCATTTCCATGCTATTTTTGTCTCCTTGATTGTGCCTTAATCATATTCTTCACCAGAGTCCGTCGGCCTGTGACATAATCCAATTATTTTATTTTCATGTAGTTTGTCTTAGACTTTTAAGCAGATAGTCTCTGTCATCCTTTCTTCAATTTTTTTTCTGACACATCTGATGCAACAATGTCATTGGAAACATATGCAACAATTTCACCACCATTCTTATTTATCCTATCAATTATATATATAAATACATTAGACTGATATGTCTTTCCCCAGTCATCCTCCTCCTTACACCATGTCTCAGTAAGGTAAGCTATATTTTCTTTTTCCCCAGCTGTCAAAATGCTTCCAATTCATTCTCCTTATTGTTTTGAATTCTTGTATTGCGTAAGAGAAATCTTATGCCTTCTTTTGGTTGTGTGTTATTAACTCCCATTATTTGTGCCACCCTATTCTCTGAACTGAGTTCTTCATTATTGCACTCTTTGCCCCTTCATTATTAATTTAAAGATATGATATATGTGCATTCTTTTAGCAAGTTTCCTAGTATACTTACACCCATTTTGTTTAGATGTGACCCATTCTTACTGTACTGCTGAGTTTTCTTGTGGAAATGATCTCAGGAGTTTATGAATAAGAGTGTTGGTCATTTGCACCAGCTTTGTAGTCTATATACTCTAAATACTGTGTTACTTTTTCAACTGAATCATGTGGAATTAGAAGTAAGCCAGATATAATCACAGTATAATTTCCTTTCCCATCTCTAGCATTTTATGGCATATATCTTTTTTATGATTCTTTGGGACATATATGGTAAACTACATGCCTCGTATGACTTGGAAAAGTTAGATGGTTCCTTTTTTTTGCCTTCTTTGAATATAGCCAGTGCCCCCATCCAGACTGACCCTTCCAGCTCCATCACCCAACATCTCACAGACTTTCCGGTTTCCTCCCCCATCTTCCACCATGGCTTACCTCATGTTGCAGGGTTGACTGCAACATCACCAGTATGGAACCTGCAAAGGGTCAGTCCATCATATCACCCCAGGCCATCGCTGCTTCTTTTTTTCCTCTGTTTTAATCCTTCACAAGATACCAGACTGGGCTGCAATGCAAGCATACACATTAGAATGTTATGTGTCATGCACCAGCTTCACCCTCCCCCACAGTCACTCCTGGATGCACTGCCACCTGTGGTCACCCAGGTGGTAGTCTTGCACTGGAGCAAATTACCCTCCCACCCAGTAGGAGGAGGAGGAGGAGAGCATCTGCTGGGATGCTTAATCCTTCTCCTTCTAGCAGTCTCTCGAACACTTGGGCTTGTTTCTCTGCAAAAACATTAATGTGTGTCTAGATGTATGCACATGCAACCATTAGAGTGGCATGTGTATATACTCTATAATAAAGTGGTGTGGTGACAAAACTATAGTTAGGGTTGAGCAAGGGTTTCTATGTTAAACCTCAAAGTTTGCACTTTAGTATCATTGCAACCATTCAATGGATTTGCACAAAATTTTGCATCCACCGTCTTGAAGGGGGTAGATCTTTTGAAGTGCCAAGTTTAATTCTGGTTGGATGTGTGGATGTTGAGATGCAAATAGTTAAAACAAATGGCTCCATGCATGAAAAGGAGTTACCAATGGATCCTAAAGTTTGTAATGCAGTACATATGCAGGATTTTGAGTATAATACAGTCATTGGTATGGGCTTTTTAAGTAGCCTATGTGGGGAGATACATAAGCTAACATTAATGGAATCAGATGATTACATATTAAAAAAATGCACTTTCATCATTCAAAATGCATGAAAATGTGTGTACTAATTTGTGACATGGCTACCCATGTGCATGAAATAGTCTCTCAGTGTCATTTAACTAGACTCTTCTGGCAGTAAAAATATTTTTGTAACTAATTGTGTCCTGCTCTCATTTATCACACTTTCTTATTGTGCTACTTTGGCTCCCACCCACCCTGAATGGGCCCTAAAGATGTGGTCTGGCGTGTAACCATTTATGTCCCCTTGTATTACCTCTGATCTTTTGTAATAATCTGTACTTTGGTGCTATTTGTGTTGTATTTTTGTCCCCGGGTTACTTGCTGTAGTTGTTTAGGGTACCACAGTGCATTGCCCTGTTTCTTTAAGTATACAGCGTAGTCACACACTGTCCCATTTGCTCCCCTGGTCCTTTCATGTCCCATACCACCAGATGTTCATGTGTGATGGCAGGGGTCTAGGGGAGCTGCTTGTGAAACCATTTGGGCTCTTACATCAGCACAAAAGTTGGGCAGGCCATGGGGGATTTAAAAGACAATTCCCTGCAATTTCTAGCCCTTTCCTGTGATCGACTGTCTTGTCCTGAAGAGCTCTTGTCCTCCTTTGTGAACTTTGTTACATCACTATCCTCACTGCATCAGGTAAATACCAATTATGCCTGCAGCCAAAAATAGTTTTTTTTTTTTTTACTAGTTTTGGTAATGTAAGCGAGCCATTGGGGTTTTTATTAATAGTACAGATGGACTCGCACCCTGGATTTCCCTTTTTGCCTTTTGGATTTGGTGTAAGAGGTACCATTTAAATTAAAATGTGAATTTGGGACGTTAAGCTTCTTTATGTCCTGTTCACCATGAGATCTTCTTGAAGGAATTGATAAGGGGGTTGCATAGATCAACTTTCCAGGTTACTATGCTTTATTTTAAATGTGCTTTTTATGTTGGGACTGTATTTTACATGCTGCTGTTGCAGTACATTTTTTTTGGGGGGGGTGAAGTTTGAGTGGAGTGTCTGGGATTAGCACACTGCATTATCTGGTTACTGGGGAGGGTTTGGTACCTGTATTTAATCCCTGTGCTCTTTATTTTTGGGAGACTGATATTTATTTTGGTTTTTGATCCCAGTGCTTTATTTAAAATGTGTTTTTCACATGTTGGGATGGTATTTTACATACTGCTGTTACAATGATTGTTTTTCTTGAGGATTGTTAAAAAGATTAAGTGAAGTGTCTAATATTTATTGTGGTGTTTGGTATTTAAAAAAACATATTTCCTGTATTTACATGGGCACTGCCAGTACAACACACCAACACTCCTGTATGTGTGCTTCTCCCTACCTGAGTTGTATAAGCACTGTACCTCAGTAGATCATCCAAACGTGAAACACTGCCCCTCAGAATGTGGAACACTTCATCAAATCTATTATTCAGAAGCTCAGACCGCTGTTGAAATGTGTGCATTTGTGTTCACAAAGTTTGCCGTTACATAAATAATAAATGTTTCATATGAACTGCTATGCATTTTTGCTTTATAATGTTCCTGTTGAATGTGAGACAAATCCTCTCAATGTGTAACAAGGCCTTTTGTGAATAAATTGAGGAACTGTTCCTCATGATGTGGCACAGTTGAGAGGTATAGGATGATCAGATGTGCATGTTAGTTTGGTGTACCCAAATTAGGCAACCACAAATTTAGGTTGAGTGGTAGGTTTGCCTGGCACAATCTTGATGTTGGTTTTGATGGGCTATTGCATTGTGTAATGTGTTTGCTACTGGCTTCTTTATTAGTGGGGTGCACCACTTATGTTTTGTCTTGGTACATCACAGGGCACCCATGGCAGTTGTTGTTAATCTGGGTACCAAACCATGTGGTCACTGATTATTTAATTTTTTTTTTTTTTGCGGGGGGAGGATGGTGCACTATTTGGTCAGTGTGTATCAGGTCTGGTGACAGCTTTTGACTGAGTCCCTGTGATATGTTTTGTGGTGTGCCTCAATTTGTAGTCAGCAGATGTCTGGAAGCATGCCTTCATTTTGTTTGCGGGGGGGTGAATACATCCTTTCATTTTGTTTGTAGATGGGTGGATGGGTGGATGCGTGCCTTCATTTTGTTTGCAAATTTGTGTATGATTGCCTCCATTTTGATTTGCAGATTGGTGGATGCAAGCCCCCATTTTGTTTGTAAATTTGTGTATGATTGCCTCCATTTTGATTTGCAGATGAGTGGATACATGCCCCCATTTTGTTTGTATATTTGTGTATGATTGCCTCTATTTTGATTTGCAGATTGGTGGATGCATGCCTCCATTTTGTATGTAGATGAATGGCTGCATCTCTTCATTTTGTTTGCAGCTGTGTGCATGCATGACTTCCTTTTGTTATCAGATGGGTGTATGCGTGCTGCTGTTTTGTTGGCAGACCTGTGGATGCCTGGGTTCAGTTATTTTACTTTTTTTCTTTTTCGGCAGATGGAATGATGCATGGCTCATACTGCAATTATTACATTTGTCTCCTATTTTTGTCTTCACTTACGAAGTGAAATAATAATCTGAACAGCTTTGTTAGTGGGTGTGTGATTATTTTGACGTTGGGTTAGGATTTTGGTATTTGAAAACAAAAACAGGAACAAAATGAATTTATTTTGTTTTTTTAGCTTCAACACCACCTTGGTAACCCTACCTGCTATCTTGATTTAAATTTTAAAATCACCAAACAACCCCAGATGTGCACTTACTGTATTCAAACAGATAGCTTGTACTGGGCTGGTGATCTTGGCGAAGCCCATTTTGTGTGTGACTATGTCCACAACCCCCCCCCAAAAAAGTATGCATATTGCACAAACAGAATGTGTTTGTTACACCAGTTACCTGTTTATGCACCACTGAGTTGTATGCCTAAGTAGGCAACAACTAATGTTGGTGGGGTGGCTGGTTTGTGTGCTGCTATTCAGATGGTGTTTGGGTGATGCTGCTGTATTAGCTAACTTGTTTGGCGCTCTCCGTAGTATTCTTTGTACATTTAAAGTGTTTATTATTGTGCCTTTGTGGATTTTCTGACTGCATCGCAGGGCAACCACAGCATATAGTTAATTATAGCACAAAACCATAGGGTCACTGTTTTTGGAGGAGTGGAGCTTAATGTTAAAAAGCACTCTCCCTATGCTGCTTATTGTGGTGCCCTAATTTGGATACATTATTCTCTGGCCCATATTGGTCAGCCATATCATACATATGTGTGGTGGTTTTACACAACTTTGCCTAGCCAAAAAAAAAAAACTTACTGTGAAAACCAACTGTACTGTTTTCTGCAGGTATTGTCCGTGTTTATTTTACATGGACAGCCCATTATTCAGGTAATATGGACTGATGATGGCCTGATTAGAATGCATGCTTTAATGATGAACTTCTTTGAAAGATTCCATCAGGTATTTAGTTTCGTACCTTCATGTTGTTTGCAGATGGGTGGTATTGTGTCTGTGGTACTTTAATGTCCCCTGTTACTTGTGCAGCCCTGCTTTTATGTCCCCAGTTACACGTGCAGTCCTACTTTTATGTCCCCTGTTACACGTGCAGCCCTGCTTATATGTCCTCTGTTACACATGCAACTTTGTGGAGGCTTCTTCCCAGACCCCAAAATTAGAGTTATCCTACACCATACCACATTTTTATAAGTTTAGTCACAGCATTAAAAAATGCTTATAAAAATTGCTATATTATAGAGTTTGAAAATTGACACTAATGTCACACTTTGGTAGCCCCAAATCTAAAAAGTCAAATTTTTTTTTCATCTTCATTTTGCCATTGCATTGCACCTAGGCAGTTTGGAATTTCAGTCTGAAATTTACAGGGTAGAAAGGGCTTGGCCAACATATGTGCCTTTCACTGGTTTGGTGAGAAAGTAGTAATCTGTTCTTATTATATTTTAAAATGTTGGTTCTGAGCATGCTCAGTACAGTTTTTTGGATAGCTGCTTGGAATGAAAAAAGAATTTGGTCAGTATGAAAAAGGATCCTTTTTCATGGTACCTGGTAAAGTGGTCGCTACCAGAATAGTGTCACACTTCAGAGTGCTAGTCTGGTAAGCGCTCATATGGATAGTGAGTGGGAATTTACAGCACTTGCTGTAAGCATCCCATAATCGCTGTCTGTGGTGTTGAGGAAAGAGAAGAGCACTGGAATCCAGGAGGTTGGCCAAGCTGCTCCTGTGGTGTGGAGGGCTGGGGTATCGAGCAGCTCGGCCAGTGCTAGTGGAGACCAGAGTTCTAATCCTGGTCTTCCAACCTATTTTATGCACTCTGGAATTAGAATATTTTATGTGGGGTAATGGAAACAGTATTCTACAGCCCCACAATTTTTAACTTTCCCCAGGATCCGCTCCCCTCAGAGTGAGAATCCCAAAGTGGGGGGGAGGCAGCCCCCATAAAATAAAAATCAGTGACTTTTTTCCCACACACTCCTGGCCGATGCTATTCTTGTCGGCACTCTTTGGACCCAGTGCCCTTTTTCATATGGGGCCAGACCTTTATCGTGAGGAAAAAAAATCCTTTTTCATATGGCCGCTATTTTCTTCTTACTGTTTAAATTACATACATTTAAAGTACATAAAAATAATAGGCCCAATTTGCAAAAGCACAACTATGATGCAAGATGTCTGCACCAAATGGGGATGGAGATGTGCGAAGTTGGGAAACTCATGATTAATTCATGAATTTCCCTCATTTCGCTAAGTTAATCTGTGGTGTGAAGTTTAAATTCACAGAAAACTGGTAACTCCACCAAATGATGACCTCCACCAGTGGAGTTCGGCACAAAAGAGATGTTGTTCAAAATAAAACTGCCCCCCTCAATCACTGGTCCTATCTTTCCCTGGTGTCTAGTGGTCCCCCTCTCACAGATCACTTGCCTGATCTTTCTCTTGTGTTTAGTTGTTGTCCCCCTCCACCCACTGATTGCCAGCCAATAATGACACTCCTTCCCTGATGTCTAGTGGTCCCCCTCTCACAGATCACTGGCCTGATCTTTCCCTTCTGTTTAGTTGTTCTCCCCCTCCACCCACCGATTGCCGTCCAATAATGACACTCCTTTCCTGATGTCTAGTGGTCCCTACTACCACTAATCACTAGCCAATGTAAAAAAATACTCTTTCCCTTGTGTCTAGTTGTTCCTCCCCACCGATGGCCAGCCCTATATTAACTGTCGACACTTTCCTTAGTGTATAGTGGTCCCTCCCCCCCCACCTGCACCCATGCCAAATCTTAATGATTCCCTGCTGTTCAATGGTCCCTCTCCCCACCTGATCACCTGCCTGACATAATGGTGTCCAGTGGTCACCCCCATTCTGATTCCCTGTAGTATTTAATTCCCTGGTGCCTAGCAGCCCCCCCATCCTGGAGCCCGATAATAGTTAATATATATAAATATAGATATATATATATATATATATATATATATATATATATACACACACACACACACACACACATATATATATATATATATATATATATATTTATTTTATATATATGTACCATGGGGGTGAGACCAATTCCAGTAAAATAAACCATTTTATTTTCACTGGAGTGAAATAAATCCTGATGGCATCAGCAGAGTTAAAATAAATACCATTTATACCTACTCTGCTGACATCACTCCCCTGTATCTGAAAACACTAAGAAACACCCCTCTAATTTACTGAGTTCTAAAACAGGCCCTACACTGAAATTAACACAATTAAGATAGATAATGACAGTCAACTGCAGCACTCATTCTAAATGTAACAATCTCCAAATCTCTTGTGCTGTATTTCAAAACCCAAGTTTAGTACATTACTGAATCAAACAGATGATGCCTGAAACGTTTAAATAAATCTTAAACAGCCAAACATGAAGACACAAACCTGACAAAAGAAATCATTACCATCTTCCTCATTATCACAAAACAGAACCTCCCTCAGGCAACCAATTACCAAAACACAGCACACCTAATCAAGACCCACACACACACACACACACACACCAACCAAAAACAGCTCACTACAACAACCCATTCATAAAAGTTCACACACACACACACACACACACACACATATACTACCACAGCACCAGCATCATTTAAAGTGATATGATCCTCATAACAACAAACGTACCTCTCTCACTGAAATTGGTCTCACCTCCATGATATAAATAGCACACATGATGGGCAGATCATGAAATAGGGAAAATATTCTCACTCCTGCATCATGAGCACTGTATATTTCACTCTACAGGAGTGAGAATATTTTCCATATTCCACTCCTGCCCATCATGTATCCCTATATAAATATATATTCATGGCAAAAAACTCCGTTTAATGCATCAGTTAGGGTTGTTCCACAGCGACAAAAGTGAGGAAATTCGCTGTTAGGGTTGAAAACCCTAACTCCGAATTCACCCCCCCCCCCAGCACCACACACACACACAGACACACACACACATTCAAGTATGGGGAGGACCAAGTCAACACAACCAATGACAGACATCCAGCAGCAGGTGACAGAAATAACAAACAATTGTCTAAATGTACTACGAGACATCCCCACCCACCTGACCAGGTACTGCATGCTCAGTGGAGATCAACAGCAAAACTGAGGGCCATGTACACCAAGCGTACACATCCCTGATTGCAGCTGCACAGCAGTACCACACTTAGTAGTTGCATGGCCTTACCTACCGATGCCCACACACCACACACAACTGGTACTGTCCGTTATTCAATATAAATGCTGAAGGTGCATGATGACAGTTGTAGAAAGGTTTAACACTACTGAGTATACATTAATTAAAGAAGCACATAAATTAACAACAAGACACTAGCATGCTCAAGATAAAAGTAGTGATACATTTAGTAGGTGATTTACATAGTAGTACATTTACTGCAATGGTTTACTCAACATAGAGAGGCTGATGTAAGCGTATGGAAAAGCATTGCCTGTTCAGCGCTGTGAAATTGGCACTGCCAGTTCACATGCATTCTTACTGATAAAGGTGTACTGCTGATGTGCATACATAGACCTTCAGTGTGTTTCAATATTAAAGATGCAGTAAGTATTCTTTGTAAGAAAGATTGTAATTGAATGGATCAGGCCAAGCAACTTCTAAATATCATAGCACTACTGAGCCAACAATGATGTACCTGTATCGGACATGTATATAGGATAGATTTTCCTGTAGGCACTTACTGAGTATGTTGTACCTGATAAAGACAATCTCATTGCATCTGTGATGACTAACTTATTCAAATAGTAATACATTTGCTATTGTTGAAATGAGTGATCTATGCCACTTATGGACACAGTGTGATTTTTTTAACAGTTGTTTCATACTCAGGCTGTATGCCTACTGTTTGGGTTTGCCACACTTCTGTCACTGATGCTATCAAAGTGATAACTATGTTAATTCTGCTACAACAGGAATCAAGTAGGTATGGTGTAGATATAAACAAAATGTCTTTTAGTATTGATTTAACTCATAATGGGGTAAATGTACTAGGACAGCAGGGGTTATCCTCCATCACTGAGTCTGTCAGTTATAATCACACTAGGGTTTCGATGACTGTAATTATCAAGTTACACTGTTCATCTTCATGAGTTCATATTCACAGCCATTCTCCAGCAGCTAGACAGTGTATGGTGTAACTGGGTGGGACACTGTGTTAGCAAAGCTGCTGCAGTGCCTAGCAGAGGAGAGTATCTACTCATAAAGACAATTAAGCAATAAGTCATGACCAACAGTTATGTTAAATGGTCTGTTAATCACCCTATAGGGGTTTAATGTTGAATGAGGCATATCAGAGTGCCACTGTCGCTAGAACAATGATAAACTGACCATTAACATAATACCTGGGAGTGGCTTATTGCTATCATAATAAAACTCTTTTTTAAACAACATTAAACCATGTTCATCATATGGTTAGGCTCTACATGTATATTAATAAAAACTAAACATAAGGCTGTTACAATGTTTACAGTCAATTAGAAAGCTGCATTTCTCAAACCCTTGTTATAATCAGAGATATTATACCTGTACAACTCCTTGGTTTTGCTTAACTCTATTGCTCAGGTGGGCCACCACAAGTGGTCTGGTGTGGTGTGGGGCATGGTAGGTAAGGCCATGCAACTACTAAGTGTGAGTACGTTGTGTGCAGCTGCAATCAGGGATGTATCGTTTGGTGTACATGGCCTCAGTTTTGCTGTTGATCTCCACTGAGCATGCAGTACCTGGTCAGGTGGGTGGGGATGTCTCGTGGTACATTTAGACAATTGTTTGTTATTTCTGTCACCTGCTGCTGGATGTCTGTCATTGGTTGTGTTGACTTGGTCCTCCCCGTACTTGAATGTGTGTGTGTCTGTGTGTGTGTGGTGCTGGGGGGTGACTGGGAGTTAGGTTTTCAACCCTAACAGCGAATTCCTCACTTTGTCGCTGTGGAACAACCCTAACTGATGCATTAAACGGAGTTTTTGCCATGAATATCCTGTCTTTTCAGAAGTATCATTCAGCATACTACATGATTTATAGTCCTAAGAATAGTGCACTACATATAAAACAATGTTCCAGTATCAGAAATATTTCAACTGTTGTGGTTGCATTTACTGTCATTGTCTTAATTACTTTATTAATTGTCATTTGTCATTCTCGTTCCATGTAGTAGTTTTAATGTTAAAGTGTCTTAATCATTTTGTTTGTCAGCACATATGTTAATTTAAAATGTGCATAACTAAAGACAATATGACATGACATGGACACTATTAGTTCATGTACTGAACAAATGGATATGCTACTATAGTAACTTGAGATTTCATAGAGTGCTTCCACTACCAACTGAGGTGGTACCATCAATCATGTGAACAGCGGTGGAAGAGGTTTGTTGTACTGAATACATATACTTGGACCACCAGGGCTATGTTAGGGGGTTACTGCTTACATCTCAAGAACAGGAGTTTTGGTCCACTAGACCACCAGGGCTATGTTTGGGGCAGCTTTACTGTTCACATCCCGTGAACGGGAGTTTCAGTCCACTACAGCACCAGGGCTATGTTCGGCAGAAGGGGGGGCGTAGACGGGAATGGTCTGCCACATGATGTGTTGTGACATAGTAACATGGTGCCTGCAAACACAAATGGCAATGGTCATGGTGAAGTAAAGTGAAACAGTAAGAGAAACAGTACTGTACACAGAAATGGCACAAAATAACAGAAACGCAAGCGCAAATGAAAACGCAAAGGATAACGCACATGGTGGCGCAGACGTCAATGATGCATTGGCAGAAAAGGGCCCCGCGCTCCCGCCACATGATGTGTTGTGGCATACTAACAGGGACAGCAATGCAAACAGAAATGGTAACAGTGGCGCACATGCTAACACAAGCACGAATGAGAACAGAAAGCGTAATGCACATGGTGGCGTAGACGGGAATGGTCTGCCACATGATGTGTTGTGATATACTAACATGGTGCCTGCAAACACAAATGGCAATGGGCATGGTGAAGTAAAGTGAAACAGTAAGATAAACAGTACTGTACACAGAAATGGCACAAAAATAACAGAAGCATGAGTGCAAATGAAAGCAAAGGATACGCACATGGTGGCATGAGCGTCAATGGTAAGTGAAGCAGTACGGATCCATAACCCGAAAAGGGCAACAGTAACAGTAATGTAAGCACATAGCCTGGTTTTCCCCACAACCTGCAATGAAAAAGACAGTGAGTACAAATAATGGATGCAAAATAATGAGTATCGGCGCAGAAAATGAGATCTTGGAATACTGAACACATTATCTCTCAAGAACCGTATGACGTGAAAAAAATTTAAAAGTCATATTATTTACAACTGTCCTGGCTAATTTGAATCTTAGCCCCATTATGGGGCTAAGAAGTTTTTCGACGAAAAATCCGTATCTCGCACCGTTTCCGAGATACGGGCCCTGAAAGGTGCGGCGAACGCCATAATGTTATCCTATGGGAAAAGCGTCAATTTTGGAGTGCCATAACTTTGCTGCCATGTGATATTTTTCACAAACTACTGAAAGGCACATCTGTGTACTGTTAGCTGTCTTCCTTCAAATTTCAGGAAAAAGACCAAACCGTTATTTTGCGGCAGGTTGCCAAAGGATTCCTGTAATGCTTGAGCCTACAATGTTATCCTATGGGAAAAACTGTCAACTTTGGAGTGCCATAACTTTGCAGCCGTGTAATATTTTTCAATACAACACTGAAAGGCACATCTGTGAGATGTCAGCTGCGTTCCTCAAATTTCAGCCCAAAACTCCCAACGGTTATTTTGCAGTACAGTGCCAAGAATTGCTGTCATTTCCCACAGACTAGAAAATTACTGTGCCAATTTGCGAAAGCTTCATAAAGTTCGACACTTTTGACACGAAAGTAATTTGCGAAAGTACTTTTTCCAGAAATTTGAAAAACATATTTCTGGGGTGTTTTACCACAAAATAAAGACATGGCAAGCATCCTCAGGGCCCGAATAGCTAAATACAAAAATAATTACGTTGCTAGAGGGTCTCAAATTTAAATGCCAACCATTTTTCTGATCACCAACTGAAAACAAAATGGCAGATTTGCGAAAGTAACAGGCCCATTTGCGAAAGTAAAAATGCATTTGCGACACTGTCGAACTTTTTGTTAACTTTTTTCCATTGACTTATAATGGGAAACTGTTTTTTGAATAACTTTTGAACCGTTTAATATTTTTTCACCAAATCTTCAAAAGGCACATTGTGGACCCTGCCTGCATGTTCTCTGAAGATTTCAGGCCAGTCACGCAAACTGTACGACCTGTACGCGCGACCATAGAATTCCAGAAAAGCGTAAACGCGCGCACAGATCACACTTAATAACTCTGCAACCGTACATCCGATCAGTACAAAACTTGGCAGATCCCAAGGCCTATGGGTCTTGATCATACATTCTAAATTTCAGGCAAATCCATCAAACAGTTGCAAAGTTATTAAGGTGCAAAATTTTGGGTTTAACATGGAAATGGCTCCTCAACCCTAACTATGGTAGCACTACCGTGCTACCATAATATATATATATATATATATATATATATATATATATATGTATATTGTTTCTATCACTTGAATGTAGTGTAGCACTGAGTGTTGACAAAAAAAATCTTTATTATCATTTCTTTTTTATAAAGCCATCTAAAACCAAGATAAAGGCTATACAGAGCTATAACTATAGCCTAACTTCAAACTATTTACATGCAATTGTATTACATGGCCTTTATTGAAAGCAGTTATTACATCTGAAGTGTGCATCTCATCCTTACCCCCCACAAACACTCTGTCTCACACAAATATATATGTTATGTCATTTGCTATACATATTTTTTATTTATTTTTTTATTTAAAATTTTGGTAACCAGGAAAGCCCACTGAGACCAATCATCCCTTTTTTAGGGGCAACCAGGGGTTAGATACATACAGCAGTTAATTACATACAGTGGACAGTAGTACAGAGGTATGAAGTGAGACAGTATCAACTGGAGATACATTAATTACAGGTTAAGAATCCAGAATATACATTTACAACATTGCAAGAGTTAATAGGGGTCAAGAGTTTGGCACATTACATTAGTAGGGCATGAGATATAGAGGTCACAGATTGAACGGTAGGGACAAAGGGGGTTAGCAAGTACAGCAACACAGGCTAAGTTCCAAGAGGTATACTTTGAGGCCAGCCTTGAAACCTTGGAGAGAAGGCCTATTGACCAGGGTAGCTGGGAGCGCATTCCACAGGTGTGGGGCAGCATATGAGAAGGAGTGCTTTCCCGGGTTGGTGCATACATGCGGGATGATGAGAGGTCGGCCAGCCGAGGACCTCATATCTCGGCATTGGATTCTGGAGTTGAGCAGTCCATGCAGATGATGAGGAGGAGGGCTAACGGTAGTGAATTTATAAGTCAGGCAGATGGTGGGGTAGACCAGCTTATGGTGTATAGTGGGCCAGTGAAGGTCTGCGAGAACCTCGCAGTGGTGTCTCCTGGGGAGGAGTTAGTGGCAAAGCATGCCACTCTATGGTAGAGCACCATGAGTTTTCTTAGTTCCCTTTCTGGTAGGGACTGTAGCAGTGGGGCCTCATAGAGGAGGTGGGGGAGAATGGTACAGTTAAAGACTGCATGGCAGGCCTCGTCAGTAAAGGAGTTTCGAAGATGATAGAGGAGTCCAAGTCTCTGGTGGATGGACTTGGTTAAGGAGTCAATGTGGGGTTTGTTGGACAGTTCCTGGTCAAGGAGTATCCCAAGGTATTTGATCCTATCTAGGACCTCGACCCGCTTCCCCTGGTCCAAATTGAGCTGGAGAAGGTCACACCTATCCAAATCGAGGTGCCTGGTTCCAAACAGGACAGCCTTAATTTTCTCCTCATTCGGTACTAGTGAGCTGGCAGAGAACCAGGCCTCAAGTGCTGTGAGACTAAGTTGCAGTTTAGCAGTGATGACACTGGGTAACGGGTCACTGCAGTAGACAATGGTATCCTCTTCATAGAGGATGAGTTTACTCGGCCCACAAGCCCTCTCTATATCATTAACAAAGAAAGTGAAGAGTAGGGGGCCCAGGATTGAGCCCTGGAGTACCCCCGAGACAACCGGCCGGGCGCAGGACTGTGTTCCTCTCCAGAGGACCTTTTGGCTTCAGTTCAGTAGACAGCTCTCGAACCAGGATTGGGAGAGCCCGTCCAATCTGAAGAGGCAGAGTTTGGTGAGAAGAAGACTATGGTTGACTAAGTCAAAAGCCTTGGACAGGTCCCTGCCCCCTCTGCAAGCATGTCCATTAAGTTATTGAATGCCTTAGTTATGAAGAATATGTAGTCTCATATTTCACAAACACACACACACACACACACACACACATACAAACACACACACACACACACACACACATGAAACATCTGAGCAGACTGGGTTTGCCAAGCAGTCCATTTATGGCAGTTTGAGTATGGTATATGAAATCAGAAAATGGGCTAAGAAAATCCCGGGCTCTGATTGACTGATAGCCCTGGCAAGGTGGGCATCTATCAGCCAACAGAGCCTGGGTATTAAAAGTGCCAGCCCCAACTGACCTGATTTCAGAAATCAAGGTGCCAGAATTTTAAAACTCAATCTGCTACCATTTTTTTTACTGCTGCGTAGCGGACCCATTATGGCCGGCCAACCCCCTATCTGTTTAACATGCACAAAATCAGTTTAAATAACATAGAGAAACTGACCAGTGTTTTGGTAGCATCTGTTTAAAATAGAACTCTGGCTGCTGACAAACATCACCACAACGTAAGACCCAGAACCACTGTCAGAGTTGCCAGTCAAGCGACACATCACATAACCCCCCTGACAGTGTCATGCTTTTCCCTGCCACTTGAACTGCTCAAAAAAACACAAGTACTATACCTAAAGAAAGCCTTCTTTTGTTGTTTCTTCAGTAAAAGCCACCAGCATACTATCGGCTGTTCCAACACAGCTGGCAGTCTCGAGCTTCTCCCCTTCTAACACGCTTTTCACTGTGCCTACCGCCTCCTCCATCCCTCTAACCACCCATAGCAACAAGTAACCCCCCCAGCAGGAAAATCCTCATTTGTTTGTTAGTTTGAAATAATGGCAGCCACAGTACTACCCAGACACCGCTTCTGATTTCCCACTATGGCAATCCTCCAAACTCGTGTTTCTCGGGTTTAAAGCAGGCAGCGAGAAACGGAGTCCCGATACCCCGGACAGGTACGAAGATCAGAGAACTGGAGGAAAAATACATTTTTTTAATTCCTGCAGCAGTTCTAAAGCCATCCCCAGTGCCATATATTTAATTAAATCACAAGCTTCTGTTCATCCAAAGTAACATCTTGCTCAGTAGACGTTAGTCAAATATAAAAAACATTACAGCGCTAGCCTGCCACATCCTTTCGCTTGCTCTGCACTTCCTGGTTTTACAAGGCAGGGTGCTCACCCATGCAACAGCCACAAGTTTTGAGTGTAAAGAAAAAGAAACACTCCAAGTAGGTCAGAAAACTTTTTTTTTATTTCTTTGTCCTGCAGACTGCAGGAGAGAAAAATGTAAAAAGTCAATCTACTGTTACGGAGCTGGGGTGTGTGTGTGTGTGGGGGGATAAGTACAACAGAATGCTTATCTAGGGGTGGCAACAGAACATAGAATAGCACAGAAAAGAAGGAACTATTTTAAAAGCAAATGACTTTCAATTAATTTATACTATACTTTTTTAGTTATTTCTTTTTAAAATCTACATAAAACTGGCACAGATATCCCATTTTCTAAGCGCAATAATACCCTTCAGGGTGGGCAGTATGGGGCAATATTGGACCTTCCAGGGGCAATAAGGCCCTCCGCCTGCAGCATCGGGCCTCATTACACCCCTGGGCAGTCCGGTATTGCCCAATACCGCCCACCCTGGAGGGTATTACTGCTTACGTAGAACAGCAGCATCTGTCTGCATTAATACTGTAGATAATGGGGTGGGCACGCGACTGGCACTAAGAGCCTGCAACAATTAGGGCAGTAAGTAATGATGGATTGATACAGACAATCACACTCTACCAGACTTGACTATATCGGTGTAAGTGTAGTTTTTTTTACAACTGATGATGTGTGGGTGCATGGAAGGGAACATAATGACCATGGTTGGGAGTGGTGTTGCCAGGTAGATGCCATCATGCCATGTGACGTCAACTATTTTATGTGCTTGGTGATTGAGAGACAGGTCAGACACTATACTGATATGGTATGTGTATTTTAAAGAAATTGGGAATGCAATATTAGGTGTTGTCAAATAAAATCATCATTTAAATAAGCTAAGTACAAGATTCCAATGCTGACTCATAATTTCACTGATTTTCAATATTTTTCCATCTGATTTTCTGCATGTCCTTTTTGTGACCCCACCTTATGAACAAGGCAGTTCATTTTTTTTTTTAATTGTGCTGAAAAGAGATTTTTGCAGTCACTGCATGAAATCATGTTTATCGAGGGGCATGAACATTTTCACCTTCTGGTTTCATGAGGTGAGGTCATAAGAAGGCTATGTTGAAAATTTGGTGTAACAATATTGCAAAATTACCAAGTTATGCGTGAAAGCTGAAATATTTCAATGTTCAGTCATAACTTCACCAATTTTCAATATTTTGACTCCAAACTTTCAACAGAGCAATTTTTTCACACTTCCTGATAGGTGAGACAAGTGTCATTTTTAAAGTCTTGGATGAGACGTTTTGCATGTGTGGTGCAAAATGATGTTTTATCCAATATACTATAAATGACACTTGTCTTCCCAGAAATAACTCATTCCACAACGTCCTAACTTTTGGATGATCATTGGCAATATTTATTTAAAGGCACATGTTGTAATAGTTGCATCACAATATTTCATGTGACACCACAGTCATTATTACAATCAGACATATCAGTCCATTTCTTCTCTTTGGACATATCAGTCCGTATCTTCCATCCAGCCATTCTTTCCTTGATTCTTCATCAGTTGTGTTGCTCTTCAGGGACTGGACACTCTGATACGGCTCCCCCCTCCATCACCAGAACCAGGTATCCAACACTTACCCGGACTCTTTCCCCGCTAGGTGCGGACACAGTGATCCAACCCCTAGCTCTATATCCCTCCTCTTCCCCTGTTACTCCCACATCTGGGTTCCTTTGTCCCCAGCCCATGGTACCTACTCTCCTCCCCACTCTTCCTGCCCCCCTTCCTCCCTGGTCTCACCCCTTTTCCTCACCCCTTTTTCCTCCTTGTTCTCACTCTCTCACAGCCCACCAGCAAGGCTCCACCTAGCCCCCGGCCCCCCCGGCTGCCCTTCTGCAGCTCACCTTTCCCAGCATGACCCCAACACAGGCAAACAAACTTTCTTTGCCTCCCCCTCCTGTGTGCCATTGTACTTTACCATCTCCCTCTTTTTGCCGGGGGGGGGTGGGAGAGGAATTTGATCAGCAAGAAAAGGGGCTTATCAAGGGCTACCATCCCATATATAGCCCTAAAGGACCCCTGCTCTGGACGCCTGGTGGCCCCTCCCCCTGGCCAATGGCCAGCAAGCCCAGTTCCTTGTCATATTACCCTCCTGTGATGTCACTAGCTAGCCTCCTGCCCCCCCCTTTCCTACCTCTCGCTCACCCTCCCCCCTTCTCTCTTGTCTTTCTGGCTGGGCCAAGGGACAATCTGGCTTGCCTTTAATGGCAGCTCCATTGTCCCTGAGCCCCCCAGAAATAACTCCTACACAACTTTCTAACTTTTGCTCTCTGGCAATATTTATTTAAAGACACATGTTTTAATAGTTACATCACAATATTTCATTTTTATATGATGCCATAGTCATTATTACAATCAGACATATCAGTCATCCATTTCTTCTCTTTGGGCATATCAGTCCTTGTCTTCTATCCTGCCCTTCTTTCCTTGATCCTTCTCCAGTTGTGTTAGTCTTTGGGGACCAGACACTCTGATCCAGCTCCCCCCTCCATCACCAGAACCAGGCACCCAACACTTACCCGGACTCCTTCTCCACTAGGTGTGGACATAGTAATCTACCCCCTAGCTTTATATCCCTCCCCCTGTTACTCCCATGCCTCTGTTTCTTTGTCCTCAGCCTGTGGTACCTACCCCCTCCCCTCTCTTCCTGCCCTTCTTCCCCCCTGATCCCATCCATTTTCCACTGACCCATCTCCCACTTTGTGAATGGAAGATCGGGCTCCCCCCTTGCAGGCTAGTATCTCAGGCCCCTTTTATTCACTACCCCAATTAGGTCCCCAAAAGGCTGCAGGAATAAACAAATGCTGAATTCTGCCAAGTGCACCCCATCTGATCAGTACACTTCCACCTGTTCAAATGAAATATCTATATGCTGGATGTGTACACCACCTATCTCCATAACCACCCTGGCTACCTTCCTATTTAGGCGCTTCCATGCTACCTCTATCTCCTTAACCCCTTTGGCTCCCCTCCACACTCACCTCAAGGTGATCTCAGACCAGCCAATCACCACTCCCAGCCACCTGCTTTTTATTTTCTCAAGGTCCACTATAATGTCCCCCATCAGCACTCCCCATGGCAAAACCCCCAAATCATTGCCTCCCAGATGAATGATGATGCAGGCCTGGCCCTCTGTACCCTCAATGCTTCCAACAATGGCAGCAGTTGGGCCCACTGCGTGCCCCGATGCCTTTCCACTGAACTTTCATGTGCTCCATGACTGGGTGCAACTGCGTCCCTCTCCTTGAGGTGGCCACAAACCTCTCTGCCCAATAGATGAACAAGTGCCCCACAATCCACACCTGTAGATTGGAGCCCTCTGTGGAAAGAAAGGAACATGAGTTATCCTTCAAGACCTCACATATCTCCTGCAACAGTTGGATTGCCATCACTCCGCCCACTTCACTTCCTCTGCCGTCTCCCCTCCGGTGGCTGCCTCAGATGCTGTCCCTATCCTGAATGAGTGCAGGACAAATTCCTTTGGGTCCTCCCCCACAAATACCAGGGCTTTCTTCAGGACAGCCCAGACCTGGAAACTTGTCACCGGGGACTCATCACCATGCTGAAGCCAGGCTTCCCCCTTGTTCCTTGAGACTTCCCATACTCCCACATGGTCACGACTGTGCACAACCCCTCTCCTCAGTGCCTGTGTGCTGTGACTGAGGTGCCTTTTCCCTTCTGGTCCATCTTGAACCTTGGTAGCTAAATGACCACCTTGTCCTCGTCCTATGTGACATTCTCGAGTGGCAGTGCCAAGGAGGCTGTCCCTTTCCTGGTAGTGACTACCTCCCCCACTCTGAACGCACCCCTGGCCAGGACTGCAAAAATGGCCTAAAATAGGCAGGTCTCTTGCTGAGATGCAAACATGCTCCAATGCCCTTACCATGTCTGTGAGTAAGCTACCCATTATGGGCCTCCTTCTGTCCTGCCTTGCACCCTGCATCCTCTGCCACCCAGTTATCATCTGCATTATTGCCCTCCCCCCAGCTCCATCTGCCCACCTCTGGTCTTTACAAATCCAACTGATGCCTACTAGCTCTACCACCATGGTCCTGTGGGCCATTCCCTCCTTCCATTTCTTCACCATGTGTTGCATGACCTGTTTCTCCTGCATGGGCTCTGCCATATCCCAGCCCTGTCAGGTCCAGAACTCCTGAAAACCAGTCCATGCCCCTTCATAAGCTCTTAGGGTGTTGCCCAACCAGGATCCCCTATATAGGGCCCTGGCTTTCTCCCTCCAATCTCCCATAACTTGTCTGGCACCCTGGTCCAGGCTGGTGCTGCATGTGGTGCCAACTCACGGAATCTTTCCATCTGAAAATGGGAAAGACAGTCAGCAACCTCATTGTTATGTCCCTCAATATGCTGTGCTTTGAATGACAGGTTCAACTGCAGCTCCAGATGCACCACATGTCTTAGGATTTGGCTGACTGATTCAGTGTTGCCACTCTATTCACCACTTTCACCACCCCTTTGTTGTTGTACCAAAATAGGATTCATTTTCCCCTCATTCAGTCCCCCCAGACCTCCATTGCTACCCATATGGGGAAGATTTCCAGAAAGGTGATGTCCTTGCTGACCCCCCCATTCCTTCCAATATGCCGGCCATGCCTCTGACATCCACTCATCCTTGAAATATGCTCCCATCCCCAATGATCCAGATGTGTCCGTGTACAGTTCAATGTCCGTATTGGAGGCTCATTCCTCCTAACAGAATGTCACCCCATTGTATGCCTCCAAAACTTCCTCCCATACCTGGAGATCCTCCCACACCCCTCTGCTGATATCTATCCAATGGTGAGGTTGCTTTGCCTTCCCCGTGGCCCTCCCCAGCCCCCCTGTAAATGCCCTGCCTGGGCTTATGGCCTTGCAGGCAAAATTAAGGTGCCCCAGTAGTTGCTATACCTGTACCAGTGGCACTCTCCTCCTTCCCCCCACCAGCACTACCAGCCCCTTCAGGTGGGCTACCTTGTCCCTGGGAAGAAAGAAACATTCTTGTTCTGAGTCCACCTTGATCTCCAGGAACTCTAATCTGCAAGCTGGACCCTCTGTTTTCCCCTCTTGCTATGGGAATCCCAATGGCCCCACACATGTTCTGGAAGTTGTGCAATACTGCCTCCATCTCTGCCTGACTCTCCCCGATCAACAGGAAGTCATCCAGGTAAAGGACCACCTGTCTGTGTCCATACTGAGACCTGAATATCTATTACACCCATGCGCTGAATGTCTCAAAAGTCATGTAAGCTATCAAACAACCCATTGGCATAGCCTTGTCAAACTATAACCCACCCTTGAATTGGAAATCCAAGAGGTCCCAGTCTGATGGCTACACTGGCAGCAAGTGAAAGGCCAACTTGAAGTCCACCTTTGCCAACCATGACCCTTCTACCACCCTAATCAGCTCAACCGCCTGATCTAGTGAGGCATATAATACCGCGCTCACATGCTCCGGTATCCCCTCGTTCACTGACCCCCCCAGGTGATGTATGAGCCTAAATTCCCCAGCCTGCTTCTTGGGTACCACCCCCAGGGTGACACCCAGATGTTACAGCACAGGGCTACCATAACGGCCCCTCCACCCTCCCTACCTGCACTTCCTTTTGAATCTTTGCCCAAACTATGTCCTCCCTACCCCTCATCCACCCCATGTTCTTTGACCTCATCCCCACTCAGTTTCCCATGAAACCTAGTGGAAAACCTCTTCTAAAGCCCTTCCCTCAATCACTCAGCCCCATGGACATTAGGATAGCCCCTCATCCATGACTTCACCATCCCTAGTCTGATGGGCGTGTGGGCCAAGGTGCATCCCCACCACCCTACTTCCTCCACCTCCCTAGTTCCACCCATAGTTGGAGTTATACCTCCCCTCTGCTTGGTCCCCCTTCCCCTCCCCATCCCCCCTTCACCCCTGAAAGTGCTGCTCGAGGTGCTGCCCCGCTGCCTGTGCCCCCCTATCCCCTCCCTGTCTGCAGCTTGTTGCCAGGTGAGACCCCACACACCGAAAGCAAGCATGTTTGAATTTACAACTAGGCCATGTGCATGATGCCCTGTTGAAAGCCCAGCAGGTTTTTATGCCCAGGGCCTGAAAAGCCCTCTTTGCCTGTTCTACCATGGGCCCAACCGCTGGACCTGAGAGGGTCCTCACTCACAGTTCCGAGTGGGTACAGTCCTACCTTAGGTCTCCTTTTTCCGCCATTCATTTCTGAAATGCCTCATCATATTTCAGCCAACCAAAACCCAGTTTTGCCTTATACGTGTCCTTAATGATCGCTGTATACATCAAAAGCAGAATGGCCAACTCTTGCTGCTTTTCCAACACCAGCGTGCTATAGATTAGAAACCCCGCCTGCCAAGTGTCAATACTATTGCCTTTGTATTTTGCCTCTTCCACCTTGTGCCCGACCAGTGCCAGCACCACTGCCATCTCTGACTTACTGACCGATTCCTTTTGTTCGTACTTCTTGGTTGTCTCCTCGTTGATCAGGATAAATATATCCACATACTCACAATTCCAAATCTTGTCTTTATGAAGTTTGAAACGTGGTCCCCCAATGTAAAACCTGGGGGCCCATCATACAGTTTCTTGGTCTTCCCCACTTTCCCTGTCCTTCCCCCTCCTTTTAGCCCCCATCCCTGATAGCCTGTAGTGCCTGCTCCATCTTCTTTGTACCCTCCTCCCCCATGTCCCCCAGCAGCCCCTCCAAGTATTCTTTCAAGTCCCCTTCATTGTTCATATCAACGTTCTCCTTACCACTGTCTGGCCTAGGCCCAACCAGCACTGGGGGGCTCCTTTGCAGCAATCCCACCGCCTACGCATTTCCATCATACTGTCCAAGCTTAGCCATACCAACTCACCCCTAACAACTGCTACCATTTTACCATGAGGCGACCTGGCTACACTCACAACCTTGCTGTCAGCACCACCATGCAGTCTCTGCTCTGGATGCCCTGCGCCAATGAATCAGTAACAGCCACCAAATCCTTGTCCAATTCCCCACTTCATTTACTACTTCTGATGCTCTAATACAGTTCAATTACTACAAACAAGTTCAGCTCAACCACACGAGGGTAAACAAATAAAACAATAGCTGTTTTTCTTTTGGTTTCCTTTTTTAAATTCTTTTTAAAACAGCACAAATAAATGCTCCATTCTCAAGCAGCAACACAGTTCACAGCCTAAATATAAAATAATTAAATGATGCCAGGCCCCTTTAGGCCTTAAGGCCTGGGCCCCAAAGTGCCTTACCGCTCCCTCCTGCCAACAATGTGCTGAATTCAATTCTGAATTTGATCAGCAAGAAAGAGGGCTTACCAAGGGCTACCATCCCTTATATAGCCCTAAAGGACCCCTGCTCAGGAGCCCGATGGCCCACCCCCCTGGCCAATGGCCAATGAGCCCAGTTCCTTGTCATATTAACCTCCTGTGATGTCACTATCTGGCCCCCCCCTTTCTTACCTCCCCCTCCCTTCCCCCTTTCTCTCTTGTTTTTCTGCCTGGGCCAAGGGACAACCTGACTTGCCTTTTAATGGCAAGCTCCAATGTCATGTTTTTAAGGGAGAGTCATAATGACCATCTTGAAAATTTGTGGCAAAAATGTAAAAAATAATAATAATAATGTTTAAGAAACAAGTGTAATGCAAGTTTTTACCCCAGTGGATAGTGCTTTGTGATCCTGTGTCAGTGGGCTGAGTCTGGTCAGATATGGTCTGCTGGGTCAGATGGCAGATGAGCAGTGGGGAAACTGGTATGGCAGGAGGTGGGAGCACCTCTGCACCCCAGGAGAACCTCACTTGTCTCCTGTTATTCTGAACTCACATTGTTTGCAGATCCTGGGTGTTAAAGAGGTGGCCTGTTTGAGCTCATCTGTAGGGGGAGAGGACTGTTTTCTCCATAGGTCCCCTTCCTGATTCATCTGGACTCTGTATCCATCTTCATTGCGGGTCACCTACCCGCTGTACGTATGCTGGAACTGTTGGTTTCTTGGGTGTTGAAGGATTTAACATGGAAGACTTGGTGAGAACTTGTCTTTGGCTTTTTCCATCCTTGAACTTTCGTTGCCTTCGGGGGTGAGTGCACATATTTCGAAAAACGTTTTAGTCAAATCTGCTGTGGTGAGAGTGGAGCCATTTTTGACTTTGTGTTTCCTAAACGGTCTCCTTGATAACTGAAATCTCTCTTTGAACTGGTTGTGCTGCTTAAAATCTAATGAACATTGGTGGTGAAAGCACCTAGAGTTCTGTTTGCATCTTGATACTGTTACCAGCCCTATTTGGCTTGGACTTTTGAATTGGACAATTAATCTGATTTACTATTCTGTTTTTGTTCTCTGAATTTGCTGCAGCTCATACTTTTGGTTTTTTCTCCCCTGTTGATTTTTTTAACATTTTATTTATTTTGTGATTGGGTGGGGGGTACATTTTTGTGGGAGTGGGGATGAGGGTTAAACTGTATTAGTGGTTTTATGTGGTGTGTGTGTGGTGTGAGTGACTTAGGTGTTTTATGTAATAGTGGTGTGTATGGGTGTGAGTGGATGTTGTTATAGAAAAAAGGGACCATTTGGAGTGAGTGACTGTTGTGAATAAGAGCTTTTGGACTATATTGCTTTGGGTTGGAGGGTGGGGAGAATAGGAGTGAGTGTTTGCCTGTGAATAAGAGCTTTTCTTTTCTTTTTCTTCTTTTTCTTCCTTTTAAATTACTGATATGACTGGTCGTCAGAGGCCGGGGAGGGCCACAATAGTGTACAGGGCATCCCTTCTGTGTGACTTACGGCCTTTCATCTGCCTCCCAGTTTCTGATACCACTGTGAGATGTTGCCGGAAGGCAGTGATTTGGAGGGGCCGGGGTGGTCTTGGGTGTTGGAGAGCCCCGTGCATGGCTGAGGGTGGTAGGATTGAGATTGTTAGGTCCAGAAGGCACCCTGGATTATGATGGGCACAAGAAAAAGGTCAGACATGTTTGGTGCCTGTCTCCAGGGAGTCCACCAGACTGAGTGGTCAGGTAGCCCGAGGGGCTGCTTTGCCCACCAATCCCCTGAGGACAGTGCTATGCAATGCCATATCAATCAGGAATAAGACTGCGATTATGGCAGATCTGATTTCCTCAGTCGATTTGGCTTGAAGCACAGAGACCTGGGTTGGGGATGATGCTGGCCCAGTTTTTGAGGCTGCCATCCCCTCTCAGTATTCCGTGGTGCACTGCCCCAGCGAGGAATGTAGGGGCGGTGGGGTAGCCATCTGCTTTAGATCTGACTTGGGCTTCACCATGCACCCAGTGGGAACGCTGGGTTCTTTTGAATGTGTGGCTGTTCACAATGGTCCAGGCACAGGCTGCAGGATTCTTCTTATTTACTGCCCCCCCCATGGCAGTGGGGAATGTTCTGAAGGAGGTTGCCGAATTCGTCTACGGCAAAACATTGGAAGCTCCCAGATGTATATTCTTGGGGGATGTTAATGTCCAGGCTGACGATGAATCCTCTCAGCTTGGTCATAACCTCTTACAGATTATGTCATCACTGGGCCTGTCGTAAGTTGTTTCTGCCATGACACACCAGAGTGGGCACACATTGGGCCTGATGTTCTCACTGGGGCTTGAGATAAATGGTCTCAAGATTGATCAGGTGGTATGGTCCGATCACTGCATGGTGTGGTTCATGTTCAGGTCTCCCACCAGGTGCCCTCGTCCTACAGAGATGATGAGCTGTCATCCTTTGTGGGGAATGACCCCGTAGGGCTTTTTAGTGGCTGCCAATCTATCTGGTGTGAGTAATGCATGCATCGGGGGCATTGATGCCATGGTGGGCTCCTATAATAGAATGCTATCTGATGCCATTGACTCCCTTGCACCTGTCCGTGTACAACCCAAATCTTCCTACCTGAGGTCCCCATGGTTTGATGGGACCCCAGCGAGATGAAGAAAAAGGGTCGGAAGTTGGAGCGCTGGTGGAGGTGGCCACCATGGAGGGGGACAAACTGATCCTGCGTGTACATTATAATGCATACCAGGGGGTAATCAACCATATGAAGGCAGTGTTCCTGTCCAAGGAGATTGCTGCTAGGAAGAACTGACCAGCTGTACTTTTTTGGACTGTGGACAGGCTGCTTTGTCTAGCCTGTCTAAAGCTGAAGAAGTTTATTTCTAATGTAGGGAGTTCCTCCAGTCAGCAAAGCAATAGCTGGGAGTGGTCGCCCAAAGTTTTCAGAGTGCATTCTGCCTTGCTGGGGAGAGTTTAGACCAATGAAGGTAAGTGAAGTCATCAGGGTTGCTACCAATCTGAAGCACACCTTTTGTAAACTGGACCCGGTGCCGACTCATTTCTTGATGAGATGTGTCGACGCTGTTGGCTCAGTATTTATTCTGATTGTCTGGTGTTCCATATCTGAAGGGGTTTTTCCAGATGCCTTGAAGGAGGCACTGGTGAGACCACTCTTAAAGAAACCATCTTAGGACCTGGAGGTTAGGGCGAATGACCGACCTATCTCCAATCTTCCCTTTTTGGGAAGATTGTGGAGAAGGTAGTGGTGCTTCAGTTGGAGGAGCACCTCATGGCCCATGAGTTATACGAACACTTCCAGTTGGGGTTTTGGGTGAGGCATAGCACAGAAACCATGCTTGTTCAGGTGTAGAATGATGTCTTTAGGACTAGAGATCAAGGAGAGAGGAAAATTCTTGTTCTTCTTGATCTCTCTTCAGCATTCGACATTGTGGACCATTGTATGTTGCTTGACCATCTCAGGGAACTCTGCAGACTCACTGGTACTGTAATCTGCTGGTTTGAGTCTTTTTTAACCAAAAGGAGGCAACGGATTGTGATGGGGAATTTCTTCTCCACCCCAAGCTCCCTATCTGTCAAAGTACCTCCAGGGTTGGAATTGGCCCCAATGTTGTTTGCAGTGTATATGCTGCCCTTGGGAGGGATCATTAGGAAGTATGGCATGGGCTTTTATTGCTATACTGATGATACCAGCTATACTTATCCTTTGTCCCAGGAACATCCAACATGGTGGATGTGCTAAACAGCTGTCTTTGCTGAGATCAACAATTGGATGACCTCTAGCTGGTTGTGACTGACCCTCAATAAGATAGAGGTATTGGTGGTGGAGTTGAACAGAGTGCGTGATAGGATGGCCTCTGGATCAGACACTGGACTTGTTCTAGGATCTATTCCATTGAAGGCCTCCTCTAGGGTGTGAAATCTTGGTGTCATTCTGGCTAGGAGTTTGATAATGGAGGCGTAAATATTTTCCACTGTCTGATCCTGTTTTTCCATCTCAGAAATGTCACCAGGATAAAGCTCCTCGTTCTGCCTCTGGACCTCCCCACTTTGATACATGCCTTAGTTACATCAAGGCTTGAGTACTGCAATGCGCTCTACCTCGGGGTCATAGGAGGATCCCTCCGCAGACTGCAGCTAGTGCAGAAGGCAGCTGCCTGGTTGCTTACTGGGCAGCCAAAGTTTTGTCATATTACTCCTGTGTTGCGTGAGCTGCACTGGCTGCCAGTCAGGTGGAGGATCCTCTTTAAGAAGGTTCTTCTCACCTATAAGGCCTTACATGGTCAGGATCCTGGTTATCTGTTAGACCTTCTTGTTCCTGCTCTCTTGGTTCGCCCCCTCTGTTCCTCTTGTGGGGGCCCCCTTGCGATTCCCAGGATGAGGTTAAAATCGGCCAGTGACAGGGCATTTAGTGTCACTACCCCCGTCCTGTGGAATTTGTTGCCTCTGGGGGTAAGGGGGCCCCTACTTTTGAGGTATTCAAAGCCCACCTGAAATCCCTCCTATTCACCCAGGCCTTTTTGGATCAAGCTGTTTATTTAGAGTTTTAAACACAGCTACTGGTAATTCGATGGTTAGTTTTATTTATGGGAAATGTTCTTATATAGGTTAATTATTCTTATGTTTGTATATTTTTCCTTTTGCTTTCTATCTTGCTTTTAAATGTGTTCTCATCTGTTTATACGGTGCCCAGAGCCTCTGGGACTGGGCATCTTTTTAAATAAATTTTGCCTTGCCTTGCCTTTGCCTTAGTGTTGAGCTCAGTCAGCCAGCTGGATTGGGCAAGGCTGAGGAGACATTGCTGTTATGTGACAATAACCACCAGCCAAACAAGGAAGGTCCAGAGTTGCTCCCATGGGCCCAAGTACCATATAGTGAAGAGAACTCATCTGTTGGCATTCGACCTTATGGCTCTGCACCTGGGGGTGGCACAGCACCCTCTGCATTGGCTGACAGATGGACGTTTTGCCTGTATCTGAGGCCACATGCAAGCACAGGGCCCACCAGATAGCCCCATGAATTCTTTGACATCTGTTACTCTCCATAGGCATACAGAGTCTTCCCTTGGTGCAAGGTTGGGTGGTCCTTGGCATATGCAACTCTTTAAGCAGATTTTTTGGGGGGACCTGCGTGAATTAGGATACAATTCCACTATCTCAAAAAGAAAGGAAATTCACTGCAAACAACTTTGTTAATGCACCAGTTAGGGTTAAACTGACAAAACTAGGAAAATGTGGCATTAGGGTTTCTAATTCTAACACCCCACCCCCACTATGCAGGCAGAAACAGGAGCGTATACTGTTGCCACAGTGATGGAAATACTGTGAAGACCATTGCAGCAATAGAATCAGCAGTTCACTGTAATGGTCCATGGTATTGCTGACACTGTTGTATCCAGGGATTTTGCCCTATCCCTGAAACAACTCCAACTCAGAGTTGGCAATCCATAATACAGCTAGTGCATGGGGCAGAGCCCCCTGCATGCAGGGTGCAGGGGGTGATGCCCACACAAAAAAAAAAACACTTGCTTCTCCTGATGGCACAAAGCTGACTGTTGGCACTGTGCCTTTTCTGTAATGCTGATCAACAGAATTCCTGTCGATGCAGCTTGGTGGAACCCAACAGGAGAATTTATTTTTGTTTGCCCTCTCCTGCATGTTGACAAATCAGGCATGGGGTGTACCTGAGGGTTGTCAACCCTAACGCTCACCCCATTCCATCATTAAAGAAACTGAGATGTGTAGAGTACATGAGAAGGAGTGAGTGTTAGGGTTGACAACCCCAAGGCACACACCACACCTCATTTGTGAAGATTCACACCTAAAGCAAATCAGGGTCTGAGCCTTCCAAGGGGTTGTTGACCCCAAAGCTCACCCCATTCTGTGTTCTCCATAAACATACACACCTAATGGGGTGAGCTTTAGGGTTGACAACCCCTAGGAAGACTCTGTCCCTGATTCCCTGATTTGCTTTAGGGGTGGCATTAGGGTTTTAGGGTTGGAAACCCTAAAGTCACATTTCTCTACTTTTGTCATTTTAGCCTAAGCCCTAAATGTTGCATTAATGCAGTTTTTGCAAATAATATATATATATATATATATATATATAAAATGTAAGGATAAATGTTAATGTTGTGCCACTCATTTATCTAGTGTGAATGTGAGTGAGTGAGTGAACGAGCAAGCGAGTGAGTGAGTGAGTGTGTGTGTGTGTGTGTGTGTGTGTGTGTGTGTCTGTGTCTGTGTATCTAAGTGTCTGTGTGTGAAAGGGACTCTGACTAATATCATCAAAACTGACAATGTTGACCCCGGCCACCTCTTTTTTTTTTTACTCCATTAAATATATTGCTAGAATGTAAATGTGTGTCTCATGCAGTAAAAAATACATATTTTATTTATATAGTATTTAATGAAAGTTCTACCTATTATGCAATTTTGTGTTCCTACCTTGAATTCCAAACCCGTCTCCAAAGCTGCTACTCTACTAAAGGAAGATTGAAGCAGCTTTGAATAGAAGTATTTCAGGCAATGGTACACAGTGGAAGTTCACTTAAATTGTGACAATATTTTTATTTACAGATTTTCCTTAAGGAGTGCAGTATTTATTTATTGGAATCTCGGATAACACCTTTGAGCTAAAAGCGCGTTTACAAAGGTTCCACGTCGTAAAGCAATAGACAGGTATGTAGACATTACACATGTTTAGCCATAATGCATTACTTAGTTCATATTCTGCTCTACTGCCTGCAAGTGTTTGTGGAACTAGGATTTCATTTTCAGTGCCATAAGCTTCTTCAACAAGGAGAAATTAAAAAAGACCAAGAACATTATTTATTTCATGTTCTGGCTAAATCATTCTCTGAAACTAGAATACCTATGTGACTGATATTTTGGCTCTAATGTTGAAGTGACTACAATTTATCTGTACTGAAATTAAAGTCTGATAACCAGGAAATGTCATGGCAGTACCCTAGATTTCCCTACAAATGTTAACCTATACACTACAGGTAGTCACTGTGTTTATGCACTCAACACAATATTTCAAGCTTAGCTGGAGGCATTACCATGGCTCAAACTTTTTCTGTCTTTAACAAATCATGCTAGTTAAAACATGACTGTGTGCTTGTATGCTGATGGCTTTTCTGACCTCAGTCACCCATATAAACAATGTATTGCCCCATGGTTTATTCCTGGCTGTGAAAATATGCATACAAAATTTATTTTTTCTTTATGTAACATTTGACCTTGGGATAGCACATTGAGATGAAGCTTGCTTTCAGGTGCACCTGAAGGGGACCGGGAGGATGCAGTATACAACAAACTTAGAAAACATACATTATATGATAAAACCAAAAAGAGTACAAAACAAAGCACCATAGTTGCAGAGACAAAATACACAAAGGGGATGTGAATGTTAGCTTTAAATGTCATTTGTATGTCAGCATTGATGTGATATAGAAGAATTAATTGAAAGACTCTTTGACTGCTACCTTTTGAATACAACACATCTGTCTGGAAAATCTTAATCTGTTTAAATACAATTTAGTTTTAAGTCAGTTCTAGAATGTTGCACTCACTTTGAAGAAATAATTTACTACCCACTACCCTTTTTATTTAAATCAGGGATAAAAAGACAAGTCACATCTGTTATCCAGAAACCCCAGAAGGATGTTCAATTTGGTATGATATGCATGTTAAAACCTTTATAATGTAACTGCCAGACTGACTTAATGTGCCCATTTGTCACATTTCTTTCAAATAAATAATGTATTTATAATTGTGTGCCTAAAATAGGCAGTCTTTTCAACCTCTACAGTCATTTTAGAAATCTTAAAATTACACAGCATTTTCTGCAGGTTGTGAGATGCTTTTTAAACCTGTGGGATCATGCATCTCGTCTCATCTCGCTAGGCATGTGCCTGTGATTGCTTTGTTGATGTCATACCACCCAACAAGCTCCTGCACTTAGGAAGTAAGAAAAAGAAAATATTTTTAGTAAAGCACTTGCCTGGATTGGTTTGGTGGTAGATGAGAACACTGTCAAACAGTTATAGTGCTCAAAAGAGCAATACTTGTTTAAAGCATCCAGCCTCAGTGTAGTTCTAGTGTGACAGTAGTAGTAGGTATTTAAAATCACAGCTGACTTGCCTATTCATGAAATGATATACCTAGTATTGTAGCTACACAAATACTCTGCAATGGAAAATATCCTATTTAATCTATGAAACAAACTGCAATGTCCATTTATGGACACACATGGATCAGTTGTTGATAGTAATGCACATTATGAAACAGAAGATGACATTTCAGTCATTAATCCCTTACCATTCAAGTGACCTATCCCCACTAACACATGCCCATAAGGATTAAGGCATGACAGATGTGCTATGTGAATTAACCAACTGGTGTGTTGGAATCCTAAGCCTAAAGGGCCCAAGAGGTACATCAACAACCATAATCCAATCAATGAAAGTTCCATATTGTACTTATAAAATGTTTCATAGTGTTAGTTGTAATTTGTAGTGCTGTAATTTGGTGCTGTATCATTAAATGAGCAGTTTTAAAGTCAACTCTGCACATCAGCATATGTTTTCATAAATATGATGTTTCAGTCAATACAATTTAATAGACAAGACTTTTTCATTTTCAATGTTCCTTTCCAAGGTTTACAGCACATCTTGGTAGTATATACAAAAAGTCTGTATGAAAACCATCTGCCTCTTCCCTGTTAACCTCACAGTGCATAAACAGTAAAGAATGATTGGGTGTGCATTAGACAGTTCTAATGCACAGTCTGGGGTGTAGTATGGGAAACAGCTGCAGACCAAGTTCCTTCACCCCTTGGCCATGCATTAAACTGTTTAATGCACATCCTCAGATTGTCTTATTGCACTTATAAAATGGGACTCTGCATTTATTATGCATTAAAAAATTAAGCAATAAGACATGACCAGGGCAAGGGGTTATGTTAATGGTATGTTAATCAACCAATGGGGTGCAATGTGGAAAGAGGCATAGCCAAGTGCCACATGCCCCTAGAGGGTGATTAACAGACCATTAACATAACCTCTGTGAGTGCCTTATTGCCATTATGATTAAGATGTTAGTGTTAAACCTTGTTCAGCATATGATTAGGCTCTACAGGTATGTTAACAAAAAATAAACATAGGATTGATATAATATTTACAGCCAATCAAAAGGCTCTATTTCTAAAACCTTTTCTATAATATAATTAGATAACATAATAGAAAAGTATATTTGTCAAAATTTATATGAAATAGTTATTCCTCCTGCATGATCTTGTTTTTTTTTTCTTTGAACTTAGGAAATCTGTCCTACTATGATCTCCATTGCTGTAGTTTTTTTCTGAGGAACTTGGATAGCAGTTCTATGTATTCTATCCACCCCATCTAGAGAAACCCTCACACAAAAAAAGTTAGCTTCCTTATCTTGTGGTTTGTTTGAAATAATCTTTCTTTTTTTTTTTTTTTTTGCTTTTAAGAGAATGAGCAACACAAGCACAGTGTGAGAAGGCTCTAGCATTTAAGAGAGGGTGCATGTGTAGAAGCAGCTTCCTTTGGGACTAACAGGGCATGGCTGAACAGTGGTCCTTTTAAAAAGGCTGAGATTTATTTTTCCAGTTGTAGGGTCTACCAGTATTTCTGAGTGAGCACCAGTGACATTTTATAAGTGCAATAAGACAATCTGAGGATGTGCATTAAACAGTTTAATGCATGGCCAAGGGGTGAAGGAACTTGGTCTGCAGCTGACTAGGTTACAAACCCAGCAACTTATTTGTAATGGATTTCATTAACTGCAGGTACTGTGGAACAATTTTCAGAAGGACAGTCTTACAGGATTTAGGACACTGTCCTACATGCTGGGCCTTTGGAGATCTTAGGTCTCAGCTCCGGGCAGCATGGGCAGAGATTGCACGCCTCAAATTTCATATTGAAGAGGAAATACATTATAAGAACCACCCGCCATTTCCCCAGCATCCAACAGAAAAACCTCGACCGCAGAGGTAGTTGGTCCAGGAGGTTGGCAGGTGGTTAGGAGAAACAAATCAGGTGCCCCATCACTCTCTGCTCTCCAACACATTACCTAAAAACCATATAAACACTACAAACAGGTATCTGCCTCTATCTCTGAAATCAAATAAAGAGGCAGAAGACACTGCAGAGCAGGACACTGCGGCACAGGAGCTGGCACAACAATACTCACCCAAATCAGGAACCAAAACTAAACAAGCACAAAATCCAAAAACTTCTGATCATAGGAGACTCCATGATTCGGGAGTTGATACCCATCTCCAGCCAGGGTGATGGTCAGATGTCTCCCAGGTACATCAGCATGGAGAGACACTGACCGCACATTAAAATTGTTCACAAAGCAGGAGAAAACATTGATGTCCTAGTACACATAGGGACTAATGATCTGCCAGCCGGTCAGTTGTGGAGACCAAGGAACACCTGACTAGGCTGGGTGACAAACTATCATCTATTTAGTCTGGCATCTCCTTCTCTGAGATCCTGCCAGTCTGGGAGAAGGAGCAGATGGACGGAAGGTCAGAGAAGGGGAGATAGGGGAGCTAAACACGTGGCTCAAGGACTGGTGCCAGAAAAAGGACACAGATTTGTAGGGAACTGGCAACAGTTCTGGGGCGAAAGTTCTTTAAATTTGATGGACTGCATCTGACTAAGGAGGAGTCAGTGCATTGGGGCAGAAGTTTGACGTCTTTGCAGAATATTTAAACTAGCAAATGGGGAGGGTGCAGCACCCCATCGTCGAATGGAAAGAACACCCCTCCCCTCAGCTAGTGGTCAAACAGGAATTCAAGCGTTTGCGTTCATTTGCATCGCCAGGTAAGAAAAAGGTTTGTCTCCCATCGATGCACAGGGTAATGCCAAACTTCACCCAACAACTAACACACCAAAATCTGGCCAATGGAAAATCATGTACACAAATGCTCACAGCCTGGGAAATAAGATCCCAGACCTGCAGGCAATAATGTCAGAGGCTAAACTGGACATAGTAGCAATTAGTGAGACGTGGTTTACCAGTAACCACACTTAGGAGACTTCAGTACCTGGCTATGTATTGTTCAGAAGAGACCGAGGTGCAAAAGGGGAGGAGTGGCCCTGTATGTTAATGAAAATATCAAAGCTACAGAAATTCAGAATACATAATGAGCCAGAAGAACTGTGGGTCACCCTGGAAACAGGAAATGGGACAGCCATAAGAACTGGGGTTGTCTACAGGCCCCAGACCAGAGGGAGGACATAGACACATTACTGTTAGAAGATATACAAAACATGACAGCTAAAGGAGGTTCTGATAATGGGAGACTTCAACATGCCAGATACAGATTGGTCAATACCAGCAGGAACATCGGCCAGAACTAGACACATAGTGGATTCCCTGCAGGGGGAGGGCCTCAAACAACTGGTACAGCAACCCACAAGAGACAGGGCTATCCTAGATCTAGTACTGACTAACAAAGAAGGGATCACAGATCTCCAGGTAGAAGGTCACCTGGGGGCCAGTGACCATCACATGGTATGGTTCAATTTGGCTACTACATCTAAATCATCCCATTCAAGGCAAAAATATGGGACTTCAGAGGAGCTGACTTTGATAAGATGGCCAACAGAGTTAAGCTAGCCTGGCAAAAGAAACACAGGTGAGGAGGTACAGGCAAAGTGGGCAAGCATTAAGGATACAATACTTGAAGCAACATCCCATTGTGTTAGACAGAAAGGAAGTGTAAAGAAGAAGGAAACCACTTTGGTTCTCAAATACAGTAGCAGAAAAGGTCAGAGCAAAAGGCTGGCCTTCAGAAAATATAAGGGAACACAGCGGGATGAAGATAGGGAGGCATACCAAACTGCCCTAAGGAAGCGTAAGGCAGTAAGGCAGGCAAAGTCCCAAACTGAGGAAACACTAGCACGGACAGTAAAGAAGGTGACAAGACTTTCTATAGATACATTAGTGAAAGGAGAAAGTCCAGGGGTATTGCTAAGCTTAATGGAGAAAGGGAGCATGTGAGGAGGAGGACCTGTAAAGGCATCTATCCTAAATAGATACTTTTGCTCAGTATTTACTGAAAGAAGGTGAGGGCAGGGCCCACAGCTCAGCATCATGGACACAGCGGGGAGGAGGTGAGCACTACTCCCTTCACAAAAGAAAGGGTCCTACAAGAGCTTGCTAAGCTCAGGGTGGATAAGGCAATGGGACCTGATGGCATACATCCCAGGGTACTTAAGGAGCTAAAGGAGGAACTCAGCAGAGCCTTTAGCAGAATTGTTTAGTGAGTCTCTGAGCACAGGAGAGGTCCAGAAGACTGGAGAAGGCTCATGTGATCCCACTCCACAAGAGTGGTAGCAGGGAGGCGGGGAACTACAGACCGGTCAGTCTTACCTCAGTAGTGGGCAAGATTATGGAGGCACTCCTTAAGGAAAGGATAGTGCAACACCTGGAATCCATAGGGGCACAGGATCCAAGACAGCATGGGTTTACAAAAGGAAGGTCCTGTCAAACTAATCTCATAGATTTCTTTGACTGGGTAACCAGAGTGGTGGACCAAGGGGGAGCAGTTGATGTCGCCTACCTTGACTTCAGCAAAGCTTTTGACACTGTTCCACATAGAAGATTGATAAATAAGCTAGGTAGGCTCGGGTGGGTCAGAAGTTGGTCAACTGGGTGGCAAACTGGTTGACTGGCAGAAAACAGAGAGTGGTGGTAAATGGTATACAGTCAGAAGAGATGCAAGTCACAAGTGGGGTACCTCAGGGATCAGTCCTGGGGCCAGTCCTATTCAACATCTTCATTAGTGACCTCACAGATGGACTAGAGGTAAGGCTTGTCTGTTTGCAGATGACACCAAGATCTGCAACAAGTAGATGATCCAGATGGGGTGGGCAGAATGAGAGAGATCTGGATAAACTAGCAGAATGGTCAGAAGAGTGGCAACTGGATTTAATGCAAGAAGTGCAAAATCATGCAATATAGGGAAGAGAAACCCTGAAGCCACTTATAGGCTGGGAGGGAGTTGCTAGCAGTCACAAAGGAAGAAAGAGACTTGGGCATCATCATCACTGATGACCTAAAATCATCCAAGCAGACCTCTAAAGCAGTAGGTAAGGCTAGGGGGTGTTAGGGATGTATTAGTAGGGTATCACAAGTTTAGGAGGTATAATCCTCTGTACAAGACATTGGTTGTAAGTCTCATCTGGAGTACTGCGCAGTATTGGAGGCCACACCTTCACAAGGACATTAATCAAATTGAGGCAGTCCAGAGAAGGGCAACAAAATGGTGCAGGGACTGCATCAGGGCATATATGAGGACAGATTAACGAGCTCAATATGTATACCCTTGAGCAAAGGAGGAGAGAGGTGATATGATCGAGACATTTAAACACCTTAAGGGCATAAACAAGGTGAAAGAGTCTAACATGTTTAAATATAAGAAAAATAGCAGGACAAGAGGACACAGCATGAGATTAGGGGAGGCCGATTAAGGGGAATGTGAGGAAATTCTTTTCACAGAAAGGGTGGTAGATGCATGGAATGGCTTACCACAAGAAGTGGTGGCTATGAATACAGTGCAGGGCTTCAAACAGGCATGGGATAGGCATAAGGGAGCAATACAAATGACTATGAATAGATAGGTCACTGACAGAGCAAAGGCCGATGGCACATTTATAAGGTAGAAAAAGAAATGGGCAGACTGGATGGGCCTTGCGGTCCTTATCTGCCGTCAACTTCTATGTTTCTATGTTTCTATGCTGGCGGCAGCTGTAATGCAGTGGTTGCAAGCCATGGGGGGGGGATTTTCTTTTAAAACAGTTTATTTGCAGGTGTGAGCAAATATCAGTGATGAGCTGGTGGGCATATAAGTGTACAGGTGGGCAGGACAAAGGATTTATTCAGCAGAGACATCCCAGCAGTGGCCCAGGTTTGAATTCTTTTACTAAAAAAGTCTTTACTTTGCTTCCCAGTTCTGTACTCTAAATGAGTACATCATTAGCGAGCGGGAAAGCAGGTGGGATGAATGGCAGCCTGCCACCACCCAGTATGTTTAGTGGAACAAATATAAATAAAAATAGAAAATAAAACAGCAAAAATGTAACTTTTATGAGGGTTGTGATGAACTGTTGCATTGCTTCCATCTTTTTGTATTAATGGCTGAACTACAGTATGTGGGCTACCAAGTGGCTAGTAAGAAACACAAGCTGGAGACATCTAAAAAAAGTGAAAGTTCTATTTCAATACACTGACACTGGCAATGTAAAAAAAAAATCACTCTTACCTGGATAACACGTTAGCCATGCATTAAACATTTCTAATGCATGGCTAATAACCAGTCATAAAATCCCTACACTCTGGAAAATGGCTCACCTAATCCCCCTCTCCAAAAATGGAAATAAGTTCAAAGCTACTAACTATAGGCCTATATCGATCCTGCCTGTCCTTGCTAAGGTTCTAGAAGAAATAGTCAATGTACAGGTTCAGGATTACCTATCTAGCCATAATTTACTCACACCTTCATGATCTTGTTTCAGGCCACTACATAGCATCACTACTGCACTTATCAAAGTGAGTGATGATTGGCTCACCTCCCTTGATCAAAAATTTCTTGCAGCTGCCATTTTCTTAGATCTCAGCAAAGCTTTTGATACAGTGGGCCATCAAATCCAGCTAAATAAATTGTCTTACATTAGTATTGGTCAGAATGCCTTACCCTCGTTCATAATTATCTAACAGTAAACAACTAAAGTCTGAAAGCATGCTGCCCTCCTGCTCACAAATATCCATAGGCATCCCACAAGGATCTGTCCTTGGACCTCTCTTTTTCACTATGGGTACTAATGATCTGGTTGATGATATCACAGATGTAAAATTGTACTGCTACACAGGTGATACAGTAGTATATGCAACTAAACACAACTTGAAAGCAGCTTGACATGGACTTCAGTCTGCCTTTAATACTCTCCAATTGTAACTATGCACTTCTAACCTACTTCTTAATGCTGACAAAACAAATTATATGATGTTTGCCCCTAACAATAACCAGTTAACTGACCCTTCCAGCCCTGGCATTCTTACACTACTAGGGGACTGGAACTAGTAGAAACTTTCAAATATCTAGGAATATGGCTAGATAATAAACTTTCTTTCAGCAATCAAGTCATATTGACAATCTATAACAAACTTAGGCCAAGGCTGGGTTTTACTGTAGAAATAAATTCAGTGGGTTTATGTTATAACAGTGAAAGCCTAAAGGCAATCATCATTACTGAGAAGTCAAGAGTGCCAAAAAATTGTTTCGACACTCTGACATCTGGCACACAGCAAAAAGGTGCCGGGGAATCACTTTTTTAATGTTTTATGTAGGGGGCTGTGCCCCCGCACCTCCCAAGGGGGGTATATGTCGGAGAGGGTGAAAACATAAAAACAAAAATTGGGGCCAGGCACAACAAAAATGCACTAGCGCCCAGACCCAAACCCAGTAACTGATGACCAGCACCATCAACCCACCCACCCACCACGCCATATGGTCATCTCAGCAACCCACCATGGCACCACCCCTCACATTCCCTCCCACCTCTCATTGTGCATGCTCGCTCCTACCATGCATGTATGTATAGTGACATCCTGTCACAATAATCGCCGACTCCCCCACCTGCCACCCTACTCTATGGTAGCTCTGGACACATGTGCCAGGGATTGGGTCACCATTATTGTAGGCGCCCAATCCCTAGCACTCATATGTTGGGCTATCAAATTCAGCTGATCCTTAAATGCCTGTAGAACCTTAGTTAGATTGGTGGATTTTAAAAAAGCTTTTGATTCTACAGAATGGGCATATTTGCAGGAAAAACTCTCCTGCATGGTGGTCACACCCACATTTTGGAGCTGGGTTGGCCTGCTCTATTCCTCCCTGATGTCATCATTACTCACAAATGCCACTGAATCCTCTCCATTCCCTCTACAAAAGGGCACCAGACAAGGCTGTCCCTTGTTCCCCCTGCTTTTTGTGTTAGCGGTCAAACCTATGGCCATCCCTATATGGGAAGACCGTCTCATATTGGGTATAAAAGTGAGTTCAGGAGAGTATAAAACCTTTATGTATGCCAATGATTTGTTACTCACTCTCTCTGACATGTCCCAGTTTCTCTCTTATGTCTTTCCTCTCCTTCAGGCCTTTGTCACTGTATCTGGACTCAAGGTGAACCCATCTAAGACAGAGGTGATACCTCTAAACCCTGCCTGTGTGAATTTGGACCTGGTCCCTTCTGGTATGAAATGGTCACCTGATGGCATAGCATATTTGGATATTCATTTGTACAGTAACCTGTCTAAGATACCCTCTCTAAACTTGGGCCCATTAATAGCCTCTTCCAGATCTGAGTTCGAATGCTGGAAAGCTCTCCAACTATCCCTATCAGAGAAAGTCAAGGTGGTCAGAATGATTGTGGCCCCAAAATTTCTTCATGTTTTTTCTCATCTACCTTTCAAGATCCCATCCAAGTGGTACCATAAGACTGACACCATGATTGGCCACTTCTTTTGGGAGGTCATGCCCCCCAGATTTAGCAGGGCCAAGTTACACAGCCATTGGAGTAAAGGTGGTTGAGGCCTTTTGCATTTCATAGGTATCACATAGCTTACATCACAGTGCAAACCATTAACTGGTTCCCACCCCCCATCTCAGGGTCTGCTTTGACTCACCATTGAATCTGAAATACTCAACCCTGCCTTCTTCTGCTGTATGAGTGGCTTGTAACTATTGGGTCCTAGTCAATAAATATATCTCAGCAGATCTTACCCCTTTACACCATACTTCCCCTTGGGACAATCCCTTTATACAAGTATCATAGGAATGATAGGAAGTTTCAAACTTAAGACAACTTGTCCATATAGTTTGCCTTTATTATTTTTTCTAAAATTTGGTGGCACTATCTTTATAAAACTTGTCCAACCCTCTTTTAAAGGCATCCATATGTGGACTATCAATTAAGGTCTGAGGAAGTTTATTCCATTCTACCAACACCCTCTGGCTAAACCAATAATATCTTAAATTTTGGTTCCATCTAGATACATACAATTGTTTATTGTGCCTCTACTGCCATCCCTAATATTTCTTGATATAAAACCAAACTCATCCTTCAACTGAGTATCTCCCATAGCCCTAAACAGTAAACACATATCTCCTCTGAATCTTCTGTAATGTAGAGAGTACAAATTCAATATCTGTAACCTTTCATTGTAAGTCCTATTTTTTAATGTCACTATTGATTTAGTGACCCTTCTCTGAACTCCCTCCACTCTTAATATATCCTCCCTTTTAATGGAGACCACAATTGGACACACTATTCCAAGTGAGACCTAACCAGCACTTCATACATAGGAATTATCACCTTACTTTCTCTTCTTGAGATCTGCCTCAGTATACAGTTTAGATTTTGGTTAGCTTTCCTAACCTGTTCACTACAATGAGTATTACATTTTAAATCCTCCAAAATCTTTACCCCAAAATCTCTCTCTCTCTCTCTCTCTCTTCCCCAGTATTAATCAATACATCCATTCCCATCCTGTAATTCTGATTAATATTATGTTTCCCAAATGCATTATTTTATACTTTGAATAATTCAGCTCTAGTTTGTTTTTCCCAGCCCAATCCCTGATTTCATTTAATGCTCCCTGCAGATGACCTGCATCCACCTCATTATTTACAATTCTTCCCACCCTGCAATCATCTGCCAATTTGTATACATTTAATTCTTTACTTGAAAGGTGGAAATATAGATAGTAAATAAACAAGGTCCCAGGACCAACCCCTGCAGCACTCCACTAGAAACAGACTCCCAGTCAGAGTATACCCCCTTTACTATGACCCTCTGTTTTCTATTTTGCAACCAGTCTGATATTCAATGTATTATATTACTTTCTAAATTGATCTTCCTCAGTGTATTCAATAATTCCAAATGAGGCAATTTATCAAAAGCCTTTGTGAAATCTAAGAAGGCCACATCCACAGAGTTACCATTATCCAATTCTCTGTTGACTTTCTCATAGAAGGATAAAAGATTGGTTTGACATGACCTAAGTTTTCTAAAACCATGCTGCAGGGGATCAACCAAACCCTGTTCCTCTAGAAAAGTAGTAATCTTTTTTTCAAGATACCCTCCAGTATCTTACCCAAAATAGAGGTCAAACTAACTGGTCTAAAGTTAGTTGGTTCAGTTCTAGACCCCTTTTTTAAAAGTGGTACCACATTAGTGACTTTCTAATCATGTGGAACTTCTCCCCTATCCAGAGATGATTGAAAAATATACGTCAATGGAAATACTATGAATTTAGCCATTTCCTGAATTACCCTTGGATGTACAGTATACTGTCTGGGCCTTAAGATTTATTTACATCCACTTTACAAAGTTTCTCCAGAACCTCGTCTAGACCGATTAATATTTTTCCAGGTGTTGGACAATTATTCATTTTAAATGATAATGTAGCTTTATCATTAAAAACTGAACAAAAATAATTATTTTGTGTATCAGCCAATTCTTTTTCTGATGTTGCTAGCCCATTTGATTTCTTAAAAGGACCCACTATACTAGGAATATTCTTTGATTTGTTAATATGGCTGAATTTTTTTTTTATTATCCTTGATCCTAGTTGCCAATAGTAGCTCATACTTTGCTTTCACTTTTCATATAGCAGTTTTGTCTTCCCTATTAAGTTCCCTCACTGCCTGTCGATTCCTACCAGATTTGTCATTTTTATATTTTTTTATGCATTCTGTTTTTCTTATTGATTTCTTAATCGAAGAGTTAAACCAGCTGGAATTTTTTGTACCTGAGTTTGGGTTTGTATATTTTCTAAAAGTAGGGACATATTTATTTGTCAATTCTATTATTTTTGCTGTAAAAAGATTCCACATTTCTTTTACAGTCAGCTTTTCAAATTCCTTTACCCACTCCCATAATGCAAATTCCTTTCCAAATTGACAAAAGTCGACCTTATTGAAGTTCATCTTAATAGTGGATCCCTGTACTCTTGAATTTTCATGTTCCTTAATTCCAAAATATACTGAATCATGATCACTATTACTAAGTGGACACATTACCCTAACATTACATATTTCATCCCCATGTTAGTAAGCACAACATCCAGGATATTGTTACCCCTAGTAACATCCAGTACTCTTTGCTTCATTTCTAGATAAAGGAAAATATCCACATACCCTGCCTCTAATTTCTCTTCCCCTCCTAAAGACATCCAGTTAATTCCATGTAGGTTAAGATCACCCAGTATAATTAACTATTCAGCTGGATCTAATTTGGCTACTTGGTTTTGTAATAATTTATCAAACTCTAATTAAATGCCAGGAGGTATATAGATCAATCCAACAATAATTTTGGCCCCATTCTGTGGTAGTAATTTGACCCATAATGCTTCCAGTTCAGCCACATCAGTACCACATTCAACACTTTTTATTGTTTCCTTTATATACATGGCAACTCTTCCTCCCTTCCTGTGCATCCTGGATTTAGAATATAAATTATATCCGTGAATAGCCTTATCCCATGTATCCTTATCCTCTCACCACATTTTGGTAATGCATGCCAAATGAATATTTTGTGTTGTTAACATACATTTAAACTCTTCAAAAGTATTAACTAAGCTTCTGGCATTAATTAATATCCCATTCGGCCATTCCATTCAGGTGCTGCTGTTTCCTTATTAGGACCATCCTCCAATGAGCTATCACCTTTTACCATCCCACCCACTCCTGCCAGTTTAAATGAAACTGGATAACATAATTTATTCTCTTTCCCAATTTTCTCATACCTATCTGGTTAAGTAGAGGGTCATTTGAGAAAATGGCAGTTCTGGGAATCTCAAGACATCCATCTTGCTCAGGACCTATGTACCCCTTGCACCACTGTTTTAGATTCCTTTTCTTCTTTAACACAATGTTTTCAATTACATAAACATTACTTTTGGAAGTGTCTTCAAAAACAGGGGGCACTAGAACAATTGCACAGGATTCAAAAGGTGCCCCATGGGACATCTGCTATCTCCCCATTGAGGGCTTGGTTCAAACTGACAAAGGGTAGAGCCAGTGATATCTATTGGGCTCTATTGAATGTCTAATCAGATCAGACTGCTTATGCCAGGGTTCAATGGCAGAAGGACTTGGTTATTCAAATTAATGATTCTCAATGGGAGCACTGTTGGTTTTGAGGACATAAATCCTGTAGAGATTGTCAGAGCCATCTTATATTATATAAAGCAATTTTAGGGAGTATAGAACCCTGCAGGTTCATAAACATGTTGGCTTACTGGACCATGATAAATGCTGGTGATGCGGTCACTCAGACACATGCCTGAATCATATCATGTGGGACTCCCCATGGTCCACATAGAAACACAGAATCATAGAAACATAGAAGTTGACAGCAGATAATGACCGCAAGGCCCATCCAGTCTGCCCATTTCTTTTTCTGCCTTATGAATGTGCCATCGGCCTTTGCTCTGTTAATGGCCTATCTGTTCATACTCATCTGCATTGCTCCCGTATGCCTATTCCATGCCTGTCTGAAGCCTTGCACTGTATTCATATCCACCACTTTATGAGGTAGGCCGTTCCATGCATCCACCACCCTTTCTGTGAAAAATAACTTCCTCACATTACCCCTTAATCATTCTCCCTCTAATCTCATTCTGTGTCCTCTTGTCCTGCTATTTTTCTTATGTTGAAACATGTTAGACTCTTTCACCTTGTTAATGCCCTTAAGGTGTTTGAATGTTTTGATCATATCACCTCTCTCCCTCCCTCTTTGCTCTGGGGTATACATATTGAGCTCCATTAATCTGTCCTCATATTTTTTTCTGATGCAGTCCCTGCACCATTTTGGTTGCCCTTCTTTGGACTGCCTCAATTTGGTTAATGTCCTTGTGAAGGTGTGGCCTCCAGTACTGCACACATTACTCCAGATGGGGCCTAACCAGTGTCTTGTAAAGAGGGATTATTATCTCCCTCTTCTGACTTGTGATACCCCTACTAATACACCCCGACATCCCTCTAGCCTTACCTACTGCTTTAGTGGTCTGCTTGGATGATTTCAGGTCATCGGTGATGATGATGTCCAAGTCTCTTTCTTCCCTTGTGACTGCCAGCAACTCCCTTCAGAGCCTAAAGGTGGCTTCAGGGTTCTCTTCCCTATGTGCATGATCTTGCACTTCTTTGTGTTAAACTCCAGTTGCCACTCTTCTGACCATTTTGCCAGTTTATTCAGATTTCTTCTCACTCTGCCCACCCCATCTGGATTATCTACTCTGTTGCAGATCTTGCTGTCAACTGCAAACAGACAAACCTTACCCTCCAGTCCATCCGCAATGTCACTGATGAAAATATTGAAGAGGACTGGCCCCAGGACTGATCCCTGAGGTACCCTACTTGTGACTTGCATTTCTTCTGACTGTATACCATTTACCACCACTCTCTGTTTTTTGCTCATCAACCAGTTTGCTACCCAGTTGACCAACTTCTGACCCACACTGAGTCAACCCAGCTTATTAATCAATCTTCTATGTGGAACAGTATCGAAAGCATTTCTGAAGTCAAGGTAAGTAACATCAACTGCTCCCCCTTGGTCCACCACTCTGGTTGCCCAGTCAAAGAAATCTATGAGAGTAGTTTGACAGGACCTTCCTTTTGTAAACACATGCTGTCTTGGATTCTGTGCTCTTATGGATTCTAGGTGTTGCACTATCCTTTCCTTAAGGAATGCCTCCATAATCTTGCCTACTTCTGAGGTAAGACTGTCTGGTCTATAGTTCTCTTCCTCCTTCCTGCTACCACTCTTGTGGAGTGGGATCATATGAGCCCTTCTCCAGTCTTCTGGGACCTCTCCTGTGCTCAGAGACTCACTAAACAGTTCTGATAATGGCTCTGCTAGTTTCACCTTTAGCTCCTTTAGTACCCTGGGATGTATGCCATCAGGTCCCACTGCCTTGTCCACTCTGAGCATATCAAGCTTTTGTAGGACCCTTTCTTTTGTGAAGGGACTAGTGATTTCCTCCATCCACCCTGTGTACATGGTGCTGAGTTGTGGGCCCTGCCCTACCTTCTCTTCAGTAAATACTGAGCAGAAGTATCTATTTAGGATAGATGCTTTTATATGGTCCTCCTCCTCACATGCCCCCTTATCCCCTTTGATCTTAGCAATACCCCCTCTGGACTTTCTCCATTCATTAATGTATCTATAGAAAGTCTTGTCACCTTCTTTTACTGTTTGTGCTAGTGTTTCCTCAGTTTGGGCCTTTGCCTACCCTACTGCCTTTTCTGCTTCCCTTAAGGAAGTTTGGTATACCTCCCTATCTTCATCTTGCTGCATTCCCTTATATTTCCTGAAGGCCAGCCTTTTGGCTCTGACCTTTTCTGCTACAGTTTTTGAGAACTAAAGTAGTTTCCTTCTTCTTTTGCACTTCCTTTTCTCTCTAACACAATGGGATGTTGCTTCAAGTATTGCATCTTTAATGCTTGCCCACTTTGCCTGTACCCCCTTACCTGTATTTCTTTTTGCTAGGGCTAGCTTAACTCTGTTGGCCATCTTATCAAAGTCCCCTTCTGCCAGTGAAACATATAGATCTGCACTGAACTGGTTGGCTCAAAGATAGAGATAAATGCCCCTTTGTTGTTTTTGGGGTGCTGTGCTGATACCCCTAAGCACTCCTTTGAAACGCAGTGGGTCACTGCTGCTGGGGTAGCTGCTAAACAGTTGATCCTGTGCAATTGGAGATCCAATGTGATTCCCTCCATTTAAAATTGGTTGCGTGCAGTTGGCCAGCTGGCAACCTTTGAAAGATCATCTAATTTTGCCACCCACACTATGCAACAGTATTACAGATGTTGGAATCTGTTCCTAGATTTCAAGTATTGTCACAATTTCCTCTCCCACTTTTCCTCTGATATGGAAGCTATTACAGCCCCTTGAAGTATGACGTTTTTAAGTCCCACCCCCCCATGGGTTTTCTCCCAGCATCATGATTTTTGCTTTGATTTGTAATAGTAGGGTTGCGACTGTTATTTATCTGTTCTGGTTGTTCTGTATTTTCTCATTGGGTTTCTGGTTGTAGTTGTGATTTTTCTTACAAGTTTTATGGATGTTACATTTTTCATGACTACATAGCTTTGTTATTTGATGTTTTTGTGGATGTATTCTTTACTGATGGCTACTTATGTAATGGCTACTTGTCATGATTGTGTACATATTTGATTTAGCATTGTGTTACCATTTCTAATTTACTTATGTTTTTAATAAAACAATTAACCAGACAGCAAGTTACTCTGCACCCCTGGATGAGGCTCAAGTACCTGACTCTGTTGGGGGGAAACTCTTGAGTCATTTGGGGGGAATGGGCAGAGCAAATTGGTGACATTCAGGGGGTGAGCAGGAGGAAGTTAGCAAGAGAAGTCTTAGGGATTGGGAACACAATGATTAGTGGAGAAAAAAGGGTGGTGTGTGGGTGGCATAAAGGGAAAGAAATTATCGGATGTCTTCCTGGGTCATCATCCATCCAGGATATACAGTAGATAGGATAAGAAGGATGCTGAAAAAGGGGGAGGTGGAGCTGGGGATGCTAGCACACTTGGGTACCAACAATCTGGTGAATCAAGATGTGGAGGAAGTGAAGCAGAACCTAAAGAGGCTAGGGGACACATTGAAACTGTACTTGTTTTCCTTGGACTTTTCTGAGGTCCTTCCTGTGTGGAATAGAAAAATGGGAATGATAGAGGAAGGAAGGAAGAGACTGAGGTCAAGATATTTAAAACTTTGCCCCGGGGCTAAATTAGCACTGCCCGGTGGGCAAACTTAGTCCAGAGCAAAAAACAATCTATATTCAAAAGGAATAGCCCAGGGCGTGTAGCTTCTGAATATAGCATGGGAATGAGGCTGGGAAAACTGGGCTGGGAGTGCAGAGCAAACTTAGCCCTGGAATAAGACAGCTCTGACTATAGCAACCAGGAAGTGCAAACCACAACAGCAACATAGTGCACAGCAACATGAAGGTAGGTAGAGGTGAACTATGTGGCCAATGTGTGTGCCAGCAAATGCGTGGACCCAGTACAGCTGCAGGCAGCAGCGCATGTAAAGGTACAGTGTGCAAAACTGTATAATATTCCTTGAACCATTTGCGTGGCGCTAACACATTTGCACAGGGTTAGCACAGAGCTAAGCTGTTTGCCCGGTGCAAACACATTTGTCAGGTGCTAAACTTTGCCATATTCAAAAGTGACATGTAAATGAGCCTACTTAGGTAGTCTTTGGGCAAACATCCAGATTAGCATCCCATTATGCCCTGATTTGCATGCAGTTTGCCCAGCATTACTGCAGGGCCCCACAGCTCCACCTGTAGGTCAGTCTGGAAGTACAGAGGCTGGCTGGGCCTTCCCACAGCTCCACCTGTAGGTCAGTCTGGCAGTGCACGATGGTAGCTGCAGACCACATGTATACAGTACAGCACAGCATATTGTGCCCCATGGGACAACACAGCATAAGCACAGGTGGTGGTGGTGGTGCTGCATACAACTTATCACACAGTAGGTCATGCCACAGTGCACAGCAGACACTACAGTAGCAAGAGGGCCAGTATCACGAGAGATGGACCAATGCCTACGGTGTGTAGGGCAGTGATGACCACTGAATGTACACAGTGACAGGCCCACCTTGCAGGTGTTTATTGACAGTAGACATTACTGTTATGCTGTTGCATGACCCACAGATGCTGCACTCTGGTATAGGACGCTCACAGTGACATATACATGGCTGGCTGTGTGTGCTGTGGTGCTTGTACAGCTATGCAGTATTTGGCTGGGGGAGTACATATGATCAGACAGGCACACTAGTGTTGGAGTATTCCCAATACTAGCCCATGTGCACAGCATGGCTTGCCACAGCCATGTGGCTGCACCCAGTTTGTGGTGCAGCCTGACCAATTGTACACATTCCCCTCAACACCCCCATGCCCACAGTGCTGCATGTGTGTGCTGGCAGCCGTTGGTGTCCACCAAAGGGTGATCCACAGGTGTGTGCTATATGGCTGCACTGCCATGGTGTCCACTGGGAGCTGGGTCACCAGTTACTGCCTGGCATGGCTGGGACTGGTTGCAGATATTGGCATCATTGTAATGCCATCAATGGGCAACATGTTTCTTCTATGTTTTGCATTTTCTTTGTGTCATACATATTGGTTAGGGTCATGCAAAGCCACACAAAAGCCATGCTAATGCTGCACAAAGCCACAATGTGTTGCAAAACTGGTTTTCCCAGGGTTAAAACTACCTTTTCCTGGTCGGTAATTAGCACTGCGCAATGTGTCGCACTAAGTCATGCTAAACCACTTTGTGTGGTGCTATTTGCTGAACATAGCATTGCACTGACATGCCCTGTCAGTTTGCCCCTTGCATATATTATGATTTTGCCCGACACTAATGCAGTTTGTGTGCACTGTTTGGCCTTTTGAATATAGCAGACCCGCGCTAATCCCACGCTAAACCTGCACAAACAGTTTGCGCCCAGTGCAAAGTTTTGAATATCTGGCCCAGAGGAGTTTAAGGGTTGGTTGAAAGGATGGTGTCAGGAACAGGGGTAAAACTCTGTGGGGGACTTGGGGGGAAGCTTCTGAGAGAGAAGGCTTTTCAATGGTGATATCCTTCACTTGAACAGAGAGGGGAACAGTGCTCTGGGGCAGAAGTTTGATGACCACACTAAACAATTCAACTGACAGAAACTAGGGAATCACTGAGAAGGGAGAGTGGGTGGGGAATCTAGCTAGGGCGCTCCCTGAATACGGGACTATAACAGCAAAGTAGATATCAGTAAGATTGGAGTTCAAATTAGTTTTGGGAAAGAGGCCAATGAGGGAGGGCTGGCAAAGCCTACATTCAGCATGAAAAAAAATATTGACTAGAGAACAATAGGGGAGAAGGAATAGGATCAAGCAAGAGTAGATCAGGAAAAAGATGGAAAAGGGCCTTCCTTTATACGAGAAGTCTGAGACATAAAATTAGTGAGCAACAATCAATGGTAGCAGACACTGAGATGGATCTAGTATGAGTATCCATCACAGTAACTTGGTACATAGATAATAATTGATTGGGATCTGACATCTGTGTTTAGAGGAAAAGGTAAAGGAGAAGGCATAGCTTTATATTTCAGGGAAGACAAGGAGGGATTGGAGGATTGAATCATCATGGGAAGTAATGGAGAAACAGAATTGCTGTGGGTTCAGCTCATGGCATCCTCAAGCAAGAAACTACAGACATCTATAGACCTTCAGAACAGGGGAAGAAGAGGATTAGGAGCTAGAGGCAGAACTAGAAAAGGGGTCTCAGTGGTGGTGTGAGATCTGAACCTGCCCAGTATTGACTGGGTCATTCCAGCAGCCAGGAGCTCCAGAAGACAGGCCCTGCTGAATACATTGAAGGACTGCCTGCTGTGCAGTGGATTAAGGAACCATGAGAACAAGGGAAACCAAGAGGGTAGTCAGAGAAGCAAAGGCAGACTTCATAGGTTTCATAGGTTTTCCAAGCTAGAGGACATAGTCCATAATGCTTGCCTCATATTTTTGTATATTAGGTATATTTGTCAACATCTGTCATTACCAAATCCAAATTTGTTTTAAATGCATCCATGTTAGTACTGTCCACAACAATTGTAGGAAGATTATTCCATATTGAGATCGATCTTATGCTAAACCAATTTTTTCTCCTTAATGTATTCCATTTCCCAATCAGTAATTGTTTACTATGCCTACGATTATTTTGTCTATGTTTAGACAAAAATAAACCTGTTCCATTTAGAAGTATAGAATCCTGTAATAAACCATATATTAGACATAAGTCTCCCCTAAGCCTTCTATATTTTAAAGAATACAATTTTAGTTCCTTTAGCCTATCCTCATATTCCTTTCCCTTCATTCCTGTTATTGTCCTGCTAAATCGTCTCTTGACTCTTTCAATATTACTAATTTCTTCCTTTGTATATGGGGACCACACCTGGACACAATACTCAAGGTGAGGTCTCACCAAAGCATTATACAATGGCAGCATATCCTCTCTAGTCCTACTTGCCACATGTCTAAATATACAATTTAGGTTCTGGTTTGCCCTTTTGATTTGTTTGTTACAATGTAATTTAAATTTCATATCAGGTATATCTGAATAATGCAAGGGTGCTAAGGGAGGGGAAAAACAGTTCTTTAGATGTATTAGGGGGAAAAGAAGAGAAAAGGAATTGTTAGGCTAACAAAGGGAAGTAAAGTAATTGAGAAGGACAGGCAGAAAAGAACTGTTCTTAATAACTACTTCTGCTCTGTATTCACAAAGGAAGACAGAGGGAATCTGTCAGACAGTAGTATTTAGGCAGCTGTAAAGGGCATCCTTGAGAAGAGGCAGCAAGTTTTAACCAGTGAAAGGGTTCAGAATGGGCTAGTAGCCATAAAGATAGCTAAGGTCCCAGGGCCGGATGAAATGCATCTGAGGGTACACAAGGAATGGGTACTGGAACTAACTGAACCCCTGAAGGGGCTATTCAGTAGCTTAGTTCAGACAGGGGTAGTTCCAAAAGACTGGACAGTAGTGGTTGTAGTCCCACTCCATTAGGTGGGGGAGGGCAAGGATCAACCGGGTTACTATATACTTGTCAATCTTACCTCTATTGTGGGTAAACTGATGGAGACACTACTCAAAGAAGGCCTTGTGAACTACCAGGAGAGCAATGGACTCCAAGATAGTAAACAGTAGGGGTTTGTGGTGGGGTGGTTTTGTCAGACCAACCTGATAATATTCTTTGTCTGGGCAATGAGGGTAATGGCTGAGTCCCATGCCATGGTTTACTCTACTTTGATTTCAGCAAGGCTTTCAACAGTAGGCTTCTCAGAAGGTTGCTGAACAAGCTAAGGATTTGGGTGCAGTGAAGGACATAGATGGGTGAGAAACTGGTTGGAAGGGAGGCAGCAAAGGGTTGTGGTTAACAGAGTCAAATCAGAAGAAAGGGAAGTCACCAGTGGGGTGCCACAAGGATCAATGTTAGTTACAGCCCTTTTCAATATGTTCATCAGTGACATGGGAGAAAGAATTAAGGGCAAGACTTGTTTTTTCACAGATGACACTAAGATCTGTGGCAGGGTACGCATCAAGGAGGGGGTTAAGGAGATGCAGAGAGAATTGCAAAGGCTATAGAGGTACTCAAATGTTATGGCAGTTGAAATTCAAAGCCTAAAAGTGCAAGGTGATGCACACAGGGAACAAGAACCCAAGTACAAAGAATTGGATGTGTGTTTTAAAGCTGGGCACAGCCTCTGAGGAAAGAGACCTAGAGGTCATCATCGTGACTCCCTAAACAATCAGACTAGTGTAACAAGGCCTACAGTAAGGCCCTACATGAACAGGCACCCTGGTACCTGCAAGATCTTCTGACTCCCTACTACCCCCTCCTGCCCACTCCAATCCACTAATGAGGGATTGCTGGAGATTCCCAGGGTTTGGTTAAAAACACCAGGCTCGTGCTTTTTCTTTTGCTGCCCCTACCCTGTGGAATTCTCTACCTCGTCGGTTAAGGGAATGCCTGACCATCTCAAGTTTTAAGTCTGAGTTTAAAACCTACCTGTTTCATTTAGCTTTTCCTCATGGTTTTTAAAGTCTGCAGCTGCCTATGGATGCTACTATTTGTTTTAAATTGTTTTAAGGGATATGATTTTATGATTGTAAAGCTCCTTGGTTACTTACTTACTAAAATAAGCAACATTAACTGCCAGTTGGGTAAGATAATTAACAAGAGCTCTTAGTCATATGGATATTAGTAAAAAGAAATCTTAAAGAACATCTTAGTTTGCCTAAAACAGAATTATAAATCTTTAAATATGAATGGTGAACTGAAAAGAAGACTTCTTAGACATACTGAAATGAGTCCAAACAATCTTAAATTAAAACTATTTAACCAAAATCAAGATATATCTTGGTTTAATTTAAGTATGAAAAATCTACCAAACGTGAAGTACACAATTAAGCAGGGGGTTTAATATTAAGCTGCCACCCCTTTAAGAGCATTCAGAACACTGCTGTTGATAAAAAATGCTGCACTGTCTGGCAGTGCTACATTATCCAGGGACAGTATGGGAAAGCCCTCAGTCTGAGGCATAGCCTAATGGTGTGCAGAAGTCTTCTGTGATTTTTAAAACATTTTCTACTTTTATTTTATGCATCCAACTCAGTTTTTCGTAGGATCCAGCAAGCTAGTGTCTGCCGGAGTAGCGAGAGATGGGCATGGCAGACCTGAAGAGAAGGTAAGGTTCCTAGTAGCAGACCAACACTGAAATGCCACACATGGTGAAGAATATGGCCATTCTTCTACCTTGGTTCTATCTCCACCACATGTGCTGGCCAACAACCACTAAGTGCATTGCTGGGTATCCAGTCATTCTTCTTCATCAAGCCCATGCTAGATCTGGACTCCCAGGCATCCATATAAAAACGCTGGCTGGAGAAGTATAACTGTCTCTTGTTTTCCCCAGCAGTCTTCCTACAGGACTGAGACTGGGACAAAAAAAAACAATGAGGGACTATGCTAGACCAACTAACACACAAGAGAAACTTCCAGAAAAGTTAATCCCCCACCCCGGCTCTTGCGTCATCGAAGCCCACAAGAGAATCTGTTGCATCCACCCCTCTGCTGCAGCACTCACCTCATGGCAGCACAAGCCTTCACTGAGTCCCTTCAGCACTGGGACCTCTCCCTGCCATCTGCTTCAGCAATATACAGTAGCTTTTTTTCTGCTTTCCAGCTGCCACCATAGAATCTGGTGCCTGTCCTGGGAGGAAACCAAATTACTGACTGAATAAATGCACTACCACATGCTAGCAGCAAAAACAATCACATGGAGTTCTTCCAGCCCACAATCTGCCACAAAGTGATCCAAAACCCTCCTCACCTGGCTTTCAAAATTGGCTCATGCTGCCGCTTGCCTATACAGGGTATCCCATGATATGGGCGAATCAATGTAAGTGAGTGAATTTAGGCGACGTCAAAACGGCGAGTGTAAAATGGGCTATGTGCACTTAATAGCACATAGAAAGTTTAGCGATGTTGCATCTGTAGGGAGGAGTAGTTCTATGCAGTACAGAGGGGTATGTTGGTTGGGTTAGTCCCAAGCTGGCCATCTGGTGCAGTGGTTAGAGTCACCATGTGTCTGGCAGATCTGGGTTCGGGACAAGCTGTGTTTTTTTTTTTGTTTGTTTTGTTTGGGTGGTATTTAAATTTATGTGTGTTGGTTTCTGAAGTCCATGCATAGCCCTCCGCATTAAATGTAAGTACACTTCACCCCTTCAGAACTCCTAAGCGCCAGTCTCTGATTGTGGTAGTCAGTGTTGTGCTGATCGCCATTTTGACGTTCAGTGATGTGTAGTCACCATTGTGTTTAGTGCTGTTTTTGTTGGTGCTATTATCACATGGAACCCCTCTACAACAGGCCAAGTGTCACTCCTAGCTGCAACATCAGCTGTCCTGCATCCCACCAATAGCTTTCCAAGAGCTGCCAACTGCATCAAGGACCTTGGACCCCAGGGTAATCAGGACCATGGCCCCACCCTGCTGCCTTACTCGTTGACCAGACACTGCTCAGCAGGCTGCAATCATCAAAACTCACACTCCACCTATTTCAGACATGGCTCAAACAATGCTCCAGAGCTCACCTCCTCCTGGCCTGCTACTCTGGTCCACCCAGTCAGGCCACCCCTCCTTTCTCACAAGCGGGGACACTCTGAACCATGGCACAGTTGCCCAGAAAGTTGCATCAAAGGACAAACTGCTCCTTCCTGCTCTGCTTCCTAAAAACATAGCTCAGTTCCACTCCAATCACAGTTCTTCTTTCAGACCTCCTACACTCATCCTCTCCAGCAAACCACTTGGCCACACTGCATACTGGAGACATATAATAAAATAAATAAAAGGAGCTATAAAAAAAATGGCTTGCCACAAATGATCTCAAGGGGCATAGCAATACTGGGAGCAATAAAAACTACAGAAATTCCCATAGCACAAGTGCCACTCACCCAACTTTAGCCTTGATTTCCCTTAAAAAGCACCAGTAGCATATTTGCAGCAGCAGTCACCAATTTCTGCAGGGGAGAGCACCTCAGCCTGTCTCATGGCATAGAGCAGCCATCTTTGTTCAGGATGCATACTACAAGTAGACAAATCACCACCTCTTCCACGAACATATGCAGTGCAACCAAAACGATCATAACCATCCCAAGGGTCAAAACAACCCTGGCAAAGAGATCATTCCTGATTAGAGCCCCTACCTGGTTTAACACCCTGCCCGCTCTGATCACCTGCCATCCTAGGCTTGGTCCTTTTATGGTTGCCCTAAAAAAACACCTTCTGGCATCCTGCACATGCACCTGCCTGCACTAGATCCCTCATGTATTGGATCTCAACAAGGTGTCTTCACCTGAGGGCCAACCAACCTCAGGGCCACCTCTGTGACCCCTGGTACTAACAAGGCCCTGCTTCGGGCTACAAATTAGTACTAGCAGGCCTCCACCTGTAACAACGTCCCCTGTTTAGTCTTTCATCTCCATCTGGGCTATGGATGTCTTGCCAGCACTGCTTGCCATCTGGCACAAAACAAATGGTACTGTAACTCTGCTTAATTGTGCTCATGCATGATTTTGTTATCTGTATGTCAACTGCTTACATAATGTACTATGTCATCATCCCCTGAATGTACCATATATGTATTATGAAGTGGAGCCTTTGGAAATGAGTCTCTGACTCAATGGTTGTAATTCTGATATTTTTTCAAATAAATAAAAAAAACAAAAACTCTAACCTCTGTCGGTGGCTATTTTGAAAGAGGCATATCAATGAGGAAACTCCTAGATGTAGATCAAAGTTCAGGTGGCCATCTTGGTTAAAGGCACCAGCTTGTTCAAAATTGCTTCAACTCACAGGTATTAATCGCAGCCATATTTAAAAAGGGCAAATCCTATTGAAATGAATGGGCATGGGCACAAAAAAGGTAAATTTTGCAAATAAATCTTTAATTAAATAACACAACAACAAGGATTGGAGTTGGACTTGGTTATCAAAGACATCGCTTGATAGACTTTGTTTACAAATAATTGTGCTTTTGTCTATGACAACATTTTCTCCATGGCACTCCATCTAATCTATAACATCCCATCTTCTGCATGACGGCAGCTCCTTCTCATCCTTACAACCTCCATTCTGTCGTGCAAAGCTCTCCCATCACAACCATGTCTGACAAAGAAGAGAAAAAAAAGGTGCAGGAGCATCCGGAGGCCTACCTTAACCCACCTCAATGGTGTGGGGATACAGAATAGAAACCCACCTGCAGGACATCCAATCCACAATCACATCACAGGGAATATCAGCTATGCAATCTATTCAGGATGACCTTGCCTACATTAAAACTATTTCACCACACTCTACAGTGCATACCAATCTGCAACCACTATCCTTTTCAGCCTTGTCTCATGAAGATGCTGTTGACTGGCTCAAGCAATTCTAAGCCTGGATTGCCTTTAATGGTTGGACCAATCCCCTGCATTTCTCCAATGCCTTACACTTGCTTCTGAGAGGAACTGACATTTCCTGGTTCAACACACTTCCAGAACAAGTTAAAGGAACATAGAACATAGAACATAGAATTTGATGGCAGATAAGGACCGCTTGGCCCACCCAGTCTGCCCATTTCCCTACCTAATGGATAAGCTGCAGATCCTAGTTAATCAGCAGCCTACTTCTTTCTACCTCCACCCCTAGACTTGCCTTATGACTGCCCCATGCATGCTTGAATTCAACCACTGTTTTTGACTCCATAACCTCCTCCGGAAGGTTGTTCCATGCATCCACAACCCCTCTCTGTGAAAAAATGCTTCCTTACATTACCTCTGAGCCGCCCCCCCCTATCGTCAAATTGTGCCCCCTTGTTCTTGCACACCTCTTTTTTTGAAAGATACTACCCTCTTGGACTTTGTTGATTCCCTTGAGGTACTTGAAAGTTTCTATCATGTCCTCCCTCCCTCCTTACCTCAAGGCTATACATATTAAGCTCCTTTATTCTGTCTTCATATGTCTTCTGATGCAGACCTTGCACCATTTTAGTTGCCCTCCTCTGGACAGCTTCCATCTTGTCTATGTCCTTGCGGAGATTGGGCCTCCCAGAACTGCACACAGTACTCCAAATGGGGTCACACCAACTGTCTGTACAGAGGGATAACAACTTCCTGTTTTCTACTGGTGATGCCTCTCCCTATGCATCCCAGTATCCCCCCAGCCCTCCTTACTGCCCTCTCACATTGTTCACTTTGTCCAAGTACACCTGCTCTGGTTACTAGAACAACAGCTGTGGGAATGCACCATGCAGCCTTCAGAATCTCTGGAAGCCTTTGTAGTTGACATAGAGTCATTCTGCAAATGTCTGAAGAAAACAAGGAAACATCAAATCATAGCCTTTGTCCAAGGACTTCTCCCACAGTTTTGGCTTTATGTGGTCCAAAAGAAGTGACAACCTGGATGAACACTATCCAAGCTGCACAACCTGTGCAGGAATCCATATCAGTGTTCCATGCTACAGGTGTGCAAGGTTCGCAGTCCTCACAAATGACTGAACTCACAACATGTACCCAGCAAAAACAAGCAGTGCTAGACGAACTCATCATGTCTGTCAATATTTACAACTGAGCTCAGCTGCTCCCTCCAGTTCCTCTGTCAGTGCTCTGCAACTACCTCGACAGCCATCTGCTCAACCAGCACCTTCTTGAGAGCCTGTTATCTGCCACTGGTGTTGATTCAGAAGTCACACTGCTGCAGTTTGCAGAAAGCTAAAATATGACAATAGGAATAACTGGAACCGAAGACATCCACCGCAGCATTATCAGCAAGAGGAATGCAAGTACTCACGGGATCAAGGAAATGAGTGCTGCCAGCACAATAGAGGCTTTTGTTGGCAGGGGAACACAAAAATGGACTGTCACTCTGACTCTTTCAACTCACACAAGCAGCATCCTCCAACTTCAAGAACCAAGTTTAGTACCATCTTGCTTCCAGGAGCAGCTGTGCCTGTCATCAGATCACCACTTCTAACAAACTACATCTCAGTGACCATTTAAGATTTGGCCCACGTATGCCCTAGCTGACACCAGAACAGACCTCTCAGTCAACACCAATGTCATGAACAACAGAGCTTTTCATCAGTCACCTCATGTCTTTCCAGGTGACTTACTGTATAGTACATCATCACAGCAATAGCAGCTACAGTACCTATCACAGGTGTGGTCCACTTCAAGCTACACTTTGGCTCACAGCAAGCTACTGTCAGTTTCTACTTGATGTCTGATCAACAATCATCAGTGATTCCTGGAAAGGACTTCCTCACATGAGTGGGACAGTAGCTCAAGCCGTGGACCCTACAATATGACCACTCTAGATAGATTAAATGGCCTTCATTTGCTGGCTTCTTCATATGTTCGTATGCATGTATGTTTGCAAATATCACAAATCAGTTCTGGATTTTGCTTCAAATAAATTATCACAGGACCCCCAGAGGCAATTTGCCTCTACAGACTCAGTCACTGTGCCTTCTAAGACAGGGATAGTCCTGATTGTCAAGACTTGAGGTGAACCACTCCATCGAGGTGTTTTTGGCATCATTACAGGATCCACCACTGTGCGTTCTTCAGGTCTTCTCCTGGGAACACCATGTCTGCTGTGCACAACAGCACAGTATCCCAAAAATGCTGCAACTTTACAGATGAGCCAGTCATCATCTCCAAGGGTGCAAATGGCAGAAAGTTTGCCTGCCTGTCTCCTGGGGACCAGCTCCATCTAATTCAAGAACCTCAGCCTGGTTCTACCACACTACACCTGGCAGTGCTATCACCACCATTACAGCTTCACCAATGTTATCCCTCAGTAAATGACTACCTTCTTCCTAGCTTCCAGCACCTCCAAAACCAAAAACAACAGCTTTTGGATTTCCTGGTGGACTATCCCAATATCTTTGTTGGTACAGACAACAAGCATAGATGTGATATCCTGCAGCACACCATCCAGGTGTAATCCAGTCAGAAATCCATCTGTCAGAAAGCCTACTAAGTGGGACACAAAACAGAAACAAGTCCTTGAGAGCATGATCAAAGACATGCTTGAACAAGACATCATTAAAGAATCTACAAGTGCTTTGGGTGCACCATGTCTGCTGGTGGTAAAGAAAGGTAAGGTGTATCACTTTGTGGTGGACTAAAGAGGTAGCACATCAGTACATCAACAATTTTACAGCGAACACCACCACAACAACAAATCTTGCCAGATCGCTGTGGTGGTCCACTGTATGCTGACACTGAGATTCCCGGTGTTTTGCCCCAACCCCGAACCAACTCTGACTTGAAGTTGGTTAATTAGAGATGGAAGTGTGGGGGGCACTGCTTCTCTCATCGGGGGCTGCGAGGGTGAAGCATCTCACAAAAAAACACTTTCCTGATGGAAACACTGCCGACAGTCAGCATTGTTCCCATCACTGTTCAGGATGTTGACAACATTGTTGTCATTATTCTGCCATCATTCTGCCATGAAACCAACTACAGAAAGCTCAGTGCCTGCACTGTGTTGGATGCACATCTTTACCCATAACAGAAGATGCCTTAAAGAGTCTTGGTGCAGCCAGCCCAGCCTATGTCACCATTCTAGATCTTCAAAATGGGTTCTGACAAGTCTCCATTGATCCATTTTCTCATCCATACACAGCATGTTGCTGTCACTTGGGACTTTTCCAATTCAATTGACTGCCTATGGGACTCAGGAACAGTACAGCCACATTTCAGTGTTTTATGGAAGCTATAATGCATAGATTGTCTTGGAAACCTTAACTAGTCTACCTAGACAATGGAACTGTCTTCTGCAGAACTTTTCTGTAACACTTCCCATATCTCAAAGAAGTGTTTGAAGGCCTCCTATGAGCCAGTCTCAAGCTTCACTTAGAGAAGTGTAGTTTTGCACTGCATCAGATTCATTACTTGGGATTTCTTGTTAGTTCTCAAGGCATCTCTCCAAACCTAGACACAATTCTCAGTAGTCAAAGACTTTAGAGAACCTAACAAACTCAAAGTTCTCAAAGCTTTCCTAGATCTGTCTGTACATTACAGAAAGTTCATCAGCAACTATGCTAAGATTGCAGCTGCACTGTACACCCTCACACAAAACAAGTGTGAATATGCATGGACCACTGACTGCAAAGAGGCATTTGATACCTTAAAAGACAAACTGATCTCCACTCCAGTATTGGCCTGTCCAAGGTTTGACCGGCCCCTCAAATTCTACTCAGATTCTAGTCCTTTTGCAGTGTGCTATGTCAAGTTCAAGCTGTTTTGTACACTGGGTACTCTCTTTCCTCAACTAAGCACAACAATAGCATCACAGAAAAATAATTTCTATGGTATTTGCTGTAAAGAAATTTGACTGCTATCTTTCCTACTTCTCACTCACAGCTGTCATTGATCATGCTGCCCTCCAAATGAAGGAACAAGTAGGAATATTTGCCAGTCCAAATAGATTGCCATGTTCCAATCTTACACCTTCGAAATTCAATACAGACCAGACTGATACTTGGAGTGGATACTTCTACAGCACACCAAGTTCCTTTGCTGCTACCAAATGCTTCTTCAGAATCCAGCACCATCCCTCAGTTACTGCAATCTGCCAAAGAGCTTCTTTCCTTCCTTCTCTGCATATGCACTCTCCCTTGCATCTGTCAAAATTCAACAAAGTTCAGATCCTTAGTTCTCAGTCATAATCATTTACTGAGAGTTGGGAAATCTTCTGCAACAGAAGCAAAATTGCCAGGATGTTCTTTTAATAGCTTCATATTACTTCCTCAATGACAGGGTGCTTTTTCACATATGTACCAAGAAAGGCAAGGGCCATTACACAGACAAAACTCATGTACAATTAGGTGTTTCTGCCTTTCTAACCAATGAAGTTCCTGTCCACTCATGCCTCTCCACTTTCTGGAGGTCATGTAGGAATCCACAGAACTCTCAAAAAGACAAGGCTCCACTTCTTCTGGCCTGACATGATCTTTGTCAAGGCCTGTCAGCTGTACTCCCAAAGAAAGCCTCCTGCCAAACTGACAAAGGCACACCTCATTCTAATGGCTGTAGCCACAGAATCAGTACGAGTCAACACAGATATTATTGGATCTTTACCAACATGCTGTGACTAGTAGCAAACACATTCTTGTTTGTGTGGACTACCTAATAAAATATTTATAACTAATTCCACTACTATTTGATGTGGTTTTCTGCAGTATAAATGTTAACCCAGAATGTAATTTTGAAAATCAGATTATATATCACATTTCATCTTTACCATACAGTTTTCCTACTGCTGGAGTCCTTTGCAAAAAACAGATTTGTACTTTTGGTTATTATTCTAGGTCACCTGTTTTATTAAGCTTTCTTTGATATACTTTTATGTTTTTCTATGTTTTTGAATACTATCTTATTACAGTCTAGCTACACTAGAATTTAACCCTGGCTCTTTTGAAAATGTTTGCCATTCTGCTCAAAATAATTTTCTCTGACCTGGAGCGAAGGCCTGCAATTTATACATTTGAGAGTTAGAAGTGTGGTTCCTAAACTGCCTGAGCTGGAAGCTTCTGTTGCTCTTTACAAACCTCACATATTGACATTGTCTAAAAGCTGGCTTAAACCAACAATAAAGAATTCTGAAATCACATTACTTTTGCTGTGATATGCATAATAATAAAAAAACAGGGTTGGTATCTTGATTTATGTGCATTCTGACATCAATTTTGAAATTCTTGACAATTCCCAAATAGCTAGCACTAATTATGAGTGGCTAACCATTAGAATTAAATAAGGTCCAACGAACCTGAAGGTTTGTTGTGTATATAATTCACCCAAAGTGGGATATAAAGGATTACAGGACCAAATACATATGATTAGTACAATTGGCAACTCCAAATTAATTGTATTAGGAGATTTTAATTTAAATTGGTTGACTAATGAGTCATCATACAAAGACATACTTAATGCCTGTCACTTAAATCAAATTATAATAACATCAAAAAGACTGACTGCTAGAACAGGCAACAATTCTTTAATTACCTGGATATTAGATAATAGGGCAAGAAGAATCCTGTATTCAGGAGTGTTGAATGACTTGATCAGTGATCACTTTGCTACTTATTGTTTATGGCACAATAGTTTTCCTAAATAATCACCACCTAGACTGCATACTTTTAGGAATTGTGCTAATTTTAATATGCCATCTTTCTTGAATGATTTATCTATACATGTCTGGTCTTATTTGGATGCAATACTTGATGTAAATTATGCATTAGATTTTCTATTACTGAGTTCATGACAGTGTTGAATAAGCATGCTCTGTTACTCAAACATAGGGTAAAGCATAGAAAATCCAACTGGCTCGCATGTGATATTCTTACTTTAATGCACAAAAGAGTTGCCACCCGTGAAAAGTTTAGGTTAACCAGACTTGCTTCAGATTGGAACACATATAGGCTTCTACATAATAAGGGTAAACAAGAAATATTTAGGCCAAAAAGTCAGTATTTAAAACTCAACAAACACTGAACCTGTGCAACCCAAAAATGTTTTGGCAATCTGTAAATTCTTTGTTGAATGCTGAGGGTGATTGTCACCTATTACCAAAAATTTGAATGGTGATAGCTGTGCAGAGCCTTCTGAATTAGCAAATGTATTTAATGATTTTTTTGTCTGGGACCTGGATAAGTGCAGATGCTGGGCAATCTGAATTTAAACCTAATACAACACCTCAGGACTTTAACTTACCCCATTTTTATCTTAAAAAGATTACATGCAGTGAAGTTTTCAAATTGCTTGTTTCTCTGAAAGCTGACAAGTCAGCAGGTTTGGATGGATTAATACCCACATTCCTTAGGATTGCTTCCCCCCAGATAGCATATAGCCAAAATGTTCAACTTATTATTTATGAAAAATGCTGTTCCGATTAATGGAAGACAATAATAGTTGTTCCATTGTACAAGAAAGGTGAAAAGACATTGCCTGAAAATTATCGCCCTATTTCAATTTTGTCCACATTAGCAAAAATGCAGGAGAAAATTGTAAATATGCAATTGGTCAATTATATTGGGCAGTACAGTTTGCTATGTGGGGAGCAGCATGGATTCTCAAAACATCATGGTACCAACACAGCCTTGGCTGGGTTCACAGAGACTATTTACCATTCACTGGATCAAGGTATGGTGACTGGTGCCGTGTTCATGGACCTGACCAAGGCCTTTGATTTGGTTGACCATGGTGTGTTAACTCATATGTTACCTGAACTTGATCTAGGAATCCCTGCTCTTGCCTGGTACACAGACTACTTGAATGGTAGAAAGCAGAAGGTTCAAATTGACAATGTTGTCTCTAGGGTAAATTTAATCTATAGTGGAATTCCTCAAGAATCCATCTTGGGGCCTCCTCTGTTTTCTGCCTACATTAACAGTTTGCCAGTAGTCTGCAAACCTGTGCATATGCTCCTTTATGCAGATACATAGAAACATAGAAACATAGACTTTGATGGCAGATAAGGACCACTTGGCCCACCCAATCTGCCCATTTCCCTACCTACTGAATAAGCTGCAGATTCTAGTTAACCAACAGCCTATTTCCTGCAACCCCCCCACTATAATTGCCTTATGTCTGTCCCATGCATGTTTGAATTCCTCCACTGTTTTAGACCCCACAACCTCTCCAGGAAGGTGGTTCCATGCGTCCACCACTCTCTCCATGAAAAAGAATTTCCTCACATTACCCCTGAGCTGTCCCCCCAACTTTAAATTGTGCCCCCTTGTTCTTACACATCTCTTTTTCTGAAAGATGCTATTCTCCTAGACTTTGTTGATTTCCTTGAGGTACTTAAAAGTTTCTATCATGTCCCCCCTGTCCCTCCTTTCATCAAGGGTATACATATTAAGCTCTCTCAGTCTCTCTTCATATGGTTTCTGATGTAGACCCTGCACCGTTTTAGTTGCCCTCCTCTGGACTGCTTCCATCTTGTCTATGTCCTTGCATAGATGAGGTCTCCAGAACTGCACGCAGTACACCAGATGGGGTCTCACCAACTGTCTGTATATAGGGATAACCACTTCCCTTTTTCTACTTGTGATGCCCCTCCCTATGCATCCCAGTATCCCCCTGGCTTTCCCTACTGACTTCTCACATTGCTTACCCACCTTTAGGTCATCTGATATGACTACACCCAGATCCCTTTCCATTATTGTTGTTGTTAGTGCCTCCCCTGCTATTGTGTACTCTTCTCCTGGATTTTTATTTCCCAGGTGCATTACTTTTCACTTCTTTGCATTGAATCTAAGTTGCCGTATGTCTGACCATTCCTCCAACCTTGCAAGTCCCTTCTCATCCTTTCTACCCCCCTTGTGTATCAACTCTGTTACAGATCTTGTGTCATCCGAAAGAGGCATACCTTTCCTTCAGACCCTCTGCAATGTCACCTATAAAGATGTTAAAGAGGACTGGACCCAGTACTGAGCCCTGAGGTACTCCACTAGTAACCCCCTTCTTCAGAATGTGTTCCATTCACTATTACCTTCTGTGTCCTGTTGTGCAGCCAGTTTTCTACCCAGGCTACCACCCTGGGACCCACTCCCAGGCTGGCTAACTTGATTATTAATTTTTTGTGTGAGACTGTGTCAAATGCGTTGCTAAAGTCTAGGTAGGCCATATCCACAGCCCCTCCCTGGTCTATTACTTTGGTCACCCAGTCAAAGAAATCGATTAGATTTGTCTGACATGACCTTCCTGCTGTGATTCCATGCTGCTTTGGGTCCAGTGCCCCGCTGGCCTCTGGGTACTCAACAATTCTTTCTTTCAGAAGTGATTCCATCATTTTCCCCACCACTGAGCTCAAACTAACAGGTCTATAGTTTCCTGCTTCTGCCTTGCTTCCACTTTTGTGAAGGAGAATCACATCTGCCCTCCTCCAGTCCTCAGGTACCACCCCATCTTCCCATGATTTGTTAAAAAGTGTGGTTAGTGGTGTCACTAGGTCCTCCCTTAGCTCTTTTAGGATTCTAGGGTGAATCCTGTCAGGCCCCATTGCTTTGTCCACCTTGAGTTTTAGAAGTTCTTTCAGTACTCTTCTTCTTTAAATGGACTGGTATCAACCCATCTCCAGAGTGCTTCTACTGTTTGGTTTAGGTAACTCCTCCTCTTCTTCTTTTGTGAATACTGAGCAAAAGTATTCATTCATTATCTCTGCCTTTTCACTGTATCCCTCTGCCTACCTCCCCTCTCCTTTATTAATCTTCCCTATCCCTCCCTTAACCTTTCTATGTTCCCTAATGTACCTATAAAATGTTTTATCCCCCTTCTTAACTGAGTTGGCTATCCTTTCCTCGGTTTGGGCCTTTGCTTTTCTGACTGCCTTCCCCACTTCTTTCTGCTTTAATTGATACAGTTCCCTGTCGTGCTCTGTCTGATTCCTTATACTTTTTGAATGCAGCCTTTTTCTCCTTAACCTTCCCTGACACTTCTTTTGAGAGCCATAGTGGTTTTTTATTCCTCTTTGTTTTCTTTATTTGTTTCACACAAAGGCTTGTTGCCTCCATGATGGCAGTTTTGATTTTTCTCCATTGTTCTTCCACCCCTCCTTTCTGGCCATTTGCTAATGCATTCCTCAGGTATTCACCCTTTTTGCCAAAGTCAGCCCTTCTAAATTCCAGTATACTTGTATATGTATGGCTTATCTCCATGGTTGTGTCTATTGTGAAGCACACTGTGCAGTGGTCACTTGTTCCCAGATGTCTACTGACTTCTAAGTTTGTGATCCTCTCTCCATTTGAGAGTACCAGGTCTAATATTGCTCCCTCCCGAGTGGGTTTCACCACTAGCTGTCTAAGGCATGCTCCCTGTAGTGCATCGAGAATCACCCTGCTCTTGGATGTGGCTGCAGTCCATGTTGCCCAGTTAACATCTGGCATATTCACATCCCCCATCAACAGTATCTCCCCTTTTTCAGCCATTTTGAGAATGCCCTCTATCATTTTCTTGTCCATTTCCTCCACTTGAGACGGGGGTCTGTATACAACCCCTGTGCATATTGTGATGCCATTCCCTGTCTCCAATGTGACCCAGAGTTCCTCTTGTCCTCCCCCTTTACCTTTTAGTTCTGTTACTTTGATCCCTTCCCTTATGTAGAGAGCTACTCCACCTCCTCTTTTACCCTCCCTGTCCCTTCTGTAGATTGTGTACCCTGGTATGTTGACATCCCAGTCATGGTTCTCCGTGTACCATGTTTCTGTGACTGCCACAATATCCAAGTGTTCCACTCCATCAGGCTACTAGCTCTGGAAGCTTGTTTCCCAGACTATGGGCATTGGTACTCATTGCCCTCCATTTAATGTTGGCTTTATCCTTTTTTACCCCATCCCTGCTCTTATTGCCCTTGTCCATTTTTCCATTTACTCCTGTTCTGCCCTCTGTTAAGCTCTGTACCTCAGTGTTTACCCTACTACCTGCCATGCTTTGTGGGGGGAGGCTTGAACTTTCCTGTTTCCTATCAGCACCTCCCCTCCTTGGCTAGTTTAAAAGCTTGCCAAGGAAGCCTTTAAACCTGTCACCTAGGAGCGTGTTTCCCTTCCTGGACAGATACAGACCATCATGCCAGTATAGACCTTCATCTCTCCAGGTGGACCCCCAGTCCCCAATGAAGCCAAAGCCCTGTGCTCTGCACCAGTTTTGCAACCATTCATTAAACTGCATGGTGTGCAGTACCCTAGCCTCACCCCTGCCATGGACTGGCAGCACCTCTGAGAAGGTTACCGTGCTTGCTACCTGTCTGAGGCTCTCCCCAACTCCACAAATTCATCCTGCACTGCACTGATCTCATGCCTAGCTAGGTCATTTGTCCCAAGGTGGACAATGATATCTAGTTTCTCTCCTGTGATGCTGCTTCTGCAATCCTGAGGATTCACTTCCTGTCCCTCAAGCCATGGCACCAGGCAGGCACCTTACTTTCCTCTCCTCTCCCTTCCCCAGGTCTACACCCCTAACAATTGAGTCCCTATCAGAAGCTGTTTCTTTCCTTGTGTTGTCCTTGCCACTCTTTTGTGGGTCTCCCTTGTGGCTGTCCCAGCATTCTTCTTGGTCTCCAATGAGGGTGACATCATAGAGGAACCTTGATTTGCCAGACCGACATATGATTTGTGTAGAGGTGCAACTCTCGAGGGCTACGCTCTGTTCCACTCACCTCACCCTCCCAGAACCTACTATATTCCATCTGCTCTTCACACATGGCAACCTCTGAGGCAGTGGTTGTGGAACTGGTGCTCTTTGGGTGGGGGAGTCCTCCTTAGTCCTTGCCAGTTCAGCCTGGAGGTGGGCAACCTCCTCCCTCAGAGCTGACAGTTGCCTGCAAACAAGGCAGCAAAGCAGGTTCCAGAATGTTTCCGCGAAAATTGCTGCTCCACAGCCAGTGCATTGCACCACTCCCCACATGTCCCTCTTCCTTATAATATACAATGAGTAATATACACATTTTTTTTTTTTGGGGTGTGTGTATACTTACGCTTTATGCACTGTGCTGGGTAATTAAGAATATGACAGTTCTGCTCTAAGACCTGTTGAGGAAGTGATGTCAGAACCTTGGCTATAAAGGAAATGCCATGCCTGGGGTGGGTGGGTAGGCCACAACCACTGGTGACTGTTAGAAATAATCAATTACACCACTGCTCCACCACCCTGGTGAGTACTGCCCTTTATAGTAAGTCAACCAACACCACAATGTACTAGACCACTGCTCCTACACAAACCACTCTACTGAGTCCAGGGATAAAAACAAACTCACTGTTCAGCCAGCAAGACACTTCCAAAATATTGCACAAATATCCTTCCAAATCCTATGTGTCTAGCACAGAAATGAAGCAACTTCAGTTCTATTACAACCCCTCTGGTTATAAAATTACTACACTTTAATGGAATCCTGTAATTCTTAATGCCAATAAGAAAATAATGAAACTTTCTGTAGAAAGTGTAGCTTACCTTCCTAGTCCCCTACAATATTATGTTTTACCAAGTTACCAGTTCCTCAAATGCGTTCTAGTTTGTTCTCTGCAGTATAGCCAATTTCTCAGCTTTCAAAAGGAACAGGCAGGAGATGATGCAGTATTATATTATATGCCAATAGCAAGGACATTAATGAAATTAACTGTGCACCCGGTAAAAGCTTTAACAATTTACAAGAGTGAATCCATAAAGAAAAAATTGGTTTTGAATCTTCAAAAAACTCAACCAATGTTGTTCGGCACTAGTTTAACATTGTAAAAATTGGCCCAGCAGGTGTGTATTATGTATTTACTTGTTTGTTTGTTTGTTTATTTATTTATTTCAAACATTTTATCAGGAAAGGCATACTGAGCTTAGTCACAGCTCATGTCTGGATGTGTCCTGGGGTGAGGGGAATAGGAAGAATGTACAAGGTCAAGTACAGGTATGTACATGTTATTTACAGTACATAATTAGACTGTAGTTCAAGGACTTAACAGAGAGCAATAACAATATACCAAAATCAGGACAAGGCAATAGCAGTGTTAATGGTGTTTAAACTAGGTGCAGTATATACAACTAACCAATATGGCCAACCATATAGGCCAAAGCTCCACTAGCGAAGCAATAGGGAGGTGTGGAAAGAGTGGGCGGTGTGAGGGGTGAAGTCACCGTGAATTAGCCAGGAGGCAGTAGTAGATTGAGTTAAGGAAGAGGAGGAGTGGAAGGGGAGAAGGGAACTAGGCAGGGTAGGGAAGAGGGTGGAGATCTCAGACACAGTTGCAGGGGAGGAGTTAGCTGGGGGTGACAGGAGGCAGTGGTTGAGGTAATGGAAGGGCAGAAGGGAGAGAGAGTGAAGGATGGGGTAGGTAGAGTGGAAGAGAAAAGGAGGATACCTTAGGTGCAGGTGCAGGAGGGAGCAATGAAGTCTTGAAGAAGACAAGAGAGGGAGCAAATGGAGGTGGCAGTACTGAGGGGAAAGGGGAGGGCATTCCCGAGTTTAGGGAGTTTGAAGGAGAAATCAGCTTGGCTTGTAGAGGATGTCCTAGATGACAGTGCTAGGATCTGGTAGCCAGATCTATGAATGGAGTAGGAGGAGAGGGGAGGAGAGGAAAGTAGAGATGTGAAGTAGGATGGGAGAGAACTCAGCCAGTATTTAGCAATGAGGGAGGAGCCATACACAAGCCATCTGGCTTCAAGGGAGGGGAGACATAGCAAGGTATAGAGGAAGCAGTGATGAGTCTGAGTTGGGCAATCAAGAGCAAACCAGCAAAAGGAGTGATGGGGTGGTCCAGTCTGGTAAGGGTGGACTTAGGAGTACTGCCATTGATGGCATCTCCATAGTTGAATATGGAGAGAATCATTCTTTGTATGATGGCTCTATGTGCCGGCAGAGGAATACACTCTCTGTTCCGATGCAGTACACCTAGTTTTGGATAGAGCTTTTTGTGGACAGAGTCCACATGAACAAAGAAATTTAGATGATGATCAACTACACTCCAAGATACTTATAGGAAGAGACATCTTCAAGGAAAGACCCATCCAGGGTGTGGAAGGAAGGGAGGGCAGGGAGTCTAGAGGGTTTTTGCCTGGTTCTGAAGGCCATGGAGACCATTTGTTTTGCATTAAGGGACAAATGATCAGAGGGGAACCAATGTTGGATGTTGTCAAAGTCCAACTGAAGATTGTAATCAGATCAGCATGGGAGGAGCCAGAGGCAAATAAGACAGTATCATCTGCATACATATGAATGGATTAGGATGTACATGCTGAGGAGAAGCTATTTAGAAAAATGGAGATGAGAATGGGACCAAACACCGATCCTTGGGGGATGACAGTGCTGATTGGGGGGAAGGGTGTTGCCAATTTTAACAGACTGAGTTCTGCCTAGGAGGTATAAACAGAACCAATCAGTGTCTTAAGAAGAGAGTCCTGCAGAAGAGAGCTTAGCAAGGAGGAGGGGGTGGGATACAGTGTCGAAGGCTTTGGCCAAGTCAATGGAAATTGCAGAAGTGATCAGACCATGACCCATGCCACACAGAATGGAATCAATCAGCCTGAGAAGGGAGGACGTGGTGGTGAAGTGGAATTTGCAAAAACCAGACTGGAAAGGGGTGAGGTAGGAGGAATCAAGAAAAGGGGCAAGTTGAGAGAGGACAATATGTTCCTGAAGTTTGGTGAGGGTTGGAAGTAGAGAGCTTGGACAGTAGTCCACAGGAGCTGAGGAGTCCTCACCTTTAGAGAGGGGGGTGACTGTAGTCTGCTTTCATGAGACAGGGTGGCAGCCAGAGAGAAGGAGAGGTTAAGAAAGGAAGCTAGAGGGAGGCAGATGAAGGGGGGAAGAGAGATGAAGGATTATAGGGTCCAACCCACCTGGACTCTTACCCTTAAGAGTGTTTAGGGCTAGGAGGGCCTTAAGAGTTGCAGCTGGTGAGACAGGGGAGAAGGAGAAAGGAGTTGAATGGGAAGGCTGAGCGGGATCAGTGGAGGGGGAAGGGGTACGTGAGGAGAGGAGGGCTGAGGTGCAGGAGGTGAAGAAGTCATTAAATTCAGCAGTGACAGCAGAGGGGCAGAGATGGTGGACCCTCTTATCTTGAAGACTGGGATGGAGGGCTGGGTAAGGGGGGAGAAAATTGAGTGAATTACTTTCCAAAACTTTAAGGGGTGGTTAATATTGTTTTGGAGGAAAAAAACTCTGCCTAAGCATGCTTCGGAGCTCTAGTGCAGGTATTTCGTAACACAGGATATTTATGATAGTCAGCGGGTGAGCCAGAGAACTTAAGGACCTTTCTAGCTTGATCCCATGCACACAGGCAGGCTAGCAGTTTAGCAGAGACCCAGGGGAGATGAGATCTTCGCACCCTAGTTTTACAAAGGGGAGAACATGATGATCACAGGTGGACAGAAGACATGCTGATAAAAAATGTAGTGCCGAGTCAATGGAGCTGGCTGTAGAGATAGAAGTCCAGTAGGTAGCTGCCAAGTCCTCATGAAGAGAGGACAGGTCCAAGAATCAGAAAGATTGAATTAGTAATAGTTTGGGCAGGGCTTTGGGTTGGTGAACCTTGCATACACAGAAGACCATGTGGTAGTCACTGAGGGCATCAGGTAGGGTGACTGATGCAAAGATTCTGTGAGGGTTGGGAGGCAAGGGCCCAGTCCAAAAGGATGTAATTAAGTGACTTGGGGTTGAAACGGATAGGTTCAGAGATTAATTGTGTAAGGTTTAGGGATTTGATGTTATCACAGAATTTGGATTATGAAGGGGAGCCAATTTTTGTTAAAGTCCCCAGGGATGAGAAGTTCACTGGTAGAAGCATAAGAGGAGATAGCGGAGAGGAGTTCAATAACAGAAGAGGTGGGCAGGCCAGGACAGTAATAGACACCGGCAACAAAGATAGGGAGAGAGAAAGTTAGAAGAGAGTTGATGATGAGGAGGTCATAGGATGATGGGGAGGAAAGAGAGAAATTACAAGGACAAACTGAATGGCAGAGGAGAGATAAATGGTAACCCTATTGCCCATAGAAGCTTGGTCCTGCTGGGTAAAAGAGTAGCCAGGGATAGCAACCACCAAGTCATGGATCTTGCAGGTAAGCCACGACTCAGAGATTACCAGCATATCAGGTCTCAGGTTGATCATAAGAGGTAGTAGTAAGTCAGTTTTGGGGAGGAGGCTATGGATATTAATATGTACTATGCTCAGTCCTTTAGGGAGGTTAGTGATTGGGGTGTGCACAGGGCCAGGACTGGACTCTATATTCCCAGCAAGCAGTAGCAATAGGAAGATAATGAGCTTTGTGGGTATAGAGGTGCATTTCTCTGGTAGATGAGTGAAGGAGCAGGAGTGATACGGAGGGCTTGGGAAGGGGGAGGCAAGGAGGGAGGAAAGAGTACAAAGATGCAGGTAGGAGATCAGCAGAAGAGAGTGGTGCGGGTGTTAGGAAGAGTGAGAGAGGGACAGAGAGCTGGAGTTAAGGTGTGAGGAGAGGGGGATAAGGCAGGAGGGGAAGGGATAGAGAATCAGCAGGAGGAAGGGATGTTTGGGTAACCCACAGAGGGATGAGGAATAGTGAGACAGCTAGTATGATTAGGCAGCAGAGGTAGATGGAGAGCAGGAAAGAGGGGATTAAGAATATTAGTGGAGTGTGACCCATGGAGGAATGATTTGAGTAGATTGTAACTGGATCAAAGAGCAAGGAGCAGGAAACAGGTTAAAGCAGAGACAAACAAAATAATCATTGTCCCAATATGGTAGAACACTGAAAGCACGTAATATATCAATGATAGGTAATGGGAAAAAGTGAGTAAAGCAGAGTTGGATATTGTATTTTGTTACAGGAGTAGTTAATGCCTTAGGACCCATTAAGCACATGTTAAAAATCACAATGAGAAGTACATGAAAGGCAAGTATACAGAGCTATTAAGTCAAATTTGTAACAGATGCAGGTTAACATTGCATGACTGATAACTGTGAGATAACTCTTACAGAAATATAGGTGTGCTTTGTACATGCAGAATGTATGCCACATGCTTAATTGCGCAATGTTTGGAAGCAGTCTGTATACACAAAGTAATCATAAGTTAACCAGGTCTAAAATACAAATCAGATTTGCATGCTGCAAACTTGACAGGTGCACAGCAGGTAAGCTGGTGTGAACATCTTCTAAAAATTACATCAGGTTTGCATGTTGCAGGCTTGACATAAGTGCAGCAGTTAAGCTGGTGTGAACATCATTTAAACATCACATCAGGTTCACATGCTACATGCTTGCCATGTATGCAGCAGCTAACCTGGTACAAATCTTATCTAAAAACCACATTGGGTTTCTATTTCTTATAATACTGCCAGCAATTAGAGTCATTAAAATAAATTTGCATTTGGATTATCATAACAATTAGGTAAACTTATTAATTCTGACTGTTTTGCAAGTTATTTAATGGCTTTTGATTGTTGTCATTAAATTGCCATTGCTTTGTATTGTTTGCTTACTGTATTAAATCCCTAGGATATAGCCAGTCAACATCCACCATTTCAGACGTATGAAGAGGGGCATCTTTGTTGTGAAGACTATCCTTTTTGTTTTGGACCATGCACATCCCTTATGCATATTTAGTGCTACAAATGTGTTACTCCATGACTGTTTCATCTCACTTACTTTTCCTTTGTCATTCTGTATTGAGCATATACACTATGGTCATGCTCAGCACTCTTTATGCTGAGTAGGGTCTTGGAAGCATGCACCATACCTCACATTTTGTCACTGAAATAAGGGACATTAATACTCAAAATGAGGGACAATGAGGGACAATAACCCACATGATGGTCAAGACACATCATGAAACATGGAGATACAGCACCTCAGAACACAGTGGAAACCATTGCATTAGTACCTGAGAATAAATTTCTACCAGCGGTGCCATTTAGGTAGGGCAGAGGCAGTTGCACCCCCCCACACACACACATTTATGCCCAGGTTGTTCTTATGGTGTGGCCATAATGGTATTAAATTTGGATTTAATCTTTTGCACAGTAAGTCCCCACCTGGCCTGTGTATTCTGCCCTGCAGGTACTCTCCAGACTCAACTGTGTCTGTATTGTGTTGTCCACTATCTCCTCCTATTAGTGGTGGCACAATCACATGTGATGTGATTCAGCTCCATCCAAGAAAGAGCACATGAGTTTTGCAAGTGCGACATTGTCTTTACTGTCACAGAGTAGACGGACTGCACACTACAGCTTGAAGAGTTGGTGAGCACTGACCTCTCAATAGCAGTATTGTGGAAGCATATTTTTGTTGGTCTACTCTTAGTGAGTCTCTATCTCCCCTGGTGGCTAAAGGGGCAGAGGGTGAGCTAGGAGCTAACTCAAGACTAGGCTACCTACGTAGTCTACTAGGCTCACCATGCAAAATAAAAATAGCACAGACTCCATAGCAGCAAGCAAGGCTTAGCAGCAGTGGTGACAGTGGTGTTTGTGGCCCTCATAGGCCTTGATCAGTGCAGTGCTGCAGCAGCCACAGCAGCAACCAAACAAGAAGCAAGCAAACCAGGTTGGGTGGGTTTGAATGTTGAGGTGACTTGGTCATGGATCATGATGGGGATCTGTGATGGTTGCTTCTAGCATCCTGCTTCTGGCAGAAGAAGAGAAGGGGAGCAGATTGAAAACTGGGCTGGTGGCACACTGTCAGGCCTGCAGGTTCTGGCCACATGGCCGGGTAAGTAAAAGTAAATACTCTTTTTTTTCACAGGGGGATTGGGGAAGAAGGAAGGACTGAATTATTAATGTGTTTTTCATGTCTCTTCACCTTTGGGCAGCTTCAAGATCCATAGGGGATGGGTATTGAATGGAATGGAGTCAGGGAGAAAAACCAGGGCAAAGTTCTGTTTTTTTGGGGGGGGGGGGCAGAACTTCAGCCAGGAAAAAAATTGGTTAGTAATTGTGTGGGTTTAAACCCAAATCTGATGCACTGCTCTGGGGTATATACAGATGAATCTTATACATTTGAATTTTTCCTGATTTGCATATCACTTTTCAGTCAAAAGAAATAAGTTGTACCTTTCAGAGATGTTACAGACATTCTAGAGCTGTCCCTTGCATTCATGGACAGTTGAGTGGTCAGGTATGCACAGGCTATTGGAGCCCCACTATAGTCAGGCTTATCCCCACCCAGTGAAACTGACCTCCACATCCCCATGGTCAGACACATTATGACAAAGGGCAAGGGAGACTGCAGGAGTGTGCACCATTGAAATAAATGATGGTATTTACTTATTACTATTTAATGTGTTATTGATGGAAAGTTGGAGATTATTGAAGGCCACCACTCGACTAACAAAGGCCTTGTTAGTAGAACAGTGGCCTTCATTATTCTCCAACTCACCATTATAACATATTAAATAGTAATAAAAAATAACTTCATTCATTTCAAGGAGGTACGCCTCAGCACTCTGACCTATCGACATCATCTCTTAAAGACTCCTGCCTCTGCCTCCACCTCCTTAGTACTCAAGTAAGAGAATTTTTACTTGTATTTACAGTATATTTATTTATTTTTTATTTAACTTGGTAGGTTGTCTGTAGCAGCATGGCCATACCCACTACAGTGTGTGTGCATTGGGGGGGGGGGACTTGCCATGTGAGTGTGTGTTAAGTCATTGCTACTTTTGTGCTTGCACTTTTAAAGTCTGTTTGCATGGAAACATTTCAAAGTATGGAGAGAAAATAGTAGGAGTACAGGACAGACAGAAATAATTAAGTGGTTTTGTGGATAAGTTTGTGTATTGGGGGGAACACATTTGTATCCATTGGTATGTGTACTACAATTCAGCTGTGAAACTGAGATGAGTAAGAGAAGAAAAAGAAAACTGAAAAGCACAACAGTGGCTATAAGCATGCCACGTGCATGCAGATGTAATCAGATACAGTATATATTGAGATACAAGTGAGCCATATGTGTGCATACAGTATGGCTTAGTGGTTTAAGGCACTGAACTGCATACCAGGAGACTTGGAGGCATGAAGACCTGGGTTTGAATCTTACCCACCCCACTTGTGTATGGTGTGATCCTGAGCAAATCACTTAAATTTTATGTGTGCAGTTATCAGTGACCACTTGCCTTTTTTGCATGCATGCCACATGCATGCAGTCTTTCCCAATTTAACATAAAACTCAAGGTTTCCACACTTGCTTGCTGCGCACATGCCATATGCATGCAATTGGTTTTAATATAACATTTAAATCATACTTGCAGCACACATATCACTTGGGTAATTTTAAATGTACAGCATGAAAACATTTCATATAATTATTTCTATAAGGGAAGACACAATGTGACCTAACAGGTGCAAGGTAGGGCCCTATTATTGCTAGACTCCTGTGATGAATTCACCAAGCTCAATTGGTACTGGTTCACAGAACAAGAATACAGATGCATATATACCATTTGAGTACACATAAAATTATGGCTGAGCAACAGGTTAAATTAGGAAGTGACAATAAAGTGTTTATCGGTACTGCACCTACTGAATGGGGAGTGGAAGATTGATAATTGGGAACTACCAAGTAAGCATTAGAAGCGGGGTTTGCAGACAACCCACTTAGCAGTGCTGCAGGTGTGAAGAACTACACTGATTGTTTATTACACCAAGTCACTATATAAGCAGCACTAGCATATTAAAGATGACAATGGTGCTTATTGGAAAAGATCAATTGTTTTAAAGTGGAACTGTCTTTACTAAGAGCCCCACACCCAAGTATGGGTCTGGTCCTAATTTGCACACTGAGCAAAAGCATTTTGTTTATTTACTGATTACTGCACTATAATAGATTGTATCACACTAATTTTGTTGACCTGCAAGCTGACATTTTCTGTAACTACAAATTCCAGAATCCCTTGTAGCTGACATCAGAGGAGGGCTGCAGCAGCTTGAGATTCAATAACCTGCAGTGTATTTTAGAGCTTTTATAAGCTCCAATTACTTTATGTGTTTGCTGGTTCAGCTGGTCTCAAGGGGCTAAGAACAGTCATTTGTGACTGTACTTAGCCCAGGGAGGACAGCAGGAACAGCAAACAAAAGATCAGAGCTTATAAAACTCTAACAAGTACTTCAGGCTATTAAATCTCCCCCTGCTGCAGCCCTCTTCTGATGTCAGCAGCAGAGGAGTCTGGGATTTCTTGTTACAGAAAATGCCAGCTTACAAGTCAACAGAATTTGTATGATGCAAACTACTATACTGCAGTAAACAGTAATATGTGTTTACACAAAAACTGTTAAGTTAGGACCAGCCCCACACTTGGGGGTCAGGCTGTTAGTGCTGACATTTCCTCTTTAAGTACCTGGGTGTACACCTGGATCCTACTCTTCCCTTTGATATTCATAGCCAAAAGAAACTACTAATTTGGTTTACCAGAGGCTCAGCTCCTTATACAGAGTCCATAAATATTTAACACCCTAACCAAGAATCAAAATACTACAGGCAAATTTACTCTATTGGAATATGGCTCATTGCTCATTGACACTGCTAATAAATCAGTGTTACAGAAGAAGCATTCACTTTATTACAAGATTGCCAAATTTGTGTCTGGAAGAGATAATATAACACATCATTGCCATTCCTTAAATATTTTAATCTGGTTGTAGCCAGAGTTAAAATTCAAGTCAACATTCACTAGATTCTTTAAGAAAATTTTGCACACCAGTGTTTCTACTTACCTAGTGGATCAACTCGAGTTTGTTTATATACCTTCTTCTCAGTCAACCTCAAAAAATCATATCAAAATTCCTTTGTTTCGAACAAATATGGAACAAAATTATTTTAGCTATCGGGCCTTCTCACTGTGGTATACAATTCCACCCCTATAAGAGAATCTTTAACTGTCTCCACTTTTACAAAGAAATTGAGATTTTGTTTTAATCCATTTAATGATTGTGATTGTTATGTGTAAACCACTATATGTAATGTATTTGTATTTGTATTCTCATGTATAATTTGTATTGATTGTTGTAAACTTTTTGTTTGTGATAATGCGCCCGGATCATACCTGAAAAAGGCATTTTTGCCAGTGCTCTTACTTAGTCACAAAATTTAAAATAAATAAAATAAAGGACATTTTAGCTGCTAAAGTAGCAAATGCCTTCATCAACAAAGTTATTTACCCTTAATGATCTCCCTTGTAGCTGCATTCAGACAGAGGCACTCTCTTTCTTCCATTGTTTGAGAAACTTGCAAACTCCTCGCCTTAAAAAAGATTCACACAATAAGCTATCACCTCCAGTGCAATGGGCAAAGTGAAAGAATGATGTCTACCATTCAAACACACTTTCCAAGTACAGTGCCTAAACACACTTTCCAAGTACAGTGCCTGGGTGAAACTCATGACACTTGGGACCGCTTTGTTCCTTTTGTTCATTTTTGCCTACATTACAACCCTTAGTGTTGACAGTACAGAGTACGTGCCATTCTTCTTGGTCCACGGATGCCATCCAAGAACTCCACGGGACATGGCTGTTTCAGTGCTAGAAATTCCCACATAATCTTCCTTGTACATTATCTGTGTGCTGGAACAGCTTGAACTTGCCAGATTTGTTGCAGTCACCACACTGAGACAGAGAAAATCTGCAAGGTATGTTGCAATCATCACACTGTGGCAGAGAAAATCTGCCATGCATAAAATGTCAGCAGGCAAGTCACATAAGCCTTTCATTTTCTACATGGGACACTGCTTACTTATATTGACCTGTCTTAGTTCCAGGCACCACAAAGAAACTGCTTCATCCTTGGACTGGTCCTTTCACCATTATGAAAAAGCTTTTGTCAGTTCCCGTACCATCTATAACACAAGTCAGATGGAAAGTATGTGTTCAACTAAGTCCACATAAATCATCTGAAGCATGGGTACCCGAGTAACACCCTACCAGATTATCCCAGTCCTCCCAGTAATAAAGCTATACTTGAACCTGCCATAATTTCAGAATCAGAAATTCCTCTTGATAACCTGCAACCAGTTCATTCAGATCATCACACTCCTAACTCTTTCCAGTCAGATTCTGTTGCATCTGACATTCACTCAGATGAACTTCCTGGGACTTTTCAGCCCTCTTCTTTTCAGGACTCTCTTGTGTATACCCCTGTCTACCAGGTCGAGAAAATTCTTCTCAAGAAGTTTGTCAGTGGACACTGGACTTAAAGTCAAATGGGGGTGATTTTGACAGTTCACAAAAATTCTTGGATTGCTTTTGTAGACGTTATCCTTTCCTGTCAAGAACTAGTTCAAACAACTCACAATACCATTCCAACTGATTGGGAAAGTCAACTCAAGTCTTGAACCTTTGTGCAACCAGACACAGTTTGTATTGGGATTACTTGTTCAGTTGTCCATGGTATTCCTCACTGTCTGTGCTTCATTGTTCTGCAGTAAATAGCTTAATGTACCTGTTTCTATGCATAAATTGTTTTTGCTAATGGTACTAAACACTGCACTGCCTGCATTAATGGTTTTTGTCTCTACAAGGTTATCATCTTCAAAAGGACAATTCCATGTTGTTTTAATATTCTGTAACAGTTTGTTGAAAGTTTGCATATAATAATTCTAGTAATCTCCAGTTGCTACCCCTCTCTTACTTTCTCCCTTCCCTGAAGTATGGCACTTGTTGCTCTGACTAAGCTTCTGGTCTGAATGGTGTTCACCTTTCACGGGTACTACTATAACTGGTTACCACTGTAGTCTGGATCCTTTCCACACACCTCCAACAGTGGAATACTCCTATAGTCAGGGTGTGTCATGTCATGCTTGATATTTTTCAACTGTTTTCACGTTTATACTGTTATGTTATTACTTGTTTAAGGGGTACTCACTTTCACAACCCTGTGGGTGATGTGAAGTACACAATTAAGCATGGGGCTTAATGTTTTTCTGCCATCCCTTTAAGGGCACTCAGAGCACTGCTGTTGATACAAAATGTTGCACTGTCTGGCAGTGCCATCTTATCTAGAGAAAGTCTAGAAAACCCCATTTGTCTAAGGCATAGCCTCATGGTATGCAGAAGTGACCTGTGATGAATAAAGCATTTTTTACTTTTATTTTATGCATCCGACTCAGTTATTCACATGGTCTAGCAAATCAGCATCACAAGAGTAGCAAGAGATGAGCATGGCAGACCTGAAGAGAAGGTACGAGACTTAGTGGCAGACCAACACCAAAATGGCAAACAAATGTGCTAAAATGTATTTATTTATGCAGTTATTTATTTATTTAGTTAGTTATTGAAAACTTCAGAGAATTACCTTTCAGCACAAGTGCTTATTTACAAAGGTTCCACATGAAATACATAGTCACAAAACACATTGCAAGTACAATAAGTAGTTCCAGAGGAAATTAAGTTGAATGAGGCTCAAAGCACATACAGTAAGGTGAAACAATTACATACAGTTTTGAACAAAAAAAATCCATACAGACTGTTGTATAAAAAGTCATGGGTAATGTACAGAGAGAAACCAAATAAAACTGTTAAACAATTAAAATTGCATTGGACTTCAACAGCAGACCACAAAGATCTCTTAAACTGATTAAACATGGGAAGATTTAGCAGTGCATCAGGCAATTCAGTAAACCAGTTAGTGGCCCTGACAGGAAAGGACTGCTTGCCCAGCTGAGTATGCCTGAAAGGAAGCTTAAAGTGCAGCTTCCTAGTAACTGCCCCCCAGCGTAGTTGATAACTGACCTGGCCAGGAGTTCGCTGCAGAAATCATTCAGTGAAATGCTCTGTTTTTAAAAAGTTATAACCTCCATAATTCTAGTTTGGGACACTGCTGAGAAAAACAGATCAACTTCCCGAAAGCAAAGCCACAACCACACATTGGTCTATTCAGACCCATTTTGTGATGTCACAAAATGAATGTTACATGTGCGTGCCCCATTGAGTTCTATGGGGGCAGTGTTTCTATACTTTATTATACCCCTTACAGTTGCGATTGTAATGAATCAAAGCAACTGATTGACTAATAGGGTCGGGTGGGAGGAATATATATATACACACATATATATATATATATATATATATATATATATATATATATATATATATATATATATCCACAGCATAACCAGACAGACCATCTTAGGGTAGCTGGTTCATTCCACTGGGGTGTCAAACAGACAAGGCACACTGATGAGTCCTGGTAGGATGAAACACATGTCTGTGTCTTCTGTTGGCACCCTTTGCAAACTTTGTGAGCGGCCTTTCAGCACCATGCATTTCTGCTTAAAGTTGAACTAGCATAATATTCTGTGATGATTTGCATATGCAGCCCATGATGCTTTGCGTTATGGGTGCATGTGTGATTTTGTATTTCATATATACAGTATATATAGAAAAAAAAGGTCACAACAGAACACAGCATAGTCCACTGTGTCCAAGATGGCCACCGCCGCATGTGCAATACAGTTTGGCAGCCATCTTGAACACGGCAGACTATGCCATGTTCTGCCATGACCTCTACAAAATAATGCTTGTCACTGCTAATTGACAGTGTGAAGTACTTATTGGATGCAGAGGCAACTATGAGGCAACTCTACACTGTTGTTCGGTCTGAAAAGTCTCCCTTTCACAATAGTAGGAGGCCTACAGGGCTCAGCCCACTGCAGCCCTAACAACAACATAAAAAAAAGCTCTGGTCTGAGCCAATACAACTGTGAATTGACATTTTACAGGGATTTGGAGCCACCTACAGGGAAATTCTTCCCATAGACTTCTATTGGTTATATTGGAAAACAGAGCAATTACATTTCCTATGAGTAGACATAATACTGTCACGTTTCATAATATAAGTTCATAAAGCTATATTATAATGAACATTTGCTGGTTGGATACTTGGCTTGACAAAAATGAATCATTACAATTTCCAGTTTATTACTTTAACTTGAGAAAGTATAACAACATGTTTAATATTAAAGAAACATTAATTTTAATATATAAAAATAGTTAAATAAATATAGATATAATAGAATAAAACAATAAAAAATTCACTATAAAAAGGGAAAATGTATATACTAATAAGCAATCGATCAGAAACAATTTACATAGATTCTACTTTGGCTTGGCAAACAGTGTGGGTGGGGTCACTTAGATTGCCAAGGATAGAGATACTACAGTGATCTGCAGTCTGACCCCAACCTGTACCCTCATCTCCCATCCAGACCACTGTTCTGACTCCAGGATGGAGGTACCATACTCACCTGCACAGTCTTCTCCCACCCATACAATCCCTGCGACACTCGGACCATGCTCCCACAGCAACCCACAACATCCACTCCAGCATTGATCACTCCTTGAACTACCAGACCAGGACCTCACACCCACATATACCCTCATTTACCACCCACATCAGCCCTAGGATACATAGAGTGGGTTCCCATACCCATCTGCACCCTACCTTCCACCACGGGCAGCTCTAGGACTCCAAAATCAGGCCTCCACAACTACCTAAACCCTCTTTTTCCACTGAAGTAACTTCTATAACTACCACTCCAGGGTCTGAAACCCACCTGTACCATTATCTCCCGCCAGGAGAACCCCAAGGGTAGCGGAAGGACCAGGCTTCTACACTCATCTGCACCCTCCTTACCCACATGCAGCCCCCATCAAACAATGGTATTCAAAAATGGAATGTCATACTTTGAAATAGTTATTTATGTGTTGGTTTTAGCTTTAAGTAGTTGATGACATACCTGGGAGTATGAAACTGGTCAAGATGTGGTTCAGTGGTGAATCAGCTAATGGCGGCTTGCCGTTTTTAAACATTAAAGTATTTTTTACACTTTTGCAGCTGAGGAGTATGGTCTTTTGCTTACTTTTTTAAAACAAGGTACACCTATTCAGAAATTGTTCATATTGCCCCATATACCACTGTTGCAAGACAGTTTATGTGCAGCATAGTGTTTGCCATTTTTTTTTTCCAATTGCTGCTTTCACACACATTGTCACAGTGTGTACAAATGTGAGAGGGATCAACTGCAGAGACATGCTTTAGTAAATAACCTCATCCTACAACCACCAACTAGGATTATAAAAGACCTGTGAAGAGAAGGTTACATATACAGTAGAACTTGGTGAACACTGTGTCACTGGAACCTAACCACATTAGTTAAAGCTGGACCAGGCTTACACTGTATACATTTTATCAGTATGGCTTTTGCCTATCTTGACCAGTTCAGTTGCTGAGGTACAGTTTCACTGATGCTCATTACGTACTTAAACCCACTAGAATGAAGTGCCACATTAAATTTAAAATGCTATTCTGTATCCTGTTTTTCCAAGCTCATACCTGCTATGCTGCTGCTAGAGTTTACTTATCTCAGGATGGAAGAGAAACTTTTGGACACCCCAGTTCTCAACCCCTGGTTCTTGAGAACTATCTGCTTGTTTTCATGGCAAGTAACTGTTGTGTTTTTCTTACTTCAGGCAATGAGATACCTAACTGGCTCTCTGGAGAGGAAAACCCTGAACTTTAGTGTCAGTCTCACCAGCTTTTACTACATCCCTTTCTCCCACTCTCTTTCTCAATGGACCTCTAAAGTTTGGAGATGTTAGAGGTTATGCAAGCATTGGAGTGAGCAGACAGATCTGGAAGACTCTAAAACTGAGCTCCAGTTTGAACGATTAACAGTTAAATTTATTGTTCAGAGATAATCTTCTAGTTACCGATGAAAGACAGTCCAGAAAACACAAATCTCACTACCTGCAGCTCTTCTGTTCAAACTTCATTTTCCACATTTCTGCTCTGAGGATGGGAAGGTTTACAGTTCTGTCTGCTCACTCCACTGATTATAGCACTGTAGAGTGTCTAGAATCTAGATAAATGTATATACTAAACACAACTACTGTAAGCCAAGTGATCAGCTGTTAGAAAGTGTTAGTGCTCTCTCTCTCTCTCTCTCTATCTCTATCTCTAGTTCAAGCAGGAGAGAAAGTGTTACAAGTGCACCAGCTAATTGCTGACTGGAACCACAGTTTCAGATGCTTTTGTGGCTGGAGTGGAGACAGCAGAGTGATCACTCTCAATTAGTAGCGTGATCTCTGACACTTGCTAGATGCCTGCATTAGGAAACTGTGCTGCCCCATCACACTGCCTTCATATAAGACAAGACTTCAGACAGTCACATAAATGGGGACTAAAAGTACCTATGAGTAGTCAGGTAAATAGCTGCTAAACTTGTAAAATCACTCCACCATCTCCACTCCAGATGCAAAAACATTTGAAACCTCAGTTCCACTTAACAGTCAGCTGCTGCACTCATAACACTTTCTCTTACACTTGAAATAGAGAAAGACAGAGAGAGAGAGAGAGAGAGAGAGAGCACTCATACTGCCAAATAGCTGCTGATCATTTGGTTTGCAGCCTATTTTGAACACACACGTCTGTGCTGTCAGTACAGGCATGTACAGTTACATTAGCTGCACAGCTGCATAGAAGATCAGCGTGTGAAGTCCAAGTCTGTTTTCTCTAATTGATGACACACAGACTGGGGCTTCTCCATGTATCTGGGCAGGCAGGAGTTTTTTTTCAGGTGGTCAGACTTCTGCATACTGGGCAGAATGGCAAGAAAATTACAAGGCTGCAGCTATGAAAATAAAGATCAACACACAAAATAAGTTCAGGGAGAAGCTTTATTGTACATGAACAAAGCTAAATGTATTCATTTATTTATTGAATGTTGTTGACCAGTTAGGCCAACTGAGACCAGAAGTCCCTTTTTCAGAGGCAGCCCCGGGAAGGGGGGGGATACAGATGGTAACCAACTGAAAATTGAACCAGATTAAGCTGTTGGTGGTATTTTTTAGCAAAGGGGAAAATTTTTGGCCAGGATACTGGGCAAATTCCCCTACTCTGTCAGGAGAGGGGACTGTAGGCCCATTTCCCTGATGGAGGCATCAGAGAAATCCAGAGATTTGGAGAAGGAACATGTCTTGGGTGAGTCCTCTGCCTATATGCTGAAAAAGAAAGAGGAAGAAGATTTTAAGATTAAGACAGAATTTGTATCAATGAAGTCAATAGATGAGCCAGAGCAGGTTCAGAAGACTGAAAGAGAGAATGCAGTTTCAAGCCCACAGGCACCACTGGAACTGCAATCCGCAGAGTCAGATTCCAACATGGACCCAGATACTGCAGCTGCAAGAGAATAATTAGAGAAAGACCTTGAGGAACAATGGAGAATTTTACTTACTATGCTGGCACAGGATGAAGAGGAGTACCTAGGAAAAATGCTGGACTCTTGAAAATGCAACATAGTGTTTCATCACAGGATTCTAAAAAGACCCTGATTTTGGAAGGGATGACTATGAAGAGCAGTTTCAAGGCCAAGAGGGTTCCAGCCAAACACCAGGAAGGTAGCACTGCACAAGAAAAGGTATGCGCACCATCAGAGGAACATCATATACAGTTTGAGAGTCCTAAAATGTCAAAAATAGCAGCAGATTAAATGTGCATCTCCTTTAATCTAGGAGCAGCCCGGCAAGGGAAAGACAATGAGTCATGGACCCCTGAAAAGGCTGGCACTGGGTCCAAATAGCATCAAAAACAATAGTATTAACATCGTGCACGCCGTAGTAACAATACCGATTCTTTTTTTGCAGGGAGCTATGCCCCCCCGTGCCCCCATCTTGAGGATTCTCACTCTGAGTGGAGCAGATCCTGGGGAAAGTTAAAAAATCAAAGGGCCATTACAGTCCCTTATAAAAATATTTCAAGTCCTGAGTGTGCTAAAAAGGTCGGAGACCAGGATTAGAACCCTGGTCTCCACCGCTGCTGGCCGAGCTGTTCAATGCCCCAGCCCTCCACACCACAGGAGCAGCTCGGTCAGCCTTTTGGCTACTGGTGCTTTTGTCCTGTCTACAGGTCCATGGACAGTGACCAGGGGAGCACTTACAGCATGTGCTGTAAATCCCTAGTCGCTGTCCATGTGAGCCCTTACCAGACTAGCTCCATATAGTGTGGCACTATTCTGGTAGTGCTCAAATGAGTGGATACAGAAAAGGCTTTAAAGGGAGCTAGATGGAGATAAAATAGTGCTGGAAGGTGGGAGTTGGACCCATCATGAGATGCATTGCACTTGGAGGAGGCACCTACTAGGATGCTACAGCCCTCAGGTGAAGTTAAAATTATGGGGACAATTGAAATGGAAGGGGGATGAGTGCAAAGGAAGGTGGGACTACAAAAAGGAACTGAAGGGGTGGCATGAAGTATAAAAAGTATTTAAGATTCCAATGGCTAGATAGAGGATCCTGAGCCAAGGCTGGAGTCCATGCAAAGGCCAGAAGCAAATAAAGAAACAGGGGAAGGTACAGGGGAAACCCAGGAAGCCCAGGACGAGGCACGGGAAAATCCCCAGAATACACAAGAAACCGAGACAGAAGGGGGTTCCTCATCATATGACCCAAGAGGGAAAGACTACCCCAGGGGATTACACTACACTGCAAACAGACACAGGTGTAAGGACTGAGAAAGGGAGTGGAAAGAGTACCACCAAGGGTGCAACAATAGACAGGGCTTCCCCTCCTCACCTCTCCAGACTGGAGAATCAAAGGACATGATATTTAAAACTTTTTCATAAGACAGAGCCATTGTCTCAGTGAAATACAGTCCACCTGAGACGTAAAGGGGGCATGGAACCCTGCCCCAATTGGCTGTTTGTGGGGAAATCCCTGATAAAAGACAGTATGAGATTCATGGCATTTGAGGTGTATGCTCTCATACACATATCTGGTGAAGACAATTTTTACATTATTTTTCACAATCCCCAAAGCCTCAATAGATTCTGGAAACTGTATAATCAAGTCAAGTTTTCCCCACTCTAGGCCCCTTTTATAGCCATACCTTTATCTAAACCCCTGTTGAAATCCACTACAGTGATGTTCAGGAATGAAAAAGTACATGTGGTTGATGTAACACACTGGCTACAACAACAAGCATTTGTCAATGCCGAATGTTTGCTTACTGGCATTGGCAGTGGTAGTGTAGAAGTTACAGAGCGGGTAATAGGAATGGCAGTGAAGTATTGAACTGAAGCCAACCCCACCACCACCCTGCAGAGAGTGACAGGCATTGGGGTGTGCATTTGGGTCGTCAGGCATAACGGCCATGCCATTTCACCACACCCCACTCTGCAGAGACTGACAAGTGTCACGTGTTCCTTGGGGTCTTTGGTCCTTATTTTTAATTTTTTTATTTTATTTAAACAGCAGTTTGGAAAACCTTTGAGCCATAGGCTCATTTACAAAGGTACCTTGTCACAGTAAGACAAACGAAAATACACAGTATAACAGTACAACACATAAGTATAACAGTAAATTAAGACATAGATACAAACAAGCTGGTACAGGTAGGATGGATGCAAACAATACTAGAGTTATGTTGTCCTTAGCAGCTTAGTAATAAGCTTTTCATAAGTATTGAGTGCGGCTTTTGACTAGTGGCAATTACAGCATCGGGTGTTAATAAGGTGGTTACGTAAGGAAGTTTTGAAGCACGATATAGTTGGAGCTTCGGAGATGGAGGGGGGCAGTGTGTTGAACCAGGAGGGGGCCCTAAAGCTGAAGGCTCTTTGGCCGTGAGAGGTCCTAGCTCTAGGGATAACAAGAGAGGTTTCCCAGAGGTCCGAGTATGAACTAGTGGGACAGAGCAGTGTATGGTGGTGGTCAATCCTGGTGGGGATAGCCCAAGGAGGGTCTTTTTTGTAAGGGTACAGGTCAGATATTTGAGGCGCTAAGTCAAGATCAAGTACCAGCGCTTTAGCGTACAGTGAACAAGTGTGTGTCAGCCTAGGTGCTCAGTATTAACCTGCAGGCCTTATTCAGAGTATAAGAATTTATGGAGTGCGGTCTGATCAGCAGCACCATACACCAGCAGTCCATAGTCCACTAGGGACAGGATAGAGGAGGTGACTGCGAGTCGAAGGGCCTCCGGGGGGAGGCAGTGTTTATACAAATGTAAGATGCCCAATCGGATATTAGTGGCAGTGGCTAGGGCAGTGATGTGTCCATGGAAGGAGAGGGAGGGGTCAAAATGGATCCCTAGATATTTATAGGAGCAAACTTGTTCGAGTGGGAAAGAGGACCCAGAGTGAATGAGAGTTTGAAGTTGTAGGACTTGTTTTGAGGATGAGTGAAGAACATGGTTTTTGTTTTTTTAAGATTTATCACCAATCTATGTTCCTTGAACCAGCCCTCGGCTTCAGTGAAGGACTTCTGCAGCGAGTCCTGGAGGGCAATAGGGTTACGACTTGAGGCAAAGATGACTGCATCATCAGCGTACAATAGAATGTTCCCCGAGCAAAGTGTGGAAGGGTGTTAAGGTAAAGGGAGAATAGTAAGGGGCCAGAATGGAGCCCTGGGAACAGAAAGATGGGACAGATGTCTGATGGGTCCCATTAGTTTTACACGCTGTGAGCGTCAGACAGATAACTGGTGCACCGGAGATAGGCCCAGCAGCAAAACCAGAGAGACTAAGGGCATCAAGAAGGAGGGGGTGGGAGACAGTGTTGAAAGCTTTTGAGAGGTCAATGAAGACAGCACCAGCCAGAGAACCAGTGTCTAAGGAGGAGTGGAGAAAGTTGGAGAACTCTAGGAGGGCTGTGTTGGTACTGTGGTCCGCTCGGAAGCCATGCTGCTCAGGACAAAGGACATTGTAGGTGGAGAGGTAGTCAGAGATTTGAGAGGCCACCACTTTTTCCAAGGCCTTGGAGAGAGGAGAGAGAATGGAGATCGGTCGATAGTTTCCAGCCACAGTCCTATCACCACCTAAAGATAGGGGTGACAGTGGCGACTTTCCAGGCAGTTGGAACCTTCCCCAGGCAAAGAGAGTGGTTGATGAGGCATGTGATTGGGGTAAGGACTGTGTCTAAGACCAGCCGTAGGATACACAGATCCAGGGTGTCACTGCCTGTACTATTACTCTTGAGGCAGTGACAAGGTGCGGCCTAAGTTCTTGGGCAGAAACACGGCGGAGGAGAAAATAAGGTGAGAAGATTTACGGCAGGTGCTGGGGAGGAGGGTCAAAAATTTGTAGGGAGGATAGGCTAAGGTCAGTGAATGAGGTGTTGAGGTGGTTGGCTATGAGGCTGGGTCTGAGGAGATCACACCATTAATGTTGATCTGGGTGGGTGGGGGGGTGCACTCCCATTTAACTGTTTAATGTTATCCCAGAAGGTTCTGGGGTTCCCCATGAGGCAGTGAGTGAGGACCGAAAGTGCTCAGACTTGGCCTTTCTGATGGCCCGCGTGCACTTGTTTCGGGCAGCAGCATATAACCGCCTGTCATTGGGCCAGCCAGTCTCAATGGCACGGTGCCATAGGTTCTCCCTATGTTTGAGCTGGTGGATCAAAGCTGGGGTTACCAAGGGGGCATTCTTCCTTTTAGAACGACGGGCCAACATTGGGGCAAAGATATCACAGGCATTATTAAAAGTTTGGGTAAAGAAGGAGAGAGCTGTGTCGATGTCAGGAGTTGCCTGTATAGGAGACCAGTCACTTTGGGACAGAAGTTCCTTAAGTTTTATTAGTCCACCAGGTATTAGACGCCGCTGGCATGTGGACTGTGCTATGGGTTTGGGGACTGAGGATGACCAGTGGAATAGAATGGGGGAGTGATCGCTGAGAGAGTCTGGGAGGACTTGTACATTGGGGATCCGATTAGGGCGGTTGGTGAGTACCACATCAAGCAGGGTACTGGAGCCTCTCTTGGGGTTAGTCCTGGTAGGGTGGGTAACTAGTTGCATTAGGTCTATTACTGAAAAGGAATCTCGGGTAGAGGAGGAGGAGGAGGGGCTGAGCCAGTTGACATTTAAGTCACCCACCAGAATTTGATCAGCGGAAGGAGGTAGCGAGGTAAGGTATTCTGTAAGAGAGGCAATGGCCTGCGTTTGGTCCCTGGGGGGCACGTATGCAGTAGTCAGATAAAGGGGTCCCTTTAAAGGGTCAGGGGTTAGTTTCAGCGCTGGCGCTGGGCCCTGAGTCAAGGATGAAGGAGTGGGCAGGGCTAGTGCAGGAGGATTCCTTGACATAAATGGCGCAGCCGCCACCCCGTCTCCCAACACGGTCGGACCGGAAAAGGGTGAAACCAGGAAGGGAGACTAGGGAGTCAGGGGAGGATTTATGCGCACCCATTTCATTAGGAAATACGGTGAGATGGGTGCGATATAGGAGAATGGGGTGAAGTTTGGGGCCGAAGAGTCCAAGGCATACCTCGATGCCTCTCAGTGACTGCAGGGTGTGGAATGGTATAAGCATCACAGGCAAGAATCCCAAGTCACACCCCTGATTCCTGTCATTCTCTATAGGGTTGGGCGATTTAGTTGAAAAGCCTAATACCTCAGGCATCGTTGGTATTTTAACTCCAAATTTTCAACATGTTTGTTTTGTGACCCCACCTCATGAACAGGAGGAATATCAGTTTGGTAGCCGAAAGCTGCTTATGCACAGTGACTACGGGATTTAGCACCACAGGTGCAAAAATATTCCGAACAGGATGTAAGAAATGACAGCTGTACTCTTTCATGGGGAGGTGTAAAAATGGCTATGTTGCAAATGTGTAGTAAAAATATTTAAAAAAATGGTGAAGTCACGAGCGTACATAGAAACTGTGCAACGCACACCCGTTATATAAGTAGGTTGGGGATATTTTATAGCAGATTGTCAACTCAGGCATTTTGGTGCCTCCGATCACGAACAGTGTCACTGTGATTTTCTTTATCTGTACCGAACAATGATTTCCCACAGCGACCACGCATCTCTGCATTGAAAGTGTGAAAACACACGTCGGCCATGTTGTGAAAAATGGCAGCTGTGCTGTTCATAGGGAAGTGTTGAAAAATGCCACTAGTGAAAATCTGGACTGAAAATATTACAAAGTCATGAACTAACGAGGATGCGTGGAAACTGCACAATGCTCACTCGTAACACAGTCATTTTATGGTCTTTTGTCACCAAATTTTCAACATAGCCATTTTAAGACCTCTGCTCATGAACAGTGTAACTGTGATTTTCTTAATCTGTCCTAAACATTGCTTTCACACACCAACAGCACCATTATGCTGCATATGTCAATAACACATTTTGGGTGACGTATGAAAAATTGCAGCTGTACTGTTCATAAGGAAGTTTAATAAAATGGACATGTTGAAAATCTAGAGTGAAAATATTAAATTTGCAAACTTACGAGCATGCATAGGAACTGTGCAACGCCAGTATTAAAAAGTCATTTTAGGCATTTTTTCACCAAATTTTCAACATAGCCATTTTAAGACCTCTGCTCATGAACAGTGTCACTGTGGTTTTGTTAATGTGTCCCATACATTGAGTTTGCACACCGACTGCGCCATTGTGCGCTACATGGGCGGAAACACGTTTTGGGCAGGATGTGAAAAATGACAGCTGTACTGCTCATAAGGAGGTGTGGAAAAATGGCAATGTTGGAAATCTGGAGTGGAAATATTGAAAATTCCGCAAACCTACGAGTGTGCGTGGGAACTGTGCAACGCACACTCGTAAAACAGTAATTTTTAGGAATTCTGTCACCAAATTTTCAACATTGCCATTTCAAGACCTCTGCTCATGAACAGTATCACTGTGATTTTCTTAATTTGTCCTGTACATTGATTTCGCACACAGACTGCGCCATTCTGCGCTACAAGGGCGGAAACACATTTTGGGTGAGATGTGAAAAATGACAGCTGTACCACTCACAAGACAGTGTGGTGAAATGGCAATGTTGAAAATCTGGAGTGAAAATATTGAAATTTTGTGAACTTATGAGCCTGCGTAGGAACTGCGCAACGCACGCTCGTTAAACAGTCATTTTTTGGAATTTTGGCACCAAATTTTCAACATGGGGGTTTTGGGCCCCCCTTCTCATGAATGATTTACTGTCATGGTGGTATTCGGTCCTGAAGGGTGATTTCGCAGTCACTGCATGAAATCACCCTTCGAGCCTGAATAACGCCATGACAGTGACATCATTCATGAGAAGGGGTCCCAAAAACCCCATGTTGAAAATTTCCAGCAAAATTCCCAAAATGCCTGAGATATGCACAAGTTGAACCTCCTATCTAGCCCATTATACAGCTTACCGCATTTCCTCAGTTCACGGTCGGCTTTGAAGAGTGCAGACATGTTCCCGGTCCACCGAAGATCGTCGCACCAGAGTCTGGAGGTAGTATGGGATGAGGGGTGTGGGGAGGCTGGGTGCGCAGTGGGTGGGTGAGGGGTTGTGGGAGGGGTTGGGAGGCAGCATGGGACCGTTTTGTTTACAGGTTAAAACAAAAAAAGACTTCATGGGACCGCTTGCCACGCTGGGGTGGGCTCCCAGTGTGGCACAAGGACTTGGGGTGTTCAGCGGCAGAGTTGGGCATCCCCTCGGCAACAAGAATTAAAAACACCTCGTGGGGCGTTTGCCACGCTGGGGTGAGCTCCCAGCGTGGCACAAGAGGACTTTGGGGCATTCAGCTGACGGGGATTGGGCACCCCATCAGCAAAATGACTGATTGCCACGCTGGGGTGGGCTCCAGCGTGGCACCAACTACTGGGAGGAGGAGGCAGTGCAGCTCCAGCCGAGGATTGGGCAACCGTCGGCTATACGCTGCGTGCGGGGGTGCACTGCGCCCTACGGCTGGGGGAGCTGTGTGAGCAGCTTCTTATCGCTGCTCACTCAGCGTAGCTCCCTTTTCAATCAGAGCGTTACTGCATTTTGAGCGTGTCACAGATAGCTCCAAAATGCATTGGCTTACAGGGGCTGCACCTGCCAGCACACTGCCTGAATTGGAGGAGGAGGTGACACACCTCCGAAATCTCCGATGATGGCACTATGTTTCTTGCACATGCGTGCAAGCAAACATAAAAATGCAATGTGCTCAGTGCACCCGAAGCTCTCATGGACTCTGAGCATTTTTGGACTAGTGGGTGGAAATTCAAAGTATGTCACCACCAGATTCATGAGGGAGTAGTGCATATACCTAACATTTTTTTTCTTGGGAGGGACAGAGGAGTTTGTTTTTACCTGGGTCAACCCAAGGCTTGCTATAAATGTGGATCAAGGACTCATTTGTCCAATATGTGTGATAAAGTGAGCTGTGGGATATGTGGTGAGTTTGATCACATTAGCATGCAATGCACAAACCATGCTGAGTGCAACCTGTGCAAGGAACATGGGCATGTTTATAGAGACTGTCCATGGACAGCCCATAATAAAAGGTACACGATCATCCCTGATGATTTAATCAGAGAAGTACAACAAAAACACCTGAACAAGAGGTGCTTACAGAAATCAGCTACAGGGAACAGACCCAACCCTCAGCTATAAGTCTTGAGAGTGACTGGCACCTATCATCCAGTGCAACAGGTACCCCCCCCCAAGGAACTAAAGGAGCTAGTGCAGGAGTTTGAGGATACCCTTCCTATAGTACCTGAACAAACTACTTAGACTCTTGAGCAACAAAGATATATGCCCCTCTTCTGACTGGTCAAACCCTGTCAAAAAACAGAGAAGCTTAAGTAGGGCCAAAGCAGAACATACACCACTCGACCTGGAGTACAATAATGAATACACAGTGTTGGATGTACCAATGAAAGATACTTTTGATATGGAAGATCTTATTTCAGATGCATCCTATGTATTTGGGCAACAAGAATCAGAAGAAATACCCGTGGTCAACCCAAAAATGGGGGGGGGGGGGAGAAGAAGCCATGATCTTTTCTTTCCTGACTGAACATTTAAATGGACACTTTTCAATAGCCTCATTAAACATCTGTAGCATAAAGAATGCTCAAAAACATTCTAGCTTGTTTTTCTGTTTAAATGCTTTAAAAGTAGAGGCATGGTTTTTACAAGAAACATGGTTGGATTCTATATCTCTACTGAATGTGGTAAGAAACAATTGGGCATGAGGGCCTTCATATTGGTCATTCAGACCACACATGGCAGATGGGATAGGGTTACTGTTTCCTGGTTATGCTTTCAGTTTTCAAAAATTGGTTGATTTAATACCTGGGACAGTATTAATAGTGGATGGGTTGTGGCATAACCTCCCGAGCCTTTTTATTGTAGTTTATGGACCTCAGGTTAAAACATAGATGGTAGAATTATTTGACTTATTGCAGCTGCATTTAATGACAGCAACAATGTATACATGGGAGGTGATTTTAATTGTACTGTAGATTTTCAGCAGTGGAAGGAGAAAGAAAAAAAGTATATAGTGACTAATGCTTTTAAAAGATTTTGAACGTAACAGAGTTAACTGATGTTTTGAAAGGAGCTAAATCTGAAATCAAATTTACCTATGTTAGGAGCCCACTATGTACAAAGATAGATTACATATTTTTGTCAAAAGCTATTATTCCACAGCCCATAACAACGATCCCAGTGGAATTCTCAGACCACTTGTTAATTAAGTCAGTTCTGACATTAAATCCTATCTATATGAAGCCTGTCTTCCGGTGGCAACTAAACACCACCATATTTTCTCAATTAGAGGTTAAACAACAGCCTTTATTTATTGCTAGGATATCAGTTATACACTTGTATGACAACATAGCCAAATGGTGGGAGGAGACTAAATTGGCAATAAGAGATGTTTTTTCTACTTATGGGAAACAGCAGGTGAGTACTAACTTTATGGAATACCAGCAGTTGAGAAGGGGTTTGTACTAGCCGTACTCAGATACATACCAATCAGAGGTAAATAATTCAGTCCTTATTTCAGAAACAAAGGGAAAGATAAGGAAATACCAGTATAATAGAGCCTTGTCATTGCAGGCAGCCATGGCATTTGGGACTCAGAATATCCCATATATAGATCCTTGTGCTGCATGCAAGGAAATAAGGCAAAATTCACAAATGTCATGTTTGATTTCTGAAATGGGTGAAACACTTACTTCACATAGAGAGATTCGCCAAGCACTAGAGAAATATGTAGCTATGTTTAGCGAAACACAACCGGTATCAAGGAAGACGGTAACAGAATTCCTTAATGATATACAAGTTAGTCCCATGTCTCGGCAAGTACATCAGATTTTGCTGCAGCCCATTTCAGTGCTGGAGGTAGCAGAAATCATATGAACCCTGAAAATAGGGGCATCACCAGGAAGGATGGGATACCTTATGAAATTTATAAAGAGTGTGGAGACATTTTAGCTAGTTTTTTGTCTAAAGTTTATAATGTGGTATTAATATGAGCTGAGCAAGTCCCAGGGTCTTTTTTGAAGGTATTGATTTTTTTTTTACAAAAAGCTGGTGATAAATGTAAATTAACAAACTGGAGGCCAATCAGTTATTAAATACAAATTTTAAAATTCTGATTTCATTACTACAACAAAGATTACGGGTAGCAGACAAGGAATTGATTCACCTGGCTCAGACCTGTTCTTTGCCAGGATAGAAAATCCAAGATAATTTGAAAATAATTAGGGATATTCTAGAATACAGTAAGAAAACACGGGCCCCAGGTTTTTTTAATTTCACTTGATCAGAGCAAGGTTTTCGATAAGGTGAGTCATATTTTTCTGCTTTCCATACTGGAATGCTATGGTATGCCCCAGAGCTTTGTAAATTGAGTGAAGAAGTTGTATGAACAGCATCAATCACACCTTTATTACAGGGAAGGGAAGGTGTAACATTGCCAGTCCAAGTGGAGGTTAGTAGACAAGTGTGTCCAATAAGCCCACTTTTGTATCTGTTTGCATTAGATCCCTTTATTAGTAAAGTAATGCAGAATCCACTCTTTCGAGGTGTTTCAAGTCAGGGAAGGGAGGCAGAGACAAAAGGATTGGCTTACGCAGATGACATGTGTGCATTTGTGAGAGGTGAGGCAGGTACAAGGCATATGTTAGAAGACATGGACAGTTATGCTGAGGTGTCAGGAGCAAAGCTGAACAAATAAAAATGTAAAGAGTTAATTTTGGGTGCAAACAAACCCTGTAATACCAGAGGTGGATGGGATTAAGATAGAGGCAGGTCCTGTAAAAGTGTTAGGTTTACAGTACTGTCATAGGTACAATGCCCAGTTAAACTGGAAGGTTGGATTACAGGCTTGTGATTAGAAAGTTCAAAGATGGAAAGGCTGGATATTATCAAAAAGTTAGAGAGTTTACATTGTGAAACAATTTTTGATTCTCACCCTGCTGTATGTGGGAATGGTATTCTCACTTCCCATGATATGTGAAACTAAGAACTTAAGTATATTTTTCCAAATGCTCTGGGGGAGTTGGTTGAACCCAGTTAAAAGAGTGTATACATATCTGCCCAGAATGAAAGGTGGGTTAGGGATGATGAAACCCATTTTGTTTTTTCATTCCCTATTTTGGGTACACTCCATTTGAGTAGAATTTAACCCTATGGATTCCCAGGCAAAAACCTGGATGTGGGTGACCATTACATGGGTTTTTAAACAAATGGGTAGACATACCTCCCAAATAGGACAAACAACTGGATATTCTGCTTTATTTGGAAGCATCCTTACAGAAATTAGTGAAATGGTGAGGAACAAAACTAGAACTTATGAAATCAACAAAGAAGCAATTACCCTGACTATTGTTAGGAAAGGAAGAGGTTCAACAACCAGAATTTAAAAAATTGTACCCCAGCCAAAAGACAATTAGTATGTGAATTCTTACAGAACAAGAGAATCCCCCAGAAGATGTACGATGTACAGTGGTTGTGTGCTTATGGAAGACTATAAGTGAAAGGAAATAATAAGTGCAAGGCACTGGAGGAAAGGTATTGTCCTTATCCAGAATGTGAAGCACAGACAGAAACTATGGATCACTTTTTGTTCACTTCCAGTCATACCACACAGTTTTGAGAATACACAGCTCAGAGATAGAATTTGCAGTGGACAGCAAAATTAACTTATGAACAATTATTGCTGAGTGATTTTAGGAACCTTATTACTAATTATGAGCGGGGGACATTAGAAGGATTTTTTTTGCCTGTTTAAAATGCTTCCTATGGTAGGCGAGATGCCACTTTTTAGTGAAACAAAAGTATATGACTTTTAACATATCATGTGTCATCTGTGAAAATTCTTTACGATCGTATGTCAATCTGACCATAAATTTCATCCGAAAGCAACTGTTTTATTATGGTGGAGAGGATTCCCCTTTTTTAAAAAGTATAGACAAACATGGGAAATATAGCCGAAGTGGGAGGGAGAGGAAGGGTGGGGAATAACTGTAGAGAGAGATGTTCGGTGAGACAAAAGAAATGCAAAGTTCTATAGGAGGTTGCTATTCTAATTCTTTAAGGGGTTAAACACAAAGAAAAGGCCAAAGTAAGATATACTTCTGGTCTGAAATTTGTGGAATCTTTATATTTGGTTAAACATCTATAATTAGGGTTTGGGGTGGGCTTTTTTTGGGGAATTATGGATGCGTGGGTGGGTATGAGATGGATGAGATAAGATTAGTTTGTTACATTAATTACAGTTTTTGAACATGTTGCTAATGTATTTTATGTTTATTTTCTTACGTTCACACTTTTTAAGTGGGGGGGTAGGAAGTATGTGTTAATATCTACAGTATATTGCTTTGTTTTCATTTGAGTTTTATATAATTTAACTGTGACCATAATGTGTTGTGTTATGATTTACTTTTGATGTTTCAATAAAAAATTCCCCTACTTTCTGTAGGGGGACGTTTAGCCATCTGCATGATGGCTCCTTTTGGTGAGGAGGACATGCAGGAGGCTGCGGAGCGGGTCTCCTTCCCTGCCTTGCCTGTGTTAGAGACTGAAGAAATCTATGATGCTAAAAGCATCACAGACAATGATTTATTAAGTTTCTGAGATGCAGATAGATGATGTTTCAGAGCATGAGCTAGCGGGAAAACAATCCCAAGGGAAAGTAACAGTAAACATGGATTCTTCTACAAGAAGGGAAAAGAATAGAATGGAACTTAAAGTTGTACTACATGCAGGGAATCAGCATTTTCTTGCTAAAAAATTAGAACTTTCTGAGGCTACAAACAAGATTTGAAGACAGGGAGATGACTCACAAAGGGAGGGCCCTCCTGACTACCAAAGTACTCCTACAAGTACATCCATAGCAACAGCTTCTGTGCACAACTTACAAGCTCCAGACTTGGTACAGGACAAAACAAATTTTCAAACAAATCCATTTGACCAAACCACAGCTACAGTGTTTATGTTTACTGCTAACAAACCCGTTAAGTAAAAATCTTTTAAAACTACTACTCAAAAAGGTTTTCTTCAGAAGTCTTTACCTGAAAGATTAATGCCAGCCTCAGCAGATGCTGCAATCCAGCCATGAGACACAGCCCTCCTGGCAATGGGATGGGAAAGTTCAGCTAAATTGGCTGAAGAGATTTCAGGAATGTCACCGGTAACAACACAGGCAACAGAGCATCCTGTAAATGGTTTGTCTACTCAACAAGCAACTGATGAGTCCACTGCTCCACTCTTTTCTAGCCACATCTCTTCAGAATTGACAAAGGGTGAGAACACTCCAGAGGACAATACTACACACCATGTTGAAATGGACAAACAGTCTGGAGGAGCACCAGGAAGGGAATGGCATATACAGGTGTGAGGCAACCTGGCCTAAGACACTCCCCAGATTTCACAGTAATGCAATAAAATGAACCAGAATGGTCAGTAGAGCTGGTTGTTCAGAATGATGGCTGGGAAAAAAAGTCAGAGACCAGAGTGTGGATCTCGAGGCCAACACCCATAATGATGCCACAGCTGCAGAACCCAAGGCCTCCAGCACATACAGGTATGCCATCTCCTTGTGCTACAGACATTTCCGTGTCAGTTGTAAGTGACTTACCAGACTCTCAGGACACAGCAAACAAGACTGTCATTCCTGATTCCCCTTTAAAGTTGCCCACAGTCCTTTTGCTGACACAAAACCCTATTTTGAATAGCTGTGGTAATACAGAATATCCACCATTACAGGGCTTGGGTATACCTCCTGATACAGCTAGCTCGAGACAGGAACCCATGGTTACCCCTGCTGATCAAGAGATTAGTAACACAGCTCATGAAAATCCAACTGCAAGTTCCTCAAACTTGAATGTACCTTTGAATCCTATTACTCATACAAATCCTAGGCCATATGCCTCCTTGTTCCACAACCCTGTTTATCCTGAAGAATGGCATAATGCAGTCCATTTTTAAATAAAGGGGGCACGGACACACCTCAAACTGAATATTTGTGGCAAAAACATTATTAAAAGATTCAATTAAATTTTTTGCTAATGAGATCTATGCCCTGATTCATGTCTCAGGAGAAACCACTTTTGATGTAAATTTCAAGCTAAATGCAGGATTACAAAGATTCCGGACACAATTTCAGGAACTTAAACACACTCCCCTGTGGGCCTCTTTCAAGGCCATTTCACTCACCAAACCTGTGTATGAAACTATAACAGTTTTGTTCCAAAATGAGGAGGTTAGTGTGACAGACTTGGTATATTGGCTAAAACAGCAATGTACTGTACTGGGATCTCCAGAAGCAATATTTGATAAGGAGCACATTTGGACTGGGGGTTGGAAGATCAAGGTGATATTAAAATCTATGGAGGAGGGGTTACAAAATTTACCTAACTGTTTTTTATGGGGGGAAGGATAGGTGGGTGCTTTTTATGTAGGTCAGCCCAAGGCCCGCTACAAGTGTGGCTCTACCTCCCATCTCAACAGTATTTGTGATCAGGTGAAATGTACCTTATGTCAAGAACTGAGCCACATCAGTGGCCACTGTTTGAATGAACAGAAATGTAATTTATGTGATTCATTTGGTCATTCATATTAGAGTTGCTGGTGGGCAGCCCATAATCAAGCAGATCCCACAGCAGATGCTGAGCAGTGGTTAACAATAGCACTTGCCCAAAGAGCTACATTTTCCACCATTCCTCCAGTTAAAGCCATAACTTTGGGGCCCCCTCCTCAGCCCACAATAGTAAAGGAACAGAGCTCCACAACCCGGGCCTCTGAAGAAGAAATTCCAATGGAATTATCTCCCAAGGAATCTGTAGATATTATAGAAGACCCCCCCCCAGTTATGCAGTGTCCACACCTACTGTGCCTACTAACATGCCCCCCAAACCAGCAGGGAAAGATTAAAGTAGGAAAGTGACATGAAAGAACCCAGTGAGGAAAAAACCTGACTCAAAAATTCCCAAAACTACAGAGATGCCCTTAACCAATAGGTTTGAGGCCCTTCAAAACACCTTGGAGGACTCAGCTACAGACGCCAAAGACTCTAACTTATGATCTTCTCAGTTAGATCTTACCTCTGATCAGGATGTTAGTGACCCTGATCAGCAGATCTCTGCTGCTATACATTTTTCCTCTGCAAGTAAACCAGGGTTTAAAAAAAAAACACAGGTATCCCAGGAGACAAAGAGTTAAGCCACCTTGATATCTTTTTTTTTACTATAGCAATCTTGAGTTTTCTCTTCTTCACAATGCTCGATGGAACCTCCTCTTTTTCTATGTACCATTAATGCCAACAGCATTAAAAGCTGCAGAAAGAGGCAGGCAGTATTTTACTATTTACTCTCTAGCTCTCCAGATATTATATTTTTACAAGATCCTAGAATACACACCATTCCAGAAATTTTCTCTGTTACGAAAACATGGTACTCTGGCCCCTCCTATTGGTCAGTTGGTATGGATACTTGCATCAAGGTTGCAATTCTGTTTAAAGACTCGTTGAATGTCCAAGTAATTAAATTACTGGACCTTCCTCCTGGGAGTGCTTTACTCCTGAATACTAAAATAAATATTGCACTTTATAGATTTTTTAATGTTTATGCTCCTCAGACAAAAGCTGACAGAATTTCCCTGTTTAAATCTATACAATCCTATCTTTTTTCCTCCCATGTTGTTATTCTTGATGGAGATTTTAACTGTGGGCTTGCATTACAGGACAGAGGTCAGCAGACTAGGACAAGGAAAATCTTTTTTAACATGTCTACACTAAAAATGATGGTAACAGAGGCTTCTCTTATCGATGTGCATTTTTTGGCTAACCACAAACCCGACCCTACATTTCAAAAAGGTAATTTGGCAACTAGGATATATTTTTCCCTCATATCAGATTCTCTCACCATCTCTTCAGCTACTTTGACTGAAGTAGAATTCTTAGACCATAAATTGCTTGAGTTACAATTAGGTACAACCTCAGTATTTCCACATGGCCCTAGATCTTGGAAGCTAAATTATTCACTGTTGTCGAACCAGGGATTTTCTTCAAAACATACACTATTTTCTGTCTGTAAGAAAAAAACACCTTTGAAAGGTATGACAATCCTGCCCTCTGGTGGGAGGATACAAAATTTGACTTACAATATCTGCTAAAAACAAATAGCAAAAAATGTAGAAATACAGAATACTTTCAATACCTTCAGAAGTGGCAACAATTGCAAAAATTGCAAACATTAGCAAGGTCAACAAATCATAACTTCACACAACATATCCAACTAATTAAGCAGGATATGTTGTTCTATCATCTAAAACAGCATGATAATCTGCAAAAACAGCAGACTTTTGGAACACAGTGCAATGCCAGCTGTGTTTGCCCTTTTCTCAGCTGTTAAAATAGAATATGACAAAAAAATGGATTCTTTAGTAGATACAGAAAATACTGAATATACGGATATACACAATATTTTGAGAATTATTACACAATATACTGTACATCTTCTCTATTTAAACAGATATCATTTGATTTATCAGATGCCCCTCAGTTTATGCAAAATTCCTCTACCCCTTCTTGTCCGTCATTTATTCTAGACACCCTAACAGAAGACATTATACCTGCAGAGGTGAAAACAGCCATCCAATCCTTGAACATGAATACAGCTCAGGGTAAAGATGGTCTTACTGCAGAGCTTTACAAAACAACAGCAAAGTTATCTCTCAAGAACTTGCACAGGCCTTTCATTACATGCTAATAGTTGGTTCTATCCTGCCTCAAATGTCACAAGGTATGCTAATTTATTTATATAAAAAAGGTGATAGAAGGTACAGTATCTACATAATTGGATATCGATTAGCATATTAAATGTGGATTTTAAAATCTTAGTAAACATTTTAAAATCAAGACTGCTACAAGTGGCTATTTATTTGATTAATCCAGCCCATTCCTGTTCAATTCTGGAATAAAAGATGACAGATCAACTTTTCTTATTGAGAGAACTGCTAGAATATGATGACATTAATGGAGCAACAGGGTTTATACTTTCACTTGACCAAAAACAAGCTTTCGATTTGGTTGGTCCAGTTTATGGTACTTTCTACATTATTAGGGCATTCCTCAGGACATTGTAGGGTGGTTGCAATGTCTATATTAAACTGCTATGGTTATTCCTCAAGTGAATGGCTGGAGTGGGCCCATGGTGCCTGTCCATAGGAGTGTTCAGCAATGGTGCTTCCTAAGTCCCTTGTTATATGTATTTAGTATTGACCCCTTTACTTAGGGCCCTGAATTCTTATCCAGCACTTTTATATATTCTAGTTCAGATGTATAAAATCCCTTCTATAGCTACTGTATGGCCTATGCAGAGGATGTTTGCCTCTTAGTACAGGATGAACATTCAGCAGTACAAGCTATTAACATCTGTGAAAATATGGTCAAATCTCAGGAGCAGCATTAAATTTACAGAAACGTGTTGGATGTCGACTAGGACATCCAGATTCCCCAGTTCGAGAGAGTGCAGGTATACATTACTGACCATCCAGTTACTATTCTAGGAATACAATTTGGGAATGGGCTCCTAGACACTCTAAATGGGGGACCTAAGATAGATCAAGGCTGTAATCTTGTCACTCGTGGACCAAGTGGCAGATGGGCAAGGCAAAAAGGTTACAACTAGTTAAAACCTGCATAATTCCAATCTATTTGTATATTAGCTATGTACAGTATTTCCTCCTTCCAAATCATTTGAGATTTCAATTGATTGTATATTCTTCCAGGCAATTTGGGGGAGTAGATTAAACCCTCTCAAGAGGAACATCTCATACTTACCAATAAATCTAGGGGGACTTAATATGGTAAATCCCCTAGTATTTTTTATAGTATTTATATTATGGCTAATTTCAGACCTCTGTTACCTCAGACCCAAAAAATCTGATCCTCTCTGTTTAAAAATGTATGTAGCCTGTGGTTCAGGCAATGGCAGAGGAACTCATTAAGTGATAATAAAAGTTCCCTCCAAGCTCCTTCCTAGCTTAGAGAGGTCTATATAAAACTTAAAACTTGGCAGATTATTAGTCAGAAGATTATGACTAAGTCAAAGAAATTACTTTTTAAACAGGTTTTGACTTCTAAATTTCAGGAACCATTGACTTTTCCCTTTGGCCCCGAACATTCTCTTTCTTCCTTCCTTATTAGACTTACTCACTAACCCTAGGATATGTAAAAAAAATTAGGGATACACTTTGATTGTGCTGCCAGTAGAGATGTTGCAGAATTAAATTTTGCCTGTAAAATTGCCACAAAATCGGCAATTTCACCGTGCAAAACATTTCATGAAATTCTGCCATTCTGCGAAATTGTTCACCGAGTGTGAAAATGTGAAATTTCACCAGCGAAACACAAAATTTCTCGGTGAAATGTGCAATGTCACCACATTTCACCCAAATTTTGCCAAATTTCAACCTAATTTCACTGTTTCATGAGTGAAATTTCAAATTTCTTAGTGAAATTTTGCATTTCACCCATTGAATTTCGCATTTTGCACCTGCAAAATATTTTGTGAAATGTGCCAATTGCATGAAATATTTTTCGGAACAAAATTTTCTAATTTCACACATCTCTAGCTGTCAGTACTGAAGGGTGGCTGCATATGGGGAAATATTAGAAAGTTCTTCTTCACATAAAGGGTAGTGGATGCATGGGATAGCCTACCCCAGGAGGTGGTGGCAACCCATACAGTGGTGGGTTTTAAACATGTATGGGACAGGAACAAAGGAATAATAGAGGTAGGAAGAAAAAACTAAGCCAATGACCAATAAAAGTCACTAATTGCTTTGTGAGCTAGAGTAAATGGGCAGACTGGATGGGCCTGATAATCCTTATCTGCCAACAGAATCTATGATGGCTGAATGTAAAAGTTAATCAGAAACACAAATAAATGTCTGAAAGATTTTGTTCTAGACCTTGTTGTCATCAACAACTTGAAACACTGGAACATCATTTTTTCTCATGACTGTATATAACAGATTTTTGGAAACGTTTAGCAGCACACTGGAAGGAAAAATGTTTTGCAACTGTAGATTACGGTACTTTGATGTATGGGCATTTTGATAATCGCTGGAATAAGTGGGATAAAAGCACATTGAATGTTGTTCTTAGAGTTATAAAACGGCATACTGTATATGGCATACTAGATGTCTTTACACACTAGAACAGAAAGATACTTCTTAGATAGAAATAGTACAACAATTACTTATGAGTTAACGTTCTATGTATTTCTTATAAACTAAGCATAGAATTGATGTTTTTTTTTGTTACAGGTTTGAAGAAATTTAACATGAGTTATGAATTCAGACACCCCATTACACGAATTAATGTTTTCCTAGGGGTTCTTTGGTTCCAGAAAGACAGTTCACTATTATAAAGGTGTTACTTTGGATCTCATTGATTCAGTTACGGACAGGACATCTGGGTTGTGCTGAGTGACCCAGGCTTGGAGTAAGTCAAGTTTTGGCAGAAGGCTGCAGATGTTGATAGAGGCAATTGAAATCAAATGACTGTTTCCCAGGTGATCCAGCATCACTGTTTCTAGAGCCAGGGTTAGGATGGATATTGCCAGAGAGCATCAGTAATAGCCAGGCTACCCTGATAGCTAGGAGCTTGAGTTGCTTGATGGAGCAAGATGAGTGGCAATGGGAGGGGAATTGTGGAGCAGAACAGTGAGCAAAAGGGTTTGAGGTTATGGCAGGTTGTGGGATTGGATAGTGGTTTCTCATCAGTGGCACATACTAAGACCCTGTGGTCTGGAAGACTACAGACATTGGGAGACCGGGCACTGATGTGGAGTTTGGTGGCCCATCCCTATAGGTTGGTTCGGGGTCCGGCACTTCACTGATGTTGTCGTAGGGCAGAGCATTGTTGAGAAGTCAAGAGGCTAGTACAAACATAGTGAGCCAGGTAGCTTGCGACGGCATGGTTGGTTTAGCCATGCAGAGCAATTGATCGGTAGTATGGAATTTAGTAAAGTGATAGCAGAGGGCAAATTGGGAAATCTGGATCCTGAGACAGGTGCTAGATTGTCTGTATACCCCAAGAAACAAGAGAGATAGAGCAGAGGGGAAATGCTGTGGTAGGCTACAGCAAGAACAGCTAAAGGTGCAGAGTTAAGAACACTTTGGGCCAATGAGATTAGAGATCCACGAGACAGGGAGGGGCAATAGCATAGTTAAAGGAGGCCTGGGAGGGGGCGGGGGGGTGAGAAGATAAAACATACAGTTATGTTCCAGCGAGGTGGTAAAAAACAAGGAAGAAGCAGATATCAGTAGAGCAGGCTTAAAGCTCACCAACTGGCTGAGCCATGGTTACTGGCATGCCAATCAGGGTCCAGGAGCTGGATCGCCACACCAATCAGGAGCTTCCAAGGTAAGCCAGCTCCAAGAACAGGAAGGGATGAAAAACAGTGGCTGTACCTACTGAGGGATCCGGCGCTCGCTTCCAGGAGGGCGGTCAGGGGTTGCTGGTTTTGGCAGGCGGCGGACAAGGAGAGAATGGCCATTGCAGTCTACCAGTAGCTGCTTGTGCGCTGCTCTGGCATGGTCAAATCACTGGAGAAATAAACAAGAGGACAGACTTAATAGATGGGAGTAGGCAGCATAACAAAGGGGTGGGAGCCTGGTGGCAGACCGACAGCGGGGGGTGGAGGTGTCTGCAAATTAACATAGGGTAAGAAAAGAGAGTTGCAAGGGCAGGGTTACAGTGAATAACAATAGTGGTGAGAGAGAGAGAGAGAGAGAGAATGATTATAGCCAGAGGAGAGGATTAAGTACAGAGTAGGGGTGGGTATGAGACCAAGAGTGACCCAAGGAAGCTTTTTTACGAGAATTTGGAGATGGGGGGGGATACAGAGAAAGTAGGCAGGGAAAATATTTGCTAGAACTCAGAAACAATAATTGTAAGACAATAGGAGTGCAGGTAGAGAATGGAGAGAGACAGTTAAGCAGTTTCAACATGTGGTAGATAATATTCAGGCAGGCTATGCTAGGCAAATTATAGTTTTGAATTACTGGCAAATAGCAGTAGGCAGAATGAACACATATGCAAGCAGGCTACACTAGGCAGGTTATACTAGTAAAATACTGGATAGCTACATAAGGCATGATGACAATAAGAAATTCTGGCAGGCTATGCTAGGCAGATTTACTCTAAGATATACAGGCAGGCTATGCTAGGTAGGTTAAGATTAGATGCAAATACAGGCAGGCTGTGTTCGTCAGAAAAAGCAAAAACTTATGTTCCAGCAAGGTGGTAAAAACAAGGAAGAAACAGATATCAGTAGATCAGGCTTAAGGCTCACCAATCAGCTGAGCCGTGGTTACTGGTGGGCCAATCAGGGTACAGGAACTGGATCGCCATACCAATCGGGAGCCGCCGAGGTAAGCCAGTTCCAATAACAGGAAAGGACGAAAAACAGCAGCTGTACCTACTGAGGGGATCTGGCACTCTCTTCCAGGAGGGTGGTCAGGGGTTGCTGGTTTTGGTGGGTGGTGGCCAAGGAGAGAACGGCTGTTGTGGTCAGCCGGTAGCTGCCTGTGCGCAGCTCTGGCACTGTCAAATCCATGGAGAAATAAACAAGAGGACAGATTTAATATATGGGAGTAGGCAGCATGACAAAGGGCTGGAAGTCTGGCGGCAGACCAACAGCGGGGGGTGGAGGTGTCTGCAAATTAACATAGGGTCAGAGAAGATAGGATTTCTGGCCCCCTCTTTGAGTTATTCTTAACGCCATCGAGCTTTTCTGCAAGCTCATTGAATTTTGGGGCAAACAGGGCTGACAAATTTCCTACATACTGTTTTAGTTCATTGTAAGCTTCCAAAACAACAATGTTTGCCATTATTGGGTGGGTTAAGGCTTCAATAGTGTAATTTGACAAAGTGTCAGGGCATTGGGCCAAAAAAAGTAGGATCTAGTTTAATTTTATTAACTTCAGCATCAGGAGCCCGAAACCAAGACCGCCGGCATAACTCGCACACAGTTGCGAGTTACACCCGTTGCCTCTCTGCCATGGACCCTATGCCACATTCCAGAAGTGGCAGGGTCCTGGCAATTGTGACTTGCGAGATACTCCATGTGTGTGGTGGTAGCCCATGCATGGCTTATCAATGCTGCAGGTCGCATCTCGCAGCGAACATCAGGCGACCCCCCCTGGAGCTCCCCCCACCCTGGACCACTGCAGAACACATCAGTGGGCATGGGGTGGGCAAGGACAGATGGCACAGACATCCGGGGGGTACTACTGACTCTGGGGGAGGTGCTAGTGGGGGGCTAAGGGAACAACATGGTGCCGTTGCCACAGTGCTGCAAGGCTGCATCCAATGGTGCCAGCCATCAGATGCCAGTTATGACAGCTCCAAGCTGTCAGAAGTCAGCTATGCCACTGCGTGTCCTGGAATTGCAATTGCAAGTTGCGACAGTGGTCCTTCTGGAATTGGGCTAAGTTGCTTTCACATTCCGCAATTGCACCATGCGTTGCGGGCTGTGGCGTATGTCTGTTCTTATCTTGTGATTGTCACAGCCTGCAGACACAATGGCATAGGTGTCCTCCTGGAATAGCAGTGGGCATATCACATGGCATAAGTTGCTGGATACACCATGGGGATTATCATATCCTGCCTTATGCTGGCATAGCCCATCTTGGAATCGGGCTCCAAGTCTCTCAAAAACTTTTCCAAGAGACCCTGCCAAGATGGAGGTAGTATCTGTTTGAGAAATTTTAGATGATCCACTGTTAGTTAGATTCAGAGGACTAAACAAGTTCATCCTAGTTGGAAAAAGTGAGATGCCTTCTTCTTGGTCCAAATTTCCCACTGTCATCACCAGGAATGTTTCATCCACCCTTGTGACTGACCCAAGAATCGGAAGCTGTTGTTTGTAGTTCAAATCATTAGGGGCTTTATTACGAATCAAAGAAAAATAATTTGTTATTTTCCCCTGTTGCACTTTCCCCTTCTGTAAAGAGGGGGTCAACTGTGTTCTTTGCGAGACTAGAACTCCGCAAAGAATTAGTATTATCAGGAAAATTTGATTCCATAATATTCAGGGTTCCTAAAGAGTCCACCCTATTTAACTGTTCATTTCAGGCAGGTCACTCAATATTACCCAGTCCATCAGTAAGGTTCTGAGGGGAAACAAAGTCTGCAGAACCATCTGCAGCATTCAGATTTCCCCTAAAATCAAAACTGACTTCCTCTTTGCTATATTGTGACAGTGGTACTGTTCTAGTCAATTTAATGGGAGTGGATGCTGGAACAGGTGACATTTTTAAATCTTGTGAAGTATACAATCATTCTTCCTTATCTTTTTCTTGCCATGTGGTATCTTTTTTTGGCTCATGCATATCTCTTTCCCACTTCTTGTAAACACTGTACAATAGAGCAAACAATGCAAGAAAGAAAAAGAAGATGCTAAAAATAGAAGTAAGAGAAAAGTTTAGTAAAGAAAAAACTTCACAGTACACAGCTGAATATACTAATTAATTCAAAACTGCCACAATTTTAAAACACAAGTAATGTATAAAAAGAATTCTAGAACCACCAGTCCCACTACAGTATGTCCTTAAAAGTCCTCTTTGTAAAATCTTCCTGCACTTCCAGGCAGTAATATGTTCCTTGGTTGAGTTCTTCTTGAAGGTAGCTTGCCCAACCAAAGTACTTTAAATCAAAGTTCACTGAGGGTAAATCTTCAGCTTCTGCTGGAATTGAGCAGTAGTATCAAGTCCTGATTTTTTCCCCATTCCTTAGGTAGCAATGTCTACTCCTAAAGACTTCAGATCCCTTCATTTTGTTCTGTAGTTGCTGGAAAATTACAATGGAGAGCTGAAGTAAAACTGAAATGGTAGAGTGTGCCCCAACCCCCTCCCTATCCCAGTTAACTGCCTAGGATGAATTAATCCTTAATGTGGAGGCATTAGCTGAACAGCCATGACATCCCTACAACTCCTGTCCCCCTTCTTTACAACTCCAGTTCGACTATTACTCTTTATGGAATAATTAAAATGATTGGTATTTTACTAGCTCACAAACAATTATCCACCCTATCCAAAAGACCAAAGCACTGAGCACTAAGCTCTAAGCGCTAAACAATAACTAGGGTATCTGAGATTAAACACTTATTCCTCAATTAGAGTAGTATAGGCTATTACTGATAATACATTATTGGTGTTTAGTATACCTACATTCCCAGTTTGGCAAGTTTTGCCATGCTGTAAGTCAGAATCACACTAGAAGAGTAAAACAGTGCTAACTTAAGTTTCCTTCACAGATTCCTGATGCAGCAGGTCTTCAAATACAAAGACTTCCTAAAGATTGAATTCTTAGTCTCTATTTTATCAGGGCTCACTCTGTATTTTGTTTCTGCCCTTTCAATTCAACCGAAGGAAAACTGCTCCATCTACAGAGGGGTTTTGCTTTTGCAGTCTGCCAGGCATCAAATGTAAGGCCACCTAGCTGCAGTTAAAAGTAAGGCAAAGCTATTACATAACTGGCCCAGTAACCGAATACACTGAAGCTATAGTACCAAAAAATTATCAATGAGTGAGCTCACAAGTCATATCTGTTCACGCTTTTAATTCAAGCCAGGATTCAAGATCTGCAGTAACACACGTTAAGACAAAAGTACATGGCCAGATAGCGACAGATAATACATAGCCCAATCAGCATAAAATTAATATCCTCTGTAGCACAAATTTGAAATACATCACTGGTCTGTTAGGGCTAATTGGCTGTTTGGACTAATAGTGGTTTAAACTCTTAGTAACACTTATTTATGCTTTCTCAGTGTATGAGTTGTTCTTTAATTAGCCTGATGGATCTCTTGTGCATTTTTGTCAGATCCCTCCTGGCTAAGTTTTTATCTAAACAATAGACAATTACAGGGTGATTGCCACTCACCTGTAGGGTATAATAGGTAGATTGTAACAACTGGTCAAAAAATGAAACTTAACTAGCGAGTCACTGGCTAGTCAAGTACTAATTAAAAACTTTGCCAGTGCATTACCAATATATTGCATATATTTTAATGGAGTGAATTAGCAAATTGACTAATTAGCTACTTCATTACATCCCACAGCTTCAACGTCGTTCATTCTTTTGTTCTTTCATTTTTGGGTGTTTTTAGGTGTTTTTATGATTTGTGCTTAGTACTAATTAGTAGCACAATAACGGCCCTCTAGTAAGCAGACCCTGGAGTGCACAGTTATGCAACTGATCAACTGTCCAAATACACAAGTGTGCAATGCACAATTATACAGATACACAGGTTCTTAAAGCAAATGGGTGTTTCACCATCTAGCTACCCAGAACATATGAGACCAACCCAGAAAAGGCCCATACAGAAGAACTGGGAGTACAAAAATTATCCCAAAGAACTTGGTCAGGTACAAGAGTATAAACTATATGTTGCAAATTACATAGCAGATCACATACGTGAAATGCCCCAATAAAGTGTCAGAACAATATAATAGGGGTAATTAAGTTCCACTTGGTTTAAACACTTTCATATTTCTAAAGCATGCATGTATGACATGATGGTAAACACATCAATAAAAAAATTTAAAGTGTGGTAGTGTTGATAAAAACACTAACAGATCAGCTTGTTTTTTTTTTTCAATTGTGATTCACATACAGCAATATAACAATGGTATAACAATAGAAGGGACAATAGAAGGGTCTGCCTAAAACTGAAACAGATATGATTCCTATCTGGGTCCTCTGGTGCTAAATAAGTGTTCTGACCCTCTGCAGGGTCGTCTCCCACTGTCCCACTCTGGATGGCTTCTCCGCCACATGAATTTCAAGTTCCAGAGAGGGGCAGTGGAAAATAACATAGAGCAATCTCAAGCAATTACTGAAGCACAAGAAATTCTGGAAAGGGCTCCAAGTTGAGCTGGTCTCGTTAAGACACAGCCTACACTCTGTTCAGGCAATGGTGGTTTACCTCTTATCAAGAGCAGGTAAGCCTATAAGAGCCCCTGCCCCTTCTGTCATCCACAACTCTCCCTCACAGGCAGTGTATCCATCAGAATAGCATGCAACTGCGCAGATCCTCCTCTCCTGTAGTTAAGTCAGGACCAACCTCTTACTCAAACTGGCAAAAGCAGAGTACTGCTGTAGATGACATATGTCCCAGACCGTAAACAAGGGATTTATTGCACATCACAACAGGTACAGAGCACAGAGCTGCACTTTAATTCTTTAGATCAACTGATTCACTTCAATGCTATCCCTCCAGTGCTCTATCCACCCTCCTCAATTTCCCATAGAACCCATCCAGCTGAGCAAACCAGACCATCAAAATAATGCCAGTATCATTGCCCTCATCACAGCTATACCCAGCAAATCACTGGAAAAATCACAAATCAGGCAGCACAGGGGAATCCTGTAAGACACCAAGGTAAGTTAAAAACCAAAACCTGGTATTTAGCTGGCCAAATGTTTCATAAAAAGAAATCCACTTCATCAAGGCCTTCTTCTTCCACTGAAGGTTCTGTCCAGTCCAACAAGCTGAAAGTTGACCCCAATATCATAAATTGCCTGTGCTGCAATGATAAGAGATTGTTATGTCTCTCCAAGTAATTGTTTATACAGAATGTTTTTTATATCTTTAATTTTTCTCCTAATCGATATGGCTCCCAGAGCAGTAGACTTTTGTGCTGCATGTCAGTGCACAACCACAGTTGTGACCCACCAATGCAAGGCTCTGAATGTGAACCCCCATATGTTCTGTACTCAATTCAGCTACTGCATGGCCATGACTGTGACCACCCCCCATGCATGGCACTGATTGTGATTCCCATGCATGTCCTGTACCAAGTACAGTGCATGGCCTCAATTGCAATCACTCACCCCCCATGTCCTGTACTCAGTATAATCCATGGCCCAGATTTCAATCCCTCCTGCGTGGCCGCATTTGCAATTCTCCCACATGTCTGCAGGAACTGGAGCATTAAAAGCTGGACTAGGTGCAAGTTGCATTTATTTTGCCATTCCAGGTGGTCAGTGAAGTCAAGATTTCATCCATATGTTTTTGAAAGGGAATGGAGAACATCTGATGTTTTCAAAACTGAAAAAACCCCTGGACTAGCCTCCCCTTATCACAGTGGGACTTATCAGGTAGCCAGGTGGCTAATGGCCACTAAAAATATTGGTTTGGCTTCTAGATTTTCAAAGTTACCGTCCAACTGGCTACTGTCCCCAGAACTAATTTTTGAGACCTTACAAATAATGCCCATTAAAAGATTGATTTGGCTGCCAGATTTTGAATGCTAGTTGCAAAACTGACCTTCAGCTCACGAACTGATTTATCTCACCCTGCCCTCCCATCCAATTACCCACGCTGGACTTTCAACACGTACACCAGCACTGGGAATAGCCTCTTATCCCCTGCTGACCTCTGTTCCTGTGACTGGGTCACTTATAGTTATGGGACTATGGGACAGCCATCCACCAATCACCACCCTCCATCCCTGCAGCTAGACCCCCTCCAGCCCCCAAGACAAGACTCCTCTGTATGTCTACCATTGTGCCTAGTTTTCCAGATAAGGTGAGTACTGGCCTATTTTATTCCACAATTTTTCAGAAATACTGTCTAAAAATGTTTCTAGTAAGCACTGGTATTCACTGCAACCCTGTAAATACCCCATACGTGTTTTAATAGCAACAGTTTTTTCCCCAAATTTATAGCACTTTTACCCATCACAATTATATTTTAGTCACCTAATGTGCAAAATGTTGAGTACATTTACTCTTCAATGCTAAAGTTATCTGGAGCACTAATTGTACCTGGTTGAAAATGATAATAACAGAGAGCACATTTAACTTTTTTTGCACTAGCTCCACAAGATTTATACTGGCCCCAAGCTATAATGGAGTATATTACAGGGGGGCAAAGGCTCAATCTCCCCGTCCCTTTCTAATTACTCTCTCATTACCAGTGGTGCTCTCTCCCTATCCTCTTAATTTCTCCATGGTGTCCAGTGGCACTCCTCCTTTTCCCCATAACTCCTTCCTTGATGTCCAGAATCAACCCTCCCTCTCCCATGCCCCATTAGTGCTCCCGGGTGTTCAGTGGCAACCCTCCCTCTCTGCATGTGCATAAGTTCTCTCAGGTGTCCAATGGCATCCTCTCCCTCTTCCCATCCCCAAACATTCCCCCCTGGCCCCCGATGGTGGCTGGCAGATAACCTTCACTCACTTTCTCAGCACACACACACAGCAAAAAAAAACCATCAGTAAGCTCACCTTCTCAGCTGAATGCCGCTTTATTCACACAACTACAATACAGCAAGATGAACAATAACAAAAAAACCTACAGTAATTAATACCTTTCCCCATCCATCTCAGCACCCCCCCCCCATCCATGTCTCCTCAATCAAAATCTCATCCACAAGGTGACAAGTATAGTATGAGTGCAAAAAAGTCCTGAAGCAGCCTACCACGAAGCCTATCTAAATTCTCAGTGCTGGGCCCAAAGGCTGGCAATCTCATCCAGTAGTGCTTTGAGATATAGAGAGAGGGAGAGATTGCTGGCATTCAGGCCTGTCTGTAAGACTGTTAAGATAGGACCGGCAGTGTGCTGTTTCAGAATAATTTTTTCTAATACTTGTCATCTTGTGGGTAGTTTTTTGACTAAGAGGACATGGGTGGTAGGCCTGAAAGGTCCCAAACAGAAAAGTCAGGGCGAGTCACACTGGTTCCAGTCCATTTGCCCTATGCCCCTGGCCAATAAATCAGTGTTAAACTTGACCCCACAATAATCTCTATGATAAGCCCAACCTGTGACTTAAATGTATGATCACAGCTAGCATTGAAGCCAGGGATACCACTGGTGCTTTGGGATGCCAGTCTCTACAGGCCATTGATGGCAGCCACCCAAGACAGATCCTGAAATGTAAGTATTTTATTTTGTTTTTTTATTCTCTTAATCTAGGTTAATAGGAGGTCCATAGGCCATGTCATTGCAGCCCAGCTTACCCCAACACTCTCCACATCACCAACCATCTATGCTGGAACAGGTGAAATTTTTTTATTCTTGTGAATGTATACAATCATTCTTCCTTATCTTTTTCTTGCCCTGTGGTATCTTTTTTTGGCTCATGCATATCTCTTTCTCACTTCTTGTAAACAGTGTATAATAGGGCAAACAATACAGGAAAGAAAAAGAAGATGTGAAAAACAGAAGTAGGAAAAAAGCTTAGTAAAGAAAAAACTTCACAGTACACAGCTGAATATACTAATTAATTCAAAACTACCACAATTTTAAAACACAAGCAATGTATAAAGAAAATTCTAGAATCACCAGTCCCACTACAGTATGTCCTTAAAAGTTCTCTTTGTAAAATCTTCCTGCACTTCCAGGCAGTAATATGTCCCTTCGTTGAGTCCTTCTTGAAGGTAGCTTGCCCAACCAAAGTACTTTAAATCAAAGTTCACTGAGTGTAAATCTTCAGCTTCTGCTGGAATCGAGCATTAGTAACAAGTCTTGATTTTTTCCCCATTCGGTAGGTAGCAAGGTCTGCTCCTAAAGCCTTCAGATCCCTTCGGTTTGTTCTGTGGTTGCTGGAAAATTACAATGGAGCGCTGAAGTAAAATTGAAATGGTAGAGTGTGCCCCAACCCCCTCCCTATCCCAGTTAACTGCCTGGAATGAATTAATCCTTAATACGGAGGCATTAGCTGAACAGCCATGACATCCCTACAACTCCTGTCCCCCTTCTTTACAACTCCACTTCGACTATTACTCTTTGTGGAATAATTAAAATGATTGGTATTTTACTAGCTCACAAACAATTCTCCACCCTATCCAAAAGACCAAAGCAGTGAGCACTAAGCTCTAAGCACTAAACAATAACTAGGGTATCTGAGATTGAACACTTATTCCTAAGTTAGAGTAGTATAGGCTATTACTGATAATAAATTATTGGTGTTTAGTGTACCTGCATTCCCATTTTGGCAAGTTTTGCCATGCTGTAAGTCAGAATCACACTAGAAGAGTAGAACAGTGCTAACTTAAGTTTCCTTCATAGATTCCTGATGCAGCCGGGCTTCAAATAAAAAGACTTATCAAATTGCTTAATTAGCTACTTCATTACACCCCACTGCTTTAAAGTAGTTCATTCTTTTGTTCTTTCGTTTTTGGGTGTTTTTATGATTTGTACTTAATACTAATTAGTAGCACAGTAACAGCTCTCTAGTAAGCAGACTCTGGAGTGCACAGTTATGCAACTGATCAACTGACCAAATAATCAAGTGCGCAATGCACAATTATACACATACAGAGGTTCTTAAAGCAAATGGGTGTTTCACCATCTAGCTACCCAGAACACATGAGACCAACCCAGAAAAGGCCCGTACAGAAGAACTGGGAGTACAAAAATTATCCCAAAGAACTTGGTCAGGTACAAGAGTATAAACTATATGTTGCAAATTACATAGCAGATCACAAACGTAAAATGCCCCCAAAAAGCAACAGAACAATATAATAGGGGTAATTAAGTTCCACTTGGTTTAAACACTTTCATATTTCTAAAACATGTATGCATGACATGATGATAAACACATCAATAAAAAAATTAAACATGTGGTAGTGTTGATAAAAACACCAACAGATCAGCTTGTTTTTTTTTTTCAATTGTGATTCACATACAACAATATAACAATGGTATAACAATAGAAGGGACAATAGAAGGGTCTGCCTAAAACTGAAACAGATATGATTCCTATCTGGGTACTCTGGTGCTCAAAGAAGTGTTCCGATCCTCCACAGGGTCGTCTCCCACTGTACCACTCTGGACAGGCTTCTCCACCGCATGAATTTCAAGTTCCAGAGAGGGGAAGTAGAAAAACAACATAGAGCAATCTCGAGCAATTACTGCAGCACAAGGAATTCTGGAAAGGGCTCCAAGTTGAGCTGGTCTTGTTAAGACACAGCCTACACTCTGTTCAGGCAATGGTGGTTTACCTCTTATCAAGAGGAATTAAGCCTCTCAGAGCCCCTGCTCCATCTGTCATCCACAGCTGTCCCTCACAGGCAGTGTATCATCAGAATAGCATGTGGCTGCACAGATCCTCCTCACCTGTAGTCAAGTCAGGACCAACCTCTTACTCAAACTGGCAAAAGCAGAGTACTGCTGTAGATGACATATGTCCCAGACCGTAAACAAGGGATTTATTGCATATCACAACAGGTACAGAGCACAGAGCTGCCACCTCAACTCTTTAGATCAACTGATTCACTTCAATGCTATCCCTCCAGTGCTCTATACCACCCTCCTCAATCTCCCATAGAACCCAGCCAGCTGAGCAAACCAGACCACCAAAATAATGCCAGTATCATTGCGCTCATTACAGCTATACCCAGCACATCACTGGAAAAATCACAAATCAGGCAGCACAGGGGAATCCTGTAAGACACCAAGGTAAGTTAAAAACCAAAACCTGGTATTTAGCTGGCCAAATGTTTCATGAAAAGAAATCCACTTCATCAAGGCCTTCTTCTTCTTCCACTGAAGGTTCTGTCCAGTCCAACAAGCTGAACGTTGACCCCAATGTCATAAATTCCCCGTGTTGCAATGATCAGAGATTTTTATATCTCTCCAAGTAATCGTTTATACTGAATGTTTTTCATATCATTTAATTTTTCTCCTAATCGATATGGCTCTGAGAGCAGTAACCTTGTGTGCAGCATGTCAGTGCACAACCACAGTTATGACCCACCCATGCAAGGCCCTGAATGTGAATCCCCATATGTTCTGTACTCAATACAGCTACTGCATGGCCATGACTGTGACACCCCACCCCCCCCCCGTGCATGGCACTGATTGTGATTCCCATGCATGTCCTGTACCAAGTACAGTGCATGGCACCAGTTGCAATCACTCACCCCCACATGTCCTGTACTCAATATAATCCATGGCCCAGATTTCAGTTCCTCCTGCATGGCCCCAATTGCAATTCCCCCACATGTTTGCTGGAACTGGAGCATTAAAAGCTGGACTAGGTGCAAGTTGTATTTATTTTGCCATTCCAGGTGGTCAGTGAAGTCAAGAATTCACCAATATGTTTTTGAAGGGTGTGGAGAACATCTGATGTCTTTGAAAGTGAACAAACCCCTGGACTAGCCTCCCTCAATCACAGTGGGACTAATCAGTAAGCCAAGTGGCTAATGGCCACTAAAACCATTGGTTTGGCTACTAGATTTTCAAAGTTACAGTCCAACTGGCTACTGTCCCCAGAAGTAATTTTTGAGACCATAAAAATAATGCCCATTAAAAGACTGATTTGGCTGCCAGATTCTGAATACTAGTCGTAAAACTGACCTCCAGCTCACAAACTGATTTATCTCACCCTGCCTCCCATCCAATTGCCCATGCTGGAATTTCAACACCTACACCAGCACTGGGAACAGCTTCTTATCCCCTGCTAACCTCTGTTCCTGTGGCTGGGTCACTCATAGCTGTGGAACAGCCATCCACCAATCACCACCCTCCATCCCTGCAGCTAAAGCCCTCCAGCCCCCAAGACAAGACTCCTCTGTATGTCTACCATTGTACCTAGTTTTCCAGATAAGGTGAGTACTGGCCTATTTTATTCCCCAATTTTTTTAGAAATACTGTTTACAAATATTTCTGGTAAGCACTGGTATTCACTGCAACCCTATAAATACTCCATATGTGTTTCAATAGCAACAGTTTTTTTTCCCAAATTTATAGCACTTTTACCCATCGCAATTATATTTTAGTCACCTAATGTGCAAAATGTTGAGTACATTTACTCTTCAGTGCTAAAGTTATCTGGAGCACTAACTGTACCTGGTTTAAAATTATAATAAGAGAGTGCACATTTAACTTTTTTTGCACTGGCCCCACAAGATTGATACTGGCCCTAAGCTATAATGGAGTATATTATAGTGGGGGAGGCTCAATCTTCCCATCCCTTTCTAATTACTGTCTGGTTACTAGTGGTGCCCTCTCTCTCCCTATCCTCCTAATTTCTCCCTGGTGTCCAGTGGCACCCCCTTCCTTTTCCCATAACTCCTTCCTTGATGTCCAGAATCAACCCTCCCTCTCCCATGATCCATAAGTGCTCCCAGGTGTTCAGTGGCAACCCTCACTCTCTGCATGTGCATAAGTCCTCCCAGGTGTCCAATGGCACCCCTTCCCTCTTCTCATCCCCAAACATTTCCCCCTGGCCCCCGATGGTGGCTGGCAGATAACCTCCGCTCACCTTCTCAGCAAACACACTGCAAAAAAAAAACCTTCAGGAAGCTCAGCTTCTCAGCAGAATGCTGCCTGATTCACACTACTACAATACAGCAAGATGAACAATAACAAAAAAACCTACAGTAATTAATACCTTTCCCCATCCATCTCAGCACCTCCCCCCATCCATGTCTCCTCAATCAAAATTTCATCCACATGGTGACAAGTATAGTATGAGCGCAAAAAAGTCCTGAAGCAGCCTACCACGAAGCCTATCTAAATTCTCAGTGCTGGGCCCAAAGGCTGGCAATCTCTTCCAGTAGTGCTTTGAGATATAGAGAGAGGGAGAGATTGCTGGCATTCAGGCCTGTCTGTGAGACTGTTAAGATAGGACCGGCAGTGTGCTGTTTCAGAATTTTTATTTCTAATACTTGTCATCTTGTGGGTAGTTTTTTGACTAAGGGGACATGGGTGGTAGGCCTGAAAGGTCCCAAACAGAAAAGTCAGGGGGGAGTCACAATGGTTCCAGTCCATTTGCACTATGCCCCTGGCCAGTAAATTAGTGTTAAACTTGACCCCATAATAAGCTCTATGATAAGCCCAACCTGTGTCTTAAATATATGATCCCACCTAGCATTGGAGCCAGGAATACCACCAGTGCTTTGGGATGCCAGTCTCTACAGGCCATTGATGACAGCCACCCAGGACAGATCCTGAAATGTAAGTATTTTATTTTGTTTTTTTTATTCTCTTAATCTAGGTCAATAGGAGGTCCATAGGCCATGTCATTGCAGCCCAGCTTACTCCAACACTCTTCCCATCACCAACCATCTAAAAATACTACATCACTTCCCCAACAGCTGCACAGCCACACACACATGCACCACCCACACAAACACATGCACCCACACACTCACAAAGGCACCCACATGCACACAAAATGCACCTGTATCCACCCCCCCACACACACACACACACTCAAATGCTCCCACACACAACTGCACCCACCCAACCACACACACGCAAACACATCCACACACACAAACACACCCACACAAACACATGCACCCACACACTCACAAAGGCACCCACATGCACATAAAATGCTCCTGCATCCACACAAATGCACCCCACACACAAAAATTCACCCACATGCATAAAAATGCACACACACCCACACACACACACAAATGTTCCCACTCAACCACACACACACACAATCACATCCACAAACACAAACATACTCACATGCACACAAATGCACCCACACACAGAGGCATGCATACACACACACACACACACAATCACACCCACATACACGTGCACCAACGTGCAAATGCACACACACACACACACACACACACACACACACACACACAGACATGCACCTTCCCCACACACACACAAATTCACCCACACACACATGCACACTCAAAAAAACACACACACATGCAGCCACACACATGCACTCACTCACACACCCACATATACACACAAACACACCCACTCAACAGCACACACAAACCCACACATGCACCCACACCCACACATGACCCGCACTCACACACTTGCACAAATACATCCACACACTTAAATGCACTTACAAACACCCACATACACAAGCACGCACACACACATAGATCCACATGCAGAAATGCACCCACACACATACACAAACGCACCCACATAAACACTCCCCCACACACAAATGCATACTCACTCACAATCTCCCACACACACAAACATACATATACACAAATGGACCCAAACACATACAAATGCAAATGCACTCATGGACAAATGCACACACACACACACACACACACACACACACACATATGCACCTACACACATACACACTCTGCTACCATATGGAAATGTTTATTTGTTTATTTGCATACCATGGGGCCACATTACAGTCATGATCATCTGATACTGTAACAAAGGTGGGCTTTAAAAGCTGAGATGTACTTGTTGTTTTTGACACTAAACCCTTTGAAAATAGACACTGCCTAAAGAGTTTTATGCAAAATTAAAAACTAAGTAAAAAGCTTCAAAAGTGTTTTATCAATAAAACTATCTTCAAAATGTTTCTGAGAATAAATGGGGCTTTGTTTACACTCCCTTCTGTATAGCTAAATAGCTTGCAGCTCAGGCACTAGCCCACCTCCTTCCTCTGTTCCAGACGCTGGACCCCCTTCCTGTATGGCCCTTCAACCATAGACCTCAGTGGTAGGGAAAATGATGGAATCACTTCTGAAGGAAAGAATTGTTGAGTACCTAGAGGCCAGTGGGGAACAGGACCCAAGGCAGCATGGACTCACAGCAGAAAGGTCATGTCAGATGAATCTAATCGATTTCTTTGACTGGGTAACCAAAGTAGTAGACCAGGCCTGTGGACATGGCCTACCTAGACTTTAACAAGGCATTTGACACAGTCCTGCACAAAAGATTACTAAAAAAATTAGCCAACCTGGGAGTGGGTCCCAGAGTGGTAGCCTGGGTAAAATACTGGCTGGACAACAGGACACAGAGGGTAATAGTAAATGGAGTCCACAGTGAAGAAAGGGGGGTTACTAGTGGAGTACCACAGGGTTCAGTACTGGGGCCGGTACTTTTTAATGACTTTAAAAGTGACATTGCAGAGGGACTGGAAGGAAAAGTAAGTCTCTTTGCAGATGACACAGAGATCTGCAACAGGATTGATATGCAAGGTGGGATGGAAAGGATGAAAAGGGTCGGAGGAATGGTCAAATGTATGGCAGCTTAGATTCAACGCAAAGAAGTGCAAAGTAATGCACCTGAGAAACAACCCAGGGGAAAAGTACACAATGGGGGGTGAGACACTGACAACAAAAATAGGAAGGGACCTGGGGGTAGTCATATCAGATGACCTAAAGGTGGGCCAGCAATGTGAGAAGGCAGTAAGGTGGGTTGGGGGATACTGGGATGCATAGGGAGAGGCATCACCAGTAGAAAACAGGAAGCTGTTGGCCCTCCGTACAGACAGTTGGTATGGCCACATCTGGAGTACTGTTTACATTTCTGGAGACCCCATCTCCACAAAGACATAGACAGGGTGGAGGCTGTCCAGAGGAGGGCAACCAAAATGGTGCAGGGTCTGCACCAGAAGACATATTAAGAAAGACTAAAGGAGCTTAAGATGTATAGCCTTGAGGAAAGGAGGGAGAGGGGGGACATGATGGAAACTTTCAAATACCTCAAGGGAATCAACAAAGTCCAACAGAGTAGCATCTTTTAGAAAAAGAGATGTGCAAGAACAAGGGGGCACAATTTGAAGATGGGGGGATGGCTCAGAGGTAATGTGAGGAAGTATTTCTTCACAGAGAAGGTTGTAGATGCATGGAACAGCGTTCCTGAGGAGGTCAAAGGGTCAAAAACAGTGGGGGAATTCAAGAATGCATGGGACAGACATAAGGCAATTCTAGTGGGGGATAGGAGGAAGTGCTGTTGGTTAACTAGGATCTGCAGCTTATCCATTGGGTAAAGAAATGGGCAGACTAGGTGGGCCAAGCGGTCCTATCTGCCGTCAGATTCTATGTTTCTATGTTTTTCCACAGCTCCAGACACTAGTTTACTTCCTCCACAGCCCCCTGACACTAGTACTCTCCCTCAATGGACCCAGACACTAGCCTCCTTCTTCCATGGCTCTAAGACAGTACACCCCTCTGCAATCCCTGACATGACCCCGCTCCCTCCATGGCCCCCACACTACAACTCCTTCCCCAGGGGCCCTGACATAACCCCCCATTCATCAGAAAACCCCTCCCTCTCCAGACATCCTTCTTTCTCAGGCCCTAGATACATGCACCCTTCCTCCTAGGCACTCTGACTCCCTGACAGTCCCTCTCTCCATGGCCATTTGAGACTCTGCCAGACCCTTGACACAGACTCTTCCTGCACAGTTCCCCTTAACACCACCCCCTGAAGACTACTAAAACACACACACACACACACACATACACACACACACACACACACACACACACTATTGGTCTACGTACTCTCCATCCATGGGCCCTGACACTAGCACTCTTCCACCACAACCTTGATACTAGCTACCCCATCTTCCACAGCCCTAGATTCTAGCTCCCCCCATTGGTCCCAGACATCAGCCTCACCTCCTTCCACCCTCACCTAACACTGCCCTCTACACAGCATAGCCCTCTCCTTAGCTCAGACACTAGCCCCCACTGACCTGGCCCAGACACTAGTGTCTCCATGGCCCAGACACTAGCCCCCCATGGCCCAGTCACTAGCTCCCCCTTCTTCCATGGCTCAGACAGTGGTTCCCTCCCTCCATGGTCTAGACACTTGCTCCTTCCCTTTATGACCTTGGTTCTAGCCACAGATCTCATGACCCTAGCACTAGCCCCCCTCCCTCCATGGCCTTGACACTAGCCCACATCCCACCAAGGCCCCTTATATTAGCTGATCTTGCTTCAATACCCCAGTACTAGCCCTCTCCCTCCATGCCTCCTTGACAGTACCCCACCATAATCCTGGGCAATGAGTCACTCTCTACGTGGCCCCTGACATTACGCACCACACACCACCACCCCAGCCCTCTCTTTCTCCAGTCCCTCCAAACACCCCTCCCTTTCCAGACACCCATTATTTCATGGCTCCTGGATACCCTCTTCATGGGCTACCTGACTCTCTAACACAATACACCTCCTTCTATGACCATTCGAAACTCCCTCCAACCTCTGACCTCTGACACCATAGCCCCTGTATACAACAAGTCCTATAACCACTAACTAACACACACACACACACACACACTCACCCTGCCCAGGTCCAGACAGTTTCCCTCTGCAGGTCCCGGGGAATGCAGGTATCAGCCCATACATACCTTCTCCCTCCACAGCCCCCCAGACACTGTCCCTCTCTCTGCAGGCACTACACCTTCAGAATCTAAACACATAAAAGTGAATACAGTATTTTGTTGTATAACTTGTTTTTTAACCAGGAGAGACACACCAAGCTGAAAGCTTGTTTACGGGTGCAACCTGGGAACACAAAAAAGTTAAGTGACTTGCTCAGGGTCACACAGTATGCAAGTGGGGGCTATGGGATTCAAACTTAGGTCTCCAGGTCTGCAGTGCAGAGCCTTAAACCACTGTGCTATACTGCCTCCAAAGAGGTATAATAATAATAATAAAACTTTATTTATACCGTGCCTTTCTTAAAGTCAAGGCGCCTTACAACAGTTACAGATAAGAGAAATAAAAACAAGATTACTGAGCTCATAAAATCCCAAGAGCATATCAATCAGGATAAATCTTATACCATAAATAGGTCTTTAAGTCCTTTTTAAATTCCTCCACAGATGCACACTGTTGAAGTGGACGGGGTAGAGAATTTCAGAGGGTAGGGGCAGCGTACATAAAAGCCCGAGCCCCCGAAGAATTTAAAGAAACCCTTGGAATCTCTAGCAACCCCTCATCCACCGAGCAGAGCGAAAGCTTAGGGCAGTAAGGTACCAGAAGCTCTTTTAAGTAGTCCAGGCCCAGTCCGTGTAAGGGTTTATAAGTCAGAAGACCAACTTTAAAGGTGATCTGCCACTGTATTGGCAGCCAGTGCAGATCACTCAGAACTGGAGAAATATGACAGGCAAAAGAAGTACCTGTCAATAACTGGGCTGCAGCATTCTCCACAAGCTGCAAGCAGCAGATATCAATCCCAGGAAGCCCTAGATAAAGGGAGTTGCAATAATCAAGACAGGAGGTCTCAAAGGCATGGACCAATGTAGGCAGATCGCTAGACGGAACAAAAGTGCTTAATCCTGGCAATGTTCCTCAGATGGTAAAAGGATGATTTGACAACTGCCGACACCTGCGAATACAGTGTCAGCTCATTGTCAAAAATCACCCCCAGATTCTGCACCCGTTCAGAGGAAGGGAGCTGCATACCTCCCAGAAAAAGTCCCAAGGGTAAACCAACTCCTATCCCCTCTATCCTGTGAGCCGGGTCTACAACCATTACCTCAGTCTTCTCCGAGTTCTACTTCAACCAGCTTGAATTCATCCAGCACTGGATTTCAGTGAGGCAGCTGTTAAATACCAAGAGAGCTCTATCCTGGTCAGGTGAGAAAGATAGGTAGAGCTGGGTATCATCTGCATAGAAATGAAACCTCAGGCCATACCTTCTTACAATGTCTCCAAGGGGTAACACGTACACTGCAAATAACATGGGGGACACAACACCAAACCCTGGGGAACCCCTCAAGACAGAGAGACTGGGTGGGAAGAATTAATGCCCAACACCACCCTCTGAGTTCTGCCTGTGAAGAAAGATCTAAACCAGCTGAGGACTGTACCTAACAGGCCACAGATGAACTCCAGGCATTCGAGAAGTACCCCATAGTCCACAGTGTCAAATGCTGAAGGGAGATAGAGGAGAACCAAGATGGAGCGGCTTTTCCGATCTCTTGCCATCAGGAGGTCATTGAGCGCCTGAACCAGCATTGTCTCGGTACTAGACTGGAGCGGTTCATAGATGTCATGGATGATTAAATGGTTCTCCAGCTGTACAGACACTACTTTCTCAATAACCTTCCCTACAAAGGGTAGGTTAGAGATCGGTCTGTAGTTGGCATGGCAGTCTGGGTCCAAGGAAACTTTCTTCAGGAGGGGCATCACCACCGCCTCCTTCAGGGAGCTAGGAAACTCACCCATATCCAGGGAGTACCAGACTAGCTGTGCTAGGACTGGGCTGATAATATCATAACAACCCTTTATCAGGGAGGTTTGGCCAAGGTCCAAACTACAGCATGTAGGGTGCATTGTCTGGACAATCCTCATGACATCGATGAACTCAGGCCAGTCAAAGGAATTCAGGGAGGGTCTAGAGGCTGTGGCCAAGCACCAATCCTCAGCTTCTCCTATAGAGGGTGCAGGCTGGAGTGCCGCCCTGATGTTGGCCACCTTAGCCACAAAGAAGCAGCAAGCTCATCACACTCAACTTGTGAAAAGGCTCTTCAAACCTGTAGACAGGCTGGATTGCACAGTCTGTTGACAGTTCAAAAGAGTTGAGCTGGTTGGTTCTGAGTGGCTGCAATCTCCCCAGACAGGAACTCTGCCTTCTTATAGGAGATTGCAGAATGATAGCGTTGATAATATTCCATCAATCTAAGATGGTCGGTATCTAGGGTGGATCTCCACCAACAATGCTCTTAGCTTCATCCATGTTGCCGCATCTCCCTCAAAGTCCCATCAAACCATGGCGACCGAGGGCAAATGGGGAGAGGGGGAAGACGGACAGGAGCAATTAAATCTAGAGGAGAGGAAATGACCTTATTATAGTCCAAAGCCAAGGCATCAGGATCATTGCTCACTCCAGAAAGCTCCAATAGGTCAAGCACCGCTGTCAGGCCCACAGAGCTTACACCTCACAAAGAGCGGTACCTGACCATCTCCACAGGGGTAGACCTATAAGGGGGGGTGCAAAAACTGAACTTCACAGTGTAATGATTGGACCAACCGATAGATTCCACCCTCTAGTTGAAGGCTTCGATCCCCAGGTGGAAGACTAAGTCCAGGGAGTGACCACCTTTATGAGTGGCAGAAGTAACCACTTGTGTAAGGCCCAAATATGTCATCAGTTGGAGGAAGTGTTGTCCAAACTGTGTGAGTTCATCATTGACCAAGGCATTGAAATCGCCCAGTACCATCAGCCTGGATGACTCAAATGCCATGTGGATCACGAAGTCTGAATCTTCCTGCAGAAAATGCTTGTCATCACCTGGTGGACAATAGATGAGGGCAATTCTGCAACCCACACCTGCCACTACAGACAAAACAAAGGACTCAGCCCCCTCAACTGGTACACTTGTGAGGCCCAGTTCGGTCTTGAAACAGACCACAACCCCCCCAGTGGTCCAAACTCGGGCAGTGTAACACCGAGTACCCAGCAGGAACTACGGCCTCTATTATAGGACCCACATTCTCATCCAGCCAGTTCTCGGTAATGCATGCCAGATCCACAGACCCAAAAAGATCAGCAATAACTGCAGTCTTGTTCCTTATGGACCTGGCATTACACAACACCACCCATTTAGGATGGGCCTCTGGAGCTGCATGGACCACTTGCCCATCAATATTGTTGGTGCCCTTGGGTATTGAAACCAGACAAGAATGACCTTGTTCCAGATTCCATTTCACCCCAGGGTGTCTTCTGGTTCTCACTACCCCAATACGGTGGCTCCGCTCATTCAACCTCCACTGTTCACCTCCCTAAAACCCCTCCTCCCGTGCAATACCCATCGCTCTACGGCATTGGTACATTGATATCTGTAATGGTAAGGGGGAGAAAGGGCGGAGGGCACGAAGAGCGGAGGACGAATAGCGTACAACCGTGGGGGCAGGCCTTCTACACATATTAAAATCAATAACTTTAAAACCCCTTTAGTTTCTCTGAGAATCCCCACACACTCACACCAGGGGAGACTCAGGGAAACAAAACCTAAAACCACCCCCCAAAACAAAATCTATAATACAATAAAATACAACCCCCCCCAAAAATAGAACAAAATTAAAAATCCAGAAATAATTAACAAAACAGTGTCCAGATATATGAAGAGTCCAAAAATTCAACAGATGTTTTTGGGCAGGAGAGGCTCTCATCCTCTCCCAGTCATAAAGAAAACAAAACCAAATATTACAAGTCCAACAATGGATCAGTGTCAAAATTATGAAATATGAGTTTTACCTCCCCCCAAGCCCTCTCATGGCCAGGGAAGCAGGGAAATCCAGGCACTATCACTGCCCGAATGAAAGTCACAGGCTGCTCAGATAATGTACAAAACACAAAATGTGGATTATAAGATTCCCCCCCCCCACCACAAGCCCTCTCACAGCCAAAGAAGCAGGGACACCAGGCACTCTTACTGCCCGGCTAAAAGTCACAGTCAACTCAGCTGATGTCCACAATAAAATGAAACTGCAAAATGTTCATCAAAGTAAAATAAATAAAATAAATAAATAAAAATAAAATATATGGATGCCCAGGTCCTCTCACCACCAGGGAGACCACATAAGAGAGTTTAGGCCTTAGGTCTTGAGCAAAGCAGGATAATCCAAAATATTAGTCATCCATAAAAATAGGAGCTGTAGAAAGAATCCAAAGAAGGGGAAAGTCCAGGGTGTTGCTTGACCTTACAATAGTAAACCAGAGGAAAGTTCGATCAGATTAAAGCCAGTTAAAAGACTCAAAGGTAGCAGCCAGCAACCGACCAGGACCCCTGCAACTCCATATCCAAGCACAGCCCGAAATAATTACAGCCCCACTATGACACCCTGGTAATGGCCACTCCATAGCCAATCCCACGAATCTAGGGGAAACATGATACCACAGCCAGCTCCCTGACTGAGCAAATGCCATGCCCCTGTGGAGCTGCAAATTCAGCTGGCGATCGACCAATGGAGTAGGGCCCACTCCTGTCACTAACCGGCAGTTACTCCAGGCAGAGAATCCAGGGATTCCAAGTCCACAAAACACAATCCCAGGCCCAGTACTCGGCTTCAGAACCAGCTCACATCCAAAGTCCAAGATATCGACCAGAAATCCAAGATATTGGCAAAAAATAAACAGCTTTCCAGATTTCAGCTTTTACACCTGGGCTGTCCTTAAAACAGACCAGTGCCCTCTCTTCGACTCCCGTTGATGACAAAAGTTCCGTGTATCTCCTCTTCAGTCCCCCTCATCCCACAAAACTCCTCATAGCTCCTCACTCCTCACTCCTCACTTCCAAAATGACCCAGTTAAGCGAGGAGGTTCAGTGAGGATGTTCAAAGATAAAAATAAAAATCACCGCTTTCACCGAGTGAAGATAGCACTAGCAGGGTCATTCAAGTCAAGCCGCACAGACTGTGGAATGTAAAAAACAAACAAAGTCACAAAAAAGCCATTCTGTGTAAACTACCACTATCATGTTACAGCCCCTGTAACTTAAAACAAAATTAAAACAAATAAAAATGAGTACAATAAAATGAAAATAAAGCAAAAACAAAAAAAAAAACAGGAGCAGATTACGGCATGCCCAGCCTGGCGGCCATCTTGGGTTTATCAGAGGTAATAATAGCCAGCTACACAAGCCAAGGATGCAAATGATTAAGGCAATGCAAGGGAGCATTCCAGAGCCATGGGAGACGTTGCAGAGAAGGGGTGGAGAGTGCCATTCTAGGAGATACAATTTATATTGCTAAAAACATTGGTCTGTGTCCCTAAGGTGCCATTCTGCAAGACAGCTAGGACCAGTACACCTCAACTTCTGCCCTAGCAGCTGTCGAGAAGCCCCTTGACTCCATTGGGGGGTCATTCCAGAGACTAAAAAGAGAGAGGTCTGCCACCATATGTTCGGGGTTGAAGCACTGAAAAAATAAATGACTTGCTCAGGTTCAGACATTGAGCAAGTGACTGGGTGTCATACGAGCTTTATTACCAAACCTGGGCTCCAGCAACTGGACCACACTGCCCCTCTTCACCGGACAGACTTGCCTATCCCCAACCATCGACAGATCTGTAGTGCTCCACCCACATAACAAGGCATCACAGTGGAAGAATGGGAGTTTAGGACTAAGTGGGGGGTACAATATTTGTATAACAGGACTTCAGTACTGACAGTGCACACCACCACCCCAGCACAGGGGCGGCACTCCCCCACTTCAGTACAGGGGATGCACTCCTCCACCACAGTACATGGCCAGCACACCCCCACCCCTGAACAGGGGCTGCACTCCCTGACCTCAACACAGGGGCTGCACTCTCCCCTCCCAGCATAGAGGCTGCACTCCCCCACCTTGGCACAGGGGCTGAACTCTGCACCCTCGGCAGAGGGGCTGCACTCTACCACCCCAGCTCAAAGACTGCACTCCCCCACCCAGTACAGGAGCTGCACATCTCACCCCAGTACACAGGCTGCACTTTAGGAGCGGGCAGATTCCTTACTTTAAACATTCAGCTGAATATTCATATTTGGGGCTCCAAATATTCAGAAATTCAGTACTTTAGTCTTTGTTGACCAGGTAAGTGCACTAGACAAATCCTGCCTATTTTCAGGCATGACCTTGGAGAGGGGAATACAGATGAATGCCACTTGACCTTGAACCAGATTAAGCTGTTGGTGGTATTTTTAGTGAATGAGGGAAATTTGGCCAGGACACCGGGGAAATTCCCCTACTCTGTGGGTGGGTGACGTTTGTCTGTCCGTCTGCAGGATGGAGGAGCCCATTCTGGATCGAGACTCTGTCGGTGCAGGTGTTTCTCTGGGAGGAGAAACGATACTGCCAGCTACTTCAGTAACTCCTGTTATTGCCGTGGAGTCTACAACAACCTCAGAGACAACTGAGGTGGAAAATATTCGTTTATCTGCTACGCCTGAATTAGTTTTTCCCGCTTCAGGAAGTACTGCTTCTCTCACAGAATCCACACAAGAGCTAGAAAATAAATGAACCTTTTTTGCAGCGCCAGCTATTTCTCTTGGAGGAGGAATTATTACAAAAGCAATCGGAGGTTGAAAGGGAAAAAAAAGCGTAAACGCAGTCCCAAAAATAAAATTTCCACTTTCCAGCTCAAAGTCTTTGCAAAGGACTCGGAACCATCTGATGTAAACATTCTGGTTGCTATGGAAGTTTCAGAGATGCCGGGAGGTCCTGGATGGTCACCGGAGCGTGCTCTCAGAGACGCTGGTTGGAGTCAGTCGTTTTCAGGGAATGGACCTCTACAGTTTCCCCTAATACTTTTTTGCAGCATGCCCCTTTACCAAAGTCCTTGCCAGCATCAAAAATAGGAGCTGTATCTGAGGCTTCCCGAAGCTGGGCAGACGCTGTAACAGAGGAACAAACGCAAGGTAATACTTCTATTATACGGACTGAGGAAGTTAAACTACAGGATCCTTCTTGCACTAAAACCTTGGTTTCTGGGGACACTACAGGTATCTTGGAAAATGCTGTACGCTCAAACAACACAGAACTCACTAAATGACCCTAAAACTTCTTATGCTGACCTTTTTTAAAAACCTGTAGAACTTGCAAAACGTAGAAATGCTGTTAGGTTGCGATATATGGGAGGCTTAGAATCTATTCTGACAGGTACTATGTGGGTCGTACATTAATCAAACAATCATTGGGTTTTACTCCCTCAGAGGTTTATGCCCTCATTCATGCTCCCGGAGAAGTGACTTTTGACATTAGTTTTAGGTCTCCTGAATTGCTGGAGCGTTTTTGGATTAAGCATATGAATGTTAAGACTAATCCATTATGGACACCTTTTCAAGTTATTCCTCTAACAAAGCAACCTTTTCGTGTTATTACTGTCTTATTTCGAAATGAAGGTGTTAATATTTCTGACATTTTATTTTGGCTAGAAAAACATTGTGACTTGCAAGGTACCCCGGATCTAATTTTGGATGCTGAAGGGTTTTGGAATGGTGGATGGAAGATAAAAGTTAAGTTACGTCAGACTTCGGAGGGTTTGCAGCACCTACTTAATTGTTTTTATATAGGTAGGGATAAGGGGTTTATTTTTTACCCAGGGCAAACCAAACGCTGTTTTAAATGTGGGTCTCTACGTCACCTTAGTTCTTCATGTACTATACTAAAATGTACTTATTGTGGGGATGTCGGTCATACAGGTAGTCAGTGTATCAATACACCAAAATGCAACCTTTGTGAAGATGCAGACCACTGTTTTTTGGATTGTCCATGGGCGGCCCATAACACTGGTGAGGCTAATTATGGTGTACAAGACTTCTATGTACATAGAGCTACTAAACCTGTAGTCACTAGTCCCTCAGAGGTACAACCTCTGAGGCCTCAGATACAAGGTGCAAATCAACCCCCCCCCTGTACATGCACAACTTCCTACTATGAGTGAGGGTAAGGAAAAACATACGGAAAGTAAGACCTTGTCAAGAGCAGCAGCTGTAAAATCTTCATTGAATATTATACTGTTAGATATTATGCCCCCCCCCCTTAGTGGAATCTGGACCACCTGTGCAAAATATTGCTTCTTCGGTGTTGGGAGTACCAGTATCAGACAATAGATACTCAGTTTTAGCAGAACAGGAAGATGGAATGGATCATGACTCTGATTCCACTTCTTTGGCTTCCTCACAATTGGGTATTCAGTCGGACCCGGAAATAGTTAGCACTGTTAAAAAGAAACATACCATTACATCAAAAAAAGGAACTAGGAAAAGTACAAGATTAGCTAAGTTTGTACCTTAACCCCTATGTCCTTTTTTTTCTATGTCTGGATCTGAGTATACAATTAAACTAGCTAGTTTGAACACTAACAGCATTCGCTCTAGGTTTAAATTATTAGCTACTTTTGAACTTTTTTCAACTTTGAAGTATGACATTGTATTTTTTCAGGATACTAGATTATATTCCATACAAGACTTCAAATCAGCTTCTGAAGCATGGATATGGGGCCCTAGTTATTGGTCTGGAGGAGATGATCTCTGCTCTGGGTTAGGTATTTGTTTTACTACCCCAGAGACTGCAGTCACACATATTGTGGATATTCTACCAGGTCGAGCTTTATTGCTTGATGTTACCTTAGCTTCATTAGATTTTCGGCTCATAAATATTTATGGCCCACAATCTAAAGCTAGTAGGATAGCATTACTCAAACAGATTTGGCCTTATTTGTTTTCTCGTAAAATTATATTGTTTGGGGGGGATTTTAATATCTCTCACTCTAGGGGTAAACAATCCTTTTCAAAAATCTATTGTGATACCCGTTTCCTTAGATCTCTAATTACCCAATCTGGTTTAACAGATGTATTTCCTGAACCATCTCATGCTCCACACACCTTTTTTCAAGGTAAAAAATCTTCTCGGATTGACTATTGGTTTGTGTCATCCTCATTACAGACTAGTGATCCATCAGCTAATATAGTGGCTACATCAGATCATGCTCTTGTGTGTGTTACCCTTTCAAATTGCCATAACACATCCAGAGGTATGGGTTATTGGAAGTTAAATATGTCATTATTAGACATTCCTATGGTCAGGAAGGTTTCCAAGTGATTATTGAAGCAAGACGATCGGTATTTTTTCTCTATGATGATAAACATACATGGTGGGAAGACACGAAACAGGATTTTCAGGTTTATTTCAAAAAAATGGGTAGGTTGTTAGGTAGATACAAAACCAGGAATTATCTGTTAGCAAGAAATTCTTTGCTGCTTTTCCAAGATTGTATGATAAAAGGTCAACCCTATGATGAGCAAGAATTTCATTTTTTAAAAATGTATTTAACTCAGGTACAATATAATCGTATGTCCTCTTTACAGCATGAACAGAGGTTTGGCCTCAGTGTTTCCAGAGCTCATACAAATCCTTTTGATTTTTGTAAGGCATCTAGACAAAAAAAAGATCTGGTGTCCTTGAAACAATCCTCAGGAAATTGTATCTTTGAAAAAGATGACATCCTAAAAGAAGTACAAACACAGCTTTATAGTTTGTTTACAGCAAAGCCAAGCCCATCCAAATCGGATGTAGAAAAATGGTTATTCTCTTGTTCCCTAAAGAAAATTCCAGATTTTTTAGTTTCTACTTTGTTGCAACCTATTTCAAGTAAGGAAGTGGAAATTGTTATTAAAAATTCCCCTACAGATAAGACTCCTGGTTCTGACGGACTACCGAACGAATTGTACAAACTTTTGTTACCTTTTTTTTTAACGGAATTGACAGAGCTTTTCACATATAGTTTAAATCTGGGCCTTTTACCTCCCAGCATGTATGAAGGTTTAGTTATTCTATTACGTAAAAAAGGGGATAAGACTAATCTGATTAATTGGAGACCTATTACTCTTTTGAATAGTGATTACAAGATGCTTTCAAAGATTCTTAGTAATCGTTTATCACTTTGTTTGGCAACTGTAATTCATCCCACCCAATTTTGTTCTGTTCCAGAAAGATCAATACAAGATGGCCTTATTCTTTTGCGGGAGATCTTTTCTAGAGGTCATTCAGGTGACCTTCTGGGTTTTTTACTTAGCTTGGACCAAAAACAAGCTTTTGACAGTGTCTCTCATACATATTTATGGATTTGCCTAGAAAGTATGAATTTTCCGAGACCTTTTATTTCATGGTTAAAGACATGTTATAATAAGGCTTTGGCTACCCCTTTGATAAATGGATGGTTGGGTGATTCTATTTTGGTAACTAGGGGTGTCAGACAAGGCTGTCCTTTAAGCCCTTTACTGTATATTCTATCTTTGGAACCGCTTATTTCTGTGATTAATACTAATGATAACATTAGGGGATTGTCCTTTAGTAGTACTTGTTTAGAAGTAAAGACAATTGCCTATGCTGATGATCTCTGTCTCACTTTAGCAGATCTCCCATCATGCCAAGCCATGGCTGCCTTGTTATTGGCATATGCGGAGGGTTCCGGCTCACAAATTAATCTTTCCAAAAGTAAGTACTTTCGTCTAAATTTAGATGCTTCAATTGAAATGAATACTCCAAATATTCCGATTTGTGTTGGTCCTGGGAAGATATTAGGTGTATATTGGGGTATGGAAGACCCTGTGTTTTATAATTGGGAACTCTCTTTGTCTTTAGCTAAATCCAAGGTGGATATTTGGAATAAATGGAAGATGTCGAAAAAGAAACGGGTTTATATGGTTAAAACTTATTTATTGAGTATGTTTTTATATTTGGGGGCTTTATTTCCGACTCCACCTTCTCTTGACACCACACTTTATGGTATATTTTTTTCTGCTATTTGGGGGAGTAGACTAAACCCGATTAAGAGGGGTATATTATATCAGGACTATAAGTTAGGAGGGATTAGGATGATAAACCCCATTGTTTTCTTCTTCTCTTTATTTGTGTCAAAAAATTTATGTCCTATATTACGACGAGATGAGAAAATTTGGTATAGTTGGGTATGGGAGACAGTATCGACATGGTTTTTACGTTGGGAATCCGGTAGCTGTATTCACAAACAAGTATCCTTGTTGGGTCTTTCTATACATTTTAAATCCTGTTTTTCCAAAATCAAAACATGGGGGCTTTGTAAGGCGCAATTAGAATCATATAATAGAAAAACTTTATATGGGAAAATTATGGAATCCTTTTTAATTCCATCACATTTTTCGGTATGTCCTGGCACTAAAGTATCACAAATTGGTAATATGCTTACTTCAAAGAGAATTCCTGCTTATATGTGGGATGCGGTTTGGCTTATGGCTCATTTAAAACTAAATGTAAAAGGAAATTTAAAACATAAAGAAATATTGGTTAGAGGATGTCCTAGAACTAATATATGTCACACACAAATAGAAACTGTTCCACATTTATTTTTTGAATGTTCCTATATTCTTGATTTTTGGGCATATGTCTCCCTTCAATGGAAACATTTTCCTGTTCAGGATATTACTGAAGATATATTATTTTTTGGAATATTACCTGTATCATGGTGTGAATATTTTTCGGATACCATTTATGTTATTTTAGCTTGTTTTAAGTATCATATTTGGCAAGCAAGAAGTGTTTGGTCCTTGCAACAACAATTTATTTCTCCAAAACATTTATTTTGGAACATTCACTCCACTATACAAAAAATCTATTTTGCTGAAAAAAGGCATCTTTCATCAAGTACTTTCAGAAAATACTGGAAACTATTACATTGGCTTGATACAGGATAATTGTGTACAATCTTGGATCACTTGGGTTTAAAATTGTATCTGTACACTGTTTTTTTTATTATTTCTGTTTCTCTTTTCCTGATATGATTTTTGTATGAAGTTGAATACATTCATTATTATTTATTGTAAGAAGTTTTCAATAAAAAATTCCCCTACTCTTTTCGATAAGTGCCATGGGATCTTTAACATCCACCTGAACTACCACCAATCCAGGAAGATGGGACCTCGGTTTAAAGTCTCATCCGAAATTGTATTTGTGTACCTGTGAGGGGGGGAGTAGAAACACTGCCCCAGACCCTTGTCCCCAGTCAATCTCCTTAAAATGCATCCCCGCCCTCTGCAACAAACCCCAATCCCACCCCCTCCACCTCAGCACCCACAATTTAAAGTTTAAATATGGTTTGATTAAAAACTCCAATGATGGGCGATTGTTACAACCCACCCAACATCATGGCTGGCTGCCATCTCTTCTTGTGCTTTTTTGTTGTTAAACAAAATCATCCTCCATCCCGGCAAGTGCCCCCCCTTCCCCCAGCAAGCAAATGAGGAAAAAGCAGGAGGGAAAAAGATAGTGCTATTGTTCTTGAAAGGGGTGATTGAAATGGTAACAGCAAAAAGGGTAGTATCCAGAAGGTATAAGGAGATGCAGAGGGAGGAGGATAGGAAGATGTATCAGGATAAACAGAGGGAAGCTGGGAGAGCAGTAAGGAGTGCAAAGGCACAAACTGAAGAGAGACTAGCCCTTGTGGTGACAAAGGGGAATAGGAAATTTTTTAGGTTTGTAAGCAAAAGGAGGAAGATCGGGGGGTAGGATCATAAAGTTAAAAAGTGAAGGGTGGACTGAGCATAGGGGGACCAGGAAAAGGCAGACATCCAGAACAAATACTTTTGTTCAGTGTTCAGAGAGGAAGAAGGGGAAGGGCAACAAAACAGTAATAGAAGCTTTGGAGGAAGGATGGTGGATTATAGTCCATTCTAAGAGGAGAATCTTGATGGGACTCACTAATTAGGAAGTGGACAAAGCAATGGGGCTAGACCAGGTTCATTCATAGTTACTGGAAGAGCACAGGGAGGTACTGGCTACAGCTCTGACAGCCCTAAATAACAGCTCATTGGGAACAGGATTGGTTCCAGAGGACAGGAGGAGGGCAGCTATAATCACACTTCACAAAAGTAGTAGGGAGAAGACTGGCAATTATAGACCAGTCAAGTCCAAAATGCAAAGCAAGATAATGTCCTCTGAAGTTGGAGCGATGCAGAGCAAAATGGCTAGACTGATACATGAAAAGAAACCAAACCATTCTTTACCCATGGAACCAGGCAACTGAAATCAAAGGAAAATTCAAGGCAAAATATAATTTTTATCACATTTATTTCATAACCACCACATGGAGGATAGTGTGACTAGGACTCTGAGTCCCAGCTCTTCAACCCTATCTGGGTCTTCATTAGAGGACAGGTCTCATAAGTGCAGAGCAGTTTTGTTTCTTTTCATTTAGGTCAGTCAGCCTGACTTAATGATGGGAAAGTTAATGGAATCACTGCTGAAGGAAAGGATAGTGGAATATCCTGAATCCAGTGGGTTATAAGACTTGAGACAGCATGGATTCATTGGGGGGTGGAGGTCATGTCAAACAAACCTGATAGATTTCTTTGACTAGGTGATCAAGGAATTAGATCAGGGTGGAGTGGTGGACCTGGTCTACCTAGGTATCAGTAAGGCTTTGACACTGTTCTATATTGGAGGCCAGTAAACAAGCTGGGTAGCTTTGGAGTGGGTCCAAAGGTGGTAAACAGGGTAAAGAAATTGGTAGGAGATAGGGGACAGAGGGTGGTAGTAAATGGAATTCAATCCAAGGAAGGGAGGGTGATCAGTGGGGTACCCCAGTGATCAGTGCTGGGACTGTCTCCTTTAATGTTTTTATCAGTGACATTGCAGAGGAGCTAGAAGGGAATGTCTGCCTCTTTGCTGATGACACCAGCATCTGCAATAGGATGGACACTCCAGTGGGGGTGGAACGGATGAGCAGAGACCTGGGAAAACTCAAGGAGTGGTCAAGGGTATGTTAGCAGAGTTTCAATGTGAAAAAGTACAAAGTAACCTGGGACACAGAAACCCAGAGATGCAGTACAGAATTTGAGGAGTGGTACTGATGACCACCAAGCAGGAAAGAGACATGGGGGTGATCATATTGGATGACTTAAAGGTGGCCAGGCAGTGTGACAAAGCAGATGGGAGACCGAGTGGGATGCTGAGTTGCATAGAGAAGGGTATCACCAGCAGAAAAAGGGAGATGGAATTGCCTCTGTATAGATCACTGCTAAAACCCCACATAGAGTACTGTGTCCAGTTCTGAAGATCATATCTCTGGAAGGACATAGAGTGGAGGTGGTCCAGAAGAGAGCAACTAAAATGGTGCAGTGTCTAAAGCAGAAGCCCAATGAAGAGAGATTTAAGGACCTAAATATGTAGACTGTGGAAGACAGAAAGGAGAAGAGAAATATGATAGAGACCTTTAAATACCTCACAGGGGTAAATAAGGTACAGGAGGGGAAGTATTTTGCAGAAAAAAAGGTGCTCACTATGATGTAGACAGCCAGTTCTGAGTGGTGTATTATATATTTTTTTAATATAAAATGTATTAATGTCTCTGCTGAAAATTCAAATGCTCTAGGAATGACCTCACTTATCCCCCCCCCCCAGATTCCAGCTGAGAGATGAAAGCCATGGGAAATTGCTGACAGTATGTAAATTCACACACATTCAGTTTTTTTAGAGACAATGTGTTACTTGGAAGACTTTTATTAAGGATCCTGTTTCTCTTAGCTAATTACTGACTTGTTTAAGTTGATTTTGTTAAGAGAGAAATCATAAACTAGGTTTATGACATTAGACAGGGAAGATAGGATATTACACAGAGATGAGAGGTCATAAATGCTCATATGAAGCCTGTGTGAGGAGGGTACAGCATGAGATCAAAGAAAGTGTCATTTGAAACTTGAGTTATGCTAAGGTTGCAGAATTAATATTTTGAAATTACATCCTGTGGTTGTATAGAAATATATATTTTTTAGATATTTTGACAGAGAAGGAGCTGGATGACGTCATCCAAAAAGGGGTTGGCAAATACTGCTTTTAAAGATTATTCTTTTTCACTACAGAGACACACTTTTTATCTGACATTGACCAAGATAACATCTGAGCACTGAAAACAGGTACTGTATTTGGAAAGCTAGACAAAATCTAAATATTGTTGTAGGAATTGCACTCTTTTAAACCTTGTTTTGTTTTAAAGATTTGTATGTCTTTTGATATGAGTTCTGTATTGTATGTTTGACGTATTATTATATATTTTAGTAAAAACTCTAATTGTAGAGCAAACTTGGTCTGTCTTTGAATTGCTTTCTTTTGCTAAGAAATATTTATGGTTAGCAGACAGCAGACATAGCTTGTATGGTGGTACCAAACTGGAAAGAGAAGCATTTTAAATCTGAGGTCTTTATTAAAGTTTTAAAGGGTTCATTTCTGAATACCTGGTTAGGTGCCCATAAGCAAGGATATCTGGCCCCCCAAAGACAGATGTATCTGAGCCTGTGCATTGGGTAAGTTAGCAAGAGTTAACAGTTTGAATCCCTCCAGAACTGAGACCAAAGGTTGATCCGAACTCACAAAAACAGACAAGAGGGTTACCTTGTTTGTTACACTGTTCACAAGACTGCACTCAGAGGTTGGCACTTTGGGAGTAGAGGGCCTGACCTGCTGAGTGAATTTGTGACAGATTGGTTGGCAGCGGTGACATTAATTTTGGTATCTCAAGCTTTATTGTTCTGTCAGCTGAGACCGTAAGCTCTCTTGCAAAGAAAGAAAAAGTGTTTTATTTTAAAAAGGAAACATTACTATATACTGTATCACTTGCTGTACAGTCAAGTTCCTACCCAATTTATTTTTTTTCTAAAGTGCAAAGTCAGAGTAGCAGTAGTTAGGAAAGATGGCGTCCTACTACAGCAGACACACTGTAGAGCAATTAAAACAGTTGTGCGAGGACAGAGGAGTCCTGTTTGAGGTGAAAGCCAGTAAGCAGAACATCATAGAGGCCCTGATGGTAGCAGATACCCAGAGCAGGGAGTCACAGACCATGACTGAAAGGGACCAGACCTCGAGTGTGGCAGAACTAGTGGCCAGTGAGGGGTCCCAAGCCGATGAGGAGGACAGCAGGGCCACTGTCAGTGAAGGGCCACAGCAGCAGGGGAAGGTCACCAGTATCCTGAATCCAGAGGTACTCAAGCTGCAAATTGAGTTGCAGAGGATAGAACTGGAGGCAGAGCAACAACAGAGGGAGGTGGACCGTGATGCAGAGTGACAACAGAGGGAAGCAGACCATGAGGAACGTGAGTGCCAGCGAGAGGCAGAGGAGAAGAGAGAGCAAGAACGCAGAGCTGCAGAGGAGAGGAGAGAGGAGTGTCAGTGGCAACACGAACTGGAGAAGCTACGACTCCAACCAGCGGCACCAGGGCAGGTAAGTGGCTTGTGTTTAACTGGGACAGCAGGACTGGATTACAAATTGAACTCTAAATTAATAGCTGAGTTTAAGGATGGGGAGGATGTGGACACCTTTTTAAATGCTTTTGAAGAAGTTTGTATTCAGGCAAAAATTCCTAAAGAGTCCTGGAGCTCCCAGCTATCCCCGCTACTTACCGGAAAAGCTCGGGATGCATTGGGTCAAAAGCACAATAAAGACAGGGATGATTACTGCAAGTTAAAAGCTGCATTACTAAAAAAGTTTGAATTAACTGCTGAATCATACAGAGCTAAATTCCGTAAGCTCAGGAGAAGCCCTTATATGAGCGATGAGGAGCTAGCCATGAAACAATGTCAGTTTTTAAAATGTTGGTGGGAAGGAATTGAGGCAAACACTGTTGATAAAATTGAAAATGTAATTTTATTAGAACAGTTTTATTGGGCAGGCCCAGCAAAGTTAAAAACCTGGCTAGAGGACCGAGATCCAAAAACAGTGCAAGAAGCTGCAGAACTCTCGGACCGATATGCCAAGAGCAGACCTGCTCAGAGAATGAATGCGGCGGGCATGGCAGCGCAGAAAGAGAAAAGTGCACCTTCAGGGCAGCTAAAACCCTCACTGCCTCCACAGAAACCAGTTAGCCCCAGGCTTCAACAAAAAGATTTCTCTGAAATAAGAAATGCTTGTTGGTTATGTAAAGAAAGTGGGCACATTGCCAGACAGTGTCCAAGAAGGGCAAGCAATAATATGCAAAGCTGTACCAGAAAGGAAGTGGATTGTTTGTGGTTTCCTGGAAGCATGCCAGTGAACATGAGGGAACACATGCACCCAGTCATGGTAAATGGCGTGCAGACGCAGGGGTTAAGGGACACAAAGGCATCCCTGACATTGGTAAAGGGGGATCTGGTCCAGCCTGGTCAGCTTATACCCAATAAATACGTGACTGTACAGGACTTTGCGGGTGAAGAGAAAACATTGCCACTGGCCAGTGTTCTCCTGGACTGGGGTGAAACAGAGGAACTGTGCAACAGGTGGCTGTAGCTAAAACTTTAGCAGTAGATGTGATCCTGGGTAACAATCTCCAACAGGGGATGGTATGCATGATTACCCGTAGCCAAGCGGCAAGGGAAAATAGCAGTTCTCTGAACCCTACAGAAACCAGTGTGGAAACCACGGAGAGGCTGGTTCCCCAGCCTGTGTCTCCAGATGGGGAGACTAATAAAAAGGGGGTAGATATTCCCCAGAGCAAGTGACCACACAGCTACGGAAGGTTACTCCGAAGAGGGAGGGGTGACCAATTGTCAGAGGGTTAGGATTGACAGTGATCCTGAGGGCCCTGACGCTAGTGCTAGGGACCCTAGTTTAGCGACTGAAGGGGACTTGTCCCATGCCTTGGGACTGTGTGAGGGTTTGCAGCTGCTCAGAGGAGTGACCCTAGTTTAGAGAAGCTGAGGGCTTGGGCAGACTCTGAGAGCACACAGGGAAGTGACGGCAGACATAAGGTTTATTGGGAAAATGGAATTATGTATACAGAGGCAATACAGACAGAGGGAGGAATGCTAGGCAGGCAGCTTGTTGTTCTCCAGGGGTATCGTGAGCAGTTGCTCAAAATTGCACATGATATTCCCTTGTCTGGTCATCTGGGAATCACGTGCACAATGCAGTGGTTGACTCAGAATTTCTACTGGCCTAACTTCACCCAGCAGGTGAAGGAGTATTGCAGGTCTTGTCACCCGGTGCCAAGAAATAGGGACAGTGGGCAAGAAAACCCAAGCCACCCTGATCCCCTTGCCCATAGTGGAGGAGCCATTCCACATGGTGGGAATGGATATTATGGGACCTTTAAATACCCCCAGCTCCTCAGGGAAGAGATTCATCCTGAATGTGGTGGATTATGCCACCCGGTACCCAGAGGCAGTCACCTGTCCTCACTGAGGACAGACAAAGTGGAAGATGCCTTACTTGGGATTTTCTCCTGTGTTGGGTTTCTGCAGGAGGTAATCACCGATCAAGGGGGTTCCTTCATGTTGGACCTGATGAAATGTTTATGGGAGAAGTGTGGGGTGGTGCAGAGATGCACAACACTGTATCACCCACAAGCCAATGGGCTTGTGGAACGATTTAATGGTACCCTAAAGTCAATGCTCTGGGCGTTTGCTGAACAGCATGGGAGGAACTGGGAGAAATACCTTCCCCACCTGTTGTTTGCATACAGGGAGGTGCCCCAAGAGTCAACAGGATTTTCCCCCCTTCAAACTCTTATATGGAAGCCAGGTATGTGGGCCCCTAGACTTAATCCGGGAGGACTGGGAACTCAAGCACACCATCCAGGGAACTCCCATTGTGGATTATGTCCTTAGGTTTAGGGAAAGGCTGAAGGAGCATATGGGGACAGCCCAGAGCAACCTAGCAGCTGCCCAACAGAAACAAAATGTGTGGTATGACCAGAGAGCCAGAGCTTGCTCGTACATTGTGGGTCAGGAAGTCATGGTCCATATTCCGGTCCAGAAAGACAAGCTGCAAGCTGAGTGAGCAGGACCGTACAAAGTGGTTAGGAAGGTAAATGATGTGAACTACATTGTGGAGTTACCTGACCATAGACAGACTGAAAGGATGTACCATGTCAAATGATGAAGCCACGTGCAAATAGGGCTGACATGGAGTTTGCAGTGTGTAGTCATGGGGAGGGGACGGATGAAGGAGACCCCCTTCTGGACTTGCTGGAAGAGAGTAAGCAGGAGTCCTCTGTGGAGGCAGTAAGATTGTCTCCCCAGATGACCCCGGATCAGGTCCAGAAAGCAAGGGAGGTTTTAGCAGAATTTGCCTCCTTGTTTAGCTCCAAGCCTGGACTAACCCCTTTAGCAACACACCATGTGGAGACAGGGACACAGAAGCCCATATGGCGGTCAGCATATCAGGTGTGAGAGGCTGTCCAAAAGGACATTAGGAGGGAAGTGGAGGAGATGCTGGATTTAGGGGTACTCCAGAGATCCCACAGCCCCTGGGCCTCACCTGTAGTCCTTGTGCCCAAGCCACATGGCTCAACTCGTTTCTGTGTGGACTATCATGGACTGAATGCAGTCACAAAGTCCGATGCCCACCCAATGCCCTGGATGGATGAACTCCTGGGCAAGTTGGAAGGGGTGACCTACCTTACAACTATTTACCTGACCAAGGGGTATTGGTAGGTGGAATTGATAGACAGAGCTAGGGAGAGGTTGGCCTTCATCACTCTGATAGGCCTTTTTGAGTTTAAAGTAATGCCTTTCGGAATGAAGAACGCTCCGGCCACTTTCCAAAGGTCGGTGAACCAGGTGTTGAATGGTGCTGAGGATTACACTGTAGTGTACCTGGATGACATTGCCATCTTCAGTACCAGCTGGCAGGAACACCTTTCACCCCTTAGGGAAGTGCTGGGCAGGATACAGAGGGCCAGGCTCACTGTCAAAGCTGAGAAGTGCCAGGTGGCCATGGGGGAAGTGGCATACCTCAGGCATGTGGTAGGCCGGGGACAGCTCCATCCTAACCAAATAAAGATAGAGGGGATTCAGATGTGGCCCAGACCAGAAACCCGGAAGCAGGTCAGGAGCTTTCAAGGGATAGCAGAGTATTACAGGAAATCTGTACCCAATTAATGTGCCCTGGCAGCTCCCCTATCTGACCTGACAAAGAAAAAAAATGCCAAAGAAAATTACCTGGGGCCCCGCCCATGAGGAAGCCTTTACCAGACTGGAGGAGGCACTGTGCAGTGCTCCTGTTTTGACTAGTCTGGACTATAGCAAAACCTTTATAGTTCAGATGGACGCCTCAGACATGGGTATTGGGGTAGTACTTAACCAGACGTCTAGCCAAGGGACAGACCACTCGGTAGCATTCCTGAGTCGGAAGCTGCTTCCCAGGGAGCAAGTGTACTCCACGGTGGAAAAGGAGTGTCTTGCCATAGCGTGAGCCCTGAAGATAATTAGAGCCATACTTGTATGGGAAGCATTTTGTGGTGCAGACTGACCACAACCCCCTGGTTTGGCTGACACAGATGGGAAAGAGCAATGGCAGACTACTAAGTTGGAGTCTTGCTTTACAAGGGTATGATCTAAAAATCGTACGTAGAGCTGGAGCAAAGAACAAGAACTCTGATGGGCTGTCTAGGGTCTATGAGGAGTGAACTGATTTCGGAAGCTTATCCCATGTAGGGGACAGATCCCCCGAATTCATTCTAGGTGGGGAGGAATGTGACGTAGACAGACAGTTCTGAGTGTTGTATTACATAATTTTTTAATATAAAATTTATTAATGTCTCTGTTGAAAATTCAAATGCTCTAGAAATGACCTCACTCATCCCCCCAAGATTCCAGCTGAGAGATGAAAGCCATGGGAAATGGCTGACAGTATGTGAATTCACACACACTCAGATATTTAGAGACAATGTGTTACCTGGAAGACTTTTATGAAGGATCCTGTTTCTCTGAGCTAACTACAGACTTGTTTAAGTTGATTTTATTAAGAGAGAAATCATAAACTAGGTTTATGACGTTAGACAGGGAAGCTAGGATATTACACAGAGGTGAGAGGTCATAAATGCTCATATGAAGCCTGTGTGAGGAGAGTACAGCATGAGATCAAAGAAAGTGTCATTTGAAACTTGAGTTATGCTAAGGTTGCAGAATTAATATTTTGAAATTACATCCTGTGGTTGTATAGAAATATATATTTTTTAGATATTTTGACAGAGAAGGAGCTGGATGACGTCATCCAAAAAGGGGTTGGCAAATACTGCTTTTAAAGATTATTCTTTTTCACTACAGAGACACACTTTTTATCTGACATTGACCAAGATAACATCTGAGCACTGAAAACAGGTATTTGGAAAGCTAGACAAAATCTAAATATTGTTGTAGGAATTGCACTGTTTTAAACCTTGTTTTGTTTTAAAGATTTGTATGTCTTTTGATATAAGTTCTGTACTGTATGTTTGACGTATTATTATACATTTTAGTAAAAACTCTAATTTTAGAGCAAACCTGGTCTGTCTTTGAATTGCTTTCTTTTGCTAAGAAATATTTATGGTTAGCAGACAGCAGACATAGCTTGTATGGTGGTACCAAACTGGAAAGAGAAGCATTTTAAATCTGAGGTCTTTATCAAAGTTTTAAAGGGTTCATTTCTGAATACCTGGTTAGGTGCCCGTAGGCAAAGATATCTGGCCACCGAAGACAGATACTGTATATCTGAGCTTGTGCATTGGGTACGCTAGCAAGAGGCTGACAGTTTGAATCCCTCCAGAACTGAGACCAAAGGTTGATCCGAACTCACAAAAACAGACAAGAGGGTTACCTTATCTGTTATACTGTTCACAAGACTGCGCTCAGAGGTTGGCACTTTGGGAGTAGAGGGCCTGACCTGCTGAGTGATTCTGTGACACTCACAGACAAGGAAGCATGATACAAAGCCAGAGGGGGTAGATGCAGGGGAAATGTGAGAAAAACTTCTTCACCAAAAAGTGTGGTGGATTCCTGGAATAGTCTTCCAGTGGAAGTGGTGGGGGTGAATACAGTGCTGGGGTTCAAGAATGCATGGGACAGGCATAAGGAAATCTTAGAAAAATGGAAGGGGTAGGTGGGTTAATGGGCCGAAGGGCAAGTAGGATCTGCCATGATAGTGTAGACAGGGAAAAATGGGCAAACTAAGTGAGCAAAGTAGTCCAACTAATTCTATATTTCTATGTTTCTATGGCAGCTGGCCCCAACTACCATTCTCCTTCCCCCAGCACCCAAATTTCATAATATGATAAAGCCCCCCTAGGTTCGGTGACGGCAACCAGTGCAATCCACCCTCCTCCACAGTCGGCCACATTCTTCTGAATGGAAGTGCTCCCACGCTAACCTGCACAGTAAAATAGCTGATCATGAAGAATTATTTGTTTAACAACAAAATAGCATGACAAAAGACAGTGGCCATCCGTGGTGGTGGGGGATGCAGATCACCCATCATGGGAAGTTTTTTTATTAAATCATATCTAAACCTTAAATTGTTGTTGCTGTGGGGAAGGAGGGTGGGATTGCATTTTATTTCAAGGGGTGATGTGGATGGGTGGGATGTAGTTTAGATGACTGGGCTGTTCTTTTTCAGTGTTGTATTTCCTGAATGTGAATAGGCGTGAATAGTGCCACTCTTCATTGTTCATATCCGAATATCAACTAGCGCATTATTCATGGTATTCAGGAAATACTACTCATTAATTGCACACCCTAATGCACTTCCCCACCCCAGCACAGGGGTGCACTTCCACACCACACAACAGGACATGCTCTGTTTGTGTAAGACCTCCATTTCACCCTACACTGAGCAATTTCCCAAGCACTCCATGAGCAATGCCCCTTATCACTGCCAGCTCTGGGAAATTATGCCATTTCTCCTTGAGCAAGGCACCCGTCACCTCCCCAAGTGTGGTTCCCATTCCTAGAGTAAGACTCCCCGCTCCCAGAACAAGGCCACTTCCCAAACCCTGAGTATTGTCCCCCATTCCAGGCCCTCATTCCTCTGAGCCCCTCCACTCCTAGAACCCCTATGCTGCCTGAGACCCCATGCTACCCCAAGCCTCACATGCTGTCACATTCTCCAAGTCCCCCACTCCCCAAGTCCCCCACACTCCTGAACCCCCACCATGCTCCTTGAACCTCATGCTCCCAGAGGTCCCCCAAACTGTGCTCCTAAAATCCTCACATGCTCCCTAGAGCCCCCACCTCTCAGAGTAAGGCCCCAATCTTCCCTCCCCAACACACTCTATGCAAAACATTCTCTCCCTGCATCACTACATGAATGGAGTAAGTAAAGTAAAGTAAGTAACGTAAAACTTCATTTTAAAAGTGCTTTTCAAAGCCAACGCGCTGTACAAACACATTAACAGTATACAATTAGATTAAATTAAACAATCATATTTAAAATCCTTCAGGGTAAGCTTTAAAAAACAAATAAGATTTGAGCTCAGATTTAAAATTCGAGACAGTTAAGCATTCTCTTATCTGACGAGGTAGAGAATTCCACAGGGAAGTGGCAGCATAGGAAAACGCACGTGCCCCAGATGTCTTTAACTGAACCCTGTGAGTCTCTAGCAATCCCTCGTCGGCAGATCGGAGTGAGCAGGAGGGGCAGTAGGGAGTAAGGAGATCTTGGAGATCTTGCAAGTACTGGGGTCCCTGTTCATGGAGGTAGGTGGGCTAGCAAGTCCCCCCTTCCCCTAGCACTCACATTCTTCATATCACTGTTCTTACTCCCATTCTCTTAACCCCTGAACCATCCATTGTACTTCTGGCAATGCAACAGTACCTCTTGAGTGTTCAATCAGGACCCAACTGTCACTCACCTACTGGCTCCTTTTCATGTGTGTCCACTGCTATTGCCTCAATGAGTGTTTCTGCTGCTTCCCTGTTCCCTGTGCACAGTGTCAGCTGGTCTTTCACTCTCATACCTCGCCATCCATGCATGCCAATTAAACTCTATGCTCTTCTCTTTTTCACAGCCACACCTTTGCTTAATTTGAAACACAATGTAATGATAGTAAATAAAAGTTAAGAGTTTGTAGATACTCCTTAAGTACAGTATGTGTTTTAATACGTGTGTATAGTTGCAAGAAGAATCCTAGTGGGCAGGCTGGAGACAAGGGGCCAGATTTTCAAAGGGTGGTGTAGGGTTTGCATCAAGCCCTGTGCCACAGCACATTGAATCCGGCAGTGCACCAAATAAGTTTGCCACACCTGTATCTGCTTTTAGTAGGTCGAACGCAGTTGTGACAGTTTTCCCAATTTATGGCATGCACCAAATTTTTGGTGCAAGCTCCATAAAATGGGTCCCCGGGACTGATGCAAGCTAGACCAAAAAAATTCTATTAGATTGCAGCAAGCCCAGAGGGCCGTATCTTTGGTGCAGCTGGGGCTTGCAGCAATCTGGCTGCTTGGAAAATCAGGCCCAAGATGTCTACTGTATAGGAGTGCATAGATTCAGCTTTTCACATGCTCCCAGTCCTAAAATAGATTGCACTGCTTTTGATACTACTAAGAATGTGAGCTTGTAAGATACATGTTTATGCTTCACCGTTGTACTGCACTTTCCTTTTACTGGCATGTTACCCTCGAGTATCCTGTCACTTTAATCCCACTGCCAAGCAGACGTGGTCTGTGCTTTAAATCCTTATAGATTCACTTGGGTCCCAGTGTCGAATTTAAATGCTATGATACTATCATTAAGTACTAAGGGTAACACCCATTCACTTTAATTTGCTTCTGTTACAGTCACCACATCTACATAAAACTCACTTTGGGAGTTCTCTTCTAATGCATGCACTCTGCTTGGATATCACATAGTGACGGGAATACAGCGAAGACCATCACAGCAACATTTTCAGCAGTTCGCTGTTATGGTCTGCTGTGTTTCCTACACTGTTGCTTCTGGGTGTTTGCCCCTCCCGAACCAACTCTGGCTCAGGGTTGGTTATTTGAGAATCTGGGGGCGTGGGCAGAGCCCCATGGGGAGTGCGAGGCCAAAGCCCCCACAGAACACACCAGCCCCCCCCCAGCGATGTGCCATTGCTGTGCTGACAGTTCACAAATTTTGTGTAGCAGTGACATGGTGGAACCCTCTGCTCGGGCTTACAGGCGACTAGCAGCACCTTGCAAAATTATTGCTTTTTCCACATTTTTTTTACGTTCCTTTCGTTGGAAAGCTGGGCATTTCTTTAAGCTATGCTGCATTCTGCTTCTACAGCAATGTTTCACACTGTCAAACTGTTTTTTTTTTATTTTTCCTCTCTGCACTGCTGTTTCTACTTTTTTATAGGTAGTTTGTCTATTCTCTTTCTTTGGTACCTCAAGTATTGTTTTGCTTTCTTTCATGCTTAGCTCTTTCTCTTCTGCTCTACAGGTTTTGGCAGCCCCACAAATCTGCATTGCTTTATCTAGTACCAGATCCTGTTCTCTTAACAGTCTCTCTCTTTGACCACTTTGTCAGAGATCCCACATATTATTCTGTTTTTTATCATTGATTCAGCTTGATCTCCAAATTCACATGTTTTACTGTGTGTTTTAAGTTATGTAACATATTGGTTTGTGGACTCTCCAGACCTCTGTGCACATTTGAAAAGTTTATGCCATTCAGAGGTCACATTCTGCTTTATAGAAACATAGGAACATGGGAATGTGACATTAGAAAAGGACCAACAGGCCCACACAGTCTGCTCTGGTTACCTAGACCTCTGCTAGGTCCCTGGAACCCTCCCCTCCACTTGTCACTAGCCTTTTGTGCCTGTTCCATGCCCTTCTGAAACCTCCCACTGTTTTTCCCCCACCACTTCCCTTGGCAGACTGTCCCACCTGTCCACCACCCTCTCTGTGAAAAAATGCATCCTACGTTACCTCTAAATTCCCCCCACCCCAATTTGCAGTTTGTGGCCCCTTGTCCTAGATTGCTCTTTTACTTGGAAGATGCTCCCCAATGGTACCTCATTTATTCCCTTTTAATATTTGAATGTCTCAATCATGTCCCCCCTTTCCCTCTCTGTTCCAGAGAGTACATACTTAGGTCCCTCAGTTTCTCCTCATATGACAAGTGACTGAGAACCACTACCATCTCTGTTGCCCTTCTCTGTACCTGTTTCACCCTCTCCACATCCTTCTTTAGGTATGGCCTCCAGAACTGGACCCCATACTCCAGATGTGGCCTACCAGTTGAGTATACAGGGGAACTATGACCTCCCTCCTCCTACTAGTTATCCCCCTCCCAATGCAACCCAGCATCCCACTGGCCCTTTTCACCACCTTCTTGCTCTGTTTTGCCACTTTCAGGTCCTGTGAAATGGTGATTCCAAGGTCCCTTTCCTGTTCTGTTACCTCAAAGGGTCACCCCGCCATCCAGTAACCTGCTTTTCCATTCTTCTTGCCCACGTGCACTATCTTACACTTCATCGTATTGAATGACAGTTGCCACTTCCTTGACCACTCCTCTGGTTTCCTCAGATCCCTATGCGTCATCTCCACCCCCTCCTGTGTGTCCAATCTACTGCAGACCTTTGCGTCATCCACAAAGAGACACACCCTACCTTCCAGACCCATTGCTATGTCCCCTATAAATACATTAAATAGCAGTGGCCCCAATACCAACCCTTGGGGAACCTCACTGATGACCCCAGCCTCCCCTGATGGTACCCTCTTTACTAATACCCTCTGTTTTCTGCCTTCCAGTCAGTTTTGTAACCACTGTATTACTGTCCACTCCAGCCCCAGACATCCCAACTTGTGCAGTAGCATTCTGTGCAGCATGGAGTAAAATGCCTTTTTGAAATCAAGGTATGCAATGTCTACCCCCCGATGCAGTCAAAGAACTCGATCAGGTTAATTTGACAGTATCTGACTCAGTGAACCCATGCTGCCTTTGATACATCAGGCCGTTTTATTTATTTTTATTTATTTATTTCTAGGAAGTATCTTTGAGCCAAAGGCTCTTTTTCAGAGGTTCCATGTCGTAGTAATAGAAACATAAACATAGAAACATAGAATTTGATGGCAGATAAGGACCGCTTGGCCAACCCAGTCTGCCCATTTCCCTATCTACTGGATAAGCTGCAGATCCTAGTTAACCAGCAGCCTACTTCTTCTACCCCCACCCCCAAATTGCCTTATGACTATCCCATGCATGCTTGATTCCACCACTGATTTTGACTCCACAACCTCCTCCGAAACCGTTCCATGCATCCACAGCCCTCTCTGTGAAAAAATACTTCCTTAAATTACCTCTGAGCCGCCCCCCATCTTCAAATTGTGCCCTCTTGTTCTTGCACACCTCTTTTTTGAAGATGCTACCCTCTTGGACTTTGTTGATTCCTTGAGTGCTAGAAAGTTTCTATCATGTCCCCCTCTCCCTCCTTTCCTCAGAGGCTATACATATTAAGCTCTTAAGTCTCTCTTTCATATGTCTTCCGGTGCAGACCCTGCACCATTTAGTTAGCCCTCCTCTGGACAGCTTCCATTCTGTCTATGTCTTTCTGAGATTGGGTCTCAGAACTGCACACAGTACTCCAGATGGGGTCTCACCAGCTGTCTGTACAGAGGATAATAACTTCCTGTTTCTACTGGTGATGCCTCTCCCTATGCATCCCAGTATCCCCAACCCTCCTTGCTGCCCTCACATTGCTTGCCCATCTTTAGGTCATCTGATATGACTACCCCAGGTCCCTTTCCATTTTTTGTTGATATCTCACCCCCATTGTGTACTCTTCCCTAGTTTTTTGTTTCCCAGGTGCATTACCTTCCACTTCTTAGCATTGAATCTAAGCTGCCATACATTTGACCATTCCTCTAACCTTGCCAAGTCCCTTCTCATCCTTTCCACCCCACCCTGTGCATCAACTCTGTTGCAGATCTTAGTGTCATCTGCAAAGAGACATACTTTTCCTTCAGTCCTTCTGCAATGTCGCTTATAAAGACATTGAAGAGGACCGATCTAATACTGAACCCTGCGGTGCCCACTGGTAACCCTCCTTTCTTCTGGTGGACTCCATTTACTATTACTCTCTGTGTCCTATTCTCCAGCCAATTCTTTACCCAGGCTGTCATCTTGGGACCCACTCCCAGGCTGGGTAACTTGTATATAATCTTTTGTGTGGGACTGTGTCAAATGCCTTGCTAAGTCTAGGTAGGCCATGTCCACAGCCCTCCTGATCTACTACTTTGGTCACCCAGTCAAAGAAATCTATCAGATTCGTCTGGCATGACCTTCCCGCTGTGAATCCATGCTGCCTAGGGTCCTGTGCTCCTCTGGCCTCTAGATACTCTACAATTCTTTCCTTTAGAAGTGATTCCATCATTTTCCCTATCACTGAGGTTAAACTAACAGGTCTATAGTTTCCTGCTTCTGCCTTGCTCCCACTTATGTGAAGGGGAATCACATCTGCCCTCCTCCAGTCCTCGGGTACCACCCCATCCTCCCATGATTTGCAGGCCCAGATTAATGGATGTGGGGGCCCTACTCACAAGTAATATTTTGTGGCTCGGGGCCACTAAATGCGAACATCATGCTTTTCCTCAGCGCTGTGCCAGCAAGGATACAACAAGCAGAGTACTCAAGCAGAATGTCATTTACACTAATGCTATGTGTTATGCCACATGACTTGACAGGTCACATGCCATTTTAAACAATACAATTCAGAGCTCTGACAATAAAATCACAAATTAACTCACATGTGACAATACCCTTCTTTATTTTTGAAAGATATCACTTGTGGTAATGCAAACACACCAAATGATGTATTACATATTGGAAATACAAAAAAATACCAACATTTGTTTTACACGAATGCTTGGACTGAAGCGTTATATTTTACTTCTGTATATATGCGCTGTTTTTACTTTTGTATGCAGTGTGCACCATACAATATTTTTTGTTTATAAAAAGAAGATGAAATTCTGCAGCTAGATATAAACAGTACATACAAGTGCCAGTAATACAAAGCGGCTCTAGTTCAAGCAGCAGGTATGTATAACAACCTATTATAAAAGGGTCCAAGAAATACAGCTTTCTGATTGGTTTCAAACATTCTATCAACGCCCTATGTTAATCTTTGATTAACGTACATGAAACCCAATCATATGCTGAGCAAGGTTTAACACTATTTAAAAAAAACACACTTCTTTTATTATAATAGCAGTAGGCACTTCCAGGGATTATGGTAATGGTCAGGGGCCATGTAGCACTCACCTACACCTCGTGCCAGATTACTCCCTATAGGGTGATTAACAGACCATTAACATAACCCCTGGTACAGACATATTGCTTAACTGGAGATGCCTAGTTTAATTTGCACATCAAACAAAGGAAACTTTCTTTACATGCTTGAATTAATAGAAGCATGTAGTAGAAAAATAATGAAGTATCCATTCTGTGGGAATATAGAACACCAACTGATGATGTATATCATGCATGTTCCAAATAATGCAAGTTCAAAATAACTGTATATTATTCACAGGCAGACCTGTGGAGAATGATTGACACAGGGAACCCCAAAGGGCATACATGACACAAAGCAGACCAGTGGGATAGAAACCTGTACGGGTACACACCCAAGGACAGTCACAGACCAATGCGTCAATGGACAGGATGGAATTCCTACACAGCAGGTCATGCACCACCAGAAAAGTGCAGTTGGGTTGAAATGGACAGGGATGGAGACATAAAGACATGTTCATGCATTCACAGCTCAGGGCAGCAGACCAGTCCAGTAGGGGTGAGATAAGGACTGGACAATAGTCCCAGCCATAGCTAGAAGGCATACACCACCCTGTGCCAGGGGGGCAGATCAGTGTGTATGTGTGGGAATGGGTGGACAGACAGCCACAAGAATCCCTAGAGTAGAGAGAGAGAGCATTAAATATAATTTCGCATAACATATTAGCTTCAAAGTTCCAGGCAGACATGTGGAAGACATGTAATCAAATATCAATTCTTGTTGACTGTAGAAGAAAAATACCAAATGGTGTAAATATGCATCTTAGAAATTACTTCACTATTTCTACCCATGTGGCAGATGAATAATAGAAAAGTTACAAGAAGTAGAAAGAGGAAAAGTATGGCTTCAGTCCAACCCAAGGCACACTGAGACGAGTAGTTAGAACTGCTTGATGCGTGACTTCTGAGTAGAGAAAGTGTTGATTATCGCCTCAAAACTGAGTGCCCTTGTCACATCAGCTTCCAGCAAACCCACTCTGATTGGCCAGGACTTTTCCCCTGCTATAGACACCTGGCACTTTGTTAGATTTTCAATAGAGCTAAGCACATTTTAACTGTGTTATTAGAAGTTTTTCAACTGTATTAGCTGGATTGTAATTTCTACTACTGTTTTAAAGTGCTTACACCTCTTCTGTCTGACTGCTATTCCTGCAGCGCCCCCCCCATCCAAGCACTCTGCCTTGGCTCCGATAAGTCTAACTACCTTTTGTCTTACTAAACTGCTCAAATCTAACCCCCTTCACCTCTATGCTATTTAAGACCTGCTCTGTCTTCTTCTCTCCAGCTGCCTGCCCCTGAACAGGGCTGCTCAGCTCACCGACAGTCAGCCGGCACTCAGCCAGCCACCAACCAAGATCAGGACACCCACCTGCAGCTCCTTGGAAGGTACGGGACAGCGCAGCCAATCGGAACACAGGTGCTTCCAGCAAACCCACTCTGATTGGCAAGGACTTTTCCCCTGCTATAGACACCTGGCACTTTGTTAGATTTTCAATAGAGCTAAGCACATTTTAACTGTGTTATTAGAAGTTTTTCAACTGTATTTGCTGGATTGTAATTTCTACTACTGTTTTAAAGTGCTTACACCTCTTCTGTCTGACTGCTATTCCTGCAGGCCCCCCCCCCCCATCCAAGCACTCTGCCTTGGCTCCGATAAGTCTAACTACTTTTTTTTTTTTTTAAGTGGCTAGTTTTCCATTAGCAGGTTATGCAGTCCTGCTACTAGAGGGATTCTTGGTCTTCTACATAAATCACTGTACTCACTTGTTGGCAATATGGCCTGCATTATCATTTTTGCGGCCTCACAGCCGATTGGTCCCCTTACTCCATTCACTTGCATTGCTTGATTTTTCACGGCAAAAGCTGTTGTTGGGTTAAGTTTAATTTGTTAAATCCTGCCAAAAGAGCTGTTTTCATGTACTTGTGAAATCCTTTGGGGCTTTTTGTTAAGTGTAACTGTGGTTAAGTGATTACAGCATCCTGTTGTTAACTAAAGTGGGCCAGGCCTCTGGCACCCAGCCCCCACAGCCTGTTGTTGTGATAATTTAAGTCTGGTGCCCAGCAGAAACTCTTGTTCCTGCCTAAATATTAACTCCTGTGCCATCTCTGTCTCTTCCCAGTGAAGCTCCTGTTGGAAGCCCTCGTTGTGAGCCAGGACTACGCTCTGTCAGCGGGCAGGCAGCAACCGCCTAGCCGCCTCCAGGGACCAGAAAACCGGGAGGGACAGCCAGGGAAGGTACAGAAAAGCCGCAAAATTTATGCACACCCTCCCTGCCCCCTCCTTGGATGTTATTTTTATAGGCATTTTCCCGCCAAATTACAATTCCTGCCCCCAATGCCACGCTATCCAGTAATCTGTCTCATTGCCACTGCTGTACTGCCAAACAGCAACCCTTACTTATTGTTCTCCCTGCTACTACACTGTTGTTTCCTAGTTCCATTTAATCATCAACCTTGCTTTCATAATGGGGGGATCCTTTGGATACTCCTGGCTATATTCTTCATGTTGTTGAGGGAAAAGACATCCTCCCTGCCACTGTCACACTGAAAAGTGCATCCCACCTTCCTAGTCTCGCTATTTCACCATTATTAAAGAAGGACCGGATCCTATATGCACTACCTATGCCACAATTTAACCAGTGGGATAACCTCCATGTAGGGACACAAATTGCTCTATCAACATATTCGGTACCCCATTATTGGGTATACAGTTCCCATTATGCTGACCACCAGATTGCTATTGAGTGTATTGGCACGAACCCATAACCCTGAATGGCTTATCTTAAAACAGAAGCCCCTGAATAGAAAAAGGAGGACCAAAGATAGTCTCCTCATTTCTCTCTTGAAGCCCTTATGAAACTTTTAATTTTTTCCTGATCTGTGTTGGAAATGTGAAATTAACCCCGGACCTCCACAGTGCATTACCTCACCAGCAGACTTAGCCTCGACCAAAGGTCTAGCTTTTACATATCAATGCCTGCAGTCTGCTAAAAAGCTCATGTTGATACAATCCTGGGTTGCCCATACTTTGCCAGACTTTCTTCATGGTATCAGAGACATGGCTCAGACCCCATGAGACAGAGACAATAAGCCCAATTAATCAAATATTCAGGCGGATCACCAGACAAGGGTGGGAGTTGCTATATATCAAATCCAATATCTGTAACTTGCTTAGATGCAACATCTATGTTAAAATTGAATGTCTATCCCTCAAAGTGGCTCTCTCCAACACTGCAGCATTTACTAGTTGGCTGCTACAGAGCCCCTTCAGCTGATCATAAACTTCTAGCCCACCTGGGGAATCAAATCAAGATGGATACTGAAGAGACCATAATCCTGAGGTGATCTAAACCTTAATTGGCTATCCAAGGCGGCTCCTTTAGTATCATTTGTGATACATATGTTTTCACAACTATATGAACCAACAAGAATCAACAAAAAAATCTGAGCAACAGCACATTACTTGACATCATGCTGGTGAACAACCCCACCTCTTCACGCACACTGGAGTGCTGTTCAGTGACATAAGTGACCACTGCCTTATTGCTGGAATAAGGTCATCAGGTAAACTAACACCCCCAGCTAAATTCCTACTGAGGAGATCCAAGAAAACTTTCAACTCTGAGGCATATCTTCATGATCTAAATCCAGTCTACAAGATGGCAAGAGTTCTACCTAGCAGACTCAGTGGAAAAAGCTCATCAGGTGTTAAATAGCATAATACTAGATGCCCATAACACTCATGCACCAATTACTAGAGTTGAATTAAAACAAATCTTGTCATCAGTTTTCACCTGACCTTAAATCAGCCCTGCTTGAGAGATATAAGCTTTGGAAAAAGGCAAGGAAGACTAAGAACCCAAATGGCTGGTTGATATTTAAGAAAGCCAGGAATAGCTGTACCAAGAAAGTACGGGATGCTAAGGCTGCCTACTACATGGCTGAACTCGACTCCTCATACCACAATCCTGCCAGGTTCTGGAGCACTATTAAGGGCATAACGGGACAAGATCCTAGCACTTCACTACCAGCTCAAATGCACCACAACAAGGTGACAATCTTGGACAGAATGGAAATACTGGATGCATTCAATAATCATTTTACAACCACTGGCCTTGCATTTGATACCTCAGCCAATCTGCTACATGCTCAGTTAAGCTCCCAGTATACAGGATCTCAGTTAGCTGAATCCTCCTTCTCCTTCAAACCGATTCTGTTGAAACAAGTGGAGGACCTAATCTTGCAGATGGATAAAAAAAAAGTGCAGGTGCTGACTCCCTTATTTACTTTCTAAAGATTGCAATGCATGCACTTGCAGTTCCTTTAACACACCTTTTAACTTGTCCTTAAAATCTGGTTCCTATTCCTGCCGACTTGGAAAACAGCCCAAGTTTTCCCTCTACTGAAATCAGGAGACCCCATGGACCTTAACAACTATAGGCCAATCTCTATCCTTCCAGTACTATCTAAGCTGCTAGAAAAACTGGTAAGCATCAGATTAAGAGATTACCTTGAAGAATCTAATCTTTTAAATCCAGCACAATCCGGGTTTCGGTCTAAGCATAGTACTATTTCTGCACTGGCTAAAGTTACAAACGATTGGCAAACCGAACTGGATAAAAAGAATAGCATTTGTGCTGTATTCCTTTATCTAAGCAAGGCATTTGATATGGTGGACCATGAGCTGCTACTCTTTCCTTGCACTCCATAGGCTGGATCCATCCTCCCTTACATGGTTCAGGTGTTACCTAACAGGAAGAACACAGCAAGTGAAAGCTGAAGGAGACCTATCTCCTAAAACCACTTCTAAGAGGAGTTCCACAAGGATCTATCCTGGGCCCTATCCTTTTCGCCATTTATATTAACAATATTGATTGAATCTTACCAAAGCCACTGTACACTTGTTCACAGATGACACTGTTTTATATGTCAGCAACCCGTCGCCTGCTACAGCTTGTGAAGTTCTACAAACAGAATTCTCTATACTACAACATCAATTATTGGAAAAAAAGCTTCTTTTAAATGCAAAGAAAACAAAAGCAATGTTTTCTCCACCCAAAACCATACAAATCCTCATTACTAAACAACCTCCCCAGTTATCCACTATCCTTGGTGAAAGCCTTGATTATGTAGAAAAATTCAAGTATTTGGGGGTGTGGATGAATAAAAACTTGACTACACAGTTCATATTGAAAAACTTTTAAAAAGCTTTGCCAGAGACTTGGTCTATTTTTTAGAATAAGGCACTTTCTAAACAGAGATTCCAAAATGAGGTTGGTCAGGCCACATTTCTCAGTAATTGACTATGCAGACTTCCTCTATAGTCACTGCCCTATCTCCTACCTATGCAAATTGGATACACTATACCACAGAGCTCTGAGATTCATAACAGATCTACCATTTAACACTCACCATTGCTCTCTGTGCAGCAGTCGGTTTGGACATCTCTACATCTCAGAAGAAACAGAAATGCTGCAGTGTGGACATACAAATTTTGACTAAGATGCTTCAAACTATATATTAGACTGCTTCACACAGGCCACAGCTGGCACCTACGCCCAAGAAGCTACAATTTCATTATGCTCAAAGTGCCTAAAGTCAACACCCGGCATGGGAGATCTGCTATCAGCTATAATCTAGCTATATCATGGAACACGATTCAAAAGTCCTTGAAGCTGATCAACCGGGTATCCTTAGCATCCTTCAAGCATCTATACCTAAGTCTCTTCCCTGAAAAATGCAATTGCTTCCACAAGTTCTAGTTTATTCGCAGTTCTTTTCTTCCACCTCTCAGGCTGCCATCATATCATGGCAATTCACTTCCCTAGAATTCATCTCCACAGATACCTCACCCCCTGGCTATAATTTTCTCCCATTAACTCCAGGCTCCTACCTTAGCCCTTATCACTGCCTTTCACCTCCCAGTTCTAGCACCAGCCCTGCTCTAGTCATGCGTGCCTTCCTACCATGTCACTTGTCTCAGTCTATGACCACCTCTTTCAGTCATCCAATCACTGTTTCTCTTTGTCCACATTGACTTCCCTTGGATCTTTGGAATCTTGGGTATATCATGTTGAATGTATGCCATGTTTACTGCCAATGTTATGTATATACTGGTTTACCTAGAGTGCATCTCATATGTTCCTACCATATCCTGTTATGTTTAAACAATTTCTGTTCTTGATTTCTGTATATAAGTGTTTTAATTATTCATGTACATATACCAATTATTGAACCTTGATTACTGTATATAAGTATATACGTGTTTTAAATCTTTCTATACATGTACCAATTATTGAACCTTGACCTTATCAGGTCCATCTTGCAAATGAGCTGTGCTCAATGATGTTCGCCTGAATAAATAAAGATTTGATTGATTGATTGACTGATTGATATCACTCTCAATAGAAAGTATGGCAAGTGAATTGAGCTTGTCCTGTGTCATTGTTGATTTCAGGCAGTTCTTTATCAAGGCCAGTTTTGAAAAGGAACGTTCTCCTTCACAGACTGTTACTGGCAGAGTTAGGAATAATCTGAGAGCAACTGCTACATTATGAAAGGTAAATTCCACTAGATCATTTCGCCGTATATATTTCATAATCTCTTGTGCACTTAAGCTCGATATTGACATGCGATAGGAAGTCAAGAAAATGAAGAAATTCATCACACAGTTTGCATCAAGATCTTTTGCATATTTGCTAATGATGCGTGATGCATCGATACAGAGCTGTGTTGCATCATTATCAACAATAGCACGCACAAATGCAAAATCATCAGACACTTGTTGGTAAGCTGTGCGACGCTGCTGTAATGAAGCATGCACCTGGTTGAGTATGACAAGGAATGACCCCACTCGAAAGCCTTGGGAGCCTGTAAGGATGACGTGAGATGTGGCCGACTCATCAGCATGGTGTTTTGGTTGTTTGATTCTGGTACACTCACTTGAATAGGCCTGGGTCACATCTGGCATTATGTTTTTTGCTGCCCTTTCAATATCTTCAAATTGATCTCTCAACTGATTAGTGAAATCCTCTAGAGACAAGAATACAGCAGCAACAGCTGTCAAATCTACTCTTGTACTTTGGAGAAAGGTATTGCATTTCTGGAATCTTTGCAAATTCTGTTCCACAGTTCACACATGAAGGCTGTTTCCAGTCGTAAGTAACGCATTGACCAGTGACTTGCAAGTGAGCCTCATTTCTGCTGGTTCCTGTTCATCATCTCCCAGATTCTTCAGTATTTGTAGAAGTTGTGATAGTTCAAAGATAGAGCCCTGACAGACTCTGCATGACAATGCCATCGTGTGGATGATAGGGTCTTGACTGTCAGGATTCTCCAATTCTAGTTGGGAGTCAAACCTTCTGTCAGAGATTTCCACCGCCTTGTGGAACCAGCTGCAAAAGCATATATCTGCTGTACTGTGCTGAATAATTTAACTGCTTCTAGGCAACAATTGACACTTGCAGTACCAACTAGATTCAGTGAATGTGCTGCACATGGTACATAGTTAGCAAGCGAGTTGATCTCTTTTAGTCGTGCCTGCAAGCCCGCATACTGTCCGGACATGTTGGCAGCATTATCATAACTTTGACCTCTACAGTCTTCAACACTGAGGCCCAGCTCTTTCAGCTTGTCCAACACATTATCCCGCAAGTTTTCACCAGTGTGGCTGTGTATGGCACAAATTTCCAAAACGCTCCTTGGGCTCTCAGTTTCACTGACAAATCGAACAACAAAAGTTAATTGGTCCATGTGACCACATCTGGGGTTGAATCAACAGAAGTGGAGAAATATTTAGTAACTTGAACCTCATTGCACACAGCTGTCAGAACGTCAGTTCCCATTACTTCTATAAGTTCATCACAAATAGTAGATGATAAATAGCTCGGATTTCCTCTGCCAGAATTGCCATAACATGAGATATGGGCAGCAAGAAATGGATCAAACTTTGCTATTACTTCAAGCATGCCAAGAAAGTTTCCATTGTGTTATGAGCGTATTAGCTCGTCATCTCCTCTGAATGCCAGTCCTCGCTCAGCTAGAAATTTGATCACCTCAACAACTCTAAGGAGCACTGATCGCCAGTAGTTCTTCTCATTTTCCTGCTGTTTCTGCAGTTCAGCATCTATGCACCCCCTGGTAGAAGCTCTCTTTAGCCAGGCAAGCATTGCTGTCTGGTGCTCGTCACTGTTCTCATGCCATTTTATTAGCTTGGTCGCATTACTCTAGTCACTGAATCCATCAGTGGCAAACTGTGAGGAGCTTACTGGACAATAACTTGCAGCAAAAACAGTAAATGTTCCCAGCTGCAGGAGAGTATAAAACCATTCACGGTTGTACCATTCACCATTACGCCTTCTTTCCACGGAAAAGATTCTTGGAGAAGTATCGTACTCTGTTTGAAATGATCCGCTGGGATTGTTCGAAGGGTCCCAGATGGTTCTGACAAGAAGAAGGGCCATTTGAAACCCAATATTCAATGTTGTCCTTTGATAAACTGCCCCACAAACCAGGATCAGAAGATGTTTTCAGTGTTTTAGCTGCAGCACTACAGCCAGACCCACAACCAGAATTGACCTGTGTGGCAGCCTGTGAAGATGGGAAGACCTGGTGAATGATACCAGAGGTGGCAGGACTTGGCGCCGAAGTACATCCAGAACCAGAATTGACCTGTGTGGCAGCCTGTGAAGGTGGGAAGACCTGGTGAATGATACCAGAAGTGGTAGGACTTGGCGCTGCAGTACATCCAGAACCAGAATTGACCTGTGTGGCAGCCTGTGAAGATGGGAAGACCTGGTGAATGATACCAGAGGTGGCAGGACTTGGCACCAAGTACACGGACACAGAATTGACCTGTGTGGCAGCCTGTGAAGGCATGAAGACCTGATGAACGATACCAGAGGTGGCAGGACTTGGTGCCGCAGTACAAGTGGAACCAGAATTGACCTGTGTGGCAGCCTGTGAAGGCATGAAGACCTGATGAACGATACCAGAGGTGGCAGGACTTGGCGTCACAGTACAAGTGGAACCAGAATTGACCTGTGTGGCAGCCTGTGAAGGCATAAAGACCTGATGAACGATACCAGAGGTGGCAGGACTTGGCACTGCAGTACAAGTGGAACCAGAATTGACCTGTGTGGCAGCCTGTGAAGGCATGAAGACCTGATGAACGATACCAGAGGTGGCAGGACTTGGCGCCGCAGTACAAGTGGAACCAGAATTGACCTGTGTGGCAGCCTCTGAAGGCATGAAGACCTGATGAACGATACCAGAGGTGGCAGGACTTGGCGCGCAGTACAAGTGGAACCAGAATTGACCTGTGTGGCAGCCTGTGAAGGCATGAAGACCTGATGAGCGATACCAGAGGTGGCAGGACTTGGCGCCGCGTACAAGTGGAACCAGAATTGACCTGTGTGGCAGCCTGTGGAGGCATGAAGACCTAGTGAATGATACCAGAGGTGGCAGGAGATGGCTGCTGTGTATCAGGTCCTAAAGAAGATACCCACTCTGTGTCCAAAGAAGGGATACATACTTGCTCACAGTGTGCAGCTGAGTTATTTTTATTACTCGCTATCCTCACTGGTGCATTTCTAAAGAAAGTTTCCAGCTTTGGTGTTCTATCCACAATAGCTTGGTTTGCCTCATCCCGTAGCTGTTGGCGTTTCCTCTTTTCAGCACCACTAATATATTTCCACAGACATGTTGCTTGAGAACCAGCCTGCATACAAAATGGTGAGAAAAATAAATTATTGTAGCAGAACTAAGTAATACTCTGATGTTTGCTTGCTGGCATTGGCATTGGTAGTAGAAGTTACAGAGCTGCATAATAGGAATTGCAGTGAAGTGTTGAACTGAAGCCAACCCACCACCTCCCTGCAGAGAGTGTCAGGCATTGGGGTGTGCCTTTGGGTCATCAGGCATAACGACCACGCCATTTCACCACACCTACCTGCAGACACTGACAAGTGTCACGATGTACCTTAGGGTCTTTGGCCCTTATCGCACCCATTCTATCAGGAAATACAGTGAGATGGGTGCGGTATAGAGAATGGAGTGAACTTTGGGGAAAGAGTCCAAGGCATGCCTCAGTGCCTGTCACTGGCTGCAGGTGTGGAATGGTATGAGCATTACAGGCAAGAATCCTAAGTCACACCCCTGATGCCTGTCATTCTCTACAGGGTTTGGTGTTATGGTGGGAAACCATAATACCTCAGGCATTCGTTGGTATTTTCACTCCAAATTTTCAACACTTTTTTGTGACCCCACCTCATGAACAGTGGCAATATCAGTTTGTTAACCCCAGACAGTCATTTTAAATTATTTTTACATACCTTGTTGTCATCAACTCCTCCTCCTGCTCTCTCTCTCTTCTGTCACAGCAGCAGGCTAGACTGATGACGACTGGGCTGAAATGCCCACTTTGGGAATAACTTTGGACACAGTAGCAGGCTTGCTAAGAGCATCTGCACCTCTTGTACATGCCTGAGCAATGCCCGCTAATGGTATAATTTTTGGAAACAGCAACAGGCTTACTAAGAACAGCTGCACCTCTCATATCTGCCTCAGCAATTTCCCCCCCTCCATGGGTAGAATTTCTGGACACAGCAACAGACTCGCTAACAGGAAGGTCTCGCAGCATGCCTCACACCATGGAAAGCCAGAAGGAGAATTGGAAGAGCCTGGGCCTACTTTGGCACAACCTAAGGAACCTTTTCAACAGGAGCCGGATGCAATACGACTGCAGGATGGAGAGGACAATGTCAGAATACAGATGGTGCATGAATTAATCCAGGCAGCTTTTCACATGGAAAGATTCACAGGAAGAGGGCTGGTCAACATAAAGAAGCAGTCTGGAAGCAAACAGCCTCAGGAGAATGGCTGCTGGATATGAATTTAGATTTCCTGGAGACACAAGCAGAGGAATGGGGGTTGCAATCAGAGCCTATACAGCTGCGGCGAGTAGAGGATGGCAACAGTAAGAGGAGCAACAAGCACAACAGTGATGACAGGGACAAGGGCTGTGGCCCCACAGGTACTGAGACAGTGGGACAAAATGGTGTGCAGGAGGAAAACAGTGGATACAAAAGGGAAGGAAGGGATGGCAGTGCAGGGGAAGAAGAGATGCCAGTAGACCCAGGGAACATGCCAAGAGGGGATGCATGAACTGAAGGGGCACCAGGGGAGCCACAGTCTCAGCAAAGCAGTTTCCCAAGGGGTCAACAGTATAACACTTTGAGGGAAGGAATGCCTGAATTGGAAACTACAGGAGAATCTGGTCAGGTCCTGACGCATGCCCTAAAACAAAATCTGCACCCCCCCGAGCTTCATGTCCCAGGTATTCTGATTTCTTTTCTAAAGTAGAGCCAGCATAAAAAAATGCTGTGAGACCGAAATACAGAGGGGTCTGAGGCAAATCCAGACAGATTTTATGTGGAGAGCACTTTATTAAAGGATTCAATGTGTTTCATTGCTTCTGAGGTGTATGCCCTGATACGTGTGTGGGTGAAGACACCATCATGTTCCAAAATGAGGAGTACATGTAAATAACATTGTTTATTGGTTACAGCATCATTGTGAGGTTTTGAGTGCACCAGAGGCTGTGCTGGACAGAAAACACTTTTGGTTTGGTGCCTGGACTTTAAAGCCAAACTAAGACAAACAAATGATGGAGTCACCCACATACCCACCAGTTTTGGGGTCAGGATAGAGGGTATGCTATTATGCAGGGCAGTCAAAGACATGCCATAAGTGTGGGGCAAAAACTAATTTGGCTAATGTTCATGACAAGTTACATTGTGGTATATGTAAATAAATTGGACACATTAGTCACTGATGCACCAACATAGCAAAATGTAATTTATGTGATGAATCGGGACATGTTTTCCAGGGATGCCCTTGGGTACCTCACAATAGGCCCAACACAATAGACTCAGACAAGCTGATAAAAAAACAAAAACAAAAGAAAAACCCTCAGAACCAAATATCAGGAAGCCCACCCTGGAACCACGTCAAGCACTGCCCCAGCTAAATGAATGACACCACAGCAAGGCCATTCAGATCACCCTACTTCTTCCCACCCAGCAGCAGGGCACCAAATGTGCCAGAACCCACAGCACAGATGGAGACAGAGCAGGATACCACAGCAGAGCAGGATACCCCAGCAGAGACCATAGTATAATCGGGGGAGATGTGGTGGACATTGACACACAGTGCCTGATGTCATTGCACATCTGTGTTCCCATGGGGACAAGAACAAGAAAAAGGGCTGGGCGCGACCATGCATCTTGATGGCCGCACCCTGGGCTGCCTTGAGGACTTGTGTGGAGTCCCATCGTGGAGGGTCTGGGGCTGTCCTGGCTGGGAGTGGCTGAGGGGGGGTCCCTCCAGGAGGATGGCATGATGGCTGTCCTGGATCCTCCTGGCTACTGGTTCAAGCTATCCAGCTCTCCGTGCAGACAGGGACAATGGGTAGATGCCCCATGCCGGATCACGCTGCAGCAGGGAAAAACAGCAGCCATGATAAAAATAAATAAATAATAAACCACTGAAATGTAAAAACATCACTACTTTTATGTTGCGTATATTTTTAACAGTAAATGAGAAAACAGCAGTAACTGAAAATTGAATACCCCCATAAAAATGCAAAATAAAGGTTCAGAATAATTAACTGCTTTATAAGATGGGTCATTTCAAGGGTATTTGTAGGGATATTGGAGCAGTTTTGACAATGAAAGATAAAATGGAGAATGAATGGAACAGAATAAACTGCTCAACAAGATAGTTCATTTAAGGGGTATTTAAAGGGGGATGTGGAGGGAGGGCAGGCAGTGTAGAGGCAATGAAAAGAGGTGGGACTAGCATCTGGGGCTGTGGAAAAGTTTAGCTAGTGTCATAGAATAAAGGGAAGGAAGGGGTTAGTGTCTGGGGCTGCACAGGCCTGTGGAGGAAAGTATCTGGACAGTCCATATGGGGTGGGTGGGTGGGTCTTGGGTCTGGAAGGCCATGCAGGAAGGATGTGTGTCAAGGTATGAGGGGTCTCAACTGACCAGGGAGGGGCAGGGATTTCAGCGTTATAGTGGAAGAAGGTGTTACTGGTCAGAGGAAGTGCTGTTGGGGTGGTGTTGGGGGCTGTGAAATAAGTACAGCTGGCATGACAGTGGGGTTGGTGAGCTGTAAAGAGGGAATGTCAAGTGTTGGGGTAATGGACCAGTCTTGTCCCTACAGTTGGAATCCCTTCCACAGACCAGCCATCCCCAGAAGCTGGACCACCTGAGAAATGTGTTTCTACCCACATCTAGACCCCATTTCACAGATGGGATTTGGTGGGGTGTAACAGTAGTTTATGTCAAGGGTTGGGGCAGTGGACCAGTCATGCACACTATAGCTGGATACCCACTTCCTACAGATCCCATCAACTGACTGTGTGCATCCCCAAGCAGAACCACCTTCTCCTGTATACCCACCACTCCCCTGCAGCAGATCCCCTGCAACAGACTACATCTGTGCTGCTCCACACAACAGGAACATCTGTCCACACTCTGCCTTGCAGCTGACTCCTCAGAACAGCAGAGCCAAGCTTACAAGCACTCACGAAGTAAGAATGTACACAGAACCAGGCACAGATTTTCAGATAATCCATAATCTCCACAGGTGTGAAAAAGTTTATTCCTGGTGAAAATACACAACAAAGAGGTAGGAACTGTGTACAGGGTTGGGGACCACAGTCCAGACATCCCTGTGCTTCCTTGTGCTTCACCCAACTGCAGGTTCCTTAGGGGACTCCTCACAACAGACTGACAGTGACAGCACATACACACAGATTGGGCCTGCAACCCATCTAGTCACTGACCAGCAGCCATCCCACAGCTGTTTCCCCTTTCCCAAAGACCAGCAACCCCCTACAGCTGAAAGTTCCCAATGTGGAGAACCAGTGCTGCTCATAGCCTGACGACCGGCAGACAGGACCCCCACCCTCGACTTACAGAGTTCTTGATGCAGGACCAAGTGCACTCTGTTGGTAGTCTCAAAATTGGCAGTTTGTTTAATTTATTTTTTTATTTATTTAAGTTAAAAAATGCCACAGAGAGTGAGCATATCACCTGTAACAGGTGAATATCAGTGCTCACTTCTGGTTTTGACAGCAACAATACGCAGCGTGATTTATGTACTCACGCTAGGTGGCTGTATGGGCTATTCTAGTCATCTTCTATTTCTGTGTCCTCAGTCATAGAACTAAAGGAAAGACTAGACTGGCAATACCTCCATCGCAGAACACATAAAGTGCACCACCATATTGTGAAGGTCAAGACCCCGAAGTGGCCCATTGATATCCACATGGTTTTGTGTGGCACACTCATTCTCCGCTACATTAACTGCCTAAATAAGCAAAAATTTTCATTCAAGTTCTGTAAATGTGTCAAGGAGTTAAGGGAGAGTAGCAGTTAATGGTCAGAGATACTTGCTGGTGGTGGGGTTTGTGTTCTTTAGGTATTTGTGGTGTATTTGTGTCTATGAAGTTTCCCTTCTCCTCACACTGAGCAGCACATCTCCACTGTAGATTATTCAGTGTAGCTGGATGGTGGGCCAGTAAAAATGATTCTTCCCCTAAAATCCTGATCTGGCACTGACAGACCAGCTGAAAAATAAAATGATTCATGTATAGGTACATGACAAGTTTATGACAAGAGAATCAGGAAAGTACTTAACAAATGCACTAGCAATCTTAATCAAACAAAGCATTTCTTAGTTTATGTAACATGATGGATTACTAACTAATATTCCTTTATATTCTGAGTATTAAAAGTTTACAAATATTACTAGTGGTGGCCCAGAGTGAAGGGAGCAGGTAGACGTGGGAGCATGGTCAAGGGATCCTAGACGACATCCTTCGTAACATAGGGCAAGACGAGGTAGCTGTCCACTCCAGAAATGGCCCAAAACAAACCTCTTACTAACAGGAGCGAGCATGAACCCGATGTAGAAACAGCTGTGCCAGTGAGCAGTTTCTGGAAGTAGATGTACATTATGTCCTACTAAAACAGGTGACTAAGGTGCCACCTGGGGGAGATAGTGTAGGATAGTTTAGAGTGGGCTTGAACCATTTGCACTGGTGATTGGAGGATCTATGTAGCAGCACAAGCCCAAACCATGGACATTTTAAACAATTTTTTGCTTTGTAGAACAGCCTGCTGTACTCCGACCCCTTCCCCAGCTGGAAGCACAAAGCAGATTACTTGGATGGCAGTGCATGCTGCACAGCAATGACATTAGACATGACAGTCCAATTACTTCAGAACATGTGGCACAGTGCAATGACAGCAGCCCACATGGCACAGTGCAGTGAAGACAGCACATGTTGCACAGTAACAGAAGCACAGTATCTACTGCACAGTGATGACACTACAGTAAAGGTGGCACAGTGCAATGACAGCAGTACAGGTGGCACAGTGATAAAAGTACAGTACATGCTACACAGTGATGACACTACAGTACAGGTGGCACAATGCAATGACAGCAGTACAGGTGGCACAATGCAGCAATGACAGTACATGTGGCACAGTGCAGTGACTGCCATGCAACAGTGCATGTGGCACAGTGCAGCAATGACAATACATGTGGCAAAATGCAATGATAGCCATACAAAGAAACCTCAGTAACCTAGTCTTTTTACCAATCATCCATCCTGAATCTGCCCCCCCAACCACCCTTCTCACCCATGGTCTAGCTGCTACCCCTCCCCATCTGGCCTTATTGGTTATTACATACTGCAAGACAGTAATGCAGAGCATATGACAACAACCAAATGAAGTTTATTGCAAAATGTCATTTTCTACAAATTGATAACCAGAACTCCAAATTGGATAACATAGAATATGGTGATGTAGCAAAACAGTAGGTTAGTAAGCACACAGTATACAAAAAATGGACACAAATGGCTGGCTTTCAGTAGCAATCTTACGGATTGATTTAGTCTATGTACCACGTCACAGTAGCCAGCCCCACAGAGGACCATGACTGATCCTCCTTAGCCATCGTTCTTGATTCTGAGTCTGCCACGGTTCCCTCAGCCCATGCCTCCCTTCAGCACATGCCTCATGCTCCACTGACCCCTCAACTGGGTAGCTGGCTCTAGTGGCTAGAAAAACACCCCACACACACACAAGCATCGTTCATGAAGCAGGACTATACCCATTGTCTAGATCAGCCTTTCCTCTACCTGGAGCCTGATGTCCTTGCAGCATACAGACATGCCACCCCCATGGGAGTGAACCCTTAGAAGTGCACACATCACAGTACAGTGGCAGCTTTATGTTTGTCACAGCACAGCAACAGCAGTGTATGTGAAAAAAGTGCAGAGGTGGCCAAGCACATGGCAAAGTGGGGTGCTCCGTCTAACATTGTGTCAGAAATGCATGTGGCACAGCACAGTGACAGCAGTACATGTGTCACCACATTGGCAGCAGTGCATTTGACAAAGTGCATTGGTGGCAGTGCACGTGTCACAGTACAGTAACAGCCTTATATGTGGCACAGTGCAGTCACTCCCCTGAACCCTAAGCTGGCAATGGATGTTAGACAGCACAGTGGCAGCAGTGCATGTGGCAGTTGTCCTTAGCTTGATGGCAGTACACATGGCAGTGTGCAGTGACAGCCATTTATATGGCATAATGTAGAGCATTCAATGGCAGTTACACCCACCAGCTACCTTTGCAATTAGTATGTAATAATTAAAAGTATATGAAAAATATATTAATCAATGAAATATATTTAAATATATTTTACTTGGTAACATGTATTTCACAGATGTATGGAAAATATATGGCGAGCCAAAATATATTATAAATATATTATTATAAATATATTATTAATATTGTCAGTATATTTGCTATATATTTAAAATACATTTGTTATCTGTATGGGTGTCAATCAAGTCAATATGATGGGCCTGCCTACCGTCATCATCATTTTGCTTTTGGTCCAGTTTATTTTATGGCCAGATAGAGAGCTATATTCATGTAGGAGAGAGTGGACCACCGGTAGACCTTGGGATGGGTTAGCCAGGTATAATAGAAGGTCATCCGTGAACAGTGATGTTTTGTGTTCCCGTCTCCCCCTCCTCACAAATCCCTGAATATTTACTTAATGCCTTATGGCTGCTGAGGAACGCTAATTTCACATACCTGTGTGATTGTTGTGAAGATTAAGAAAATAGAGCTGCCTGACTGCCTCTCACCAGCGCGATGACAGCTGACAGGACTCCGTCTCCGACGACTGCACAGTAAAGGTGCACTGCGCACCACACGCACGCAGCCACAGATCACAGATCTTCACAGTCCCTCCCAGATCACTGATCAGATGGCCAGTGTAGTGACCACACTGCAGCCCCTCAGCCTCGCCTGGCCCTGGCTCTACTGCTGCTCTCCGACTCTGATTGACCACCAACCGCAACCGACGACTCAAAACGAAGAACGCACTACAGCCACGAGTCTCCTCATAATTTCCCGCTCGGGCTCCTCACACTTGGCCACACCTCCTTGCTCCACAACTCGGACGGCAATTGGACAGTGGGCACGCATCAGTCTATACTATCACTGGGCAGAGGAGGGAGCCGAGCAAGAGATGCTTCCGCGGGCAGCACAGAGGGTGACGGGGGGGATGATGGGGGCACCGGGGGTTACAGACAATGAAAGTGGCAAGTGCCGACTGCAGCCAGCCTCGGGAGGTGGTGGAAGAAAGGAAAAACAAAACGTTTTTTTTTTTTTTAGGGACGAGTGGAGTGGGACCTAAAAAAGTAACACTGCAGAGTGCAGACTGGGGGGCCTTCCCTGAACCTCGTGGCCCTACGCCATGGCGTCATCTGCATACTTGTTAATCCGGGCCTGATGATTTGTTAAAAAGGTAGTCAGTGGTGTCACTAGTTCTACCCTTAGTTCTTTTAGAATTCTGGGATGAATCCCATCAGGCCCCATTGCTTTGTCCACCTTCAGTTTTAAGAGTTCTTTCAGAACCCTTTCTTCTGTAAATGGGCCGGCATCAACTTCTGTATCCAGAGTGTTACTACTGTTTGTTTTATGCCTCCCCCTCTTCCTTTGTAAATACTGAGCAAAAATATTTGTTTAGTATCTCTGCCTTTCACAGGCTCCTCTGCCCACCCTCCTCCCTTTATTAAGCCTCACTATCCCTCCTTGGTCTTCCTTCGCTCCCTGATGTACCTATAAAAGGTTTTATCCCTTCTTAACTGAGTTGGCTATCTTTCCTCGGTTTGGGCCTTTGCTGTTCTGACTGCCTTCCCAGCCTCCTTTGCTTTAACTGATACACTTCTCTGTCCTGCTCCTTCTGCGATTCCTTGTACTTCCTGAATGCTTTCTTTTCTCTTGAACCTTCACTGCCACTTCCTTTGAGAACCATAGTGGTTTCTTACATCGCCTTGTTTTGTTTATTTGCTTCACACAAAGGCTCATTACCTCTGTGATGGCAGTTTTATTATTCCCATTGTTCTTCTACCCTCCTTCCTGCCCATTTGCTAGTGCGTTCCTGGGCACTCACCCATTTTGGCAAAGTCAGCCCTCCTAAAGTCCAGTACTTTTGTCTTTGTATGGCTTGACTCTATTGCTGTGTTTATTGTGAACCATACTGTTGATGGTCGCTAGTTCCCAGATGGCTACCCACTTCTACATCTGTGATCCTGTCTCCATCTCCATTTGAGAGTATCAAGTCTAATATTGCTCCCTCTCGAGTGGGCTCCAGTACTAGTTGTCTAAGGCATGCCCCCTGTAGGGCATCTAGAATAACTGCACTCTTCAAAGTGGCAGCTGCAACTGCACTCCAGTTAACATCTGGCATATTCAGATCACCCATCAGCAATATCTCCCCTTTTTCTGCCATTCTAAGTATACTTTCTATCATTTCCTTGTCCATTTCCTCCCCCTGAGAAGGGGATCTGTATACAACCCCTGTGTGGATTGTGGTGCCATTGCCTATCTCCAGATTTACCCACAGTGCTTCTTCTCCTTCCTGTTTACCCTTTTGTTCTGTTGCTTTTATTCCTTCCCTTATGTAAAGAACTACTCCTCCTCCTCTTTTACCCTCCCTGTCCCTCCTGTAGATAGTGTATCCTGGTATGTTTACGTCCCAGTCATGGTTTTGTGTGTACCATGCTTCTGTGACTGCCACAATATCCAGATGTTCCTCCTCCATCAAGGCCACTAATTCAGGAAGCTTGTTACCTAGACTACGGGCATTGGTACTCATTGCTCTCCATTTTTTAATGGCTTTACCTTCTGTTGCAGCATCCCACACTGACCGTTCTGCCTTGGTCTTTTTCTCATTTAGTACCCTGTTTTGTAGGGAGAGGCTGGGATTTTTCTGCTGCTTGTCAGTGCCTCCCCCTTTGACTAGTTTAAAAACTTGCCAATGAAGCATTTAAACCGATTGCTCAAAAGACTTGTTCCCTTCCTGGACAGATGCAGACCATCCTGCCAGTATAGGCTGGTGTCCCTCCAGGTGGAACCCCAGTCCCCAATGAAGCCAAACCCCTGTGCTCCACACCATTTTTTCAACCATTCATTAAACTGCATGGTGCCAATTACCCTTGCCTCACCCATGCCTTTGACAGGCAGCACCTCTGAGAAGGATACTGTGTGTGCTACTTGTCTTAGGCCCCTCCCCAACTCTGCAATGTCCTTCTGCACTGCTCTAACCTCATGATGAGCCAAGTCATTTGTCCCTAGGTGGACAATTACGTCCAGCATTAATACATGGGCATAACATCATTTACAATAGTTACAAGTACATAAGCGGATACAAGGAGGTTCCATGCCTAGAAAGACATAAGTACATCAGGTTACAGAGGTTACATAATTACAATAACAGGGAGTACATAAGTAAAAATATACAGACACATAATTTAAAGCAGGCTAGGTTGGCAGGTTGTTAAGTGAACAACTTGAGAATCGACAGGATATAGAGCGAATCAGGTACGGACAGAGGATGATATAGTCTGTGAAATAATTAACCAATACTATATGCAAGGAGGCGAGAACTTGATGGGCAGCAGTTCTTTTGTCTTAAGTGCTAAAGAGCCTAGTCATAAAGAAGGGCTAGACTCACTGTGGGGGGAAGTGCTGACGCAGGGACCTGTAGCCTATTAGGGGAATGTTAGTTAGCAAGAAGAGAGGAGAGGAGAGGAGAGGAGAGGAGGAGAGGAGAGGAGAGGAGGAGAGTGCAGATTAGAATGAGGGTATCAGGAAGAGGAAGGAAGAGTGTGGGGAGTTCAGGTCTCACAGTCACAGTTTGCTTCCAGATAGCCGGTGATTCTCTTTTTGAGCAGTTTCTCCATGAGCTTGCCAACCACAGATGTCAAGCTCACCAGCCTATAATTGCTCACCTCCTCCTTCACCCCCCCACCCCATATGAAAGGGTACCACATCCGCTTTTTTCCAACCTTCCGGCACCACCCCTGATGTCAAGGAGCCATTGAAAAGAGTGGTCACAGGAGCAGCCAGTACATCCCTAAGTTCCCTCAAGACTCTGGGATGAACCTGTCCAGCCCCATAGCCTTATCCACCTTCAAGCTAGCCAGCTCACTCATGATCTCCTCTACCTGAAGAGGACTCGTGTCCACCCCCTCCTCCCCTTCCTTATTCACACCATGTTACTACCCTCCCACTCTTCCTTTCTCATGAATGCCGAACAGAAATAGCTATTCAGCAATTCAGCTTTCTCCTGATCCTCTCCCAGTATCTCCCCGGCATTGCTTTTTAACCTTTAAATCCCCTTTCCTGTTTTCCTGCTCTTGCCTATATACCTAAAAAAGGTTGTATCTCCTTTTTTGACCATGTTGGCAATTTTCTCCTCTGTTCCTGCCATTGCTTTTCTTACCTCCTGTCCAGACCCCCTCTGCCGCACCTGATACTCTTCCCAATCTTGCCCCCTCAGTGTCTCTTTAAACCTCCTAAACACTCTCCTCATAGCCCTGATGCACTCAGCCATTTCCCTGTTAAATCACAGGGGCCTCCTTTTCCTCTTATTCTTGCTCACCTGCCTTGTGCAAAGATTAGTAGCCCCACGAATGTCCCCTTTTATCCTATCCCACATTACCTTCACCTCCCCTAGTTCCCCCACTCCTATTAGTGCTGGCCGAACATATTCCCTCATCCTGTTAAAATCTGCCCATCTGAAATCAAGCTTTGGGATACAATATGCTTCAAGCTTTCCCACTGTTGCACTGAGGCCTAACTTCTGCTCTGCCTCAAATTAAAAATTATTGTAGATATCTATGCTTCGTCTCATGCCACATGTAAGAAAACAAAGACTTTTACCTTGTTTGGTTTTTCATTGGTCCAATTGCAGTTAACTACCTCTGGAATCTTTGGTAAAACATTCCAGTTTTCTTGCAAATTATCAGTTATTTGTAAGAAGTGGTGTGCGAAGTGGGCTCATTCCTCTCTATGAAATGATTCATGGAGCAAAGGTGGATTCACAGAGTGCTCTGCAATGCGAAGTGGAGTACTTTGCGTTATTATGAAGAACACGAAGTGCATTGGAAACAATGACTTCACGTTACTCCGCCTCCCCAGACCACTACTTTGCCAAATTTAAGGCAAGGTGCATTGCGGGCAGTGCACTTCACCTCACTTCACCTTGTTTTTGAGCTCTGAAGGTGAATTTTGCAGTGATTCATGGGATTTCAGGTCATAGGGGCTCTATATTGATCTGCACAGCCTCAGTTCGGGGTAGTATGTGTAGGAAAGAGTAGGAGACAGCGTGCTCTGATAGCTGTCTGTGATAGAAATCTTGTAAAAGCTGTTAAAAAAGCATTTTTTGCATTTTTTGGGGGGCTCCAACTTTAGTTCATAGATTGTAGGAAACCCTCCTGTGCTCATATCATCAATCATTTTTGTTTTTGTGTGGATTTTGAATGCTAATTTACAACATTGAGTGTGTGTTGTGAAAGACAGTGAAAGTTTGCTTTGGGAAGGGGCGTATCTGTGGTGTAGGTAGATTTAAGTTGGAGAAATAGTGATTGTTTTGTTTTTTAGTTATATTTTTGTTATATAACTGACTGTGTTAATGTACGCACAGCAATATTGTCAGTAATAGTTGAAATTTTCTTGTTGTTTGTGTATGGATGTGGTGCAGCAGTTCATAATTTCAGGTTGTTTACATTACAAATTTACAATACGTAATGTGGCATAGTACTGAACTTTTGCATTTGCTACGCATTACTCGTTCAGCATTGTACACAAACTGTTCAGTGTGTGAGTGTGTGTGCGGTGTTGCGTGCATCAAATAATACACCTTTTATTGTGCCACAGACTAGTGTAATTGCAGGTGCAGCAGTGTGAACCTGCTGTCCAACTGCAGCTGCCTGATTTTGTACTGCGATCATGGTATCTGTTCTTTGTTTTCCTGCTTGTAGTGCCATAAAAATCTGCACTGCCTGCATTCAGTGCTCCCCCCCACCCCCACGTTCAAAAGGAATTTTTTTACCAGATTGGATTGTGTTTGTGACCTCATCAGAACCACTGGTTACTGAAGTTATTTTCATTGTGTGACAGTCTCAGACTAGTCTCTTATCTGTTGCTGAAGCTACAGTTGTTTTTTTGGCTTCACATCCAGCATCCCCCCAATCAGACAGAGAGTAAATGTATCAAAATCTGAATTTGGTTATAATATTGTGGTTGATTCCCCAAAAATGCCTGCAAAGAGACATGAAAGCAAAGCTGTTTCTCACCATTAGCAATGTTGGCATTAAGATAATCTGTGGGCATGGTAGTAGTACACAGATGCAGAAGTGCATTGCTGATGTGAGGAAAGGTATTTCTCTTGCAATGTTTTTTACATCCCAATCAGTAGCTTTACTCATAGTAGGAGGAGATTATGTTTTCCCAGCCAGTAGTGTTAGTGTTACTGGTGTTGGTGGTGGTGGTAGTACTAGTATTGTTACGTCATGTACTAATTCAGACCAGTGTACCATATCCAAAAATATTGAGTGTGAAGCAGTGCAAGTGAGTGGCAGCGTAGATTATGTCATACTTCCCAGTAACATCTCAGTAAGTGAACCTGAGGATTCTGATAATCATGTCAATGATAGCATACAATGTGATATTACATCCACCGTGGCAGTTAACGTCATGCATTTTCCATGCATTGATTCACAGTGGTGAAAAAATATCAGGTGGTGTAGATTCTGATGATTAATGTGATGATGATGATGATGTTGCTGTTGTAGCAACATGCAGTCCACATGCTAGCATCCAAGCAGAAGATGTGAATGTGTGTGACGTTGATGAATATGATGATGATGTAATTGACCCCAGTTGGGAACCGGAGAAAAAGAAATTTAAAGTGGCTGTTTCTGAGTCTGTTTGCAGGAATCTCCCCCCTGTAAAAACTTGTAATCAACCGGTTTTATGTAATGATGATGACCCAGTAATCAATATGATAGGTAGTCATGGTGGTCAGTTGCAGTCCATGGGTGCAGTGCCCAAAACATTATGTGTCCCCCCCCCCACTTCAGTGCTTAAAATAATGGACTTAAATAAGTCACATCATGGGCATGTTAAAAGCAGAGCATCACAATCCCTTGTTTGGGATTGTTTTGTTCAAGATGCAAATGATGAGTCAGTTGCAATCTGCCAGGTTTGCCATGTGCATGTGAGTCGAGGTAAAAAGGGAAGCCATCTGGGCACAGGAGGACAGCATACGCATCTTAAGAATAGGCACTTGGCACTGTGGACCCAGCACAAGCTGGCAGCTAATACCAAAGTGGGGCATTCACCCTCGTCACCGGCAACCATAGCCAGCATGGTAACCCCATTCCATGACTGTTAAGTCCAGTAGGAAATTAAACGTGTGCAGTAGTAAGATAATAAGAGCAGAGAAATACTACAGGCATGATGAGGTGGAGGACCATAATGACTTTGAAATGTTGTCCAGTGCTGTTGAGAGAAGCAGTTTTTGTGGTGGTGGTGGTGGTGAATGCAGTATGTCTAGTGCAAGTGGTACATCAACCCCAGTTGGCAAATCTGGCAAAATAACAGCATTTCTGGGTTTGTCATCATCACCTGTGCAACCGTCTTCATCAAATGTCCACACTCCACCCCCTGCCAATGCCATTCATCACAGAGCACAACCATTTGTGATCAACACACCCCATGTAAAACGTTTAAGTCAGCCCACATTACAGAATGTTTTTGCTCATAAGCTGAAGCACACCCCGAATCATACAGTGTCACGTGAACTTAATGTTGCTGTAGCGGAAATGCTGACAACTGATCTTTTGCCCTTCTCCTATGTGGAGAATTCTGGGTTCCAGTGGTTTGCTGCACGTGCATGTCCAAAATGGAAAGTCCCATCCAGGACATACTTTTCTACCCGTGTTGTCCCCGAGTTGTTCCGCACTGTGTCCGACTCAGTAAGACATGCCCTTCAACATTCCTCCTCTCCATTCATCCATTTAAGTATGGATATGTGGACAAGTGGCAAAACAGCAGGGAGTTCATATTTGTGTATAACCGCACACTGGGAACATGTGCTGGGGTTGTTTGTAATGTTGGTAGTGTGAATAATCAGTGCAGCAAGGTGGATTGTTGTGATAGCAATCTTCCAGGAATTCGACAGTATGCAACGATTGCTATGAGCAATGTGACCTGTCCACACACTGGTGAGAACATGTTGGACGTGGTACTGACTGAAATTGGCAGATGGCTAAACCCTCTGTCCCTGAGAGCTGGGTTCATAGCAAGTGACAATGGGTCAAATGTGGTGAAATGCATCATGAATGGTGTTTTTTTCATGTTCCATGCATGGCCCACTGTTTAAATCTTGTGGTTCAGGAGTTTCTGCAGCACCCTGCTATAAAGGAAATGCTGACCATTGCACAACATATCTGCTCTCACTTTTCAAGATCTGGAAAGATCCGTGACCAACTGCGGCAGCTGCAGATACAAAACAGCCTGTCTCAGCACCGCTTGAAGCTGGAAGTTGTCACCTGATGGAACTCCACTTTATACAGGGTAGAGAGGTTTTATGAACAATACAAAGCCATCTCAGAATATCTTGTGATGCACACTAGCTGTGACAGTTCCGGGGCCTCCATGTCTAAGACGACTGAACAGTGGCGCCTCATGGACTCTGTAATAACAATTTTGCAGCCTTTTGAACATGCCACACAGGCAATGAGTGGTAAGTCTTCCTCCGTTAGCCAATCAATTCCACTGCTGCGTGTGCTGAGGCAGACATTGGAGAATGTACAGCATAGCCTTTATGCTGCCAGAGACGGTGGTAGCAGTATGTTGCTGCAACACATGCTGACAGTATTCGACCAGAATTGTCACATTGTGAGCATTCAGCATAGTGACAACTTTGCCATAGCAACAATGCTGGACCCATGATACAAACATGGAATTGTATCAGTACTGGACGGAGGGCCTGAACAGTTAAAAAATATCAGTGGTCAACTGGTGCGCTTGGTTCATGGGGCACAGATGTCATGTGCCAAGGTCAGCAAACCTCAGCAGCATAATTTGGTTGAAGGTGTACCTGAAGGACCATCAAGCACATTCTGCAAGGGAAAGGGGACTGCAGTTCCAGGTGGTCTGTCATCCAAAGTGGCTGGCATCAAACTGCTTTGGGAGGCTTTGTCCCAAGTGGATATTTGTGAAATAAATGATTTGGGAAAACAGGATGATGCATCAACAACTGGACTTAGTGTGGCAAAGAGAATGGTTGAGTCATATTTGTCTGAAAACAGGCATCTGACAATAACTGAAGATCCTCTTTTGTACTGGGGTGGAAAGGTCAGTGAATGGCCTGAGCTGAGTGCAGTGGCACTGAAGTACATCACATGCCCACCCTCCAGTGTAAGTATTGAGATGGTATTCAGCTCAGCAGGTGCAATAGTCAGGGATCATCGGACAAACCTCTCTCCTGAAAATGTTAGTTTGCTAACATTCATTAAAATGAATGAGAGGCACATACCAGCACAGACTGTAACCTCGGTATTCATACCCTAGCCTAGTCATGGTGGTCTTGCTGATGTGGAAATGGACCATCCTGGTGGCACTGGCAGTAGCTGCCTGAAACAGCACACCACTGATGTAGATGATGACACAATGGAGAAAGAATTTCCCACTGGTCAGACTTCAGACATCGATGACTGTGAGGGCAGCTTTCTTTATGAGAATGATGATGTGGTTAATGTTGGCAGGTTTTAACTGAAGTTTTTAAAAGGTGGTGTGCCCCCCCAGACCACCACTACCACCAGGACTGCTGTTAGCCACTGCCACCACTGAGCCTGAGTCTGTCCACTCCCAGACCACCACCACTGGGAATGATGTTAGCCACTGCCACCACTGAGCATGAGTCTGTCCACTCCCGGACCACCACCACTGGGACTGATGTTAGCCACTGCCACCACTGAGCATGAGTCTGTCCGCCCCTCAGACCATCACCACCAGGACTGCTGTTGGCCACTGCCACCACTGAGCCTGAGTCTGTCCACCCCCAGACCACCACCACTGGGACTGATGTTAGCCACTGCCACCATTGAGCCTGAGTCTGTCTGCCCCCCTGGACCACCACCACCGGGACTGATGTTAGCCACTGCCACCACTGAGCCTGAGTCTGCCCGGACCACCACATCCATCAGCCATAGACACAAAGCTTCTTAATATTTAAACCATAAAGTGAGTATGTGTAATCATGTTTGTTAAGCTGCTTCACTTCCTTTAGTTGTATGTTTTGTTTTCTGTAGCTTTTCAGAGCCACAATGGTAAAACACATACGGTGCACTTATTTTGTTTCTTTTACAGGTTAACAAAAAAAGTCTCCATCGCTAAAAGTCAGTGGGAATGGTACTGCAGCTGTACCGTACAGAGAGGAAGCTATGGAATATCCATGTGAAATCCATTCTAGTAAGTACGAAGATTTTATTTCATCCGTTTCATTGTTTTGGAAAGACTGCAGCAAATATTGCACACAGGATGTGTTAGTTGACAAGATGTGGGTTTGAAATTTTACTTAACTTGAGATTGAGAACCAGGGAGGGATGAATAACAATTAAGTTGTAAGAAGTCATTCATTTCTTTTTTTAGGAAACTTCCGGATGCTTTGTCGTTCTGTCAAAGTGGCCTTATCCAAAAGAGTTCTTCAACATCAGGCACCCCCTCTCTCGGGCAGAGCACACATGCAACATGCAGAAGTCATTTCATTCGATGACCATGACCATCATTAACAACCAGACTCCAGAAGGATGCAGATGAAATCTGTGAAGAAGTAACAAAATAAGAAATCATTACAGAAAAACCTGCAAATATGATTCCCCCTCACCTCCCCAAAAAATACTTACCTTCATGTGCTTGAGAGTTATCCATTTCCATTTTCAGCACAACAAATTCTCATTGAGCACTGGAATGTGCACACCAACAGTTTCTATGTGACCAGTGATGATGCAGAACAATACCATGAGTACATGTCCATGTCTAGCCCCCTCCTCACCCACAAAATACACAACCATATATCTATATATACTCACCAAGGCTACTATTAGTGTACAGCCAAAGGGCACCCTTCAATCCAGTTGAGATGATCACTTTGCATTTGTTCGAATTGCCTCGCAGAACACATTGGACCAGCAACAGGACACTCACGGTCATCATTTTATACTGGGGGACTTTGTATGTGCTGATTGCTGAAACACTCTCATTTCACTGTATTACCACTTGTCAATTTTCTGCACACAAGGAGGATGCATTTTGGGCCTGCAGAAAAAATCTGGGACTCTGCGCCACCACTGCATGCATGACTGAGTGCACCATTAATTCTGGGGGACTTTGTATGTGCTGAAATGCTCTCATTTCACTGTGTTACCACTTGTCAATTTTTTGCACACAAGAAGGATGCATTTTGGGCCTGCAGAAAAAATCTGGGGACTCTGTGCCACTTTTGTGTGTTCTGTGATTGTTGTGAGTTCATGATGTCATACTGACATTACAATTAAAGCAGCACTGCAAGAATGTCCTGACAATTTTGAACTGTACTTTTTTATGCTACTTTTCATTGCCACAGCCACCACTAGTTACCTCCAAGTTGTGACTTGAATGATACGCTTCTTTTTACAATTTATGTCTGCTTTACTTAGTTGACTACTTTTTTCATGTATGAAAAAAAAATGAGCACACCTTTCAATATTGTTCTGACCAGGTTTGTATTTATTTGCAGCTGCTTTTCAATAACTATTGTTCTGTGGTGTCATAAAACACTGCCTGCTGCAAAACTGTTAATTAACATTCTCAGTGTCAGTGGCTCAGTAGGTAGCACACTCACCTCTGAGGCTGGGAAATCAGAGTGCTGTGGGTTCAGTTCCCACATCTGGTACTTGGGTTACTATCCCAGTACTGACACTGCAGTGCAGCATGAGAGGGGTGCTGCACTTCTGAGGTGCAGTCTTTTGGATGAGACATTAAACCAAGGTCCCATCTGCCTGGATTGGTGGTAGTTCAGGTGGATGTTAAAGATCCCATGGCACTTATCGAAAAAGAGCAGGGGAAAGTTTTATTGAAACACAACATCATACAGCAGTAAACAACAAAAAAAAAGATACAAAATAAACTAACAAAACGAACTAGAAAAATAAAACATATACAGGTAAACAATCATGCAACAAATCAAGTAACTGCAGAGTCTGAATTTGTGATCCAAGGAAGAGCCGTCCAAAGTTCCAGAAGTGCTGCCTCAGTCAAAAAAGTACATTCAAAATCATAAATGTGTCTTAAGTCCTGTATAATTTTACGCTCAAGCTCCAAAAAGGAACAGTCTTTCTTTTGCAAAGTAAACAGACAGTGTGTCATCCAGATATTCCATTTTATAACTACAAAGACAAGGTTCAGGGTATCCTTATGCCAAATAGTCCACTGAGGGGAAAAAGCACCAAACATAATATTCAAATAAGTTACCATCTGAAACAAGGGAACAGCCCAAGCCTTAGCCAAAAAGGACCACCGATCTCGAATAAAAGAACAGTCAAAAAATAAGTGGGAAATAGTTTCTTGCTCAGCAATACATAATGGTAGGGAACAGAATCGTTCCTGTCACTGTTTATGTTTTTGATTCGCTTTTACATTAATACGTTCATGGCATGACAGCCAGTGGAAATCCCACATGTGTGCAGGCACTGTCTTACATCTTAAAAGAAGAAAAAGGGAAGAAAGATGCTGGCTAGGTCATTTACCAAAAGGCAGCTGTACAGCACAAATGGTCGAAAGCAGACTTCTGTATAAACATTTATGAGAGGATTCAATATCATCTGTGTTGTCACCTTCCATTGTTTCAGACGTAAAAACATGTGTTTAATATAAATCGGTATGCCATCAGAGTGTCGAAGCAGCATTAAAGAACTGCTTTTCCACTGATTAAACCATAACCGAGAGGAGTCATAGAACCATGCTTCCCAGCCCCTCTGAGTATTAATCAATAATGGTCTAAGATTTGCAGTAAAAAAAAATGCATGTAAAAAACAACAGAGGGTTAATCATTTGTAAACCACCATCAGTGATAGGCAAATAAGTTATATTCCTCTTAATGGGGTTTAACCTGCTCCCCCAGAAGGCCTGAAAAAACAGGCTGAAAACAGCAGTTTCCAATCATTTAGGGATAGGAAAAACATAACTCAAATAAAAAAAAGTCGGAATCAAATAAGATTTAATCAAAAAAACACATTTCTTTTTTCCAATCTGCCCTCTGCTCCAATGGGCTACCTTAGTTTTGCCTTGTTGCAATTTAGCATCCCAGTTTAAATAATCAGAATCAGGAGTCCCAAATAAAACACCCAAAATACGAATAGAACCCATAACAAAGCACAAACGACCAATTTGGCCTAGGGGAATCGATGAGGAACCCAACCTAACACCCGGACTCTTATCAAAATTTAAAACTGCCCCCGAAAAGTCTCCAGATTTTGAACACACCTCAAGAGAAATAATAACAGAATGCTCGTCTGCCACTAAAAAACATACATTATCAGCATATGCGATAGCTGTGTAAGGTGACATCAGTGCTGGATTAGAGATAGCTCGGATCTGAGGATTATTATTTAAATGGCGTAGCAAAATATCAACAAAAAACACATACAATAGAAGGCTCAGAGGACAGCCCTGATGGACCCCTCTCTTAATAGGTATCATTGGACCCACCCATCCATTCACTACCGGTACAACAGTAGCCGTCCTATAAAAGGCTCGAATCCATCAAATAATTTCAACAGGTATGCGCAAAAATCGAAGTGCCTTCCACAAAAAATCATGACTAACAGAATCAAAAGCCGCCTGCTGGTCTACTGAAACAACAAATCCTGTAACCACATTGGCATAACCATGAGAGAACAACTCTCGAAGGAGAATCAAATGGTCAGATACTCTTCTATTGGGCACTGAACAAGACTGAGCTGGATGAATAACCACCCCTGCAATCACCAACAAACGTTTCACTATTATTTTCATTAACAACTTAAAATCAGTATTTAACATACATAAAGGATGCCAATTCTTAAGAAAGTGAGCATCTCCTTTTTATTTGTATATATAAATCAGGATACCTTTTGCAAAATCCAAGGGAATTAATTCAGTAGCCAAAAGATAATTAAACACTGACATAAGTTCTGGGACCAAATGGTCTCCCAACACCCTATATAAGGCAGCTGGAAGACCATCCGGACCCAGGGTCCTATTCAAAGGTAAAGAACTGATAGCCAGTCTAAGTTCCTGTTCTGAAATAGGAGAACTTGCCTTTTCTAGGCTCGTCTCTGAAGGGACTGGGATATCAAGGGAAGCTGGGTCACCAGCAACAGCGGGGAAAGGAGAAAAAAGGTTAGATGTGTAATTCGTCACAATCCTGCAAATATCAGACTGGGAGGTACATGAAGCACCTGCAGAGTTTACAAGGCAGGACATAGTTTTCTGTGCAATTAGGCGTGAATTAGATTCAAAAGGGCAAACAATATTACGCTTTCCCATGATGCCAAATTTATGCTGATGGTAAAGTTGATGGGCTTGTCGAGATTGAAAACTCAACATATCTGCCTGTACAAAATGCAATTGTTGGGAAAGGTCTTGCCCTGTCATATGTGCTATTGTTAACAGTGACTGCAAGTGTACCCTTTTCTGTAAATAGTCTAAATATTCCCTTCTGCATTTCTGACGACTATAATTTTTTAGAAAAATAACCAAATCATTTTTTGCATCTGTCCACCACTGAATGGGGTCCTCATAACAAATAAAAACAGATTTCTGAGCCTGAAGAAAGGATAGCAAAGACTGCATAAACATTGGGATATGTAATACGGAAGTATTGAATTTTCAAAGTCCTGGCCCTTTACATAAAGGTACAATTGGCCCAACCCCAACAGAAAGCAGTTTATGGTCTGAAAATGCCACAGGTTGTACCAAGGCTGAAATAACAGGTAAAGTGCGAGATAGAAAAACAAAATCAATCTGGGTGGCCAATCTACCTTTTTGGAACATAGATTGTGCTGTTTGGCAAAAGATAAATAGGCGTCACTTAAATGAGCAGTTCGAACCATTTTCACCAATTCATGAGAATCGCAGAACAATTTCTTAGTGGCAGCAAAATAACTCTTATCACTAAGGCTCATACCACAATTAAAATCTCCAGAAAACAAAACTTGGAAAGAAGTGTGCAAGTAAGGGCGGACTAAGGAAAATAATTATATCCAAGATGCCTTAGTCTGAGGTGCATAAATGTTAAACACTCGATAGGGACAGGACCCAAGTACAAAGTCTAAAATAAGCGCCCTACCTGGGGGCTACATCAAACAATTTAAGCAAGCGGAATCCAGGAACATTTATCAGAATTCTCAGTCCAGAACATGCGTCTTGGCCAATAGACCAAAAGAAGGTGCCTAATAACCAGTCTTTCTGTGCTTGATGGATCTCATGAGTTGTGTGAAACCTGGCGTCCTGCAACAAAAAAATCCCCAAAGGCAGAAGCTGCAAAAAGGAAAAAACTAATTATCTTTTCGTTGTGCGTTTCACACTATTAACATTGATAGTGTGGCAAACAAAGTGAGACATTCAGAAAGAATAGGGCAGAAAAGCACATCAAGATTTCTTTTTCCCAACTACCTTTTTCCCCTTAAGTTTCACCCTGGCTTTCCGTTTCTGAGAGAGGCCAGTACCAATTTGTAATTCAGAGTCAGTTGTGCCATTGGGGTGGGAAGAAGCAATGGAGGAAGAGTCAGACTCCCCTCCAGCATCATCAGAGATAGGTTGCAAGATCTCATATGTATTAGACAGGGGTACAGGGGAGGGCTCCAGGGCTTTAGGAGGGGAGGACATCGCCCAAGGATTACTCCTTGTTGACCTCCGATGAGCAATAAAGGCAGGTCCCCTAGAGGGTGGCATGTTACTAGGACCTGGAATGGCATCAGGGACAGGCAGTAAGGACTTAACAGATTCAGGGGTAGACAAGGTCATGGCAGGGGGGATCTCAGGAAGAGAAACCACTGGAGGTACTACACCCGGCATAACATCAGAAGCAGAAACTTGTGGCATGGGCTGGGAGACTACAGGAGGCGGTACAACAGAATTAGTATGTAGACTAGCCTTCTGCGCCTGGGTAATAATAAAGCACTGATCCACCCCACCATCATGAAATTCCTGATTATGGGCAGCCCAGTGACAATTCTGAAACGTGTGCCCCACCTCTTCACAGAGGTTGCATTTGCATTCATTCAGACAGTGAACCCCCATGTGACCCAGCTCTCCACAGATGTTACACTTTACTTTATCACACACACTACTGAGATGAGAGGGGACACCACACCGGTAGAAAGCCTTCGGCTGGCCTGGGTAAAACAGGACCCCTCTATCATGACCTAAGAAAAAAGAATGAGGTAAATGTACAGAGCCAGAGTCAGTAGTATGCAGCTAAACTTTGACCTTCCACCCCCTAGTCCAAATATTCTCATTGTCTATAATAGCCTCAGGTTGTCCTAGAATAGTACAGCATTGTTTCAGCCAATAAAGAATGTCAGAAATATCAACACCCTCATTCTGAAACAAACTAGTTATAGTTTTGTAGGCAGGTTTGATTAGAGGAACAGCCATAAATGGGATCCATAAGGCAGTAGTTTTCAAAACATGATATTTGGACCAAAAACGCTCCAAGCCTCGAGACGTTTGAAAACTAATGTCAAAAGTAGATTCACCTGAGATGTGAATCATAGCATATATCTCATGGGAAAAAAATTTCAAAGAATCTTTAAGGAGAGTACGTGCTACATACACATGGTCTGGAGGCTCAGGTAAACCACCCACATATGAGAGACGTACAGCGTTATGTCTTTTTGCAGCCAAAACTGGGAATTTAAATAAGGAAGAAAAAGAACAACCTGTTCCATCCTGTTTCGGGGGATGCAACAGAGTTCCATGGGACGAAGTTCCCAGGGACACAGCAGAAGAGGATTCCTTAGGAAGAACCCTTCAGGAATCCTAGAACAGGGTTCTGTGTAGCTCCAGTTCCGTCGGTAGACACAAGTGGTCAGAAGGAGCCGCAGTCTTGCAAGGCACTAGTTGCAGCTCAGGAAAGTCTTCGAGGCGGGGAGACTGAATGGGAGAAGGGCCAGAGATCTACTGCCCAGCAATGGGCTCCTGCACTCAGCCAGTGCCTCGTAAAGCGGTCTCCAGATTCCAGGTAGGCACAACTAGTGGGTCTGCAACCAGGGGGATAGTTGAAGAAGGAGACAGTAATTCACCAATGTTATCTACAGGAGTACTCACAGCAGTCAGTATTAAAGCAGCTGGCAACAAAGCAGAAGGTGACAAAGCAGGCTGCTCCCGACTGCCTAGTTCAGTAGTAGGCAAGGGCTTCTCCATGTTCTGTCCCAAAGCACAACCAGGCATGGTAGAAGAAGGGTTAGAACTAGAACTAGAGTTGTCAGCACGGATCCATCGCAGTTCGCAAGGTAATTTCATCTTTGTAATCGCAAAACGGTGTTCAACCAGAGCCAAACGCTCTTGGATTTATTTTTCCTCAGAGACAGCAGTATCAGGATCAGAGGAGGGAAGATCTTCCTCAACTCCAGCAACAGACAGAATAGGCATAGACTCCATATCACAGGGTGTCTTCATAGGGTCAATCACAGCTTCCTGCAAATGCATGTGTAAAGCAAGATTGTCAGCAGTATCCCTTGTAATTTTCTTGACTTCACTCGGGGCCTCCAGTAATGCAGAGGTGGGAGCCGAGGTCATGTCACCCACCTCCATAGCTTTCTCCACAGCAGTCAAGGTTGTGGCTGCCATCTTGGACAGATGTTCCCCCACTGGACAGTAGGGGAATTTCCCCAGTGTCCTGGCCAAATTTCCCTCATTCACTAAAAATACCACCAACAGTTTAATCTGGTTCAAGGTCAGTTGGCATTCATCTGCATCCCCTTCCCCCATGAGGATGTGATGCCAGGGGGAGCGCAGGTGCATGCTCCACTATAGTGAATGTCCAGCCGCTATCTCAATGTTTCCTCATGTTATAAGGTTGACTTTGTGGTGAAATGTGGGAATGTTTCCACTAACAAGGCTCTTCTTACTGGAAATGTGCCCACACGTTTCACCACAAACTGACCATTATAACATAAAGGAACATTCAGAAAGCTGCTGGACAATCGGATATTCACTGTAAGGAGCATACACAAGCACTGTCCCCTGGCATCATGTCCTAATGTTGTTGAGAAGGGAGGCAGAATGTGGGCAGATTTTCAGAATGGAAATTCCTCCGTCACGTGACACACTGTAAGGAAATTACAGGCGGTTTTCACAGAAATGTATTGCACTATGTGGTGCAAGAAAGATTCCCTTGGAAGGGAAAATGTGTATGATTAAACAACAACAAAGAAAAAACACTCAAAAACAGTACAGCACAGTAGTGGGGTGGGGTGGGGGGGCCAGAAAACAATCCCGTAAGTTAATGTGGCCATGAGATGCTGTGGTGGTCCAGCAGCAGGTGCAGCATTGCAACTATTTGCTGCTGCTGTTGTTCTATTGTGTTGACCTGCTGCTGCAAAGCACCGACCCTCTGATTGTTTTCTTCCAGAGCTGCCCACACCAGGGTGATGTCAGCCTGTGTTGTAGGGACTCTGGTGGGGTCCACTGCAGCAGGAAATCCAGGTAGTAGGGGTGGTGGTGGAGAGGGTGGTGCTGGTGGCTGTGGTGGTGGTGGAGCAGCTGCTGTACTGGCCCTCCTTCTGCTGCAGCGGTGACTGCAAGACACAACTCCCACCCCAGCAGCACCCTCAGCCACTGCCATGGAAGGGCCAGCAGGTGGACGCCTGGCCCCTTCCATGGCAGCCTGCCACTCTGCCCTGTGGTGGTTGAGCATGTGGGTGCGCTGGCCACCAGTCCCCAACTGTGTCCCACAGGGGCCACGGTGCACCAGCAAACCACACAGATGGCACGCCACCACTGTGCTGTCTCCCCCCACAGAGTTAAAAAACTCCCACACTGGGGAGCTGTGGTGGGGGACCAGACACAGTCCTCGCACGAGTTCCACCACCTACATATTCCAGGGCCACCTCCTGTGGTTGTGGAGGTGGTGGAGGGTGTGCTGCTGGAGCCCCTAAAGCTGCTACCAGTGGTGTTGGTGGTAGTGGAGGAGAAGGTGGATACACAGCAGTCACTGGTGGCACTGGTGCTGCTGCTTCTGTTGCTTCATCATGGGGGGAAGCAACACCCAGGAGTCGGGAGCAGTCCAGCATGACACGACCGCCCCGCCCCCCACGTGTCCGCACTCCCCTCTGACCGTGCCCACAGGCCAGCAACTCACCTTCTCCTGGGTCCATCCTGACACAACAAGTCCCCGGGCCGACACACACACACAGACACGCACACTGACACTCACTGACATACACAGTCAGTCTCACACACACACACACACAAAACAAAACAAAACATAAAAAAAAATTTACTAACAAAAAAACACAAATACAATACAAAAACTAAATAAAGATATAGCTTTTAAAAAAGCTGTTGGTTTTCTTCAGTACTGAAATGCAAGCTGCAATCAGGCACTTTCACTCCTAGTCTCTTCTCACAAAGCTTTCTCCCTCTACGAATGCAAAGGAGAAAGTGAAACTGCTTCTCTGACTCACTTCCTTCCTGCCTGGTTAAAGCATGTGACTTACAGTACTGTAAGCCATGTGATGTGTGGGGGGCTGCCTATTCTCTTCTCACTTCACCTTACTTCACATTAAGGCATAATGGCAATGTGAAGTAGTAATAATAATAACACAAAGTGAGCACTTTGCAGTGCCCACTTCACGTAATGTGAAGTAGTCACTGCGCGTCCACTTCGCAGGCAGATTAAAATTTCGCTGCATCTCTATTTGTAAGCTGCAAAGTGGTGGAAGTTTATCCACCTTGCAGATTCTCTGTCCCTTGTGCAGTTTTTTTTTTTACTTCAGTTTCACTTTCAACAGAGATCTCTGCTTACTTTATTTTCTGTTTAGTCTAAAACTCTGAGCTTCCGGTCCTGGTGCTTCTAAAATCAATCTTTTCCACTCCCGTTACCAGAATACCATACTGACACCATGTTATGTTCTTTTATTTGTGGGATCTTAAATAACAAGCCACAGCTGGTAACTTAAATGAAATCTTTTTATTACAGCATCACTCTGTGCACATCTACATAGTAGACATCCTGGGCCAGGTTCAGAAAGGGCGAATCAGGGCTTGCATGAAGTCCTGCATCAAACCCGGAGGTTGACACAGATGCACTGAAAGCTTGCCACAGACTGCACCCGATTCAAGAAGATCAGGTGCATTTTACAATTTTCCTGATTTACAGCAGCTTGTGCCTAATATTTAGTGCCAGCCCCATAAAAAGGGTGCCCAAGATTGCTGCAAGCTACACCAGAAAAAAATGGTCTTACTTGCGGCAATCGGTGTATGGGATTGAGAATCCTGATTACATGCCTGGGATGCCACAAGCCCTGTGTGCCATATGTTTGGCACACCTGTGACTTGTGGCATTCTCACCCCTATTAAGAATTCATCCCTTTCTCTCCAGCCTTCCCCCTAGGGTTCCTCTTGCAACCACGGACTTCTATTAACACACATACTGTACTTATGGAGTGTCTACAAACTCTTAATGTTTGTTAACTATTACCGATGCACTAATAAAAAGGTTTTGTTTAAGTTACCAGCTCTGGCTTGTTATTTAGGACCCTACAAATAAAAGAGCATAACAGACAGCAGCATGAAATGTCCTCTTTGGGGGCTGACAACAGCAAATGTCACCTACAGCCCCTCTCTTCTAATTGATTCAACTAGACAAGAAAAGGTTGCCAATCTTCCTCCCGGTCTTGAATCCTATGGCTGTAAACATTGAGACTTATTTGATTCAACCATTCAGTTATTCAAACTTTTTAAATGTTGTTGTGCATGAATTGGTGGTGAAAGTCAATTTTAACCCACATTGACACATTTTTGTAGAAAATAGCCTCATTTCTGATTTTCTCCTGATACATAAGTGCTAGAAATGCATGGTACTGTAGATACTGGTGGAATACTGAGATTCTCAGTTTTCTGTCAGTATTGAACAGTTGTTTCTAGCACTTACTCTCCAGGAGAAAATGGCATTTCATGTAACATCACTTTTTACATAAAATCGGCAATAAAATGTGTTGTTGGGACTTAGCTGGATGAAACAAAGACTTGCACATGACAACACTATAAACAGTATAGGACAGCCACAATTCTAGATCATTCACTCCTCATACCCATTCTATTTGGAGGCACATTTCTGTTCATAATGTATTTCTCTCCCCATACCTCAATTTGGTAAACATGTCCCAAGTATGCTTTATTTACATCCCACCATCCCCCAGTCATAAACACCATCTATTTTATCAAGTTTCAGAGTCTGGAAAAGCTCCCAAAAATTTTAAAACCTCAGGTTAAATTGGGCAGGAGCTCACAGGAACTCAGTTCCACCATGTCTTAAACAAGCATTTGTCAATGTTAAATGTTTGCTTGCTGATATCAGCATTGGACGTGCAGGAGTTAGACAGATGCAGAATAGGAGTGGCAGTGAAGTATTGAATTCACGCCGACCCCACCTCCACCTGGTAGAGATGGACAGGCATTGGGGTGTGCCTCTGGGTTGTTGACCATAATGCTCATGGCATTTCACCTCACCCTATCCTGTAGACACTGACAAGTGTTGACGTGTGCCTTGGGGTGCTTGGCTTCACAGTCACCCCATTTCATAAGGACATACACTGAAATGGGTGCAGTATAGGAGAATGGGGTGAAGTGTGGGGCCAAAGAGTCCAAGGCACACCTCGATGCCTGTCACTGGCTTCAGGGTGGGGGGGGTGAGGGTGGAAGGGCATGAGCATTACATCCTGCAATCCAAAGGCATAACCCTGATGCCTGTCAGTCTGTACAGGGTGAGACATTACGGTTAGAAACCCTAATGCCCCAGGTGTTTGTTGATATTTGCAGTACAAATTTTCAACATTGCCTTTTTGTGACCCCCACCTCATGAAAGCATTTGGGACCTCTTCTCATGAACAGTGGCACTCTGATTTTGTTAAATGTGTCCCAGACTCTGAGTTCCCACAGCAACTGTGCCATTCTGTGCCAGATGTACAAAAACACAGATCGGGCAAGATGTGAAGAATGATAGTTGTACCATTCATAAGGAGGTGTGAAGAGATGACAATGTTGAAAATCTGTAGTGAAAATATTAAAAATGCTCAAACTTCTGAGCATACGTGGAAACTGCGCAATGCATGCTCATAACACAGTCATTTAGTGGAATTATTTCACCAAATTTTCAACATAGGCATTTTGTGACCTCTGCTCATGAACACTGTCACCAAAATATTCGTAATGTATCCCAAACATTGATTTCCCACAGCGACAGATGTGCAAATGCATATTTCAGGCAGGATATGGAAAATGATAGCTGTACTGTTCATAAGGAGGTGTGAAAAAATGCCAATGTTGAAAATCTGGACTAAAAATATTACAAATGCGCAAAATTATGAGGATGTGTGGGAACTGCACAACGTACGCTCATAACACAGTCATTTTATGGACTTTTGTTACTAAATTGTCAACATAGGCATTTTAGGACCTCTGCTCATGAACAGTGTTACTGTGATTTTCTTAATCTGTCCCGAACACTGATTTCCCACAGCGACTGTGCTATTCTGTGCCAGAAGTGCAAAAACACATTTTGGCCAGGAGGTGAAAAATGACAGCTATACTGTTCATAAGGAGGTATGAAAAAATGCCAATGTTGAAAATCAGGAGTGAAAATATAACAAAATTGTGAAGTTCCAAGCATACGTAGAAACTATGCAACGGATGCTCATAATGTAGTCATTTTTTGGAATTTTTTCACTAAATTTGCAACATAGGCTTTTTGAGAGCCCACCTCATGAACAATGACACTGTCATTTTGTCCCAAATCAGTCCCAAAAGGTGATTCTGCACAGTGACCACAAAATCACCTTTCAGGACTGAATAACACCATGACAGTGACTGAATTCATGAGGAGGGGTTCCAAGAACCCCATGTTGAAAGTTTGGTACCAAAAGTCGAAGAAATGGCCGAGATATCAACATACGTTGAAAAAAAACATTTATACCATTATATGGCTTACCTGCATTTCTTCAGTTCGCAGTCGGCTTTGAAGAGTGCAGACGTGTTCCTGGTCCACGAAGATTGTTAGCTAGCTCCTGAGGTAAGTATGGGTGAGGGAGGTGGGGAGGGGGACGCAGAGGAGGGTGCAGATTGGGGAGGGGGCAAGGGACTCCAACAGGGCACTGTTTTCTTTTTTTTTAAAATAGACTATGGGGATGCTTTTGGCATGCTGGGTGGGATCGCGTGCTACCGGATGTTTGTTTTGGGGGTGGGGGTCTGGAGCCAATGGGGTTGGGCATGCCCATCAGCCATGCAGTGTGCTGGGGAAGGGAGAGTGCATGAGCCAAGGGGGGATTGGGCACCCCATTGGCACAGAACAAATGGGGGTGCACATCATGCCAATGGGGATTGGGCTACCATCATTGGCAAATGAACTAGGGAGGGAGGCATGCCAACGGGGGGGATTGGGCACCCCCAAGTCAGATTTCATGGGGACTCTGAGGTGGACGGCAAGAGCCACTGCCATGTTACTAGAAATGTTACACCAGGCAAGGCACCGCCCTGCAATGACGGGTCACTCCCTCATTGCAGCGACAAATTTGTTTCAACTTGGTGGCACGCTGGCTGAACTAGTGTCAGAAGCAGCATGCCACTGCATTGGGGAAAGTGGGCCAAGCCTCAAAATGCAGTGGGGGCATTGGCTGCCACAGTGCCGCACCTCAAAACCCTGCTTCTCTCCTAAGCTGTCCTGTAATGTTTCCTCCACATGTGCACAAGCAAACATAAAAATGTATGACAGTTCAACCACCTGTGTCATCTTTGTCTATTGACTGCTGAGAGCTGCATCAGTGTTCTCAGGACAATATGTTGGCACTGATGCAGATGAGGGATGATCACTGTGCTAAAATATGGAGCTTGTTCATGGAAATGAAATATGTGTAGTGGGTAAAAAGAAAAGCAACACAATCAGTTGTAGCAACAGCAGTGGATGGGTTTGAGAGAACTGAAGTCTTGAAAATTTAGGGACCAAAGTGAGTTATAGTTTAGGGAAGGTTGAGGGCCCAATATTCAAAGATGAGCGCCCACACTAACCTGTTTAGCAGAGGTTAGCATGGGAGCTAACCTGGGTTTGCACAAGCACTGCCAGAGGGGCCATAATCACAAGCTTGGGAGTGCCCCTAAACCCGCCTGTGCCAAGGCACTAAAATGCCACTGCACCTATGCAAATATGGGGGGTCTCCTCATGCATACTGGCACAGCAAGATATTCAAAGGTTTGTCATGGCACTAAACAGCCTCAAAAGTGGCAATGATTACCATAGCTGAAAACCACCTCTTAATGTGGCACTAAGCCCAAGCCCTCAGCTCCTGAAGGTGGGGTAGCTGTACTGCAGCTGCCCACCACAATTCTCCTGTCAAAGCTCTGTCTAAAATTCCCTTGTGGTCCAGTGTGTTCCTCCCCAATCACTGCTTGCACATCATAAAATATTCCCCAATGGTCCCATGGTACCCCTCCCACACCGATCGCTCATCAAAGCTCTTCTAAATATCCCTGGTGGTGCAGTGTGTCCTCCCACCCCAAATCACCCGTTCATTCATGTGAAAAGATTCTCTGGTGATCCAGTGATTCCTCCAACCCCACAATCACCCATTCATTTGTTGTAAAAGATTCCCTGGTGGTCCAGTTGATCCCCACCCACCCGATCACCTGTTCATTCATTGTAAAAGACTTGCTGGTGGTCAACTGTGTCCCTTCTATTCCCCAGTCACCAATTAATTAATTGAAAATGGTTTCTTGGTGGTCCAGCAGTCCACCTGCCCCCTGATCCCTTAGTATACATACAGATAGAATGTCCTGCTCATCCACTGCCCCTCCAACAGCCTCCCACATGACCAGCCCACTGACATCCCAACAACCCAACCCCTCCCTCAGCCCAGTGGCTGGCTTTCCTCCCAACTAGATACAGTGACCAGCACAGCCCTCCTCTCACCTCTTCATCTGATCACCATATGAGCTGTCAATAAGCACACATACTGTAAAAACAGCTATTTCTACCGTATGCACGCTCACTGAGAGGTCATATGATGGCCAGCCGAGGAAGTGAGAGGATGGCTGTGCCGGCTACCATATCTAGCTTGGAGGAGCACCAGCCACTTGGGTGGGGGGTTGAGGGGAGGTGGGGTGTCAGTGAGTGGATAGGGTGGGGGCTGTTGGGGAGGCCACTGGACCAATGGACATGCTATTTGTATGTATACTGCAGGGGGTGGGGGAAGTACTGCACCACCAGGGAATCTTTTACAACATATGAACAGGTGAAGAGTGGGGGGGGTGGACACACTGGACGATCACAGGGAATCTTTTACAATGAATGAACAAAAATCGGGGAGGTGTGGAGGACACACTGGGCCACCAGGGCTTACATTTTACCCTGAAAAGGGTTGCTGTACCCCATGCAAATATGCCTGTAATGGGCATGTAAATTGCCCCTTAGCATCTTGTATGCCCAATGGGCTCATTTGCATATTTGGGCTGAATATAGCCCACAGCAGTCTTGTTGCTATCCCATTTTGAGCCATGCTATTCCCTGTGGGCTTTATACAGGCCAGGTCCATTTTGGGGCAGTGCAGTTTCACTTAGTGCTGCACCAGCACAGCCTGATATTCAGTTGGATAGCACCATCTGCTATCCATCTGAATATTGCAACAGCTGAGGAAGTGCAAAGGCAAGTGTAATACATACATTTGTGCCACACTTGCGCAGTTTTCCAGATATCAAGCTTTATGTGTCTGGGAACAAAAGTATTGTTGCTGCTATTAGGTCCATGGAGACTCTTGAGTCAGAGTAATACAGTAAGTGGTCACGCAGTGGTGGAATTCAAAGAGGGGCCAGGGAGCAGTACTGATTCCAAACACCAAAACCAATTGGTTATGTTTTGGCTAAATCTCATATTTTCTTATGTAGTGAACCACAACAAACATAGAACCTCACTGCAGAAAACAGCTAACTGGTGTATCCAATCTGCCCTTATCTCTGCACAACCTATGAAACAGAGTACCTTAAGGGTCACTCATCTCTAGCTTCCTTGTTTATCTGCTCTGCCCCTCATCCCCGCATTGTTGCACACTAAACTTATGTCTGTCCCACCAATGTTTGAACCATACCACTGATTTTGCACACGCCATCTTTTTGGGCAATCTGTTCCATCTATCCTCCACCCTCTCCTTAAATATGTGCTTTGTACTGTTACCCATTATGTGTCATCTTGATGGCCCGGGTTGTGCCTGAAAATGGTTCCTTGGACCAGTGCACCCAACTGGTTCACAAATAATTAACTAAATAAATAAAATGCTTCTTGATCTCCTAAAGGTAAGCAGTGTGCTGCTATCCACTTTGTTTATTCCCATGGAAACTTTAATATTTCTATCACATACAGTATGTTGTAAGGTTAATTAGTCTTTCATCAAGAGAGACTGGAAAAGTTCTGCCACAGGGATGACACCATGTTCATAGGCCAATCTTCTTTGCCCATCTGTAGAAGTCACTACAAGTAAATAGAATTATGTTCATTTAAAAAAAACTTGGTAAAACATTTCAAACAGAATCACATAAGCACATAGAAGGCATACAAATATAGTCCTGTATTTATCAGGTGCCCCCATTTACCACCCTCCACACTCCAGTCTCTTGACCACCCATCCAACCTTCTACTCACAGTTTAGGGTCCACCAAATATACAGTCACTCTGAGCCTGCTTCTGCCTCCTCTGGTCCCACTAGTATAGTTGTATGTTAGATACAGGTTCCCAGATTCCCAGAGGTCACTAAGCTGGTAGTGCTTACCAACATATACTACCATTAATCTGGCAGGATACTGTAATGCATGCAATGGAATGCATGCGTAACACCTGAGGACTAGAGGGTGGATCGGAGAGCATGTAAAGTTTTCCTCTGGACCCTGCTGGCACAACTCAAATCAAGAAAAAACGAAGAGTACGGAGCCATTCTCAGTTGAAATAGGGTCCTGCCATCTACCAACCTTAAGAACTCTGTCCTGATCATGGGGGCCTGTCAGGATCATTAGAAAAGTACATGGCCCTGAAGCATCCTCTCCTTGAAGTGATCTGATGAGCACAAAAACAGTTGGATTCGGGTCAGAATGATAAGTCTCCCTTAATCATTTCTCCACAAATGTCACTGACTCCTCTCCCTCCACAGCCTCCAGCAGACTCAAAACTCTAAGGTTGGCCATCCTCAAATTGGTTTTTGAGGGCCTCTGTTCAGATTTTAAGGACCTTGTTATCCTTAGTCCAGACAATGTGGTAGAGGCCCACAGTGCTGAACCATTTTCTTTCTAGGCCTTCAGCAATGCAGTTTGCTAATGGGTCTCATAAACTGTAAGACAGGAGTGGAACTCTTACACTTCATGTTGAGTGACAGGACTTGAACATCTAGTGTTCTGATGACCTGTAGTGCATCATGGATGGTAGGCTCTAATTTAACAAGATCTCCCACAGCTGCCAAATATCCCTCTCTACTAGGCCCAGCCACCTACTGTAGGTAATTAAAATTTTATTTATAAAGCTCACCATCTATAGGGCTCAGAGCACTGTACATAAAACAAGTACCGAAAGAGTATAGCAATATAGCATATGTCATGCCCATAAAACCCAAAAAGCATAATTCAATAAATACAAAACCAGGGTTCAATCATATTCATAAAAGGCCAGAGTAAAAAGACACAACCCACTCTCCTCCACTGCTGGCCACACTCTAGTGAATGAATGTGCTCTTGTGCTTGCTCGCATTGCAAAACAGCTAATCACTTGGTCAGCTGTTTTGTTACGTGAGCAAGCATGGAAACATAGAATCACAGAAACATAGAAATATAGAATTTGATGGCAGATAAGGTCTGCTTTTCTCACCCAGTCTGCCCTTTTTCCCTACCTACTGTACATTGTTACTGCAGACCATAACTGAGCTGCCACTCTTCCTTCCCCCCTTTCCTTTCCACTATGATTCCCTTGTGCCTAGCCCATGAATTCTTAAATCCTATCACTGTCTTCGCCCCTACCATCTCCCCTGGAAGATTGTTCCAGGAATCCATCACTCTTTCTTTAAAGAAGTACTTCTTAACAGCTCTCTTGAATCCAGCCCCCTCAGGTTTCATAACATGTCCCTTGTTCTTGAGCACCTTGTCTTCTGAAAAACACTTACCTTCTGTACCTTATTTACTCCTGTGAAGTATATAAAAGTCTGTATCATATCACCCCTCTCCCATCTCTCTTCCAGGGTGTACATATTGAGGTCCTTTAGTCTCTTCTCATAGCGCTTTTGATGCAGACCCTGCACCATTTTAGTTGCCCTCCTCCAGACAGACTCTGCTATGCTCTGTCAGTGGCTCAGTAGGTAGCACACTCGCCTCTGAGGCCAGGAGATCAGAGGGCTGTGGATTCAGTTCCCACATCTGGCACTTGGGTTAATATCCCAGTACTGACACTGTAGTGCAGCATGAGAGGGGTGCTGCACATCTGAGGTGCCGTCTTTCGGATGAGACTTTAAACCAAGGTCCCATCTGTCTGGATTGGTGGTAGTTCAGGTGGATGTTAAAGATGCCATGGCACTTATCGAAAAAAGAGTAGGGGAATTTCCCCGGTGTCCTGGCCAAATTTCCCTCATTCACTAAACATACCACCAACAGCTTTATCTGGTTCAAGGTCAGTTGGCATTCATCTGTATCCCCCTCCCCCGGGTCATGCCTGAAAATAGGCAGGATTTGTCTAGTGCACTTACCTGGTCAACAAAAACTAAATAAAATAAATAAAATAAAAATAAATAAATGTCTATGTCCTTCGGAGATGCGGTCTCCAGAACTGCACACAGTACTCTAGGTAGGGTCTTACAAAGATCTATACAGAGGTAACACTACCTCCCTCTTTCTGTTGGTGATTAGGGCTGCAAGTTTGATTCGACCCTGGACAGAAATACTTTCAGTCTCCCCTGTTCGTGGAGGTCCGCGCAGTGTGAACAGTTCCTTTAAAAATGCGAACTTTGGTTCGCTAGCTACGCTCCAACCTGTAAAAACAAAAAGCAGTTCTCTTCCCTACCAGTAGCAGCTGCAGTGCATTCTCTGAGGCTCCTGAGTCCCCATCTGACTCATCAGTTATGTGGTACAACACTGAGTGATCACATGACGAGCACCTCACTCCCAGTATCACTCTTCCTGATTGCACCAAGGGGGATTCTAGCAAGCAACAACAGATGCATTGGTGCAGCAGCCAGCAGGTCTCAACTTTGGGATGCTCCACAGTCCCCGCCACAGAGTGGCACAGTGTGCGTGGGAGTCAATGCTTAGTGATGGAGTGGAGAAACTTAGCTGTCCTCACTTTCTTACAAATAAAAATATATTTTATTCTCCCACAAGGGGAAAAAAAAAACTACTCAATCATGGTTTAAACTGAAAAAATAAAAGGTGTTGGCACTGTGTGGGTGTTAAGGGAAGGGAACGAAGGAGAAAATTAATTGCATGGTTGGAGGGGGACGCAAAGCCGTAGGGGCAGGAACATTGCTACTACTTCACAGTTTGTTCTGGCAACTCCAGGTCTGGATTCTGGAAAAAAATAGAAATGCCATTGGTGGGGGTTTAAACTAAAGTGAAGGGAAAGAAGAAGATTAAGTACAGAATGACAGAGTTAACTTGGGAGGGGAGCACATTTGTGTTGATCTGGGATCAGCTACTACAGTAACTGTGCAAGAACACAAAACTGCTTCACTGCTGAACTTGTGGCAGCTGAAGGGAATCCTGGCAAAAAAATATATATATAATTGGTGTTTCAATATAGAAGTGCAGGGTTGGGAGAGTCTAGGGGCATGTGGTCTAGTGCAGGGGTACTCTATGAGCACTAATGCACCACTAACTGCATTAGTGCCGCACTCTCCCCCCCTTACCCACTCCTCCACCCTGGCTCTCCCCTTTCCGTCTGCCCCCTAGTCCCCACTCCCCTCTTACCCCTCATTCTCCTTTACATCTCTCCCCACTAACCCTCATCCTGTCTATTTATTCTACACTTGCATTGGAACCAACTGTGCCTGTTATGATACTTGCTTGAACTTGTATTATCTGTTGTCTTCTGTGCCACTGTCTGTCCTTCATGTGACGAGGTACCTTTGTAAATGAGCCTCTGGCTCAAAGGTTGTTAAATTGATGTTCAAATAAATAAATAAATAAAATAAAGTCTAGGCATTAAAAAAAACATTTCTTTTGGACTGCAGGGAGTGAACTGTAAAATAAAGTGCAGGGAAGGCTCATCAACAGAAATACATCCCTGTTCTCGGCTACTCAAAGGCTAAACACCAGTGATTATGCTATGGAAAGCTGGGCTTGAATCCATCACCTCCTACCTATGTACTGTGTGACCCTGACCCTGAGCAAGTCACTTAACTTCCTTGTGCTCTCAGGTTGCACCTGGAAAGCTCCAACTTAGTGTGCCTTTCTGATAAAACAATTTCCCCTTTCCCTTATATTTTACTCCTGCTACTGCTTTACTGAACGAATCAGTTCAGTGTCCCTGTGTTTTTTCAAACTTGATGCAACCAGTGCTGTATTGACTTGTTATGGAGTAAATTTCCTAGTTTTTAGCACTTTGGTTACTTGATGCAGCCAGCAGTGCTGAGGTACTGACCTGTTATTGAATAAAGGAATAATGCACGACAGGGTGGGTGTCGTGCTGGGATAACGCCATGCCTGGGGTGGTTGGGCACGAGGCCGCAGGCCGAGTATGTCCAATGCCCCAGGCATGGCGTTATCCCAAATGACACACGCCATGAGGTGCATTATTCCTATTATACAATGGCTCATTGTTATACAGAATAAAAAAAAAATTATTTTAAAGATGTTTTTGTGCTGAAAAATATTTTTGTTTTTTAAGAGAAGATGAAATAATCAATCAGAAGCTCAAGCATACAGTCAATCAAAAGCTCAAGCATATGCTCATCTACATGGGTTCACAGTGCTGAGACTAGACCTGTGGCATCGTGCTGGGATAACGCCATGGGTCTAGCCCAAGACTGACCAAACACAGTCCAAGATTCTTTCTTGCCATAGTATAATAAATCTTCTTGTGTTTAACAACTTAAAAGTACTTGACTGGACACATCCAACAGTGCTGTATTTACCTGCTAAGGAAAGAATCTCCCTGTGTGTTACTACTTAAAGTACTGTGCTTGATACAGCCAGCAGTGCTGTACTGACCTGTTACGGATAAAATATCCCTGTGTGTTACTACTTAAAATACTTGACTCAATGTGGCCAGCAGTGCTGTATTGACCTGTTTAAGAGTAAATTTCCCTGTTTTTGGTGCAGTTACTCGACCCAGCCAGCAGTGCTGTACTGACTTGTAGGGGGGTTGGGGGGGTGAATGTTTTGAGTACATGGGTGAACCAAACTTGCAGCCCTAGTGTACAGTCTCCTCTGTATAATCTTTCACAATTTTGCATCAAGGACTTCTGTTACCTCAATAGCCAGCTGAACCTTTCCAAGTGTCTTTATCAAACCAACATTTGACAGCATGTCCCACAGTGATTTGTCCTCTAGTGGTGTAACAGCAGTGCTGATTGGTGTTTGATGGCCAGAAACATCAGTATTGGTGGTACCAGCAGCAGCAACAGCAGATTGTGCTCCCTCCCTCCCTCCCTCTTCACCAGATTTTATTCAGAATTTGAATGTTGCCAAAAGGGTGTGGATGATGTATCACTTTTCTCAACTATAAATGCTGATACTTTCTCAGTTAACAGTTCACAATAATATTCCAGGTTCTTGAAGTCATGTGGTGTGAAGAATGTTTCAACTGTATCCTTAAACAGAGGATCCAGAAGTGTGGCCAAAATGTAATGTTCAGCTTTGCAGTACATATTTATAATGTGCTCATCACCCAGGAAGGCCTGTAACATTTTTCCCACACGTGATGCAGCATTGATGTTACATTGTCAAGAAACTGTGACTTGAGACACTCCAGTCTCAGCCTGATGAGTGAAATTAAGGATAGTATCTTGCTTTGCCCAGCACTATCGAACTTGCAACTTGGGTAGCCTCCACAAACGGTTTAAGGACACAACAAAGATTCTCTATCAAATGCCACTGATTGGGCTGATATTCACATCTTTCCAATGCAGTGTTGGACTGCACATTGATGGATGGCTTTCTGTTGTTCAAGCATTCTTTGCATCATATGGCAAGTGGAATTCCACTGGGTTGGAACTTCATGTATCATCTGGTGGAGAGGGAGGACATCTTCAATTTGAATCAGCCGCAACAACTTTAGGGCTTTAACAAAATGGCTATAGTGGGTGCACATAGTGCAGGCAGCTGCAGTCAAGTTCTGAACATTTGTGTCTTCACTAACACAATCTTTTACCATCAAGTTTAAAGTGTGTGCAAAGCATGATACATGTGTAAAGTTACCAAGCCTTACTGCTTTCACAATATTTAAAATGTTGTCTGACACTATAAACCAAGGTTGCAAGGACTTTGGAGTCATCCACTGAGCAGACATTTCTTCAAGACCCTCTAGAAGGTGTTCCACTTTGTGGTCTTTAACAAAACCATAAATACATAATGCTGACTGCCTTTGAACAGTGAAAGTCCCTTGTGTCATGCTGCTGCTGCTGCCAGTGATAATACATGATGAGGAGGAAGAGGAGGAGGAAGGAAAGTTTACTTAGTCACGGCTAGTCACGGCCATATAGTCAATCGTTTGCCACTGGTCCACATATCTGCTGTGACATGAACCTTTTTGCCCACTGAATCTTTCAGAGCATCTACCGGGTATAACCAGGCTCTACAATATATATGTACATTCTACCTAGTTCTACCTGAGTATAAAAAAAATCTACATATTTTATTTTGCATGTTTGGAAACATACATGTAGTACTAAGATTATAACTTTAAGAATAGTAAGTTTTGCAAAGCTTTGGTCCACTGAGACAGAATCCTATGCACCAAAGTTTTGCAATACATATTATTCTTTGTACTACAGGTACATGTACTTTCAGAAACATCCAAAAACAATACTTCAGTTGATTTTTTAATTAAGTAGAAGCAGTTAAAATGTGGTTATATATTGTAGAACCTGGTTATACCCTGTAGAACCTGGTTTTACTTGGTAGAACCTGGTTTTACATGATAGAACCAGGTTTTAATTGGTAGAACTTGGTTATAGCTAGTTCAATGTTTGTGGAATAGCAATAGGGAGAGATGGGGTATATAGTGCTTGTATAACTTGTAGTACATTTTGTGGCTTTACTCTATTTCCACCCTTGGGTAGTAGGTATGTAGGTAGTAATTTGTAGGGAATAGAAGGCCCAGGAACAAGGGTGAGAAGAGCGCTGCAGAAGGAGGAGGATGAGGGGATGGTGGTGGACAAAAAACACTCCCTAAGCAAGGGAGGAGCATTAGAGGAGGGCTTAAATAGAGGTTTTGGGAGGAGCTATTCCCCATATTGAACCCCGGGCAAGCCCTACCATTCAATGTTTGTGGAATAGCAATAGGGAGAAATGGGGTGTACAGTGCTTGTGTAACTTTTAGTACTTTTTGTGGCTTTACTTTACTCCCACTCTTGAGTAGTAGGTATGTAGGTAGTAATTTGTAGGGAACAGAAGGCCCAAAAAGATACCTCCTCCAACTCACAGAGAATATGACCTCCTGGCACTCAGGAAAGGAAAAATCCCAGGTGGAGGAAATCTCTGAGAACCCATCGCCAGAGGTCTGCCCATTCTCTGGGCATACTAAATGGAGAAGGACCTAGGTTCTAGTAACCATAGCTAATTTGAGGTTGGTGAGCTACTTGGAGAGACAATGATCCATCCTTGATCCATGGATGAAGCTGACTGTACAATGATCCTGAGGCTGAAGAGTAGGTCTTTTCTGCATAAGCTATAGAATCTGAAGTATGAAGGTGATCCAGGTGAAGGAGGTCAAAGGAAGTCCAATTTTCCAAGGTGATGAATGATGCTTGTCCACGGAATTGCAAGGGTGTAATAAGCAGAGGGAGCATGAGTGGATTCATAAGGTACTAAACTGGGAATGGTGGAAATGCAATGGTACAAGAAGTCATTGGTGAATGATCCAACTTGTGAAATGTATGGATATCAAGGTATGGTCTGGAGGCAAGGAATTGAGCAATGAACTAGGAGTCTCTAAGAAAGCATTCATGAAGTAAAAAAGAGTAAAAGAGAGCCATTGAGTGCCCTGGAGATGATGATTCATTCTCAATCCGAGGACAATACAGACTGAATGGTGATCCTGAGGATGGAGGTTACTTCTTTTCCGTAAGTATGATAGAATCCTATGTGCGGAGCAGGTCCAGTTAAAGAAGGGCTAATGTAGTCCGTATTTCCAAGGTAATGAAAGATGCATGTCCAAAGAGATTGTAGGGGCGTAATGAGTTGGGAGAACATAATTTGATTGATATAAAACCAGAAAGTACACTGTGGGATTTGTGATAATTTGTAAAGTTATAGATGACTGCTCCAGTTCATGTAAAGTTTGATGTTCAAAGTAGTCTGGTGGTAAGGAATCGATTAGTGAGCAATAAGTCGCTAAGTAAGCATCCCAGAGTGAAACGAGTAGAGGAGAGATTGATTGACTGATGAGAGTAATGTCATAAGTGATTAGTAAATAAATAGAAGAAAAGTTGCAGAGCGGTCTAAATGGTAGCCTAATGTATATAGGAACTGATTGGAAATTCGGTATGAGGGATGGATGGCTCCTTCTTGAACACTAGATTCATGACTTTATAAGTAAATACTCTGCTGGTACATTGCCTGAAGTAAGTGTGGTTATTTCTGTGGTGTGACCATCTAGGAGATGCACTATGGTGGCATAGGTTGGTTAAGTGTACAGGTAATCCTGATGCCGAAGTACTGAGAGAAGCTTGGAGGCAGATGTAATAAAGAGTCTGTAAGCTGGATTGACAATGAGATCAATTAGTGCAGGATGTTTTAGAATCTTAGTGCTACAGTTGAGTAATACTGAGTGGAAGAAAAGGCTGAACTGATGAGTTTGTCTTGACTATTATGAATTGCCAGTTAGAATACAGGCGCACCAGTTCTCAGTGGTTGTCGTTACAGCAGAGGTTAACTAAGGTAACTTGAGAAGGAAGCAGCTGAAGGGTCCACTAGAAGAGTGGCTAACCGGCTTAAGGTAATTGATAAAAATTGCGGATGAGTGTAGAGTGGAATAGCGACATCCAGGATCGAAAATGATGGATTGGATGGTGTGGCATTAGTAATCAGCTAGGCGGTGGAGATCCCACATTGATGTTCTTGAAGATGTCTGTGAAATTCAAAAAACGAGCAATGTCTATTGAGAGGTAGGTGCAGAGTAACTTGATGGGCAGAGATGCTGTTGGAAGATGAGGTTGAGATTGAAAAATTGATAATGTCCTTAGCTGAATGGGTTCTCTTGCAATTCCCGGTATCCATAGAAGCAATGCTGACTAATATGTCAGAGCATAGCAGAAGGATTTAAGTTCTTTCCATGTATGAAGATAGTCAGTGAGACGAGTCAGTCCAGGAAGTCACGGTGATTGATTAAACGGGATTCAGTTTGTACATCCAATAGAGACAAAGAACTTCTTAATGTCCAGGCTAATGGGATTCATTGAATTATGGTGAGGAGTTGTTTTAGGCAGTGTAAAAACTCTGTAATGGCATAAGAGTTTATGCCACATGTTAGCTAAGGGATGTTTGCTGACTGGAATATTTCTCTGGAGTAATGAACGAGTGATCCAATGAGTTGTAGAAGGGTACTGTTAGAATGGCCAGAGTAGGAGTATGAGATGGATCATATGGAAGAGCATATAACTGGGTAGAAGTACTGGTCAGAGATAGGGTACAAGGCCCAAAAGAGCTATAGCAAACAGTATGAAGCCCCAAGCCTGCAAGGTGAAGATGAAAAGGCAGCCATCTAAATGGGAAGGAAGTCCGGGGTGGATCAAGAGGAACTGAATGAATAATCTGGGGAAAGCTACAGTCCAGGTGAAGCTGGATGACATCCAGAGCAGGAAGGTACAGGACTGGGTCAACTCCATGGCGAACAGCAGCAAAATGCAGGAAAGCTGAAGCAAGGCATCGGAGTATAATTCATGGAAGTCCAAGGAGCCAAGCCAAGCACCATAGCAACTTAGATAAGAGACGTGAGGTCCGCATCCGATGAAGGCTGCAAAAAGACAAGGGAAAATGATGGAAGGCACTGGAGTGAGGAAGGAAAAGGTTCCCAAATCTGCAAAAGAAAACAAGATGGTACAGCTGCCAGATGGGGGACCCCCGCAGCAAAGATGTCCATGAAGCAGTTGATCAGAATCAAGAGAGGGACTGAACGAACCGGCAGGATCCATGTGATAAGGAAAAGGAGGCCAAAGGAGTTAGAGAATGAAGGTCCATGGAAGGGCGAGATATCGAGTGGAAGAATTCGAAGCAGAGAGGTCCTGTGAGTGACAGGAAGTGGCAAATTAGCAGAATGGAGGCAAACAAGTCAATGAGGTCCTGGTTCCACTGGTTGAAGTAGCAGGCAGAGCTGAGAGGTGGAAGGCAGTTGGAGTGGAAAGGCCCTGTACCTGAAGTGAGGTAGAGACCTGTATTGCATAAGTAGAATGATGAGGGTACGTAGAGTTTAAGAGTTCCGTTCCTGAAAGGAAGCAGCAACTGGCATAAGGTAGAGAAGGTATGGTATAAGTCTCAAAGCAGAGAATGTTGCACCAGGGATTAGGTGTGCCAGGTTAATCAATTACTACACAGAAGCACCGTTGTGAACAACGAGGAAACTGGCACCATGCAAAGATCAAATCAGCATATGCTGATAGTTTGGGCTGAAGTAACAAAGTCAATGTTTGCAAGCACTCACCACATAATTAGAAGGTTCTCATTTGTTGAAATTCCAAACACTTCATGGGTGGCAAATTCAGAAAATCCATTTATTCATTAAATCCACAATTATGAAAAAAAACGGTGAAAGATAAAGTGCAAAACAGCTCCAACCCGTTCCTCCCACTACCAGCTTGCAGCAACAGCAAGTCGCACTAAGCATGCTCAAGCACCTGACATGTTTCGATCAACATGAAATTAGTTCTATGTGTTACAAATTATTACCTTGAGTTAGAACTGTTACTTGGGCTGTGATCTTGTAACATTTGAGGCTTGGGACCACTTGTTTGGCAGTGATAATTAGAGTGAAATTTAAATGTGTTGTTTCTTAAATACATGAAAAGCCACTGGGGGTTGGGATTGAAGGGCTGAGTATTTCTGTTTGGGACTGAAATTCGAGAAACAGGAACTGGTGGGTCTGTGACATCATACGGTACCTGATGTCTGCATACACACACTGGTAATGGGACTGGACACACACTGGACTGTATGTGTTTGAGAGACTTTGGAACTTTATTGGTGGGGTTGAAATTGGGTTTGTAAATAACTGAGGTCAGTATAGAGAGAAACTGTATTCCAGGGGAAAGGGACTGAGAAAAGGGGTGTGCCATTATAAATAGGGGATAAACAGGGTGGCCATATTCCACCATGGCAGGCATCTTCGGAAGGGTTGTAGGCTGCACAGGCTGTGGGATGGCAATAATTCTCAATTGGGCCTGGAGAGGAGCCCACTCTGTAGACAGCTATCTTGTATCAGGAGTGAGGTATATTGGTTAAGGAGTAAGCTGGGGGAGCTGGGGGTGTCAAGGATAAGGGGTGTGGATATGGGCAGCAGAAGGGTGGGGCTGAGGGAGGCTGGGGCAATGCTCTGAAATTACAGGACGTTATGTTACAGCAAGCAGAGGGGGGATATTAGGGACAGAGGACCCTTAGATAGGGATGTTGACGCTAAGGGAAAAGCGTACGGGGTGAACATTCTGAATACAAAAAGAATGGAGGGGGAAGAGTCAGGAGGGGCTGTTATGGGGAAGCCTAAAACAGCAAACTGTGGGAAGGGAGCTCCTAAGGTGAACAGAGCAAGAGGGGAAGAAGAGGGGCAGTTTAGAGGTGCAGTCAGGGGAAACTTGGGTTACTTGATGGAGGCTGACATAGAGTGTCACAATAAATTTGAGCTACTAAGCAACCTAGAGGGGAGGAAGGGGTTGGTGGAAATGAGGAAACTTATACAGAGGCGGGAGGAGGGTCGGATACCCATAGGGCATCACAGACAGGCAATGGAAAGGATAGAAATAGCCCCAGAGGAGAGGAAACATAAATGTTAAGCAAATGGGAGATGCAACATATTGCAGACATGAGTGAGGAGAGCATGACTGAGAGAAACTGGAAGACAAGGGGGGAGAAGAGCCCCTTCAGCAGGGGGGGTCAGTACTGGATGGGGCTCTTGCTAAAGGGGACCCACAGAGCCTCTGGAGGCAGGGGTACCACACAAGGGGAGGATGGCGGTGTGGGGAAGGGGAAACCATCAGGGCCAGGATAAATGGTTCGGATAAGAGAGGGTTAAAGGGGACATCTATTCAGAGGGGGTTGAGTTAAGTGGGCAAAATAACGAGGGAGGCAGAAGGGGAGGGTGACAAGGGGTCTCTAATAAGGCAGGAGACTCCCATGGAATGGAGATCATGAATAAAGGGGGGGAGATGGGGGGCTGAGAGGGCATAGTGGAGGTAACCGTAAGGATGATGGCGGTGTTAAGGTCCTGTTATTGGGAGACTCGATGATTAGGGGTATCCAGTGGGAGGGACAGGGGGGTGGATGCCATAGCCAGGTGAAGGTAGTGAGTATCTCTGGGCTGACAGTGCACAGAGCAAAGATCAAGGTGTATGAAATGGTTAGGGATTGTGGAGGGAAACCGGATTTCCTGGTGCATTTGGGAACTAATGATCTAGAGGGAAATAGCGTTTTGGAAATCCAAGCAAGGTTCTAAGAACTTGTCAGAGTCTGTCAGGATAATGGATGCAACATTTCCTTTTCGGAGATATTGCCAGTACCAAAGGCCTCAGTGGAGAAAAAAATGAAGCTCACAGAGGTTAATGACTGGCTCAGGAAGTGGGGTGAAGAGAGTGGGTTGGGGGTGTTAGGGAACTGGAAAGGAGTTTGGGAGGATAAGGGACTATATGCCAAGGACAGGCTTCATCTTGCCCCATTAGGGAAGGGAGTCCTTAAACAGGGGATGGCTGACTACATTCAAGAAAAGTGGGGTTTAAACTTGTGAGGGGAGGGATAAGGAAGGGGCTGAACAGAAGCCCTCTCCTCCAGATGAGGGGAGTAGCCTTCAAGCCCAAGGTGGGGAGGGAGAAACAGACTGGGGGTGGAGGTTTCAGGAGGAGCAGATGGAGGATGGAAGTATAAGGAATCTGGGTGGGGTTCGACAAAGAGGACCAGGGATAAGGGGTGGGGGTTGGTGTTAGTAAATGCCAGGAGCTTGGGAAACAAGTTGCCAGAGTTCAAGCCATGCTGTTTGGGGGTGGATGTGGCGGCGGTCACGGAGACGTGGACAACAAAAACCATGACTGGGACCTAAGCGTGCGGGGTACACTATGCTCAGGAAGGATAGAAAGGAGGCAGAGGGTGGAGTGGCTATGTTCATTAGAGATGACATAGAAATTACTAGGTAGAAGAGGCAGAGGGAAACGTGGAGGCCTTATGGGTCACCTTACGATGCCCAGCAGGAGATTAGGTCATGCTGGGTGTAGTATATAGGCCCCCCGGGATGAGTGATGTTCTAGAGGATGGTTTGCTGGACAACATCATTGCCCAGTGTGGACCAAAAGGGGAAGGAGTGGTGTTGATGGGGGACCTTAATATGGCAGGTACAAACTGGGGAACCATGTCTTCTAAGGTGGCCAAGGAGCAGAGCCTGCTGGATGGCTTCCAGGATGTGTTCTTAACACAGCATGTGATGGAGCCCACAAGGGAAGGGCATGTCCTGGACGTGGTTCTGGCAGATGGGGATCTGGTAAGGGACCTGGTTGTACAGGACCCCCTGACTGGGAGCGACCACAATACTGTCTGGTTTCAAATAAGCATGGGGGAGGGAGGGAGGAGGAGATCTAGGACACTGGCAGTGGACCTCAGGGGGCAGACTTTGTGGGCATGGAAATATTCTCAAGGATCACTTGAAGGGATTACATCAATGACAAGTGTGGAAAGGAGATGGAAGGTCATAAATGGGGACTTCATGGGCAGTCAGGATCTCGCTAAGTTGAAATGTAAGGAACAAGGTCACATAAACCATGCTGGTGGTCCAGTGAGGTACAGGTAGCGGTCAGAAAAAGAAGGTGGCCTACAAAAATATTAAACAACAAGAGGGATAGGGATAAGGAAATGTACCATCTTGCATCTAGAAAAGTCACCGGATGGTGAGGGGCAAAGTCCAGTAAAGAGCAGCTGACACAGGGGATACATGGAGGAAAGGGTTCTTCCAGTACATTGGGGAGTGGAGAAAAACTAAGGGCCATCTCAGCAGATTGAGATCAGGAGGAGGTGGGTGGAAGAGGCGAGGGACCAGGCAGAGGTATTTAACAAGTACTTTGCCTCTGTGTTCACTAGGGAGGGATGGGATATCTACAAAGCAAGGCATGAGGGATAGAAGCAGCAGTGAGTGGGATCGGGGAGCAACAGAAATGGAGCAAGAGGAGGGAAGGACCCAGGGGTGTCACATCTGGATAAGGATAAAAGGCCAGTAATGTGGAGGGGCGGATGATGCTATCTCTGCCAAAGGGTGTGGTTAGCCCTCAAGGCCCTAAAGAAAGACAAATCTCCTGGGCCAGATGGCATTCATCCGAGAGTACTATGGGAATTGGCGGACATACTGGCTGCACCCCTGGCGGAGCTCTTCAACAGGTCACTTGAGACAGGGAGGGTACCTAGGGATTGGCGAGAGGCACATGTGGTGCCAATCCATAAAGGGGGGTCGAGGGAAGTAAACGGTAACTATAGACCCATCAGTTTGACGTCAGTGGTAGGAAAATTAGTGGAGAGTATACTACAGGAACGATTGGGGGTGTACTTGGAGGAGGTGGGAGGTCGGGATAGTCGGCAACATGGGTTTGTGCCAGGTAGATCATGTCAAACCAATCTTGTGGAGTTCTACGAATGGGTAACATCAGAACTGGACAGGGGAAAGCCTGTGGATGTATTATTCTTGGACTTCAGCAAGGTGTTTGACTCTGTCCCTACAATGGTCTGGTGGAGAAACTGATGGGGTTAGGAGTAGGCCCTTTGATGGTCAGATGGATTGAAAACTGGCTAGCTGGACGCACCCAGAGAGTAGTGGTCTGTGGGGATCTCTCAAACCCTAGAGAGGTTAGTAGTGGGCTACCGCAGGGCTTGGTCCCGGGTCCGATCCTGTTTAATGCATACATATCGGACATCAGGGAGGGTATAGGGTGTGAAATGAGTCTCTTCACAGATAACTCCAAGATGGGAGCAGTAGTTGAGGGAGAAGAGGGGAGGTTGGCGCTGCAAGGGGATCAGGACACCCTGGAAAGCTGGGCTCACACATGGAAATTAAATTTCAATATCACCAAGTGCAAGGTGTTGCATCTTGGTCGGAGAAACCCTAAACACAGGTACACCCTGGGAGGGGAGGCGCTGGAGGCCTCAATAGGGGAAAAAGACCTAGGGGTCATGGTGGATGCATGTATGAATAACTCTGAGCAGTGCAGGAGCGGCTAGCAAGGCAAACAGGATGTTGGGATGCATCGTGGGAGAATCACCTCTAGGAGCAGGAAGTGATTCTGCCGCTGTACAATGGACTGGTTAGACCATACCTTGAGTACTGTGTACAGTACTGGAGACCACACTTGAAGAGGGACATACAGCTCCTGAAGAGGGTACAGAGGAGGGCAACTAAGGTGATACGAGGCTAGGGATTTAACGTATGAGGACAGACTTGAGGAGCTCTGCCTGTTTTCATTGGAGGAGAGAGACAGGGGGACATGATTGAGGTCTTCAAGTACCTCAAGGAATAAATAGAGGTAAACATGGAAGGGATCTTTAGACTAAAGCAGGGAGGTATCACCAGAGGCATGGTTTGAAGTTGGAAGGTGGAAGGGTGAGGGGAAAGGAGGAGGTTTTTCACTGAGAGGGTGGTGGACCCTTGGAATGCACTGCCTGGCGAGCTGGTTCAGAGATCCACAGTGGAGGCTTCAAGAGGTGGGACAGACACAGAAAGTGGATGTATCAGATGATGGCCTGTCCCAGGGGGGTGGGGATGGATGATAGGGGTTTCTGGAGCACAAGGGATGGGAGGGCCTCGGCACCCAACTAAGGATCTAAGGTTCAAGCAGACTTGATAGACCGTAAGGCCTAATCTGCTGGCAAATAGTATGTTAGTATGTAAAATGAGCTTTCTCAAAGGTGATTGATAGGCTAGTTCGACCCCCATAAATATAGGGCCCCATTAAGGTGACAGTGCAATTAAAACTTGTGCATAATTCACAATCCTAGTCCATACTAGTAACTCACAATTACTAATAGTTAAAGCAACACACAACTGACATGAAAATCCAAAGACATGTTCAAGTCCCACTACTTGGTTGTAAGTTATTTATCCATTTTTTAAAGGGAACTAAAAGTCCTCCTTATTTGTTAAAAGTCCATCAACTTCATTCAGTGCATCCAATAAAAATCCTGGGCACATGATCTATAATAAAGAAAGATGATTACAGCCAAAGTCTGGTAATGAACTACATAAAAAACATAGCAAAAATATAGAACCATAAAGACATAATAAATTATTCAAAAATTATTCAGGACTTATTTAAACATTTAACACTTAACTAAAAACAAAGACGCAAGTAGGGCACAGTTATTTATATTTAAGGAAGAGTTTTATCTCCAGTCTACCATTTAACCCTCTATGTTCCATGCCTTTAAAGGAAAAAATCCAATACTGTTCACGCCTGAGGAGGAGATTATTGTAATCACCACCTCTTCGTGACAGTACTGGTTTTTCCGAACCCTGAAATTTAAAACAATGTTTCCCCCTATCCCTGCTCCCAACAACATGTGCTGCAAGGGCATTTTTTTTATATCCAAGCTATCTATTGCCCTCAATGCTCACCAATGTGGGTCTTAAAGGCTCTTTTAGTTTCCCCTACATAAAAGGAACCACAATTACATCTAGCCAAATACACAACCATTGGTGGCACATGTCATAAAACCTCTTACTGGAAATGTCCTCTCCAGTAATGGGTGCAGGAATGTTTTTGTGTCCATGACATAGCAACAAAATTTACAATTACCACATCTGTGGCTACCACTCTCCCTCCTTGGCAGCCACATATTCGGTTTTAATGCCATTGGTTCCACAGAATGCACTAATGTATCCTTCAAAGTGGTCCCTCTCCTATATACCATTTTTGGACCATCTTTTGAAAGCTTCCTTAGTCCTGTGTCCTGCAAACCTATATGCCAATTCTTTTTCATAATACTCGCTACTTCATATGACTGTGCATTAAATGTACTGACAAAAAAGGTTTGAACATCCTATGGTTCTACTGCCTCTCCTGTCTTTCTCTCTTCTAGCAAAGTCTCTCTGTCAATGTTATTTACATTATGTCTTGCTTCATTAATTATTCTATCAGCATATCCTCTCTCCTTAAGTCTGTTTTCTAACTCCACTGCTCTCTTTTCATAAATAGCTTCAGAGCCACAATTTCATTTAGTATGAATAAATTGGCCTTTTGGAATGGCCTTTATCATGAGTGATGGGTGGCTACTGCTCACTAACAACAAAGTGTTACGGTCTGTGGGCTTCCAAAATAAATCTGTAGTAAGTCCCCCCAGACCGTCCTGATAATTCATTAAATCCAAGAAATTAATATTTTCCTTATCATATATCAGGCTGAATATCAAGTTAGGATTGCTGGATTCCAGGTATTTTACAAACTCCTGCAAATTACTAACAGTACCTGTCCAAATAAGCAGTACATTGTCGATGTAACGCTTCCCAAAGATCAATGTACTGTCTGTAAGGGTTCAAGGTAGGTCTATCAACCTCCTCCTCCCACTTAGCCATGTAAAGATTGGCAAAATTAGGAGCAAAGCTAGCCCCATCACAGTTCCTTTTATTTGTAATAACCATTCATTCTTATAGAAAAAGCAATTATGTTAGAACAAACGATGTTAGCCGTACCGAAATTCTTGTATCAGGGACATTCTGTTCTCTAGTCTTCAAAAAATATTCCAATGATGGCAAACCATCATGATGAGGGATATTCATATATAAAGCAGCGGATCCACAATGGGAGTCCGACAAAAATTTTGTTGAACACCCCGTCAGCGACACCGGCAGGTCAGCTGCATTCTGCAGTCGACTGCTGGTTCGCAGTTTGTTCTCTTGTTTTCTCCAGGGGGGGCTTTGCCCCCCCGAATCCTCAAGCAGGGTGCTGCTCAGCCCACACCCCCACTTAAGGATTCTTAACTCCAGTCGGAGCTGATTGGGGGGGTGCAGGACCCCCGACAGACAGCACCGGGTTCCAGCAGGTCTCCCACCTCGGCTTGGCACTCTAGTCGCTGTGGGGGACCTCGCTGGCAAAGTGTCACTGTCGGGGGGGGGGGACCATAAAGCAGCAACATCCAGGGAGACAAGTAAACTGCTATCACCAATTTATATCTCCTGGATGATGCATAGCACTTCCTCTGTATCTTTGAGGTATGCTGGAATTTTTTGAAACTAATTCAGCAATATGGCCATCAACAAACTTTGCCAATCATTCCGTAAGAGAGTTATTGCCTGAGACTATAGGTCTCCCAGGAGGGTCTATTAAGCACTTATGAACCTTCAGCAAACAGTACAACATGGCTCTCTGGGGGCAATCAACACACAGATATTCAATTACCTGTTCTGGCAAGCTATTATTCTGTTCCAACTCTCTCAAATAAGCATCTATTTCCCTTTTAAATTGATCCATGGGGTCTCTGCATAATCTGTTATAAAAATTAATATCATTCAGTTGTCTTATCACTTCCTTATCACAATAAAAGCTATTCAGCACCACTACTGCCCCTCCCTTGTCTGCAGATTTAATAGTAATGTCCAAATTCTGACCCAGTTTCTCAAGTGCTTCTGTTTCTAATTTACTGAGGGTGTGGAAATATTTTTTTATCTCGTTGTCTTCCCACCTCCTCTATTTCTATTTTTCAGCACTTAATAAACATTTGCAGAGCAGGAGACAAAGGGGGGCAAAGGGTGGACTGTGGCTTAAAATCTTTCATTACTCCACAAATACAATTTTCTATACATTCCTCACTATTTCCTTCATCACCCCGATGTGAAAAAAAGACTTTAAGCTCAAATTTCTCCCCATTTTATACAGATCAATTATTGTATCAAAAACTTTGATATTTCTAGTGGGGACAAAAGAAAGCCCCTTCCCTAGTACCTTCAATTCAATGTCAGACAAAGCATAATCAGACAGGTTAAGAACATTCATTACTGTGTTCACTGCTGTATTTTGCCCATTCTCCATCTGCCCCCTCCACGGTCTGTCCGGATTTTGACCTCGATTTCCACCCCACTCTTTGTGCCTCCTCTCCTTGTCTTCATCTGCCTGGATCGCAGCAGTTCTGGCGCTGACTGCACCATGGCACAAATGGGGTTGGGGGGTAGAGACTGAGGTAGTTCTATAGGGATAACACATGTTGCTTCCTTCTCTTCTTCCCCTAAAAAATGTCTGAGCTGGTGTGTACTTCTCCATTATTATATTGTGTCTCCAAATTTATATTCTCCACTCTTGTTTGATCTTCTCATATATTCACACTGGATTTGCCAGTGGTCTAGCCATAAATTATGCCCTCCTTATTATCATGTTCGTCCCTTTCAAATTTAGTTTTATTAATCTTTCTTATTTTATCATCATATTTCCTCAAGTTCTCAGAAAAAGACTCTGAAAGCTGTTTAAACTGGGGTGTATTAGAAAAGGTTTGGGGTATCACTTCCTTGGCATTTAATTCACTCTCCACCTCTTTCTGTATTGCAGCATTTTCTTCTAAAATTAGCTCAGTATACTCTTTCCCAGTTCTGGCACTTTTATTGTCCCATTTATTTTAGAAATCTTCCCGATTAGTGCCATGATTAGGTTTTTTCAGGACTCTAAGACCCCTCGGGACTCTTTCCACCTCAAGATAGGCCTTCAGGCTACTTTCTTCTCATTGAAGACGTTTTAACTTAAACGCAGTCTTTTCAAACTGTACAAAAGCTTGTTTTGCACTGTACGGTCCTTGTATTATATTAGCATTATTCATTAAAGGTATGGAACGTAGAGGATTAAATGGTAGATTGGAGATGAAACCCTTCCTTAAATCTAAATAACTGTGCCCTACTTGTGACTATGTTTTTAGTTAAGTGTTAAATGTTTAAATCAGTCCTGAAGAATTTTTGAATAATTTATGATGTCTTTGTGGTTCTATATTTTTGCTATGTGTTTTTTGTAGTTCATTACCAGACTTTGGCTGTAACCATCTTTCTTTATTATAGAATATGTGCCCAGGATTTGTATCAAATGCACTGAATGAAGTTTATGGAGTTTTAGCAAATAAGGAGGATTTTTGGTTCCCTTTAAAAAAATGAATGAATAACTTGCAACCAAGTAGTGGGACTTGAACGTGCCTTTGGATTTTCATGTCAATTGTGTGTTGCTTTAACTATTTTTTTTTCCAATTGTTTAACCAGGTGAGACACACTAAGCTGAAAACTTGCTTACGGTGCAACCTGGGAGTACAGGGAAGTTAAGTGACTTGCTCAGGGTCACTCAGTATGCAAGTGGGGGCTGTGGGATTTAAACCCAGGTCTCCAGATTAGTAATTGTGAGTTACTAGTATGGACTAGGATTGTGAATTTTGCACAAGTTTTAATTGCACTGTCACCTTAATGGGGCCATGTATTTATGGGGGCTGAACTATCCTATCAATCACCTTTGAGAAAGCTAATTTTGAGTGAAACATGTCAGGTGCTTGTCCATGCTTAGTGCGACTTGCTATTGCTGGAAGCTGGTAGTGGAGGAACGGGCTAGGGCTGTTTTGCACTTTATCTTTCATTGTTTTTATTGTAATTGTGGATTTAATGAATAAATGGACTTTCAGAATTTGCCACCAGTGAAGTGTTTGGAATTTCTACAACTTAAAACCTTCTGATTAAGTGGTGAGTGCTTGCAAACATTGACTTTGTTTCTTCAGCCCAAACTATCAGCATATGCTGAATTGGTCTTTGCGTGGTGCCGGTTGTCACAACTCACTCAGCCGGTCAGCCCTCTACTCCCAAAGTGCCAACCTCTGAGCATATGATTTGTGTACAGTGAACAGAACAAGGTAACCCTCTTGTCTGTTTTGTGGGTTCAAGCCACCTTAGTCTCAAGCTATGGAGGGATTAAAACTGATAACCTCTTGTTAGCATACCCAATTATCAGGCTCAGATAATTCTGTCTTCGGGGGACCAGATAACTTTGCCTACGGGCACCCAACCAGATCTTTCAAATGAACCTTAAGAACTCTATGCAAGACTTTAGAGAACTCTATCCATTTCCCAGTTTGGTATACAATAAGCCCATACACAGTGTTACTGATAACTTGTAAAAGCTCCACTTAAAACAAAAAGAAATGTCAAGGCACTCCAGACAGTTTCCATTGTAAAATATATATCTTTACTTTAAAATAGGAAAACAGAAAACATTTACAAAACAATATATATCCCAACACATACAGCTTTAAAACAAACAGGTAAAAGTGCAGTTCCTACAATTAGTAACTTCAGACTAATCTTGTCTAAGGTCCTTACTTCAGTGCTTTGATGGTCTGTCTTCTCTCAGTCAGATATATTGTCTTGTGTGTCTCTAAGGCTTGCTCAGTTGGACAAAAGCAGTCCTGAGCTAGCCTCCTCTCTGAGATCATTAAACTCCACCTTGGTGTACTAAAAGTTATATTTTACAATACAGGATGTCCAAATAAAATATTTAAAAAAACAGAATAGGTGACCTCACTGACTTTCCTCTCCACAGGTTAACCAGACAAAACCAGTTTGTGCTCTGCTATATATACATCTCAAAAGTTTATTTGATCTAAGTCACTGTATTCAAAACAAAATTGTATTTGCCTCTTTAATCCCATCTGGGCCTTGGAATCTACACCTCAAAGGTCTCTCTGATGTAATTCAAGGGTTCCCCAGGAATGTATATTGGACCTTCCAAATTCATCTGGGTCCTCCCTGGCCCAGACATCAACCTCTCTTCAATGTCCATTCTGGCTTCCCTCGACACCCTTCCCTACACAGGTTCTTCCTGACAACTATTGCAAGTCAAAGGATTTTCCCTGAGGGACTTATGAATGGCTAATCTTATTTCCTGGGATGAAAGCAAATTGACAAGGTAATTGCACCCCAGATATCTGCAGTTTAAAATGCCTCCTGTCCATTGAACTTATCCCTGGGGGGTCTTGATGTGTCAGTTCCAGTAAGACAGTAGTTTCCTCAAACTGAACTTCCCATCACATATTTTATATGTAATAAAAAAATTGATACAGCATTCAGAGCACTCAGAGCTGGCTGTCTATGTCACACTCCTCCCCACCTAGACTGAATTTGGGGGATCCATCCCCTACATGGGATGAACTTCCTAAATCAGTTCACTCCTCATAGACCCTAGACCGTCCATCTGAGTTCTGATTCTTGGCTCCAGCCCTATGTGCGATTTTCAAATCATACCCTTGTAAAGCAAGACTCCATCTGAGCAGTCTGCCATTGTTCTTCCCCATCTACATTAGCCAAACCACAAACCAGGGGGTTGTGGTCAGTCTGCACCACAAAAGGCTGCCCATACAAGTATGGCTCCAATGTCTTTAGGGACCACACTAGGGCAAGACACTACTTTTCCACTGTGGAGTCTGCTTGTTCCCTGGGGAGCAGCTTGCAGCTCAGGTAGGCTATAGGGTGGTCCCTCCCTTCGCTGGATGCCTGGCTCAGTACTGCCCCAATACCCACGTCTGAGGTGTTCAACTGAACTATAAAGGTTTTACTGTAGTTGGGACTTGTCAACACAGGAGCACTGCACAATGCCTCCTTTAGTTTGTTAAAGGCTTCCTCACAGGCTGGACCCCAGGTAATTTTCTTGGGCATCCGTTTCTTTGTCAGGTCAGATAGGGGAGCAGCCGGGGCACTGTAATTTGGTACAAATTTTTGATAGTACCCTGCTGTACTGAGAAAACTCCTGACCTGCTTCTGAGTTTCTGGTTTGGGCCATGCCTGTATTACCTCTATCTTGATTTGGTTAGGACGGAGCTGTTCCCGGCCTACCACATGCCCAAAGTATGCCATTTCTGCCTTGGCCACCTGGCACTTCTCAGCTTTGACAGTGAGCCCGGCCCTCTGTATTCTGCCCTGCACTTCCCTAAGGTGTGACAGGTGTTCCTCCCAGCTGGAACTGAAGATGGCAATGTCATCCAGGTATGCCACGGCGTACTCCTCAGCACCATTTAACACCTGGTTCACCAACCTTTGGAAAGTGGCCGGGACATTCTTCATTCCGAAAGGCATTTCTTTGAACTCAAATAAGCCTATCGGAGTGATGAAGGCTGACCTCTCCCTAGTTCTGTCCGTCAACCCTACCTGCCAATACCCCTTTGTAAGGTCAATGGTCGTAAGGTAGGTCGCCCCCCCAAACTTGTCCAGGAGTTCATCCATCTGGGGCATCTGGTGGGCATCTGACTTTGTGATTGCATTCAGTCCATGATAGTCTACACAGAAATGAGTCGAGTCATCTGGCTTGGGTACAAGGACTACGGGTGAGGCCAAGGGACTGTGGGATCTCTGGATTACCCCTAAATCCAGCATCTCCTCCACTTCCCTTCTAATGTCCTTTTGGACAGCCTCTGACACCCGATATGCTGTCCGCTGCATGGGCGTCTGTGTCCCTGTCTCCACATCATGTATTGCTAAGGAGGTTAGTCCAGACTTGGTGCTAAACAAGGGGGCAAAGTCTGCTAAAACCTCCCTCACTTTCTGGATCTGGCCCAGGGTCGGCTGGGGAGACAATTTTATTGCCTCCACAGAGGACTCCCACTTACTTTCCTCCAGCAAGTCCAGAAGGGGGTCTCCTTCATCCGTCCCCTCCCCATGACTACACACTGCAAGCACCATGTCAACCCTATTTGCATATGGCTTCATCATGTTGACATGGTACATCCCTTCTGTCGGTTTATGGTCAGGTAACTCCACAATGTAGTTTACGTCATTTACCTTCCTAACCACTCTGTACGGTCCTGCCCACTCATCTTGCAACTTGTCTTTCTGGACTAGAATAAGGACCATGACTTCCTGACCCACCACGCATGAGCGAGCTCTGGCTCTGTGGTCGTACCACACTTTTTGTTTCTGTTGGGCAGCTGCTAGGTTGCTCTGGGCTGTCCCCATAAGCTCCTTCAGCCTTTCCCTAAACCTTAGGATGTAATCCACAATGGGAGTTCCCTGGGTGGCATGCTTGCCTTCACAGTCCTCCTGGATCAAGTCTAGGGGCCCATGTACCCAGCATCCATACTAGAGCTTGAAGGGGGAAAATCCTGTCAACTCTTGGGACACCTCCCTGTATGCAAACAACAGACAGGGAAGGTATTTCTCCCAGTCCCTCCCATGCTGTTCAGCAAATGCCGAGAGCATTGACTTTAGGGTAACATTGAAGCATTCCACAAGCCCATTGGCTTGTGAGTGATACAGTGTCATGCATCCCTGCACCACCCCACACTTCTCCCATAGACATTTCATTAGGTTCGACATGAAGGAACCCCTCGATCGGTGGTTACCTCCTGCAGAAACCCAACACAGGAGAAAATCCCAAGCAAGGCATCTGCCACTTTGTCCTCAGTGAGGATAGGGTGACTGCCTCTGGGTACCGGGTGGCATAATCCACCACAGTCAGGATGAATCTCTTCCCTGAGGAGCTGGGGGTAGTTAAAGACCCCATAATATCCATTCCCACCCTCTGGAATGGCTCTTCCACTATGGGCAAGGGGATCAGGGCGGCTTGGGTTTTCATGCCAACCTTTCGCATTTCTTGGTACCGGTGACAAGACCTGCAATACTCCTTCACCTGCTGGGTGAAGTTAGGCCAATAGAAATTCTGGGCCAACCGCTACATTGTGTGCATGATTCCCAGATGACCAGACAAGGGAATATCATGGGCAACCTTGAGCAACTGCTCACGATATCCCTGGGGAATGACAAGCTGCCTGCCTAGCATTCCTCCCTCTGTCTGTACTGCCTGTGTATACATAAGTCCATTTTCCCAATAAACCTTATGTCTGCCATCACCTTCCTGTGCACCATCCAGGTCTGCCCAAGCCCTCAGCTTCTCTAAACTAGGGTCACTTCTCTGAGCAGCTGCGAACCCCTCACACCTTCCCAAAGCATGGGACAGGTCCCCTTCAGTCGCTAAACTAGGGTCCCTAGCACTAGCATCAGGGCCCTCAGGATCACTGTCAATCCTAACCCTCTGACAAGAGGTAACCCCTCCCTCTTTGGAGTAACCCTCTGTAGCTATGTCATTACTTGCTACTGGGGAAATTTCTACCATCTTTTTATCAATCTCCCCCTCTGGAGACACAGGCTGGGGAATCAGACTCTCAGTATCTTCCTCAATGGCTTCTGGGGGGCTCAGGGAACTACAATTTTCCCTGGCCGCATGGCTACGGGTAACTGCACATACCATCCCCTGTTGGAGATTGTTACCCAGGATCACATCCACTATTAATGTGTTGGCTACAGCCACATGTTGCAAAGCTCCCCCTGTTTCACCCCAGTCCAGGAGAACACTGGCCAATGGCAATGTTTTCTCTTCACCAGTAAACTCTTGTACAGTTATGTATTTGTTGGGTATAAGCTGACCAGGCTGTACCAGATCCCCCTTTACCAATGTCAGGGATGCCCCTGTGTCCCTTAAACCCTGCGTCTGTTGCCATTTACCATGACTGGGTGCATGTGTTCCCTTATGTTCACTGGCATGCTTCCAGGGACACACAAACAACTCACTTCCTTTCTGGTACTACTTTGTATATTATTGCTTGTCCTTCTTGGACACTGTCTGGCAATGTGCCCAGTTTCTTTACATAACCAACAAACATTTCTTACTTCAGAGAAATATTTTCTTTGAAACCTGAGGCTAACTGGTTTCAGTGGAGGCAGTGAGGGTTTTAGCTGCCCTGAAGGTGCGCTTTTCCCTTTCTGCACTGCCACACTCACCCTATTCGCTCTCAGAGCAGGTCTGCTCTTGGCATAGTGGTCTGAGAGTTCAGCAGCCTCTTGCACATCTCGGTCCTCTTGCCAGGTTTTTAACTCTGCTGGGCATGCCCAATAAAACTGTTCTAATAAAATCACATTTTCAATTTTATCAACAGTGTTTGCCTCAATTCCTTTCCACCAATGTTTTAAAAACTGACGTTGTTTCGTGGCTAGCTCCTCATAGCTCATATCAAGGCTTCTCCTGAGCTTATGGAATTTAGCTCTGTATGATTCAGCAGTTAATTAAAACTTTTTTAACAGTGCAGTTTTTAACTTGCTGTAATCATCCCTGTCTTCATTGTTCATTTGACCCAATGCATCCCAAGCTTTTCCGGTAAGTAGTGGGGATAGCTGGAAGCTCCAGGACTCTTTAGGAATTTTTGCCTGAATACAAACTTCTTCAAAAGAATTTAAAAAGGTGTCCATGTCCTCCCCATCTTTAAACTCAGCTATTAATTTGGAGTTCAATTTGTAACCTAGTCCTGCAGTCCCAGTTAAACCCAAGCCACTTACCTGCCCTGGTGCCACTGGTTGGAGTCGTAGCTTCTCCAGTTCATGTTGCCACTGGCGCTCTTCTCTACTCTCCTCTGCAGCTCTGCATTCTCACTCTCTCTTCTCCTCTGCCTCTTGCTGATGCTCACGTTCCTCATGGTCTGCCACCCTCTGTTGTCACTCTGCCTCATGATCTGCCTCTCTCTGTTGTCGCTCTGCCTCACAATCTGCCTCTCTCTGTTGCCGCTCTTCCTCCAGTTCCATCCTGCGCAACTCAATTTGCAGGTTGAGTACTTCTGGATTCAGGATACTGGTGACCATCGCCTGCTGCTGTGGCCCTTCACTGACAGTGTCCCTGCTGTCTGCCTCATCAGCTCAGGACCCCTCACTGGCCACTAGCCCTTCCAGACTTGAGGTTTTGTCCCTTTCAGTCATGGTCTGTGACTCACTGCTCTGGGTATCTGCTACCATCAGGGCCTCTATGAGGTTCTGCTTACTGGCTTTCACCCCAAATGGGATTCCCCTGTCCCCACACAATTGCTTTAAGAAATATACAGTGTGCCTGCTGTAGTCAGAAGCCATTTTCTTCTTCCCTCACTACTACTACTATTCTGACTGGCACTTCAGGAAAAAAAATAAAATAGGTGGGAACTTAACTGTAAGACAAGCGATATAGTTCTGTTTCTTTTTGAAATAAAACACTGCCTTTCTTTTTTCAGAGTGAGCTGAACAGTTTCAAGCTAACACACTGAACAATGAAGCTTATACCACCAAACTTTTTATGCCACCACTGCCAACCAATCTGTCACAACTCGCTCAGCTGGTCAGCTCTCTACTCCAAAAGTGCCAACCTCTGAGCATATGATTTTTGTACAGTGAACAGAACAAGGTAACCCTCTTGTCTGTTTTGTGGGTTCAAGTCACCTTAGTCTCAAGCTCTGGAGGGATTCAGACTGATAACCTCTTGTTAGCATACCCAATTATCAGGCTCAGATAATTCTGTCTTCGGGGGGCTAGATATCTTTGCCTCTGGGCACCCAACCAGGTCTTTCAAATGAACCCTTAGAACTCTATGCAAGACTTTAGAGAACTCTATCCATTTCCCAGTTTGGTATACAATAAGCCCATACACAGCGTTACTGATAACCTTTAAAAGCTTCACTTAAAATAAAAAGAAATGTCAAGGCACTCCAGACAGTTTCCGTTGTAAAATATATATCTTTACTTTAAAATAGGAAAACAGAAAACATTTACAGAACAATATATATCCCAACACATACAGCTTTAAAACAAAAAGGTAAAAATGCAGTTCCTACAATTAATAACTTCAGAATAATCTTGTATAAGGTCCTTACTTCAGTGTTTTGATGGTCTCTCTCTTCTCTCAGTCAGAAATATTGTCTTGTATGTCTCTAAGGCTAGCTCAGATGGATAAAAGCAGTCCTGAACCGGCCTCCTTTCTGAGATTATTAAACTCCACCTTGATGTATTAAAAAGTTATATTTTACAATACAGGATGTCCAAATAAAATATTTAAAAAAAATAATAGGTGACTTCACTGACTTTCCTCTCCACAGGTTAACCAGAAAAAAATGGTTTGTGCTCTGCTACACATACATCTCAAACGTTTCTTTGATCTAAGTCACTGTATTCAAGGCAAAAGTGTATTTGCCTCTTTAATCCCATCTGGGCCTTGGAATCTACACCTCAAAGGTCTCTCTGATGTAATTCAAGGATTCCCCAGGAATGTATATTGGACCTTCCAAATTCATCTGGGTCCTCCCTGGCCCAGACATCAACCTCTCTTCAATGTCCAGTCTGGTTTCCCTCGACACCCCTCCCTACACAGGTTCTTTCTGACAACTATTGCAAGCCAAAGGATTTTCTCTGAGGGAATTATGAATGGCTAATCTTATTTCCTGGGATGAAAGCAAATTGACAAGGTAATTGCACCCCAGATATCTGCAGTTTTAAATACCTCCTGTCCTTTGAACTTATCCCTGGGGGGTCTTGATGTGTCAGTTCCAGTAAGATAGTAGTTTCCTCAGACCGACCTTCCCATCACATATTTTATATGTAATAAAAAAAAAATTGATACAGCATTCAGAGCACTCAGAGCTGGCTGTCTACATCACACTGGTTTCCTCATTGTTCAGAACGGTGCTTCTGTGTAGTAATTGATTAACCTGTCACACCTAATCCCTGGTGCAAAAATCTCTGCTTTGTGACTTTGATTGAAAATTTTACTGTGAGAACTGGTTTCATCAAAAAAAGACTATATATATATATATATATTTTTTTTTTTAACCTGGTTTTTGTGCTCCTGTTTATAGTGGATAGCAGAACTAATTAATGGTAGCTCCACTGCAGTGACAACACAGCCAGGATGCCCATTTCTTTAAACACTTGGTGTTAAGGAATACCACTAATATAACAAGCTTTAAGCACATTCTGAATGATGCTAATATAATACAAGTGACTGTACAGTCCAAAACAAGCTTTTGTACAGTTTGAAAAGACTGCGTTTAAGTTAAAATGTCTTCAATGGGAAGAAAGTAGCCTGAAGGCCTGTCTTGAAGTGGAAAGAGTCCTGAGGGGTCTTAGAGTCCTGAAAAAACCTAATTGTGGCACTAATCGGGAAGGTTTCCAAAATAAATGGGACAATATAGGTGCCAGAGATGGGAAAGAGTATATTGAGCTAATTTTAGAAGAAAATGCTGCAATACAGAAAGAGGAGGAGAGTGAATTAAACGCCAAGGAAGTGACGCTCCAAACCTTTTCTAATACACCCCAGTTTGAACAGCTTTCTGAGACCTTTTCTGAGAACTTGAGGAAATATGATGACAAAATAAGAAACATTAAAAAATCTAAATTTGAAAGGGACGAACGTGATTATGAGGAGGGCAGAATTTATGACTAGACCATTGGAAAATCAAGTGTGAATATAGGAGAAGATCAAACAAGAGTGGAGAATATAAATTTGGAGACACAATATAATAGTGGAGAAGTAAACACCAGCTCAGACTTTTTTAAGGGGAAGAAGAGGAGGAAGGAACATGTGTTACCCCTATAGAACTATCTCAGTCTCTACCCCACCCCCATTTGTGCCATGGTGCAGTCAGCACCAGAACTGCTGCAATCCAGGCAGAGGAAGACAAGGAGAGGAGGCACAAAGAGGGGGTGGAAATCGAGATCGAAATCAGGGCAGCCAGTGGAGGGGCAGATGGAGAATGAGCAAAATAAAGCAGTGAAGACAGAAATGAATGTTCTTAACCTGTCTGATTATGCTTTGTCTGACATTGAATTAAAGCTACTAGGGAGGGGGCTTTCTTTTGTCCCCACTAGAAATATCAATGTTTTTGATGCAATAACTGATCTGTATAAAATGGGGAGAAATTGGAGCTTAAAGTCTTTTTTCACATCAGGGTGATGAAGGAAATAGTGAGGAATGTATAGAAAATGGTATATGTGGAGTAATGAAAGATATTAAGCCACAGTCCATTTTTTGTCCCCCTCTGTCTCCTGCTCTGCAAATGTTTATTAAGTGCTGAAAAATGGAAATAGAGGAGGTGGGAAGACAACGAACTAAAAATATTTCCACAACCTGAGTAAATTCAAAACAGAAGCACTTGAGAAACTGGGTTAGAATTTGGACATTACTATTAAATCTGCAGACAAGGGAGGGGCAGTAGTGGTGCTGAGCAGCTCTGATTATGATAAGGAAGTGACGAGACAACTGAATGATATTAATTTTTATAAGAGATTATGCAGAGACCCCATGGATCAATTTAAAAGGGAAACAGATGCTTATTTGAGAGAGTTGAAACAGAATAAATGCTTGCCAGAAAAGGTAATTGAATATCTATGTGTTGATTGCCCCCAAAGAGCCACCTTTTACTGTCTGCCGAAGGTTCATAAGTGCTTAATAGAGCCTCCTGGGAGATCTATAGTCTCAGGCAATAACTCTCTTACGGAATGTTTGGCAAAGTTTGTCGATGGTCATATTGCTGAATTAGCTCAAAGAATTCCAGCATACCTCAAAGATACAGGGGAAGTGCTATGCATCATCCAGGAGATATAAATTGGTGATAGCAGTTTACTTGTCTCCCTGGATGTTGCTGCTTTCTATACGAATGTCCCTCATCATGATGGTTTGCGATCATTGGAATATTTTTTGAAGACTAGAGAACAGAATGTCCCTGATACAAGAATTTTGATACAGCTAGCATCGTTTGTTCTAACACATAATTGCTTTTTCTATAAGAATGAATGGTTATTGCAAATAAAATGAACTGTGATGGGGGTTAGCTTTGTTCCTAATTTTGCCAATCTGTACATGGCAAAGTGGGAGGAGGAAGTTGTTAGACCTACCTTGAACCCTTACAGACAGTACATTGATCTTTGAAAGCGGTGCATTGATGATGTACTGCTTTTTTTTTTTTTGGACAGGTACTGTTAGTAATTTGCAGGAGTTTGTAAAATACCTGGAATCTAGCAATCCTAACTTGAAATTCAGCCTGATATATGATAAGGAAAATATTAATTTCTTGGATTTAATGATAATGAAGGACGGTCTGGGGGGACTTACTACAGATTTATTTTGGAAGCCCACAGACCGTAACACTTTGTTGTTAGTGAGCAGTAGTCACCCATTGCATGTGATAAAGGCTATTCCAAAAGGCCAGTTTATTCTTTCTAAACAAAATTGTGGCTCTGAAGCTATTTATGAAAAGAGAGAAGTGAAATTAGAAAACAGACTTAAGGAGAGAGGATATGCTGATAGAATAATTAATGAAGCAAGACATAATGTAAATAACATTGACAGAGAGACTTTGCTAGAAGAGAGAAAGATAGGAGAGGCAGTAGAACCACAGGACGTTCAAACCTTTTTGTCAGTACATATACAGTAATGCACAGTCATATGAAGTAGCGAGTATTATGAAAAAGAATTGGCATATAGCTTTGCAGGACACAAGACTAAGGAAGCTTTCAAAAGATGGTCCAAAAATGGTATATAGGAGAGGGAACACTTTGAAAGATACATTAGTGCATTCTGTGGAACCAATGGCATTAAAACCACATATGTGGCTTCCAAGGAGGGAGAGTCATAGCCACAGATGTGGTAATTGTAAATTTTGTTGCTATGTCATGGACACAAAAACATTCCTGCACCCATTACTTGAGAGGACATTTCCAGTAAGAGGTTTTATGACATGTGCCACCAATGGTTTGATGTATTTGGCTAGATGTAATTGTGGTTCCTTTTACATAGGGAAAACTAAAAGAGCCTTTAAGATCTGCATTGGTGAGCATTTGAGGGCAATAGATAGCTTGAATGTAAAAAATGCCCTTGCAGCACATGTTGTTGGGAGCAGGGATAGGGGGAAACATTGTTTTAAATTTCAGGGTTTGGAAAAACCAGAACTGTCACGAAGAGGTGGAGATTACAATAATCTCCGCCTCAGGTGTGAACAGTATTGGATTGTTTTCTTTTAAAGGCATGGAAGGTAGAGGGTTAAATGGTAGATTGGAGATAAAACCCTTCTTTAAATCTAACTGACTGTGCCCTTCTGGTGACTTTGTTTTTAGTTAAGTGGTAAATGTTTAAATAAGTCCTGAATATTTTTTGAATAATTTATGATGCCTTTGTGGGTCTATATTTTTGCTATGTGTTTTTTGTAGTTCATTACCAGACTTTGGCTGTAATCATCTTTCTTTATTATAGATAATGTGCCCAGGATTTTTATCGGATGGACTGAATGAAGTTTATGGACTTTTAACATATAAGGTGGACTTTTGGCTCCCTTTAAAAAAATGGGTGAATAACTTACAACCAAGTAATTGGACTTGCACATGTCTTTGGATTTTCGTGTCAATTGTGTGTTGCTTTAACTATTAGTAATTTTTAGTTACTAGTATGGACTAGGATTTTGAATTATGCACAAGTTTTAATTGCACTGTCACCTTAATGTGGCCATGTATTTATGAGGATCGAACTAGCCTATCAATCACCTTTGAGAAAGCTCATTTCGAGCAAAACATTTCAGGTGCTTGACCATGCTTAGTGTGACTTACTGTTGCTGGAAGCTGGTAGTGGGAGGAACGGGCTGTGGCTGTTTTACACTTTATCTTTCATTGTTTTTCTCGTAATTGTGGATTTAATGAATAAATGGAGTTTTTGAATTTGCCACCAGTGAAGTGTTTGGAATTTCTACAACTGAGAAACTTCTAATTATGTGGTGAGTGCTTGCAAACATTGACTTTGTTACTTCGGCCTGAACTATCAGCATATGCTGATTTGGTCTTTGCATGTTGCCAGTTTCCTTGTTGTTCACAACGGTGCTTCTGTATGGTATAAGTCTATAGATTGGAGACATAGCTCAGATCCCTGGTAGTTAGGGCAAGCTAGCCTTCCCTTTATGCTGCCAATCAGAGTTAGGGATGGAGAATGTCAGGGTGATAAGTAGTAGGAAGAAATGATTGTAATGGAATCCCAGCCTTGGTAGACAGGGGAAACCTACATTCACTCAGCACCTCAAAAGGTGTGAGTTAGGGACAGAGTCCAGAGTACTGCTGGTACATGCTGTCTGAAAGTGCAGAGTGTTGTTTAATACAGATAGCACAGGAGGAAAGTGCAGTGTAGGACACATAACAGTGTATCACAGAGGAATGGTAGGCTTGACAAAAAAGGTAGACAGTGGTACATAAATAGGAAAGACCCTTTGAAAAGAGAAGCAGGCTTGGCAGCAAGAACAATGGAGTGATATAAGGGCTTTTGATAAACGAACAGCACAGGGAAGGAGTACAGAGGTGAGGTGTGATTGAAAGAGTGGGAGCCAAGGCTCTAGGTTGTAGCTCGGAGGGACTGGGAGATCCAATGAACCACAGGACAGTGAAGGTTGCTACAGCGGCCATGTATTGCAATAGGGAGTTGAATCAGATCATTCGGGTATGCGTGGCAGAGTCAGGGGCTGGAACCCCCAGAGACACATCAGCAGGAAGGGGACATGGCAAAACCTGACCTGGACTAGAATGTGCAAAGAAGAGGAGAGATACCAAGGCAAGCTCAGAGATTCCACTCTGATTAGATTTGGAACTACCAATTGAACAGAGTGGTCTCATTGAAACTTAGCATCAGGAATGGCAGTTAAGGAAGGGGAAGGAAAAATAGGGAAAATGTAAAAGCGAATGTGGAGTGTGGCTGTAGAGAAGAGGAAGGTCAGAATATGAGAGCTGGGGTATGGGAATAAGTTCAGAAAGGCATGGACAGCAGAGTAATTGCACGTGCAGTGTACTATACTCTAAGCTCCCCCCCCCCATTGTGAGGCAACCATAAATAAGCTGAAACAGCGAAGCATAGCAAAGCTAATAAAACTTGACGCAATTAACATGAGGATAGACGTCAAATGACCCTAACCCAAGCAATTGACCACGCTAAGTCAGTAAGCACAGGTAACACAGCAACGGGACTTCAGTACCATGAAGGTAACCGGATATGTCCTGGAGAACAGGTTTCCAAAAAAAAAGAAGCAAAAGTGGAGCTCAGACGATATGAAATTACCTGCTGAAGTAAGGAAGCTGGTAGTGGTAACAAGGAGATGGTAGAGCTGTGAATTGGAATGCATTGCCATGTGAGATGGTAGCCATCAAATTCATCCAGGGTATAGCTGAGCAGGATTTAGGGGCAGGCAAGCAGAGAACGCAGCTTAAGTAACTGGGAAAATGGTTGTTTCGCTCACCAATGAGGTGTTCCGGGTCCATGCATCGGGTAGTGGAGCCTAGGAGAGGTGCGCAGAGCTGTGTGAGCAGGTGGCATGCAGGGTGACAGAGCATGAGGCAGGAATGAAAGCAGTAGCGGATGAGTGGCTGTTCATTAGGTCATCCAGTACAGGTAGGTAGGAGTAGGGTCCAGGTGAGGAGGAGCGGGAAGTGAGCCAGCAGTTCAAGGGGAGGTGAGGCAAGCTGCGAAAGGGCACAGAGGCAACACAGGTGGAGAGTGGAGCTGGGATGGCAAAAGCACTGAGGAGGGCAGGCAAAAATTCCAAAAAGAAATGGGAAAGGGGGAGGAACCCCATAGCCAGCAATGGAAGGGGAGAGTAAAAGGAAAGGCACAGAGGCGGAATGAAGCCGCCAAGGAGCAGACAGGGAACACAGAGGAGAAGAAAAATTAACAAGCAAGGTGAGAGAAGGGCAGAAGGGGAGACAAGCAAGGGCAGCAGAAGGGTAGAAAGGCAGGAGCACAGCCACATGAGGCACACAGGAAGGCCAACAAAAAACACTCCCTAAGCAATGGAGGTGCATTAGAAGAGGGGCTTAAATAGAGGTTGTGGGAAGAGCTACCCCACATTGAACCTCGGGCAAGCCCTCCCACAGAACTTAATTCTACCTAGTAGAACCCAGTTCTACCAAGTTCTACCTTGTAGAACCAGGTGGAACCTGGTAGAACTTTTTTGGATTCTACTCAGAAAGTTCACGAGGTAGAACTTTTAGAGGTTCACGCAGCCCTACTGGTGATACCACTCCCTATGCGCCCCAGCATCCCATTAGCTCTCCCAACTGCCTTGTCACATGTCCTGGCCATCTTTAGGTCATCTGATATGATTACCCCAGGTCTCTTTCCTGCTTGGTGGTTGTCAGTACCACTCCCCACTTTGTACTCTGCCTTTGGGTTTCTGTGCCCTAAATGCATTATTTTTCACTTTTTCGCATTGAAACCAAGCTGCCATACCCTTGATCACTCCTCTAGTTTTCTTAGGTCTCTGGCCATCCTTTCCACTCCCCCTGGAGTGTCCACCCTATTGCAGATTTTGGTGTAATCCATAAAGAGGCAGACCTTCCCTTCTAGCTCATTTGCAATGTCACTTACAAAGACATTAAAGAGAACTGGTCCCAGCACTGATCCCTGAGGCACCCCACTGGTCAATCTCCCTTCCTCAAAATGAACTCCATTTACTACCACCCTCTGTCCCCAATCCCCTAACCATTTTCTTACCCAGTTTACCACCTTTGGACCCACTCCTAAGCTTTTTTTTTTTTTAAATTAGATATGCTTTATTAAGTATATAGCAAAAATATACAATCAGAACCAACACTATAGCAATTGTAAGAAAACTACAAAACAGAGCAATACACAACCAACCAATAACTATAAACAAACAGTACACGAACCCCAGGAAAAACAATATACCCACTCCTATGCTACCCAGTTTGCTTACTAGTCTTCTATGTGGAACAGTGTTGAAAGCCTTACTGAAATCTTAGGCCATGTCCACCTCTCCCCCTGATCTAATTCCTTTGTCACCCAGTCAGAGAAATCTGTCAGATTCATTTGACATGACCTCACACCTGTGAACCCATGCTACCTTGGGCCTTGTAACTCACTGGATTCAAGATATTCCACAATACTTTCCTTCAGTAGTGATTCCATTAATTTTCCCACCACTGATGTCAGGCTAATTGGCCTATAATTGCCAGCCTCCTCCATGCTACCACTGTTGTGTAGTGGGACTACACTCACCCTCCTCCAGTCCTCCAGAACCACTCCAGTTTCCAATGAGCTATTAAACAGGACCATCAGAGGTGCAGCTAGTATTTCCCTGAGCTCCCTCAGTACCCTAGGATGCATTCCATCTGGTCCCATTGTTTTGTCCACCTTCAGATTAGCGAGTCCCCTTCAGGATTCTCTCCTCCAAAAAAGGAGTAGTGTCTACCTTCCTCCCTCCAAAACTTCTGTTACTTTTTTGTGGCCCATCCCTTTCCTCTTTGAACTCTGAACAAAAGCATTTGTTCAGGATGTCTGCCTTTCCTGGTCCCCCTTTGCACAGATTCCCCCCCCCCATTCCCTTTTTAACCTTATAATCCCACCCCTTGTCTTCATCTTTTCACTTATATACCTAAAAAATGTCTTTTGCCCCATTTTACCTCCTAGGCTATTCTCTCTTCAGTCTGTGCCTTTGTGCTCCTTACTGTTTTCCATGCTCCCCTCTGTTTCGCCTGATACACCTCCCTATCCTTCTCCGTCTGCATCTCCTTATACCTTTTGAATGCTACCCTTTTTGCCTTTACCTTTTAGTCACCTGTTTCGAGAACCATAGCGTTTTTTTTTCTCTTGACTTTTTTTTCACTTGTTTGAGTCAGAGGTTTGTTGCCTATACTATGCTTCCATTTTGCTTTTCCCACTGTTCCTCTAACCCTCCCAGGCCATGCTTCCCCTGCCAGATTATCCCTGAGGCATGCACCCATCTTTATACACTTGAAGGCAGCCGGCCATGAAGGAGGGTGGGTTGTGTTGGTTGCCTTCATTGTCACACATGGATGCCTTCCTTTAAAAGAAATGTGGTTGCTGGGGAGGGAGCTGGGTGCAGCTGCCAAGATAGGGTGGGGAAAATATTGATTTATATAAGGAGAAAAGTGCGAAGGATGAGATGGCAGCCTGCGGTGGAGGTTGGCAGGTTGTGCCTGTCATCCACCATGGGAGATTTTTTTTGTTTAAAACACAAAACTGTGGGTGCTGGGGGAAGGAGGATGGGATTGGGATTAGACTTGTAGCAGAGGGTGGGAGTAAAGGGGTTGAATTTTAAAGGACTGGGCTGGGGAGGAGGGTGGGGGCTGTTTCTTTTACTTTTTTGCACAGGCACACAAATAACAAATACAAATATGGAATGTCTGAATATTTGGGGTGCCAAATATTCATATGCAGCCAAATACCAAAATAAGGTATACACCCACCTCTAGCGCACAGGTTGTGCCTTTAAAAACCGGCCCCATTTTTTTTGGTTTTAATTTATTTTAATGGATCTTGTGCTTCATCAGCCTCTTTCTCAATCAGACACATGCATGGCACCACACTGCTCTCTTCAAGTGTGTGTGTGTGTGTGTGTGTGTGTGTGTGTGTGTGTGGAGTCACAGAGTACTGATGTGACAGAAGGGACTCCAGGACCATCCTGTCCACCCCTCCTGCCACATAGCAATGCATATACCATATCCTTGTATGGTTACACATTCAAACCTATCCACTGAAATTCTACCCCTAGTTGTGCTGTTTAACCCTAAAAGACATACTCCTTTAAAAATCTGTCTAGTCCTGCTTTGAAAGCCTGCATAGTAGTGATTCACAACCTTCCTTGGTAGGCTATTCCACATGTTAACCACCATGTTCGAAGTAATGCTTTATAATGTTTCCCTTTATCCTGCCACGCCAATTTGAGTTTGGGTCTTCCAACTCTGCTATGCTCACATTCACCAGCTCAAAGTTTTGTGTATTCCCCACCCCACCTATCTCTTTTAGTTGTAGCTCAACTGAGCCTTTGCTTACTCTCTTCTCTCTGGCCTTCTCTCCTTGCAGTTGCTTTGTCCCTGTTCTAGTGCTAATGACTAGAACACACACTGCTAAGGTACAAATCTCATTACATTATGAATAATCTTTAAGTATCACAAGATTATGTTTACTGAACTTGAAAGGTTTGGGGTGTTAATGTTTCAAACTGGGATCTGTTCCTGAGCAGCACATCACTCTGACATTGGCATGGTGAACATAAGCAATAGGATACGCTGCAGCTGTTTGCTTCAAGTTTGAATATTTTGGCAGATGCAAAATCATTTTTTTCATATAGATTTTTTCTTTTCTGTTGTTTGGTCCCAGCTCTCAGTGGCAGCCCATCACTGACCCATCTTGAGGAATGCAGGTTAACCACAATGGTGGCCTGCTCTGTAGCATCATACAGCATCTACGGGGGATGCTGGGTGAGCTGAGGCATTTTCCTCTGGTTGCTTTCCTTTGGTGTTGTGCATGCAATGACATACATGCACAGCACCCTCCCTCCTCCTACTGCACCCACTGACATCTGGCCTCCACTAGGTGACAGTCAAGTGGTGGGACACGGGAACCCCCCACCTGAGGGAGGAGAGCTGCCATAGAATGCTCAGTCCTTCTCCCTTCTGGCTTGCCCCTGAGCAGCTCTGGTCCATTCCCAAATTTGGCCCCTAGCATGGCTGGTGGTGTAGTGTCCAGCACCTCAGTCCACAGTGCCACTGGATCAGACTGTGAAAAAATATTTTAGCTGATGGTTGGAAACCATATTTACACTCCTCACATGGCTAAGTTTAGAGAGTGATTTTAAGGAACCTTTGAAATATCAGAAGGATTTGGGAGTACATTTATAGTACATGGAAGAAATGGCAACTTTTTTTGAGTAACACAGAGGTAAAAGGATAAGTGAGTCAACACTGATCACATTTTTAGAACAACTGCGTCTTACCTTATGATATAACTATGTTCGCAGCATAAACCACAGCAGTGCTGTAATCGTAGAATAATAAGCAAATTCTGCCATTTGTTTGCAGAAATGTTTGAGTTATGCCATAATTATGGAGTGCTTATTCCAAAAGTACTGAAACATTACTACAAATAGAGGAAGTTACTCCAGTTTGGCAAGGGAATGCAATGGGCCCCACTCTCTGTTTACTCTATCAATCTATATTACTGGTGTGATAAAGACCACAAGTGAACGAGTATGAACGTGGGACTCAAATCTGTATTCCCCAAGGTTTCTTTTGTAATTTACCATATTTAATGTGTTGCAATACAGAGTATATATTGAGATTGTTAATGATGCCACGGTACTACCACGGAGTCCAGGGTTAATGATGTTAAAGGTGCCCAAAAGTCAAATTTTAAAATAATGTAATACCGTTGCAATACCACTGCACCTATGTTTGTGCCGGAAAAGTATAACAAGTACCAAAAGGATACCACTGTATCACTGTCCTACCACAGGAACAAGAAAAATTTAAATGTACACTACCATTGTAACATCAGTGTACCAATGGGTAGTGTTGTCTCACATTTTTTAGGGCACCACTGTGTTGCCATTGCAGTGCCATTGTGCTACCATTGTGACACATTTGGTAAGGGTGATTTCATATTTCAGGCATACAGGAAATACAGGCAATGAACAGGCCATTTCCTTTCACCAGGGAGCGGCTGGCCAAAGACCTCACACTTGAGAATTTGTGAAGAAGCCTACATAGGTAGTAAAAGCCTGTAAAGCAGGAAACTAAAAGTCTGTTGAGGGCAGTGGCGGAGCCAGAGGAGGGGCTGGTGGGGCGGTCGCCCCTCCTGGCTGCCCCAGTGTGAGTAGTGGCACCCTGCCACTATCTTTATTCACTGTTTAGTGCCCACTGTGGAGCCTGTCATTGACTGAATGGCCTTCCCTGGCTCCCACATGATCCCAAACCTGGCTCCACTACTGGTTGAGGGAGGGTGGACTAAAAGCCTACAGAAAGGGAGGTGGCAGGGAGCCAAAAGCTTAAACTGGGAGATGGAAGCTAATAACATGCGATGGAGGGTGGCAAATAACCTGTAAGGTGAAGGGGGCTAATAAGCTGTAATGGGAAGGGGGCAAGGATCTGAAAGTGGAAGAGGACAAATAATCTGCAAGTGGGAGGGGGCTAATAGCCTGCAAGGGGAGGGGCTAATAATATGCAAGTTGTGGAGGGCAATAAACATTCAAGATGGAAGGGGGATAATAATCTGTGATGGGAGGGGTATTAATAACCTGCAGGGGGGTAATAACCTCCAAGGGGAAGTAGGATAAAAGTCTGCACAGGGGGAGGATGGCTAAAATGTAGAATGCATTGTCACTGTGCGCATACTGTGTACAGTATGTGCATAACGCATTCTGTGGCTAGCCGTGGTGGTGTGAGGATGGCAGTGTCAGTTGCAGGATTGGAGCAGGAAATGGGGGGGTAGCTTTGCAATGCCTGAGGGGGTGGGGAGGGTGGAAGGCCCACTAGACCACCAGGGATTATTTTTGCAATGTTTTTCAGTGTGATCAGGGACTGGGGGGCACTAGAGCACAGGGGCTCATTTGACTATTTACACGGAGAAGATCGGGTACCGTGGGCAGTGTACTAAGGGACTGGGGACTATGTGCATAGTGTGACCGGGGGGTGCTAGACTATCGGGACAGTTATGGTACAGTAGGGGCACCAGTTCACAATACATTTTATGTTTGCACATTACAACAGCATGCTGCTAGGTGCCACGTAGCTGAATCTCCTGCACATCTGTTCCCCTACATCCCACTGCCTCCTTCCATATGTACCCCTACGGTCCCCTGCACTACCCCATCCTGCCGGTGCAACCACTTAGACCACCTCCTGGCTGGTCTAAGTGGTGTCCCTTGCTGTGTCCATAGCAGGGCTTTGAAAATCCCCAAAAAGGGGATATTGCAGCCCTGCCAAGGTGTAAGCCCCCTTGTGACCTGGCGCACCTGTTGGTTGGTGCAACCTGTGGCCAAGGGGGCTTTGGTGCAGCTGTATCTGGAGTGGATGCAGGCTGCCATAGAAAATCACGTTTGATGTAAGTTGTGACACAAGTCACCTCTTGCATCAAACTCTTTGGTTGCAGGTCCTTTGTGTCCCTCTAAACTCTTTGAAAATTGTGTCCCTGATCTGTATGCCTTAGGTGCACATTGTTGATAAGGAGCAAGCTATGAGGCAGAGGCTGCAGTGTAGTTGTTGCCGCATTCCAGATAGGAAAGTGGAGATTTTATATTGCAGAGCATTTTATGTACTGGTTTTGCTGATCTTTTAGTAGTGTATATTTATATTTTTCTACTGCTGTATGGAATTGTTGTTTTGAATAATTTCTTGTGCTTTCATTAGGTATGCAAGTTTGCCTGTTTAGATCTTGCTGGGTTATTTGATTTGCATTGTGATTTTTTTGACCATGAGGTTATGAAATTAGCATGTTGACCTTTTTTACCTGACAGGTTGTGTTCTCTTTTAATGCACCTCCGTTGTGTCACTGGACAAGGATTATAAGCTAAGTTAATGCAGTACCATGTGACAGTGTCCCAATCAATCAGACAGAACTGGCCAGAATCCATTTTATAAATACATCAAACACAGGTCTTCTATTGATGCTGATGCTGATACTGATACAGTACCTGTCACTTGCTGTGGGTAGCAATCAAGATTTGATGTCTCAAAAAGTTTCTCATAGCACTGCTGGCTAGAAAGCAATACCTTGGGTGCCAGAGAAACAGTGCACATTATTGCCATCCCTTCCTGGCTCTTTCTGTTCCCACAGGAAATTGCACTTGTCAAGCACAGCTGAGATTCTGGAACTTGTTCAAATTCCCAATGCCTGCCTAAAGTCTGACCCATTAACACTAGCACTGGAGTTAAGCCATTGCAACTGCAGCCATGAATCTCTCTAATGAAATTTTCAGAAGGAACAGAATATGGTAACATGGAAATGTAATTTATTAGATCAATTTCATTTAGCCACACAGTACGATGACAGAATGTATTATACTGAGACTGTCTATGGTTTTGTTATTGCTTCACTGAGAACTAAGTAGGCAGAACCTCTTGACAGTCCTTGTCTAATAAAATGCACCAAATTTGTGTTAGCAATAAAACACATGTAATTATACCATGGCATATATTTATTCTAATGGAACCTTTCCCAGTAAAATGCATGCATTATGAAAAAATCTTTAATGAAAGTTATCGCTCAAAATACAGTTATTATCATAAAGGAAATGTAGTGTATATGACATGACACCCACAGTGGGCAGTATTGAAACTTTGAATCATGTTTTCTTGTTTAGGCATGACAGAATTATCCCTCTGTGATTATTATAGGGTCCTTCCATAGCAGCACTTGTCATTAGGGAAAGGATTGTGGCTATTACATTTTGAAGTGTTGAGGTTTCAGCAAGACACAGATAATATCAGAGATAATACATGTGCCTGTAGTTCATTTTACAGCTCATAATTCAAGCGCATATTTCACTTTAACCATGTGTCTACTGCAGGCATTTTTAGAAACTGTAGCATAACATTTAATTATAAGAACAAACACTTTTCCAGGTAAGAATGAAGTCTACACTGTGCAGAAACTAGAACAACGCTGTGGAACATAAGCCAGCCAGGCACCTGTATGATGTACAGAAAGTCCATTACCTAGGTCATTTCATAAATAATATAGTAACTCAGTAATTTAGGGTTTGAAGGGACATTAAGTCCATTAGGTCCACCCACCACCCCTGCCCCTGTTTCATAAACAGGGGCCAAAAAATATGCTTTGCAAACATGTACTAACTAGGATTCCATGCCCACTCGGCTACCCAGGGTACCCTGTGATTCTTTAAGTGAGCAACAATTTCTTCAAGTTTATCTTGAACACCTGTGCTGTTTTATTACCCATTGTTCCCACTGGTAGACTAGGCCATAGATTCACCACCCTCTGGGAGAAGAAGTTCCTCCCAATGTTACCCTTACATTTTCAAAAAAATGAGCTTCAGGGTGCATCTTCGTAAGTGTAGTTAGTCAAATAAAATTCACAAGCAAGAACCATCTTTGGTGCATCCCTAATTGTCTACATAGCCATACTTGTTGCCCAGACCCTGGTACACCCGATGCTGTACTGCAAAAACTGCATAATGTGAGCAACAAATTAAAGCTCTATGTTAGTCAGTGCATTTAGCTTTATGTTTGATTCAATCAGAGCACACCATTTTTTATACAACACCTGTAGGAGTGGGGCACAAGGCAGTTGGATAGCAAAAATCAATGTCGGCCTCAAATGCCACCCCTCCTCAATCAGGTGACCGCAGGACAGGCACAAACCTGCCACTGCTTCCCATGTAAATGTACATACATCTCCTTAGTGCCTTGCATGCCCAATTGGCTCCTTTTCATTATGAAGCTGAATATTGTGCTGTGGCTCCCAGCACTATCCCATCTGGGGGAACAATTCACTAGGATCTGGATGCATCCCAGATCCCTGTTGGGGCAGCACACATTGACCTAGTGCTGCTCTGACAGGGGCTGATATTCAGTCAGATAGTGCCAGACCACTATCTGATTAAATGTTGCAACCTTCGGGTCAGGCACGAGTGCAGTGCAAACCTTTGCACCCTGCTTTTGCTCTTTTTTGAATCGGTAGCCCCTGGAGAGAATGGTTTCTCTTTCTCAGAAGAATTCAACATCTCTAGTTGTGGTAGTTCATATCTGTATATCACTTTTCGAACACATGCTAACAGTCAGTTAGAATGTACTAATTGACACCCACTTTGTCTGCTTCAGAAAGATTATAAGATGTTGGTCAAAGGTCAAATTAACGGTCTCAGGGAATTCTCCCAATTCAAATATGTTGTGATAAAACTGGGTTACTTAAGTGATAACATTCAGCTAGCCAGAGTATACAAAAGGAATAACTGGCTGATGTGAATGACTAAATGCCGAGGCTGAAGACCGAGGCATTTGATCAACTACAGAAGCTGGTTATTCTGCATGTACTCCGGCTAATCGAATGTCATTGCTATTATACAATCAAAAGTTCTGAACACATTTTTAGAAGTTCTGGGGTAGTTAAAGTGGTACATGCCTTTTTCCCTCTTTCAATGTAGGCTAAATGGATTAACTTCTATGGGCGTGCCTGAAATGTGGATAACCTACTGTGTGCATGTCCAAAATGTAGTTGTAGTAGTTTGGGGGTAGTAAATGTCAATTCTCCTGTGTTATGATTGGCTAAAAAGACCTAAATGTTATATAATTTATTTATTTATTTATCTATTTATTTATTTAACAGACTTTAGGATTACAACCTTTGAGTCAGGGACTCATTTACAAAAGCAGAAAAAACAAACATAAACACTTAATACATATAGACATAGAATGGCAGCTAAAGGTTACAGTTTTTTAAGTTATACAGTACTGCAGAATCCAGATTAGCTAAACATTGTATTGAACATGTTACCGAGAGCTGTATTTTACAGTTTACAAGAGAACAATAAGTTTGCTGATAGATGGAGGGAGTAACAGGTTTGATATTTACAGCGAAGTAGAGAATTAGACAGATATCTTGTGAGTGCAGCCAAAGGAGGCATTGTTAATAGGTAATGTTTGGTAGCCCTATTGGTAGGAGTTCAGTGGCGGGGTAGTCCCATAAGATGATGGATAGATGACTCAGCACTAGCTGGTACATTGGCAGTGCCGTGAAGTGAGAATGTGCTCTTTGAGGGCTGACTTGAAAGGTCCTAATTTGGAGATGGAGGAGACATCGGAGGGGAGTTCACTGTACCAGGCTGGGGCCCTCTGTGGGAATGACCTTTGGGCTAAGGAAGTTCTAAACCTCAGGATGGACCACACCTGTCAGTTGGCAGTGCAGGTGTTCACTGAGGTATGGGAGGATAGGAGACAGGCAGAAACCCACAAGGGGTAAACCTCAGGTGTATTTTCTTTGTGAGGAGACATGTTTGATAAAATAGTCTTTCATCCAGGGTGAAAAGATTTGTCAGTGCATATCGGTTACAGGTATGGGTACGCTTGCCTGCCCTGGAGAGGAGTCTGCATGCTTTGTTTATGGCAAGGTGGATTTTGTTAAGGGCTGTGTGGTCAGCAGCTGAGTAGATTGCCAGCCCATAATCGACTAGGGGGAGGACTCAGGGGGTGACAGCCAGATAAAGGGCTTCCGAGGTAGGCAATACTTGTGCCGATACAATAGGCCTATATGGACATTTATGGCTGATGATAGAGTGTCAATGTGTGAATGGAAGGAGAGACTGGAATTAAATGTAAGGCCCAAGTATTTATATGTATGGACCTGTTCTAGAGGAAAGACAGAGTGGGAGAGGATTGTTAGCTACGCATTCTTGGCCTTATTCAGTCGATGGGCAAAAAGCATGGTCTTTGTCTTTTTTACATTGACCACAAGCTTTTGATCTATGAACCAGTTTTCAGTCTGGTTAAATGTGTGTTGGATGGAGGACTGCAATACTGTGGGATCTGGGTATGAGGCAAAAAGAACCGCGTCGACCGCATAGAGTAGTAGATTGCTGGAGCAGGAATTGGGCAAGGTGTTTAGGTAGATGTTGAATGATAGAGGGCCAAGGATGGAGCTCTGGGGAACCCCAGAGCAGACTGGCAGGGTGGTTGAGAGGGTGTTGTTTATTTTGACACATTGTGATCTAGCTGTGAGGTAACTGGTGAACCAGGAGATGGGTTCATGGGACAGACCTATGTGGCGGAAGTGTGCTTAAGAGTAAGGGGTGGGATACTGTATCAAAGGCCTTTGACAGGTCGATGAAGACAGCTCCAGCTAGGTGCTTTCTATCTAGGGCAGAGTGAATAAAATTAGAGGACTCAGTGAGAAACGTAGTTGTACTGTGCCCAGATCTGAAGCCATGCTGCTCCCTGCAAAGTAGGTTATGAGCAAGTAGGTACTGGGGGGGGTGAAAGTTGCAAATTCCGCTTTCGTGGAACTTCTGCGAAAATTTCAGAAATTTTGTGGAAATTGAAGAACTTTCGCCATGGCAAAAGCAGGATTTTCCATGGATTTTCACCAAGTTCCACAGACTTTTTTTGTGAACTGCAGAAAAATGCATATAAACTGTGGAATTTATTCTTTTCCACAGTTTAATGAACAGTCAGTGAATGAGCAACTGCTTGTACAACCATGTGGTTATTCACTTGACAATTCATTGGGCCACTGGTAGTGGAGGAGAGAGGAGTGCTGCGCTGGTGGCCTGCTCAGGGACAGGGTGAGGAGGGGAGTTGAGTGGTGGCAGATGAACTGTCAGGGTGGTGGTTGTGGGGGTCTAATAGACACCAGGGAAGTAAGATTATTTTTTTGCACGGGATCTGGGATGGGGAGGTCCACTAGACACCAGGGAATACTGGGAATAGAGGGGAATGAGATGGTGGACTGCTGGCTGTTTATTTGTGAACTAAGGAATCCAGGATAGGGAGGGGGGTCTGCTAGACATCAGGGAAATAAAATGTTTTGGGAGCCATGGCTGGTGGGGGGGCCCACTAGAAACCATGAGGGTCAAAGGAAGGGATTGGAGGTATTACTGGGACCCCCGATCAGTGGGGGGTGGATTAATGAATTAAACTGCAGTTAAAAAAAGCCTCAGAAATGGCCACTGGCAGTGATCCTTTCTGCTGATTTTTTTTCTGCAGTTTAGTAAATTATCCCGCAGTTTTTTATCTTTTTTCCACAGTTTTAAGGCGGAATTTCTGCGAAAGTTTCAAAAATGATTCGCGAACTTTTGAGGAAGCGGAATTCGCACTTTCGCCAAAATTCCGCTGGCAGAAATTAATTTTTGTACATCCCTATCAGGTACTCAGTTAGTTGGGTGTCTATAATTTTTTCCGGGGCTTTCAAGAGTGGTGGGAGAATGGATATAGGACGGTAGTTATTGGGGGAGGTGCTGTCACCACTCTTCAGTATTGGGGTGACTGTGGCAGTCTTTCAGGCTGTGGAGAACTGCCCCAGTCTTAGGGAGAGGTTAATGAGGTCAGTCAGTGGGGAGAGGACTGTGTACTATATGTAGGATTCTCATATCAAAAAAGAATCTTTGCAATAGCAAGAGCCACTGAGTGCTTTAATGAGAAAAGGCCTTGCCTCATTCATAGAGATCACCCTGAGATGGAAGGGAGGATGCTGGGTGTTAGGGGTGGGGTTGCAGGAGTGGGGTCAAATAAGTTATTTGGGAGTACTGCACTAAGGTCAGAGAATGATAAGTTGAGGCAGTTGGCGATGGCCAGCGGGTCGGTGGTAGGGACATTGTTGACAGTTAGTGGGAGGGTAGGAGCTGGGATTTGCCATTGAGTTCCTTGGTATTTATTTTATTTAATTTATTTATTTAGCTTTTGTTGACCGGGTAAGTGCATTAGACAAATCCTGCCTATTTTCAGGCACGACCCGGGGGAGGGGGACACAGATGAATGCCAACTGACCTTGAACCAGATTAAGCTGTTGGTGGTATTTTTAGTGAATGAGGGAAATTCGGCCAGGACACCAGGGAAATTCCCCTACTCTGATGCTGCTTTGTTGTTGCAGCATTGTGGCCAGTAGGGGAGCCGTTGACCAGAGCGATGGCCACTCGAGTTGAAGCACCGGTGGGTGCAGATGGCATGGAGAATGAAGAAATGGAGTCCGAGGGATTTCAAGAGAACTCACAGTCAGAGGAGCTGCAGATGGAGTTTTCAAAATCAAGGGTGCAGGCGAGGCCTGCTACGGAGCTTACCAGTGTGCGGTCCATGGAGGAAATAAAGGCTCTTTGCAGGGCATAGTCGGAAGCGTGTGGAAAAGTAGGTTGCTGCCGTGGAAATGGATCGGGAGGATGCGGTGGAAAAGAGGTCGCTGAAGGAGTCGCTTCTGGTGGAGGATTGCGGTTGCAGTGTTTCGGATCCTCACCGGAACAAAATTCAGTTACAGCCTCCTGTTATCGCGAGGATTGCGGTACTGGCAGAGGAAGTGGTGCAGTCGATCGGGTTTGAGAGCGGGACAGGAGGTTCGAGCAAAGAGAAGGGTCCGATGACTGAATGGTCGGAGGAGACGGCGCTATCGCAGGCTGGATGGATTCATCAAGAAGATGGAAAATGGATTCCTGATCCGGCATGGTTGTCCTTTTCCCCAAAGGATTCAGGCCCTCATAAGAAAACAGTGAAGGAGGGTGAGTCCAGGACTTTAGAAAAACAGGTTGAGAAGGGGCAGACTGTTAAAAATTATGGGAGCTCTGCAGCTGAAAGTTTGCAGGGGATTGGGGGGGATTCACCTATACAAAGCTCTGCTGATTTGTCATCAGAAGATCAGGAGGTAAGGAGGGGCCTGCGTTTTTCGGACCTTTTTAAAAGAAATAAACTGGAACAAGCCCCTAGAAGAAATGCAGTTCGGCTTCGATATAGAGGGGGATTACCTGAACATCCTGATCGACTGTATGTGGCAAGGAAATTGTTAATGGACTCTATGAACTTCTTACCTGTAGACATTTATGCTCTAATTAATATTAGGGGAGAGGATACATTTGATATTAGTTTTAAACAAATGTCTGGTTTAGAAAAATTTTGACACAAATATGATATTTATAAGTCGTTGCCATTATGGTTACCTTTTTTGGCTATTCCAATTATGAAACCTTTATTTAAAACTATAAATATTATGTTCAGGAATGAAGGGGTAAATGTGGGGGATATTTCATACTGGTTGGAACAGAAATGTATGGTTCTAGGCCCTCCAGAGCCTATTCTAGACACAGAAGGGATTTGGACTGGGGCATGGAGATTTAAAGTCAAATTGCATGTGGTGAATAATGAAGTTATGCATATTCCGAACAGTTTTTTCCTAGGTTGAGATCATGGTGTTTGTTTTTATCCTGGGCAGCCTAAAGCATGTTACAGATGTGGTAGTCGTAGGCACTTAAGTAGTGCTTGTGATAAAGTTAAATGTGCTTTATGTGGTGAATTAGATCATGACAGTGAGGTTTGCAGGAATGAGTTTCGATGTAACTTATGTGAGGAACTGGGGCATGCATATCACCAATGTCCTTGGGCAGGACAAAATAGACAGGGGGGTTTAAACAAAGAAGATCTGATTACTCAGGCCCAGGTTAAGGGATTGCCTTTCCAGTCTAATTTGAGAAGTAAAGGGAATATGCCTATGGGTGGTAGAGGGCAGACAGTGGTTCAGGAGGTTCCAGTTGATCTTTGTGAAGGGGGAAATGTTGCGGATCAAACCAGGTTCTTGGCCCCACAACAGATTTCGTCCCCCCCCTTCTTTTAATTGCGGAGTCCTCTGTTCTGCCTCCTGCTATAGAAGACCACGGTGGTAACCACGATGGATATTCCATTCCAGACCCGAGGAGGGTAACATGTGCTAGTAGTCGTTCAGGAGGGGTTTGTTCTACTCAAAATTCTTTTGCAGCCCTGTCTGATCTTGAGGGAGTGGTGGTTTCAGATTTGTTAAAAACTGATGAGAACCTGGGTATGGATATTGAAGAGGAGGGAGGTATGGAATTATTGGAAGGGAAGAAGAAAAAGGGTAGAAAGAGGAAGCAAGAAAAACCCTAAATTGTCAAACTGTATTTTCTATGGCCTGTGTTAAAATTGTATCACTAAATTGCTGTAGCTTGAAAAGCTATAAGAGACGCCTGATTGGCCTGCAGCAATGTAGAGATTCTAAGGCTGATGTAATTTTTCTTCAAGAGACACATTTGTCTTCCTTATTGGAGGTGTCTCAGGTTAAGAAACTTTGGTGGGAAGGCCCTTCTTTTTGGTCATTTGGGGATAATGTGGCAGATGGGGTAGGTATCCTGTTTTCGCACCTGCGTTCAAGTAACCAGGTTGATAGATGTCCAGCTGGCCGGATATTAGTTTTGGATTGTTTAATATATGGTTTTAATTTTAGACTGATTAATACTTATGCTCCTCAAGTTAAAACAGCGGATTGCTATGTTTAATCTGCTGAAACCTTATCTATTCACTTCCAAACATGTAATTTGGGGAGGAGATATGAATTGTAGTTTAGATATTTGTATAAAAATGGGATTCAACGAAAAATTTATTGTGATTCACATGCCCTTTCACATACAGTAGAGGTAGCAAAATTAAAAGATGCTTTAGAGAATTACATTCTTCTTCGGCTTTACTTATAAAGGGCCACTTTTCAAACAAGAATTGATTACTTTTTCCTTTCTAAATACTTAATACCATTGGTTTGTTCGGTTGTGCCATGTGACTTTTCAGACCATAATGCATTATTTGTTTCTCTGAGTTTACATCAGATTCCGACCATATTTCCGGCTTTTGCTAGTGGATGGATGTTAAATTCCCTGTTATTATCAGAAGTTGTATTTTTGGCTCAACTAAAAGAATTTTTGGTTTTTTCGAAAATCAGTGGCGGTGTTTTTCTCAGATTGGATCTCATGGTGGACGGATACTAAGATAGCTTTAAAAAAATTTTTTATAGCTTATGGAAGATGGAAAGGTTCATCGGAATATTTACAGTATTTAGACTGTAGAAATCAATATTATAAATTACAATCACACCCTAGGTATAAAGATACAGAGGTTCAATCTCAAATAAAGTTGGTTAAAAGAAATATGCTAAATTACCAATACCAGAGGGCAGCTGCACTTCACGCTAGTTTAAAGTTTGGTACACAGCAACAACCTTTCAAGATCCCTATAAGGTGCAAACATAAAACTGAGAGGAGGTTTATGTCAGGGCTTCAAGATTCTTGTGGGAATTTGAAAACTTCAGTTGCAGAAATGTTGGTGGTGGTAGAGGGACAGGTTTCTTCTCAGTTTGGGAAGGTTTTGTTCCTTCCTCATCTTGGGAGGATGTTTTGAAATTTTCTTCCCTTACTATCTCCAAGGCTGATGTTAAGCTTTTACAAGAGCCTATTTCCTTGCAGGAGGTGCAAGCAGTTATAAGTTCTCTTCGGTGTGGGGGTTTCTCCTGGAATAGATGGATTGACTAACGAATTTTATAAAACCTTTTCAGAGGATATGGGTGTCATATTGATGGAAGTCTTTAATGATATTCTTAATTATGGATTTGGAGATTTGAAATTTAATTTGGCCATTTTAACGTTTATTTTTAAAGCAGGTGATATCACAGATTTTGGTAATTGGAGACCAATTAGTCTCCTGAATACTGATTATAAAATTCTTTCTACCATTTTATGTTAAAGATTGCAAGTAGCAAAAGGGGTGCTTCATCCAGCACAAACGTGTTCCGTCTCTCACCGTTCAATTCAACAGAATTTAAAACTGTTACGGGACGTGTGTGAATTTGGATTGCAAAAAAAAAACTGTCAGGATTTATTTTGGCTTTAGATCAAGCTAAAGCTTTTGACTCAGTGTCTCATGATTTTCTTTTTCAGGTTTTGGGAAGGTATGGGTTCCCTAAAACTTTTATTCAGTATCTTAATACCTTATATCATAAGGTGATTTCTTGTCCAAGTATTAATAATGTTCTAGGCTCAGAAATCCATTTGAAATGTGGGGTGCGGCAGGATTGTCCTATCAGTCCCTTATTATATACATTTGTATTGGACCCTCTTTTAAGAGAAATTGAAAATAACAGGTCAATTCAGGGTTTATCTCCATCATTTACTTTACCTGTCCAGAAGATTTCCGCATATGCAGATGATATTTGTCTATTGGTAGTGGATGCCCAGTCAGGTGTTGAGGCTATCCAAATGATCAATTGTTTTTCAGACTTAAATGGTACTAAGCTAAATTTAGAAAAATGTAAATGTTTGGCAATCGGAGAGGCTCCTTGCCTTCAAAATGTTGGGGGTATTATAGTTTCGGATTCTATTAACATTCTAGGCCTGCTGTTTGGAAAGGGGGATTTAGCCTTGTTAAATTGGGAGAAGTGTTTAGTTACAGCTAAGAGGAAGGTTCAACAATGGAAATCCTGGGGTTTTTCAAAAAAGCAGCGGGTATTAATTATTAAAAAAATTTTATTACCCATTTATTTACATGTATGTTCGATTTTTCTGGTACCTGTTTCAATAGAAACAAGATTATATAGTGTTTTTTCAAATGGTGTGGGTCATCGTTTAAACCCTTATTAAAGCTGGCTTTCACTTATTTGAAGGTAAATCAAGGGGTATTAGGGATGATAAATCCGATTGTTTTTATCACTCCTTTTTATGATTGCTGCCTTTCAAAAGTGATTAAACCTCAGGATCATCCATGGTCAGCATGGACACAGTTATTATTTTACCTTTTATGTCTAATTGGGAAGGAGGGGTTTTCCAAAAAAAAGCAGGACAGCAGTAGCTCCTTCTTATGCGAATTCTGCAGTAAGGAAATTACGAGAGTGGAAGCTAGGAAAGGCACAATTACATAACATTTCTAGAAAAGAATTTTATTTGGAAATTATGATAAACTATTTTTATGTGCAAGTGGATTTTCCTTTTTGTACCCCTACTAATCTGTCACAAGCCCTTCGTCTCTCAATGGATCATAGGATACCTCCAAATATGTGGGATGTGCAGTGGCTCTGTTGTCATGGGAGATTAGGAGTTAGGGGTAATTTAAAACATAAACAGATTATGGATAGGATGTGTCTTAGACCAGGTTGTGCGGATCAGATTGAAACTTTAGAACATTTCTTGTTACTTTGCCCATATGTAATTTCTTTTTGGTCAGATTTGGCCATTCGGTGGGATTGGGGTGTTCTGAGACATATAACCTATCAGAGCCTAGTCTTGGGAGATTATTCAGGTTTTCTGGAAGATATCATCCAAGTACCTCAAATTTGATTTTGCATGTATTAAATATCATCTGTGGCAAGCTAGATGTCAGTTTTCTTTACAGCATACTCTTCTTCCTAATAGTGTGATTTTTAATCGTATAGAATCAATGGTAGGTAAACAAAAAATTTTTGAGTATCGAACCTTGGAGAACAAAATTTTTCAGAGTTTTTGGAAACATATTATGTGGATTAATTGAATTAGGTGAGAAAGTTTGTTTTAGAAGTGCTTATGACCTTCTTTTGCTATGTTTTATTTGTTTTATGATATCTGGGAAATATCCTTGATTAGACTTGATTCTTGAAATGTCTGATTGTAAAACTTATTTGTAATAGTCATACTGTATAATTTTTCTGGTATGTAATGTAATATGGTTTCATATTGTTTTGTTTTGTTTTTCAATAAAAAATTCCGCTACTCTTTTCGATAAGTGCCATGGGATCTTTAACATCTACCTGAACTACCACCAATCCAGGCAGATAGGAGCTTGGTTTAACATCTCATCGGAAAGACGGCACCTCAGAAGTGCAGCACCCCTCTCATGCTGCACTACAGTGTCAGTATTGGGATATTAACCCAAGTGCCAGATGTGGGAACTGAACTCACAACCCTCTGATCTCCCGGCCTCAGAGGCGAGTGTGCTACCTACTGAGCCACTGACACTGCTATTATCTCAGAACAACTGAACATTCCCCCAGGAGAAGGCGTTGGTCATTTTGTAGTAGCCTGATTTGGCTTGTTTAATGGCCCAAGTGCATCTGTTATGAGCTATTTTATAGGCTTGCCTGTCTGCCTGTGTGCCGGATGCAACTGCTTTATGCCAGAGATCATCTCTGTGCTTTAGCTGTTGGAGCAGTGCAGGCGTGACCCAGGGGGCATTACGTCTCCTGGATTGCACTTTTGCTAGTGGGGCATAGATGCCACATGCTTTATTAAAAGAATAGGTGAAATATTCAAGGGCTTCATCTATAGTAGGGGCCCGGGAGATGGGCGACCAGTCCCATTGAGTTAAGTATTTTCTTAGTTTTGTGAGGCCTCTGGGTCGGAGATGATGCCAGGCAATATAGTTTGGTTTGGGTTTCTGCTGAAGACACAACCAGGAAAAGAGGATGGGTAGTGATTGCTTAGGGAATCTGGAAGTACCACCAGGTCAGAGATTCTGTGGGGACAGTTGGTGAAGAGATGGTCAATCAGGGTGCTGGAGCCATTAGTGAGGTTCACCCTGGTAGGTTGGCTGATCAACTGGGTCAGGTCCAGTGCAGTGAAGGTGTCCTTGGCGTGGGAAGCCAAACTGGCAAGCCAGTTCACATTAATGTCTCCAACTATGATGTGTTCTGTTTTTGGGGGGGGCAGAGATGTAGTTGGCAAGGGATTGCATAGCAGGAGCTTGGTTTCTTGGGAGGACATATGGAACAGTAAGAATTACTGGGGCTCTGGAGGGATCTGGAGTAAGTTTTAATGATAAGGCTTGGGCACCATGGTCTAATGGAGGGAATGGAAGGGAATAGCATATCATGGAGTCACGGATATACACAGCACACCCCCCCCATCACGTTTGCCCATTATGTCGGCTCTGTGAAGGGTGAAGCCAGGGAGGGCAACCAAAGAGTCAGGTGTTTTTTGGAGAGCCAGGTTTCTGTTAGTGCTAGCACATCTGGCTGATGTTACAGTATCCAGCGATGGAGACCTGCTGTCTCCATTGCTGGATACTCCAGATCTGTTTCATTTATTTTTCTGCTTTCCAGAGATGCACCCTCTCCATGCTGGGGTGTTAGAACATTGTAAAATGCAGGAGTGTACTACAGATCACAGTTTGAAATGGCTCATGACAGCTTGATGTGGGAGAAACAAAAGTTTAAAGGGTTCTTAAAGAATTTTAATTTTTCATTGTCATTCCTCTTGCCTATTCTGTTATCTGTTCATGTTGTCTGAACCTCTTAGCTTCTGCAAATGACCCTTCCCCTTTGCAATCCCATGTGATTGCTTTGTATCATACTGATTACTCTATAGTCTCTGTTCACTCTGTTGCGTAATTTATTGTTTTACACAATATTGTATTCCGAAGAATATTGTGTGCTCCAACGCTGTACTCATTGTCTTGAATTGTGAAGCATTAATCACTGACAGAGGAGGGCTCTACGGTGGATTAATGTCCGCTGGGGGGTTGGTGCATGAGGCAACAGGAGTTCAACCACCCAGCGGGCATTAATTACCGGTAAACCCCAACTCTGGAGGTGATTAATGCACTTGTAACATTGGCTTGTTGCGGGACTGAGGAGCCAATGTTACTGGTGTGTCATGGTTGCGGTTGCAGACGTTTTCTTGTGTTCACTTACCAGCTTGATTGCCACAGTGCAGAGAATTAAATCCCGCAGCCAACCTAGGACTTCCAGATGCACCACTGACAGCTAGATTGATTGGGGAGTGGATCAACCGGACTGGACTACAGGTCATGAGATCCCACCCACTCCCCTCTTTCAAGTCAACTATTGGTCCATTGGGCACCATTGTGCCAGCCTCCTACCACTTACTGGCCATTGTTCACGTCATTTTCCCTTGAGTGACAGGCACGATTCATGGTCAGGGCTCATAACAGAATGTGCCGTGGGAAACAGAAACGCGAAGACGATGTGCACATTATGGTCACCAGCTTCTTTATACTACAGTACTTGCTTGCATGACATAGTCGCCAATTAACAAGACCATTTCACGACTGCTGGCAGACCGCTAAGTGCCAGGTCCTGCATCTGTTCCTCACGAACACCATGGTGGCGCGGGGGAGTGATGATGGAGCGGGTGGGCCCTCTCTACTGCTGTGGTGGCCACAGCTGGTACTAACCAAGCGGGCGTTAACTGTGGGTTAATCAGCGCTCGGTTGGTGTCACCTGTGCCACTTCAGCCAATGTGGCTCCTCCATTTCAGTCCTCTCTCCTATGCCGTGTTACAAAATATATTAATTGTTTGTACTCTCCCAGGTTGTGCCTGAAAATAGGCAAATGTTTGTCTAGTGCACCTTACCTGGTTAACAAAAACTAAGTAAATAAATAGATAAACTTGTAAACCATGACTTACAATAAATAGATTATGTGTTCTTACTGCAGCATACCTGATCAAACATCCCTGTCTGCTTGACCTTGTTGATACCCTTGGGTATGTGGAAACTGAAATTATGTCCATTTTCAGGTCCTTTTTCTCCAGAGTAAGCATGTTACAGGCCTCTAGTATCTCCTCCCAGCTTTTGTCCTCCATACCCCTGATTATTTTGGTGGCCCTGCATGGCACCCTCTCTACTGTCTCAATGTTTGTATAAATGTTAACATCTTTCATTGCAGCAAACCAGCCAAAATGTATTTACTGCAATAGAAATAAACAAACAATGTTCACAGTTTAAAGTACTGTTCTGTAGTATCACTTAAAAAAATTATAACACATTTGCTACCAATAAAAGTACCAGGTGTATTTGAGTTGCATATATGCATTTGTAACAAGCAAGATCAGTTAAGTGAGACTACAGACACTTTGTAATGAAGCTTAGTTTGCTAGCATACTTTGCTGTAGAGTGCAGCATCTGTTGCCTTCAGAGACATTTGCTGGCATTGTAAATGTACATCTTTACTTTGCAACTGGAAGTGAGTTTAATAACCTCATCATTCTATATTTAGGTTTCTCCGCAGAGCTAGAATTAATTCAAGGTGGCATTCTAAGTTGTCACTACAAGTAGTTCTGTCCCCAAACAGTGCAAGTAAGTCTGTGTCAGCCTGGGTGAGTGTGAAGAGTTCAGTCCACTGTGGAGGACTTTGATCTTTTACCTCATTTGGTAAAATTTCAGTCAAGGTTTTACTATTTTTTCTCATTTTCCATGTGCTTGTAAAAGAATATGATAGTTGATAATGCGGAGGCGGAAGCAGCAGCACAGCCTACCAAAGGGCTGAAGACAGCAGAAGTGTGTTAGAACCCCTTAAGATGCAGTTTCAAATGTGATAACAGTGCCCTGCACTAAAAAAAGACTAGCACTGTACATGATTTGGCATTCAGATCAGCCAAAGCTTGTCATTTTATTCTGATTGAAGTATATAACTAGCTTGTTCCCCTAAATCACTTGCTAAATATTTCAAAGTAAGAACTTTCAAATCAAACACTGCAGTTACTCATGGGTACTTCCAAGATGGGGGCTGCTGCTGCCAAAAAGAACTCAGCCAAAACCATCAGCAGCATGCAGCCTCAGTCATCTCTGTCTTTTCATCTAAAATGCATTCTAGTACAACGGGCTTTGCTAATGGAGTTTAAAGTGACATAACATTTTATAGTATAATAAAGACTTTAAAGAAGTATTTCAGTGATTTCTAATTCTTTCAGTTCCACAGATTATATAATGAATATAAAAATCAGTCCAGCTGTCATGTGTCAATTACAATAACACAGCTGCAGCGAGGTGAGGGATCAAAAATGGCATTCAACATACTACAGCAATCCATCTGGCATAAGCATACTGGGCACAGCTTCCTAATGACAATGGGGGCATAAACAGTAAAAAAGTCAGCCAGGAAGGAACTGTAACTTAATTATCCAATATGTTTTATTTCTTGCTAACTTGCTTTTTTCTTCTATAAATTTGTAGACAAAGGACATACCATCTGCTCTACTGCCAGATTCCAAATATCCACCCCCCAGCTATACTGTACAACTACACATCCTAGTGATCAAAGAATGTTGCCCACTCTTCATAGGCAGACTCAAGCAGCTGTTCTGCAAAAAAAGACATTTCAAAATACTTAATATTTTATGTAGTTTATGATAAATCAAACTCTGTCTCTCATTCTTTTTTCACCAGACATCGCATTATTCTCACCCTCACTGAAGAAATGTGTCCCTTCTATGTACAGTGATATAAATATTATGTTGTGATTTTTCTAACAAATCTATAGTGGATATAGTTATATTTTCTTTTTCTGTGCAAGGATAGCACATGAAAGGTTTTTCTGTTTTGACTGAAATAAGCACACATTTAGTTATTCTCTGTTCTAAAAAGAAAGAGCTAGACAGACATTTATATATTTCCTTGCCCCCATTCAATACCATAACAGAGTGTTAAGAATAATTTTTGAAAGACATTTACAATACACAACGAATGGGAGAAATCCCATAGAAAATACAGTAGAACCCAACTGTCTAAGATCATCTGTGTAACTGGCCACTAGGCTACAGCTAGTACGGGGCACTCAGCTAAGTAAGGTTGCCAGTGAGGGTTTATATTGTAAGTTCAGGGGTAGTGGAGCACCATGCATACAGTTTCTCTAAAAAATAATTTGCCACACATATCACTGTAGTCATGGTACTTTTCTGCAGTTATACTTTTTATTGAACATTTTCAACAGGAACATCACAGTACCATTGTATTCACACAATCAGAATGCATACAGTACCAAACATAAATACATTTCAGTAAATGGCATTAAACAGCAGTTAACTTCTTTGTATAGCAAAGAGGGATGGTTTCTGGACCAGAGAGAGGGATCCCTCCCTATATATCGACTCTGGCTATCTACTTCCCCCTAACTATCAAGATGCAAGTTCCCTAGGCTCATGCCTTTCAGGCTCTCACATCTACTGGAGATGATAGGACCAAGGGGCGGGGGTACTCAGACTTAGAAAGGGTTTTGATCTGATCTACTGAGAAGAGCCAGGCCCTCAAGGGATAATCTAGGTTTGCCGGTGCCCCTACATCCCATGGGGAGTAGTTGCATGTGGAGGTAAAGGGAGATGGGTGCAGAGGTTTGCGTGCCTTAAGGGATCAGACATGTGCCCACTTAGGGTCCATTTTGCAGAAGGGAGAAGATATAATAGAGCAGAGAACAAGCAGAGCACCAGGAAGAAGGACCTGCTGGTATAACTAAACTTCTCTACTCGGACTAAGAACTAGAACTCTTGTACTGGGACCTTCAATTTAGGGTAACAAAAAAAAGTTTGTCTGTTTGTCAGAGTTAGTTGAAGTGAATTGTTATCTGTTATCTGTGTTATCTGTGTAGTTATCTAGGTACTTGTCACAGGTGGCTGAAGGGAATAATCTGTGAAATTAACAAAGTGTAGAAAGATTTGCAAAGTAGGGGGAGTGGCTTAGCTAGAAGGAGCCAGGTTAAAACCAGATTTAAGCACTACCCTAGATAGTTTCTGCCAGAGAACAAGCCGAGCACCAGGAGGAAGGACCTGCTGGTATAACTAAACTTCTCTACTTGGACTAAGAACTAGAACTCTTGTACTGGGACCTTCAATTTAGGGTAACAAAAAAAAAAGTTTGTCTGTTTGTCAGAGTTAGTTGAAGTGAATTGTTATCTGTTACCTGTGTTATCTGTGTAGTTATCTAGGTGCTTGTCACAGGTGGCTGAAGGAAATTATCTGTGAAATTAACGAAGTGTATAAAGATTTGCAAAGTAGGAGGAGTGGCTTAGCTAGAAGGAGCCAGGATAAAACCAGATTTAAGAACTGCCCTATATAGCTTCTGCCAGGGAACAAACAGAGCACCAGGGGGAAGGACCTGCTGGCAGAACTAAACTTCTCTACTTGGACTAAGAACTAGAACTCTTGTACTAGGACCTTCAATTTAGGGTAACAAAAAAAAAGTTTGTCTGTTTGTCAGAGTTAGTTGAAATGAATTGTTATCTGTGTTATCTGTGTAGTTATCTAGGTGCTTGTCACAGGTGGCTGAAGGGAATTATTTGTGAAATTAACTAAGGGTAAAAAGATTTGCAAAGTTGGGGGAGTGGCTTAGTTAGAAGGAGCCAGGTTAAAACCAGATTTAAGCACTGCCCTAGATAGCTTCTGCCAGAGAACAAGCAGAGCACCAGGAGGAAGGACCTGCTGGTATAACTAAACTTCTCTACTTGGACTATATTGCCCTCCTTCCCTCCCCTCCAACCCCCCACCCAAAGGCAGTTCTACTTTTATAGGCACAGGATTTAACTGACAACAGGAACTTCCTGTTTGGGAGAAGGAAGTGAGTGATCACAGAGCCACCAAAGACTCACCATCCTAAAAGGGCAAGAGTAGCTCTCCATCCCCTCCTAGCTACTGGAGGTCTGACTCTGAGCAAGTAAGGAGACTACTGAGAAACATAGGAACTTCTTGTCTCAAAACAGGAAGATCAGGAGCTAAAAGGGCACAGAGTTGTAAGTAGGGACAGCAAAAAAAAGAAATATTTATTTATTTATTTATTTATTTAAGAATCAGTTTACAACCTTTGAGCCAGAGGCTCGTTTACAAAGGTACTTCATCACATAAAGACATACATTGCGTTTCAGTTACATAGCAAAGATTTGCCAAAAATCAGTAGGCATTCACCAGAGGTGCCACGTCACATTGTGGTCAGACAGATACAATTGGGTACAGGGTACATGTAATCGATAGCAGGTATTAAACAAGTTGGTATCAAGTGAGCAATTCTGGTAGATAAACATTGAAACAGCTGGCACTGGCCAGGTTAAACCTAGGCAATAAACAGAGGCAAGAGTAAGTATTCCAAACAACAATTAGGGTGCCAGAAATAAGACATGATGGGAGTGGTGCAGTGCAGTGGCTTTGGTGCAGCAGTCTTCCAGGAGATGTTCTGGAGGATGCGGTGTTGTCCAATCTGCAGGCATCTCTCTGGGCTGAGGGAGGAGGTTGCTCATCTCCAGGCTGAGTTGGCCAGGATTTGTGGGACCTCCTCTCCCACCCAGGGACCACCAGGTTCACTGCCGTTGCCTCAGAGGTTGCCAAGAAAGAGGAGTAGTTGGACAACAGTGGGCTCAGGGAGGGTGAGGGCGGTGGAACAGAGGCACATCCCTCCAGTTGTACCTCTCCACAATTTCTATGCTGTTCTGGAAAAGTGTGGTTCCTCTATGGAGGCACCCACAGTGGAGACCAAGGAGGATGCTGGGAACCACTACAAAGGAGACCCACAGGAGGGTGGCATGGGACCCTACAGGGGAAAGAAACAATTCCTGGTGGGGAACTCCATTGTTAGGAAGCTAGAACTGGGGGAAAAAGGGGAGAGGGAGGTAAGGTGCCTGCCTGGTGCCATGGCTTGGAGGGACATGGAGCAAATCCTCAGGATCATGGGAGCAGCTGCACAGGGGAGGGAGCTGAATGTCATTGTCCACCTAGGGACAAATGACCTGCCTAAGAAAGGGATCAGAGCAGTGCAAGAAGTGTTTTTGGAGCTGGGGAGGGGTCTTAGACAAATAGTATGCACGGCAACCTACTCGGAGGTGCTGCCTGTCTATGGCACAGGTGAGGCTAGGGTGCTCCACACCATGGGATTCAATCAGTGGTTGAAAAACTGGTGCAGAGCTGAGGGCTTTGGCTTCATTGGGGACTGGGGTCCACCTAGAGGGATGCAGGCCTATACTGGCATGATGGTCTGCATCTGTCCAGGACGGGAACCAGCATCCTAGTTGATAGGTTTAAATGCTTCATTGGCAAGCATTTAAACTAGCCAAGGGGGGAGGCACTGGAGAGGAGCAGGGAAATCCTAGCCCCCCCCAAAATCAGGGTACCAAGTGAAGTAGACACCAACATAAAGATGTCAATAGGGAGAAGCTCAGGGGTAAATGGAGAAAGTGACAAATGCAATAAGGACAGGAATGGGGCAAAAAGGGGTAAGATCATCAAGAAATGGAGGGTAATGAGTACCAACGCCCGCAGTCTGGGCAACAAGCTCCCTGAACTGGTGGCCATGATGAAAGAGAGATGCCTGGATATCGTAGCAGTCACAGAAACATGGTGCACAGGGAACCATGACTGGGATGTTAACATACCAGGGTACACAACCTACAGGAGAGACAGGAAGGGGAGAATAGAGGGTGGAGTAGCTCTCTATGTAAGGGAAGGGATAAAAGCAGCTGAACAAAAGAGTAAACAGGGAGGAGAGGAGGCACTGTGGGTCACCTTAGAGACTGGAAATGGCACCACAGTCTGCACAGGGGTTGTATACAGACCCCCATGTCAGGGGGAGGGAATGGACAAGGATATGATAGAATGCATACTTAGGATGGCAGAGAAAGGGGAGATACTGTTGATGGGGGACCTTAATATGCTGGATGCATGGAACAGCCTCCCTGAGGAGGTTGTGGGGTCTAAAACTGTGGGAGAATTCAAGAATGCATGGGACAGATATAAGGCAATTTTTATGGGGAGTAGGAAGAAATAGGCTGTTGGTTAAATAGGATCTGCAGTTTATCCTCTAGGTAGGGGAATGGGCAGACTAGGTGGGCCAATCGGTCCTTATCTGCCATCAAAATCTATGCTTCTATGTTTCTGTAATGGGCCCACATATCATAATAGTGATGCAGTATGCCCTTTGCTATGTGAGACATTCTGAAGAGTATAGCCACTTGCTGAATCAAGTGAATCCATTCCTGGATATGGGGCGCCTCTGTGGATCTCCATCTCCTGAGAAACAAATACTTTGCCTCCACTCCCAGCTGAATGCTCCAACATACTAGAGGGTCCATATAGTGGATATGGGAGGGGGTATACTAAGCTGCAGCAGTTGAGTTGTGAGTGAAATGGAGTTCCCTACTACAGATTTGCAGGTAGCAAAACATCTCTTTCCAATACAGTTGGATGATGGGTAGCTCCACAGTATGTGAAAAAGACCACATCCAGGGGAGCCACAGTGCAAGGCCCATGATACACAATTGGGCTGGTGTTTGGTATACCTTATGAAGAACCTTATTTTGTAGTAGGAGGCTTCTGCTGTTCATGTAAAGTTATGTGGGCTGCCCACCAGGAGGTTTCCCAATCCTGACTAGTGATGGGAGAGCTTAGGGCAGATGTCCAGTAACACTGAGCCTTTTGAGTTTGCTCAGGGATGGAATCATGAATCTGAGAGTAAATTGCACTCACTCAACCTCTGGTTTTGGTCAGCCAGGATTGAATACCTAGTCTGGGAACTTGTAGGTCCTGTAGGAGGGAAGGTTTGAGCAAGTGAGGAAGTGCACGTCTCAATTATAAATACCTCCAAAAATCTTATTTGAAGAGGGAGTGTTGGGTTTTTAGGTTACTGAAGATGTTGAATGTTAGAGTACCTGGGATCAAGTGGTCCTTCAGATGTGTTATGCCCTGATGTAGCCAACTGGACCAATGTATAGTCTAATGGTCAATACTGACTGCCAGATTATCTCATGGTGGGAGTCATGCTTTGGTGTGAATGAGGTTTTGGTGGTTCTGTACAGCCAGTGCCATGTCTGTATGGATGCCAAAATAGTGCTGTACTGGTGGTGCAAAAGGCAAGAAAGAGGCATGTAAAGTTGGCCAGTGGTGGAGTGGAATAACATAGAAGGGTTTGTATGTGTAGCCAAACTGAAGGGGGAGTGACAGAGAGGTAGAACCATGGACAGGTCTGTGTTCATAGAAATGTTTTATGATAACCTTAAAACCAGGGGAGGTTCCAGCCCCCTCTTTTTCAATGGGACCATAGTTTGGCTCTGCTCAGTCTCAGTACTTTACCAGCCTATAGAAAGGAGCCCATTAAGGCAACAATTTTGGCAAACCAAGTTGGAGGGAGGTGACTGGCAGCTGAGAGAGGGAGCTGAAGAGTCTGGGATCATCCATCATTTTAACCACAGAGATCATAACAACTAGGAAGAGAGCTGCATGGTACTTTCTTATGGAGACTATAGAATCACTGCAAGAACAGGTTCAGTACACAGTTCATTTAGTGTACCTTGAACAGGTCCCAAAGGGGACTTTATCAAATTGCTTTAAGCTTAAATTCATCACCAGCCAAATGAACACCCTCTTGGGGGTGCTATGACACAAGCATTCACTTCACTGGTATGCCTTTCTGGGAACTCCCACCCCTACTGTACAATGGTGAGCATTTGCATTGGTATAGGTGGAGACCTGCACTTGAGAAGGAACCAATGGGCCTTGACCATCACTTAAGGAGTGTTCTAGGGGCTTCTTCTCCACCTCCTAACTTGAATAATGGTTATGGTTATGTTTATTCTACCCATTTTATCTGAGACGTAATGGGGGCCCATAACTTTTCATCAGTACCTCATTTTCCTTGGTGTCTCACAGACTAAAACTGCAGTAGTTACCAAAACCTCCAAGACACCATTAACTCTTTAGGTTTTTTGCTACCAAAACACTTGTCTGGGTGACCTGGATCCATAGAGTGGTACCCATTCAGGATGTCTCCACAACTTCCACTCTGGGCAGATTGGAAATCAGCTTGTGGGAAAACAGTGCATGCCCTGAGGATTTCAGGCACTAACAGCAGCACTGCAAATAGTCTTCTGTACAGCAGGAATGACAAAGGCACTCTCCTCTCTCCCACTTCCTGTCTGTGAGCTAAAAATCCTGTTTCCCAAGCTGCTTCCCCTTGGCATACCATAACCCCACTTTTGGGCCAGAGGTTGCATTCTCCCCCTCATGAAACTCTTGCATCCCTTAGCAAGGATTTGAGTGCTTCAAGCAACATATGTATGGAGTGAGTTGCAGACCTACCCTCTTGTATATGACCTACAATGACAGAGGAATGCATCAGGAGCCAAAACAGTGATCAGCAGTAGGCTACATTGGGGGTAGGATTATGGACTTGATGGTACCTTTGTAAGAAGATGGGAGCAGGTGGACTCCTTTAAATACCTGGGCATCACACTGGACCCAGGTCTTAACTTCCACGAACACATCCACCAACTATCCAAGGCCCTTAATGCCAGGATGGGGCTTCTGCACCGTTTCAAGCACTACCTCACCCCTGATGCCCTTGGGCTCGCCTGTCACCTCCTCGGTCCTCTCCCTGCTAGATTATGGCCTATTGATATACAGGGCAGCAAGCACTTCATCCCTAGCTAGACACCATATCTCCCTAAACAAAGCCAGCTGTCTTGTTTTAGGATGTGACTGTCTTACACACACCTGCTCACTCTATAGTGCTACCAACTGGCTTAATCTAGACAACAGGATTAGGTTCCACACCTGTCTGATGGCTAAAAAAATCAACCTAGGCCTCTCCCCCTCTGGATTGGCCCCCTTAATCCTCCCAAACCCCAAGGTCAAGTGTACCCGTAGCTCAGCCCACTATCTCTTCTCTATTCCCTCCAGCCGTACCTCCCAATTTCAAAGGTCTTTCAGCTTTAGGGCTCCCATGTGGATGAACAGCCTTCCCTCCACCCTGGCAAATGAACAAAGACTAAGACAATTTAAAACCCTACTTAGAGCTCACCTCCTATCCTCCACTAATTGTAACTGCAACTGATTCCCTGTCCTCCACCTCCTCCTTAATATATGACAATGGCCACTGGCCTGCCTCTTCTCTTAGTGTCCATCCACTGTTGCTCATGTCATATGTGTACAATGTAATTTACTTAATAAGTAACCCAAGTATTTCGAATGTTAGCTTGATTGATTCTTTGTAAACAATCAGTATCTGTCTCTGAGCTCACTTGCTGTAATATCTGTCTGTATACAATCTATGTGACGTGGAACCTTTGTAAATGAGTCTGTGACTCAAAGGTACTCTCTGAATATGTAATAAATAAATAAAATCAAAGATCCTTTTGCTCTGATGCACATTGACAGTAATGTCTGTAGTTGTTGATGTATTGTTAAGGTCTACAGACATTCCCCTAACCTAGGGCATATTAGTGGTACTGTACTGTAACCTTTTATCCATAGACCCATTACCTTACACATTTATTTTGGCACAATCAATTTTAACCATGAATTCTGCTCATCTATCTTGTGACAATTTCAAACAATCAAAGGAAGGAATAGATGCACTCTCACTTAATAAAATTGATTCAGTTTACTTTCATGTTATTTTCTGGCCACATATTTAAACCCAGCATTCCCTGGCCTTCTTCGCCCCTTTGTCAAGGAAGTGGTCCTGTCCATACCAAAACATAATTTTATCTAGAATTTCAGTATAATAACTGGTGACTCCTTTCAGTTGCTGTCAAATGCTGCAATAACTAGGAGTGACATCACACACAGTTATTGTAGCATTTCCTGACTAATGCTTTACTGCTTTGTTTTCTAAGGCAGAGATTGCAGCACAAAACAGAGATTGCAGGCTGGTTTTCAAACTGGCATCCTGTTTACACAGTCACTCAAATGTCAATAAATACTAACCTCTATCTCCTTGACCTTCAAGTTCCAGAAAAGAATAAACAAGGTGAACTGTGGGGAATTATTTAGCATGAATAACAGCTCAAGGTCATAAGGGCATAAGTGGAACTAACAGGAGGGAGGTTCAGGAGGAACATGAGACAGTTTTATTTTACAGAGAGGGTGGTGGAGCTGTGGAACAGTCTACCAGCCATGGTGGTGGGCATGAAGACTGTTAATGGTTTTACGCACCATTGGGAGAGTGTAAAGGGTATAGTGATTAGTGTACTTGGGGTGACAGAAACTGGGAGGGGAATAGGGAAGTAGATGGGGAGGTCAAGGGCCCTGGATGGACATTAGATCCTGGAATAGATGGGAATCCACAGACAGATTGAATGGACTACTGGTCTTGTTCTGCTGTCATTGTATATCTTGCCAGCATACTGACTCTATGTGCTAGCCAGAGTGAAGATGTAGGCCATAAGTTCTCAGGCTTTGTCATAGTGAGCCTCCCCCAAGCCATGGATAAGCTATCAAGCCACCCCCCTCCCCACCAGAAATATGCAAATCTTGGGCTTCCCCATAGAAAAAGTACCATGTGTTGCACAGTGTACCATCCACTTTCAGTTTGCCTCATTCCTTCACATAAAACATCCAAAACTCAAAATATAAATACAGTGCATTTTCAGGCTGGCTTGAACCTACCCTGGAATAGGTCTGGCCTCACCATTTGAGAAACACTGCTGTAGAGGATCCCACTGAACTTGAAAAAAGCTAGGGGTCCTACAAGAGCATTATAGGTGGCTAGCAGCATGCCTGCCCCAAATTTTTATTTAAACTCTGAGAGATTGCAGTTCTTAGCCAGGAGTCTAGTCCTTGGTTTAGGGAAAAAAATTGTTTAAAAGGCACCTGCATATAGAAAACTTAGCCAAATGCTCCGTGTTTCAATCATACAAGTTTCCTGAACTACCAGCACAGAAGGAGAGATTGTGTTGGATGGTCCAGGAGGGGTAAAGTAGGTGATTTTCAAAACACCAGCATCTGTTAATATAAAAAAAGAAAACTAAGATAACTGTGTGCTTAAGAGCTGCTTTGTGTTTGTTTTTGCATGTACGCAAGGCATACATATTGGTACTGCTCCAGGCAGTGTAAGGGTTAGTGGGGCATGTGCTGTAAACATCTAGTGCAGCTTAGCCTGCATGTTTACACCTAGTCTTGACAAGGCTGCTGCAGAGTCTGGCGACACTCCATGATGGGTGGAAACTTTGCACATATGAAAGGATGCAGCTGCACCTATCACAGTGTGGCTGCATTGTTTCATAGTGCCACCATCAGGCAGCAAAACAGCATCCTCCCTACCACCCTTCTCTGTGTGGCTTCACACAAAAAAGAACAGGCCCACTTCCATACATCCCCCCCCCCCCATACAGCTCCTTAGGGCATTAGAAATAAATCACTAACCTGCTTGTGGCATTGAACCATGAACCCACACACTGCAATATATACCAACATCTACAGATACAATCCTTTGCCTGGATCCCAAACACCACAACTTCCCCTTGTAATACATCGCACCCCCTTCTGATGTGACCCTGTGCAGCATCAAACCAAAAACCTGCCCACTGTAACACATCCCACCCCCTCCCAATATGATCCTGGGATGGCATCCAATACACCATACCCTACCACTGGAACACATTCCACCCCCTCCTGCTATGACCCTGTGTACCATCAAACCACAAACCTGCCCACTGCAAAACAACCAACCCCCTCCTGATACAATCCCATGCTGCCAACCAACATGCCACAACACCCCACCCACAACATATCCCACTCCTTCTGATAATACAGCCCTGTGCTGACATCAAATATGCTACAGTACTTTCTTTTAGGCTTTTTGTCTGGTCTGGGATTTTCTGTTTGTGAAAATGAAGTAATTTACTATGCAGTGGTGGGAGAATAACACAGAAGCACAGTTCCTCTGAGAAGAAGGCGGCCTTTTTCTGTGGAAAACTTGAACTGAGTGACAAGTGGGCTATTTGCTTTGAGTCAATTGAGATGGGCAAAGATGGCAGTGGGAGATCTCTGTCAGAGGTATGTGTTTGAAGAGCATGAGTTGAGAGAGGCTGCCAGGTGAGGCTGAATGGAGCTGGGGATAAAAGAAGGAGTGATGAAACAAGTGAGACTAGAAAATTCAGGTTGCGGGTGGCGAGAGGAGAAGCCTTATTATCCCTAATACTTCACAGTGGCAGGAAACAAGCTTAGACCTGCCAGAAGCTGACTTTCAAAACCTGATAGTGGGAGTGTGGAAAGGAACAACTCATTGAAATGACAGGACTGGGAGATGAGGTGTGGGGTGGGTGCTTCTTACAACCGGGTGATGACTGTGGAATGCTTAGTAAAAGACCGAACCCCATATTGAACAATAGCCACTGATACTTGGCAGAAAGGGATATAATTGATTCTCTGGGTAGTACACTGCCCATGGGAAGGAGAGCAACATCATTTTAAAATAATATGAATTTAAGTATAATGGGGTCGATGTGTGATAATTAAAATTGCCTACGTGCCATGGATCCATGGTGCATAGGCAACTGTACGTCATGATGCCACATACTGAGGGTCACCCAACAGTTTCCATTTACAGGACCCACACCATCTCTCAGTTCTCTTCTCCAAGCAGAGAAGGGATCCAGTAGAAGGGACAGAATGGAAATCTGATTGGATGCCCACCTGTGTCCTCTGATCCACCCACCGTGCACCAGTATGCCAGGGACTGGGCTGCGGTCAGACATACTGTGGTGACTGGTGATCATGAATGCCAGCCACCACATACCTGTCCACAACTGCAGATCTACATCTGCCAGGTACACACATCTCCCACGTACCCTTCGCCCATTGATGCATAGACCCCAGTGTTTTATTTTTTGGGGAAGGTAGTGCTGTAAGAAATATTGGGTTTTATATGGTCCTGAGTTATCTGTGTGTATTGTAATGTATTTGTAAAATCTTCATATGCAATAAAAGGTATCAAATTATAGGATGACTCCAACGTTACTAATAAGTGGTGATGTCTGTAAAATGAAAACATAAATATGTTGAGCACTAGAAATAAATGCAACCAGTGATCAAGAAACATCCAAAGCATCAGCAGCACCCCTGCTGACTCATGAAATGGCCATCCTATCTCAAGAACATAACATGTTCTGGTACCCAAAATGACTTGGGGTCTATCTTTTATGTATTCTTTTTGTTTAGTGGTGATAACTATATACCAAACTTTGAGTACTGACACATATCCAAGGTTAACTGCTGGAATGTTACTTCTTATGCTGTGAACCCTCAGTGCTATAGTAGTGATCGTGGTATGTACAATATATATAGCACATCATTTTGACACTCACACTGAAAATGGGTTCGCAAAAAGACCCACTGGTTCCCATACCTTTGGGAGTGATTTTGCTTAAAAGCAAGGAGAATTAAACAAACAGAATGTCAGCGATGTCAGTTTGGCCATGCCTATTCTCCCTTAAGAATCTGTGTAGTCAGCTAGCCTGGTGAAACTGAGGGTTGAGGTGCTGGCTGCCACATCTCATTGCATTCTGGCAACTTATGTTTGGGAATAAACACAAGATGCTGGGGTTGATCAGGGGAGGTAGAGGACAGAGGGTCCCATGGACTGCTCTCCTCTCATGGGAAAGGAGGCCTGCTGGCTCCACCAAATGACTGCCATGGGTGGAAGCCTGATGATAGTGCAGGACAGAAGCAGCAGTAGTGGGAGTGTGGGACTCTGTAGCATGCACATGCCTCCACATGCACATGCCAATGTGTGCACCCCAGCAACTGGCCTGGGAGAAAAATCAGAGGAAAAATGGTGGTGAAGTAGGCATTCATGAAGCCCTGCCCACCGATCCCTCACTCATCTCACCACCAGGACACTGATGGCAGAAACCAAACTGTGGGGTTTGGAGGGGTAGGATAGCCTTCCACCTCCTTCACTGCCATGAGGGGAGGAGGTCATGGGAGAACAAAGGCCAGCTGGTAAGTCCTGGGGAGGCTGGGGATGGTGGGTGGTCAGAGGAACCAAATGGAGGGGAACTTAACCTGTCCCAGCAGAAAAGAAGCATAAAATAAATATGAATAAAAAAGAATCTGCATAGTCATGCTTTGAAAATCTAGTTTGTTCCAGTTTAAAGTACCTCACAGCAGAGTTTTTTTGAACTAGCTTGCAGAAGATTGCACCAGTCCTCAACTGCAGTCTTCTGAGGATTTATGACCATTAACAAGGACAAAATGTAGGCATACAACCTACCCAAGAAATTTTAATTTTAATAGTGTAGTACCTGTCACTCTTTAAAGGACTATCCCCCTCCCAAAAGTGAAAAGCAAAAATTGTGGCACAATTCAGCACACTAGAGGAGAAGGCATCAGCAAGTGTGGTGGTAACTGCACAAGCCCCAGGTAATTTGCACAGTGTCTCATACAAGTAAACTACAAGACCAAAACAGGTGATAGGGAGGTGGAAGGGCAGCTTGGGGAAGACATTAAGGCTAAATACCCTTATAAGACTGTAGGTCAGGGGGGTAGGTAGGATATTGTTCTGGGAAGACTGTATGGACCCTAGTATTTATCTGATGGCAATGTCTATGTTTCTGATTTTATGACTCCTTTTCTCTCACTCTCACTCACTTTGCTCTCCCTCTCTCTTGCTGTCTCTTTCCTCCCATGTAATGTGTGATCTGGAAAGATGATAAAACTATGAACAAAGTGAGCAGTCTAAAAATATTTTTAGGTGAACTAGTGCCCACAAGCCACTCCATCTCAGCCCAGCAGTATCTATTTTTATGTTCTGGATGTGGGAATTAAGCAATAATGAATTAAAGGGTATGTGCCATGCTGGGATAATATCACACCTTGGTAATGGTCGGACATGAGGCCGCATGCCAAGTGCATCCAACACCCATGAAGTGATGTTATCCCAGCATGACACACACCCTAAAGTACATTATTGCTTTTATACAATGACTCATTTTTTTTAACGAAGAAGGTAGTAAAAATATATATATTTTTTTCATTTTTAATGTGAGGAGATATATGTTTTACAAAAAAGTCAACAGGTTCTGTCTTGGCCACTAAATGGTGTTGCCAATATATACTGTGTTGTGTTTCCCTCCCCACAGCCTTCCTTTTCTGACCACACACAGGGCTTAGTCTGTGCCTCTGTTACATAGGCTCGTAATGTTATACAAGTTCAGCAGACTATTTGCCTTTTAATGAACTCGCCACCTTATTCTTTTCAAAGGTGGAACTTATTATTTTTTGTCTCTTATATGTTACAGTGGCATAATACATACTGGCCCTGTTTTTTTTTGTGCGTTGTTTCTTTTTATTCACATATGTAAAATGCAGCCCTTTTGCTATATCAGTGAAGGTGCATGGTCGCTGAGCTGATTGGAGAGTGGAACTACTGTGGCACTGCTGTGTGAGGCAAGAAGCATGGCCGACAAGCCAGCTGGACAGTAGAGTTTCTATGGTGCTGTTGTGGCATACAAAGCTGGTTTCAGGTATGGGTCTCTTTTACATTGAATTTATTTGGTTTCATTCACACATGCAGCTTATGCTGTAACTGGAGTATGCTTTGCGGGTCCCTCCTGGGGTCCCTCTGACATAGCTGATTCTGGTTCAGATGATTCTGAGGATTCCAAAGCTGGTCCTGCAGCCTTTGTCACAGAGTTCACAGGTCATTGCTGGTGTCCTCCCTCCAAAGTGGGACACAAAGTTGTGTCATGATGGTAGGTGTATGTGAGGAGGCCACTGATGCCTCTCCTTTAGAGGTGGTTGATGATCATTGCGGTCAATGTTCTCAGCTTCTTTAGGGTCCTGCATATTTATTTTTAAGTTATGTTTTTCTCTGGGTTCCTTTGTTGACAGAAATTGTTTGAATTGGCTGTTAACTGTATACTGCAGAGATAACTTAATTAGGGAACACTGTCTAGTGTCAGTGTCAGATCTTGTTTGATGGCGAGTGTCAGCTTTATTTTATGGGCTGTTGTGAACATTTCTGCTACAGTGTCAGAAGCATAACTTGACAGCAGGCAGCAGTGTGTACTTAATGTTTTTCTTATGGATCCTGACTGTTTCAGCAGAGAACACTTTGACTTATTCTAGCATTTTTCAGTGTAAGTCTAGATATACCTGGAAATTGACTCCCATCACTAGGAGGCCTCCCTTCATTCAAGGCCACCTGTTCTCTGTGGCAAATTGATGTGAATTCTGCAGCAGGGACTCTGAACTTCTGTGGCACTGTTAGGTCAAATTCTGCAGCAAAGTTTAAAGTTCTGTGGTAAATTTATATATAAATAATATAGGGCCAGCTTTACAGTTTTGGGGGACCCCCAGCAAGGATGGCCTGTAAGGAGGGTCTCCAACTTCTACCACATAAATGTAAGCTGCATAATTTCCCTGAAACCTTCACTTTCATTCTTTTGCTTTTCAGAGGCTGCCCTGGCTCTTCACATTTATCAAAATCTATTTAGGGCTTAGTGCTATGTCATGCCATGCAACATTAGTGGCTACTGGCAGGCACCACCTCAACATACTGGCAACAAAGCAAATATCTGAATAGTTGTTCTCCAAGGGACAGCTTGAAGTAGACTAGCCATGGATCACCCAAGATTTCTCTCCTCTGTGAAGACCTATCAGGGGCCCCATACACAGTCGTAGTTGGGGGTGGCAGGCTATTGGTGCATAAAGAGACGTTCCCGTACTGCCGCCCTGAAAATTGCCATATATTAAAAATATAAAATATTAGACATCAGCCTTGTCAGCATGATTATTTTCCTCTTTTTCTCTGTTTCACTCTTTCCTTGTTTAGTTGTCACATTTTGAATTAATAAACTTTAGCTTTGTTGTCATCTTTCTTACATTGGCTTAATTTTTTGTTTTCTTCCACATGTACCTCGTTTCCCTAGCCTGAAAGCCCTGACATCTGCAAGACCCTCTGACCATGGGCCGTCCTAGAGCAGGTAATCTCAGGATCACACGTAATCATGGATTGCCCTCATGGAACCTCAATGCACTACTACTAGCCTAGTAGTGTGGCTCAACTAGCTTTTTGTGTTTTTCCTTTTTTCCTTCTGCTGCTGTAGTCTCATTGTCTGTGTTTCTAAGTCAGGCAAAGTTCCTCTTCCCCAAGAGGAAAAAATCCAGACCAGACCAAAATGCTGCAGTGCCCTCTGCTTTCTTCTTTACTCTCTAAAACCTTGTAAAAGAAAAGCTTTCTCCTCCCCCACCTTCCACCTACCTAATAGCAGTAATGCTTTCTTCTCCCCCACTCAACATAATGGCAGCAATAATCTGTCCTCTCCTCTCCTCTCCTCTCCTCTCTGCTCCAGAACTAATCACAGCAATGCTCTCTTTCCTTCCCCTTCCCCATGGTAGCAATGCTCTTTGCAACCTCCCCCCACCCTAGATCTAATGGCAGCAAGATATTTTCTCCTGTACATAACAAGATACTGCCACCAAAAGCCTTGCCTGATCCCAGTTTTTAAAATCCATGGTAGCCCACCTCCACCCATCTCAGCACCACTACCACCCAGGAAGGAAGAGGATGATATTTGCAATGTTTTCCAAACAATTTTATCATAGAATGTTAACACACTGGGGGATGGCTGTCAGACTAGGGAAGTAGAAGAAATAGAGCTGCCAGTTAAACAGAGCCAACATTTGATTCATTCAAACTGGGGTTGGGCTACACTGGATTTGTTCTTTTGTAACCTTATCTGGTTACCAAAGAATAAAAAAAACTGACTACTGTTTTGAATGGTCAAGCTCTTTGTGCTTCAAAAAAAAACTTAGAAGCTGCATTGATGCTCTGAGTAAATTATTTGTCCCTCAGTGGCATTTTTAATTTTGGTAAGGTAAGCTTGAAATATATCTCTTGTCCTGGAGCAACATATAAATGTTTAAAAATTAAAAAAATGTTTCATCTGCATTGTCGTTATAACTTTCTCTGTTTTTTCAATTTGTTTTTCTCTTCACTTATTTAGTTTCCACATTTTACATAAATGATCTTTAGCGTTTCACTTTTCTTACCTTGATTTCATCTTTTCAATTTCTTCAGTCTATCCAGCACTCTCTCATTCTTTTCCCACTCTAACATTTTTTTATTTACTTAGCTGTCCCTTTGTTTGCATTTTTTCATAATTTACATTTTTCTTCCCTAGGCACCAGAGTTGACCCATCAGATTGGCAACCTCACAGCCCCATCCACAGCAGCCACTTGTGCTCTAAACCCCATGAGGATAGCAAATCCCCCCCCCCAAGAGCACTTTATCTCTCATGGTTTTAGAACAGGTAAACGCCACCACTGCCCATCTCAACCCCACCACTTTCCTAACAAGCCTTTAAAATGCCATTGAGTGGTCTTGTATATTTTAATGTATGTCATTGTCCAGCCCAACACTGTATAGTGATCCTCTGCCTCTTCCTGCCTCAAAAGTATTGTAAAGTCTCCTCTTAGACATTATTCTGCCCCCCATATAACAATAAATATCAGCCCTGCATATCTAAGTCCCAAGAGTCATTCCACCCAGAGCCTCATTGAGTCACTCTGTACCCTTTTTTGGGTCCAACAGTGTAGGACAATCCTTCACCTCTTCCTATTACTGCTGAACCCAAATGCTGAATTCATGCCCCAGCATGGCTTTGTGTGGGCCCTACAAAGCACTATTGGGATAAGAAAAAAGCATTCTGGCCCACTAGCAGTGATAGGAAAAGGCAAAGGATTATCATACAGCCTCAAACCAAAAATTGGGTGCCGATATAAAAAATAGAGTGACTCTAGGGAGGCATCTCAGGGCTGGGTGGGGATGGTTTGAGGGGTTGGGGTGAATTTTAGTTCTTATAAAGCTACAAGTGGGCAAAGGAATTGCTTGAAAGCAGTGGTGTCAGTATCTATGTATCTTACTGGAGCAAATTCTATGCAATTTCTGTGCAATTTCTGCGGCCAATCCCAAATTCTGTGGCCAGCCCCTAAGTCTGCGGCAGATCATAATTCCTGCAGCAATCACTGCATGCCACAGAACTGTAGAAAACAGAGGGCCTTGCCTTCATTCTTGCTGTTCAGAGTATTAGTGATTTGTTATGGAATTTGTGCCACTTGATATAAATGAATCAAGGGAAAGTTTTGGATATCTGGAGGTTGCAGTTTAATGCACCAAAGTGTGTTCTGTCCAGGATGATTTTTTTTTTGTCAGGATATTTTAGTCCCATGGCTTTTTTCAATAGCTCTTCAAAGTGTGGTATGGGGTCTACTTTTCAAGCTGATCTTTCTGAAACCCTGGTCAGCTTCAGAATTCCAGTGGAGGACCTGATCCTCCTGATCCTGCACCTTATTCTTTAAAGCTTTTAGTTAAAGAGCTAGAAGAACCACAAATAGCAGACAAGAAAATGTTACAAATTTTAAGAAGCAGCCAGTTTTAACTTTTTATACCTGAAGTATTTTTCTTGTTCCTGTTTGCTCATTAGAAAGTTTTCTATGTAACAGTATTATGCTGGATATGTGGAATAGCACTCTGTCTGGCAGCTGATATATCCTGTTCTGTTCCCCCACTACATCATCAGCACTGTGACATCACTGACTAACATCACAGGTGACTGATCTAGCAGCTACTGAGTGGCCCTTTCTGAGCACCTGTAATGTCACAGTCAGTCAGGTCACAATGCTGATGATGTAGTGGGTGAAAACAGAACTAGATATGTCAGCTGCCTAGTAGAACGCTGTTTCAGAGATCACACATACTAACAACATGTAAAAAAAATTCTAATTACCCAAAGAAAAAAGCACCTCAGATATAAAAGGCAATAGTTGACTGCTTTTAAAAACTAATATTAATTTTAGGCAGTACACTAGCTCTTTAAACAAGATGCTGTACTAGTTAATGTACTAGGGGCCAACAACCCTTCCACCACGCTGACCCATTTCTCTATTTCACCAGCTCTTAAGGTAAGAGCTTCTAGTTTATCAATGACATTGATCAGGTGATTGCTGAACTAATTTTAAGTAGGTTAAAGGAAACAAGTCATCCACTTTGTTCATCTTGAAGTAATTTAGGTAAGAGTATTTTGGATTTTATCCATCCAACCAATAACCTCTTGTTGGAAAGTAGCAGTCTCTGAGTCTAACTCTTCTATTTTTTTACCTTTTCTTCCTATCATCACAGGAATGCTTAGCTGAGTGTTCACTGGAAGAGATTTATGCAATGAAGGTAAAGGTGATATAACCATTTCAAGTAGTAGTGAACATATATGGTCAAAGACTGCTCGACTTTCATGTATTTTCTGGTAGCTCTTTTTGAAATAAAGATGTCAGGAATTCCCTTCACATGCTGGTAAGCTTTGCATATTCTATGTCTCACTCTCCCCACCCCTGGTCCTGATTGTTAATTCCCTGGCATCGAGCATCTTCCCATCCCTGGCCCTGATTATTAAATCCCTAGTGTGTAGCAGTCCCTCCCTCTCCCCTATCACTGACTCTGGTGTTGAATTCCTGACATCTAGATCCCTGGTATTCTTTGGTGTCAGTGTATGCTCTGTGCCCCACCCATGCCAGCCAGCCTTCTGGGCCCACAAGAGTTACTAGATTTGGATTTCATGCACTGAGCATGTGTGAAGTGCACAGCATGCACCCCTCAGTTACTCACCCAATGAGCCTGATTTGTTTAGTGTGTTGCAATGATGAACACAGGTAGCATTACGCTGGTGGAAGGGAAACCATGAAGGACTTAACCTACACTTGAGAAGCAGGCAAGCAGCAGGAAGAGAAGAGTAGTGCATGCTACTGTCACTGTGTGGAGACAGAGGGAGACTGATGAGCTGAGAAATGGAAGTGACTGAATGTGTGGCCAGTGATGCAGGTACACTCTAGTTTCAGTGGTGCAGTAGAGAGCCACAGATGAACAGCCACCCATGAGTGAGGTGGGAGGTCATGTTGTAGATCTCCATGTCAGTGAGGCTGGATGTAGGAACACAAGTGTGCCCCTGTCTGTGAACATGTGTGCAGCCAATTGTGCTGCTGCTACAAAGGAGAGCAAGTGCAAGTCCATGGAGACCACTCCTTTGATGAGACTAGTGTCCAGTTGGGTGGCAGTGGCCAATCACAACAGAAGCAGTTGTGGCACCAGTGCTAGGTGAGCCAAGGTACACTGCATCATTGGAAGTCAATCAGAAACAGCAGATTTCTTCAAAATTGGAGCTCTCATGGTCAGTAGTCACTGGCACCACTCTCAGTGTTCACCTTAGCTATTTATCTCTGTGACTTTTTATTTGTTTCTGTGGTTGACTCCCCAACAAACTTTACATAATTTAGGAGCCATTAGGCAGGCTTGCATCCATGTTAATTCACTTCAGTCACAGTCAGTCCTCATCTCTGTGTTAAGTTAGATTATGGTAATTATTTGGCAATTTAGCCAAATTAAACATAAAAGGCATTTTCCATCCTACTTAAAAAAGCAACAAGCTAAACAGAAATTCTGGCACCAAAACAGTGTTCTCAAAAAGAAATTCTGCCATAGACTGTGATTCTCTGAAAGTATTTTATACCAGAATTTTACAAAGAATATTTAATTCAATTCAATTTATTGGAAAGCAAAATCGAGAGAGATCTCTCTTTTACAATTGCATCCAATAAGGAACATATAAACATACTTTCACATACAAATAATACAATAAAACATACATAGATACTTCAATTGTTATTCAGTTAAAACATCTACAAACATGTCATTGTTTTGTAGATAAGTCATTTAAAATGTGATATAGAAACTTTTGATGTCAGTTTCAACTTTTTTTGTGTAGAGATTCAAGTCGTAGAGACAGCAACAGCTAGTCTGTGACTGCCAAATCTAGTTCTGAATCTAGGTATGATATACTGAGGTAAATCAGCAGATCTTAAAGAATATGTATTTTATTATTTGCTAGAGACCATGCCAACAAATATGAAGGCAGTTTATTTAAAATGAATTTATAAACAAAAATTGACCAGTGGGTTTGTCTCTGGACTAACAGTGACTGCCAACCAATCTCAGAATAGAGATTGCAATGATGGGACCACCACAACAACCCAGTGACAAACCCCAGTGCACTATGGTAAAGAGGATCTAAAAGTTTAAAAGTAGGGTCTGTTGTTCTCATATAAATACAATCTCCATAGTCAATTTGGGACAGGAACAAAAAGTTTACCAACTGTTAATGAATATTTTGACTAAAACATGCCTTATTTCTATAAAAAAGTGATAGTAATTTTTAAAATTTGTTGGAAAGCATTTGTATATGTAAATCAGATTTCATGGAATCATCTAGTAGTATACCACGATATTTATATACAGAAGTTTTAGTCGGTTCTATGTCATAATGGTGATCGCTGTTCCTTAGGCTAGTGTACATTGCTGAAAATAAATAATGGCAATGCACACCTACGTCGACTACACAACCAGCAATAGAATGACTAGATTGACCCCCCGCACCCTCCTAATTAAAGAGTCTCAACTCCAGGGGGTGTGTATGTTGGGGGAGAGGGTGTAAAACTTAAAACAAATTAAAAAAATGGCCCCAATGCAAAAAACGATCCAGCCTCAGAACCAAAACAGGCACCCTCCCAACCCCAGCCTGCCACCCTGCCCAGCACACCACATGTCCAGCTTGGCAGCCAACCACCACACTACTTCCCACATACCCTCCCTCCCTCCCTTCTGCCCATTGCAGGGTGTGGTCCCACCCCTGCATGTGTATACATGTAGACATCCTGTTGCTGTATTCGCACACCCCTGTATCCTGTCCCTACCCTTCCAGGTAGCCCAGAACAGAGGTGCTGTGGTTGAGTCGCCCTTTTTGCAGTCTCTCAGTCTCAGTCACTGTGATCACAGGATACCAATTTAGTCAATTCAGTCCCATCCAATGTTTTAATGCTTTTATTTATATTATTTTGGGTATCTGCCTTAATTCCACCAGAGAATAAAACCCATTGGGTTTTATTTGCATTTAATAATAGGTGACAATTAATCAAAGTATGCTGAATGTTTTCAAAATCTTTCTGCAAGGTATTTATAGCTGCTATGGGATCCTTGATTTGACAGCACATAATAGTGTCATCAGCATACAAGAGAATATTAGTGTTTATTAATACACTACTAGGCAGATCATTAATACAAATAAGAAATAAAAGGGGTCCCAGTATTGACCCTTGGGGCACTCTTTTATTTAACATGGCTAAGTGAGAGCAGTATTCACCCACTTTAACACATTGTAAACGAAAAGACAGGTAGGCGGAAAACCAAGACAAAGCGTCTATGCCCAGACCTGAGATCTTTAATTTGTTTAATATTATATTGTGATCAATAAAATCAAATGCTTTCAACAAATCTAAAAATATTGCAGGAACTAAATTGCCTTGTTTAAAAGTGGTAAAAATATCATCAACAACCTTGAATGCTGCATATATGGTATTGTGCCCTTTGTGGAAACCAGTTTAATAGTTCATCAGTATTTTATATTTGTCCAGATACTTTATTAGCTGCTCATAAACTAACTTTTCTAATATTTTGGAGATAGAGGTCAGGATAGAAATAGGTCGATAACATCCAGGATCCTGATCTTTACCACTTTTGTAGATTGGTGTAATGCAGGTTGTTTTCCAAGCATCAGGAATTTCATAGGTACTTACTGAAAAGTTAAACAAATAGGCTATTTATTTAATAATACAGGGGCACCAATCTTATAAAAACTAGGATCAATAGTATCCTGACCCACATCCAACTTAGCTAACTCAATTAAGACATCCCATTCTCCAATCTCCCTAAAAGCAAACAAAGGCCCATTGATCTGACTGGCAAAATTGTTATCCATTGCAATTTCTGTATGAGTAGGGATTTTATCAAATGTACTCCCTGCTTCTAAAAAGTATTTATTAAAGGTTTTAACTTGATCAGTGGGTTTACAAATTAGAACATCCTTGTATTGCAATATCGTACCACCGATAATGTGCATGTTAGCTTCACACAGGCCTAGAATGCTTTTAATGTAGAAAACAGGCTCATCACACAGTACAGTAAGTTTGAAAATAATATTTCATAAACCCCAACAATGACAGTTCAAAAACCTAATGGCCTGTTTGCCTCCTTCTGGTAACATAAAGAAGTATGAACGGTATCACATAATGATGCCCCAATAAATAATGGAGGCATAAGTACAACCAAAATATTTGTGTTTGAAAATGCCCAGGGGCCTTTTCAGACTCAATCTGACCCTAGTTGTCAGCAGCAGCAGCAAACATTTCAGTCATGATGCAGGACAGCAGGTTCCTGACTGGCTCCTTCTCCCACACCTCCCCAGTCAGAAAACCCTTCTCCTTGCCACCAGTGTCACTTTAAAATGGCTTGAATTCCCATTTCCACACACTCTAGTTCCTCCAACTTTCTTTCCATTTCATTTGCTTCCTGTGACACAGCCACCTCCACTCCTCTGGTCCATGTTGTGATGACAGAATCATTAAAGTTGCATTCTGACTGGTTTCCAGATTACCATAGTATCGGGTTCATTCAGAAATTGTGGCTTCAGTAGAACTGTGAGGAGATCTGTTGTCTCATCACTGTACAGTCCTATCTAGCGCCTATGGTAGTTTAAAGTCTTTTGCTTGTTTTTGTCAGAGGGGGTGGGGACGTGGACTTGATGATCATCAAGGCTTCATAAATATTTTTCACCATGACCAAAGAGGTACTTAGAAAGGAAACTCCAATCTGGGTAATGCAAGTGAGGATTTTATTGTGGCAAACATAAAAAAATGACTGTTTGAACCACTACCCCTGCTCTTCGAACTCTAATCAAGTTCTTCCTCTGGAGGCACGGATAAAGGTGCTACATAGAATCTATTTAAGTTAGAAATTTAAAGGTATAATGCTTCATTACACTTAAATTCAAGTCAAGGCAAATGATATTGAAGCCCCAATGTACCCCAAGCTGTCCTAACTATCAGATACAAGCCGCAAAATAATTTATATAGTGCACTGAAGTGACAGTTAAAAACATACATAAAAATAGTTGTCGACAGAACAGGAGAATATTACCAAATTCATACACACATTTACGCTTATTCTGACCCAATATGTTAAAGTCTTATAAATATTGTTTAGGGCTCAGTGAATATCATTATAGTTGTATACTTTATATTTAAAGTTTAAATGCTAAACGTATCTCAAAGAGTTCAAGTTTCAAGTCAGGAACAATGATCACAGTAATTTTTCTACAAAGAGAAAATTATTTTCAGTTAGCTTCCAATAATAAAAGAAGTTAAATAATTTGGAAACACTTTATTTTAAGTGTCATTAACTACACTCTAACTGCTGTATAACTACACTGTAACTGCACTGTAACTACTGTGTAGTTACATGTAACTACTATGTAGTTGTAAACTAGTTTCACCTTCTTATTTTTATTTGATATTCAGAAAGACCTTTGAGTCAGAGACTCATTTACAAAGGTTCCATGTCATACATACATTGTACGGGGGGCGGGACATTAGCATACAGAAAAAGAATAGCACATTACATAATAACAAGAAGTAACATGAAGGATAAGATGCACAGGTTACATTGTTGTTACAAAGTAGGCTAACAGATAATTTTAGGTAATTTAGCACAGCCAGGTGTGAGGAGAAAGAAAAGCGTCCGTGAGATTCAGAAAATGGCTGATTGTCATGTTTCATAAATGCAATTGAGGTACATTTGTTGCTTATAGCTTGATAGTAAGAGGCAAGGCAGGTCAGGTGTCATGGACAGTCACATCTATTTGAGACCTGCAGGTATTCCCTTAGCATTGATTTAAATGGGCCTAGCCTTTTTTCCTTAGTTATATGGTTTGGGATGGAGTTTGTCCAGGAAGGGGCCCTGTAGTTGAAGGTGCGTTGGTATTGGGAGGTCCGGCCATGGGGTACCCATAGAAGCCGCTTGTTTGAGCTTCAGGTTGTTTTGCTTAGTGGGCCTGGGAGTATTATTTGGAGTAGGGAGGGTGGAGTGAGGCCTAGTAGCACCTTTTTGGTCATAAGGCAGGTGTGGTACCTGATTCTGTTATGTAGATTTAGCCAATTTGTGCTGCCGTATAGGGAGCATGAGTGAGTGAGTGAGACGATCACATCCTAAGACTAGGCGGCAGGCTCTGTTGAGCACTAGCCGGAGTCTTCTTAGGGTTGTGGAGGGCGCAGCACTGCAAATTAGTATACCGTAGTCTAGCAGGGAGAGGATCGAGGAGTTTACGGCGAGTTGTAGTGCCTTAGGGGTGAGGCAGTGTTTATACCGCTAGAGTACGCCTAGTCTGGAGCTAAGAGCGGTTGTTAGGTGTAGGATGTGTTGATTAAAGCTGAGGGTGGGGTCTAGAGTGATTCCTAAGTATTTAAAGTTGTATACTTGTTCTAAGGGGGTCCGGTTTGCCATGAGGAAGTGTGGGCACAGGGTTTTGTGAGGGTTTTGAGGATGGACGAATATCATGACTTTAGTCTTATTATAGTTGATAATAAGATGGTGGGAGGTGAGCCAGTCTTCCAATTCACGGAAAGAATGCTGGAGAGTTTGGTGGAGTATGAGGGGAGCCGGGCTGGAGGTGAACAAGACTGCATCATCTGCATAAAGGAGCAGATTTCCCGAGCAAGAGGATGGGAGGGAGTTGAGGTAAAGGCTGAAAAGTAGGGGGCCAAGTATGGAGCCCTGTGGAACACCGGAATGGATGGGGAGGCAGGGTGATAGGACATGGCCTACCTTGACTCTCTGGGTTCTGTCTGACAGATAACTAGTGAACCATTTTATGGAGTCATTGGAGAGACCCGTGTGGGCCAGGGTATTTAGTAATAGGGCATGGTTGACTGTGTCAAACGCTTTAGATAGGTCCATGAAGATGGCACCTGTGAGGTGGCCTTGGTCCAGGGCAGAGTGCACATGGGAGGTAAATTGAAGGAGGGTGGTAATGGTGCTGTGGCCTTTCCAAAAACCATCTTGCTGTTTGGTTAGAAGGTTATATTTATTCAGGTGTTCAGTGAGTTGGTCGGCTACTATGCGTTCTAGTGCCTTCGACAGGGGGGGTAGGATTGAGAAGGGATGGTAGTTATTTGTGGACGTTCGGTCACCACCTTTATGGATAGGTGTGATATAGGCTGACTTCCAGTGGGTGGGGAATTTCCCTTGGCAGAGAGAGTGATTTAGAATGTGGGTGAGAGGGGCCAGGACTTCCTGGAGGGTGAGGCAGAGAAGTCTAAGGTCTAGGGAGTCGTGACTGTAGTGGCTTTTACTTAAGGCTTTAGTCAGGTAGGGTTTCGCCATGTCCGGATTAAGGATACGTAGTAGGGCGCAGTATGTGGGATGGAGATGATACAGTCTGGCTGGGGGTCAAGAAGTTAGGGGGCAATATATGGGAGAGATCAGAGAAAGCAGTATTTAGGGCAGCGTCTATGTTGGCAGGGTCAGCGGAGAGGTTACCATCAACGAGTATTTGGCCAGGTGGTAGATTTGGGTTTTTGCCACATAGTTCCTTTATGTTCTCCCAGAACTTGCGCCCATTTTCCCAGGTGGAGGTTAAGGTGGCTTTGTAATGGTTTGCTTTGGCCATGCGTATGGCCCATGTGCATTTGTTTCGAGCCTCCCGATAGCATTGCCTGTCCTAAGGCCACTGGGTCTCACTGGCCAGATGCCATAGAGCATCACGCTGGTGCAGTAGGCCTTGGGGGTGAGCTGAGAACCATGGGGCATGATTCCCTTTGGTCATAGTTTTGGCAAAAGGGGTGAACTTGTCACAGGCTGAGTTGAAGATGTTGACAAACAGTTTGAGGGCGTGGTCAGGGTCGAGTGTATTATTGAAGGGTGTCCAGTCCCAATGTCGGAGGTGGGCCTTGAAAAGGAGTAATTTGCCAGGCCCTAGTTTATGTTGTGAAATAATTTTAGGCACAGTTTTGGGGATGGTACCAGACCAGTTGCAGAGTACTGGCGAGTGGTCACTTAGGGTGTCAGGGAGGACTTGGGTGCTTATTATTTTGTGAGGCTGGTTTGTGAAAACTAGGTCTAGTAGGGTTGATGTCCCCATATGGGCATGAAGCCGGGTGGGTTTATTGACGACCTGGGTGAGGTCGAGGGCAGCAGCCTCATTGATGAAAGGCGCGGCTGTTTTGGCCAGCCAATTAATGTTGAAATCCCCTACTAGTATTTTTTCTTGTTTCGGGGGTAGGGTGGAAAGATGGGACATGATGGCTTGGAAGGCTAGCTTCTGGTCACTGGGAGGGACATAGGTCGTGGTGAGGAGGAGAGGGGATGTAGACCTACCTAGGGTAATTTTTAAGGTGAGGGCCTGGGCCCTAGAGGTAAGTGTGGGAATGGGGAGAGGGTGGCCAATGAGGGAGTCCTTGAGGTAGGTTGCAGAGCCACCCCTCACTTTCCCATATGGTCAGCGATAGAGGCAGTAACCAGGCAGTATAATGGCAGAGCTGGGGACAGAGGGGAGAGCCAGGTTTCAGTCAGGCAATGATGTCTGGGTTGTTCTGAGTACCCAGCCCTGAAAGGAATCCCTTTTTTGCAGGCTGCAAATGTTAAGTGAGGCAATGCGCAGACCTTTTCCAGGAGATCGGTGGGTTGATGAGGTGAGCTGGGGGCCAGGGTTAGGGCCAGGAGATCGGTGGGTTAATGAGGCAAGCTGGGGGCCAGGGTTTGGGTGGATATTACCTGTCAGCAATAGAAAAAAAATGAGTGACCTGAGTCGGTATCGGTATATTCGAGTAGTAGGTCTTCGGCATTTATGCTGTACGTGGCTGGTGGTGGGTATTGGTAGTTTCAGTAGAAGGTGGGTCGATAGGAGGAAAAACCGGGGAGGGAGTTTGTGTAGCTGCGGATGTGGAGGGTGGTTGGCCGGTGAAGGGGGGGGTTCCAGTGGGTAACTCGCTGTGGCAGATGACAGCCAGCTGTGTGTGTGGATGTGTCTATATAAGTTTTGGGGGGGGGGAGTTTGGGATAGATTTACGGTCTGGTATTGAAGGGTCTGGTAGTGAAGGCGCAGTGGGGGGGAGGCAGGGCTGGGAGTGCCAGCCAGAAAATTGACAGAGGGTTTCGGCACTATGCCCCCTTTTCATGTTATGAGTGTAGGGTAAGGATGGCTGGATAAAATGCAGGAGTAGCGTGATGAGGATAAGTGGGAGCATGGCAGCGTAGACGTGGGGTAAAGTAAGTGGCAGATCAGGAGAGAGAAATGACAGGGAGGCGAGAAAAAAAATAAAATTAAAGGAGAGAGTAAGAAGGTGGTGATAGGACCTCTAGTGGTGGAGGAAGATAAGCTGCAGATGGGAAAGTGGCCTGATAGGTTTTTTGTGATCATGCGATCACAAATCAGCCTATATATTTGGATGCCGACCAAGGGTGGTGGTGGGGGCGGCGGGGCAGAGCCAGTGAGACAAAGGAGCCATAGGAATTGAACCTGCGATCTGCTGAAAATTGTCCTGGTAGGTTACCTGCTGCTTCTTAATTCCGCTGGTCCCCGGTGCTTGTAAAATGACGGGGGGGGGAGACTACCCATGCAGCCCTCACGACCACCTGGCATTCTGGAGGAGAGAGGAGAAAACAGGCAATTTAAATAGGGTTCGGACAAAGGAGCTCACTAATTGGGGGGGGCGAGGGTAGCAGAATCAAACATTTAAAAAAGATTAAGACAGCAGTTAGTGAGCATAGATATTTGGTTTTAAGGCAGCAGTTTGGTCCAAACGGTAAAAATCGTCTTAAAGGGATGGCTAATACAGTCTAAAATCAGAGAATGCAGGCAACATTCGAGCTAGCTAACAAAAATAAACTATCTTCATCGTTGGGCCGAGTAAATTAATCCCCCCTTTTAAAAAAAGGCACCAAGAGATTTTGCTGAGCCAGCGAGACAAAGAAGCCACAGGAGTTGAACATGTGATCTGCCAAAAATTGTCCTGGTAGGTTACCTGCTGCTTCTTAACTCCGCTGGTCCCCGGTGCTTGTAAAATGATGGGAGGGAGGGGGGAGGACTACCCGTGCAGCCCTCATGACCACCTGGTGTTCTGCTGCTTCTTAATTCCACTGGTCCCCGGTGCTTGTAAAATGACGGGAGGGAGGGGGAGGACTACTCGTGCTGCCCTCATGACCGCCTGGCGTTCTGCTTCTTCTTAATTCTGCTGGTCCCTGGTGCTTATAAAATGACGGGAGGGAGGGAGGAGGACTACCCGTGCAGCCCGCACAACCACCTGGCATCTCAATTGCTTGGTGTGTACTTACACAATTTGCATGAAGAAATAGTAACACATGTGACTATGATTGCCTTCTTTTTGGCAGAAATTGATTCATTCTGACAAGTGTAACCACACATTAAATAGCTGTTGTGAAGTGTAACAGAAAATCTGTTGTGCAGCTACCACTGTCCTCTTTTTGCATTTTGCAATTTGTTCTTACAATGGCAACTACACATGTAAGATCTATTACAAGCTTATACTGTTGAAATAGAGAAATAAATACCACAAAGAATATTACAGTGACAAAATTGGCAGTTTTCTGTAATGGTCTTGTGGTGGTATCCATTTAGTATACTGAAACTTGGAATCCCAAAACTCACGGGACCGAGTTCAGTATGTCTTGCTATTACACAGACAGAGAAGTAGCTATGGAAGCACATCACTGGATTCCGAAAGAAGCACAAAATGTTGGAGCTGAAGCACAATCACTCCCTTATATGAAGCACTCCACTGTCTCCATTCAGTACTGCCTCCCCTCCCTATCATACTTGTGACAGGTATCAAATCTCATTTCAAAGCTTCTTACATTGTTACTTTGTCACAATACAAAAGTTTGTACTCATTACTATTCTTTTGGCTGGAGATAAGAAAAGGATACTGTATGTTGCCTTTGAAGTTGCTACAATTATGAACCACACAAGAAGACACAGATTGAACAAAAATAATTCAGGGTAATAACGCAAGAAAGAAATATAGCATGCTTAGAGGATCGTTGATTTGTCTGACCATGAACAAAAAGCATGTGTGCACCTAAGAAAAACATAAGACATACTGTAGGCAAGACTGATCCTCCCATAAAATAAGAAAAGAAGTGACTGACAAGGAGGAAACAAAGAAATACTATTGTGGCAGCAGTTCAGGATAATTTCTTACTGGATGAGTTTTAGAAATGTTTTAAATTCCAGCAAACAATGTCATTGTTTCAGTTAAAAATACACAGTTATCACTATAGAGCTCAAGTGAAATAATAAAGTCTGAACTTACCAATCAAGAAAAGTGATCTTATACAATGAGTGTTATAAAAAAACAGAGAATACTGATGGAAATCTGGTTCTAGCCATATTAAAAGAAGCACTCCTTTTATTAATGCTGCTGTAATTGCACTGTTGTCCCACCAGTGGGAAATGTTCTAAAGATAATGAGTTTAGAGAATCAGGGATTCATGAGGCATCAGGCAATATGTAAGGGTGTTAGTCCGGCAATTGATCTTTGCATATGTGGCATTAAATATTTAAAACTTGTTCCTTGCCTGGTGTGTGCATTTTTTTTTTTGCTTTTCCTGTTGCTACAATGTTTAACTGTTACACCTTCATGGGCAGGGGAGTATACTCCTCTGTTGTTTCCTTTTCAGATCTTCAGTATGCCTTTCTTCAATTGCCAATGTAAACACAGCAATGGCTTAAAGTACAGACAAAAAGTGCAACAATGTTTGGCTCAATATATGAAAAACGCAGCATGGCCCAAACACCCCAATACTTTCTTCAACAAAAGGCCCCTTGACAAAGCTTTCATTTTTTTGGGGGGGGAGGGTTGAGGTTTTGGTATATATTATTTATCCCATCACCAGTACTGCCACCTTCAACCTACTTGTTCCTAGCCCTATCCAACCCCTTCCCATGTACTTTCCCATCTTCCTGGGGTTTCACAGAGCCACACCAGGCTGAATGATGGATTCTGTTGGGGCAGCAGCTATCCTCCACAGGTTCATCATGTATGGGAAGATTATGACAAGTCAGGGAAGTGGTCTGGGAGCATCTACCTCATCCTGCACATTCCATGATATTCTGACTTAGTCTTGTACCCTATGATGCCACCACCAAGGGTGACAATTTGGTAGGCACACACATTGATGTGGTGCACATTGCATCAGTCAGTATCCTTCCTTCAAAATAGTACGTGACTGCACTGCCACTTGTCACACAGGTGGCAGTATCACAGCAGACCTTGCTGCCCTCTCTCTCTCTCTCTCTGTCCTCTGTGATGCTCAATCCTTCTCTCCACAGGTGGCTCCTGAGGACCCAGGCTGGTCCATGGGCACAGGTCGCTGGCGTCATGAGTGGTAGCCCTACCACTGCATCTACATGCTGGTTTGTAGATTTTGTTCATTGAAGGGCCAAGGGTGGCATTTTGACTACACTTTGTTTTGCCTGAAATGAACCAAACTATTGATATGCAATGTTTGCTGCAATTTGTCTAAGCACAAAGTTGCTGCTGTATTCATGAGGCAAGTAAAGAATGCCATATGGAAGACTTGGCAGACTGGTTTAACTTGCCCTTTGTCAGTGAGTCTAACCTTGCTTTGATTGTGACCATTTTCAGGTTCAGGACACCTCTGTAGATGCACCTCCCTGCACCACATGCAGGACTGCCATTTTACTAACTTCACAGTGACATACTGTATGACAGGAATCAGGACAGTGAGATCACAATATATACTCAAAATGAGCACCAGCACATTTTGAGCTTTCTTGGTCTTGTTTAATTTTTTTTCTAGTGTTCATTATTGGCATATTTTACCAGACATATAGCCAATATGCATTGGCCAGACTCAAAATATGCAATTTATCTTTAATTGTGAGTGGGCAGGACCATAACTCATGAATGATATGGGCATGAGTGAGTTATGGAAGTCCTGCTCCCTCACAAGTCATGATAAATTACATGTTTTGAGACAGGCCACTACATATTTGATTTATGTGGCTCCCATTCTTCCTCCTCCTGCTTTTCTTTGTACTTTATAAAGGCCTTTTTTGGCCCTCACTGTTACTCTGACCCTTTCTAATAACCATATTGGTCGCTTGTACCTGTTGGTGGACAGAGGAGCTAGTCGCTAAGATGCTGAGGAGATTAATGTCTGTAGCAGAAGTCTGTGAAATGCTTTAAAATATTTTAAAAAAGGTATGCCACCATTGCCACACTGATTTTATAGTTCATAGACCTTTCCAGTATATCTTTGAGCCCTCTGTTCCATTTGCTGTGGTGGTGGAATAGTAAACCAGTGCTTTCGGGTCCTGCCTGGCCAGGTTGGTGTCCTAGCAGTGTGAAGAGTCTCCCAACTGAGAAGTAGTGGGACTGACAGAGCCCTCGGGAGCTTAGCAGCCTGGAGTAGAGAAAAAAATGGAAAATCACACCAAACCATAGCAAACTAAAGTGAATTTCACCAGAAGTGCAACAAACTAGAATTTTGTTGTAATGGAATGAGGCTTGACTGAGGCCTAATTTCACATATTTTACATATTATTTTAATTACTTTGGCTAATATAAAATATAAATGTATTAAGTACATTAGAGGTCAGTAAGATGGTGAGGCTACTGCTGTCTCTTGGTACCTACTTGTGGGCAATGAGAGAAGGTTGCTGCCAATTGCAGATGGGGCTTCAGTGTGCTCCCTTGTGTCAGAGTGTCGCTTGTGCCTGCTTGGCTCTGTTCTCTAGTGTTTTTTCTATATTTTTGTTTTATTTGTTAAAAGCTTTTCTTTTTTATTGTCCGTGAAAACCAGGAAGTTAGGAATAGGTGAATGAACTATTATTGGTTGGTTCCTTCACGTGACCTCTAAGCATAAAACTCAGGTGCGAGCAGAGCATTTTAGATTTCATTTCTCTTGTGGCCTTAGCAAAGTACGGTTGCAAGGAGAGTGCTCTATAAGGGCTTTGGACTTCTTTATGGTTTCATGTGAGCATGAGAACCTTTGAGGATTGCAGGACTATTGCTGTTAGTACTGGCATCTTAGCTTTGTTTTACACAAGTTTTTATGATCGATCGAGAAGAAGAGCCGAGCAGACCAAGCATACCTTGCTTCAGCTTCTAGCTTTTGAACTTCCACAGTATATCAACAACAGTATTGTTTTGATACCAACACGTAAGTAAGTAAAACTGAATTTTAGGATATATGAAGTGATCGAGGCCTTGAGAATATATATTGAAGTACTGACTTTTTTTGTACTTATATTTTTTAGAGAGTAAGAAGAAAATCTTAAATTAATAATTGTTTTATTATTCACTTTTTTATAAAAAAGTGAGAAGCCTTGGTACATGTTATTTTTAGTGTGTTTTTTATTCCTTAACAGTGGAACTTAGGAAAATTAAAAAGAGGGGTGAGAGGCAAATCAGGAACTGCAACCGGAGATATTGGAGGACTGTAGAAAATCTGTCTTTTACCAAGAGAGTGTCTGGAGCATTTGAAGTAGTTTGAAGAGGCTGCATCATTTCGGGTGAGCTGTTAATCCTTGAACTGCATTGGATTTGCTCTGGTCAGATTTTATAGCAGAGTGCAAAAGGAAAAGAGGGACTTAAAGAAACCACTAGTTATTCTCTTGATGAACAAGACCTAGAGAACTTATAGTTTGATATTGATATTGGACTTTGGTCTTAAGTTGGACTTGATTTTTCTAAAGTTGGTTAAAATCTAGTAGGAATTATTTGGACAGCGTGTTTAAACTTAACCAATTATGCAATAGGTTATTGCCTATAATATATTGGTGCTATTATGTTACTCATACCTTTAAGAAGTGAGAATTTTGTAAAATTCTGTAAAAATAAATTTTGGGGGTAAATTAAATACTAATTATGCTGTTCTTTACTAGAAGTGGGAAAGACCAAATGGGAAAGTATGAGGAGGGGAAATTTAAAAGACATGTTAAGTTTCCCTGCGAAGGAGTAAAACAAAATTAAAAAACATAGAACATGTAGGGTAGAATCGAAAGAGATAAGGAATGAAAATGAAGAAGATGAAAGCTTTGATATACATGAACAAAACACTTCTACCCCTTAACCCCTTTATTGGATGTTAAACCTAAGGAGAAGAAAATGATACCGCCATTAATTATAGAAGCTTTAAATGGGGAAAAAAACAAGTGGAAAATCAACTCATGAATGTTTGGGGAGAGGTGAAATTAGATGGGGAAAGAGGAAATAAAATAGAAACACCAAAAAGTATTAGAATGGGAGGGCCAGAAAGTACTAATGAGTCAAATCTGTTTAATCTTGAAATGCTGGGCTCAGTTAATAGGAAAATTAATAAAACAGTGGAGGAAATTAAGGAAACAATACAGACAAACACTAGAATAGAAAATAGAAAAATAGGAAAAATAAAATCATTTATGAGTATATCTGCTGCTGGTAGCAGTAAACAGAGTTCTTTGAACCAGAATATTGAGGATATATCAATTAGAACAGCAGATGATAGGGAGAAGAGTTGGTCTTTGGGCAGAGAAACTCAATTTATGAGCTCAGTGAGCAGCAGGGAATTCCTTATGGAAAATATAGCACATGATTTGGCAATTGCACTCAGAGATCCCACTACCACTAATGTAATGATTTATGAACAATTGTTGGGCATTAAACAGGACTTGTCCTTTTTGAAGGGAATATGTACAGAAAATAGAAAGCATATTAAATAAATGACAGAGGAAGATTTTCCCAAACTGATCCAAAGTAACTGGACATCTAGGGGAGAAAGACAGAGAGAGAACTATGTGTTTGATATACAGAATAGTCAGGACAGTCAAGATAAATTGGATAATCAGGAAGAGGAAATAAGGGAAAGTGGCATAGGGGATGGGAAGAATAGGGTTAATTTAAATATGGACATAAATGAGAATTGTAAGATGGATGTTAAAGATATGAATAGTATAACAGAGACAACATCCAAGGATAATATAATAGTGGAAAGTCAAAAACAAGAACAGAAAGGACAGAGGTTAAACTATAGTATATGTAGTATGTGGGAAAGTGCATCGAGTGAGTCTGAATTAGTAATGCTACCAGATAAAAAATGGAGAAATGAAAGTGTGATAAAAGAAATGGCAGTAGGGAATAAGGAGATTTGGAATGAAGGATTAGAACAAGAAGCTGAATGTAAGAAAGAAGGAAAAAATGGAACAAAGATATAAGAGAAAGAGGGTAGAACCTGCTGCAGAAAGACAGAAAAGGATGCTAAATCAAGACCTACATGTGGTTAATCAACCCTGCAATATAATAGGGGATCATTTAGAACAAATAAATATTGGAAAAATAATCAACTGTAAAAATAAAAAGAAGAATAAAGACCAGATTAAGGGAAGGGATCAGAATGAAGAATCAGCATGGTAGTTAGGAAGAAGAGTTGGGGTGTTAAAAAGGCTAAGAAAGGGGAAAAAGAAACAAAGCAAAAAAAAAGATACTTCTAGAAAAGATAGTAGAGTAGAAATAAACGAACAGGGACAAAGTGAAAATAAAAACTAAAAGGAGAGGGAAAAAATTGAATAGACTGTTAATGAAACCCAAAACATAAAACTTGGGGAGGTGTGCCCTGGACATTTTTTAAAAAGACTTGATAAAAATGATTACATTCTTCCCCTTTATGAAGTGACAAAACTACCTAAAGAGACTGAACAAACATAAGAGGAACATTTAAAAAGGTTCCTTAATACTGTCTTACAGGGACAAAGGGATTTGTTTTCAGTGTTGAACTGTCTTAGTGTTGTAAGACCTGTAAGTGATTTGGAAATGGTCTTTCTGGAATCAGACCAATACTATATCTTAAAAATATTTGAAAATCAGAAGGCTCAATTTAGACAAATGGGAATGAGTATGGGTAAAGTAACTTCAGTAAAACTATTATTCCCAGAATATTTTGAAAATAAGGAAACAGGGAAAAAACAAGAATTTCCCATTTCCATATTTGGTTTGAATAATTTTACAAAGAAGACAAATAGGAATTTGACATATAAAATAGCTGATTTCTTACAGAATCTTTTGAAAATAGATTATATATTCAAAAAACTAAGAATTGCTAAAAGGTGGGAAAGTAATGGTTTGATCACAATGTGGATGGACATGTAGTAGAACTGTGATCAAATAATTGCTCGAGCTGAATGGCTAGATTCTTTTGATATCAACTTAATAGGGGAAAGGAAAGAAGAAGCTTCTGTAAAAATAAAATCTAACTCCAGTGAATGGAAATACTTGGTTACAACAGCAAATAGGTTCCAGAGTTTGGAAACCCAAAGATCTGAATGACATTTAGATGATGAGGGTGTAACAGTTAAATTAGAAAGAAATACAATACTTTCATGGAATATAGCTGGCATTAGAAACAAATTAGCAGATTCCTCTTTTATAAAATGTATAGAGGAATTTGAATGTATTTGCCTACAAGAAACATGGTCAGACCAGAAAAAAAATATTAATGGTTATAAAACATATTTTAAGAAAGCAATTAGGAAAAGAAAATATGGGAGATTGTCGGAAGGTTTAGTTACATGGATTAAGATATCAAATAAACATATAACAGAATAAGTTGTAACAAAATCTAACAATATACAGGGAATCAGGATAAAGGGAAAACAATGGCAGATGGTAATCTTCAATTTATATATCCCACGGTGTCTTCAAAGTACTGGGATGTTGGATTAATAAAGGAGTTGATAAAGCTAATAGAAGATAATAGGGATCAAGATCAAGAATGTGATATTAGGAGATTTTAATGCAAGGCTTGGACATTGTCAAAGGTTACCATCAGAAATCATGGAATTTTGTATGGCAAAAGGTTGTGATTATATAGCTAGAGATAGAAATTCAAAAGATAAAAAGCATTTAAAAGAGGAAGAGAAATAAGTAAACTATTAGGAGACTGGAACTTTGTTTTGGTAAATGGTAGAATGAAGGGAGATGTGGATGAGGGATTCACTTTTGTAGTGAAAAGAGGAAGCTCTGTGATTGATTTATGCTGGATTGATTTGAATTTGAAACAATTAGTGGAAGATCTGAATGTTGGAATGAGAGCAGAAAGTGAACATTTTCCATTAGTAATTAACATAAACTTGTGGGAGAATGCTAATATAGGGAATACTAATATAAGGATAATGAGAACAGAAGTAGGAATTGGATGGGATAATATAGATAATAATGTTTTGAATAGAATATTAAGAGAGAGTGGAAAAAATATAGAATAGAAGGTTTGGTGAGGAGAGAAGAGGATATGGAGATGACAGATTTTGAACAGATTACGAAAGACATTAGCTCATTTATAGTAAAAGCATATTTTATTAAAACTAATAAAGGGAGTCAATGGTATGACCTGAAATGTAAAAAGCTCAAAAAAGACTTGAATAGAATAGCAAGGGTAACAAGGAAATACCCATCAAATGAAAACAGGGACAATTTAATCCAGATAAGGAAAAAAATATAAAAATATGCTAGATAAGAAGAAGAAATAGCATAGAATATGGCTCTGGAAAGAATTAGAGATGGCAATTATAACTAAGAATGATACATGATTTTGGCAACTGGAAGCAAATTGGTAAAATATATATAGTGAGGAGGTATACTGAACCAGATATTTAGCAGAACTACTATAGACAGTTGTTTTGTGATCAAGATAGAGAACCAAGAAATGATTTCTTGATAACTGACTTGGTACATTTAAAAGAAGAAATTACCGAGGCAGAAATATGGACTGCTTTGGGATCAACAAAAAGACGCAAAGCACTGGGCCCTGATGGGGTACCTATTGATATATTGTTGAATGATTTGGAACTTTGGATACCTTTTTTAAAAAAAATATTCAATTGTATAGTAAAGATGAGAGAAATACCTGAGACTTGGAAGGAAAATATAATTATTCCAATTTTTAAAAAATGGGGTAGGACGAATCCCAGAAACTATCACCCAATAAGCCTTTTGGACACTTCTCTTAAAACTTTTCCTAAAGTTCTACTTAATGGAATTATGGATTGGATTAAGGACACAGAAATGATGGATGAAGCCCAGGTCAGGTTTCTTCCAGGATACTCCACAGTGGACCAGTGCTGTGTTGTCCCATCTGATATACAAGTACATCTATATAAAGAAACAAAAATACTATTGTATTTTTGTTGATCTCAAGTCAGCATTCGATAAAGTTAAAAGAGATAAGTTATGGAAAGTTCTGTATGATTATGGATTAGATCTTGCTAGCATAAAATAGATATCACTTATGTATAGTAAGAATAGGACTAGTGTACAATACAATAAAGAAGGGGGGATTGACAGATAAGTTTGACTCCAATTTATATTTAAGACAGGGTTGCACCCCCTCATCTATCCTGTTTAATGTACATTTGAATAGTATTTTGGAAAAACTATATGAAGAGGGTTTCCATATGCCAATAATGGGCAAAAGATTTTGCCCGTTCTTGGCATATGCAGATGATATTGTTTTGATGGCAATGAGTTATATGGATATGAAAATACTTTTTGAAAAATTTAGAGTGTGCTGCTCTGAAGTTGCATTGGAAATAAATATGGAAAAGACTAAATATATGATCTGTAATAAGACATTGATTAAAAGAGGGAAAGCTATTAAAATGAGGGGGGGGGATGAATATGAAATGAAGACTGTTAAACATGTTTGTTACCTGGGTATGGATTTTTTATATAACTTGAAGTGGAATGAGCATAAGAAAAATGTAAATAAAAAAATATATAAATTTATCCCAGCTTTAGAAATATTTGCACTTAGATATAGAGGGATTTTCGATTAGAGGGATTATGAGGGCTGTAAATGCAAAAATTATGAAATTATGAGCAGAATAACATACAGAGCTGAAGTCTGGGGATGCAGGGATATTGCAAAATTAGAAATCCCATTGAATAAATTTTATAAAATATATTTAGGCTTACATAAGTGGGCACCCTCAGTTTTAGTAAGAAGAGAATTGGGACAAACTACTGTTAGTTGCCAGATTACCCAGAAAATGGCCTTGTACTGGCTTAAAGTTTATAATGTGAATGAAGTGAGGTTACCCAGCATATGTTTAGAAGAAGCTATAGCATATAAAGATCATGGCTTTTTTATGTCCTAGTATGGAAGTTTTAGAGAAAGTGATAACGTCATTTGGGCTGTTGGATAATGTGATATTCACACATATAAAACCTATAGATGAAATAAATGGGGAAATTAAAAAAACAGAATCAAAAATAACTATATATATTCAAAGGGATGTTAACCTAAGTAAAGGTTGTAAAATAAGCAATTGGTTATCAGAAAAGAAAAAAAAGAGAATTTGGAGCTGAACCTTATCTCAGGTGTCAGCCGTCATCAGAACTTCCTTTTACTATCTTAGGAATATTGCCAGGGTTAGGCACCTTGTTCCATCTGACTCCTTGCCAATGTTGGTCCACGCCTTTGTGTCCTCGTGCCTAGACTACTGCAACGCCCTTTACTTTGGGGTTTCTGGGCTTGAAATCCGCCGCCTACAGCTGGTGCAGAATGCTGCTGCCCGGGTTTTGACTGGGACAAGTAGGTGCTGTCATATTACCCCAGTGCTGCTCGAACTGCACTGGCTTTCTATACGGCGGTGGATCACATTTAAAGTCATTTTATCGACTTTTAAAGCCCTTTGCGATCAAGGTCCATCCTATCTGAAAGACCTCCTGGTTCCTTAATGCCCTGGCCGATCGCTCTGCTCAGCCGACATGGGGTTGCTGGAGATTCCAAGAGTGAGTTTAAAATCTTCAGGCAGCAGAGCATTTTCTCATGCTGCTCCCACTCTTTGGAATTCTCTACCTGGCCGGTTACGGGAGTGCACCTCCGTGGAGATATTTAAGAAAGAATTAAAAACTTATTTATGGAAAATGGCCTTTTTGGGGAATTAAGTTAGTCAGAATATGACTGGAATTTTACTGTAATTTATTATGTTTTTATGATGTATTTTATGATGTGTCTTTATATGTTTTTATGTTTTGTATGGATATTTGAATTCATTATATTAATTTGTTCAGCGCTTTGATATTCTGAAAGGCGCTATATAAATAAAATTATTATTATTATTATTATTAAATATAATCAAATAAGTAGATAAGAGGAAAAGCTATACTAGGTTACAATTTGAATATCGCAATTCCTAACACCTGAATGGAATATATTCTAAATTGATTAAAGCAAACTGTAAATGTGATCTTGGTATAAATAATAATCTGCATCTAATAATATTGTGCCCTTTGTATGAAAATTATAGACAACAAATATTAGGGAACATATTATCTCAGTTAAACATGGAGCCTATATATCAATTGAATTATTTAATGAAGACTGATAATGTAGAGGTTTTAAAAAAGGTGGCAACATTTTGTAATGTTATAGAACAAAAGAAATACCATCTAGGATAACAAGGGCTAATCACTAAATAGACTGTATGATTTTTGAATGCAAAGATTTTTATGTAATCATTATATGACAAAGTTTTTATTGGTCACTATATTATATAGCAATGTGTATTTACATTTGTATGAAATATTGGGAAAATGTTGTATGTTTTGTAACGGTCCTTGGGACTACACAAATAAAATGAATCTGAATCTGGTATATGTGATATCTGTTTACTAGTTTATCTTTTTAAATCTTAAGTTTATGTACAGCTTTAACTGTTTGTTTTTGATTTTAACTGCTGGCTGCTGTGCTGCACCTGGCTATTGTGGTGTTATCAACATTGTGAAAGCTGCTCTTTGATTGGTTCAGTATGCACTGTGACGTACTAAACAGGGCAAGATACTCACTCGATGGAGTATAGAATAAACACTGAAGGAAAGAAACAGATAACTGATGAAATAAAAGTAATGGTTTTGCCTTCAAACATTCCCTGAAGCAATGCTGCTATGTCAAAAACCACGTAGTGCTATCTCATCCTTTTACCCATTTGGTCCTGATGCCATCTCCAGCTGTTTGTGGTCAATTTCTGCAACTATAAACTACCAACACTTCAGACATACAGTATCCAGGGACCATAGAAAAAAACACAGAAGGAACAGAGAATTACTTTTTTAGTTATGCTGTCCACTACCCACAGACTGTCTCCCTCCTCACTGAACCATGTTGAAACCCCATGGTGCTGTCTCTAACAAGTGCCATATGCTGTCAATGTGTTTCTGGCACCTAGTCTGCCTATTCACCTTGTAGCCACTTTGTACGTCTTCCCCTCTTACTAATGCTGCCGGCACCTAGTCTGCCTATTCACCTTGTATTCACCTTGCATGCCTTCCCCCTCTTACTAATGCAAAATGGAGTCAATCAACACCCTGAATTATACCAGAAGTGAATATGTATAGCAGGTTGAGTTGTGCTAAATATAACAGATGCAAATTCAACCTGCTCTGCAGTATCTCCATGATATAGCCAGTTCTGAAGATAACATATCTTGTGAGCTGGATACAAGATATTACTTTTTACATTGCCATTTTGTATCTTCACCAGTGTTGCATAAACTATTTTGTTCTGCTTTAATGTGGCCATGTGATCTTCAATAACAACACTGGTACCAATATATCTTCTAATGGAAGTTGTGGCTTATATTGCAATAGCCTGTATTTTTGTGCAGTTTGAGTTACAGGGTAGCTTCAAATGGACACAGGCTTTTATTAAATCACCCATTCATGACCACCCCTTCTTTTTCAAGTATGCAAAAACTGAAAACTAACTTCCTTACCTTGGAGAGGTGGAATTGAGAACAGTCGGGCAGAGAGAAAAAAACAAGGGTGAGTGAGAGCACAAAGCATGTGGAGAGCAGTTCGACAGAGAGCGAGAAAGCAAGCTACAGAATAGTGTGTTCATGTGAGTGAGAGAGAGAGAGAGAGCATGCAGAGAGAGATTATAAAAACTATTTTTTGTGTTCCAGCATTAAAGTTTAAGTTCATTTAATTACAGGAACTACACAAATGTTTCCGCATCCCATCAGCTCAACAGTGTCAGACGATGTTCCTTATGTACTTCTGCATTGCAAAGTTACCAGTCAGAATCTTAATTTTCCTGCTAGTGATGCACTGAAGCTTTAGCAATCAGTCATGCAAGAGTGACCTTTGTGACCAGACAGAAAAGATGGTGGTTGATTACAGCACAGAGAAGTTGGGCAGAGAGAAATAATGCAGAGGCGTTGGATAGAGAGTGAGTGGAAAGAAGAGAGCAATTAAAAGCCACAATACAGGTTAGAAAAAAAAACTGTACTAACAGCAAGTGAGGAAGTACACATTTTAACATTATTAGCAGAGAGATTTTTTTTTATCTGAGATCTCTACCCCAATCTGACATTGTAGAACACCAAACAATGCAGTAAGGATTAGGTTTCCCTCTAATACAAGCTGTGGCTCCATTGGAAGAGTGCCTAGTATTAATAAGTTTGAATCCTGGTGCAGCTTCAATTGGAGAGTAGTTTGTATTAGAAGGAGTCTTCAATTTAATGACATATGGTATTTTGTTTCTGTACTTTTTTTACCTCCTCTCACTCCAATGTGCCACCATTTCCCCATCACTCACTCAACCCTTTGATCACAGCCTGTGGCTCTCCTTCCAACTCTGAGCTAGCCCTCTCATGGTAGTTACAAGGTAGGCTCCCCCGGCAGCCTAGTGAGTATAGGGTGATAGGTGGCTTTTCAGATCTGGCCTGTACCAGACATCATCCAGCTGGCCAAGAGGTATTGTCACCTCTAGTTTGTTTTTCTTCCATCTGGCCCTCAAGCACACAACTGCATACTCTCTCCCCAGCTGCTTTATGTCATGACCTTCCACATATGGTACCCAAGATGGCAGTGCCACAGCAGAGACTAGCTCTGGCCTCCTTGAAAATGAGATTGCCCTCTGGGATGCTTGATCAGTTGCCTTCTCATCCCCTCTGCACCTCTGAGTCCTGCTCATTTCTAAACCTGGGTCACGTTGTTGCAAGTGGCAACAACAGCACTAGTATTTAATTTGCCTGCTATGGACAGGTTCCTTTTTTTTATAAATATTTACATTTTTTAGGACACAGCTATTTATCTGGATGTCTTCTAAATAGCTTCCTAATGAGAAACTGCCTTTGAAGAAAGTCGCATGAACATTCAGAGGCCAATAATACCATAACTATTAATCTCATTAGCACATTCAGTACATATTGTTGGAAACCTGAGAATCTCTGACACCATCCTTTTGCTGAAAAAAAAACAAGAGTAAAGGATTGTATGATCATTGCCTTTAAGATTTTACAAGGGGAAATTTTATGAATTAATAGATCACAGTTGGACCAGAGGACCTAGTGACAGAATATGGATAAGGGGTGAGGGACTAAATGGTTGCAAAATGTATTCCCCCAACCGGGTCATTCAGCAACAGAATTCATTGCCACAGGCAATGGTTGAGGCTGTCAGCATTAGTGAGTTCCTTTGAGGATTGTATAGTTGAGAATGTAAAAAAAAACTTTGGTTTTATATAGCACCTTTCATACACCCTGTTTTCCAAAGTGCTTTACTGTTCATAAACAGTTAACAGCAGCCATTAATTAAAGGAATTTGGTTTTATATAGGGCCCTTCATACACACTGTATCCCAAAGCATCTTATAATTCATGAACAGCTGGCAGAAACAATGAACTTACAGAGACATTCTTTATTCTGTTCATCATTTTCCAACTCTGTACCCCTTAGCCTGGTAGAACCCAAACTCCACAAGACAATGGTTACTGAGAGAAAAAAGGTCTCTCTGTAGCCTCAGGATACTGGTCTAATGTATAACAGCATGCAAGCAAGCATGTTTGTAATTGAAAAATTCTTGTTCACACACCCTTATTGTGTGATGATTGCATAAACGTCTCGAGTTTCACTCTCAAAGTTTATGGGTCATCACACACACAGGGTGTGTAAAAAAAAAAACTCATAACATGCAGTTATAGATGTGTCGTATATAGGTGTCAGCATGGCTCAGTTGGTAGCACATCCGCCTCTGGACCAGAAGGTCGTGGGTTCTCGTCCCACACCGGGATTGTACTTGCACCTAAAAATCACTGGCATCCGAGTGCAGTATTATGGGGTGGTGTACTGCTGGGGTGTGCCGTCCTTCAGATGAGATGTTAAACCAAGGTCCCTTCTGCCCTTCCTGGTGGGTGTCCAGGTGGAAGTAAAAGAACCCAGGGCACTCTTCGCAAGGAACATTCCCGGTGTCCTGGCCAACATTCCCCTTCCCATAAAACTGGATCATGCAATTATCCAGGCTGTGTGTGGGTGACGATGTGCGATATGGCTGCCACCACACATTCAGTCACTTCACTACCAGTCTAGCATTGCTTGTAAAGCACTTTGGGATACTGTGTATGAAAAGCGCTATATAAATGCTGATCCTTCTTCTTCTAGATGCTTTTTTTATATACGCTATACTTTATTTGCACTAAACTAACATTACGTTATCACCCTTACAGACACAGTGGGCGCGATTCTCAAATGCTGCACCAAGACGCAAGGTGCATGGGCCAAGCAGCAGGATGCAAGCAGCAAGCTGCACCAAGACACAAGAAAGATGGGATTCACAAATGCACCATGTGTGACTGCAAAGACCCACTGCGTCAAGCACCCCATGCACCAGCACAGCGCCAGAAGGCAGCTAGCACCATTACGCAGGGTGCGTTGTGACAGGGGTAAGACATGCAGGATGCAGGAGTGCAATTCACAAAGGTGCACCAAACAGCAGATTTCAAACACCTGCTACAACACAAAGAGCTGATGTAAGGGGACTTAGAAAAAGGAAGGGAAGAGGCAGGGCAGTGATACAGGACTGAGACATAGGACTGCAACAGGACAGAGACAGATGACTGCCAGGAAGAAGTTAGCACCACAGCCCCTACAGGGCATACAGCTGGTCATGCAACACCATAGGCGACGTACCCACCTGGCTGCACCACAGGGTGGCTGTGCACAGCAGGTGCACAGATGACAACAACCCAGACACCAGAGGCATGCCATGCATAGGTACCAGCCACGCACCGCCCACACGGACCTGACTGAGGAGCAGTGCATCACACGATATCAACTCAGCAAGGCAGCTATAGCAGAGCTATGCCAGGAACTTGAAGCCAACCTGGGAAGCAGGACCCGGAGAGGCCATGCCATACCAATAGAGGTGAAGGTATGTGCAGCCTTACGGGTAATGGCCACTGGCAGATTCCAGACACTGAGTGGTGACACCGTGAGCATCTCACAGCCCTCTGTATCATGGTGCCTGAGGGCAGTCATGGATGCCCTCGTACACAGGTCACACTGATACATCCACCTACCCACAGATGCCCAGGAGCAAATGGCAGTCAAGCAGGAATTCTACAGCACAGCAGACTGCAAACTCATTGCCATAACGGCACCACTGGATGAACCAGAGACCAATGTCCACTGTAAGGGCTTCCATTCCATGAATGTACAGGTCATCTGTGACAACAGGTGCAGGATCCTCGATGTTGTGGCACAGTATCCAGGGTCCACACACGATGCATACATCTACATCAACTGTGAAGTGTGTGAGGCCTTCCAGAGTGGGACACTCACAGATGGCTGGTGATTGATAAGGTACACACAGACACATGCAGCATGGGTGGGCAAGAGACATATGTGGGCACAACACTAACCAACATCTCCCATCCCACAGATGATAGCGGATACCCACAACAGCCCTGGTTGATGACACCGGTGAGGCATCCACAGAGTGCGGCAGAGCAACGGTACAATGATGCCCACACAGCAACATGCAGTGTAATAGAGTGCACATTTTTTATCCTCAAGGTGAGGTTCCGGTGCTTTGACAGATCAGGGGGTGCACTGCAGTATACACCAGTAATGGCATGCAAACTGTTCATAGCACTGGAACATGGCACACCACTGGCAGAGGATGAGGAGGCAACCAGCGAGGATGGTGACACTGCGGGGAAGGAGGAGGAGGCAGTGGGGCCTGCCTATGACTGGCAACAGCAAGGCCAGGCACAATACACACTAGCTGGACAACAAATACAAGCACAGCTCATTGCATCACACTTTGGATGAGCACACAACAGCATGTGCAGTGTGCATGGCCACAGGTACGCCAACACCACCATGCTGTGTGCTGGCTATGGACCACAGCCTCGAGACCATGGGAGGACCACATGCATGCAGCAACAGCATACACAACAGGCAAACTGGGCAGTAGTGCCATGGCATTGCGGGGAACAACAAAGCAGTGCCAGGAACCTAGGGACCACCATGGAGAGCACTCACTGCAGGTGGACTGTAACAGCTGTGGCGATGTGGAGGTGTCGCCGCCTGGGCCCCCACACAGGCAGTGGCAGCACAGTTGACATAGATGTGCCCATTGCCTATGTGCCACCCCAAATGGTGCAATGCACAGTGCCATGGACAGCAGCATGTGTGGCTGGGTGGCCATTGCTAACAGGGGCAACATGTGCCAGAGCAGTGTAATGTAGGGATGGAGGGATGTGTAGGGTCCCATGCAATGCAACCACACTGCTAGGCAGCATAGACTGCATGTGATGGGAACAGCACCATGGCCAAGTGGCACACAGCACACTGGTGCTGGTGGGTGTCAATATGAATGCCAATGCACAGTGGGTACCTGAGGTAGGCACAATGGGGATATGGAGGACAGTGTGGGTGGGAGGCTGCACACACCATGCAGCACAACTGCAGGTGTTGCACATGGGTGGGTGCAGTGCACCCGAGGCTGCAGGACATGGGTGCATTGTGGCACACCCATAGGGCATGCTGTGAGGACTGGCACAGTGCCACTGGAGGCATGCCCCCCTCAAGCACAGCTGTGGCACCTGCACAAGCACAGTGTGCAGAGATGGGGGGGATGGCAACCAATGCACCGCAGGTTGCACTGTGCATCAACAATGGGAGGACGCATGTCACACTGTGCAGCAGCCACAGCAATGCTATGTGCATACAGTGTTATCCCGTACACAATGCACAGTGCGTTGCATGCTGCATGCCGATGCATGCTCCGTAGTGTGTGTGTCACAGCATGGGACTGGCAGGGGAAAGCAGGGAACACATGGAGCTGAGCCACCAGCACATGCAGGGCCTCAGTAGCACATGCTAGGTCACACAGGACAGTGCAGCACAGGTCACAGCCCCATATACACTGCAGAGGGAAGCTAGGGAGTAAAGCAGGCACAAGGGCAAAGAGCAGGTGGCAGTCCCAGTTGCAATGGCATGCTGGAGCAGGGCACCTAACTTCACAGATGATGAGACAGTGCTTCTCATCAGCCTGGCTAAACAGTGGAGCAGGGTGCTGTTCCCACAGTGAGCACAGCAGTCCAGCCCAGCTGACAGGGAAAGGGTGTGGTCCACCATAGGCAGTAGGCTCCAGGCTGTGTCTGGCATCAGGAGGACCATGCAGCAGGTCAGATACAGATGGAATGACCTGGCCTGGAGTGAGGGGTGGCTCCTTACCCACCTGAGGAGGATGGCATGAGAGGAAGATGTCCAGATGCGTGGAGGACAGCCACTCCAGTCAAGTATGTAGCACCAGTAACATGTCTGACACACAGCACACTACAGTGACCTTGACTGCACAGATGGGTACTGATGATGTCACATACCATTATGTCCCCACTGGAGAGAGCAGTGGCACCGAATGCCAGGGCAGGCCCAGGGAACCCAGACTGGATGGACACGGCAGAGGACCCCACAGAGAGCAACATCACCAAGGTAGGTGTGCAGCAGTCATGGCATGTATGCAGCTGTGTAGGCTACTGTGTAGGGACCAGCAGGCGGGGGGATACACACACACACACACACACACACCACTGGAAGGGCCAGCACAGGTGTCCATGGCCAGTGGTTGCTGGTAGGGCACTTGCACCATGGACACATGTGTGGGTGTGTGCCCCACACATGGTCGGTGCATGTCACAGCCCATGCAGCACGTGACATGGTATGATGGTGGCCTGCCAGGCTTGGTGGTGTGGGCAACATGCAGTGAGGCAGTGCACTCACAGGCTGTCACATTGTTTTCCAGATGCTGATGGTGGTGCGAGGAGTGAGCAGCAGGGCCAGGATGCATGGTGGCATTCCTTGGAGTGGGCGATGCGATGCCTGAAGCGGAGCGATGCATGGGCGTACACAGCCAGGACCCAGATGATGGCCCAGGGCAGGCAACAGCCGGCACCACATCAGGGTGCAGAGGATGCAATGGATGAGGAGGATGTGGAGGTGATGGAGGAGGACATCCTGGGTGACTGACAGGAGTGTCGCCAGCATGCAGGGCCAGGTGACAGTGCTGAGGGACAGCCTGCGGCAGGTGACATGGCCGACATGGCAACAGGCGGGGACACCCTTGGCACAGCTGGCTGGGCAGGTGCTGACCAGACCGGGGATGGGGACGCCCCCATGCATGGTGATGGTTATGCAACCCCCGATCAAGGTCCTGGGCAGCCCGGGAGTGAAAGGGACACATCGCCAGACAGGGATGTGAGGAGTGATGATGTCATGCAGCCCCAGCCGCACACCCTCCGTGACTTTGCCCATGGACCCAGCTGGTGCATCAGGCCCATGGCAAGCCTGCTGACTGACCTACATGAAGCAGTGCTAGACCTGCTGGACTACCTGGACCAGATTGATGGACATTGAGTGGCGGGCATGGGAGTGCAACATTGTCCTGGCCACACTCCTGCAGTCGTGTACATGCAATGAACAGGGCTCATTGGGTGGTATGGACACAGGTCACTGGGACACCAGGAAACTGGTAACTGTACATGCAATGCAGTTAATTGCATCACTGTTGTAAGACTATTGCTGTGTGTGGAGCTGTGTCCATTGCATTGTGTACCTCTTGGATCACCCTAACTGTTGATGTTGTGTATTGCTTATGTGTACCCAATACATTGTTTTCGTTGTGCAAGCTGTGTCTGTGTGTCATTCCGTACTGTGCATGTTCATCACCTGTCTATGCTATGTACTGGTTGGTGCCAGTCACTGTGTGGGTACCAGCCCACAGGGCCTATGCAGGGCACCATGTGGACAACAGGGACCACTGTCCAGCAACATGAGAATTGCACCGCATTGTGCCACAGGTATTGTCAATGCAACATGCCAGGCAAAGTGTCACTGTCTCCCTGTGGGCCCATGCCACCCAGTGTTGGGGTCCTCTTAGTTCCACAGTGGCATGCCACAGTGGTTAAGCCAAACCACCAGTCGACAAAGTGGGACCCCACGGTTTGGGCCTGCATGTGTCGTGCATGTGTCAGTACCAGACATGTAGGGCTGGGTGGTGTGCCATGGTATGTGGCATACCACAGGGCCCACTCAGTGGACTGCAGTCTGCAGCTCTATATGGCTGCCATGGTGGCATGCCCCATGGTGGGTACTGTGTGTGCGTGTTGGTGCTGGGTGGTATGTGGAGCCCCTTGTGTGGTGGGGAGGCAACAGTCCTGTAGTGGCCATGCACCAGTTGGAGGTGGTTGGTGGTGCACTGGTGTGGGTGTGCAGCGTGAGCGGTCTGTGGCATGCCATGGTGTAAGCACCCAGGTGCATGCAACTGATCACAGGGCTGGCATTGGGGGCTGTGCAGGTGTCCAGTATGTGCCATCTGGGATGGTGTTGTACTTATTACTAGCATGGGGGTTGGGTGCCACTGTCTGGGGATGCAGGCTTGTGTGCATGTCCCATGCTGCAGTTCCATGGCGGGGTGTGCCATGGCCATGGGCACTGTACAAAGGATATGGGGTACTAGTGCATGCAGCACAGGTATGCATGTCACATGCACCTGCACATCCATGTGAGGTGTGTGTTGTGCTGGGGTCCCTGCCCATGGTCTGTTGTGTGCACTGGACCATTGCATTGTGGTGGCCAGTGCCGTCAGTTGGCCCCCCTCTGATGCGCATCCCTGGCATGCTGCGTGCATCCTAACGGTGTGTGTGCTGGCCTCCCCCTCTGGCCTATGGTGTCTGGTGGTGCACTCTGTGCAGTGCATGGTGGCAGTACCGCTGTGATGCTGCTCTGTGTAGCATCCTGCAGTGTGGCACACCCTGTCTGCACCCCCACCACAGGCGGCACTGTGTGCACCCTGTGCCTCTATGACCATCGTAGTGTCACCGGGGGTATCTGTTGTGCAGCAGCGGTCTCTGACATACTGAAGCTGTTATCCACCCTAGCTCTGGTCCTACTGCCAGCTGCTGCCATCTGTGCAACAGGTGCTGCTGCTGGTGCACCTTGCCTGGCCAACCGCCCTTCATAGGCCATTCTACCTGCCTCAGGGTGGGTCCTCTTGCGGCCTTGGGATCGGGCTGTCATGTGTTCTCCCAGCCTCTGTGCTGCACTGGGTTTTGGCATGGCCATGTTGTTGCCTATCCTATCACTGTACTGTTCTGTGTCTGTCCAGACTGCTCCATGTTACTGACAAGTGGGTGGATGTCCATCCCCCTGTGTCCGCCATGTTCAAGTACCCCTCTGTGCCTGTGCACATCCTCAGCTGTGCCACTGGGTGTTTCGCTGAGGTTGTCTACTGTGCCCTGTGCAGCGGTGGACCCCTGCAGTGTGTGTCCCACTGCACCACGGCCATATTCCACATCAGCATTGCTGCATGGCTCCAGACCATCCCTGATGTCTGTTGGGCCCAAGTGTCTGTCTTCAGAGGCACTTGCATCCAGTTGCTGTTCCACATTGTCTGTGTGTGTGCCTGCCATGTCACCTACAGACCTGTCCTCAGGCATGGCTGTGTATGTCACGTGCTGTGTCAGCACAGTGTCTGGCTGTTGTCCCATAGGCAGCAATGGCTATCCTATGCCCTGCACCCTCATGGCCCAGTCTCACATCCTGTATGCTGGCTGTGTTCCCCATGCTGTGATGGTCATCTACTTCTCCTCTGTTGTGCCGCCACACACTGCAGTCCGAACATACCTGTGGGACCGGTGCCTTACTGGCTGCCTGTTGTTGCATGCATCTTGTAATCTCCTGCAGTGCTGTTGCCATTGCTGTTGTTGCCTCAGTCTGGGCGATAAGCTGCCCTATGCTGCGTTCCATGATCATGGTCTGCCATTCTATGGCGTCTGTTTGGTGTGTGATGCACAGTCATATGTCCTGGATTAGCCTTGTTGTCTGTGTTGTTTGGCATGCCCTTTCTGGATCCCGTGTATGATGGCTGCATGGATATCTGCCACTGTCAGCTGCAGCTGTCCCATGTGTGCAACTGTGGCAGTGGTGTGTTCCTGTATGCTGTCTTGTATCCCTGCCAGCTCACGCTGTGCTGCCTCCTGGGTGAACAGGACATCCTGGCAGTATCGTGACAGGTCTTCCCCAAGGTCATCCTCCAGTGGCAGTGCTGTTGCACCATGTTCGCCTGCCCCTCCTGCACCTCCATGGTCCAGTGTGGCAGTGCTGTGTGCCTGGCCATCACAGCCTACAATGGTGGGTGCATTGATTGCCTGTCCCACCACAGGGCCTTCCCCTCTGTCTCCCTGCTACTGTGTGTCCGCCGTGGTCTGGTGCTGGTCTGCAGATCTGGCCATGGGTGTGCTTTACCCAATAGTGCTGCTGCTGTTGAATGGCATGGCATTGCTGTCAGTGTCACTTCCCTGTTGGTCATCTACCTCACTATCTGTCACCCTCTTGTGGGCCTGGATCACTGTGCTGTCACTTGTGGATGCCTGCTGTTGATCCTCATCACTGCTGCTGTGACTGCTGTGCTCCAATGCTACGCTGTCACTGTGGATCACAGCATGGCATTGTGGTGGTGTTGCCTGCCTGGATGTGGCATGTTGTCTGGTCTCTGTGGTCCAGGCACCTGCTGGGTATACAGACAGATGTGCACAGTGCATTACCTCAGGTGCCCATGTGCCAGTATGTGTCCAGTGCCACGGTGCATGTCCAGCCTGTGGCAACCAGTGGAGGGGTTGTCTCCAGCATCTCGTGCTACTGCATGGTGGCCCAAGCCATACTGTATCCGTCTGCACCTAACCCCTGGGTCCCTGTCCATTATGGGTCCCTGGTGCCCTTACGGTGCTTCTGCCTCCACTGGTGGTGCCACATTGGCTGTCTGCACAGTGGTGCCACCCGCCACATGATTCCAGTGCTTACCTTGTGCATGTTGTTGCCAATACAAGTCTAGCTCAGTGTCACCCTGTATGCTGCGTGTACTGATCTGTGCCACTACGTGTTCCTCATGTCTGCTGAGGAGCTGTGGATGTGTGGGTCCTCCTCCCATTGCCATTGTGCAGCACCTGTTGTGGGCTGCCTTCTCCTTGGCATGGCACTTGATGTCACAATGCCTCTTCTGCAGCTCCCTCACACTGCATTTGCTGGGTGCCACTGCATTCACTAGTCTGGCTACTTCGTCCCATGCCTCCTGCCACTGTATCCATACCTTCTGGTCCCTTCCCCAGGACAGTAGCAGGTCTGCCTGTTGAGTGTCACACACAGGTCAGGGCCTTGCACCATTGCCCATCATGCTTTTGTACTCCTGTCACGTGTCTCACCTACCTGGGCCTCTATTGCATCCAGGAAGAAGTCTGTCTTCTGGTCTGTGAAGTTCTTTTTCCTAGAGTGCCCAGTCTTCTTCCTCCATGTCCCTGGGGTTGGCTGCCCCCTCTCTTCTTGCTGTGTCCTCCGTGGTTCAGCCATTCCTCCACCCCTTGCATTTAGACACTGCCTGCACCTTGTGTTTCGCCTACACTATTTATTTGACGCACTGTGCGTTCTTAGGTCATGTGCACTGCATCTGGCCCATGGTGCATTCCTTACAGAATAGGGTGCATTGCCAATGATGCAGGGGGCTTTGGCACATGGTGCGTCTGACACACCTTGCACCGCTCTAAGGTCATCTTTGAGAATCGGGCCCAGTGACTTTAATAGCTTAATATAGGTATACTAAAGGAACAATGCCACCTCCCCTATCTGTTTCCCCACTTGTCTTATAACTGCTCTCCCTTGGGTATACAATAGCACTTCGAATCATGTGCTCAGCCTACTACTTCCAGCACTTCAAATGTGATATCCATCCTCTAACCTTTACTCTACTGGATCACCTAGTCTTGGGTTGTTGCAATGTACGTTATATCCAAACATGGTTTTGTTTATCCTGGCTGATTGATCTGGTTATTTTCTGCTCTGTAATTGTACTACACTGTTTTTTTTTTTAGTAATTGTACTTGTATTGCTCTGTTATTGCTATGTGTTTGCCCATTCTCCCAATTCTCCCCCTCAGGACGCTTTTGGAAACAGCTCATGTTGTTTTTCCTGGTGAAATATTTTCCAAATAAATAAAAATAATAAATAAATAATGCATGACAGGGTGTGTGTTGTGCTGGGATAACATCACCCCGCAGGTGGTTGGGCACGAGGATGCAGGCTGAGTGCATCCAGCACCCAAGAAGTGACATTATCTCAGTACGACACACACCCAGGAGTGCATTATTCTCATTATACAATGGCTCATGAGTTTAAAAAATTAAAAAAGATGGAAAAAGTACATTTAAAACTAGATTTATTTTGCATTTTTTTTCAATGGTAGGTTTACTATAAAAAAAAATAGTGTGGATTTATTGTTTTGGCCAGTGAGTGGAGCTGCATCATTGTAACTGTGGCTTTGTACTGCTGAGTCCTCGCAGTAACCTGTACCTTGTTGTTCTTTGTGGTATTCACCTGTACTCAATCAATCAATCAAAATCTTTATTTATCCAGGCGAAACATCGTTGAGAAGAACTCATTTACAAGATGAACCTGCACATATAAAGAATAAAAAAAACAACAGTGGGGCAACTAGGAGAAGGGACTAATAGGACACAATACATCAATACACATGGTATATAAGAACATAAGGCAAAATATATCAATATAGCAATTTAACATGGCTAAATATGGAGGAAGAGAAGATAATGTGAATTGAGGAAACAATAGAGAGTAATAAGTGTGAGAGAACAGGGAAGACAGGCAGCAGGTTTGTACAGGAGGGAGGAGTGCCAGAGGGAGACAGGTATCAGGGTGCTATACACCAAGCCTCAGATCCTGCACTTTCAGGGTTCAGAAAAGGCTCGGGTGAACAATGTCTTGAAGGTGAACAGTTTAATCAGAGCAGTTATTCTACGGGTTTTCTGCAGCTTGTTCCACAAGGATGGTAGGAAGTGGCTGAAAGCCAATTTGCCAAAGCGAGTTCTGGCTTTAGGAATAACAAGAGATATGTACGTATGTAAGACTTCTCAAGGTGTAGCTTCCAGGAGAACATGTGTGGAGACAATTAGAGATATAGGGGGGAAGCTTCTTAGTGATGGCTCGGAAGGTTCAAAGGGCTTCATTTTTTTTGTCATCTGTAGGTAGGTGATGTCCAACCTACTAATATGTATAAGTCACAGTGGTGAGTGGAATAAGGAGACCCTGTGATGAATCTTAGAGCCCAGTGGTATAAGGTGTTGAGTTTATTTAAGGACGAGCTAGTGCCTTGACCATATAGGAGGTCTGCATAATCCAGTAAGCAGAGAAATGTTGTTTGAACAAGTCTGATCTTTGCTTCCATCATGAGCAAGTGCTTGATCTGGAAGAATATGCAGAGTCTCTGCTTGAGTTTTTTTGCCAGTTCATCCATATGGTCAGAGAATGACAATTTGCTGTCAATCTAGACCCCTAAGTATTTAAATTTTGACACAACTTCTAAAGGTTCACCAAGGAAGGTGGAGATCTGGGGTACAGGGTTCAGGTTGGTGGCATTAGAGTTCTTGAAATATGGTGTAAAGAACATTGCTTTGTTTTTTTTTTTCATGTTTAGGAGGAGCTTTAATTGGAGCATGTTTTTATGGAGACAGTCGAATTCCGGTTGCAGGTCAAGGCAAGTATTTTTGAGAATGTGCCTAGAAACATACAATACAGTATCATCTGTGAATAGGTGAGTATTCACTGATTTTAGTCCTGCGTGGATATTGTTGATATACATGGCAAACAAGAGGGTGCCCAATATGGAGCCCTGTAAGATGACTCTTGGCAGTGTTTTTAAGGGGGAGAGGTCTCCTTCTGCTTTCACCTGTTGAGTCCAGTCTATAAGGTAGCTATTGAACCATTTGAGTGCCGTGTCTTCAAGGCCAAAGTTGTGGAGTATGTCTAGGAATATGGCATGGTTCACTGTGTCGAAGGCCTTGCTTAAATCTAAAAAACAGGGCTTACACGTTGAGTTTGTTATCCAAGGCATTGTGCCAGTTGTTGGATACTTTAGCCAGTGCTGTGATTGTGCTGTGGTGAGATCTGAATCCCGATTGTACTGGAGAGAGAAGGTTACAAGAATCTAGGTAATTCCTAATCTGTACATTTACAAGTTTTTCTAGCAACTTGGAGAGTGCAGGGATCAGAGGAATAGGCCTGTAGTTGTTGAGATTACTAAGATCACCAGATTTAAAAAGGGGAATGACATGGGCAGTTTTCCAAATATTTGGAAGGGAACCATGGGTGAGAGACAGGTGAAAAAGATGGATAATGGGAACAGCCAAAATGTGGTGACTTACTTTTAAAAAATATGGGTCTATGAGATCCACTCAAGTGCTTTTCCTAGTGTCTAATTTAAGGAGTAGATCCTCAGCTTGTTTCAGATATATTGGACTGACGGAGAATACTGGTTTTGGTCCAGTAGTAGCAGAAGTGTCAGCAGGCATGTCCTGTCTACACAACTGCTTTTGTAAGTTGTTGGCTGGGGATGTATCAAATGCCAGTCCTGTGGTGGTGAAGTGGTTATTAAATAAGTTGAGAATCTTGAGCTTGTATGTATCAGTGGAACATCCAGCCATGAATTTTATGGGAAGAGAGTTGGGAGATATATGTCCCTCTATCTGTCTTGGAGTTTTCCAGAATTGGGAGGGGCAGTTGGAAGAAGTGTCCAGTTTATTGTTATAGTAGCTGATTTTTGCAGCCCTTATGAGTTTTGTGCACCAGTTTCTAGCCGCTATAAAGGCTGCCCAATCAACAGATAATTTAGTCTTCCTGGCCTTTTTCCAAATGGCATCCCTACAGAGTAGCTCGGAATTAAGGCTTGAAGAGAACTAAGAGCATGAAGTCTTCTTCATTCGTATTACGACAAGGGGTAAATGCCGATTTGTAGCATTTAGGAGTATGTTGGGAAACGCATCATATGCATTGTGGATGGTAGGCGCAAGATAAAAATCTTGCCAGCAGGAGTGCTGCAAATCAGATGCCAAGGCATGGGGGTCGAAGCTGCAGTGACACATCTTGAAAATAAATCTAGATGCTGAAATAGGTTTTGGCAGGGACCTGATACATACGATAGTACAGTGGTTGCTTAAGTCACTGAAAAAAACATCCATATGGGTAAACAGGTGGGGTTTATTTACTAATATGATATCAAACAGAGAACTAAGGGCTGGATTTTTTGTGTTGGGATGAGTAGGTTCCACAATGAGCTGTGAGAGTCCTAAGGCATCACAAAATTCCTTAAGAGGTTTAGAGCAAGGGGATAACCAGTCAAGGTTTAGTTCGCCCATGATAATAGTCTCAGAGGAGGAAGCATCAAGTATGTTGCTCAGATGGTTTAAAAGCCTAAGCCTGGCAGGGGGGGGGTCTGTAACATCCTAGTACCAGTAAGGATTGCAATGGTGAGATCTGACCCTTAATTGCAAGGCATTCAAACTCCTTAGGTTCGGTGGTGGCATAGGCAATGGACGCAGCGAATTTATCCTTGAAGTAGATAGCTACCCTTCCCCCTTTTGGCCTGTCGGTCTGTTCTGAAAATTTTGTAGGAAGGGATGTTAATTTCAGAATCCTGGGTAGATGGTTTTAGCCACTTTTCAGTAACCACCAATACATCTGGGGAAGTATGATTTAATTAGTTATGTATGGTATCAAACTTTTTTGTGAGGCTGTGGGCATTCATATGTAGCAAGCTCATCCCCTTTACGTTTGCTAGATTGGCAGATGCAGTGATCTGAGCAAGTGGAACTGGGTTCAATTCAGTATTACCTGCACAAAGTATGAAGATCAGCAGTAGATTTTTTAATGCATCAAGGAGCATTCTCAAAGTTCTACAGTGTCCCCTTTTAAGAGTGAGAGTGGAGCGATTAGGAGAATCATCAGGATGGAGTCCAATGGAAACTAGTGAGGCAAGGAGGATAATCCTAGCCTTGAAGTTAAGGGAAGGCTGTATATAGTGAGCTGGAGCTACTGGTACAAAATCCTGCCAAATGTGGGATGTAATATGCCCATAATGCTGTAGGATACTCAGTGTAGGAAACTCATATCTGCAGGAGTAGTTTAGCAGAGGGGAGCTGGTGATGTCATGCTCTGCAGAGTCTGGTTCAGTTATATGTATGTGAACAGTGCCAAAGCTGAGCAGAATAATGTACATGCCAGCAAGCTGGCAGTATAGGAGTGGGTAGAACATCGTGTTCAGTTTGTATGGGCAGGTTCTGGTGCCATATGAAGCTGAGTAGTTCAGGTACAAGACAGACAACCAATAGGGAGCCTCTATTGACAGAAGGGAAGGGAGAAAGTATATTTAAAATGGACGCTGGGCAGGGGTGGGTGTGAGGGAATCTTTTTTCTTTAGGCACTACAGAGAGCAGAACAGGCTGGGGGCCAAAAGAGGACCCCATGGGGCTGAAATTCAGAGTTGGAGCTATGTCCAACGGCGAAGGGCCAGCAAGACAGCAGCCAATAGTGGCTGTGTCTACAGAGTCAGTTTACCAAGGGTAACTCGGGGCTTCAATCCAGAGGTGCAGCTGTACCTGGAAGTGGAGTGAGCAGCCCAAGCTGGCGAGAGAAGCGGGATCGTGGAGCAGCAGTTTCGGCCAGCAGCGTGGCTCCTGCTGCTGTTGAAAGCTGGCCAAATGGGGTGCTTTAGAAGCTTGATCATGGCTTTGCCTGGAAGAAGAAAGACAGAGAGACAGAGACAGACAGAGAGAGAGAGAGAGAGAGATCGAGAAACAGCAGAATTTTGAAGAGGAAACACAATACGGACAAAAGGCCACTAAATCGGGGGTGGAGAAAAAACATTTAAGTTAAAGATTAGTTGGCTTGCATGTCTAGGGTGTGAATCCAAGGACAAAAGAACCAATTCGAGGGGTGTCTGTAGGTCAGACAGCTGGGGAGGGGGTTGTTTAGCAAGGCACCAGCCTGTAGACTAAAATTCAGGGGCTTGAGGAGGCACCACTTTAGGTTTAAATTTCGGCAGCTAATGTAGATGCCAAGCATAAGCAGAGAGCTAAAAACAGATAAGAAAGCTTGAAAAAGAAGGAAAAGGTATGTGCAGAGTGGCCGAGGAGAGCATTAGCAGCTAGGAATAGCAAGCTTAAGAAGAGCAGGTTTCAAGTGGCAGGCAGTAGGAAATACTTTTTTGTTTGTTTTGTTTTTTGGTTCTTAAAAAAGGCCCAGAAGTGGTAACTAGGGAGCTAGTATGGGAACAATATGCAAAGCAGGTAAAATGTAGGTTAGTAAGAGAACTAGGTCACTTATCCAGGTAAGGTGTAATACAGTTATCAAAAAAGAGCTGAACACTTAATTCATTTCCATGCATTTAACTGGAAAAACAAGCAATGGCTAAAACAATTGTCCACTTCCTAGATATTATCTGAGATACAGTACATTCAAAGGACTATTCACTAAAATTTAAACATAATTAAGACAGTATTGCATTTTTCTTTAGGCGCTACAGACAGCAGAACAGTCTGAGAGCAGAAAGAGGTCCCCACGGGGCTGAAATTCAGAGCTGGAGCTGTGTCCAATCGGAGTAGGGCCTGCAAGACGGCAGCCAATAGCAGCTGTGTCTACAGAGTCAGTCTACCAATGGTAACTCTGGGCTTCAATCCAGAGGTGCAGCTGTACCTGGAAGTGGAGTAAGCAGCCAAAGCTGGCTAGAGTAATGTACAGAATGGCACACTATTGACAGTGAAGTCATGAGGATCACAGTGAATTATTTGTTTTAAAAAATACTTTCTTTTAAAAAAACAGAACAATATACTGTACTTTCTGGTTCAGATATGTGGTGATGGAGGAATGTAAAGGGCAGATTTGGGGACTTCTGACATCGAGTGATGGCTTTGTTTTATGTACGTGTTTTTCTTTTCATTTAATTCACGGAATGGCATGGAATTCTGTTTAATAAATTCATGTGGGTAATGTGGTAGGGTTTTGCTATTGGGTATAATCAGTTTATGTGCTGTGGAAAAAAATACTTTAGAAAAAAAGGCATACCATGCCAGTAGTGAGGCACAATGAAAATGGCTGACTAGTGCTGGACAGTAAAGCCAATCACACTGACGGCTTCACTTTTGCTGGACTTGGCTTGTGGAGGGATTATTTTAAGATCATTAGTGTGCTGGGACTAGATCCATGATGTTATTGTTGAGAATTGTCGAGTATCTAGAGGCCAGAGGGGCACAGGACCCTAGGCAGCATGGATTCACAGCGGGAAGGTCATGCCAGACGAATCTGATAGATTTCTTTGACTGGGTGACCAAAGTAGTAGATCAGGAAGGGGCTGTGGACATGGCCTACCTAGAATTTAGCAAGGCATTTGACAAAGTCCCACACAATAGATTAATATACAAGTTAGCCAGCCTGGGAGTGGGTCCCAAGATGACAGCCTGGGTAAAGAATTGGCTGGAGAATAGGACACAGAGAGTAATAGTAAATGGAGTCCACTCAGAATAAAGGAGGGTTACTAGTGGGGTACCGCAGGGTTCAGTATTAGGACCGGTCATCTTCAATGTCTTTATAAGCGACATTGCAGAAGGACTGGAAGGAAAAGTATGTCTCTTTACAGATGACACAAAGATCTGCAACAGAGTTGATGCACAGGGTGGGGTGGAAAAGGATGAGAAGGGACTTGGCAAGGTTAGAGGAATGGTCAAATGTATGGCAGCTTAGATTCAATGCTAAGAAGTGCAAGGTAATGCACCTGGGAAACAAAAACCAAGGGGAAGAGTACACAATGGGGGGTGAGATACTAACAACAACAAAAATGGAAAGGGTCCTGGGGGTAATCATATCAGATGACCTAAAGGTGGGTAAGCAATGTGAGAGGCAGCAAGGAGGCCTGGGGGGATACTGGGATGCATAGGGAGAGGCATCACCAGTAGAAAACAGGAAGTTATTATCCCTCTGTACAGACAGCTGGTGAGACCCCATCTGGAGTACTGTGTGCAGTTCTGGTCCCAATCTCCACAAAGACATAGACAGGATGGAAGCTGTCCAGAGAGGGCAACTAAAATGGTGCAGGGTCTGCACCGGAAGACATATGAAGAGAGACGAAAGGAGCTTAATATGTATAGCCTCAAGGAAAGGATGGAGAGGGGGACATGATAGAAACATTCAAGTACCTCAAAGGAATCAACAAAGTCCAAGAGGGTAGCATCTTTCAAAAAAAAGAGGTGTGCAAGAACAAGAGGGCACAATTTGAAGATAGAGGAGGGCGCCAGAGGTAATTTAAGAAGTATTTTTTCACAGAGATGGTTTTGGATGCATGGAGCGGCCTTCTGAGAGGTTGTGGAGTCAAAATCAGTGGTGGAATTCAAGCATGCATGGGACAGTCATAAGGCAATTCTAGGGGGTGGGGGTAGGAAGAAGTAGGCTGCTGGTTAACTAGGATCTGCAGCTTATCCAGTAGGTAGGGAAATGGGCAGACTGGGTGGGCCAAGCAGTCCTTATCTGCCGTCAAATTCTATGTTTCTATGTTTCTATGCTGGGATAACATTACGGGTTCAGTCCCAGACTGACCAATCAGAGCCCAGCATTCTTTCTTGCTATTGTATAATACCATTTAAATTCATATTTATTTTTGAAATCCAGGGAAATCCTCAACTTATCTTTATAGGGGTTATTATCCATCAGAGAAAAATGTTTAATTTCAATCAGCAGTTGCTTTTCCCTAAACGTTCATTTAAACATGTATTAAATACACCTGTAGTACACAAAAGAAAGGAATTTGTCTTCTTGCCAATCTGTTTCAAATTTCATATTACAGTAACCCTACATTAATCTGTGCGGATTGAGCTACATCAAATAGTGATACGCTCAAAGCCTTTAATGTCTAGCAAAGGTTTTAACATGATTAACACTTAAAATTCGTATTAGCTAGCAGCATTCCAGTATAGACATAATGCTTATTGTATCTCATAGTCCACTGAAACATTGAAAAAAATCATGTAAATGCTCAGAATGTTCTTAACCTTTGACATCCTTATAGCAGGAGTAGAAGAAGCAGTATCATCCAAAAAGTCAGCTTGCATTCTGACTTCAATATTGTGTCTATCGGTTTCTATATTATACCTCTCTACTAGTAAGCTTTATTGCACAATAACAATATACAGTACATTACTATAGAAATTGTTATTCACAAGAGTACAGTCTGCATATACTGTATATGGAACAAAAGCAAACAGAGTAGAAAAACAAAAAAGTGGCTTAGCTAAGATTTGAACCATGGCCTCTGGGAATTACCATTCTACTGCACTACCAGTTGTATCACCAATGCAATTGGAAATATTGGACCTTCAGAAGCACTTCATTCTTTCTCTAAGCACAACCTGCTGCTGCATAAATTATTACATTCTTATGGACATGGGTGCGGTGTGCATATATATAGAACCCAAACAAACAGAAGGGAGAAATAAATAAGTGCCTCAGCTGCATTTGAACCCAGGCCACCCTTAATACCATTCCATTGTGCTACTAGTTGCATCACCAAGGCAAATGGAAATCTAGACCTCCCAAAGCACCTTAATCTTTCTCTAACGCACACCCTGGTGTCACACAGATAATTACCGTTCTAGTAACAAGGGTGCAGTGGGCATAAACATAGAAACTGAACTAAGAGGGGGAAGCACTGATAAGCAGCAGGAAATTCCCAGCCTCCCCCTACAAAAGAGGATACTAAATGAGAAAAAGACCAAGGTAGAAAGGACAGTGGGGGATGGTGCTACAAAAGGTAAAGCCATCAAAAAATGGAGAGTAATGGGTACCAATGTCCATAGTCTGGGTAACAAGCTTCCTGAATTAGTGGCCTTGATGGAGGAGGAACATTTGGATATCGTGGCAGTCACAGAAACATGGTACACACAGAACCATGACTGGGACATAAACATATCAGGATACACTATCTACAGGAGGGACAGAGAGGGTAAAAGAGGAGGAGAAGAAGCTCTCTACATAAGGGAAGGAATCAAAGCAACAGAACAAAAGGGTAAACAGGGAGGAGAAGAAGCACTGTGGGTCAACTTGGAGACAGGCAATGGCACCACAATCCGCACAGGGGTTGTATACAGAACCCCCTCTCAGGGGGAGGAAATGGACAAGGAAATGATAGAAAGTATACTTAGGATGGCAGAAAAAGGGGAGATACTGCTGATGGGTGATCTGAATATGCCAGATATTAACTGGAGTGCAATTGCAGCAGCCACTTCTAAGAGTGGGATTATTCCAGATGCCCTACAGGGGGCATGCCTTAGACAACTAGTATTGGAACCCACTCGAGAGGGAGCAATCTTAGACCTGGTTCTCTCAAATGGAGATGGTGAGAGGATCACAGATGTAGAAGTGGTAGCCATCTGGGAACTAGCGACCGTCTAACAGTATGGTTCACAATAAACACAGCAGTAGAGTCAAGCCATACAAAGGCAAAAGTACTGAACTTTAGGAGGGCTGACTTTGCCAAAATGGGTGAGTGCCTAAGGAATGCACTAGCAAATGGGCAGGAAGGAGGGGTGGAAGAACAATGGGGAATAATAAAAACTGCCATCACAGAGGTAACAAGCCTTTGTGTGAAGCAAATAAACAGAACAAAACGATGTAAGAAATCACTATGGTTCTCAAAAAGGTGGCAGTGAAGGTTCAAGAGAAAAAGAAAGCATTCAGGAAGTACAAGGAATCACAGAAGGAGCAGGACAGAGAATTGTATCAGTTAAAGCAAAAGGAAGCTGGGAAGGCAGTCAGAACAGCAAAGGCCCAAACCGAGGAAAAGATAGCCAACTCAGTTAAGAAGGGGATAAAACCTTTTATAGGTACATCAGGGAGCATAGGAAGACCAAGGGAGGGACAGTAAGGCTTAATAAAGGGGAGGCGGGTTGGGCAGAGGGTGACGGTGAAAAGGCAGAGATACTAAGCAAATATTTTTGCTCAGTATTTACAAATGAATAGGGGGAGGTACCTAAACCAAACAATAGAAACACTCTGGATACAGAAGTTGATACCAGCCCATTTACAGAAGAAAGGGTTCTGAAAGAACTCTTAAAACTGAAGGTGGACAAAGCAATGGGCCTGATGGATTCATCCCATAATTCTAAAAAGAACTAAGGGTAGAACTAGTGACACCACTGACTACCCTCTTTAACAAATCATGGGAGGATGGGGTGGTACCTGAGGACTGGAGGGGCAGATGTGATTCCACTTCACAAAAGTGGGAGCAGGGCAGAAGCGGGAAACTACAGACCTGTTAGTTTAACCTCAGTGATAGGGAAAATGATGGAATCACTTCTGAAGGAAAGAATTGTCGAGTACCTAGAGGCCAGAGGGGCACAGGACCCAAGGCAGCATGGATTCACAGTGGGAAGATCATGCCAGACGAATCTAATAGATTTCTTTGACTGGGTGACCAAAGTAGAAGATCAGGGAGGGGCTGTGGACATAATAATAATAATAATAATAATAATAATAATAATAATAATAATTTTTTGTACAGCACCTTTCAGTATATCAAGGTGCTGAACAGTTTTAAAAACATGTTCAAAGCTCTAAATAAAAGTCATAAAACATCCATAAAAAGATCAGCATATCATCATAATAACAAATTTATAAAAAAATCCAAACACAATAAAATAACTTAATTATCTGAGAAGGCCATATTCCATAAATACGTTTTCAAGTCTTTCTTGAATAACTCCACGGAGGTGCACTGCCGTAACCGGCATGGTAGAGAGCTCCAAAGAGTGGGTGCAGCATGCGAAAACACTCTGCTGCCAGAGGATTTTAGACTCACTCTTGGGATCTCTAACAACCCCATGTCAGCCGAGCGGAGTGATCGGTCAGGGCAGTAAGGGACCAGGAGGTCTTTCAGATAGGCTGGACCCTGATCGTGAAGGGCTTTGAAAGTCAATAAAATGACTTTAAAGGTGATCCGCCACCGCATAGGAAGCCAGTGCAGTTCGCGCAGCCCGGGAGTGATATGACAGGACCTACTTGTCCCAGTCAACACCCGGGCTGCAGTGTTCTGCACCAGCTGTAGGCGATGGATTTCAACCCCAGAAAGCCCAAAGTAAAGGGCGTTGCAGTAGTCCAGACACGAAGATACAAAAGCGTGGACCAACATAGGCAGGGAGTCAGACGGAACAAGGTGCCTAACCCTGGCAATATTCCTAAGATGATAAAAGGAAGTCTTGACAACGGCTTACACCTGACATGGCCTACCTAGACTTTAGCAAGGCATTTGACACAGTCCCACACAAAAGATTAATATACAAGTTAGCCAGCCTGGGAGTGGGTCCCAAGATGATAGCCTGGGTAAAGAATTGGCTGGAGAATAGGACACAGAGGGTAATAGTAAATGGAGTCCACTCTGAAGAGAGGGGGGTTACTAGTGGGATACCGCAGGGTTCAGTATTAGGACTGGTCCTCTTCAATGTCTTTATAAGCGACATTGCAGAGGGACTGGAAGGAAAAGTATGTCTCTTTGCAGATGACACTAAGATCTGCAACAGAGTTGATGCACAAGGTGGGGTGGAAAGGATGAGAAGGGACTTGGCAAGGTTAGAGGAATGGTCAAATGTATGGCAGCTTAGATTCAATGCTAAGAAGTGCAAGGTAATGCACCTGGGATACAAAAACCCAGGGGAAGAGTACACAATGGGGGGTGAGATACAAACAACAACAAAAATGGAAAGGAACCTGTGGGTAGTCATATCAGATGACCTAAAGGTGGGCAAGTAATTTTAGAGGGCAGTAAGGAGGGCTGGGGGGATACTGAGATGCATAGGGAGAGGCATCACCAGTAGAAAACCGGAAGTTGTTATCCCTCTGTACAGACAGCTGGTGAGACCCCATCTGGAGTACTGTGTGCAGTTCTGGAGACCCAATCTCTGCAAAGACATAGACAGGATGGAAGCTGTCCAGAGGAGGGCAACTAAAATGGTGCAGGCTCTGCACCGGAAGACATATGAAGAGAGACTAAAGGAGCTTAATATGTATAGCCTCGAGGAAAGGAGGGAGGGGGGGACATGATAGAAACTTTCAAGTACCTCAAGGGAATCAACAAAGTCCAAGAGGGTAGCATCTTTCAGAAAAGGAGGTGTGCAAGAACGAGGGGGCACAATTTAAAGATAGAGGGAGGGCGGCTCTGAGGTAATGTAAGGAAGTATTTTTTCACAGAGAGGGTTGTGGATGAATGGAACGGCCTTCCGGAGGAGGTTGTGGAGTCAAGGACAGTGGTGGAATTCAAGCATGCATGGGACAGTCATAAGGCAATTCTAGGGGGCGGGGGTAGGAAAAAGTAGGCTGCTGGTTAACTGGGATCTGCAGCTTATCCATTAGGTAGGGAAATGAGCAGACTGGGTGGGCCAAGTGGTCCTTAACTGCCATCAAATTCTATGTTTCTATGTTTCTAAGAGGTGAGAGAAAGAAAAAAGTGCCATAGCTGGGATTTGAACACAGCCCACCCAGTATACAGTTCTGTTGCTTTACCAGCTATACCACTGAGGCAACTGAAAAGTGTAGGACTTCCAGAAGCACTTTGGTCTTTATTTAATGCACAATCAGGTGCTGAACATATAATTATGTTTTATTCACAAGGGTGTAGTGCACATATAGAACTCAAACAGATGAGAGAAAGAAATACTGTAAGTGCATCAGATGGAATTTGAATCCAAGACTCCGGGAATACCATTCCATTGCACCACTGGCTGTGATGCCATGGCAGCTGGAAGTCTGGGACTCTCAGGAGCACCTTATTCTTTCTCTAATGCACAACCTGGCACTGCATTTAAGCAATAATGACCAAAGAGCTGGTCATTTCCTAGAGATTAACGACTGGCAGAGGGAATGGTGGCCCGAGGCACAGCCAAGGGCCACCCCAACCCAGCTGGTTGTTAATTGAGAGTAAATGACCATCTCTGAGGTCATTATCACAGTTATAAGTCTAATCACAATAATGATGTTATTTATTTTGTTTTTTAAATTGTTTTTGTGGTGCTGTTTCTGTGGTCAAAAACAAGAAAGTGTGCTAACCACTGCATGCTAAATGCAGCTCAAAGGGAAAGAACCAAAGCCCCGCCAACAACACATGAAGCACAAAAAACAGCAAAAGACAGGCTCATGGTAAATAAGTATAAAGACCCTGACACTCAGTCAAAATGTAAATATATTTATTATTAAAAAATAAGGTAGCACCCCCATGGCAAACCACGTCAACATTTCAAACTCACTGGTGCTTTTTCAAGACATCAGCAGCTGTTCACACACATCACTATTTATACAGACCAAATGTGCCCCTCTGGGATACATACTTAATTCACCATAATGTGCATATTCACTAAATGCTACAACCAGATTTCAAAAACATAGAATATAAAATTACTATATCACCAACAAATATTATAAGCTAAATAATAATAGGAAAAAATAGGATGGGGAAGAGGGAAAAAAAGAGGAAAAAAAGGGAGAAATGGGTTGAGGAGGGAACGAAAAACAAAAAATATATAAAAATAACAACTACATATTTTACATATTATGAACAATATCACATATCTGTTATATAACTTTACTCACATGTTAGTAAAAAAATACTTCTTTCCTAGAAACATAGAAACATATTACAAATTATTGTACACATCACTGAACTAGCCAGACCATAATAGTGAAAAAAGCACTTATTACAATATATAATCTGAGCAATCCACCACATCTATTAGCATATTTTTACCATCATATGACTGAGTAAGGCAGTCTATACACAAAAAAGCAAACTGTGTTATTTGTAAATTACTACTTAGCCAAATTAAACTGAATCTGACCTTCAGTATATTAAAAGCACACTATATTGATTTTTAAAGTTATTGCATTTCTCACTTAGCTTAAACTGAACCAAAAAAATGAAAAAAACACTTTTATATACATCTGGCACATTTATCTTTGATTTTTCAAAAATGGGGACAATTGGAAGGTATCATTGAATGCAGGATAGGTGCCTGCATGAAGCTTACACTGCGAAAAAGTTTCACAGCATAGCAGTTTATTATTGAGGTCACCCCCTCTGGGACCCAATGTCACCACTTCCAAGCCCCTGAACTTGAAGAAATGTCCACTGCCCTTTTCTTGAATATGAAGTGCCAATGCATTTGCAAGCTTCCCCAATCTAACACATGATTTATGTTCCAGTATTCTATTTTTGAATTTCAGACCTGTCATGCCTGCATAAAATCAAACACAAACACATGTTGCCAAGTAAACAACTGCCTCTGTAGAGCACACAATGACTTTTCTGTCTTGATACTCATTTCAGTGATGTGGAATTCTAAAGGTGGATCCAACCTGCATGAAGCCACAAGTTGCACAATTACCGCACCGAAAGTTGCCAGCAGGCAGATTCAGTTTCACATGAGGTGTCCAATTCCTTGTATTGTGGACTACAAGATCTGCCATGTTGCTCCCTCTCATGTACACAAATCTTAGGCCCCGTGACACAACCTCTTTCAACTTTGGGTCAGCCTTCAGGATATGCCAGTTTGCTTTAACAATATTTTCCACCATCTTTGCCTGGGCACTGTAAACCATAACAAAATTCACATTACTGTTAAATACAGCCCCTAATTTCCTATTACCTTTTTGTACATTTTCACTCTGATACTTCAACAGTTCTCCCCTGCTCAAATTATCCACCCTAACCACAGCTTTCTGTTGAACACTGGTTTTTTATCCTCTTTCAATGAAATGCTTTGTCTTAGAAAATGGGCATCGAGAATCGAGTCTCCTGATTGGCTGCTGGGTCTGGCAGAGCCCTAGTCTATGTGGCAACAGACCCTAGCCAATAACAAGTGCCACTGTAAGTGCCCCATCACTCAAATCAGGCAGCCATAGAATTTTGACAGCTGTCAAAACCGCCATTGTTTCCTCTAGCAACGCGGAAACTGAAATGACAGGCGACATACCTGTACAGCTGGGCGCGCTCTTCCTACCAAAAACCACAATAAACAAATCTCACTAACGTAAATGGCAGTGTGCAGACCAAATTAATTCCAGTGTCTAAAGTCCATTAGCGAGAGCGAGCGGTACCTCCGATTCAGCCACTCAGCATGAGAGCACCGGCAGTTTCTTAGTTTTCCATACCGCCGATGGACGTCCATCTGCAGTAGGGAAAATGAAGAAAATAGCGGTCCTCTAACACACAGCAGTGCTATCAAAGGTAGCGCTCTCTCGCTCTGTTGCTCAAGTCATTCAGTTTTGCAGCCCATAACATGATCGAATTGACGAAAAGAATAAAAAAAAACTTCAGAAATGTCAAGAACATTTTTCAATTACATTAGTACTGTTTCCATCACACTCCATCCCATACCTAGGGTTTTGTTAACTGTAGGAACCTGAACTGAAACTAAGTAAGACAAACAAGTTAATAGAAAGGAAGGAGAACACCATGTTTTGATTAATTTTCACACAGCCTTTCTTGATTTTTTTACAAGCCTGTCTCAGAGTGAGGTCAAAATTCATAGGGACAGGCAGCAGCATATCCTGGTCAGTGCTTCACAGCAATTTAGTGACTGTGGAAAGAATACTATAAAGAGCTACAAAAGGAAGTTGATATTCTGTGTGAGCCCTATTCTTTAATTTCTTTTACTTTCATTTGGTACTTTTACTAGTCAGAGGGAGGAAGGAGAACAGTAGTACAGAATTTCCAGTAGGACACAAGTACCCACCCTAGGAAAAAAATGCAAAAACACAAATGTAATGCAAGTGGAGGAACTATTTTATCTCCAAACATATTTTAAACTGATATTGCACTAACTTTTTAAAATTAAACTTAATTTTTTTTACAGTGCCCATTTTCTAAGCACAATAATACCCTCCAGGGTGGGCGGTGTGTGCTATACAGGACCTTCCAGGGCCTAAGGCCCTCCGCCCGTGGCGTCGGCCTCATTAACCCTGGGCGTTCGAGTATAACCAATACTGCCCCTATCGAAATATTATTGCTTACATATCATCCTTGCTCTTTTCATATTCATCCTCACTGCTACAATTTCTTTTAAGCCTCATATACTGACCCACTGGAATATTTTTTGTCACATGGACCCGGATGACAACTATTGTAATACAACAAACTGCTTCTGTCAGTGTCCTTTCTGTAAAGTTTGGTTAAAAAATTACCTTATCCATCCTTAAAAATAATTAAATTCAGGAAGGAAACCTGTTCCTTACTTGCCATCATGTTGAATTTTAAGTTGGAGTTGGTGCCTTCCAAATATTGCACAAAATGTGTTAACCCCTGTAGGTCCCATGTCCATAGTAACAAAATGTCATCAATAAAGCGTCAATAGAAATTCACCTGATCCCTAAATGGATTTACCTCTGCATCATATACAAAGTTCCTTTCCCATTCTGACAGGTAAATGTTTGCATAATTGGGTGCCATGCCTGTCCCCTGGCTGTCCCCTTGATTTGATGATATAACTGCTCTTGATACAAAAAAAAAAAAACATTTTTGGTCAGCACCAACTCCAATAAATCCAAATTAAACAAAATAAAAGCACCACTAAACTCTGTGTTAGCGGAAAGTGATTCAAGGATTGCTGGCAAACCTTCATAGTGTGGAATGTTGGTATGTAATGATTTTATATCCAATGTAACCAACCACCAATCCTCTTGAACTTCCATCTCCTCCAATAAATTCAAAACATGTGTGGTGTCTCTAAGGTAAGCCCGAGTACTCATGGCCACTGATTTTATCTGAGCATCGACAAATTGTGCTAAAGGCTCAGTGAGAGATCTTATACTGGACACTATTGGTCTCATTGGAGGATTCCCTTTATCTTTGTGCACTTTAAGTAAGCCATAAATAACAGGAACTATCGGGCACTCCACCTGGAGAAACTGATGGGTGTCAGAGGAAATAAGGCCTTCCAATTTGGTCTGATACAGGGTGACAGCAATCTGTGAAGCAAACCTCTCAGTAGGATTAGTATTAAGTACTTGGTAGAAGGACCCATCACACAAATGTTCGAGCATAGTGGAATGATGCTTAGCCTTGTCCATCACCACCACCACCACAGCCCCTCCTTTATCAGCTGGCCAGATGGTGATAGTGGAATTCTGCTGCAAGCTCTTGATGGCCTCCCTCTCAGCCTAAGTGCAATTGTAGTAGTTAGGTACTGGCAAGGATTCATGAAGTTTCGCCAAAACCTGCTGACAGCATTTCAAAAAGGTATTCACCGTTTGGTTCATTCCTGGCATAAAAGTGGACTTCTTTTTCCAAGTCTGGGTGTCAATCTCTGTCCACTCTTCAGAAGTTGAAGTATCAGGTAATGTGGTGTTTTTGGAAAATAACGTTTTCAAAGTCAACTTGGATCCAAAGCAATGCAAATCCACCACTGTGTCAAATTCCCTGGCCTGATATGTAGGAATAAAAGAAAGGCCTTTATTTAATATTGATGACTCTGCTAATGTGGGGCTGTAAGAGGAGATATTTATGACCAAGTCAGTACATCCATCCAACTGTGCATCACCAACAGGCGGATTACTGTTTAATATTGTCTCTCCCTGTTGCGACTGAACCTTCTTCCTCCCCTGCCTCTCCCCCAATTCTGAAGTATATTCATGCCCTGATTGTTGTACTCCTGCGGCCAAACCCCTGTGTTGTGAAAAGACCCCTGCCTTTGCTCTACCCTTGCATCGAGTACCCTCCTGGTACCTCATCGGTGAACCTCGTTAACCTGGGGCTCCTTTGTGTAGCTCCTTGTGTTCCCATATAGACAATGTAGGGTAAAGTGGGTAGGCAGATACTGCTAAAATTTGCAGATTGATAGGGGTAGTGTTGTTCATGGGATCTGGGTTCAGTGTTAAATCTGTATTTGTATTCATCAAGGGGAGCACCTCCTCTTGCTGTTGCTGAGTCATCATAGCCACTGGATCACCACTTGTAGTTGTCTGTTCTATCTCTAAAAAATATTGCTCTTTACTAGTGCTTATCTGATGTACATTATTAGTATTCAAAATCTCCCCATCATCTGACTGAAAAATAGAAACAGAGAAACATAGACTGATGGCAGATAAGGACCACTTGGCCCTCCTAGTCTGCCCATTTTCGTACCTACAGGATAAGCTGCAGATCCTATTTAACCAACAGCCTATTTCTTCCTACCCCCCTCCACAAATATTGCCTTATGTCTGTCCCATGCATTCTTGAATTCTCCCACAGTTTTAGATGCCACAACCTCCTCAAGAAGGCTGTTCCATGTGTCCACCACCCTCTCTGTGAAAAAATACTTCCTCGCATTGCCCTTGAGCTGTCCCCCCTCTATCTTCAAATTGTGTCCCCTTGTTCTTACACATCTCTTTTTTTGAAAGATGCTACCCTCTTGGTCTTTGTTGATTCCACTGAGGTACTTAAAAGTTTCTATCATGCCCCCCCTCCTTTCCTCAAGGGTATACATATTAAGCTCCTTTAGTCTCTCCTCATATGGCTTCTCTTGCAGACCCTGCACCATTTTAGTTGCCCTCCTCTGGACTGCCTCCATCCTGTCTATGTCCTTGTGGAGATGAGGTCTCCAAAACTGGATGCAGTTCTCCAGATGGGGTGTCACCAACTGTCTGCACAGAGGGATAACAACTTCCTGTTTTCTGCTGGTGATGCATCTCCCTATACATTCCAGGATACCCCCAGCCCTCCCTACTGCCTTTTAACATTGCTTGCTAACCTTAAGGTCATCTGATATGATTACCCCCAGGTCCCTTTCCATTTCTGTTGTTGTTACTACCGCCTCCTCCTTGTGTAATCTTCCCCTGGGTTTTTGTTTCCCAGGTCCATTATTTTGCACTTCTTTGCATTGAATCCAAGCTGCCATACTTCTGACCATTCCTCCAACCTTGCCAAGTCCCTTCTCATCCTTTCCATGCCTCCTTGTGTATCAACCCTGTTGCAGAGTTTTGTGTCATCTACAAAGAGGCATACTTTTCCTTCCAGTCCCTCTGCAATGTCACTTATAAAGACATTAAAATCGACTGGACCCAGTACTGAACCCTGTGGTACCCCACTAGTAACCACTCTTTCTTCAGAGTGGACTCCATTTACAATTACCTTCTGTGTCCTGTTGTCCAGCCAATGTTTTACCCAGGCTACCACCGCTGGGACTCACTCCCAGGCTGGTTAATTTGATTATTAATCTTTTGTGTGGGACTGTGTCAAATGCCTTGCTAATGTCTAGGTAGACCATGTCCACAGCCCCTCCCTGGTCTACTACTTTGATCACCCAGTCAAAGAAATCAATTAGAATCATCTGACATGACCTTCCCGCTGTGAACACAAGCTGCCTTGGGTCCTGTGCCCCACTGGCCTCTAGGTACTCAACAGTTCTTTCCTTCAGACGTGATTTCATCACTTTCCCTACCACGAAGGTCAAACTGACAGGTCTGTTGTTTCCTGCTTCTGTCTTGCTCCCACATTTGTGAAGGGGAATCACATCCGCCTTCCTCCAGTCCTCAGGTACCACACCATCCTCCCATGATTTGTTAAAAAGCATAGTCAGTGGTGTCACTAGTTCTCTCCTTAATTCTTTTAGAATTCTGGGATGAATTCCATCTGGCCCCATTGCTTTGTCCACCTTCAGTTTTAGGAGTTCTTTTAGGACATTTCTTCTGTGAAAGGACTGGGATTGACCCCCCTATCCACAGTGCTTCTTTCTATCAGATTAGGCACCTCCCCTTCCTTCTCTTTTGTGAATACTGAGCAGAGGTATTCATTCAGTATCCCTGCTTTTTCGCTGTCCCTCTCTGCCCACCCACCGTCCATTCTATTCAGCCTCACTATCCCTCCCTTTGTCTTTCTATGCTCCCTGATATACCTATAAAAGGTTTTATCCCCCTTCTTAACCGAGTTGGCTATCTTTTCCTCAGTTTGAGCCTTTGCTATTCTGACTACCTTCCCTGCTTCCTTCTGCCATAACTGGTACAGTTCTCTGTCCTGCTCCTTTTGTGTTTCCTTATACTTCCTAAATGCTATCTTTTTCTCCCTAACCTTCACCACCACCTCTTTTGACCCTTGCACTCAGAGCCAGATGCACTAGTATAATCATCATTTTCACTCTTCTTTTTTAATATAGAACATACAGCCCCCTGCTTCTTACTCCAGTGGAAAATAATGCCTCTGTCATAATCTTTGCGATCTCTTTCAAATTTGTACTGCTTCACTTTTTTTATCCTATCATCCTGGGCTTTTAACACAGTGTGGAGTTTTGCTTTAAAATTGCCATATTCAGAATGGGACAAAAAGGCATTAAATGCTTCCTGTTTATGTGCTAGTTCCAAACTTAATTCCTTTTTAGTAATCGTCCCATGTTTTAAAATAATTCTAATCAAACCAGCTGCTGATTCCAATAGTTGAATTTTCCACTCCTTTAAAAAATCAATCATGTTCAAATCGAAATTTGTCTGCTTGACTAGGCACAACCCTCACGGCACGTGATTAACTTTGAGGTACGCCTGCATAGTAACTTGTTGTCAGTATAGCCTCCTAAGTTTCAAATTCATTCTTTCTAATTGTACATATGCTGACTTAAAGGACACTGTCAACTCCCTTATGTCTCAAAGTGTCCCTAGTTTAAAAAACATATTTTATGATTGCCAAAAGTCTGTAAAGATGTAGCTGGTAGGTTGATTCTGACTGTTAGTTTCTTGAAAAGGTAAAAAAACAGATTGCCCAATGTACTGGTGTTATCACACTAAAACAGGTTTGTTTACATTCCTTGATCAACTCCAAATGCATCTTTCCTGGACTTGGGAACACCCACAAAACAGTCTAGCCCCTCATGATGTAGTGGGAGTTTAGGAGGCTACTGCTTTATGAGTGACTGCACTGTTTGGGTGTGTTTCTAATGCTCAGGAAGTATGCAGTAAGACCAGAAACAGGATTGTAAACAAAAACGAGGTTGTTTATAAATATACTTTGCCATGCATTTCAGTTCTGCTAAGCAAGGAGACAGACAAAACAAACAGCAACATCAGTGAATTTTAGAGAGAGTAAACAATCATAAAATGTGGGGTTTCAACTAGAAATAATATGATGAAACACAGGTTGACAGTGTCCCTTTAATGTCACTTACTGCATTCAGCATTCTCTGAGTCTCCAAAACCCAGTCACACAGTACTTCATTTTGTAGAAGCGGGTTTAAATCCCCTTCTTTGAACAGCAGACTGTCCACGAATGCAGTCCTTGCAGCTATGGATGACTGAGGCATAAAATTACTGGCTTCTCGAGGAGTACTAGTGGGGGTGCTACTAACAACCGTAGGTTCTAAAGTATAACCAGATGCCATGTTTATGACTTGTTTCCCTGAGCTCACTACAAAAACAGAAGCCAAAAACAAGAAAGCGTGCTAACCACTGCACGCTAAACGTGGCTCAAGGGGAAAGAACCGGAGCCCTGCCAACAACACATGAAGCACAAAAAACAGTAAAATGTGGGCTCACGGTAAACAAGCATAAAGACCCATACACTCGATCAAAATATAAATGTATTTGTTATTAAAAAATAAGGTAGCACGCCTACGGCAAACCATGTCAACATTTCATGCTTACTGGCACTTTTTTAACATGTCAGCAGCTGTTCACACACGTCACTATTCATACAGACCAAATGTGCCCCTCTGAGTACATTTAAAGGGATACTTACTTGATTCACCATAATGTGCATATTCACTAAATGCAACAACCAGATTTCAAAAACATTACTATTTCTTTAAGCACAAACAAGTAATGCACATATAATTACATTTTTATTCACAAGGGTATGGTGTGCATATACTGTATATGGAACCTAAACAAATAAATGGAACAGATGCAGAAATAAGTGGCTTAGCTGGGGTTTGAACCCAGACCACTCAGAATATCATTCCACTGTGCTACCATCTGCACCACCAAGGCAACTGGAAACTTGCAACTCCCAAAAGCCCATCACATATACTACTATATTATGGGGTGCAGTAGCACCCCTATAGTTATGGTTGAGTAGGGAGTTCAATGTTAAACCCCTAACTTTGCACCTTAATAACTTTGGCAGTGTTTGACAAAATTAGCTGAAATGTTGCATGCATTGTCTAGTGGGCAAGGTTTAAGTATAAGGAAAGTTTCCAGATGGCAGTTTCTGCAGCTTCTGAGATCCACATATGTCATTTTCCTGTAGTCATCTATTTTTTTGTCTTGTAGTTAACAAAATCTGGTGAGAGCCAATAGGGCTGCAGCTGAGGAATTTGAGGTAAAAATATTGAAATTTAACAAAGTTACAAGCCTCTGTTAGCAAAATGTAATGTAGGCTCATAAATGTGTTGTTTTCTAATATTTCTACACCAGATTGTCAACATGCAATAGCTTTGTTATGATCCTGCCTCATGATGAAGGGCAGAGGAAATGTTAAACTGCTGCCCAAAAGTGATTTCATGCAAGGACTGTGAAATCAACTTTCAGGGTGCAAAAACACATTTTGGGCAGGAGTTGAAAAATTACAGCTGTCACATTTATGAGGTGCTGTATAGAAACAGCTGTGTTGGAAATTTGGAGTAAAAATATTGAATATTACCAAACTTACAAGCCTGAGTTGTAAAATTCAGTATGACCTCATAACCTTTTTGTTTTTAAACATCTTTACACCAAATCTAGAACTAACCTTCTTATGTCCCCACCTCATGAACAACTGCAGAGAAAATGTTCAACTTCTGTCCGAAAGGTGATTTCATGCAGGAACCGCAAAATCACCTTTCAGGATGTAAAAAACAAACATTTTGGCCAGGATTTGAAAAATGACTGCTGTTACATTCGTGAGGTGCTGTAAAGATATGGCTATGTTTTACATTTGGGGAAACATATTGAAAATTACTAAAGTTACCAGCCTGCATTTGCAAAATTCAATGTAGGCTCATAACCTTTTTAGTTTTTTATATTTTTACACCAAATTTTCAACATAGCCATCTAATGACCCCATCTCATGAACAATGGTGAAGAAAATGTTTAGCTCCTGCCCCACAGGTGACTTCTCACAGTGACTACAAAATCACATTATGGGACAGATTGACCTTAAGTCACTTGCATTAAGTCACTTGCATTGTTCATGAGGTGGTGTCCCAAAAAAGGTGTGTTGAAAATTTTGGGCAAAAATATTGAAAAATGGCCAATTTATGCTGCTAAGCTCAAAATCCCATTGAAATACACTGAGCCGCATGCCTGATTTCCTAAGTTCACAGTCCAACATTGAAGAGTGAAGATATGTCTGTGGTCCAGAAAGGATTATGGCATTGGACCCCTGATTGGTAAGTAAGGGCTTGGGGTGTGGTGGTGGCGCTGAGTGGGAGGGTTGGGTGGGGAGGCAGGAATGACTGAAAAGACATTGATGTACAGTCTTCTTTTACAAGGTTTAAAAACAAAACAAGGCTCCAGATTGTGACATTGAGGAACTGGGCACCCTTCAAGTGTCACTCTTATGTTTCTGAGGGTGTGAGTGATGGTGGATGCTGAGAGAGAGAGTTGGGTGGGGGAGTATTAAACCAAAAAAAAAAAAAAAAACAGAGGCTCCAGATCATGTAACTGGGGAATTGGGTACCCCCCAATGTCACTCTTATGTGTCTGGGGGGTGGGGTGGTAGGGTGGTAGGTACTGAGAGGGAGTCACAGGTGGGGAATATTAAAACAAAAAAGAACATGGCTGCATCTTGATCGTGACACTGGTGGATTGGGCACCCCCAGTGTCGCTCTTATGTTTCTGGGAGGTAGGGGTGGGTGCTGAGAGGGAGGGTCAGGCGGGGGGCATTTATAATTTAAAAGAAAACAAGAATTAGCAGTTATGGAACACTCTGCCATTTCCAAGATGGCCACCACAGGGTACTGCACATGCACTAATAGTCATGCATGTGCAGTAGACTGCAGCTGCCATCTTGGAAACAACGGAGTGTAATGTGACCACTGATTTTTGTTTTCTTTTAAATTATAGCTATCTCCCCACCTGACCCTCCCTCTCAGCACCCACCAACCCCAGAAACATAAGAGTGACACTCAGGGTGCCCAATCCCCCAGTATCATGATCAGGGCACTGCCGTGTTTTACAAAAATAGTGCAGTGCCCCTGTAGACAAAGAGCAGAGTGTTCTAGGGATACCATGGATGCTGAGGCAACTGTGCTTCATATCCAAACATGATGTTCAGTCACAAGGAATGCGGCGAGTCCTTTTTCTGTAGCAAGAGGTCTACAGGGCTACTCCCACTGCAGCCCTAAAAAGGAATTGGGTTTGCTGTCACGTACAGGCTATACAAAATTTAGTTTTTTTTCTGAAACTTTCAGAGTACAAGTGTGCTGTGTCAAGGTAGTGCCTTTGGAAGGTTTTGTGAAAAAATATTAAACGGTTCCAGAGTTATAAGGATTTGATGCTTTGTTTTTTTCTGTTCTGATCATGTTAAGTAGGGTTTGGGGAATAGCGCTCTGATACAACACCAAAACTTCTGTGTCACAAGATCACTTGTGGTTTCTCACCATTTGCTTCTCACAGCACCAAAACATTTTTTTGTGCTGTAAGAGCCACCATCTTGTTACCCAGCTTAGCAAGAGGAGCTATTCACCTGCATTCTCTGGGTGAAAACAGCAGGACTTTCTTGAATGCTGAAGCCACAACTGGAAGTCATGCTGGCAACTTCAGCTGAAGAAGTGAGCCACTGATCCCTGTTCATTCTATCTATCTATCTATCTATCTATCTGTCTGTCTGTCTTTCTTGCCCCTACCCCTCTGTCGTGTACCCCCCTACTCCACAGAGTGACAGATGCCGGGGTGTGTCATTGGGGTAGTGAGGCCTATATGTAACCCCATTCTTCTTTACTGTGGCAAGTCAACATGCTTACATGGAATGGGGTGACATTTGGGCTCAACTAATAACGAACCCGGCATCTGTCACTGTGGAAAGAAAGGCATACATGAGGAGTAGAAAACAACTCTTAAAGGTCTCATTTCCTGACTTTTTGTGCTTTAACCCTAAATGATACATTAACACAGTTTTTGCAGAGAATATAAACATATATATATATATATATATATATATATATATATAAAAACTCTGTTTAATGCATCAGTTAGGGCTGTTCCAACAAAAAAAAGCTAGGAAATTTGGGCTTAGTGTTAACCCCCTGGACCCCCCAGCCCACCACCAACTGGCATCGGGGTGTGCGTTGTGGTCATCGGCCCTAACTTTCACCCCATCACATGTGTAAAGAAGCTGAGGTATAGGAGAATGGGGTGAGAGTTAGGACTGACGACCCCAATGCACACCCTGATGCCAGTTGGGGTGGGCTGGGGTGTCAAGGGGGACTTTCAACCTTAACTAAATTTCCTAGCTTTTGCTGTGGAACAGCCCTAACTGATGCATTAAATGGAGTTTTTATACCTCTAATTTCCCTTCTTTTTGAGAATGAGGATGATAAATAATGAAAGGAATGCAGTGGCGGCAGTGCAGGGCCTTTTGGGCCTCGCTCTCCCACCACGTGATGTCTTGTTACACAGTAACAGGAACTGCAAAGCAAACGCAAGCGGCAACAGTAATGCACATGGCAAAGCAAACGTAAATGGCAAAGCAAACGTTAATAGAAACACAAACATAAAGTAATGCCGAACCAAACAGTTACGTAGACGGAGACATCAAACAGAAGTGCATACAGAAAGCATCTGGTAACACACACATTCATGGTACCACAATTATAAATGCAAATGGTAACAGTAACACCAACAATAGCACCCAAGTAAACAAAAACGCAAGCACGTACGAAAACACAAACTGTAATGCACACACTCATGGAACCACACTTGTAAATGCAAATGGTTATGGTAACAGCAACAATAAAGCCAATAAAAACAGAAACGCAAGCGCATATGAAAACGCAAACTATTACACATAAGGTCATGGTACCACAGTAGTAAATGTAAATGGTAACAGTAACAGCAACAGTAAAGACAACAGAAACAGAAATGCAAGCGCATATGAAAAGGCAAACCATTACGCTCACGGTGGCGTAGACGGGAACGGTGATTCGAATGGTAACAGAAGCGCAACTGGAAACGCTCGCTGTCACAGTAACAAAAGGGCACACCCATCTTTTCCCCAAAAACTGCATTGAAAAACCTGATTGAAACCAAGGAATGCATGCATTGTAATTGACTTCAGAGCAGGAAAGTACGACTTGGAATATTAAATTGCGTATATCTCAGGAACCGTATGATGCAGGAAAAAAATTAAAATTTTGTATAAATTATTACTTTCCTGGCTAGTTTTTTGCTTAGTCCCCCAATTGGGGGGCTAAGCATTTTATTGACAAAAAATCTGTATCTCACACCGTTTCTGAGATACGGGCCCTGAAAGATGCGACGGACACCATAATGTTATCCTATGGGATAAATCGTCAACTTCGGAGTGCTGTCACTTTGCCACCTTGTAATATTTTTTCCCCAAACCACCAAAAGGCACATTTGTAGGATGTTGGCTTTCTTCCTTCCAAATTTCAGCCCAAAAGACCAAACCATTATTTTCCAGCAGAGTGGCAAAGAATTCCTGTAATATGGCTGACGTCATAATGTTATCCTATGGGATAAAGCACCAACTTCATAGTGCCGTAACTTTGCCACCCTGTAATATTCTTTGACCAATCCATTAAAGTGCACATCTGTGGGATGTTGCCTTTCTTCCTTCCAAACTTCAAGTAAAAAGACCACACCATTTCTGAGATATTCAATGTCAAAGATTGGCAAATTTTCCCTATCTATTTCATTATAAGAAATCTGGCCATCTTGTCCCTATTTTGTGATCAAAGATCACGATCAAAGAATCTCACGATCAAAGAATTTGCAGCCTCACAATCAAAGAATTTGCAGGCTCATGAACAAAGAATAAAAAATTTAATAATTCAAAAAATAGAAGCAATTGCAGTAAACCACTGCCATGAACATGTACTCCCTGGAGGAGAGGAGGGAGAGAGGTGATATGATAGAGACATACAAGTATCTTACAGGGAGGAACAGGGTGCAGGAATGCACTATTTTTAAGCGAAAAAGATGTTCCAGGACTAGAGGGCATGGGATGAAGTTGGAGGGAGGACGATTCAGAGGAAACGTGAGGAAGAATTTCTTCACAGAACGGGTGGTGGACAAGTGGAACACCCTGCCAGAGGAAGTGGTGGGGGCTGAAACAATCACGGGATTTAAGAATGCATGGGATAGACATAAAGGAATTCTGGAGGTCAGGGGTAAGGGGCAACAGACTTCCTGGAAAACATAAACTGAACTTACAAACTTAAATGGGCACACTGGGTGGGCCATAGGCCCTTATCTGCCGACACTGTCTATGTATCTATGTATCTATGGTTCAACAGAATGAAGCCCCCTGAGTAAAACCCATCCTCATTTGACTTCCTAGGACACCCTTGGGCTAAGAAAATAGAATTTTAAATTGGGCAATCTTGTCCCTCACTTGCGATGCAAGATCGCGGTCAAAGAATCTCACAATCAAAGACTTTGCAGCCTCACGATCAAGGAATTTGCAAGCTCACAAACAAAGAATAAAAAATGTAATAAATCAAAAACTTGGAGGAATTGCAGTAAACCACCACCATGGTTTGACAGAATGAAGCCCCCTGAGTAAAATCTACCCTCATTTGACTTCCTAGGGCACCCAAGGGCTGAAAAAAAGATTTTTAAATTAGTCCATCTCGTCCCTCGCTCACGATGCAAGATCACGATCAAAGAATCTCATGATCAAAGAATTTGCAGGCTCGTGATCAAAGATCGTTAGCGAGCCGTGAATTAAGATTTTAAAATCTTATAACTCTATTTTTTGACCAATTTGGATGGAACTAAAACCATAGCTTGATAGATCAGGGTCCCCTGAGTAAAACTCATTGAAATTTTACTTCAGAAGTGACCCCTGAGCCGAGATATTTGTGTTTGTGTGATTGGGAAACTGAAAACAAGATGGTGGTACTCGCGGTTAAAGAATTTTGAAAATTTCTTGGGAACAAATATTCTTGAACCACAAGGCTACAAATTCTTTGATCACCAGGTGAGACCAGATGGCCAGAACCCCCATTCTTTGATCGCAAGATATACATAAAATTTTCCCATTGCCTTATAATGGGAACTTGAAAGTGCCATAACTTTTGAATGCCTTAATATTTTTTCACCAAACAAAAAGCGGCATGTTCAGCCACCAAAGCTCTTTCAAACAAGCCATCTTGCAGAGTGGCACACCACACAACAGCCGTACAGGACCACATTACGAATGCCAAAAGGTGCCTTCAAAAATGGTTAATTTTGCATTTTTCAGCATTTCGTACACGAAGACCAGCACTCCGACACAAACACAATTTGGCAGATCAAGAGATCTAGTGCACCCAATGAGTGTACCAAATTTCAGGCAAATCCATTAAATGGGTCCAAAGTTATTAATGTCCAAACTTTTGACTTTAGTATAGTGGCCACTCAACCTTAACTATAGTGGTAGCGACAGCATCACTATAATATATATATATATATATTATATATATATATATATACATACATATATAGCAATAGATAACCCACTCTGAGGTGCATGCCTTGGTGTGCATCAACCACACAAGACGTGCGTATATCAGAGCATGACTACACACCTCAGAGTGGGTTATCTATCTTATAAAATGGCAAAATTGTTTTGGCGGGGTAAAAGTGCAGGTGTGTGGTCGCGCTCTGATATATGCACGGTTATGAGAAGCTGGTGGTCCGATAAATGTGCAGCAATTTCCCTACCCATTTTATAAATATATTTATAAAATGGGTAGGGAAAATACTTGGATTTTATTGGTGGATAAGCATCACATGACCATGAGTATATCAGAGCGCGACTGCACACCTGCATGTTTACCCCCCCTCTAAAACAACTTTACCATTTGATAAGATAGATAACCCACTTTGAGGTGTGTAGTCGCGCTCTGATATATGCACGCCTTGGGTGGTTGATGCACTCGGCCTGTGACCTCATGTGTAACAACGCACACCAAGGCATGCGTATATCAGAGCATGACCGCACACCTCAGAGTGGGTTATCTATTACATATAGATATATACAGTGTTGTCCCTCAGGATGAAACACAATTCTGCAACATTTGGCAGCACTCTGTAGAATGCTGCAGAAGACCTCCTGAATAAAGCAATGTAATTTCAATGGTAATTAGTCCCCTTTGTCATTCAGGAAAACGTGACACTGCTGGAATGAAGTGAATGCCACAGTTTCCTGCATCAGCCAAGGGACAACTACCGATATTTACGTTGCTTTATTCAGTAAGTCTTCTGCAGCATACTGCAGAGTGTGTTAAAAGAGCATTTCATCCTGGGGGACGCCAATGTAGTTTTATATATGAAACACCTCTCATTGTGTCGATATTTCTGTGCTGAACAACTTTTGTGCTTAAAGTACCATGCTATCATTTTTTGTTTTAAAGTTATTTGCATTTGTTTGTCGAATAAGTGCAAACAAATTGAATTTTCTGCTGTTTTTTTTTTTGCTAATTATAAAAATCTAAAATGTATCTACATTTTCCCGTTTCATTGGGGGAGGGGTGAGGTGTGCACTAACTTTTTTTTTTATTAATGAAACACCACTATTTTATAGATATTTTTGTGCTGAACAACTTTTATGCTCACATTACAATGCTATGTTTTTTTTTTGAAAGTTATTCGCATTTGAATATGGTTAGTACTGCTATTGAGGATGAGCATTCTAAATTAGTTCTGAGTGCTTGTGCTTGGCCTACTAACATAACAACTGTGTGGATAAATTGACTGATGACATAGCAATTGTGTACGTAAATACTGATGATGTAACTACTAAGTATATAAACTAAATGTACATGCACAGTAATGTAATGGATAAATTGTCCACACCTGTTGTATAAAAATATCCTCCTCCTCCTCTACTCCTGTAACCTGATTCTCCTTTGTTTTTCTCCCCTAGCCTCCTCCCCCCAAGCCTGACCCAGAAATATAACACCCTCTCCTTTCTTTACAGCAGCCATCCCTTCCTTGGGGCCCTCCTCTCGCTGAGCTGCTCTTCCATCTGCCAAGATCTCTCAGCACAAGAAGGTACAGACCTGCAACTCAGAAACACCCAGCCTCTGCAATCTTACATTTGGCACCATTTCCAAGCTGCATCAGGATTTTTAAACTACTTCAGTTAAGGCTTAAACCTGTTCTGAACACCTTACGCTAAATGGTTCAGGGTTGCAGCTGGGTTCAGTCTTTTTCTTAGCTGTGCATTTTACTTGTATTTTAAATTGATTCCTTTGGCCTCGGCATATTTAATTTATTCAGCGGCCTTAGTTCATTCAGCTCCGTGGATAAAAGCTGCAATTAGGTGCCTCAAACCAAGCAAATTATCCTGTAGCCCTTGTATAACTTTTTAAATAAGTTGTGGGCTACCTCAATTAAATAGCTCATCCCAAAACCCTGTTGCTATATTGTTTAACAAGTTCTCTGGCTTACCTATAGTCAGTGCCCTTACAGCTTTTAGCTGACTCAGTCAGCGTGTGGTTCCTAGCTAGTACTTCCCAATGCCCAATGGCATCTCCCCACCCTCCCCCACCTGCCTGTCCTATTCGGGCACTTAGATTTATCTCTTCAGGGAACCAATCACAAAAAATACTGTCTACTCACTTTCCCATTGGTTCCTTATATTCTTCTGCCACTAGAGGCCCAGCTGCTACCTTTCTCTGCAGCACTCCACTCACAATCTGTTATCTTCCTCCCACGGGTTAGATTCCCCACAACTACTTGGCAAATTGTTGTTAAACCTTGCAAACTGAGAGTCTCCCTACCTGCAGGATAAAATTTCTAAACATTTTTTTCCAAAGCTTCAAAAAGCCACATTCTGCTAGATTCCTTACAACGTTTTGGCTAATTGTTGTGTCACTCTGCAAACTGCTGAGTCTCTTCTCCTGCAGGATATAATTTCATATTTCTCCAAAGCCACAATAAGCCACTTTTCACAGCTACTCTGGTTATTTGAATTAGTCCTGGTCACAGTCCTTATTACCACCAACAGGACCTAACTTTATTTCTAAATTCCTCTAGCTGAATCAGGCCACTGCCTTACATCTTGCAGTTCTCCCCCTTACCCTCATAGCTACCCTCGATTATCTCCACCTCCCTCTCCTAGTCCTCCTTCCCTCCCTTCCTACATCCCCCTTCCCTCCCTTCCTACATCCTCCTTCCCTCCCTCCCTCATCCCTTCCTAACACTTCCCCCTATGATTCCTGCCCCTCTGTGACAACTCTGCCCCTGCCACTGGTTCCCCTCACCCCCTAGCTCTCATGCTTCCCCTACCCTAACTTCCTAATTAATTCAGGACTTCTCAGTAGCTCTCTCCTAAACTTAGAAGCTATTCACAGGCTATTCTCCCAATCACCCCCCTTGCGAGCCCAACCCCACTTCTACTGAATTAATCACAAAAATTGTGATTCTCATAAACTTTTTCTATTCCTCCTCCTCCTTCTGCTGGCTGGTGACATCAAGCTGAACACTGGCCCCTCTTGCATTCCCCCCCTTATCACCTGTGGCACACCCCAAAGGACTGAGAATTTTCCATATCAATGTTCGTAGCCTACATCCCACAATGGACAAGCTAAAAGTATGGGTCACTCAACACTCCCCAGACATACTATGTATATCTGAAATATGACTATCCTCCCACATCCCAGACAATCAGTTGACCCTTCCTGACTTTATCATCCTTCGGTAAGACCATGGTAAACGAGGTGGAGGAGTCGCTATCTACTCCCACAATGCCCTATCCTGCACTATTTCCCACAAGGAAGTGATTCCCAAGTCCCATGAGCTTCTTGTAGCCAAGCTCCATTTTCCATCCTCCAATCCCCTTTATGTGGGCACTTTTTATGCCTCCTGAAGCCCCCCCCTTTTCTGTATTCTCTGCTGCCTCCATACATGCAGTAACAAGTGAACCAATCCTCCTTGGATACTTTAATCTTAACTGGCTATCAACCTCATCGCTCAACTTTTGCCAGCAGATCAAAGCCTTAAATCTGACCCAGCTGATTCAAGAACCTACTCAAAGTAACCCTTGCTCCCAGTCTTACTCGTTCCTTGACTGGGTACTCTCAACCCACCCCCACCGTATTAGCTTTGCAGGTTTACTACCTGATGCAATTAGTGACCACTGTCCCACCTTCTGCATCAGGAAGTTCACCCTCTTCCTAACCCTCCTGAATACATTCAATAGCAACCCTTAAATCCCTTAATACGTGCAAACTCCTTCAAGACCTTGCCTCGGCTAACTGGTCTCCTGTCCTCTCCTCCCTCTCCGTTGATGCTGGCCTCTCCCACTCCACATCCATTTTCCTAAAAGTTTGAGATACCCATGCCCCACTGAAATCCATCTGAGTTAGACACGCCCACCACCCTTGCATCACCTCTGAAATCCTGTCCTTGTGTAAATCCTGTGATTTCTCTCATGGCGTCACTTTAAAATTTCACAGAGCCCAGTCGACCTTCAGACTTACTGTACCAGCTGAAACAATTGCACCAAGTGCATACGACAGGCCACATCAGATTTCTTCAAAGCTCATTTGCAAGCCTCATATAGCAATCCTTCCTCCTCCTGGAAAGATCTCTGGATGCTCACTCACCCCTTTTTTGACTCCACCCACCCACTCTCAACGTGGCAGGTTCACTAGTCACTGATCCTACCCTTGTTGCTGAAGCACTAAACAGGCTCTTCACAAGCTGTGCCATACCGCAAGTTCTACCTACTTTCTCATCCACCTCCCCCCCCCTCGGTCCTCTAATTTCCACATACAGCAGGTATCTCCCTCTGAAGTCTTTACAGCTCTTGTATCCCTCAGTCCCTCAAAATCTAGCCATGATGGCTTGCACCCCAAGCTCCTTATAGTCTCAGCCCCGTCAATTGTCACCCCTCTAACCTTCATTTTCAATTGGTCCATTTCCTCCGCTACTGTCCCCTCAACTTGGAAGTCAGCTACAGTCCTCCACCTCTTCAAAGGGGTTGACACAACTGCCCCTGGTGACTACGGCCCTATATCCCTTCTCCGTTCACTTGCCAAGGTCTAAGAGTCTCTGGTTCTCTCTAGCCTAAAAGAGTTCATCCTTGCCTCCAACATTCTGTCCCTGTTCAATACCATTCCACCACTACTTCCCTTCTCCACTTCACCATTGCCATTCACTCTGCCATGGATCAAGGTCTCATCACCTCAGCCATTTTCCTTGACTTTGCGGAGGCCTTTGACTACATGTCTCATCCTCTCCTCCTAAACAAACTAAGTGTCTCTGGCCTCTCTCTCCCATCTCACCTTGTCCTGATTCAGTTCCTATTTAACTGGCCACTCCTAGTCTGTAAAAATAAGTAACATCCAATTCCCTTCCGGATGTCAGCGTGGCTCAGTTGGTAGCACATCCGCCTCTGGACCAGAAGGCCGTGGGTTCTTGTCCCACACCAGGATTGGACTTGCACCTAAAAATCGCTGGCATCAGAGTGCAGTATTGGGGGGTGCTGTACTGCTGGGATGTGCCGTCCTTCGGATGAGACGTTAAACCAAGGTCCCTTCTGCCCATCCTGGTGTTGTCCAGGTGGAAGTAAAAGAACCCAAGGCACTCTTAGCAAAGAGTAGGGAACATTCCCGGTGTCGTGGCCAACATTCCCCTTCCCATAAAACCAGTTAATGCAATTATCCAGGCTGTGTGTGGGTGATGATGTTCGATATGGCCACCACCACACATTCAGTCACTTCACTACCAGTCTAGCATTGCTTGTAAAGTGCTTTGGATGTATGAAAAGCGCTATATAAATGCTGATTCTTCTTCTTCTTCTTCTTCCATCCCAATCACTGCAGGAGAACCAGAGGCTCGATTCTGGTGCCTGTTCTTTTTTCTCTGTTCATTAACAACCTCCCTTCTGTATGCTCCCTTGCCAATGTCCACATGTATGCAAATGATACCATTCTTTTCCTTTCTGGCTCATCTATGTCAGACATTCAAACCCCCGCTTCAAGAGGACTTCACCGTGGTTAACCTTGTGGTTCAACGAAGATTGTCTAAAACTAAACATAAAAAAAAACATTGCCATGACCTTCGGAATCCAAGCAAAAACTTGCTAGGATTCAAGCTCTACCATCCTTCCTCTCTGGTGAAAGCATTCCCCTCAAAAACATCAAATAACTGTTACAGTATGCACTGCAAGTCCATTGGTCCACAGTGTGGACCAATGAGGTTGAAGCAGATATTGCAAGTTGTCTTTCTGTGGGCAGCCACAGAGGTATGCAGGTGGGTTTGCTGCCAGCTGATGATTGGAGGGCTATGTGGGCTGGGGGTACTCTGTGGGTGGGGTGGGGGACCACTAGACTACCAGGGGTTGAATTTGGACAATTTCTTGGCAATTGGGGTTATCGTCAGGGAGGGGGGGTACAACTAGACTACCAGGGAATTTAAAAACAGTTCTTTGGGGTGATTGGGGTTATGGGCAGGGCAGGGGGTACCACTAGACTACCAGAGAATTTAAAAACAGTTCTTTCAGATGATCAGCATTATGGGTGGGTAGGGTGGTACCACTAGACCAGCCGGGATTATTGTGGGTGTTTGTATATGGTGTTTTGGGGGGGAAGTCACCCACGGTGGGTGGCTGGTGTGATGTGCCTTGAATTACAGCAGCTCACCTGTAGGTGGCTTCCTCTTCAGCATGATTTTTCCAAGCTCATCTTTGTGCCCAGGTATGCTGCACATCTCTGGGATGTGCCGACATATGCACTGCACATCTCGGCTGAATATCGAGATGTGCCACATATGCATGGGCATGTCCCTTGGAGATGCACTGCATACATTATCTTTGTGCCCCTGTGTATCGGGAATTGTGCTGTGCAATTCCCTCTTTTGAATATTGACCCAGGGTGAATTTCTGGGGTTGTACTGGTGCAACTCAGTTGTGTTAGGCACATCTCCTTTGAATATTTAGCCCATACTCTGTATCATATTGTATAATACTGGATGTTAGTGGCAACTATTTGTACAATTGTGCATTCTACTTTGTTGTATATATTGTTTACCCTATGTCCGTAATCTGAACCCCCTTCCCGGGTCATACCTGGAAACAAGCTTCGCTCATGGCACCTTTGCCGGTCATCATATTTTTAAATAAATAATATATATATATATATATATATATATACACATATACACACAGATGTGTCAGCCACGATGAAGCACAGTAAGTGTATATATAAATAGGGGATACATGATAGGCAGGAGTTTAATATGGAAAATATTCTCACTCCTGCAGAGTGAGTTCTGGATACTCTCACTCATGCCTTCAGCACTCATGAGTATCCAGAGCTCACTCTGCAGGAGTGAATATGTTTTCCATATCACACGATCTGCACATCATGCGTGCAATTTATTCAATGGGGGTGTGAGTTCCACAAATATTGTTATGTTTTCCTGTGTTCTTTTCCTGTTTCTGTGTGCTTTATGCTCTTTCTGTGTGTGGTCTGAGTTTGTGTGAATTTTTTTAAATGGGCTGGGAGTCTCAGAAACACTATGGGACACAGGTGAGTGTCCTTTGCAATGCTAATTGAGTTAGTTGTAGGTAGCAGTGAGAAACAGAAAATGTTTTGTGAAGCAGTTCCATTTAGAATGCAGGCTGTAATGAGTGAGTGGTGACATCAGCAGAGTATGTATAAATGGCATTTAGAAAATGGGTAAAATGAATTGAGGCTTCCGATTGGCTGAGACACTTTTCTAGCTGGGCATCTATCAGACAACAGATACCCAGCTATTAAAAGTGCCAGTCTAGCCTGCCCCATCACCAGCATCCTGGTGCCCACCCTGCTTCCTAATTGGCCAAACCCTCCTAATCTAATTTCAGATCTCTGCCATCTTTTTCGTACCGCTAAGCGAGACATATAGTGGCCCCAATGCTCCATAAGTAAGCTACAAACCGAATTGGACATAAAGTACTAAAGGGCTTAAAAAAAAACAAGCAACAAGAAAAGAAACACACTGCCATTTTATTATGTGGTCGGGGAGAGAGAGAGAGAGAGAGAGAGAGAGGAATAACAGACCGTTTATCCCAGCCGTTCAAATTCCTAATGGCACCATTCTCAACCGCGCTGTCTCGCCATCTCATTCCGATTCAACATCAGTAGTGCTGCCGTACATAACGCTGTCTCGCTCATGTCATGTGGCAGTATATAAAAAAAAAAGTGAAACTGAGTTGTTTCCCCTTCCTTTACCTCCCTAAACATTTTTGTTGCCCTCTAAAAGGGAAAAGAGGTACTCACGGCGGCACCCGCTCCAAAGCAGGCTAATGTAGTAGCGCAATCAAACCGGCAACGGCAACCGTCTGCATCTCCATGGTGCTGAAGTCAACAATGTGCCACCATCACTCCTGGGTCTGATTGTACCCAATCAAATATTAAAATATTAGCCCTGAAACTCCCCACCCATTCAATAAATAAGTAAAGGGAGCTCCATCTCCAAGGGGGAAAAAAAAGAGCACAAGGTGTGTGTGTGTGTGTGTGTGTGTGTGTGTGTGTGTGTGTGTGTGGTGGGTGGGTGGGGGTCGATAAGAAACTGCAGGAAAACAAATTAAATTGAGTATCTCTGCCTATGTGTTTCTGTTGGGGTCGGGGGCAGGTAATGACAAGATACTGCAGAAAAACAAAATGAGGCAGTTTTTAAGTACAATCTTCAGACAGAACAAAAGTCAAATGCAGGCAGAGGAACTATTTTATTTCAAAAGTTACTTTAAACTTATTTTTCATGAACGCTTTTCAACTATTTTGTGTTTTTTTACAGTTCCCATTTTCTAAGCACAATAATACCCTCCAGGGTGGGCGGTATTGTGCTATACCGGACCTTCCAGGGGCTATAAGGTCATCCGCCTGCGGCGTCGGGCCTCATTATGCCCTGGGGTCTGGTATAGCACAATACCGCCCACCCTGTCAGGTATTATTGCTTACTTATTTTAACTCTGCTGATGTCATCACCATTTATTACACTGCAGTGAAAATAACAGGATTCATCATCAGCTTGACACTCCCACCCCATTGTATAAATAAACTTTATTTCACATAAGCACCTGTCAGAATACCAAGCCGCTTTACAAAAGATTAAAATGACAGTGATAAAATCAATAAATACAACATAAAACAATAACAGTAGTCTGACGGGGTTCACTCATTCAGTGCCATTAAAGGCCTGGCACCATAAAAAAGTTGTTAACGCCTGTTTAAAACCTCTCACAGTCATGCATTCCTGCGCCGATGGGGTAGAGAATTCCACAGGGTAAGGGCCATGTACATAAATACATGGGCCCCAGAAGATTTCAAAGACACCCTCGAGATCTCCAGCAACCACTCATCGGCCGAATGGAGCTGTTGCTTGGGGCAATAGGGAACAAGAAGCTCTTTCAAGTAGTCAGGGCCAAGTCCATGTAGGGCTTTGTAAGTCAGTAAACCAACTTTAAAGGTGATCCACCACTGAATTGTCAGCCAGTGCAGATTACACAGCACAGGGGTGATATGAGATGTTCAGGAAGTCCCCATCATCAACCGTGCTGCAGCATTTTGTACTAATTGGAGGGTGGCAGATATCAACCCTGGGAAGCCCTAAGTACAGGGAGCTGCAGTAATCAAGGCACAAGGTCACAAAGACATGGACCAGTGTAGGTAGATTCCCGGACGGAACAAGGTGTTTGATCCTGGCGATGTTCCTAAGGTGGTAGAAGGAACACTTGACGACCGCCGACACCTGAGATCGTAAAGCCAGCCCGTCGTCAAGTACCACCCCCAGGTCCTGCACCCTTTCAGAGGAAAGGATCTGGGAGCCCCCCTAGATAAATTCCAGAGGGTTGACCACTCCTCAACCCCTCTATCCAGTGACCTGGGTCCACAACCATCACCTCGGTCTTTCCCACGTTCAACTTTAATCAGCTCGAATTCCTCCAATCCTGGATTTAAGCAAGGCTGTTGTTAAATACCGAGAGAGCACTACCCTGGTCAGGTGCAAAAGACAAGTAGAGCTGGGTATCATCAGCATAGCAGTGAAATCTCAGCCCATACTGTCTTACAATGTCTCTGAGGGGGCAGCATATACACTGCAAACAACATGGGGGACATCACTGAGACCTGAGGCACTCCACATGACAGAGAGAATGGGACCGAGAAAGAAATCCCAGACACCACTCTTTGAGTTCTGCCAGTGAGAAAAGATGTAAACCACCTGAGGACCGTACATGTCAGGCCACAGATGGACTTCAGGCACCCAAGCAGTACCCCATGGTCCACAGTGTCAAAGGCTGAAGAGAGATCAAGGAGCACCAAGATAGAACGGCTTCTCTGATCTCTCACCATCAGGAGATCATTGAGCACCTGAACCAGCACAGTCTCGGTACTATGCCTCTTTCGAAAACCAGACTGGAGAGGTTTGTAGATGTTGTGGATGGTCAAGTGGTTCTCCAGTTGTACTGTCATTACTTTCTCAATAACCTTCCCTATAAAGGGGAGGTTTGAGATTGGTCTGTAGTTGGCCAGAGAATCAGGGTCCAAAAAAGCTTTCTTCAGGAGAGATCTTACCACCATCTCTTTCAGCGAGCTTGTAACTCACCCGAATCAAGGGGGCACCGGACAATCTGAGCCAGGACCAGGCCGATAATATCACAACATCCCATAATCAGGGAGTTTGGACTCAGATCCAAACTACAGCATGTAGGGTGCATACTCTGGACAATCTACATGACATCCATGAACTCCAGCAGGTCAAGGGAACTCCAGGAAGCACAAGGTGAGGTGAGGTGACCAGGCACCGATCAACAGCATACCCCACAGATCGAGTCAAGCAGATCTCCGTCCTGATGTCGGTCACCTTATTCTCAAAGAATTGAGCAAGGTCATTGCACTCCACTTGCGAAAAAGGTCTTCAGAGCTGCAGACAGGTTGGGTTGCACAACCTGTCCACAGTTCGAAAGAGCTGAGCTGGTCAATTCTGAGTGGCAGCAATCTCCCCGGACAGGAATTCTGCCTTCTTATGGGAGATCGCTGATTGGTAGGCCTGATAATGCTCTACCAATCTAAGGTGGTCAACCTCCACTGCAGATTTCCACCAGCATCACTCTAACCTATGTCCAAGTTGCCGCAACTCCCTCAAGGACCCATCAAACCAGGGAGGCCGAGGGCGAAGGGGGAGAGTACGAACACGAACAGGAGCAATCAAGTCCATGACCACGGAGATGGCCTTATTATAGGCCATAACCAAGATCTCTGGACTTGTGCTGGCCACAGGAAACTCTGATAGGTCAATCACTGCTGCCAGGCCTTCAAGGCTCACCTCCCATAAAGGTCAGTAACTGACCATCTCCACAGGGGCAGACCTACGAAGGGGGGAGGGTGCAAAAGTTGAACCTCACAGTGTAGTGCTCGGACCAACTGACAGGTTCCACTCCCAAATCAGAGGCCTCAATCTCCAGGAGGAAAACCAAATCAAGAGAGTGACCATGTTGATGGGTGGCAGAGGTAACAATCTGTGTAAGGCTCAGTGATGTCATCAGCTGGAGGAAGTGCTGTCCAAATTGTGAGAGTTCGTCATCGACCCAGGCATTAAAGTCACCCAGAACCATCAGTCTGGGTGACTCCAGCACCATGTTGATCATGAAGTCCGTTACTTCCTGTAGGAATCGCTTCTCATCCCCAGGTGGACGGTAGACAAAGGCTATCCTACAACCTACACCTGCCACCACGGTACACTCAAAGAATTCGGCCTCCTCAACTGGTACACTCGTGAGGCCCAACTCGGTCTTGAAACAGACCGCCACCCCCCCACACCCCTGCAGTCCAATCTCGAGCAGCGTATCACCGAGTACCCGGCCAGAATTGCAGCTTCCAATATGGGGCCAACATTTTCATCCAGTCAGGTCTTGGTGATGCAAGCCAGATCAGTTGTTCCAATAAGATCTGCAATAATTGCAGTCTTTTTCTTGACAGATCTAGTGTTGCATAACAGCGCTAGAGTTGGACTGCTTTGAGGGCTGCCCCGGCTACATGCCCACCAGGAAAGGTGGTGCCCTTGGGTATGGGGACTAGACATGGCGCACCACGTGTGTGTGTATACCTATCTATCTATCTATCTATCTATCTATCTATCTACACTGTAGAACACTACATTTTAGCTGGTAAATTAATGTCACTATATTTGCTGGTCTCGTCTATGTGCTAAATTAATGCAACAGCATACTTTGTTTCAAGCAATCTTTATTTAATAGTATTGAAAAGTTGAGCAGAAAAAACACCAAAAACACCAAAGCACTCAAAAAAGATTCCTATGCAGTGGTGTACTTCATTTGAAAAACAGGCTTTCTTTTCAGTCATCTTTGCGGGGGGTGAGGGTTCAGTAAGTTTCACTCCTGGGCACCTGTAATAAAGTAATGCACTGTTAGAGCTCACTCTTGAACATCTATAGAAAAATCAACAAGTACAGAATCTTTCAGGGCTTCACAACAGTAATGAGCTTACCATACAGGCACTGATTGTGAGCCTCTAAGATGCCGGGATCCTGAAATCTGCATATGAAGTCCTCCTTTTGATCTTTTAGGTTGTTGAAAGCTTGACCAGCCATTCAGAGTGTTTTGCTTTGACGGATGTCATCCGCAGATCCACTTAAAATCCTTAGACTGTGAGGCTGTGTTCAATTGTTCTGTTATGATTGCAGCGTATCACTCTGTGAATGCCTGTTTCAGGAAGTCTTCATACAGTTTGTTTATGGCAACATCTAGTGGCTGCAGCAGGTCAGTGCAAGACACTGGGACAAATATTGGAATAATGCCCTCACTCTCTAGTTTTTCAAGAACTGCAGTGGTTGTGTGGGCACGATACAGATCCAAGATCAAAACTGAACGCTGCTCAAGTGGAAGGTGATTTTTGTCACACACAGATTTTATGTGAGGCCTTACAATGTGGTTGATGTAGAATATGGTGGATTCAGTATTGGCCCAGTGATTATCAGTGTAGGTGATGCCCCAGTTTGGTGGAAAGATGAAATTTGGTAAGCACCCTGTGATCTCACCCTGGTTAAATAACCTGTGGAAGCAGATAATCACCCCAAGAGTGCACGCCATAATGATCAAAACCTGTCTCTTATCTCCCAAGTCTGTAACCGCTACATGCTTTGCACCACACTCTGCCATGGTTCAATGGCTGCAGGGAACTAGGTGCACACCAGTCTCATCCATGTTTATAACAAGGTCTGGTGGCACTAGTTCTTGTCTTGCAGCTTTGCTGATGCATTCTAGAAATTTTGATTTCAAATCCTCAAAATCACTGGGCATCTTGCGGCCAGCTTTAGTGCCCATGCACTTCACAAACCCAATGTGGTTTAGAAAGAGCCAGACCCAGTGCCAAGTGATTGTTATGGGCCCCACAAAATCAGACAGAAGTTTTTGGTCAGTGGCTTTTACAACCCTGACTGCAACAACTGCCACGACCCTCATATTCACAACTGAACCCTCATTTCGGAGACTGCAGATAATTTTTCTTATTTCAGTCTCCACATCCTTTAATAAAAGTGCTGCCCTTCCATGGGGTTTAGTGGATAAAGTTCTCTGAAGCAAGGGTGGATCTTTATCAATTTTCAGTTTCTCTATGTAGCCTTTTCTAAAGTTCCTGATGGTGCTTTCATTTATGCTTTGTCTGTACTTGGACTTAAACAAACACCATTGAACCAAAGACATTTTCAGGGACCATAGGACCATAGAACAACCACCACAATCTTACTAATAGTGATAACTACAGGTGCTGCAAAGCAATGAACAGTCATTTCCAGTGCCGACAATTACTGTAATCCAGTTACAGTGACAATTACCTGCCAGACTGAGAGAGTTGCACTTTGTGAGCTGGGAAGAGGGAAGCAGTAAGTGATTGCTAATTTTAACTGTAATTAAGTGATTGCCTACCAGTGCTTTAGCTGTGATTTTGCATTTTTCTTTTAGCTGACAACTCGGTTTGACTTGCTGTGATTATGTGTATACTAAATACAGAGTGCAGCATGAAGTTAAAGTACTGCTAAAGTGTGCAGAGACATCAGAATGCTAAATAAAGCTAATGTGGCATACTGAATGCATATTCTACAGTATATGTGTGTGTGTGTGTATATATATATATATATATATATACTGCATATTATGTTACATTGTAGCATCCAAATCAAATGGTCATGCAATATGGTATCCTCAAGCTGAACCAGTCACTGATTACGCAAAACCTTACACATGCCCAGAAAAATCTGCAGGGATGCTCTCATTCCCATCTATCCCTAACACATGCAGCCTTCTTACTTTGCTTCTAGGAAATTAAAAATGAAAGCAAATTTGCATTCTACAGCACAGCACTCCACATCTCATGCAGTGTGTTACTCACAACAGCATACAAGATCTAAGAGACAAGTGACTGCTTTACAGGGCCTCTCACAGAGCAACATTCTATACTTTCTTATCACCCCCAGGTTGGCAATCATGGGAAAAGTAGCAAATGCAAATCTTGCAGTTTCACCTTCCTCAGCTCTGAGTCTGGACAGCCGTGTCCAGCATGTGCCAACCAGAAACAGAAATACTCAGCAATATGGAGATGGACATCATAGACGAGATGGATCCTCAGGACGTACCCATGGACATTCTTAGTGCTGACACAGCAGCCTTTATCAAGGCTCAATAGGTTATCTAGTTGTGCTTACTAGGCAGGAATGAAGCCATGTCCCAGGCATCTCCCACTGATGCAGAATCGATGCCATCTACTTCCACTCAGGAACCTAGAAGGGACAGCATTAGTCAGACCTCTGATAGTTCCCTTCCGACACAGAACTCAAGTTTAGGGTCCAGCAGATTGAATGACCTGCACAGGAGGACCAGAACAACTACAAGTCAGAAGATAAGGAGCAAGAGACAGAGGATGAGGAGCCACCATGACCAAGAAGTTAAACATAGCAAGTATTATGACCGAACTTATAAGATCAATAAAAGACTCCATGGTCTTCAAAAGCCCACAACAGTCAAAACTTAATCCATTAATATGATCCAAACAAAAGAAAACATAAGTCTTCCCTACCTGTGACTTCATTTCCAAAGTGATCACCAAGGAATGGGAGTGTTCTTACCTGACCAGGATTGACAAAAGATGAACCTTTGACAGGTTCTATCTGATTCAGGAAGATATACAGCAACTAAAACCTGGTGTTCAGCACCAGTTGTGACTCCTCAGATCACAGCCCACTGCTATAGAATGGTATTGCTAGCAGAGAGGACTGCACCACTAAAACATCCAGTAGACAAAAAGATGGAGGAAATGTTGAAGAAAATTTTCAGAATGACAGGCCTCGCCTGCAGGGTCACTGTGGCAGTCATCTGCACATCATGAGCCCTCCCTACCTGGTTGGAGGAGCTGGCCAACTATGTCAAAGCTAAGTCCAAACTGGCAGACCTAGCTGATTACACCATTCAGGCAATAAGATACCTAGTGGACGTGCCAGTGGATGCACTAAAGATACCAGCCAGAACAGTGGCTATATCTAACAAGACTTGACGAATGTGTTGGCTCAAACTATGGCAGGCTGACATAAAATCCAAGACAATTCTCAACAAGCTACCATTCAAGGGAACTTCCTATTATTAACTAAGCACAAAGAAAATGGAAAAGATCTTGAAAAGGATAAATCAAATTACACATCTATTCTCCCATACTTTTGAGGCAGATATCAGGCTAATAGGGAATGACAGGATAGAAGACAAAACAACTAGTCATATTCACATGGTTGCTCATTTAATTTTAAACCATCCTACTTCTGACAGAACAAACATTCCAATGGAAGAGGCAGAGGCAAGAGAGGTATAGTCTTTGCCAGCAACTACAGTGTCAGATACAATAACATGTGACTACCCAATCAACTTTTAACACAACCCCTACCGGGGCATGACTGTTACAATTCACTAATCAGTGGCAGAAAACAATGTCAGGCAAATAGGTACTTGAGGATATCTCCTCAGGTTACCCCATAGAATTCACAGAGAAAAAGACGATAACAAACTAGTCACTTCTCTGGTATCAAAATGAACATCAATCAAACAAGACATATAAAACAGATAACCAGCCAAACTACTGACCAACAATGCAACTGCACTGATACCCAAAGGCCAGTTGGGCCAAGGGATATACTCTATCTTTTTCATGGTCTCCAAAAAGGCTAAAGCTCTATGACCAGTCCTAGATGTCAAATTTGTCAACCAGGTCATTGGACACACGGAGCTCAAAATGGAAACTCTCCATTCAACCATTCACTCAATAAGGCAAGCAGACTGCCTCATGTCAATTGACACAAAAGATACCTACCTACACATTCCAATCCATCTTGCACATTACAAATTCCTTCAGTTTAAAATGAGATACCTACCTACACATCCCAATCCATCTTGTGCGTAACAGATTAATTCAGTTTAATATACTGGGACAACACTACCAGTATCAAGCCCTACCATTTTGCCTAGAGTCAGCTCCAAGAGAGTTCACAAAAGCATCAATGACAATAGAAGTACACCACAGGTAACATTAAATCCGCATTGTCCCTTACATGGATGATTGGCTAGTAAGGGCAAGCAACCAACCGCAATTCCTGCAACACACCAGAACAGTCATGAACATACTGTCTCTTCATGGTTGGGTGATCAACTTAGGAAAGAGCACCCTCACACCTAACCAGCAACTGGAGCACCTAGGCGCAGTAACAGACACTGTCTATGGCATGCTAGCGCCTTCAAACAACCAAACTAACATGGTGTTGAACAAAACTACAACACTTTATCATGCTCAAACACCAATCGAGTGCTACTACACATTACAACAGACATAAAAGGCAAGACATTACTGATCAGACCCAACAACAAGGTCACTGTTGTATGCATAACAAGACAGGACAGAACAGAACAAGGAGCAAAAGGATGCTGCACAAAGCAGACAAAGTCCTGAACTGAGCACAGTCCAAGTTATCCAGCATCACAGTGATTCACCTAGCAGGGACACTCAGCATACAGGCAGACTGGCTCAGCAGACAGTCCATCACATCTGTAGAATGGTCCCTTCACCCACAAACTGTAAGCCAGATCAACAGTAAATGGGGACTGGTGGAGATCAGTTTGGCAGCGTCCAGAAAGAACAGCCAACTGCTGGCATTTTTCTCATGTTACAAAGATATAAAGTCCAGTGGGGTAGACATACTTTTGTAACCCTGGCCATTCTGCAAGGCATATGTCCTTCTGCCAATACCACTAATTCAAGAAAATGCTAAACAAAGTACAACAGACACAATCAACTGTGGTAGTCATTCTATCCATCTGGTCCAGAATACCATGGTTTGCAATGGACAAACCATGGAAGCTTACCCCACAGACTGGACATCCTGTCTTGGGGCCAACTAAACAACCCACTCCTCAAGCACTACAGCTTATAGCCTGGCTCCTAAAAGGGAAAACTGCTGTCTACAATATATGACTTCAAGGTTATAGACACCATGCTCTTTTTAAAGTATCAGTCCTCTAATTTGACCTACAGCCATCACTGGGTCATCTTCAAATGACAAGAGCACTGTTGAGCCTTGGCTCTTATTTTATTTAATGAAATGTCCAGCTGAATGACAAAAAAAAGCATTTACATGGTGCTCCAAAGATCTGAATGGAGCATGGCACCATGCCATCCACACTCACATCACAAAATGCTGGAATGTGTGAACAGAGTTGGCCATCATGAAGTGGGAGCAGATAACAATCCCTTTCCTTCCATGGGCAGCATTATAAAAATAAATTTACAAATGCTGTGAAATAAGATTTCCCATGGAGGTAAGTGAGCTTCTGAATTCTTTGTCTTACGGTAATAAAAAAATTAAAAAAAGTTATTTTTAATGGATTCAATTTTCAATGTCACAGCACAGTTTTCAATCATAGTGTACTATCTATTTCCACTGTGCCACCATGCATGATTTTAGACTATTACATTTACTTTACTAGTCAACATACATTTCAATTTTAAGCAAGCTGTTGACGGCTAACAATGACATTTGCTCTGGGTAACTGTGTCTCCCAACTGGCTGGTATTCTCTTTTGGAGATTTTGTATTTGGTTTAGAAAGATTAAGAACCATAGTTAATGTTGGTATTTTTTGTAGAATGCATTGGCTTGTCTAAAAGTCTGGTATATCTTGTTTGACGTGTTATGCCTTGCACTTCTACACTTTTTCAACTTCAACAGTGCATACTATGGGTTGCTATCTATGATCCAACATTTCCTCTCCCAATAACAAGTTGTAAACTTGCATTGTTGTCATAAATTTGATATCACTATAAAATGCGTCTTCTTCAATGCACTGTTCTGTCAAGAACCTCACAGTGAAAGGCTGGCTGCCAAGCAAGCATCCTACAAGGTCATTTCTCATGCAGGTCTCCTTTGTGACCATAACTTGACCAACACCATTTTACATTATCTACCACAAAGGTGAGTGGCAAACAATTGTAAACTCAATTGTTGTTAAATAACTTTAGAATTAGGACAAATTATCACTTTTTCTAACTTCTTATTTCTTTAGTGATAATGCAAATAAGTAATGACAAATTTGTTATTTTGTATCATGAATATGCATCATAATGCAGATGCTTGACACAGTGGCACAAAGAAAAAAGTCATAAGCACCAGGATCTCCGTCTCTGGCACCATTATAGAACCCATGTCCGAACTGACATCAGCAGTCAGAGCCCTTCATATCTGCCTCACTAATGCCAACTTCCAAGCCACCATCCAGCAGCCACCAGCCAGCCTCTACCTGCACTCATGAGCCAGTGTAGCTCCTGATAAATGCCAGACACCAACAACCAGCCACCAGCCAGTCACTAGACAGTCACTGCCAGCCTTCATCCAGCCACCAGCTAGCCACAACCTGGCCTCTCAGGCCAGCATAGCACCTGGTAAATGCGAACAAGAACCAGCCAGCCACATCCTGGACTCTTGGACCAATGTAGCACCTGGTAAATGCCAAACACCAGCAACCAGCTAGTGTAGCACTCAGTAAATTTCAAACACCAACAACCAGCCACCAGTCAGCCACTAGCCAGCCTCCAGCCTACCACAACCCTGGGCCAGAATAGCACCTGATAAATACCAGACACCAACAACCAACCACTAGCCACCACTAGCCATCTATCAGCCAGCCCCAACCCAGTCTCTTGGGCTGGTGTAGCACCCAGTAAATGCTGAACACCAACAACCAGCTACCAGTCAACAACCAGCCAGCCACCAGCCCACCTCAACTCAGACTCTTGGGCCAGCCTAGCACCCAGTAAATGCCAGACACCAACAACCAGCCACCAGCCAGCAAACCAAAAAGATCTTCCCTCCAATAACTCGGTCTCTTATGCCAGTGTAAGACCCATTGCCAACTGACAGTTAAAAAAGAACTTCCCTCCAGCAACTGGGTCTCTTGTACCTGCATAACACCCATTGCTAACTGCCAACCATCACCAAAACCTCATCTGAACAACACCAAACCATCATCCTCCACCACTGCAAACCTGGCTTCTTGTGCCAGTGTAGATACCAGCAAAGCTATCCAGCATCACCAAAGCCTTCTCCAGCACTGTAGGCATACAGTACCCTGAAGGCCTTCTTTGTCTGCTGCAATGGTGAGTGTGACAGTATTAATTACCACTCCAGCACAAATTATTACCAATGCCTGTTTCCCTCCACAGGTCCCAGACTGTTGATGCACCCAAACTAAAACTTCCTGTTCCTGTACCCTTGTGTCTTCCTGTTCTGCAGGTATAAACATCAACAGCAATGACACGACCCAGCCTCCTTCAATCACAAAGCCTCCTCCTCCACCACCAGACTGTACCCAAGGCCTTCTTCGTCTGCTACCACAGTGACTATCCCACAGACAGTGAGCCAGCACAGTTAACTACTAATCTCCATTTCCCTCCACAAGTATGTCATGGCAGCACTTCCAGGCTGTTCGTGTCCCCTGACTAAAACTGTCTATGCCTATCTCCCTCTTCTGCAGGTATGGCAACAGCAAGTGGGGCATCAGCATCAAGTGTCCTCCAACATCAGGCTTCCTTCAGCACTAAAGACTGCTCCCCCAACTCAAAAGCCTCCTCCTTCTTCAGCAAGAAAGTCTCCTCCTCCAGCAGAAAAGCCTTCACCTGTGGCACAATAGTTTACTCCACCAGCACTAAAGCTTTTCCCTTTAGCACTGCAAACCAGTTTTTTTTTGTGCCAGCATAGTACCCAGCAAAGCCAGACAGTCTCCTCCAGCACTAGGGTGTTCCCTAGAGAGCACCTTTGTCCATTGCAATGGTGAGTGTCTAAAACAGTGAACCAGTACTCTATGCTGCTATTGTCCATTTCCATCCACAGGTATGTCAAGGCAATCCTGCATGCTATTTGTACTTCCTGACAAAAATTGTCTTTTCCTGTCCCTTTGTATCTCCATATCTTGCTGGTATAATTATTGACAATGGTGGCACCAGCCAGCCTCCTGTAATACCAAAGACTCCTCCAGCACCAGGGTATACATGAGGCCTTCTTGATCTGCTGCAATAGTGAGTGTCTCAAATAGTGAGCCAACACATTTAGGGTACTAGCTGTCCATTTCCCTCCTCAGTTGCCATATGTCATGGCAGTACTCCAGGCTGTTAGTGCCCCCTGACTAAAATTGTCTTTTTCTGCCCCTTGTGTCTCATTTACTTGCAGGTATAGCCATTTCACTTGAGAACCAGCACCAAGTCTCCTCCAGCAGAAAAGTATCCTCCTCTGGCACAAAAACATTCTCCTTCAGCACTGCCAACCCAGTCTCTTGTGCCAACATAGTTCTAGTCACAGACAGCAAGCCTCTCCAGCACTAGTGCATATGATAAAGGGCACCTTTGTCCCTTGTGATGGAGAGTGTTTAAAACAGTGAGCCACTACACTATGCTGTTAATGTCCATTTCACTCCAGAGGTATGTCATGGCAGTACTCCATACTGTTAGTGCCCACTGACTTAAATGGTCTTCTCTGGTCCCGTTGTGTCTTCTTGTCCGGCAGGTATAGCCATTGCCAGCAGGGCACTAGCACTAAGCCTTCTACAGCACAAAAGTATCCTTTTCCAGCACAAAAGGACAGCTCATCCTTTTTCAGTTATATGCCTTGGCTTATTCTACAAAACAGCAGCAACTATATTCCATCCATCAAGAATACATTGTTCATTGTCAGCAATACCAGTATTGCATCAGCATCATCAACAAACATCACAACAAACTCAAGAAAGTTGGCCACACAAAAGTCAAGCGCCTATTCAGACTGCTCCAAAAAGATGCGCAATAGTGGGAGCAGGCACAAGTGCAGTGCGCCATGGCACAACGGGCATGATATTCAAACCAAGCGCAGGCCAAGGTGTGCCTGCACAACGTAGCTGAATATCATGCCTGATGCACCGTAGCACAATGAGGGATGCACAATGGAGCAGGGCCAATGTGCAATAGCACCCCAAGGGATGAGCAGGGACAAAGACAGGAAGCAGCTGTGTACCAGCCATGGATACACCATGTGTGGAGGGGCATGCAGCAGGACAGACAGAACAACCCCCCACCTAGGCAAGGCCCCCATGAGCTGCACAACCAGATGTGAGCAGAACAGACCACCAGCCCATGAACCCTGGTGCCAATCCAACAGCAGACATGGGCCAGTGGTCCCCACCTGCTGGGCAAGGCACTCCTGCACTGTACCTTGGAAAACAGAGACAGTAACACAAGGATGGCCAGGACCCACCCATGCCACGGCACCACACCAATGCCGACCACCCCCAGTACAGTGATCCTGAGAAACCCAGCCCAGAAGCATGACCAAACAGTGCATGGCACCGAAGGCATGCCACCACCACCATGACAATGCAACCCATTGCCCCATGGCGCCATGTACAACATCCTCACCATGACCCCGCCCCGCATGTGGTGACACCATCCACTGATGCCACCACAGCATACACAAGGCCCCCCCTGTGTGGCACCCACAGAGGCACAGCAAGGAGGTTGACCTGGCATCAGTACCTGAGGGACCCCACACATGACAAGGCCCAACCCATGCACCACCACCAGCAGGAAGGTACACCGAACACCCACCCATGCACACACCCCAACCCAGCACTGGCCTTACCAGACAGCACAGCACTCTACTGTGATGCATGGAGGCATGCACCACACAGGAGGCAACACAGGGCACATACAAAGCCCCCCAACACAGTCCCAAGGGTACCCCGTCAAACAGCCACACATAGAGGAGCAACAGATGCTGCCATCGTGAGTCCCATGGTGCCATGTTCCTATGGCCTGCACACCACCATGTCACCAGTGAACCTGCCATGTGATGTGCGTACCATGAACCAGGCCACTGCCTGCATGCAGCAGGACCCAAGTAACAGTCATCAGACCACAGGCACTGCCCCAGACACCAAAGACTGCATGGAGGGGGACAACAACAGCACTGCTCACAGTGGCAACAGAGGCAGATGTGCAATAGACCTGGGATCGGGATGCCAGCTGCCAGGGTGCCATGCCCGGAAGGTGGCTGGTATGGACTGCCACCGATGTCACGCCAGCATCCATGTATGCGGTGGTGGGGTCGGCATGACCATGTGAACCACAGACATGCAAGGGGGTACAGCTGCATGGGCACGGCACACACCGCCAGGGGCTGCCAGGACATAGCACATGCACCAAAGCCCGCTGCACACAGGCAAACAGTGCACAGGGCACACCACACATACCCCAGACAGAGCCCATGGCCAACAGTCACACCAGTGGTGGATCCCTGGCAGACACACCCACAGCCAGGCCAGCACCACCCCACAGCTGCCATGCACACCGCTGCAGCAAGGCACCATGTGCCCACTGCAAAACAGAGACTGACACAGTCATAGTAGGAAAAGAATGTATTAAGAAACAATAAACATCAACTGAAACTATGTACAAAGATATATATACAGTGGGGGAGGGGATGTGTAAAGCTACAACAAGGGGGGAAGGGCAGGAGACAATGGGAAAGGCAAAGGTGGTGGACATAGGGGTGTGTGAGGTACAGTACAGTGAGGGATTGGTACTGTGCAGGTGCTGCAGGCCCTACTGGTTGCCCCTGTCATCCCTGTCCTCCCTGTGGCACCTTCTGTGCCACCAACGTTCACCCCTTTCCATCCCCTGCAGCAGCTCCAGCGTGGCCCGGGTAACCTGCAGGATCTCCTGGATGTTGCGTTCTAGGGCTGTCCAGTGTGGTCCACCTAGGACAAGGGAGCAGAATCAATATGAGTGACTGTCCTGACCAACGCAGCCCACCCAATGTGCATGGTGTACATCAGTGGCCTGCACCCCTGGGATGGCATGCGACCACCCACAGTGGGTGTGCCTACATGATCTGCCTACCCAGTCACCTGCAGCCATGCAAAGCACTGCACACTCCCACGGCCCATGCACTGCACAGCACCATCATGGCCGTTCAGTGTCATGGCAATGCAGTGGGATGGCAATGGCACAGCCAGGTGCGCAGTGCACACACAGCCCACTTGCGACACCCACCCACAAGTGCAGACCCATAGGATGGTGCGGAGGCACCATGGGATGTCCACGGCAGTAGGAGCCATGTGCAGGGGACCATGCCTCACCACCACCACTGCAACCCCTCATACACAGTTGTAAAGGGAAACATGGCACTCGCCTGCATCCCAGTCAGCAGGGCACTGCTGACCCCTGGCACCACCACTGTGCCCTGCCTGCATGGCCACAGCACCAGTGATGTCCTGCCATCCAGGCTGTATGGCAGTCCTCTGGGCCTAGTGTCAAAACATGGAGACAGTCCCATCAGTAAATGTCTGAACCATGGCCCCTCCAAGCAGTGTGCGTGCCCGCACAGCCCATCTGTGCTGTGGTGGTGCAGAGTGTACTCGATGCACCCCCACAACTAGCAACACAGGTACCAGCCCCCCCCAGGTGGCATGGCCTGCTGAATACTGTGCCACCAGGACAGATGGATATTACTAGTGTGGTGAAGGAGCACCTACCTGGCCATGGCACAGCTCCCTGCTGGGCACACACCTGCAGTCTCCCTAGATGGTCAGGGTCACACTGCTGGAGGTCCCCATAACTGTGGTGACACTGCTCTGTGGTTCTGCTGGTCCCTGTGGCCTCCTCAATGCCCTCTGCCACCTCCTGCCACACTGCTGTGCATGGCCTCAGGAGGGGAACTTGCCCAAATAGGGCACCTGCATGGGGCTCCACAAGAGCCACCAGGTTTGCCAGTTCTACAGAGGGTCACTCTGGTGCTCTGGTGCGCGGCATATTGCAGACACTGGAAAGCTTAAAATTGCACCCAGTAATGCATGTGCCCCACGTGCAGAGGCAGCACAGTACTGTGCTGCAAGTCGCAATCGCACTGGCACCAACTGCGCAATGGGGACAGTCATGCATCTGTGCAATAGGGGGACAGCCATGTGGATGCATGGCACCTAGAGGGCAAAGGGCAGCAACAGGGTCAAGGGTCTGTCCATGCACAGAGTGCCACAGTGCTATTGGGAGGCCCCTGCATGGAGAGTGGTAAGGTACACGTGTGTGACACCAAGCAGTGGCCTACTGCTCTGAGGAGCCATGGCGCCCATGGTGTCCCATGGTACATGCACCCCTTTGGACATATAGCACATGAGCGCCACAGGCACAGTAGTGGCAGTGCCCTGTCCTGTCCTGTCTCCCGCACACAGTGCATCAGCTGTGCTGCTAGTGTAGGCTTCAGCACAGTGGGCATGCATGTTGTGGTGCTGATTGCACACATCACAGTGGTGTGCCACAGCCTGAGCATGCTCAACACCATTGCACAAGGTGCAACAGCGCGATATTCAGCCAGGTTATGCTTATCAGCTCATGAGCCATTCCACGGCACATCCACTGCATTTGCATCCCATTACAGTTGTGCCTGCCCTCATTTGCATGCAATGTGCTATAAAAGTGACCTGGTAATGCATAGGCCACGGATCGGTATTGCAGTCTTTTGAGGTAGATGCCATGCAGTTGAGAGGTGGGGACAGTGGTCTGGGAGGGCTGTATGGGAATGCACACTCCATGGTAACACCTGTCCAGCTCCCCAGGCACAAGCATGACTGAGTGAGAGGATGAAAAGGAGCAGAGACGGGTGCAGAAGAGGAGGCCCAACTTTACCAGGGTGGAATCAGATACCCTGTTCGAGGCCTACCTCAACAGGGAGCCACTACTCAGTGGACAGAGGGGCACACCACAGGCCCATGCAGCGGCGTGGGGCAAGGTGGCATGTGCTGTCAATCAGCAAGGCAGCCACCAGCATTCTGTCCAGAAGTGCAAGAAAAAGGTTGGCATGGACAGGAGACAGATCAAGGGTAAGGTGGCTGCCATCAGGGTTGCATGTGCTGCCACTGGTGGGGGCCAGCAGGACATTCCCTGCCTGATGCCACTGGAGGAGCAGGTGGCCAGCAGCATGCGGTGTAGTGCCATTGAGGGTGTTCCAGGTGGAGGCTTCCAGACGAGCGGCAGCCCATCACTACATGGTAGGACCAGTGCTGGCAGTGTGTGGTTGGTGGAGGGGCAGGCCCCTGGGCTAGGTGGAACCATTAACAGTACTTGGTTTCTTTTACAGCTCCTGAGCGTCTGCATGGGGCAGCGGTGGTGGGTGTGTCCACTGAGGTGGTGGCCCTGGACACAGTGGATTGCCCATCCACCTCCACAGGTGTCCAAGGGACCAACCATCTGCAGCCCTGCACATCTGTCTGGGCTGATGCCTGTGGTGCAGGTACGGATATGGCCCTGGCTGTGTTCCAGTGTGATGCCACCCACAGTGTTCTGTGTGCTGAGACACAGCTCGGGGCTGACTCCAGCACTGATGATGACATGATGCACATCCCGGACAGTGCTGTCTGTGGGACACTGGGTGATCCCATGGATGGCATCCACCCAGGCGGATCTGCAGGTAGTGCTGGCATGGTTGCCTGCACAACAGCCCTTGTCCAGGCTGCATCTTAGGTTCTAGTGGGGCAGCACTGGCATGCGGGCAGGATGGTGGGGCTGTTGCTGCTGCAGCCGCGCCAGTGGTGCCTGGCGATTGGCAGCTGGAGGGGCAGCATCACCAGCTGGCCAGTGTCAACATGGGGACAGGAGTGGGGGGCAGCAACAGTGCACCACGTGTGGACATACCCCAGGACAGTGGCGCTGTGTGGTGCCCACCACCTAGGGGTGCAGTGCAGCAGGGCCAGGAACACCACGGGGGGCAGCATGCTGGCCATGCAGATGACCACTTGGACGACCACAGCCGTCTTCTCCAGGCCTCTGTGGATCAGCAGGTGTGGCTTGTGGCAGCGGTGGATGCACTCTGTGTGGGGCTGCGCCAGGCAGAGGAGTTGCATAGCAGGGACCATGCCTTGTTCCTGGCAGAGTTGGCTGAACAGCAGGTGAATGTGACTGCAGCCATTGACAGGCAGACCACTGCAATGGCAACTGTCATAGCTACACTGGTCGACCAGCTGTGTGCCCAGCTGCCGCGCACTCCACAGAGTGCTATGTCCACCCCCCCGTTCTTGGCCTCAGGCGATCCCTGCCATGTTGATGCTGGGTTCGGCTGTGGGTATACCTAGCACGCCTGGTGCAGGCATGTTTGGTGGCCTGCAGACCCCTGCACAGACATGGTCACATTCATGCAGCATCACCCCTGGGGACCCAATGGTGCCACCCCATGAGGCCACTGGTCAGCCTGGTATGGCTGGCAGGTCTCGGCAGGGCTGCCCATGCATCCGTGGTGGCCATGCTACTGTGCTGCATGACTGACCCTTCCCCCTCCACAGCCACTGTCTGCTGCTGCCCTGCGTGCACTGTGGTGTTCTGTGTGTGTTGAAAGGGTGTGGTACCCTGCCCTGCACACACACGATCACTGTGCACAGCCTTCCGGCTGCTGGCCACTGTGGTGTGTGCATGATGATGCCGGCATAGCACTGTCCGCCACTGTGAAATGGTGCTCAGCATCTGAGGCAAGCACAGTGCCAGCTGCTGGGTGTGGTTGTGTTGTGTCCTGTGGGGGTGGGGAGGCCTGTTGGGATGGGCGTGCATGTGGCTCTGTGGGCATGGGGAGGGGTGTGTGTGCCTGTGTGAGCATGCTGCGTGCAGCCCTTCTGTTCCCTGCCTTTGTGCGTGGTCCCACCCCCATTCCCACACCCCTGACGCTGTCCTTCCCTGGTGTCCACCCCTGCTTGTCTGTGGGCAGTGCCCTTGCCCTTGGTGGTTGCACATGGTCCTGTTGACCTACCTGTGTTGTCCGAAGTGCTCCTCTGCGATATTGTCCCTGTGCTGCTGGGCCATCCAGGCCAGACAGGGATCCCTTCGCCCAGAGGGTGGCTGTCCAACACCAGCTGGACCGGCGTCCTCATCGTCCCCACCGCTGTCCCCCTCGACCTCAACGGCTATCCCACAGTCAGTGGCCATGTTGTGCAGGATACAGCAGGCCAGGAATAGCCCACAGACCTTTGAGGGGCTGTACTGTAGGGCACTGCCTGATGTGTGCAGGCAATGGAACCGTGCCTTCAGCAGCCCGAACACCCACTCAATGACATTCTGTGTTGTGGCATGCGCCTCATTGTACTGTTGCTGTGCTGAGGTTGTGGGTGCCGGTATGGTGTGAGCAGCCAGGGCCATAGCGGGTAACCACTATCACCTGTGTGTAGATGGGGTTCGTTAGCATGGTGGTCTGCGACACTGTGCCATGTGCCTTAATGGCCATTCCCCATGGCGCCCCTGCCCATACCCCACACACACACACCCTCCCATCTACACCCATCGACCAGCGTGATATGCATACTCACCTACCAGATGGCCAGTGGGCATGTCACCAGTCTTGAACCTATGGCACAGTGTGGACTGGTGCCAGATGAAGGCATCATGTGCTGCCCCAGTGTGCATGGCACAAACATTGATTATGGGCCCCCTGGCATCGCACACTGCCTGGAAGTTGACACTTGGGTAACCCTTGCGGTTGATGCATGCAGCCCCCTCTGGGCCAGGTGGCATGTGGATGCCTACATGGGTGCAGTCTATGGCCCCGAGTATGCCAGGCAACAGTGCTACCCTGTGGAACTCCTGCATGTTTGCTGTGCACTCCACCTGTGTGCTGGGGAAATGGATGTACTCTGCAGCATGTGGCAGCAGTGCACTGAGGAATTGTGTGAGTAGGCATGACGCAACCATCTGGGTTATGCCTGTCGTGTCCCCTGTTGGTCTCTGGAAGGTGCCCGTGGTGAGCAGGCACATGACATCTGTGATCTTAGTCTCCACAGTCAGTGCATGGCTCCGTTGTGTGGGTGCCTGCATCTCATCACTGCACAGCTCACAGGGCTGCCTTGGAATTGCCCAGTTTAGGTGGTACCAGCCCACAATCTCAGTGTTACTGTACTGTTCGCAGGTGGTGCAGGCAGGGTACAGTCTGTTCTGGGCATACCACCGCTGAGCCCTTCCAAGTCCATGCCTCCCTGCTGCCTGCCTTCTCACACCCCTCATTACCGTCTCCATCTGGAAGGTGGCACTGGCCATATACCTGGCTGTTCACCTCCCCCGGGCAGCTGTCTACCTGTTCCCCACCTGGCTGTGTGCTGCTGCTGGTACTGCCCCTGCACCGGGTAAACCCCTGGCTCATCACCACTGTATGCCCTTCCTCTTGACCACTGCCCTCCATCCTCTGTGGCATGCTCAGGCCCTCTAGTACACACACACCTTCACTCACTCGCACACACCTCCAGTGGCCCCCCCTCAACCTCCTAGCCACACCTGTCCCCTGCTTCTTGGCATGCCTCCCTACCCCACTGTTTCCACGCTCCCCCACTATGGCTCCTCTGTGGTGCATTCATCATCCCCTCACTTGCTCCTTTTTGTATTGGCTCATTTCTGCTGTCATGCAACTTCCTCTTGCTCCACTATTGCGCACGTCACCTACTGTTGAATATTGCGCTGCGCACATTATTCCTGGTTACTCCCCCTGCACTTGTGAATGCATTTATTTCTGTTGCACTGCGGTGCATTGGGTGTTGTGCTGCACAGCCGCTCCCGCTGAATATCACACGTTGGTGCATATCCACTCTTGCACGGGTGCATCCCTATTGTGCATGGTGCATCTGCTCTGAATATCCCACCAAGTCCAATTATATATAAATAGTCATCAACCTAGAGAGGCTCCTGACTGATTACTGAATTAGTCATCAGTGTCTTAGAAATTACCAATTCAGCTGCCAGATGACACTGTGTGGCATGCAGTGTCTTAACCTTATTTATTTTTTTATTTATTTGCATTCAGTCTAGGAATTACAATCCTTTGAGTCAGGGACTCATTTACAAAGGCTCCACGTCAATGACATTAGTTAGGACATACATAGAGTAAAAATACTGTACAGGGGCAACCATGGGGCTAAAATAAATTCAGGGCAACATCGGTAGAGCAAAACGATCTATTAGAATATTATTTACAGAGTTTTGATAGTAACAGAGAGACCAAAGCTATAAATAGTAGTTTAGATTAGCAGTCACAGTTACTGTTTAACAGGATATGGGTGCACAGCACTGGCTTAAATGGCTCTATCCTAGGGATTTTGAAGGCAGCATCCGGGAGGGAGTTCATCCAGAGGGGGGGGAGGGCCCTGTAGGAAAAGGATCTTTGGCCAGCAGTGGTCCTTGCGAAGGGGATGTGAAAAGTAGTAGTGCAAGAGCTTCTAGTGGCCCTTGTTGGCATGTACTCTTGAAGGAGCGATAGACAGCCGCGGGAGCTAACTCTAGTTGTATTATTTTGGTCATTAGGCAGGACTGATACAGAAGTCGCCCCAGGAAATTTAGCCAGAAAGACCGTAGGTAGAGGTCACAGGTATGTGTAAGGCAATCACTGCCTGTGGCCAGCCGACAGACTTTGTTAAGAGTGTGTTTTATGCTGGACAGGGCAGTGTCGGAGGTGGCGCCATATACAGTATAATTATGCCATAGTCTACTAGGGGAAGGATAGAGCTAGAGATGGCTAATCGAAGGGCCATAGGGGGGAGATAGGGCCTATATTTGTAGAGGAGGCCGATTCTAGTGTTAATGGAAAAGCAGGTTAATGCAATATGCTCACGGAAAGTGAGGGCAGAGTCAAGAGTGACCCCTAGGTATTTAAAAGTGGAGACTGCTTCCAACATGGCACCCTGTGAGTTAAGCATGGATAGTATGGTCATGCTGTTTTTATGTTGAGGGTGGGCGAATAGCATGACCTTTGTTTTTTTGTAGTTGAGGACAAGTTTGTGGGAGGTGTACCATGATTCTGTCAGAGTGAAGGAGCCCTGTAGGCAAGACCCCTAGAATTCTGAGGCCACAGAATTTTGCGCATAACTTGCAATCTACTGCAGAACTTCTGCGGTGCTGCAGAATTCACTCTTCTTGGTGATTTTTTATTAATATTTCTGTTTATCCATAGAATCTGGTTCCCATCCCCTATTTTTATATTCAAACCCCCTATATGCTCAGAATGTGATGTTATCATTGCTATAACATCGTACATTAGCTAATAAAATGACTGCATTCTGCAACAGAAATGAACAGTCACTTATGTACCACAGCTCCCACTGCCAGAGACGGTGGCACAGCACATCATGCATGGTGATATTTGCTCAACCTGTACTACAGCCTAATACAATTTTCAGTCTTAAATTATTGCACTAGGGCCAACTTAAACAAAACCTTGTCAATAGCACAGACCTGTTAAGTCCATACCTCACTTTGTACAAACCTATTTGTGCCTTTAAGGTATAGAGATGCCATCTGAAATGAATAACTGGTAAAATGAATTTAACTGTCATTTTTAAGAAAAATAAAGTAATTGTGCCCCAAAAAGTGGAATATAATAATGTGTAGACCTGCTGAAAGATTAGACCTGTTAAATAAATAATTGCCCTGTATGCATTTTTTGCCAGGGTTATTGATTACATATTGTCATTGGTTGATAGAATCACCTAAAAGTTATGGAGAAATGTTGTGTGAAGGGACAGCTGTTGGGCCAGAGGGTAGCATGCTGTGTTTCCGTGCCGGCAACTCAGGTTCAGAGATTAGCTCTGGGAGCTGGCTGGGCAGCACAAGGATTGGTGGAACACATCACTGCTCGGAGCCTGGGAAGGTATGGTGCAGTGTTCTGTCACATGGTGGACACATTGTGATGGGCTGCAGAGCTCTATCTCACAATCGGTTCACATGCATGTCATGGCCTGATGGTGTTACACAGTGTGTCAAGGGAAAGCAGGTTGACATGAAAAATGAGTTTTGCAATAACTCCTCTATTCTATTTCCAATGAGACCTGTATGAATGAGGATGCAAGTTCATGGAAATTATATATATATATATACACACACACACAGTATCTCTGTCTCTCTCACCACACAGACACACACACACAGATATATATTTGTATTATGTTACAGATTGCATATAAATATATAAGTGATACACAGTGGGAACCTCATGAGTGGTGTTAAAAGCACATACAAATATATTAGTGATAGACAGTGGAAACCTCATTAGTGGGATAGATAGCATGCATATAGAAATACCTTATTTATCACATAAGATCCCCTCTGCATATGTCATTTATGCAACAGGCTAGGACCTTAAGGGAGAGACATTTGTTTTGCTTTTTTTAGGCATAAAATTATTTTTATAAGTCTGCTATTTTTTGAACTAGTGTTACTGTGCTTTCCACCATCCTGATTGCTATAGCCACTGCCATGAAAGTGAAGTCAGGATGACAAGCTGACACTGTGATGTGGTAGTTTGTTAGTGCCACAGAACTTCCACAGAAATTACAAACCACAGCCGCAGATGTTCTGTGGCAAATGGTAGTCTTGCCACAGAACTTGGTCCCACTGTGCCGCAGAAAAGTAGGGGCTCTGCCTGTAGGGAGTTTTGAAGCTGGGTACGTCCATGGATGCAAAGATGCTTTACCTCTCCACCCCAGCCATAGCCGCCCCTCTAGCCGACCTTTTCAACCTATCCTTCTCTTTGGGCAAGCTACCTACAGCCTGAAAGCTGGCCACCGTTATACCTCTGCCAAAAGAAGGTGACCTCTCCTCCCCAGGAAATTACCGACCCATCTCCTTACTTCCTATCTTGGCCAAATTACAGGAATGACTGGTCCTGTCCCAACTCACTCCGTACCTAGACGTCTCCTCCTTTTTCACACCTTTCCAATCGGGCTTCCGTGTAAATCCCATTCAACCATCACCTCCCTGCTTCGTGTCACAGGTGACATCCTCACGAGCATGGACAAAGAATATATCACCTCTGCCATCTTCATTGACCTAGCCAAGGCCTTTGACACAGTCTCCCACTCCCTACTCCTCACCAAACTCACCGACGCAGGGATCTCTACACTGGTCACTGAATGGTTCCATGACTATCTAGTAGGCAGGAAACAAGTAGTCAAAATAGCCTCTCACACCTCCCACCCACTGCCAGTCCCTGCAGGCGTCCCCCCAAGGCTCTGTCCTGGGTCCCCTACTCTTGTCCGTCTTTCTAAATGACCTCCCAGCAGCATGCTCCCGCTCTTCCATTCAGATGTACGCAGATGACACTGTCCTATACACCTCTGGTCCCACAACACACAGTGTAGCAACCTACCTCCAGGAAGATTTCAACGCCATCCAGAACTGGTTCAGGTCAAACTAGCTATTTCTTAACTCTAAAAAAAAACGTGTCGCTAACTTTTGGCTCTTCACAAAGACTCTCCCGCCAAGATCCCAGTCCCCCTTTCAAAACCTTGGATGGGACTCCCCTGGAAAACTGTATGAGCTTCAGATATCTGGGCGTCTGGCTAGATCAACATCTAGATTTCTCAGCTCACATCACCTCTCTACACAAGCGGCTGCTCCCCAAACTTGGCGCACTACACCATAACAAAAGCTGCCTCCCCACACAGTCAAGGCACGCCATTGTAAAAAAAATGATCCTTCCCATACTCAACTACAGTGATATAGTTTACTCCATCACCCCTGGGTCCACCCTGGCCAGTCTAGACACCCTGTTCCACTCCTTCTGCCGTTTCATCCTCGACTTCCCCAAATCAACACACCATTGCAACCTCTACAGCTTGTTAACCCTGCCATCCCTCCATGACCGCAGACAAACTAACTGTGCTAGGTTCGCTGCCAAATATTGGTCCCACTCCTTTCCCCCTACCTGACCTCTGTCCTCTCCCAACTACCTTCACCTGTGTACTCCCTTAGGAGTACAGACCCAAGACTGCTCCACGTCCCATTTATGCGCACATCCAAAGGCCAGGCAGCTCTTAATTACCGCATTCCTCAGACCTGGAACACCCTATCTGCCCCCATTAGACATGCACCAAACCCCTCCCTATGCAACCAATTACTCAGAGCACACTTCACCTCCAGTTGCTCCTGTTTCAAGTAAGAAAAAAAAAATTTTCAAATGTCACTCTGTTATAAACTAATAAGTATCGTACAGTACTCTACCCTCTGTGTCATTACACTGAATGTATGTATCCTACCCTTGGCTGCAATTTTTCTCCCAAATTTTTTTCTCCTAAATTGTTAATGTATAAGCCTTTGCTCATTTCTGTACTGCCTAAGCATTTCCAACTATGTATGTGGGTCTTGGCCCCCAGGTCGCATCTGGAATCGAGCATGTTGCTCAGTATGTTTTCCTGGTAAAACTCGTAAATAAAATAAATAAATAAATAAGGTGCCGGCTGAAAATTACAGCATCATCAGCGTAAAGGAGCAGGTGCTCAGTGGAGGCTAAAATGAGGGAGTTTAAGTATAGGGAGAAAAGAAGAGGGCCAAGGACGGACCCTTGAGGGACACTCGAACAGACTGGGAGGCTGGCAGAGAAGGTGCTATTTATTTTTACTTGCTGGGTATGGCCATTGAGATAGCTGGTGAACCAGACTGCAGTTTCTGGGGAGACTCCAACAGAGAGGATGGTGTTTATTAGCAGGCTGTGGTTTATGGTATCGAAGGCCTTGGACAGATCAATGTAGACAGATCCAGCCAGGTCTCCACGGTCGAGTGCTTCTTGGAGGAAGGAGGTAAATTCGAGCAGAGCAGTGGTGGTATTGTGCCCTTTTTGGAAACCATGCTGTTGATTGCACAGTAGGCGATGTGTGTCCAAATATTCTATAAGTTAGTCTGCAGCTATTTTCTCCAGTACTTTTGAGAGAGGGGGAAGTATAGAGATGGGCCTATAGTTACTGGGGGAGGTGCGGTCACCATTTTTGTGAACCGGAGTGATGATCGCTTTTTTCCATAAGGTAGGGAACTGTCCAAGGCATAGGGACGTGTTCAGTACTTTTATTATGGGGGTAAGGACTGCATCAAGGGTTAAGGAGAGCAGCTTGGCATCCAATGAATCACCACTATGTCTTGACTTTCCAAGGAACTTGGTGAGATATGATCGAGCAACACTCAGGGAGACTGTTTTGAAATAAAAAGGTGGAGCACTGGGGGGTGGTGGAGAGGGTCCAGAGGGGGTGCTAAAGAAGTCAGGTGGGAGGATAGAGCTGAGGTCTGAGAAAGAGACATTTAAGGCATTAGCTATCTTGTCAGGGTCTTGGGTGGTGACACCGTCAACGGTAATCATGGAAGGAGGAGGGAGGGGGGAGGGAGGAGACTTTCCACTTAGTTCCTTCATATTGTCCCAGAACCTCTTCCCATCACCCCAGGTGGCAGTGAGGTTGGATTGATAGTAAGCTGCCTTAGCCTTGCAGATTGCCCAGGTGCATGAGTTTTGGGCAGCACGGTACAGTTGATGGTCAGAGGGGCGACCAGACTTGATGGCATGGTACCATAGGTTATCTTGAGCCTTCATTTGGTTGAGTAAGGAGCGGTTAACCCAATGGGAGAATTTTGTTTTTTCTAGTTTCTTAATGAAGGGGGCAAAGATGTCACAGGCAGCTTGGTAGGAGCTGATGAAAAAGGACAGGACAGCGTCCACTGACGTCTGATGATCTAGAGGGGACCAGTCTAGGTTGAGTAGATGGTTTTGAAGATGTGTCAGTGACCCCTTCTTTAGCTGGCAATGCAGGGAGATCCTGTGGAGGGGGGCTTCCAGCTATTTGACCAACGGCAAGTGACAGGGGAGTGATCGCTGAGTGCATCAGGGAGGACCTGGATGTCATGGAGGTGCTCAGGGTGGTTTGTAAGGATGAGATCAATAAAGGAACTAGTGCCTCTGTGGCAGTCTAATCGAGTGGGGCTAAGAACCATTTGTGAGAGATTTTGGGCAGTGGCTGCATCCCTGATAGGGGAAGTGTGGGAGGCCAGCCAGTGTTGAAGTCCCCTAGGGCAATGACCTCCGACTTTTTTGGCAGTTGTGCAATGAGGTTCAGAATGGAGGAGAAAGTCTCCTTTTGGTGGCGGGGGGTATGTAGACTGACATCAGGTACAGAGATTTTCCTGATTTACCAACTGGTATTCTAAGGGTGAGGGACTGGGCACCTGCAACAGGGTTTAGTGCAGGAATTTGGATACCTTGTAGGTAATCCCGAAGGCGCAGTGCACAACCACCACCCTGTCTATTCAATCTATCTGATCTGAATAGTGTGTATCCCAGTATGAAAACAGCTGAGTCAGGGATTTTTGGGGAGAGCCATGTTTCAGAGACTGCGAGGGCATCAGGGGAGTGGAGGCAGACCCATGCTTGAAGTAGGGTGAGATTTTTTTTGGACGCTGCATATATTTATGGCAGCCAGTCATAACCCTTTTGATTGCATTGAAAGGCAAGGGCCAGGATTGGGGTGTATGTTTCCCATCAAAAACAGTAAGATGATGAAGGTCCTGGATAGGGCACTTTTGAGGGTCAGTTTGTAATTACGCAGTGTATGGCCAGTACGATGGGGTCGTTTGTTGATAGGAAGGGAGCAGATAAAATGCAGAAATTCCTGGCTATAGAGCATCCTACCCACACTTTGCTACGGACTAATCACCTTTGCCCATGTTGCAAAAACTAGTCTAGTAAAGTGGGACTCAGCGTACAACAATATATGCCGTTTTGCGCTCTCAGCCCCCCTCCTCACTCACCACTGTGAGCTTTTCACCCGGTTTGAGTGGCTTCCACCGGAAACTCACTGCTCTTATGTTGTGGGCAACTTCATTGACAATATTGTCAGAACTGCCACCCCTCAAAACCTTGCTGAGACCCTTGTTCTTTACACCCTCCACAAACTGTGATCCAGCGACTCCCATGCCCTCCTGGTACCTAAAACCGGCACACAAATGGGTGACCGAGCCTTCGCTGCGTTTGCGCCCAGGGTTTGGAACTCTCTTCCAACTAGCACTCGCTCCTCTCCCTCGCACCACAGCTTTAAAGCCTCCCTCTGGTGTTTTCTCAAAATGGCTGCAACTTGCTGCCTAGAGCGATGAATTCACACTGCACTTCTTCCTACTGATTGCAATGTTTAATACTGTATTGTAATACCTGTTTTTGGTATTGTTGTCTTACAATGTCCCTGTGTTCTGGTCACTTTATATTAACTCTTCACTACTATTTGCCTGATGAAATCTGATGCTTTTAAAGTCCCTGTTGTGCTAATTCTATGTAATGTAATCCTCCACTTATATTTGCCTGATGTTCATGTATGTACCTTGTAATCTCCCGGGTCGCACCTGAAAATAGGCACTTGGCTGTCTAGTGTGCTTACCCGGTTAACAAAAGCAAATAAATAAATAAATAGGGTTGGCCATGGTTTCTGGGGGTGGATGGCTAGGAGCAAGTTGGGGGTGAGGTGGGAAAGACGTGGTTACAGAGGAAGGAGTGAGCACAGGGGGAGGTATAAATGGGGCAGATGTGGTGGAGAGGTGTTTTACAAGCATCAAACAGGAGGGTAGAATACTGAGGGGAGGGGTAATGGAGAGGATAAGGAGTAAAGACATCATTTTGCGATAGAGAAAGAGGTATCCTAAGCAGTAGGTGTGAGTATATATAATGCAGGGGGGTAGAGGTGAACAGAGCTATAATTACAGACAGTATATGGGTGTGATTTGGAAGGAAAGAGAGGTTAACCAGCTGGCAGAGAAAAGAGAGTGGGATAAATTAGGGGAAGAATTCTAGGTAATATGCAACATTCAGTGAGTTACATACCAGGTGGTGTGAGAGGAACGTTTAAGTAGATATAGCAGCCTCTAGTGGTGGTTACAGATAACCTACAGATGGAGAAATGGCCTGATTGGTTTTTTACATCATGTGATATGCAGTATAAGACACTGAGTTGACCAAGGGTGGTGGTGGTGGTGGTGGCGGTGGTGGCGGTGGGAGTGGCCTTGGCGTCCAGCAGGAGTAGCTATTCGAAGTTGGAGGCAAAAAATTCCTGCTGTGTTTCCTTAAATTGCTGCATGCTTTGGACAGTTGTTTTTACCTAGCGAGAGATGCGGCGGTCCTTTACTCGGGGGGGGCGCTGTGCCCTCTTGACCTTCACCCACTAGGGGAGCTGGGGTAAATGCTGCAGAGAAGGAGAGAGAGGAGGAGTTAGCATTCAAGAACAAAAGGTGACGCAGGTAAGGTGGGGGTAAGGTCTGATGCCCATTTTCTGTAACAACTGAAACTGAGACTAGCATGAAACAGAAACTATTTCAAATTTGCTAAGGGAGGTACTGTTTTCTGAGCGGGAGAAAGGAGATTTGAGCCCTCTATTCTCTTGGCAAGTGTGGGGTGGGAGCAGTTTCATGTTCCCTGCGTTTTGAAAACAGAGTGAGAAAAATGGCGCCAAAATGCTACAAAACCTGGAGGGCAATAAATCTAAAACAGTAGGAAACAGGGTTTACTTTAAATGAGCTTTGATAAATTAACAGGGTTTACTTTAAGCGAATATTGGCAAGTTTAGATGCAGGATTAATTACTAGCTTGCCAGGTCCTTCACTTTAAAGACTAAATGTCATGTGTAAATGTAAAATTCAAATACAGGCTTGTTAAGTCCCTTACACATTTAAAAACATTAAAAGGCATGTTCAACTGCAAATTAAAAAATACAAATCTGTTCCACAGTGGCATGCAGTAAAAGATGAAAAACTGGGAGCTAGCCAGGCTAACAGAAAGAGAAATAAGCAGTAGTGATTTTCATTTTTCCCTGGCTCATAGAGGTGCAATGCAGTCACTATGTTCAATGTAAGTCAGTGGTGCCTCAACAGCTCTTAATGCACACACTATATGAGTTAAAAATGGCCACCAGATTTGAAAAAAGAGCCTTATGAAGTACTCCTGCTGCACAGCTCATGCCACATCAGTAAAATGGAAAAGTAAGTAAAAAAACTATAACATCATAAATTGTTATTGCACTTAAACTTATAAATGCAATAGCAACCTCAAAGCTGGTCATTTCCTTGGATTAATGACCGCCTGGAGGGAGGTATCCCTCAGCTGCACCCCAGGCCACCCAGCCCCCAACTGGTCTTTAATCCCTTGGAAATGACTGACTTCTTGGTTGTTATTTCTTAAGTAAATTATCTTCATTCTCTTCCCCCACATATCACCTTTTTTACTCCCAATCTCCTTTCTCTGGACAAGCTCAGTAAGGGAATAACACCCCTGTACCCCACCCTCTATTCAGATACCCAACATCCTCCTAATTATGCAAGCAAGCAATTCTTTATTTATGAAACGCTATTCCAAAATCATGATCATAGCATTGTACAAATATATAAAATCAATTAAACATAAAAAATAATGAAATAATACCCTCCATTAAAATCACAGCTATAAGTCAAATCAATCAATTGGGAAAAGCCAGGGTAAATAAATGAGTTTTAAAGGCAGATTTAAAACCCTCAACAGTCGGTCGCTCTCTAATCTGATGAGGTAGAGAATTCCACAGAGTTGATGCAACAAACACAAATGAACAAGCACCAGAGGTTTTCATATGGACCCTGGGAATCTCTAGCAACCCCTCATTGGCAGACTGGAGTGAACAGAGGGAGCAGCAGTTGTGAAGGAGATCTTACAAGTAGTGTGGTCCCTGCCTGTGTAGGGCTTTATAGGTCAGTAACCCGACCTTGAAGGTGATCTGCCAATATATGGGCAGCCAGTGCAGCTCATGAAGCACAGGCGAGACATGATTAGATCTTGATAAACCAGTCAACAACCTGGCTGCTGTATTTTACACCAGTTGCAACTGGTGGATAACAACCCCCAGTAGCCCCAGATACAGGGCATTACAGTAGTCAAGGTGGGAGGTCACAAAGGCATGGACCAATGTTGGAAGATCATCAGGGGGACCAGATGCTTAATCCAGGCAATGTTTCTCAAATGGTAAAATGAGGATTTAACAACAGCAGACACCTGAGATTTTAAAGTCATGCCACTGTCAAACACCATGCCCAGATTTTGTGCCCAATCTGAGGTAAGCAGCTGGTCCCCTGCAAGTTAAAACCCGGAGGGAAGACCAGCTGGCAACCCCACACCCTGGTGACCAGGGTCCACAACCAGCACCTCGGTTTGCCCGAATTCAACTTCAACGAGTTGGCATTTATCCAGTCCTGAATCTCAGAGAATCAGTTATTAAAAACCGAGACCACTTCATCCTGCCTAGGCACAAAGGACATGTAGAGCTGAGTATGAATGAAAACGTGTGCTCCTATAATATTCATTACCTGATCAACAATGGTTGTTCATGGATATTGCACACTGTGGATTATTGTTTTACAATAAATATTATTTTTATTCCACCTCAAGAAAGTCTCAAGCCATTATTCTTTATATGTAAAGCCCAACCACAGTCAACAGCTCCAGGATCATTTAAATAAATTGTCCATCAGGGTCTGTTTGGCATGCCTTCTGTGTGTGTAAGCATGTCCTAACTTCCAGATGCACCTCATACTATTCCTGGTCATGTTATTCGCTACCACACGGTTCCTCCACATTCATCTCTCCCTCCTCTGCCTCCTTTTCTTCATCCTCCTCTGGCTCTAAACATCAAACCAACCAGCTACCTGAATGAACAATGAATCACATTGTACATCTCCACTTAACATAGTTAGGAAATCTGGATTTAGCACCCAAAGATATAACCATTGTACTCTACAACACAATAACAACAGAGTGGTTGTCAAACACATAGTACATGTAGAGCAAACACAAAATGAAAAATGTTGATGACATTTCTTTCTTTCTTTCTTTCTTTCTTTCTTTCTTTCTTTCTTTCTTTCTTTCTTTCTTTCTTTCTTTCTCTCTCTTGCAAGTACACTAGACAAGAAATTGTCTATTTTCAGGCATGACCTGGGAGGTTACAATTCAGCAAACAATACATGGACAACTGACAAAAAAAATGAACAAGTAAAAACCAAAGATACATAGCAACACTACAAATCACAAAAACGTAATGTAAATACTTTTGAAATTAATACCGTAATTGCAAAATTGAGTACACTCCCTTGCGTTTACTGTACCAGTGGGGTTTGCTATTTTGAGACCTTCCCAAATTCCCTTTGAGTGGGTTCTGGGGAGTATTGAGCAAGGGGGCATTTTTCACTCTTGTCTGCACACAGACACTGTAATGAGGGTATCACCCAATATGAGTGCATATGATTGAGTGCTACAGGAATGAGTGAATCAATAATACTGCTCGTATGTAGATCGAGAGGTAAAAAAGGCTATGGGTTTCTATAGCAAGAGTAGCACAGAGGGATGTGCGCTACACTCACTATTCACAGGGTGAAGAGGAGAGTTTGCCCAGATTCCATCAAGTTGGCCTTGTGGTGTAGTAGCATGAGCCACTGCCTCAAGAGCCTATGGTGCCAAGTTCAGATCCTGGTGTGGGTAATAAATTTTTGCTTCCAGGGGGAGTATCTATTACTTCTAAGTCTGTTCCCCTGGAGTTGAGAATCTTTATTTTGGGTGGTGCTGTGGGCTTGCCCCCCTGCAAAGGGGGGTGCAGGGTGGTGAAGCCCCCCACATTAAAAATAGTGTTGTGGTGTGTTGTAAAGGACTGCCGCTGTTGCAGCTGTCTCTCTGTAGATCAGTCACTGTTTTGGTATGGGCGATTCCTTTGTCGCTCTTATGAGCAGCGCTGTAAGGGAATCACCCATATCACATGAAACCCTGTAATGAGCATTGCTATCTGTACTACAGACTGTAGAAATTCATGTTTCGACAAGAGTTATTCATCAAGTATGTGTACATACACATAATGACATACACAAATATTATACCCTTGAGTCCTACAGGTACCAAGAAGTCAGCCAACTGCTAGTGACATCAGTGACAGCTCCAGTAACAAAAGGCGACTAGGCCACAGGTAGGGCACAGAGACCTTGTGATTGGGACTTTCCTCTTGTCCTAAATGTATTAACTTGAATATATTATCCCCTAAGAATTTATCCTTGCTGGATTTAAAGCGAGGTTTAGTTCAGTAGACAGAACTGGCCCACTCCAATGCTGCACCAATCTGAAGCTGTCTCACTTCCCCTTTGGACCTATAAAGCTAGGCTCAGGGAAGTGTTGCTAAGGCATCTTCTCCAAGGATATCTGTGGCATGTACAGTACACAGGTGCCATCATGGGATGCTCTGCAACTCCATGCCACAGCTTGAGGTCCAGCACATTACCAACAAGGCTTGCTCTGATGTTAAATGGTGTGTGTGTGTGTGTGTGTGTGTGTGTGTGTGTGTGTGTGTGTGTGCGCGTGTGTGTCTGTGTGTGTTTCTACTGTTGGCCATAGATGTCTAGGTTTATATGGTAAGGATACTGACATGGATCATGCCTTCAGGTGTGAAAGACATAGCTTAGATGACCATGCCTCATTGTATCTGTACCCGGTGACTGCATGAGATTATTTGCATCTTTACTGTATCTTTAAAAATTATTTACTTGCATTGTACTGCACTTTGTCTGTCCTGAGAATTGTTTCTTCTAGCATCCCATTCATCTGGTAAACCTACAAGTCTAGTTTGTAATTGTAATTTTTGTAACTGTGTCCATTGCCTTTTTGCCTAAGCATATTACTTCTAAAGTATGTGTATATTAATTATTGCTTGATGTTTTCTGTCTTTTTAATTAGTTTTTTTCTTTCTTATATCTGCTGCTTGTATCCTTTTTTTTCCTATTTCCTTTGAAAAAGATTTATCTAGAAATGAGTTGGCATCAGCCCAGTGTGCCTTCCTGGCAAACAAAACACAAGTAAATGAATATATCATTCATTTCTTCATGCCAGGGTGTTTCTTGCTCACTCTCATTTTGCCTGGATGGTATATGACTGCCCATGAGGTGATAAGTTATGCCCTATGGACTAAGTGCAATATGTGGGGCAATTGATTTAGGGCTCTTTGTTCAGGCACCCTATGCCCACAAGCCAGTTCTGCACTGCTTGCTTACACATGAGGTACAGTGTCACTGGCATGTTAAAGAGCAGATACCTAGTAAGTGTAGCCCCTGTGGGGTTTCATGGAGGATAGTATGCATCATTGGGAGATCAGTTAAGAGGATATTAGTGACTGGAGATTCTATTTATAGAGTGACTGAGTGAGTGGTTGTGCAGTAGACCCAGAGAGTAGGTCAGTATGCTGTACCTCTTGGGCAACAGCTGAAAGAGTAATAGCCAGTGTGGATGAGCTGATTGAGACTGCAGACAGGAAGCCAGAAGTGGCTGTCCACCTAGGGATGAACGACCTGGCTAGGTAGACCATAAAGAAGGTGAAAGATACTGTACAAGAGAATGAACACACTGCCCTTAAATTTCACTGTTTTGTTTGCTCTGACATTTTCATGGCAGTTTAATTTAGCTGAAGTGCAAAAGCAAGCTAACTTGTTAATTGCAGTATATATTTTCAATGGCATATAATTGTTGCTGGACCTTCAAAATAGTGAATATAGCAAACATTTTATTCCAGCGAAAATAATGTCTTATACAGTAGTTTCTGCTGTTTATGTAGTAAACAGGTGGCAGAAGTTGTGGCATTCTTGGAGGCCCTTCCAGTGTTAAGGAGAGGTAAGGCACTATAACATTTTTCATTTCAATAAATGGTTCAAATAACTGTGTGTATGTGGAAGAAGGGTTCTGCTGTGTGAAAGACTGGGAGAATAGGATGCTATTCAAAAAAGATTACCTCCATCCAGACAGGAAGGGTACGGGTGCTCTGGTACAGATATTTTATTTATTAATCTCAGGTAACGAACTATTGGCAGGTGCCTGGTGTTGAGACATCCTGTACCAGTACTCTACTTTAGGAATGGGAAGCCTAGCTGACACTCTCTAACTGCTGAGATTATTCATATAATTACTGGTGACCCCTTAATCACATTGTTTACAGGTATCTGTCAAATGCTGTAATAACCCAAAAAACGTTATTATGGCATTCTCAAAAACATCTTCAGTATCATTGCCCTCGAGCATTGAAATCACTTTCACATTTTTCCTTCAGTGTAGCCTGACCGAGCGGTGTCCGTTCCATTATAGAATATGCCACAGAATGCATAGACAGTAGAATATTTTGTATAAAAATCATGTCATCTGTGAGGATTAAGTTCAGTTTTTTCAGTTTTCAGTAACAGAGGCTGCTGAGTGTAGATCAAGGAGATCGAGTGACTCGGCAGCTTTAGAAATATAGACACAAGCCTGAGTGAGTGTTGCTATAGTAACACTTGCTGAGGCTTGTATCTGGCCTTCTGAAGCTGCTGAGTCACTCGCTCTTCCCAATCTACACTCAGCAGCCTCTGTTACTGAAAACTGAGAAAACTGACTTTAACCCAAACAGCTGACATGATGTTTATATAAAACATTGCTCTGCCTATGCATTCCGTGGCATATTCTTTACGGAACGAACAATGCTCAGTCACGCTTCACTGATCGGCCCACCGAGTCATCTCCTCCATCTACACTTGGTGGCTTCTCTTACTTAAAACTAAGAAAATTTACATTAAACAGCACAGCTGACATGATTTTGATACAAAAACATTGCTCTTTCTTACAGTACAGTATTTATTGTTTCAGAAAAATCAAATAGCATAACATAACTGGAAGCACTTTTTTTCCCCACTCTCTTAAAGTACTTCTACATAGGAAGTCCATGCACCAGTAATTATAAAAAATAAAGGATAGGCAAATGTGTGTTTATTGATGTTTTAACACACCCTCGGTGTGTGATGACCTAATAAACCTCTTGAGGTTTATAGGTCATCACACACCTTGGCTGTGTAAAATAAAATCCGTAACACACACTTACCTATCCATTATTCTCTATGACATACATAGCATAGATGATGCAATACAAAGGGGTAAGGAAAGTGGGGGATAGGGAAAGGATAAGAGAGGGTTGGACAAATGCAGGGTGAGGGCATAAAGAAAGACACATGGCAAGTGATTTGTATGAACACCACAAGCATTTGAAACAAAATGGGGGACCTGCAGACCATGACTTGGCATTATTGTCATTACAGAAACATGGGCAACACCAAACCATGACTGGATCCTCACAGTTCCTGACTACTCTGTATTTGGAAAGATACAGAGATAGGGAAGGGGGGTGGCACTGTACATCAGAGAGAGTATAATGTTAATGAAAAAGAGGGGAGTGAAAGTTCTATATTTCCAGCTAGCAGTGGAGGGGTAAAACAATCTCATAGTAGTGTTGGCCTACAGGGCCCCAAATCAGATGGCAGCAGGAAACAAGTAATGGAGGGGGAAACAAAGAAAGTAGCTGCATCAGCTAATGTGGCTCTGATGAGGGATTTCAATCTACCAGACGGTGATTAGGTCAATCAAGGGTGAAGAGTGCCAGGAGCCAGGCTCTTTTGAATGTCTCTCAGGACTGTTTCATAGTAGTGTGTGAAAGAAGCAACCAAGGAAAGGGCCACCCTGGACCTGGTCCTCTGAAACCAGGATATAATACAGGACATCAGGGTGGAAGATCCCCTAGAGACAATTGATCAAACCTCAGTGTGGTTTAACATAGCTCTTGAGGCTCACTCTCTCATTGGTCAAACTTTGAAAAGCAGGAGGTAATTCCAGGTGATAGACCTAGTGGGACAGGGTAGCAAGAAGGGGCAGAAAATAAACTGGTTGCCATAAAGAGTGAGGTCCTGAGCTGGCCCATTGATGTAGTGGCAGGGCTGTCATTTGCACCACCAATGACTTGGGTTTGGAATTGAATCCGAGATGTCAGAAGGTCAATGGTGGGGGGAGGATCAAGCATTTCACAGAATGCTCTCCTTCTCCAGGGAGGATAGTCTGCAGTATGCAATTTGGTACCACCACCTGTGTGTCCAGAGGCAGTGATGGTGCTACTAGAGCTAACTATGGGGCAGAGAACACAGAGACTGGCTTCAGTGCTTGTTAGCATGAACCTGCTTGTGCACGCACACCTCTAAGCCCTCAGTGTCTGCGTCCTCAGGTGGGAAGAAAGCAACAGATGAGAAAACACCCTGTTGTGTGGCAGCATGATTGAGAGTACTCTGAGACCTAAGCAACCCAACTCTGCCACCTTCCAGAACTTTGCTGTCCTGTTGGGGAGCTGTGTGCTAGAGCTCCCTGCCGACCACTCCCTAAAGGAGTGAGACTGGGGTAGGACTGGAAATGGGTAAGAAACAGGGAAGGAGAGCATCGAGTCAGGGGGTAGCCTATAAGACATGGGCTACTGTAGAACATGCGATATAATAAGAAAAGATGGAGTGCCTGGAGGTTTATAAATCCTCTCTGAGGCAGGCGGAAAAGAGCAAAAAAACAAATTAAACCAATATGGTTCTCCCTGGAAGTGAAGGAGCCACTCCACCCAGCCTTTAGGTAGCACAATGGAGACCAGATGGAGGGAAATAAGGCAGTTTACATCAGTAAACTGTAGAAAGCCAGAGCAGCCATGAAGAAGGTGCAGGCACAACTCAGGACTACAAAAGGGGAAAGGAAAATGACACAGCCTTCTTTAGATATGGTAGGGAGAAGAGAAAAACCAACGAGGGAACAGAAAGGCTAAAAAAGAGAAAGAATGAGTGGTGGAGGACAAGAGCAAGGCACACCTCCTAAATGAATACTTTATGTAAGCATTCATAAAAAAGGATAGTGATTTCATGAAATGTGGGGTAAAACCCAGGAAGAAGCTTAAGCAGATACTGGGGATGGAAGTTGTCTTGGATGATAAGAGTGTTTAGAGGATTGAGAAGGTTAAAGGTAAATATGTCCACCAGCCAAGACAGATTGCACCCTAGAGTGCTGAAAGAGGTAGGGAAGGCACTGACAGCACCTCTGGCAGACTTGTTTAACTGTTCCCTAGTGACCAGTGTAGTCACAGACGACTGAAGAGTAGCAGATGTGATGGCTTTTCATAAAAGTGGTGACAATGGTGATCCAGGGAAATACAGTCATGTCAGTCAGACCTCAGCTGTGGGGACTTTGCTGACTGTGGTGTTCCTGGAAACAAAGTGCTCAACACACTGAGTTTGGCAACACAGTGCTTGAAAAAAGCAGTAAACGCTCACCTCAAGTTCAGCTTGATAATATTCCAAGTGCAGCTGCCATTATCAGCCTGAGATTTCATGTAGAATATGTACACTTTTTGAAAACTCATGTCATAGGTACACTGCCATTTTAAGTACTTGTGGCATTTAAACATAGTTCTAAATTACATTAAACTACATATGATGAGAAAAATCCAAAAACAAAATTAAAATTACTTTAGTGCAACCTACTATAGAATATATATACCTAAATGTCAATAGTTAATTAGTTTAAAAGACTACAAAAGCCTGAAAGAACCGCAGAGACAAAGAATTATAATAAAAATAAACATTCAATTGCAGAAATTTACATATTTACAAAGCTTACTAATTCTGATGACCTGCAAGGCAAGTTGCCAAAGGATTTTGTTGGTGATAAATTTTATTGAAATCACAAAGAAGACACATGGGCCCGATTCCAAGATGCGTTATGCCTTGCGCAGGGTGATTTACACCAGATCCCATGGCGTAAATCACACCTTATGCCAGGCATAACATAAGTTGCAATTCCAAAAGGTGCCTTTTGCCATGCCATATTTGGGTTGCACCAAAGGTGGGTTAGGCCATCCACTATACCCTCCACCCACTGCAGCATAGCGCAAGGGTGGGTTATGTCAGCACCTGCACCCTATTCCAGAAGGGCAGCTGCCGTAACCCACTTACGCCATTCCACAACAGGGAATGGCATAGCGGGGTTAGACCAGCTAGGCAGAGGTTTAAGGGGCATCCATCCTGGCACAGTAATGGATGCCCCCCTGCAGCACCACAGAAGTGCGGTGGATTTGCTCCCTGTGCCCCTGTTCCCCCTACACTGTCATGCCCCACCCCCCGTAATTTGGGGACCCCTTGGGTAAGTTTTTGGTGCTGCCCCCCCAAGTGCATGTGCCAACCAGCCAGCCCTCCCACCCACTGCCCCTAGGTGCATGCCATTGCATTTTGGGATGGGGGAGCTCCAGGGGGCAGCAGATTGTGTGTCGCTACTTGCAGAACCCAGGTCCAGTGCGCCATTCCTTTGGTGCTAGCCTGCGGCTGCCACAAGTTGTAGGCATAAGTGCCGAGGACCCTGTTTGTCCTGGAATATGGTGCTGGGTCCCCTAAGTAGCGCTGCATGGTGTAACTCTCATATGCCCACAAGTTGCGCCATGCATTTTAGAATCGGACCCATTATGACTAACTGACCTGCACACTAGTCAGGAATATATTAAGTAGTCAGGACCAATCATAAACTGTCAACAGGGAAAAACATCCAGTTACAGGAAAGGAGTTATTGGAAAGTATCATTGAGACCCAAACCTTTGTGGGCTTTCAGCTTGTTGCCAAATGGCATCCCTCTTTAAGAGAAGTTCATTAAGGTCACCCCCTTGTTTTCCAAACCAGACAATGTCAGCATCATAAAATTTAAATGCATGCTGTCTGCCTGTACATTTAGCTACATGACCAGCAGGTGCATTTTCCTTTTCTTTTGTCTCAGTGGATCACAGCTGCTTTTCCATGCATTCTTTGAATTTGTGGCTGGTTTTACCTATATGAAAATGGTTACAGTTGAGCTATATACAGCCACGTATATAGGACCTGTCATATTGTAATTGATAAAAGACCTGGCTTCAAACACTTGCCCTGAATTAAGACTAGGAAATTGCTTACTCACTGCCAAACAGTTACTATACAAAATTTACGTGATCCTCATCTGTAGTTACCTATGGAAAGTGAACGTTTTGTAGCATCCCTGTTGTGATTAGAAGGAAACTATGTACAAGTACGTCTGATGAGTTTTTCCCTCGTCTGTATGTTATTCTGGGAGAATGCTTTGTGAACTTTTTAAGTTTTGGTTCCAGTTTTAAGATGTGCCAAGTATCTTGAATGACTTTCTGAAGAAGGTACTGTAAGACTGAGGTGTATACATCATCACAAAGTTCAAACGAGCCTGGGACAGACCACTTGCTACAAGATGTTGTCCATTACAAGTCTGTCTACTTAAAAATTCCTCATGATTCAAACCAGTCGCATGCAGTTCAGATCTGTCAGTACATTCAGTGCTATAAACTCAATTAACAAATTGCTCTCTAAGCACATGGGCCCCGTAAAGATATGCCTGTGGCTCACTGCGTATACACCGCCCATTTGGCCCATTCTTTACTGTGTGTCCTGGATGATTTGAGAAGTCTAGTACTGAATTTTGATCTATCTCTTTTCTTTGGAGATAAATGCAGGCACCATTATTACCATCCTTGGTAATGACCACATCCAAACAAGTAATGGTACTTCTGCTCCAACTTAGTGTAACATATAAGTTGGAATTTTTGCTTTTCTCCTGAAAAGCATGAATTCTGACTCACACATGCCAGATAAATTCTGGTGTGACTGGGAGCCATATAGGCCCCAATTACCCTCCCTTTTACCTGCAAAAAACTTTTGTTAGCAAATGTAAAAGTGTTATATTTTAAGATTTTTCTGTGATCGTGGCAATAGCATCCACCATTGCAGGGGTATGTCAAGACTGTGTATAAAGGGCCTCATGAAGGGTAGCTGTCCTTTCCACATGCAGGATATTCATATAAAGGGCCTGCATGTCCAGAGAAGCCAAAATGGTATCTTTCTCAACGCGTAAGGTCTTGCAGGGTGGTTATGGTATTCCCTGTGTCACAGATGTAAGTGAGAAGCTGACTAACAACATCTTCAATGTGGTCATCTGTGAATTTGCCCAGTGGCTCAGGGATGGATCCAATACTGGTCAGAACTGGCCTTCCTGAAAGACTCTACAAATCCTTGTGGATCCTTTGGAGACAATGCAGTGTAGATCTAATCAGTAACTTTACCAAAGTGTAATCATATATCTCTTTAGAAATGACACTTGAAACTACCAGTTCATACACATAATAGTTAATGTCTCTCTTGAAGGTGTCAGTAGAGTCATGTGAAACATATAGAAACATAGAAACATAGAAACATAGACTTTGACGGCAGATAAGGACCGCTAGGCCCATCTAGTCTGCCCATTTCCCTACCTACAGGATAGGCCGCAGATCCTAGTTAACCAACAGCCTTTATCTTCCTGCCCCCCACAAGAATTGCCTTATGTCTGTCCCATGTATTCTTGAATTCTTCCACAGTTTTAGACCCCACAACTTCCTCTGAAAGGCTGTTCCATGCATCCACTACCCCTCTGTGAAATAATACTTCTCACATTGCCCCTGAACCGCCTCCTCCTTCTATCTTTTAAATTGTGTCCTCTTGTTCTTGCAAGTCTCTTTTCTGAAAGATGCTACCCTCTTGGACTTTGTTGATTCCCTTGAGGTACTTGAAAGTTTCTATCATGTCCCCTCTCCTTCTTTCCTCAAGGGTATACATATTAAGCTCCTTAGTCTCTCCTCATACGGCTTCTCTTGCAGACCCTGCACCATTTTAGTTGCCTCCTCTGACTGCCTCTATCCTGTCTATGTCCTTGCGGAGATGGGGTCTCCAGAACTGGACACAGTATTCCAGATGGGGTCTCACCAACTGTCTGTACAGAGGGATAACAACTTCCTGTTTTCTGCTGCTGATGCCTCTCCCTATACATCCCAGTATACCCCCGGCCCTCCCTACTGCCTTCTCACATTGCTTGCTAACCTTAAGGTCATCTGATATGATTACCCCCAGGTCCCTTTCCTGTTTTGTTGTTGTTACTAGCTCCCCACCCATTGTGTATTCTATGACAGTTTCTTGTAGAAAGTTTTATCTGCTAGTCGTCTGTTTACTTCCATTTCATATTTTATCTGGTCCATGATGACAATCACACCACCTTTATCCATGGGCTTAATTATTATAACATGGGTTTATTGAACGCACTTGAAGGCCTCCCTCTCCTCTTTTATGCAGTTGCTATACTGGGGTTCTCATATTGTCAGCATAATTCCTCAAAGTGCTTTTCATGAGCCTTTTTAAAGGCTTGAACCATAACATTAGTGGAAGGTAAAAAAGTAGATTTCCTCTATTAAGGGCCAGACTAGATGGGCCAGCAGGGTCCTTTTCTGCCACCGGATTTCTTTGATTCTATGATGATTCTCTTTATCAGACATTCCCTGTTTGAATCCCCCAGGTATACTACATCTGGCACAGTGTCTGACATGACTTTAAACATGACGTCACCAGTGACCTCATCTAACTGATTTATGAAGCCCATATTCAGATTTTTTCCAAAAAGGATTCCAAAGTTAAGTTTCTTGAAAACCATTTCAGGTTCAACAAGCTTCCAATAAGTCAATCCAATTCATAGGTATGAATGAAAGATGAAAGTCCTTTCTAATGCCAGCCCAGTGCCAGAGGATTGTGCTTCCACTCTCTATGCTGGTGACCCAGGTTCAAGGAATGGACTAGGGTCACTTGGTGGGCCAGCCAGGTGAGTGAGGATTGAATGCCCAACAGCAGCTCTCCTTCGGGAAGAGGGGACACCAGGTCCCACTGCTCAGACTGCCACCTGGCAGAGACTGGGTGACAGTGCAGTAGGAGTGCACGAGAGGCAGGGCTGAAGTATGACATGCTGCAAGCCCAGAGGAAGAAAATAGAGGTAAAGATGCTGGGCTGGCCATGGCTGGCACTCCCTGCAGGATCTCACACAACTGACAAGGGCGGACCACCCACCTTTGTGGGTCTGAGTAAGTGGTGAATAACCGGTAAGTCCATGAGAAGATCAGGGATGGAGCTGGGGGGTGCCACTGAGCAGACCAGTGGGGAGGAACAACTACTAATAAAAAATTAAAAAGTAATTTCTGTATCAAGTTTCTCTGTGTCTGATAGATTTTAGCCAGAGATATTCATTACTTGACTGTTGTTTATAGGACCCTCCTTGAACTGTTCTTACTAAATCTACCTTTCTGGTGGTTTGATTGTTGATAATACAATCTTCCTGTTTGCTGGCCTCCCTCTGCCCCTAGTTGGCCATCTTGAAACCATGCTATTCTAAAGCTTTTGTGCAGAGATTGTTGGGGTAACTGTAGTTGTTGGGAAGGATCCAGTCGTAAGCCCAACTGATACAAAGAGATACTCGCTTGACCGTCTTCTAAAAAAGGAAAATGGGAATCACTGTTACATGTACCCTCCAACTCAGAACCACTAGTATAAGTCTGGTTTACCTTAATAAGATTTCTTTAAAATGCAGTGGGATGTAGATGTTTTATCTCTACTCCAGTCAAAAATACAACCTTCTTGATAATCAAACCTGTCTCACTCGAATTTCTTCATTTTGACTGTCTTTATACATGTATCATATTGGAGTATTGCATCTTCTAATTGTTTGAGATACCCTGGGCATTCAGCTGGTCCAGAAAAAAAATGCATACTTGTTCCTCTCTTGCTTCTACCAGGGCTCTCACTTCAGCCTCAGCTTTTGTGTCATTACTCAAAATGCATTTAATGAGACCGGTCGATAATTCCAACAGGTGTTGCTGCCACTGTGTTAGAAAGCTACCTTTTTATGTCCCAAAGGAAGGCTGTTTTACCAACCTCAATCTGTGTGGAACTCTATTTAATTTCAAATAGGCTTCTAAAGGGGCCGGACCATTGGGGCAGCAGTAGCACTACCACTAAGGATGCTGGTGACCTGCGTTCAGGAACAAGCTCAAGTTGCCTGGACCAGCAGGAGGGAGGAGGATTGAGGGTCTCAGAGGACACTTTCCTCCTACAGGAAGGAAGGGCAGTCAGCTCTGCTGCTGTACTGTCACCTGGATGACCAAATGTGGCAGTCCAGCTGGAATGACTTGTGAGTTGGAGGACGTTAAGAGGCACCACACTTTGCATACTTGAGTGCGTGCATGCTTGGCATGCTGTGGCATCCTGGGTAGCTCAGTAAAAACAAGGCAATACCCCAAGAGACAGGATGAAGCTGATCTGTTCACAAGCCCTACACCTGGCTACCTAGGTGTGGCCTCCCACACCAAATTCTTCTGCAGTGGGGTATAGGAGACCCCACTGCTCCTGTCAGAGGAGAAAAGCTCTAAGGCAACATTGGAAGGCTCCAGGTAAGACCTAGGGGATACCAACATGATGGGGCAGGGGCAGGCTGAGCCAATGGAGGCCACCTGGAGAGCAAGAGGCATAAACAAATTTAAAAACAAATAATCTTCTAAAGTCACTATTTGTGAGTAAACTCTCTCCAATCGAATAAAAGCTTCTTTTATAGTGAGTGCTTGTGTCAGTTCTTTGTAACTTTGCTCAGTGGCACCTGCTACGGTATTTTGAACACACTATTTAATAGAGTGTTCTGCTCCCTTTCTTGATAAAAGATGGAATTAATCAAGGTATTGGAATGGTTTGTTCTGACACTGCTTTCACTCTCTGCTAACCATGTTTGATTGAAAAACATGTTCTTTTGAAACTGCTTCCTTCTTCAGGCAAAGCTATAAACACACTGAACTGCAAGATCAAAGGCAGCTCAGGAGGCAAATGTACTCTAGGACAGCAGACAACATGGTGTTGGTAAGGGAAGACTGTGCCAGAGGGAAATCATAGACTTCTTTAACTCAGTGTTGCAAGTAGTGGATAACGGCCAAGCTGTGGATATCTTGTGTCTTCATTTCAGCAAGGCCATTGATTCTGTGTCTCAGAAAAGACTGGGGAAAAATTTAGGAGACTTAGGAGTGGGGAATGGCTTAACCAGATGGGTAGGTGACTGGCAACTGGGCAGGACTTAAAGAGTGGTTTCAAATGGCACATTCTCGGGGGCCAGAATGTAACCAGTGGGGTGTTACAGGGGTTGGTCCTGGGACTTGCATTCCTTGACATGTTCACCTGTGATATTGGGGAAAAGATCCAAGGGAAGATATGTTTATTTGCAGAAGATACATTTGAGGGAGCATGGACAACAGCAACAGGATTAGTTCAATGAAGCAAGGCCTGGAGAGGTTGTAAAGGTGATTAAGGATCTAGCAGCTCAAATTTAATGCCAAGAAGAGCAAGGGTATGCACATAGGCAAAAGAGTCCTAGACTGGACTGCAGGATGTGGTTCTTTAGGGTGGACAAGACCTCAGAAGAAAGAGACATGGGGGTTCTCATTAATGATAGCCATATCAGTGCAGCCCAATGCAGCAATGCATATGGGAAGGCCAAAACAGATGCTAGAGTGCAAAGACAGGGTTTTCTTCATTGGAAGTAAGGAGGGTATCCGGTCTCATTATAGAGTCCTTATGAGGCAATATGTGGAATACTGTGTGCAGGTTTGGAGTACACATCTGAATTAGAGATGCGCAAAGTCACAAAAATTTGATCCCCAGAGTATTTCGTGGAGCAGCACAACCTCTTGAAATGCTCCACAGTGTGAAGTCCACATTTCACTGAGTTTAGCTGCTTCACAGGAGGAGCAAATTTGTGACTCAAAAGGGGAGAAGTGTGGAATTTTGTGTCAGAATTCCACACTTCGCACCAGAAATCTACCTTTAAATCCCTGGTGTTGTCTAGTGCCCCCCACCTTCGCCAATTGCCATCCCACTCTCTCCCTCTCCCCAAGTCCCAGCAGGCCCAGTCCTTCCAAATCATATAAAATATATTAAAAAAATATTGGTTAAGTCCCTGGTGTCTAGTGGACACCCCCTAACTGCCAATTGCCATCTGACTCCCTCCCTTCCACCCAAGTCCATCTGCAATTCTGCATATGTGTAATATTAAAATGAAATGAAAAAATGATATTTTCATCCCTGGTGTCTAGTGGACCCCCACTGCGCTGCCCCCAGACCCTGAGCGGGCCACCGGTATAGCGCTCCAGTGTAGATTGCTAACACTTGTTTAGGTGCTGTGAGGGGTCATTGACAAGGGGCACAATTACAAGTTAGTGATGGGGAGGGGGTGAAATCCAGGAGGGATGTGAGAAAGTACTTCCTCATGGAAATGGTGCTGAACAAGTGGAACTACTTGCCAGTTTATATGGTTATATGTGTCTGTTGTTCACGAGTATACTAGCTGTCTGCCCTATGGTCTCACCAAAACCCTTAAAAACCCTGGCCTCCACCTTCCATAGGAAGGAAGGCCCATAGAAACTGATATTCAGGGTTAGCTTACGTAAGGATACATATTTAATAAAGGTGGGGGTGCTGTTTTTTTTTACATGTCTGTAGTTATAATTTGTATGCTTTTCTTTGTTTCTCTCCTGATCTTATTCTTATCTTGTCTTTTTTTTTTGTGTGAGGGGGGTAATTACTAGTAAAGAGGAATCCAGTGGAACTGAAATGTAAGAAAATACAAACTGGCATGGCAGGCAATGTAGGGGAACTGTAAATCCACTTTTAACTCAGTGCATGGAAAACATAGAAAAAACATTGAATCTGACAGCAGATAAGGACCGCTTGGCCCACCTAGTCTGCCCATTTTCCTTACCTTCTGTAATACTTCAGACCCTACTTGGCCTCTGGTTTTGCTCTCCCCTTCTTAACCACTAGGGTTCCCTTATGCCTATTCCATGTGTTCTTCAATCCTGTTACAGTTTTTGCCCTGATCACTTTCACTGGGAGGCTGTTCAAGGCATCCACCTTTCTTTCTGTGAAGAAGTATTTCCTCATGTTTTGCCCCTGAATCTACTCCCCTCCAACTTCTTAGCCTGATCCCTTGTTCCTGAGCATCTTTTTTTCTGAAAACTGCTTCCCTCTCATACCCTATTTATGCTTGTGAGGTATTTTAAAATTTGTGTCATACCTCCGTTTTCCTCCTTCCCTTACGGTGTACATATTGAGATCCTTAAGTCACTCTTCATATGGCTTTAGATGCAGGCCCTGCACCAATTTAGTTGCCCTCCTCTGGACCACCTCTACTCTGTCTATGTCCTTCCAGAGATGTGGTCTCCAGAACTGGATACAATACTCCAAGTGAGGCCTCACCAATGATTTATATAGCAGTATCACCACCTCCCTCATTCTGCTAGTGATACCCCTCCTTATGCACCCTAGCATCCTACCAGCTCTCCCCACTGCTTTATCACACTGTTTAGTCACCTTTAGATCATCATATATGATTATCGATAGGTAATGCTTTATTCCACTGAAAATGTTAGGTGCTATTGAAATATACAGTTTCTGGAAATCTATTAATAATATGATTTAGCAGGTGAAAGTTTCTTCCTAACTAGATTTTACCTTGGAAAAGGAACATAGAAGAAAATTATTTTTTTATTGATTGCAAAGTCACTCAGATGGACAACCTCACAGACAATTAAACTGGGCCATTTATTTTTAAATGAAGTATACATTTATTTTGCAAAACAAAAAATAATGTGCAATTTCTCATTGAAATACTTGGAAATCTTATTAGCTGAAATTTCCTGATATCACACCACCAAAAATCTATTGAAATCTGTTTACAAGCATTTTGTAATGTAAAGGTGAAACCCCAACTGGTTCATTGTAACAACAAAGCAATTATTGTAAAAGTAAAAATAATTTTACTAACACATTAACATATGGTACAATTATTAAAGACCAGCTGAGTGGTACTCTGAATATGTCCCACGATACTAAAATGTCACCCTGTAGAAGAAATGTCATCCCTGAATGTATATAGTGATATAACATTAGTAGTAGAATAGTGTTTTTTTGTGTTTGTGTTTACCACCTAGGTTGAAGGATGCCATGAAATTCCACCAAACCCACTAAAGACCTATAGAAGTTCTGGAGGACTGAAGCCTTGAATCTCCATAACTTTCCAGTAGTGTTTGATGAGATTTAGGTGAGTCCCCACTTTAATGCTGTTGATTCCCGTGTACCTATAACATTGTTCATGTAACCCATAACCATCACCTTTACAGCATCTCATGTACTGTTGGTGTGTGTATGTATGTAAGCTGAAAAACAATAAAACATTTAACAACAACAAAAAAAAGGCCAACTGAGGCCTTTAGGAAAACTCAGAAATATAATGTTTAGACAAAATATAGATAATAATTTAAATATTCTCAGAATTAAGCTGACCACTGTTCTTTAATAGTAAGGATATTGGAATAAAAACTAGGCTGTTGTGCCTTAAAGTTCATCGGTACTTGATGCACATTTGCAATTTAAAGTTACTGCATAATCCTCTTTGTGGCATAATTTGCTGCTAAGTAAATTACTGTGATATCAATAGCAGAGGATTATGAATTCAGGTTTGGAATATGCAGTCGTAACAGATGAAGTCCGAGGGACACAAGTCCTGTTTACATGCAGATAGCCCAAATAAGAAAGAATAGGTGGCAGAGGAATACACCAAATGTATGAATTATAAACTAAATTGTGTCTAAATAATCAAATATTTTCAAAAAGGTATCAGCTGCTCTTTAAGTAGCCAGTTTCTTAATAGTCAGTGATGTCAGATTCCCAAGTGGACCTGGTGGCCGTCATGGAGACTTGGGAGAAAAATGACTGGGATCTTTCAGTCTCAAGCTATGCCCTCTTCAGACAGGATAGAAATGAGGGTGGGGAGGAGGGGTAGTATTATATTTAAAGGATGTGATAAAGGCCATCACAGTAGACAGCATCAAAAAGGAGGGTGTGGAATCCCTGTGAATGCTACTCAGCTCAGCAAAGGGATGGAGGGAGGATCCACATAGGATTGATATACTGGCCTCCTGGGGAGGCTGAGAGCAGGTATAAGGAGCTCCTACAAGAGATCAGGAGTATAGCACAAAAAGGGGATATAGTGGTTGTAGATGACCTGAATATGCTTTATGTTAACTGGAGCATCACAGTAGCAGGTTCTAATAGGAGTCAAAAAGTGGTTGATGGCCTTCAAGATTGCCTACTTAAACAACTGATTAGAGTTCTGACAAGGCTGGACATCATCCTGGATGTAGTCCTCACTAATTTAGAGGGAGTAAGTGTTGCAAGGGTTGGGAAGCCAATGGTCAACAGCAACCACAAGTCTGTGTGTTTTGAGTTATCTTAGGGGCAGAAAAATTGCAATCCAAGACTGAGGTTTTAAACTTTCGAGCAGCCAGTTTTTGCAATATGAAGGAAGTAGTTAGAAGCAGGCTGTTAAGGATACCAGAGTAGTTTGATGAGGATGAAATATGGGGGCTGGTTAAGCTAGCCATTTTAGAGGCTACCAGGATGTGCATAAGAACAGTGACCAAAAAGAACAAACATAAAAATCCATTATGGTTCAGTAGCCAGGTAAAGTCCACAATTAGGGCCAAAAGAGAGGCCTATAGGAATTAAAAAAAGAACCCAGGAAGACAACTCATGGGAAGATTACATTTAGAAGAACAAAGAAGCAAAGAGTATGATGAAATCAGCTAAGACCGCAGCATAGTTTCAGATGGCAGATGGCATTGAAGAGGGGCACAAACAATTTTGTTTTATATATACAAGAGAAAAAAAAGAAAAGGGGAGGAATAGTTATACTCAAAGATGGTAATAGAATAGTGGAGGAGGATAGTCAGAAGGCCACTGTTTTGAATAATTGTTTGCTCAAGGTTCACCAAGGAACACATAGGCCCTGTACGAGACAGTAACATCAAGGCTGCTGACAACAGTGTCCCACAAATGAAAACACCACCAGTCACCAGCAGTAAGGTTAGGGAGGTCCTGGGTCAACTCAGAGAGGACAAGTCACAAGGGCCTGATGTAATACAGCCAAGGGTGGTAAAGGAACTAGCAAGTGAACTGGAAGATCCCTCAGTACATTTTTGTTCAGCAGATCACTTTAGATAGGGTTAGTGCCAGGTTGTCTAGAAAAAAACTGATATGGTGTCTCTCCACAAGGGAGGGAGTTGGGAGGAAGCAGGTACTACCGACTGGTTAGTCTTACATTGGTAGTGGGGAAACTGATGAAACCTTAATAAAACAGGACTTTGTAGAGTACCTAGATAAGAATAGTCTTCAGGATGACAGGCAGCATGGGTTTATGACAGGTAGGTCATTCAAATAAACCTAATCACATTTTTTGACTGGGTCACTAGGAAACTAGACAGGGGCCACCCAGTGGAACTCCTCTACTTTGATTTCAGTAAGGCCTTTGATTCTGTGTTGCACAACCACCTGCTAAAAATGTTGGAGGACCTGGGTGTAGCCAAAAGCATAGTCAGCTGGGTAGGTAAATGGCTTAGGGACAGAAAACAGAGAATAGTGGTCAATGGGGTGAGGCCTGATGAAGGTGTGGATACTAGTGGTATGCACCAAGGCTCAGTGTTGGGGCCAGTCCTGTTTAATTCCCTTATCAATGACATCGGTATAGGTATTCTGGGCAAAATTGTCCTATTTATAGATGATACCAAGTGAGGAGGAAGGGTAGACAGCAAGGAGGCAATTAAGGACCTACAAAAAGACCTACAGAGGCTGGAAAGATGGTCTAACATCTGGCAACTGAGGTTCAACACAAAGAAATGCAAGGTGATGCATTTGAGTAATGGGAACCTAAAGACAGAATACTACCTCAATGGAGTCCAGCTCAGTACCATGCAGGAAGAAAGGGACCTGGGTGTCATCAAAAGCAACATCATTAAACAGACCAGCCAATGCAACACAACTTATAACAAGGCCAGCAAAATGCTAGGGTGCATAGGGAGGGGATTCTATAGCAGGAGAATGAAGATGATACTGACTGATTAATTCAATCTTCATAAAAGCCAAAGACTTGGTGAAATATTAGACGCTTGTTACTGTGGGCTTTTTGGTTCCTGAGAACCATCGATGTGCTCCATGTGGAGAGAAAATAAAGGAACTTTGTACATTTTTGCTACAAATGATTTGTGGACAGCCTTTCTGTGTGTAAGGTGTGCCATGACTGCTTAAGTTATTAGATACTGCCACTCTACAGGTCCTTGTTAAGCTCCCATCTGGAGTACTATGTCCAGTTTTGGAGTCCACATCTGAAAAAAGGATAAAATCAGGTTGGGGGCTTCCAGAGAAGAGCAACCAAAATGATTCAGGTCCTTCAAGAGCACTTGTATGAGGAGCATTGAGAAGCATTAAAAATGTTCTCACTGGAGACAAGGATGGTGAGGAGGGACATGATAGAAACATGCAAGTTCTTGAGAGGAATAAAGGTGCCATCCTCTTACTTTTTTAACAGAGTCTCTGACTCAAATACTAGTGGGCACGAGTGGAAGTTAAGGGGGGAAGCTTCAAAAGGGAGCTTAGGAAACACTATTTTACAGAAAGAGTCTTGGAACCATGGAATAAACTACCAGCTGAGGTAGTGGAAGCAAAGTCCGTGACATCATTCAAACTGGGGTGGGACAGGACTAATGCAAGATCAAAAGCAACAGGAGAAATAGGAGGCATTAGGCAGAAGAGGATTAGGTCCTTGGATCTGAGTAGGTCCAAGGAACACATGGGCAGACAAGATGGACTCAAGGTCTCTTTCTACTATATCTTTTTCTGTTTCTATGGTTTAACACCTGGAGCCAGATATTGAAAAGTTTGCCCAATGGGCAAAGTAATTGCTCGCTGTTTGTGCGTTGTTTGTGCCTGAGCCCAATATTTAAAGAGGGAAGTGTGTATGCTAAAAAGGATAGTGGGCATGCTAAATGATAATGTATTCAGTGGGCAAAGGTAGGGGCAGAGACCTGAATACAGGTGCAGTGCTGTATTCAGTGCATTTGCACTGCACAACAGGTTTAGTGCAGACCACTCTGTGCAGTGCAAATACCACATATAAAAAGGCCAACTAACTCCAGGCATAACCTAGAGGCAGCTGAAGACACTGCAGCCAGTACACAAGATGGCAGTTGGGGGAGCTCATGTGCTGTACATGCTGCAGGAGGACCTGCAGGAAAAGGATAGGGCAGCTGCCCATCCTGAGCCCATCCGTAGGCCACAGAGGTGCTATGCTACATGCAGACAGTATTGGCCATGACTCACATTTGAGAGTCTCACAAATGACCAGTGTCTTGGCTGGAACCACTGCAACAGGGCCATGCTCATGCAACTGTGTGAGCTCCTGCATGAGCAGCTGTGCAGTGCCACCCAGCATAGCCATGTCATGTCAGTTGAGCTGAAGGTGATGGCTGCCATGTGTTTTCTGTCCACAGGGTAATTCCAGACACCAGTGGGGGATACCACAGGTGTCTAAAAGTCCATCACCTCGCATCTGCTGGCCCAAATTTTAGATGCCCTGCTGCCACATGCTGGCAAGTTCATCATATTACCCAGCACAACAGCTAAGTGTACAGCAACTATGCAGCTGTTCTAGCAGATTGTACACCTACCAGAAGTACTTGTTGCCATTGACTGCACCCATGTTGCCATCTGGCACCCAATGGTGATAGAGTGGATGACTAACTCAGTAGGAAAGGGTACCACTCTATCAATTGCCAGGTGTTGTGTGATGCAACAGGGTGCATCACCAATGTCCAGGCACAGTATCCCAGCAGCTCCCATGACATCTTCATATGGCATAATCTGATCTTTTACCAGAGATTTAAAGGTGGGGACATACTCAGTGGACACCTTCTCAATGAGTACATGCAGCACATCCCCAACACAACCCCCCAACATGGAGTGTACAGGTGTAGCAAAGCACTCACACACATTTCTCAATGTGTGAAGGGGAGTGCACCACAGCCCATAGCCAGTTGTCAGAACACAGGTAGCTACAGTATGAATATATGCTAACAGATGTGTGTTCCTTTACAGGGAACAGTGTCTATCCCTTGTGCTCCCGTCTCCAGATACCTGTCCTCTGCCCCTCATCTGTGGCAGAGGACAGGTACAATGTGGCACACACCACCATATGCAACATTATTGAGCTCATCTTTGGCATGTTGAAAATGTGGTTTCAGCGCCGAGATCATTCAAGTGGTACTCTACAATATACCTCTCAGAAGGCCTGTGCCATATTCCTTGCCTGCTGTTTACTAGACAACATGATGCTGCCCCATGGAATATGCCTGCTGGTGCAAGAGAAACACAGTGTAAGTGACATGGAGCCAGAGGACCTGGGTATAGTGGAGCAGCTCAGCAGGTGCAACCCCTGCATGGCCAGGAGGGTCCAGGAATACAGAGCTTATATTATAACAAACCTTTCAAGTAGCAGCAGGTGAGTATCAACCACACAGGACACTGTTGCAAGTTTAAAAACCATATTGTGAAGACACATATCAACTGGTGGCAGAGCACAAACAGTGGTAAAAAGTGTATATACAACAGAGGGTGCCATCATGGGCAGATTGGATGGGCCTTGCAGTCCTTATCTGCCGTCAACTTCAATTTCTATGTAGAGGTGAGCACAATGCATGAGGTGGAGGATGGGTGTTGACATGGAGGAACACAGGTCCCTCCTACTTTGTCAGATCTCACTGGCAAGACTGGCCCCTCTGCACCTGCAGTTTATTTCAGGCATTTTTCTCAGCCTTATATGACTGGGTTCTCCTTCCTCTCTGCTTAATACAGGTGAAAATTCACCCTCTGCGCTCCGGTCCTTCGGTACTCAATTTGGTGGCTCTATGGTACAGGGGATGAGGGGATCCCAGCATGGACACAGCCAACCTCTTGCCCCCTGTCACAACAACAACAGCTCAGCAGCAATGAAACTGAGATGCGGCTTCACTCCTTTTAAATTCAGTGCCTCCTTTTCCTTGGTCGGATCTGATTGGCCTGACTCTCCCCTCTGCACCCACAGTTTATTCCAGGCTTTTTTCTCAGCCTTTTATGGCCAGATTCTCCTTCCTCTGCTTGATCCAGGTGAAAATTCACCCTCTGTGCTCCGGTCCTCTGGTACTTAGTTTGGCAGCTCTGTAGTGCTGAGGAAGAGGGGGTCCCAGCGTCGACACAGCCAACCTTGTACCCCCCATGACAACAACAACATTTCAGCAGTGATGAAGCTGAGAAGTAGCTTCACTCATTTTAAATTAATTTCCTCTTCCTTGGTCAGAACTGATTGGTCCAGATCTCCCCTCTGCTCCTGCAGATCATCTATCTTGGGTGCAAATGACATGAGGGAACTGTACATGAGGGAATTGTTATTCTATGTATTGGGTGGATAATCAGGTGGGAGTTGGGACCTCTTGCTGCCAGGGATAGGGGTTGTACCACTACATGGGATGGTGTTTGGCAATTGGGGAGTGACCACTCTACCACCAGGGATAACACTGTTTTTAATGAACAGGACAGCAATTGATGAGGGGGGAGGAACCACTGGACCACCAGGGATAACACTGTTTTTTTATGAAGGGGACAGTGATCAATGATGGGGGAGGGACCACTGGACCACTAGGGATAACACTGTTTTTTATGAACAGGATGGCATTCTGCTGGGGGGAGGACTGCTATACCACCGGGGACATGATGATTTAATCCTTGGGTGGGCGATTGGCAGGGGGGCCCAACCCTTCATCTGCCAACCACTAGGGTTGCACTGGAGTAAGACAGGGTTTCATTTGATGGCATATGAGCCACACAAGGGGACTGTGCAATTGGCCTTGCATGGCGCACATTCTCTGAATATTGGACTGCACCAATATTCAGGTCCCCTCCCCTTCATTTACAGTTTGCCCCCTCTGTCTTTTGCCCAGGTGCAAACTGAGTTTGCCCACACTAATTGGGCTTTTCAATATTGCATTTCCATGCAAAACCCAGTTTTGCAGTTGGGCAAAGTTTTGAATATCGGGCCCCAGAAGTCTAAGCAGTAAGAAAAATGAGCTGGAAACATTTTGTTCTGCTAGAAATATTGATTTAATATTCATCACAGAGACCTGGTGGACGAAGGAAGACATCTAGGGAAAAAGCATATCAGGATTCAACCTATTTCATAGAGACAGAGAAAATATAAAGGGTGGAAGCATAGTTGTATGCATCCCAGATAAGTTAACAGCAGTCAATATTTCATATAATATAAAAAGTTCAAATTCCAGAGTTGGATCTATATGGAATAAAATAGTTGATGCAGCACAAAATGGTCAGATACTTGGTTTGTATTATAGACCACCAGGTAAGGATAGCATTACTGATACTGAAATACAGAAATTTAAAAGACATGTGACATACGCAGTGTAATAACAGGTGACTAATCTTAATGAAAGTACAGAAAAAACAATATACTTGACCTAGTCCTTAAATCAGATAACCTAAATATTTCTAAATGTTCAATGTGAGAGCCTATGTGTGACAGTGATCACAATACTGTACTTTTTACCTTTATGTCTTCTATATCTAGGTTATCAGGTGAAACTGAAATATATTCATATCATACTGCAAATAAAAAAGCAATTCAGGATCAAATGAATAATACCAACTGGGAGGATGAATTGAACAACTTGACAGTTGAGGAGACATGGTATAAAATAAAGACAAACATAATTAGAAGTTGTAATAAAAATATTACTAAATTTAAAAAAATACAACAATCAAGGCCTTAAACCTAGATGGTTTAGTAACAAACTCAGGAAGCTGATTAAGAGAAAGAAAAAACTGTATGATAAATGTTTAAGTTCTAGGTAGAATACAGATTGGGAGGCATGTGAACAATTACTTAGACATTGTAAACATTTAATCAATAAATCAAAAATGAGAGCAGAAATTATCCTTACAAGACAAGCAAATAAATGTAAGGCTAACTATTTTTACAGTTATATAAATTCATTAAAAAGGAATGGGAATGGAATTGGTTTGATTAATTTAAAAGGCAATATTGTGTAAAATCCTAACCATTTTGCCAAAGCATTTAATGTTGGTTTTTTTGCACAGTATTTACAAAATATGATGGACAATTGCCATCTACACATAACATCGCTGATGAACCCATTTTAATCTTAGGATCTGGATTTAAAATTAAAATTAAGAAACTTAAAGATCATACTTCCCTAGGTCCAGATAAAATTTCAGCCACAATGCTGAAACTACTAGATAAACGTGTATTAAAGCCTCTAGCTATATTATTCAACATATCTATAAACAATGGCCAGGTACCACAGAACTGGAAATTAGCAGAAGTTGTTCCCATATTTAATAAACTGTGTGGCACACATAATTCATGTTGTACTATGCTCCAGAGACACAATAATTAAATGGATAATAGAGGACAGAGGAGTTGAGACAGCTAGGTGATGCTAGCTCAATGACAGCTGATCACATGCATTTTCCTGTAGACAGAGTGCAGTAGGATGCCTGGATACCTGCCTGCCATGTACAGTTTGACATCATGCTTCTACACAACACTGTAGGTATAAAAAACTGACAAAAGCTTTTTGTTTTCTGTAGAAGGAGTCGGAATAGACGGAGGCAGACACCAGAGTAAGAACTCAAATTAGCTTTTATTCAGCATAAATAAATTAATATAGCAAAGAAGCAAACTGTACAGGGACCAAAAAAAGAGAGTTAACTAATAAAGAAATTAAGAGTTATAATTCTAACATTCGACCACTAGAAGGAGCTAGGGTCTGAAGAAGAGTCAGCCCCTCTGCTGAGCTAAGAGATTTGCTCCTGACTGGCTCTAGTGCTCTACTGAGCCCACCACACTCTTCCACTTTCAAGGCCTCTCTTTAAATAGGGATATAATCAGGTGGTGCTATTAAGCTCTGCCCCTTTATTAAACCATAATCTTTATTTTATTAAATACACCTTATTATTTACCACCAAGCATCCTATAGACAGTTTTATCTTAACATTTTTCATATTTTGATACTAGAATTATTTTGTAATCAGTTTATTTCAAGATATCATTGTCGAGGGTGGCTCCCCACTGTCCTGGCTCCTCCCACATGTCTTCAGCCCAATATAGTTAGAATTACAAAGGCCGGCTGGCTCTATAGAAGACTGAGACAGAAGAGGGTCAGACAGCAGCAGAACCACTCCCCAAACTTCTTTTCAACCTCAAGAAAATACCTAAATAAAAATAAAAACAGGTATTTTATTTTAACATTTTCCTATAATCTTAGTCATTAATACATTACTGTATTTTCTTTTCCAAGCATTTTTAACTTTTGTGCTGACTTATTGTTTTGTGTTTTTGTTTTTTCTAATTCTGATATAAAGCAGGGGTTGACAGAGTGTCTAAAGTGACCTATAACCTAAAACACCAGAGCAAGTTAAACCTGTCCTTATAAACATTTATTTCAACAGGTTTTCTGTATTTCTGTTGGATTTTTGGCTAGCAAACAGTGAAACTTTTCTCGGTTTTGCTTGAAACAGCAGTCTGCTTGAATGCACCAAGCTGCAATGAGAGACTTATTATTATCAGCAGTCCTGCCTCACCTGTGCTACTAAAACCCAGGAAAATCTTTACAGGCAGACAGAAAAGCTCAATTCCTGGCTTTTGCCCCAGTTCTTAAACTTTTTTTAGCTAGCGTGACTCGCTCGCTCTAGTTAGCACATTCGCAAAGGAATGTGCGCACATTCGCACGATCATGCAGATGAATGTGCGCATGTTCGTGAAGGAACGTAACTCACTCTGGGAAAGAAACACAATGGAGGATTCCTGGAAGGACCCAGAAGGGAAGATGAAAAATAGCAGAGAGCCATCTGACAGGTGTCCTGCCTGTAAGATGGGGGACACAGAAAGTAGGTAGGGAATAGTAGGAGATATAAAGATGCTGCTGCAACAGACTTTTAACAAAAAGAAGGGTTTTCCAGGAATACAACTCCCTTCCACATTTCATGTTTCCAAAACTGTTTTCTGTAATACTTGGGAGTTATTACTAGAAATTCTAAAACAACAGGATATGTTGTACATCCATAAATAGTTGTCTCACAGTCATGCAAAATGGTCATTTAGTTATCCCCCATCCATATATAGAAACACAGAAACAGACTTTGACAGCAGATAAGGACCACTTGGCCCACCTAGTCTGCCCATTTCCCTACCTACTGGAAAAGCTGCAGATCCTAGTTAACCAACAACCTATTTCTTCCTATCCCCAACAAGAATTGCCTTATGTCTGTCCCATGCATTGTTGAATTCTCCAATAGTTTTAGACCCAACCACCTCCTCTGGAAGGCAGTTCCATGCATCCACCACCCTCTCAGTGAAAAAATACTTCCTCACATTGCCCCTGAGCCATCCCCCATCTTCAAATTGTGTCTCCTTATTCTTGCACATCTCTTTTTCTGAAAGATGCTTCCCTCTTGGACTTTGTTGATTCCACTGAAGTACTTAAAAGTTTCTATCATGTCCCCCCTCCCTCTTTTCCTCAAGGGTATACATATTATGCTCCTTTAGTCTCTCCTAAAATGGCTTCTCTTTCAGACCCTGCACCATTTTATAAGTCTAGTTTTCTCTGGGTTTCTTATTCACACAAAGGAGTAAGAACTAATAGAAATTGCTATCATCCTACTCCAAAGTGTAAAAGAATATGATGTAGGGAGGGGTACAAAATAGTTCCCCTACACATCCAGCAAATGCTCCAGTGCTGCTTGAGATAAGCTGAGTGAATGCTATGGTCTAAAAATTAGCCACTGGCTAAAATGCACCCAGTATTTTAGCCACCTTTGAATTGAATTAGCCAGTCTACAAACATGGTCTTATGCTGCTTTCCTCACTCTGTGGCCCACATATCCTGGGGTTCTCCATTGTTTGGTGCCCAAACTAGATTGACAGATGTCATGTTTTCAAGGGGCAGTGAGTGAACATGCACTCTCTAGCAGGTTTCGCTCATGATTGTTTTATTGCTGTGCTGTATGGCGCCAATTGGCCAAACATATTGATGGATGTGACAGTGTCAGCCTGCTGTGGTGTGGTGCAACAGCCAGCCACATTCAGTTACATTCACCAAAATGTCTTAGCCACAGTGGCAAAAGGGAGCCTGGAAATGTTAGCCACCTTGATTTTACAGTAGCCACTGGTGATGGTGGTGATCCTTCATGCACACTGAGCACCAGGAAGAATAAAAATTGACCCCCTATTAATGACCGAGATGGATAAGGAATAGGATCACTCTCTTTTTTCCCCTAATTTTTATTTTAAAGGGGCCACTGTCAACCCTTTTTGCATCATATTATTTCTAGTTGAAGACCCATATTTTCTATCTGCTTACCTTTTCTAAAATTCATTAATGTTGCTGGTTGTTTTATCTGCCCCTTTCATAGAACTGAAAAGCATGCTAATGGTGTTACTATACCCAGACTTGTTTTGTTTCAAATCCTTGAACTACTCTTACAGTACACTCCCTGAACTTTAGAAACAGCTTCAAACAATGCAGCTACTAATGATGCCATATTCTGCTCCTCTCCCACTGAGTAGTGATGTTTTTTTTGTGGGGGGTCCCAAGTCCAGGAAAGATGCAGTGGAAGTTGAGCAAGCACTGTAAACAAACATGATTTGACTAACAAGAACCTGAGGTCATGAGTCGAAACTGGAGGGGGGAAGTTTAAGAGGGATGTGAGGAAATTCAATTTTACAGAAAGGGTGGTGTAGCTGGGCCATCATGGTGATGGAGACAGTTAAGCTCAGAACTGCTATGTTAGAACATCTTAGTAATATTGAATTTTATTGTGCTACCTCTGTAAAGCCCACTGTGAAATGTAAAAAAAATGATGTGATTTTGCAGGATGCTGTTTTAACTGGGGTTATAACACCACAAACATATGACTTCCAGCTGGCCCAGTGGCACCGAGGGCTGAGGCACTGGTTGCCTTACCTCACGCTATGTTAGCAACCTGTGTTTGGGAACGAGCATCAGCCACTGGGGGTTGGCAGGGGTGGAGAGGGATTGAGTATCCAAGGGACTGCTCTCCCTCTCTGAGGAGGTGGGATTTCAGTGGTTGGTGCACTTCTGACCCCTGGTAGTGGCTGGAGGACAGAGAACCAATGCTGCAAGAAGGGATTAAGTGGGACAGGCACCGGGAGGAGCACATGTGGATGTGTGTATGCTCCCTCCATTGGCATCATTGCATACCCCACTCTCGAAGGAGGAAAGGAGAAAATAGTCTCAGTAAGCTAGATGAGGCAGCCACCCACTGCAGGCCCCAACCCTGTATGGCACTTCTCGAACTGGATCTTGGTAGAGGTGAGTAGAGCTTGGTGGGCTCCTTACCACCCTGACATGGGGGGGTAATCCATGGGGGAAGAGGGTCTGCAACCTGATATTGGGGTACGGGGCTGGATGGGTGGCTGGGATGGTTGCTGACCTGGGACCCGGGGAGAAATAGAATAACAAAAAAAAAAACTACAACTTTCTTGCAGTTCAGTATCCCATCACAGCTGTAATATACAGTCTACCCAAAATACACAAAGGTGTGCAGGAGCTTCCTTTGAGACCTATAATGTCAAATATAAGCTCACTAACTGAGCCATTTGCTCAGATTATTGATACACACATTAAGCAGGTAGCAATGGAATCCAGAGCATCCCTTAGAAACACTACACACGTTTTAGAACTCACTGAAAATATGGAGGTGGAACAAGAGTGGATGTAATGCTTGACATACAACCTTTATATAACAACATTCCACATGACAGTGAATTACGAGCAATGCATGAGTCTTTGTGTAAGAACACCAGACACAGTAATGAATTCATTATGTTCTTACTTGATATGATTGAGATGGTACTCACTAAAAATGTTTGTATTTATAAGTCTCAGATGTACCACCAGGTGAAAGGTACTGCAATGGGGGCTGCAATGGCCCCTAATTATGTCAATATTTACTTGGCAGAATGGGAAAACAAATTAATTTACAATGCAGAAAAAAACATTTTATGAGCAGCTTGATTTTTACAGGTGTTTTATCGATGATGTATTTTTAATTTGGAGGTGTGACACATTGAGTTGGAAAGTTTTGTGGAATACTTGGAATATTCTAACACAAATCTAAAATTTACCATGACAGCCAGCAAGGAGCAGGTGGCATTTCTTGATTTGGTTATTTACAAGAATGAGCAGAATGGTTTGTCTACTGATTTACACTGGAAAAGTACAGATCACAATGCCATTCTGCAGTTTAACTGCTGCCACCCAAAGCGTGTGGCTGAAAACATCCCTGTGGGGCAATACATGCATCTTAAATGCAATTGCAGTACAGAGGAAAGTTATGTAAGGGGATCAAATATTCTGACCAAAAGGTTTAAACAGAGGGGATATAGTGATGTATGTATTAACAATGCATTAGATAAAGTAGAAAAAATTGATAGATCAGAACTGTTTGTTAAAAAAGTAGTAAACAAAGTTACAGTATGATTCCTAACTTGATCACCACTTTTACCATATAGGCTGTCTATCTTGAAGAGATTTTGAAGCAGAATTGGCATAGTCTGAAACAGAGTCAAAATTGAGAGAGCTAGTACAGTACAACAAGGACCCAGAGTGAGTTATCATGGGGGGGGGGGGAACAACTTGGCAGACCTGCTTGTGCACAACTCACATAGTACAGAACAAAACAGAGGATCCATGCTGCCCCCAGGAAACTTCAAATGGGGGAACAGTCTGGCATGGTCACATATGCTACACATGCTGTAACTTATAATGCTAAACACAGGAACAGCTTGAAAACAGAGCTTGCCTTGCCTTATGGTGTAATATTTGCTTGCCAAATAATTGCCTGTATAAATAAAGTTGTTTTACTACTACTACTACTACTACTACTACATACAGGTGGGACCAGATTTTACTTTACCTAGAACTGGTGAACAATATAGGATGAAATATTTTATTTCTTGTTCAATGGAAGCAGTTATTTATGTTTCAAAGTGCACATGTGGCAGTAATTATGTAGGGAAAACGGCACATAAGTTCAAATTGAGGATCCTGGAACACTTGAGATGCATTAAAGCATGCCAGATGGAAAATGCTTTGGGACTTCATGTTAAGAAATCAGGTCCTGGACATTCTTTTAGATTTAAAGGACTAGAACATGTCACACTTGGTCGGGGTGGGGGGGGGGAGATCTGGACAACAGATTACTCTGTAGAGAAACCTTTTGGCAATATAAATTTGGTGTTAGTGAGTCAATCCCCTGGATTAAATGATCAGTTCCAGCTGGCACCCTTCCTTAAAAAAATGCAGATAGTTGGGATGTGTTTAATTTAGTAATGTGAACAGTAGTTCATCTATTAGTACAATTTTGTATTTTTTTTATACATATTTTTTTTTATGCATGAATTCTTTTAAAAATACTTTAGTGCTGCTGCTTGGTATTTATTCACCTATAGATAGGTGTTTTGTGTATTGTGCATTTTTATGGTTAGTATATTTATTTTTTGTGGTTAATAAGTTTTATTGATTTGACTTATTAAGACAATACAAATATTAATGGTTAGTATATTTAATTAATCACTGTGGCTATAAATGGGTGGTATAGGGATTTTGCTGACATCTTGAGAAAGCGTCAGAGTGACGTGAAATGTTGACACTCTTTCCCTACCTTTTGGGGGGGGTGCTACTTCTTGTATGCACCTAGACAATCATTGTCTTTTTTACCTGCATTTTTAATGAATAAATGCAAGTATTCATAGTATCCTAGCAGTGAGTGCTATCATCTCCTTAAACATTTAAGCTGGAATCCTTCCTGTGCTACAGTGGTTCCTTATTCTGGCTCCGTTCCGTGTGCCCTGAACTGCCCTCTTTTGTTTTTAAGCTGTAGAGCAGTCTGCCAGTAGAGATGGTGGGCACCAAGATCAAAAATGGTTTCAGGCATGGCTGGGATGGAGTGAAGGCTTTGGTGGTTTCTCAGGTCAGCAGCATTAAGGAGGGGAATAGAGGGATGGACTGGGAGGGATAAAAACTGATATGGACAATAGGTCCCAGGGCAGATAGGGAAGTCTAGGCAGACTAGATGGACCTTTGGTCTTTTTCTGCTGTCATTTCTATCTAATAATATTTGCATTGAGCAAGGGAGAAAAAATCAAGGGGAACACGTGTGAAGCAATATACTATTTATACAGTGGTGACACCATGATAGATACATACCATATGAAGTTACAGTGAAGTCTGCCAAAATGAAGCACAGTGTCACAGGTTTAATGCATGACAAAATAGATTAACTCCCATTGAAATTACATTGTTTGCTGCAGTAACTCTACTGCAGAATTCTGCAGTCCTGCGCTTCATCCTGGTGAGCATCACTGTACTGTATTATGATGGTATTTAGCTGTATACCAATGTTGAATAAGCTACAATATGGGATTTTATTAATTATTAATAATCCAGATATTGTCTACACAGTAGTGACACATAGCCAATGATGCTGCTTACAATTTGAGATCTTGTTTATTTTTTATGTTTTTACAACTTTATTTATTTTTGGGAAATCACTTGTAACATGGCTGCTCTTCTGTTCAGCCAATTAACTTTTGGTTTACTTATGCATGCCTTTTACAAGAGAGTACTATATGCATTAATGCCACTGCACAATATTACCCTTAGGACAGGTCGTGGAGTGAACTTGAATAGATGTAAAAATTGTGATGCAGCACAGTACATCAAGTAAGAATAGTGTCCCTGGTTGTGAGCATTTGTCCCTTTAATGGGCAGTGTCCCTCATTTTGGTCCTGGCAGGGTGAGAGGTATGCATTACGGGGTAGCCAGGTGTTACAGTTGACATTGCTATGATTTTTTTGCAGTCCCCTATGATGCCCTTTGCAACCCCTGGAAACCCCTAAAACATTATTTGCCTAGCATTTACTTCTCCTACAAATATAAAGTGGTAAGAGTTCCAGTGCCACTAACAATTAGGTCCTGAAAGGGTTAACATAAACCAGCTCTTCAGAGAAGATACAGTAAATTATGCACACACACACACACACACACACACACACACACTTGGGAGTGATAAAGTAATTTGAAACTCCTCTGGAGTTATTTCCTCTAAAAGCTTGCCTATCCTCTGTTGGAAATTGTCAGTAAATTATCTAGGTTCCAAAGACTAGCAAATCACATTTCAATAATAAATAAAATTAACAAGCCAGCAAGTGTTCATACTAAATCCTGTGCTAAAACATGTGAAATAGACTTTCAATGTTTTCTTTTTACAAATGTCTGGCACATCTTTGGCTACAAACTGGATCTCTCTCTCTCTCTCTCTCTCTCTCTCAATAGCTGGCTATTCAAACAAGGCTTTTTTGACACTAGTGTGCAGGAAAAAAGTGTCTAATTGCACTGCTGCAAACAGTAAAACTGCTTCAAAGAAGTGGTGTAAATAACTTGCATTTGTGAAAACTCTGAGACACTAACTGTCAGGTCACTTAAAGCAGGCATGACAAGAGAGACAAACTGAAAAAAAAAATAGTGCTGGAAGTGGTCTACTGAACAGAGAGAGGGGGGTATTCATTCAAGTGGCATAGTAATTTGGAGTTGTGGAAGGATACATTGAAAAGTCTTAATTTGTGCTTCAGTATCCCATTTTTTCAGCTACAGCAAGATGGCTGCAGGCTTCGCCCACTACAACTGTACAAAGGGGAATAAATCAGATATGCAGAATTATTGTCCAGTAAGCTTGACTTCTGTTCTTGTAAAATTAAGCTAGCAATAAGGCACAATAGGAGCTGGCAGTATAGCCTAGAGGTTAGAGGAATGAGGTGTGAATGAGCTTGATATATCCCGCAGACCATACCTGAGTTTGATTCTCACAACCTCCACTTGCATACTGTGTGACTCTGAGCAAGTCACTTAACCACCCAGTGCTCCCAGGTTGCTCCTGAAAACAGGCAGTTGTGCCTAGTGGGCCTTACCCAGTTACTAAAGACTAAAAAAAAAAAAAAGAAAATTATGCTAGATTGCTGCACACCCCAGGTGCATTTTGAGGCACAAGGCTAAGCGCCTTCAACCACCTGGGAAGTGTGGTGATCTAGCATAATGCAAACCCTGGAGTGTCTTATTGCTCTTGTACAATGATTTTTTTTTTTTTTATTATTTAATAATTATAGTACTCCTGAAAAAATATGTAAAAAAAAATGTAGAAGTTTGGAAGAAATATTGCTCAATTAGTCCTTCCACCTGCTGGAACTACTTTGTATTTATGGGTCTACTTTAGGACATTTGTCCTAAGGAGGCTGCCATAGTTGTAGTTTAGGCTGTTTTTTGTCATAAGGCCCATGCCTCACCCCCAAATAGGGAAAGGGAACATTGTTTAACCAGGAGTAGCACACTAAACCAAACCTTGTTTCCAGATGTGACCTTGGAGCACAAGGAAGTTAAGTGACTTGCTCAGGATCACACACTATGCATCTTGGTGGCTGCAGGATTCAAACCCTGGTCTCCAGATCTGCAGCTCAGAGCCTTAACCCAGTGCACCATACTGCCTACATTACTTGTTTTACACACTTCTACATATTTTTACACACTTCTACATTGTTTACATATATTTTCTTGAATACTGGCAGTGTTACTATTAAGTATGCAGAAACATGCAGACCACTTTAAGAAAGATAGGGAGACATTCTGCAGAAAATATATGATTTTTTTACATCAAAATATGTTTAAGTATTCCAGAGCAATTGAAAAGTGCTTGTTGCAGTTTTAAAAGTGAAAGTACAAATACAATCACGCTTGCATCTTTCAAATGCCTCAGAAAAGTAATGTATTTACAGAACAAATTTAGCATTCTGAAAGACTATGTGACAGAAATCACAATGTTTTAATGGGCTGAAGCACTTGTACAGCTTTTGTACTGGTCTTGAAAGTGAAAGTGAAAGTGCAAGAGCGATCTCACTCAAGTCTTTCAAAATGTTGGAAAAATGTGTTTATAAAGTGAAATTTAGCCATGCTGTTACAAATTATGAGACAAAGTACTAAATTACAGTGTTGTCAGGCAAGCACTGACTAATAGTGCTGTCAGCTGAGGAGATGGTTTGATTGGGGGCCACAAACTGATAGCAGTACAGAAAAAAATGGCTGCCAGATGTTTTCCCATTGTGAAATAGTGATGGGATATGTGAAGAGGTTTTATACAAGGCTGACCATGCAGTGGCCACTATTTCTGCATGGTCATGTGACTGGTATTAGCCAATGACAGTAATGGATGGTTTACGGCCATTGTATAATGGAAACTATTCTATCAGATAGATAAAACAGCATATAAATAATACAGAGAGGGTACTGACCAGCATGGGTTAAATCTGGAAGATCCTACCTAACAAATTTACTCTGTTCTATGAAAAAATTTGTAGAGCTCTTTATAATGGTATCACTGTAGACATTATCTGCATTGACTTCAGTAAAGCATTTGACACTGTTCCACACTGGGCAATTATAGATAAAATTAGGGTTGGGAGGGTACTAAAATACCCAACCACCAAGACAACCCACAAGTACCCCGAAAATACCTGGAAAAAAAACAAGTGAAAACCAAGTGGTCGGGTAGTCACTACCTGACCCATTCTACTATCTGATTACCTGTCCCTGACCATAACAAAAATCATGTGAAGACTGTTTTTTGGGGACTATTACACTGTCTGTTAGGTGCCCCAATTTGTTATACCCATGGGGCATTGCTGAGGCATGCACAAGATACACTGGATCTCTTAGCGAGCCTGCTGCTGTGTCCAGAAATGATACCCATGGAGAGCGTTGCTGAGGCAGGTACAAGAGGCATGGCTGCTCTTAATGAGCCTGTTGCTGTTTCCAAAAATTATACCCATGGTGGGCATTGCTGAGGTAGGTATGACAGGCTCTGTTCTGAGTGAGCCTGCTGCTGTTTCCAAAAATTATACCCATGGCAGGCATTGCTGAGGCAGGTAAGAAAGACACAGCTGCTATGAGTGAGTCTGCTGCTGTTTCAAAAAATTATACCCATGGCTGGCATTGCTGAGGTAGGTATGAGAGGCACAGCTGTTGTGATTGAGGCTGCTGCTGTTTCCAGAAATTTTACCCATGGTGGGCATCAATCAGACTTGCATAATATAAACTGATGATTGACAAAATAAAACTAAGAGTAGTACTAGTGTGGCACATGTGGCTGGCATGGTGGCAGTGGTGATGGTTCCATTTAATTCCTACACAACCTTGTCATCATATATAGTATTACTGTTTGCAGGCTGTTGTTCATTTTCAGGATAGACTTGCATAAATCAGTGTCTGTGACAATTGGGAAATTGTCAGCATTCATTTTGAGAAATGTAAGCCATTCCATATTTGTACGACTTGGCATTGTTCTGTGGTCAGTGACTATTCATCCAGCTGCACTAAATATGCTTTCTGAATATACGCTTGAAGGTGAACAACTGAGGTACATTATTGCAAGATTTGATAGATCTGATCACATTGTTCTTTTTTGTTTCCAATACAGTAATGGATCTTCCTCAAGACCAATCACAATTTGGTCTGCAAAGTACTCCAGGATCATTGTGCTGCATGAGACGGTTACCAGTCTGGCAAATGAACCTGGTGCACTTTCTTTACAGGATACCAGTCCATGATATTGCAGGTGACTCAGAAGTTATTTGCCTTTCTGATGCTGAACATAGGATGCCTGAGAAGTAGCTGTACACGTCCTTTCTCTTGCTGATGACACTGCTAACTGTGAAGAATTTACACATGTGCTATTGTCTGTGCCAGAGGTATACTGTGATGGTTAAGCAGGGTCTGTCTGCTTTATATCAGTTAATGGTGTTTGTAGGGCAATGTCACATTTGGTTAGCAGAAGATCTCTCCAATACTGAATGTCTTCCCCTGCAGGAAGGATGGCTTCAATGTTCCACTTGAAGCGAGGATCTAGCAATGTAGCCAACACATAGGTGTGATTCTTAAACATGGCATTTATTCTCTGATTAATCAACAGTCTGAGACTCAAGTAATCTGTGAGAATAACAGCAGTGGTGTCATCTTTTGACTGAAAGTCTTTTTTTATGTTGTCAAGGAAAATGTGAAGAAATCTGATTTGAGGAAGAATTTATTTATTTATTTATTGAGTTTTGGTAACTGGGTAAGTCCACTGAGACAATTACAGTTCCTTTTTCAGGGTCAATCCGTGAGTGCAGCAACAAACAATACAGTACACAGTGCAAAAACAACAAGGGAATTCTGTTACAGTAATAACAAAATTAACATACAGCAGATGGGGGGATAAAGAATCATAAAACATACAGAAATATAAAAATAACAGTTTATAACAGCTAACACAATAGATATATACACTCAGAGAATTTGACTCAGAGTTGCACTGTCTGCACTTACATCATGTGTGGCAGCCTAAAATGGCTCCAGTAAGGTGACCAAAGATTACAGTAGAGTCCAGCTGCTGGAACTGAACATGATGTCTACTTTGTCTATTTGTTTCTGCATGGTGTACTCATGTACAGCTTTTTTTCTGTTCAGGAAGCATTTCCAACATGTAAAATGTTGAATTCCAGTGGATTGAAACTTCCTGCTTTAATGTATGCAAAGGTAAGTTGTTTGACCTCTGCAGCCTCTTCAGGATGTTTTGAGCTTTCACACAGTGGCTGAAATGCCCACATATTTTCCTAGAAAGACCTAACAGGTTTTCAACATTTCTGTTTCCATTTAAGAAATCATGGATGAGAAGACTTAAACAATGTGCAAAACAATGAATGTGTTAGTAGTTGTCATCTCAAACAGTCTTGACTACAGTATGTTGGCACCTTTATCTGATACTATGAACCTTGGAGATAAGGAATACGGAGTAAGCCATTTCTGGAATTGATTTTGCAGCTGCTGCAAAATATTCACAACAGTGTTGTTTTCTTCAAAAGTGGTGACATATAATACAGCCTGCTTCCTACTACATATGGTAGAGCAGGGATTATTACTTTCTGACTGAAAACTTGCCCAAAGAACTGTAACAGTCATTTAGTCAACTGTTTGGTTGCTGGACCATATATCCATGGTTATGTGAATCTGCTTCACCTGAAAGAGGTTCAACTGTTTAGTGACCACACTACACACCAAGTCATACAACTGTGGAACAGTATTTTTTGAGAAATATATCAGTCATGGAATGATATACCATAGTTCAATCTGATTTATGAACTTGAAGAAACCTTTATGAACAACAAAAGCAAAAGGGAGCTGACAATCGGTAAAAACCTTTGCAATGGCTTTATTTAACAACTGGCATGTTGGATGCTTGCAGGTAAACTTTAATGTCCTTGTAACTCCTTTAATATTAGTTGATGAGAGTGATGAGACATTTTTAAATTGGAGGGATTTTACTTTTCTCACCTTCTTCAGGTGGAGTACTACTGTGGGATTTTGCAGTACTTGATGATGTCAGAAGAAAACAATCTATGTTTGTCTGGGAAGCCTGCAAGGAGACATCAAGAGATTCAATGTCAGTTCCTGCTTCCATTTCTATTGAAACTATGGTCACCATCACCACCATCTCCACTACCACCCATACCAACCACACTGTCTCTTGCCCTGCCCCATTCAATTGGGTGTTTTGCCTTTGCATGTCTTATAATTACTGATGTTTCAAAATGTCTGTCTTTGCCACCACTACTGGCACTCATTTTGCACAAACTGCAAACAGCTCAAGAGTTTTCTGCAGAGTCAAAATAAAATAAATTCCACACTAAGAATTTAGAACAAAGGCGAACCAATGGCTCAGGAGAACTGGCACCAGCTAAAGCTTGTGAAGCGTAGCACTGCTACTGCCCGATAAGTCCTCACACACAGTAAAACTGGCAATAATGAGTGAAATAACTAACCTAAGGGCTGAAGAACGTGGAGATCTCTTTTACTTTGTACAAACAAGAGGCAGGAATGATAAATTCCACAGACAAAGCACAAATGCAGTCCAAACAACTTCACTTCCTAGATGGTCCCTGCTCCCTTGTGACATGGCAGCTATGTCACCAATAAATCACCTGACATGTTTCACTTCTACTGAGCTTTCTCAAAGATGTAGATGGTGAAGAAAAGATCTACCTTAAATATACTGTAAATGCAGTAAAAAAGTGACAGTGCATAAATACAGGCTTAGACACGGTAAAATAACAACCAAATCTGTAAGACAATATTAAAAACAGCAAGAATAACTATTGAGGGGATATCAAACAAAAATCTCCCTATTATGGGCAAAATGTAAATGATGTGCTGCACCTAGTAATAACATCACCATTTGCACTAGTATCCAAAATGCCATTAAGCAAACCTGCATAAAAGAAAGAATCAGAGATTGTACTTACAAACATATGAACATATGAAATTTGGCAGCAGATAAAGGCCTAGAGGTCTATCAAGTCTGCTTAAATGTGCAGCTAACACCCCTTATTCTGCAGCTACCCCTCCCTTCCACCCTTTCCCTTCATTGACACTACCCTTGTTCTGTCCCATCCCCTTTTGAAGCAGTCCACTGTTCTACTGGATACCACTTCTGCAGGTAACGCATTCCACCCAGCCACCACCCTTTCTGTAAAAAAATGTCGCCTTATCTCCCTCCTGAATCTTCCTCCCTCCAGTCTCATATCATGGCCCCTGGTGTCCCTCCCCTCCCTTGCTTTGAACAGCCCCTCTTTACCTGTCTTGTTTATTCCTTTCATGTACTTAAAGGTTTCAATCATGTCCCCCCATCCCTCCTCTCCTCCAGTGAGTACATGTTTAACTCCCTCAGCCTCCTCTCATATGATAAGTCCCCCAGCTCCTTGAATATCTTTGTTGCCCTGCGCCGCACCCCCTCCAGTAACTTAATGTCCCTCTTCAGATATGGGTGCCAGTACTGCACGCAGTACTCCAGGTGTGGTCTCCTCTCTCTCTCTCTCTCTCCCCCCCAGCAACACTCCGCACGAGTTGCGGGCTGCACAGCACTTGATACAATAATCCATCAGATGACCAGTTAGGGTTAGTCTTACACTCACTATCTGCCCCTTGCAGTTGCTTCTTCTTACTCACAGACACAAACTGGGGCTGGTAGCGCGGTTTCCAACTTGCCACACTACTCTTTGCAATGTGCGCCCGGCAATTCGTGACGTTTAGAGGTGAGCCAAGATCTGATTAGTTCCAGTCTGCCCCGCCTCTCTGTAAGGTGCCCTCGGCAATGGGTGACATTTACAGGTGATCAGAGATAGGATTGGCCAGCTCTGACACCTGCACACCGCCCAGTACAAGATGTGCCCTGCAACCCCTTGGAACTTGGAATGGAATGACAGCTGGAGTGCCTGTGCAAATCTGAAATGGAGACTAAAGATAGAAAAACATAAATACTAATACATTATAGACAAGGAACTAGAAATATACATAATAGCATACATCAATATATAGTAATATACAGTGATCAAACCAATTTTTGCATTTTATTCCCAGTTGCATAATATGAGGGCATATTCCAGAGCTATGTTTTTATCAGGAATGGTTTTATCTCTAATCTGCCTTCCGGCCCTTGTCCTTCCATATCTTTAAAAGAAAAAATCCAGTATTGTTCATGTTTAAGTAACAGATTATCACAATCCCATCCAATGCATTATCAGAATAGATTTTTCTAAACCAATAAAATGAAAACCATGTTCATTCGTATTGGTGGTTCTTAAAATGTGTAATGCCAGAGCATTTTTTAGATCTTTTTTCTCCATGACTCTGTTGTGCTCTAAGTGAGTTTTAAAAGCACGTTTTGTTTTGCCCCCATAGAAGGCACCACAGTTACAGAGTGCCATGTATATGGGACTGTAAGTGGCACATGTCATAAATCCCCTCACTGTAAGTTCTTCATTAGTAACGTGATGTTTACAAACCTTGCTGTTTCTCACTTGTGGACAAAACTTACAATTGCCACATTTATGGCTACCATTTTCCCTTTTTGGCAACCACATTTTGAGAGTGGTATCAGCAGGTTGTACAGAATGCATTAAATGATCTTTTAAACTTTTAACCTTTCTAAATACTATCTTGGGGCATTAGGTTTGTAAATCACTTAAACCAGGGTCATGATGGGCAATATGGCAATGTTTCCTGAGAATCTCAGCAATCTCTTTAGATTGTGTATTGCATGTACTAACAAAGCATGTGTGCGTTCTGTTTTGCAACCGTGTTCATATCCTTTTCCTTCAAAAGATTCTTTCTGGTAATGCTACCTACTTCCTCTCTGGCGTGACTCACTATTCTTTTGGCATACCCTCTTTGATGCAACCATTTTTCCAAGTCATCAGCTCTTTCTTTGTAAAGGACTTGTGTACCACAGTTCCTTTTTGTCCTGATAAACTGCCCTTTTGGTATGTCTCAAATGACATGATGGGGTGGCTACTACTGGCCAAAAATCAAACAAATATCAACAATTTGGTTTCTGAGTCCTTCCATATAACAAAAATACCATCAATATAATACCTCCAAATGTCAATTTTTTCCAAAAAAATGGGTTGTTCTGATTTCTGATAATTCCCTGCTCCCACTTTGCCATTTATAAATTAGTGAAGTTAGGAGTGAAACTGGACCCCATGGCAACACCTTTTTGTTGCAAGTAGAAAACTTGTTTGTAGAAGAAGGCATTACATTTTAAGATAAAGCCAGCAAGTTTCACCAGGACCTCTGTAGGTGAGTCCAGTACCTCTCTTTCATTTCAGAAAAATTCTAAGGTAGTCAGACCGTCATCGTGGGGAATGTTCATGTACAGGGCATTAACATCTAAAGTGACCAAAAAGCTTTCATCTTCTATAGTAATATCATCAATCACACGTAATAGTTCCCCAGTGTCCTTAATATAAGATAGTGTGTTCTTAACTAAGGGTGCTTTATGATAATCAATAAACTTCACCAATGGCTCTGTAAGACAATGGCATGACCAACAGACTTTTGAGGCAAATAAAAATCACTTTTGTTAATCGCACTGAACAATGCCTTGTTCCATTGTATAGGGCCTACATTATACCGTATCTAGACTATGGCTCCCCTTTCTGGAATCCAAACCAAAAAAAAAGACATAGCAATTCTTGAACAGGTTCAAAGGAGAGTAACTAGAATGATTCCAAGATTAACAAACTTGGATTATCAGAACAGATTAAAAGCTACAGGTCTCTTCTCTCTTCAAACTAGAAGATTAAGAGGTGATATGCTTATGGTTTTTAATTTAATAAATTCACCAGATCTAATGGAAAAATGTGGTCTAACACTCTCCAAAAGGAGACATGTTCCAAGACTGCATAATAAACAGCTTGAAGTAAAAACTTATAAAACCAGCAAAAGGGGAAACTTTTTTCCAATAAGAGCATCCATTGTATGGAACACCTTGCCATAAGAATTGGTAGAGGCAACTAGTGCCACTGTCTTTAAAAACAAATTAGATGTTTGGTTGAGGGATAATAGATAAATAATGTCCCACACAGTGTGGGGAACAGTCTTGATGGACTCTGGCCTTCTTCTGTTCTTTCATACCAAGTAATACTAGAGACCATCAGTCTCCCAGGAGGGTCAACAAGGAGTTTTATGGACTTTGGAAAGGCAACTGAAAATAGCTCTGATGGGGTGGGCTACATGGCGGTTTTCTACAGTGTTATTACTCAGTAAATTGTTTAGCAATACAGAATGTAAGTAGTTATCTATTGCTGTCTTAAATTCACTGGTAGGATCACCTTTCAGTTTTTTTAAAATACAGTGTCTCTTAGTTGCCTATGAATTTCTTTGTCATAATCTGCACTGTTAAAAATGACAATTGCCCCCCTCCCCTTGCCCAGAGGTTTAAATGTCAAATCAGTGTTAGTTTCAAGCTTTGACAAAAGCTCTGTCTCTTGTTAACTTAAGTTCTGAAAATTCTTAGAATTATGTTATTTTTCTATGTTTCTTATATCAATCTCACAACTTCTATTAAATGTTAGTAAAGCTGATGTCACAGGTGGGCAGAACGTGGTAGGTGGTTTAAATAAATTTATTTCTCCAGTTTTTGTTGTTAAAGTCTCACCTCTAATAGTTTCTCCTTCCACTTCATCTGTCTTTTCTCTGTGTTTGAAGAAAGATGTTAAACTTAAATTTCTTCCCATTTTATGAATGTCCACCACCATTTCAAAGACTTTAAATTTCTGTGTGGGCACAAACAATAATCCTTTACTCAAAATAGCATGTTCAACATCCAACAAGGTGTAGTCTGATAGGTTTTTAATGTTCAATACGGTGTTCTCCCCTGTTTCCATAGTCCCTTCCACAGTCTCCATCTGTTTCTTCTTCTGCCTATGCCTACAGCCCCTCTTACTACCCCCATCTCCTTGTTCTACTTTTTCTGGATTCCAATGATTTTGGCGCTGGCTGCAACATGGCACAAATTTTTGTTGCTGGGGGGAGGTAACAAATGTTTACTCCTCCTTCTCCTCTTCTCCAAAAATAATGTCCCTATCTTGTATATTCTGTTCAGTAAGGGTTTCTTTTTGATTGCTTGCTTTACCAACCCTAGTAGCATCTGGGGCCCCTGTATTCAAAATTGCTTGCTTAGGTGTCGTCCAATCAAAAATCTCCCCTCTTTATAATCCCTCTCATCCTTTTCAAATTTAGTTTTTTTAATGTTCTTTATTTTTTCATCGTACTTTCTTAAATTTTCTGTGAAATCTTCAAATAATTGATCATATTGTGGTGTTTTGGAAAAAGTTTTGAGTGTTTCTTCTTTTTTATTTAGCTCTTCCTCTATTTATTTTGGATGAGGGCTTCTGACAGTATTAATTCAGTGTATTCCTTCCCTGCTTTTTGACCGAGATTGTCCTATTTTTCTTGAAAACCAGGCCCGCCAGCCCCACTTTATTTTTTTTAACTCGTAGACCTCGGGGTACTTTATCCAGTTCAAGAAATGCTCTTAAATGTATTTCTTTCCAGTACAATCTTTTGAGTTTGAATGCCATTTTTTCAAATTGAGTAAATACCTCATATTATAAGGTCCTTGAACAGCACTGCTAGTATCATTACGGATGTTTATGTAGCTACCAGCATTGTTAGTGTTTTGTAACATAAGAGATTTGAGGGAGCAAATGTCGTGCTGCACCTGCAGTGGATCTGCCATTGTAAATTACAACTACTCTGAGCAGGAGCCTGAAAAACATAGGAACTTGTAGAAAAAATGAGGAAAATGCTGAGTTTTTTTGTAAACCCGTGCACACAGTAGAATAAAAGTCTCACAGCTCCATGTAGGTATACTGTCACACCTGGGTTGTGCAGTGCCATGGTCCTAGTAACAAGAAAACAAAGGCAAAGTAATGGCTCAGGAGAATGAGCACCACCTAAGGCTTGTGAAGTGTAGCACTGCTACTGCCCAATAAGTCCTCACACACAGTAAAACTGGCAATAATGAGTGAAATAACTCACTAAAGGGCTGAAGAATGTGCAAGTCTCTTTTATTGTGTGCAAACAAGAGGCAGAAATGAAAAATTCCACAGAGGAAGCACAGAAGCAGTCCAAACAGCTTCATTTCCTAGTTGGTCCCCGCTAACTCATGATGTGGCAGCTACATCACCAATCAATCACCTGACATGTTTCTCTCCTACTGATCTTTCTGAAAGATGTGGGTGGTGAAGAAAAGCGCTCTCTTAAACATAAATGCAGTTAAAGTGACACAGCATAAATACAGGCTTAGACATAATAAAGTAACAACCAAATCTGTAAGAGAATATTAAAAACAGCAGGGATAAATACTGAGGGGATATAAATAAAAATCTCCCTATTATGGGCAAAATATAAATACTGTGCTGCACCTAGTAATAACATCACCATAGGCACTAGTATCCAAAATGCCAAAAAGCAAACCTGCATAAAAGAAAGAATCAGAGATTGTAATTGGAATGAAATGACAGCTGGGGCACCTGTGCAAACCTGAAATGGAGAATAAAGACAGAAAAACATAAATACTAATACATAATAGACAAGGAACTAGAAATATACATAATAGCATACATTAATATACAGTAATATACTGTGATAAAAACCAATTTTTGTATTTTACTCCCAGTTACATAATATGAGGACATATTCCAGAGCTATTTTTTTTCATCAGAAATGGTTTTATCTCTAATCTGCCATTAAGCCCTTTTCCTTCCATACCTTTAAAAGAAAAAACCCAGTATTGTACATGTTTAAGCAACAGATTATCGTAATCCCCTCCCACGTGTGTCAGAATAGGTTTTTCTAACCCAATAAAATAAAAACCATGTTCATTCTTATTGGTGGTTCTTAAAATGTGCAATGCCAAAGCATTTTTTTGGATCTTTATTCTCTAATCTCTGTTGTGCTCTTCTAAATGAGTTTTAAAAGCACGTTTCATTTTTCCCACATAGAAAGCACCACACTTACAGAGTGCCGTGTATATGATACTGTAAGTGGCATGTCATAAATCCCCTGACTATATGTTCTTTGTTAGTAACGTGATGTTTACAAGCCTTGCTATTTATCACTTGTGGACGAAACATAATTGCCATATTTATTGGTACCATTTTCCCCTTTTACCTTTTTGGCAGCCACATTCTGGGATTGATATCAACAGGTTGTACAGAATGCACTAAATGATATTTTAAACTTTTGCACTTTCTAAATAATATCTTGGGGCCTTCAGCTGGTAAATCACTTAAACCAGGATCTCGATGGGCAATATTCCAATGTTTCCTGACAATTTTAGCAATTTCTTTAGATTGTGGATTGTATGTACTAAAGCACACTTGTGCATCCCAATTTTCAACTGTGTTCATATCCTTTCCATTCAAAAGGTTCTCTCTGGGAATGTTATCTACTTCCTCTCTGGTCTGACTCACTATTGCTTTGACATACCCTCTTTGATGCAATCTTTGCTGAGATTGTCAGAAACCATTGATATATTGCCCGTCAAGACACTGGTTTAAGTGGTTTACCAAATGGAGGCCCCAAGATAGTATTTAGAAAGGGTAGAAGTTTAAAAGATCTTTGAGGGCACTCTGTACAACCAGTTGATACCAGCTCCAGAATGTGGTTGCCAAAAAGGGAAAATGATAGCCATAAATGTGACAATTGTTAGTTTTTTCCACAAGTGATAAATAGTAAGGTTTTTAAACATCCTGTAACTAATAAAGAACATACAGTGAGGGCATTTATAACATGTGACACTTACAGTCTCATATACATGGCATTCTGTAAGTGTGGTGCCTTCTATGGGGGCAAAATAAAGCCTGCTTTTAAACCCCACACAGGAGAACACAGCAGTGCCATAGAAAATAAAGATCCCAAAAATGCACTGGCATTGCACATTTTAAGAAACACCAGTAAGAATTCACATGAGTTTCATTTTATTGGTTTAGAAAAAACAATTGTGACACACAGAGGAGTGGATTAAGATGATCTGTTACTTAAACTGGAACAATACTGGATTTTTTCTTCTAACTGTATGGAAGGAAAAGAGCTGAATGGCAGATTAGAGATAAAACTATTTCAGAAAAAACATAGATCTATAATATGCCCTCATATTACGTAACTGGGAGTAAAATGCAAAACTTGGCTTGATCACTGTATATTACTATATATTATTGTATGATATTATGTGTATTTGTAGGTTTTTGACTATCATGTATTAGTATTTATGAGATTTTTCTATCTTTATTCTCCATTTCCGATTTGCACCATCATCCCAGCTGTCGTTCCATTACAAGTGCAATCTCTGATTCTTTCTTTTATGCAGGTTTGCTTTTAGGCAGTTTGTATACTAGTGCTTAAGGAAATGGTATTACTAGGTGCAGCACAGTATTTACATTTTACCCATGATAGAGAGATTTTTTTTTTAATATCCCCTCAATATTTATTCCTGCTGTTTCTAATGTTCTCTTACAGATTTGGTTGTTACTTTACTATGTCTAAGCCTGTATTTATGCACTGTCACTTTAACTGCATTTATATTTATGGGAGATCTTTCCTTCATGACTCACACCTTTGAGAAAACTCAGTAGGACTAAAACATGTCAGGTGATTGATTGGTGATGTAGCTGCCACATCACAAGGGAGCGGGAACCAAGTAGGAAGTGAAGCTGTTTGTTTTTTTTTACTTTATTTTTATTAGTTTAACTGTATGAATTACACAGTACACTACCATCTTTGGTAGGCTTCTAGAAGCAGTATTACAGTGTTTAAACCTTATTGTTACAGAAAGGATTTGATGAGCCCCTAAATTCTTGGTACATCACAGGTGGGGAGAAACAATATATTTTAAAACATTTCACATCCGTTTATAATAGGCCATTACTGCCATGAGACAGGAATACCATCACATCATTCAGTATTAACGAGCACCCTTAATTTTCAGGTATAATATTCCTCATCTGTGAATTTTATTTAAGCATTATAGCAATCCAGCAGTGTACCCCTTATAAGATAAACTTCCCGGTTGTTCCTTTAAGCAAATGTCCTTTAACAAAGTAAAGTTAGAAAACATTCTTTCTTTGAACGATCGCTGCCTTCTGAACTAAATTTAAACCATGCAACATGAAATTACAGTGCGTAGATTTGGCAGATTGGTGGCACAATTAGCTCTTAAGGCTAAAAGAAAAGCAGGGTTGTTGTAACATACGCATTATACTGATCCGCCATTTTCCACCTTCGTCTACTGCACATTCCCTTTACTCAGCCATTCTCCAAAAAACAGAGCATTACACCCATAAAAGACATAGAACCAGCACATCACTCCAAACTGGGAGGGAAATATACTTAAACATTATTTTGCAGGTATTTAAGCATAGTCAAAAGTATTATACTTTATCTGAAAATACTCAGACACTTTTCCCAGAGCCACTGTCCATATTGTCCCCTTTAGTTTGAAATTCAGACTCAATACGGTCCATCATTTTCTTAGCTGCTTCTGGAACTGCAAATTGAAATGTTTTCTCACCGTATGTGATCCACAAACTGGCCGGCATCAGGAGGACATGGTGAACCCCTAATTGTCTCAGGAGGGATCTAATAGCATCAAAGTTTTTCCTTTTTTGTCTTGTTGCAAAACTTAAATCTGGAAAAATGTGCACTTTAGTATTGTCCCACTCCAGAGTTCCCCATTGCTTAGCTTTATTAATGATGAGATCACTCTGCCTTACTGAGCCCAAAACCACAAGTAAAGTTTGAGGCAATGCCTGATTTGTAACTGCACGGCCTCTCCCACCATGTGGGGTGATCCTATACGTCTTCAGAATGGCAATCGACTCCTGGATTTGTAAAGCTTCCTTGAAAAAAGTCTGTAAAAAAGAGGCAGGATCCTCTCCTTCAGTGTCTTCAGGTAAGCCTAGGATTCTGATGTAGGAGGCTGTAGATGCATTTTCCAGATTTTCTAAACATTGCCTAAGCAGCTTGTTTTCCTTAATGAGGCCAGTGCATGCTGTCACAGCTTTTGCCACAGAAACAGATGCAGCTTTAGTCTCTTCTTCAAGCATACTGTCTTTTGTATCAAGTATTTTGAATTAAGAGGTAAAATACTCCAGTTTTTGATCTAGTCATTGGATTGCCTATAACAGAGGTGCATTTGTATGTTGCGATGCAAGGTTGTCCTTCCTCGATCCCGATTCAGTACTGGTGCTAGGTTTTTGGTCTTTGGCTTGGGCTCCCTCTCCTCCAGTGGCCACTCTATTTGTTCGCCCCATATTTCTGGAACTCGAGCAAGAAAATATCCAATAAGGTATCGATTGATATAGTGAACTATCTTCTTTAGATAGGTCCAATTGCTGTCAGGAAACTAGTAGGTTAGATTATTTAAATTAATAAGAAATAAATTGCTCTAGTGGAGCTCTGCTTGAACACATCTGCAAGCTCAGCTGTTGGCCATCCACCCCGGAAGTGAAGCTGTTTGGACTGCATTTGAGCTTTGTCTGTGGATTTTATTATTTCTCTCTATTCTTTGCAAAAAATAAAAGAGACTTGCATGTTCCTCAGCCCTTTGGTGAGTTATTTCACTCATTATTGCCAGTTTTACTGTGTGTGAGGACTTATTGGGCTTTAGAAAATGGGTAAAATGATTTGGGGCTTCTGATTGGCTGAGACACTTTTCTAGCTGGGCATCTATCAGACAACAGATGCCCAGCTATTAAAAGTGCCAGCCTAGCCTGCCCCATCACCAGCATCCTGGTGCCCACCCCGCTTCCTAATTGGCCAAACCCCCTAATCTAATTTCAAATCTCCGCCATTTTTATTGTACCGCTAAGCGAGACAACACAGCCCTGCTTTTAAAAGTCACACAGCCTGTAACATCCCCCATACAACAGTTGTAAGCCAGAATCAAGTAAAAGTCTTATATTTATTAAAACAACATTATAGGAAGTTGTACCATTGTAAAAAAATGTGTAGATTCACGTTTGTGTCACGATCCATAAAGCCAGCTGCTAAATTTGAAACCCCAAGCCAGCAGTAGGCATCACTCAATGGATGATAGCATGCAGACCCCTGAAGGTTCCTGTACCACACACTCCAGCACCAGACAGATTTGAAAAAGTAGCGATCTCTTCATTAGTTATTTTAACCGATCAATCAGGAAATAAAGTTTAAAGAAATGGTGCCCAACATCACAACGTGTGTACCCTGCCTCTTCTGAAGTTGTACAGCTTCGATGTTGTGTAAAAATACTGCATCACTACTAAAAGTACTGAGCCAGCCGAAAACTTCACCCAGCTCGCCCTGCCTCCAGCACCCCTGGACCCAAGAGTAAGAAAAAATAATAAACTCAAAGTAACACATGTAATTTACTTTCATATTCTGCACAACTGGTAAATTAAATTTTTTTTCTTATCCAGCCCTCTTCTTCTGGTGCACTCCAAGCCATGTAGCGATCTAGCGAGTCAACGCACACGTTTTCACCTGCAGGCGGGTGGGATCTTGCTGTTGCGATTAAGTATAAAACTAAAAGTAAGCCTCATCTTATAAGAAAATGCTGTGAAGACTCTTTTTTTTATTTAATAGGGAAGGATGGGGTGCAAGTGAATCCTGCTTTCACAAGAGCTACAGTGCCCTCTAGCGTCAGTACCAAGAGTATGCAGACAGCATAAAAGCACATTCTAATGCAGGCGGAGGAACTATTTCATAACAACACTGACTTTAACATAAATTTTAATTAACCTTTTTTATTAAACTTAATTTTTTCACAGTGCCTATTTTGCGTACATTGATGTTTCAGGGTGGGTGGTATTGGTACTGGACCTTTCAGGGGCTATAAGGCCCTCCGCCTATGGCGTTGGGCCTCATTACACCCCTGGGCAGTCTGGTATAGCACAATACCACCCACCCTGTTGGGTATTATTGCTTACATAGTAGTGCTATGCTTCCAAGTCTTAGCTGTTGCCAGTTCTCATGAGCCATTGGTTCACCTTTGTTGTCTTGTTACTCTGACCATGGCACAGCGCAATCCCAGGTGCAATGATATCCACACATGCCTCTTTGAGACTATTATTCTACCGTGTGCACAGGTTTACAACAAAAAAAAGGCATTTCCTGTTTTTTTCCACTAGTTCCTATGTTTTTTATGCTCCTGCTCACAGTGGTTGTAATTTTCAATGGTACATCCACTGCAGGTGCAGTATGATACCCACTCCCTCAAATCTCTCTTGTTACGAAACACTAACAAAGCTGTCGCTACATAAACATCCTTAATAATACTATCAATGCTGTTAAAGACTTTATAATATAAGGCAAGCTTTTACTCAAGTCGAGAAAACAGCATTCAAACTCAAAAGTGTGTATGGGAAGAAATACATTTAAGAGCATATCTTGAAGCGGCTAGAGAACCCTGAGGTCTATGAGTTTAAAAAAAAACAGATTGTGGGGCTCACTAGCCTGGTTTTCAAGAAAAATGGAACAATATCAGTCAAAAAGCAGGGAAGGAATACATTGAATTAATAGTCAGAAAAAGCCTTCATCCAAAAGGAAATAGAAGAAGAGCTGAATAAAAAAGATTAACCAATTTTTCCAAAACACTACAGTATGATCAATTGTTTGACAATTTCACAGAAAATTTAAGAAAGTAAAATGAAAAAATAAAGAACATTATAAAAACAAAATTTGGAATGGATGAGAGGGATTAAAAGAGGGGAGAATTTATGATTGGACGACACCTAAGCAAGTGATTCTGAATACAGAGGCCCCAGGTGCAACTATAATTGGTAAAGCAAGCAATCAGTAAGAAACCCCCACTGAACAGCATATACAAGATACGGTCTTTTTAGGAGAAGAGGAGAAGGAGGAGCAAACATGTGTTACCCCCTCCATAACAACCATTTGTGAAATGGTGCAGCCAGCGCCAAACTTGCTGGAATCCAGGAAAAGGAGAACAAGGAGATGGGGTATTAAGAGGATCTGGAGGCAGAGGAAGAAACAGAGGGAGACAGTGGAAGGGACAGCAGAGATAGGGAAGAACACCATATTGAACATTATTAACCTATCAGACTACACCTTGTCAGATGCTGAGCAAGCTGTTTTGAGTAAAGCATTATTGTTTGTGCCCACTCAGAAATTTAAAACTTTTGAAACGGTGGTGGACATTCATAAAATGGGAAGAAATTTAAGTTTAAAATCTGTTTTCAAATGTAGAGAAAACACAGATGAAATAGAAGCAGAAACTATTAGAGGTGAGACTTTACCAACAAAGATTGGAGAAATAAATTTATTTCAACCTCCTTCCACATTCTGCCTACCTATGTCACCAGCCTTATTAACATTTATTTGAAGTTGTGAGGATGATATTGGAAACATAGAAAAAGAACATACTGTAATTCTAAGTATTTTCACAACCTAAATAAACAAGAGACAGAGGCTGAGATATTCAGAATTGCCCCAAAGGTCAGCACAAGTCCAGTGCAGCACAAGTTAGATGCGCCATGGCAAAGTGGGTGCCATATTCAGAAGGTGCACCACCAGAAATGCACCAGTGCAAGCCAGCTGTATATGGCAAAGATGCTCCATGGTGCAACCAGGAATGCACCGGTACAACCATGGAAGCGTGAAGCAAACCAGCGCACAAACCCGGGGGGCAGTATAATTTCAAGAGGCCCAGAGACACAGCCAAGGAAGCACAGGGACAAAGGGCACAGGACCCCACCAGCAGGGCACACCAATGCACACAGTGTCAGTGGCTCAGCAGGTAGCACACTCGCCTCTGAGGCCAGGAGATCAGAAGGTTGTGGGTTCTATCCCCACAGAAGACACTTGGGTTAAATCCCAATACTGACACTGTAGTGCAGCATGAGGGGGGTGCTGCACTCCTGAGGTGCTGTCTTTTGGATGAGACGTTAAACTGAGGTCCCAACTGCCTGTTCAGGTGGATGTCAAAGATCCCATGGCACTTCTTGAAAAGAGTAAGGGAATTTTTTATTGAAAAGGAAAAACAATATATCAGTACAAGGTGAAATAAGCAAACAGAAATAAAAAACAAATACAGAGTAAATCACGGTAGAAAGAAACAAACAATAACAATAATATCAATACCTAGCAGCCCATCCCTGTAGATAATAAGACATAATCAAAAAAGTAATAATAAAAATTAGCAAATGTCTAATAACATATTCTATGCTACAGTAAAAGAAACAAAAAAAAAAAAACTAGCAGTAATCCCAGTACTAACAGAAAATCAGGGGAATCACAACAGAAATATATGTTTCCAGAAAATCCAAAATTTTGTGACAGTGAGAAGTGTTTTTCCAGTATCTTTCTGTTTACGAATTGCTGCTTCAATTTGTGTAATCACAGTCAGGGTAGGCACATTCAAATGCTGTTAGGAAAACTGGCACCGAGCTTGCCACAAATAATACTTAACACAGGCAAACATCAAATTTAATGTACTAGGGTGATATTGTGAGAAAACCCCGGTATAATCTCCCAAAACTAGAGTCTCATAGGTGATAAGTGTTGCCAGTCCCCATTGCCATTTAGTGACCAAATCTATCCAAAATTTTTACGCATACTCACACGTGAAGAAAATAAGTTCCATAGTTTCTGCTGCACCATTACATTCCAATCTATGACATTGTCTTTCCAATAACGCCTTATGCTTAAGAGTCCCTTTTACCCCAGTTCTGCCATGGCAACAAAGCCACTTCACATCCTACATGTGAACCTGGATTCACTTATCAACTAGTATATATATATGTAGTGCATTTCCCAATTTCGTAGGCACACATCTAGAGAAGTCAACCTGAAAAGCAGAATTTCTCCTCATAATATCAATATATATAAAGAATTTCTTTGCAGATCCACAAGATGCCCTTTCGTAACCCCCCACAACTTAAGTTTCCTAATTGAAGCTATTGCGAATTCCGGGACCTCTAAAGTGGAATATAGTTTAGGGATAGAGTACCCCCATTTCAGTAAAAAAGGCTGAAACAGCAGATCCATCCAACCATCCCACTGGTGTCTGTGACCCCCCCACTCTGGGAAGCATAGTGTGGAAAAAGAAAGAAAAATAACAAAACAAAGGGTGTATCATTCCAAGACCACCTTGCTTTACTAGTAGATAGGTAAAATCCCATTAAACTGAATTGAGATGACTTCCCCACACCATCTCAAAAAGGACGCTATACAATCTCGTCTCTAATGTTCCTGGAATAGGGAAAATGGCACAAACATGCAAAAAATAGAGAGCAGAAAATTCTTAATAATCAATACCCATTTTGTTTTAGACAGGGCCCATGCTTTCCAAACTTGCACTTTCAGCTCTTCCATTTTAACTTTTCTTCTCAATTAATGTAAGCCAAATTTCCATTCCAAAATGACAATCAAGAATTTTGATTGTGTCACCTGAGATAGAAATTTGCCCAATCCTGGACTCATGTACCCCGTCACCTACATAAACTCCTGTACATTTAGTATAGTTGATAGCTGCCCCTGCCAAGCAAGCATACCCATCTAAAACCCGAAGAGCATTCACACCCGATTCAAGGTCCAAAACTGTAACAACTATATCATCAGCATAAACTGCCAATTTTTGAGGTTCCAAAAATCGTGATGGTGATAAACCTCTGATAGCATTATCCTGAAATATCTCCTGCACAATGGGATCCAAAATAAATGTGTACAACAGGTGACTAAGGGGACAACCCTGTAGACCCCCCCCCTTTAAAATTAAAGCCTCTTCTAACTCCCCATTTACTGTAGGGAGCAATATAGTCTTCTTATATAAAAGACTTATCCAAGTCCTGAAATGGAGAGAGATCCCATAATGTTCAAGAACTTGAAAGAGAAAATCATGGGACATCGTGTCAAAGGCCTTAGTTTGATCCAGTGCCAACAAATAACCTGATAAACGTCATCTTCCAAATTCACAAATATTTCCCAAAAAGGCCAAAAGGTTTGTTGAATGTTCTTCCCCGGGATAGAACAAGTTTGAACAGGGTGTATTAATTTAGAAGCAACCTTTTGCAATCTATGGCACAGAATGGCCAATAAGATTTTATCACCTGTATTTTGCAAACTAATAGGCCTCTAATTTCCCATATCTGTCTTATCCCCTTTCTTGTGTAAGTAAAGAATTACTGCAGCCAAAAAATTGCTATGCATCATCCCTGTGTCCAAAATCTAATTATAAACATCGGACAAGATCTCACACATAACATCCATAAAAATGTATAAAACTCATTCGTGAAGCCATGTACCCCCAGTGAAATACCCTAAGCCAATTTAGTTATTTCCTTCTTAATTTCCTTTTTAGAAATGGGTTTGCCCACATCACCATTCTCCTCTCAGAAGGTACAGGTAACTCACAAGTAAGAATGTCTTCCCATTGTACCCCAGTGGTAAAATTAGTCCACTGAAGTTTTTTGTAAAGGCTCCCTAACAATGTCATGCATCCCTACATTAGTGGATTTTAAAGCCCCAGCTGTATCCGTAAGATCCTCCATCAATTTATTGTCTATCTGATGTTTACAGGCTGCAAAGGTGTCAGCCGAAGGCGACTTCACAGTACCATACTGCATTTCTGCCTGCAAACATACCGCACGATAATATTAATAGTGCCTCATATGGCCTTTAATAATATCAATCTGACTTTTAACTCTAATATCAGCAACATAGGGTGAAGAAGTCAACTTGTAATACTGATTATGAAAATCTAAATAAGCTATGTTATCCGTCTTACATTTATTCCACCCAAAAGAAATAAATAGACTCTGAATATCCTGCTTCGTGTCTTCCCACCAGTGGGCCCAGGAATCATACAGTACCCCCCACTGAGTCCCTAGCAACATGGAGGGAATTCAATCTATGTTGCATTTCCAAATCTTGTAACAAAGAGGAATTCAATTTCCACCTAGAACTAACCGCAGGAAACCTTGTAGTAAAATGTAACATATTTATAGTACAGAGCAGGACCAAATGGTCTTAGAATTCACAAAGACATAAAAGAAAAGCACGTGTAAAAATAAATTTTGATAAAAAAAACAAAATCTATCCAGGTACGAAAGGCACTACGCTGATAGGCAGCCCCTACATCTGTATAAAGTTCTGTATAAGCATCCGTAAGAGAGGCTTTTTTTAAAACACTTAATAAAACATGGGTATCACAGCATACCTTAGTTTGTACTTGACCCTTAAATTTAACATCTAAGCTGCAATTCATGTCACCTCTCCGGATTACCTGTTTCTGAGTAAATAAATATGGCTGAATACTATTAAACAAATCAATCCGGGGCCAGCCTGGTGGCGCTGAGGATTGAGGCACTGGACATCACACCTCGCTCCATGCCGGTGACCCGGGTTTGGGGCTGGACTCGATTCGCTGGTGGGTCAGCCGGGGGGGAGATAGGCTTGAGCATCCAATGACAGCTTGCCTTCTCCCGGGAGGGTTGCAGCCTCAAATGCGCACTTGTCTGACTCCGAGCGGAGGTTCTGAGTACTGCAAGCCCCAATTACAGTGGAACGGGTGGCTGCCTCACAGTATGGACGTTGGTGAGTAAGCGCCATGACGTTAGGAGTTACACACTGAAGGGGAGGGACAAAAAATGGAAAAACACCTGCTGGCTCTGGGAAGATGGGCTTCCCAGAGCATGCCTTCAATGTACACTGCTCACCAGGACCACCACCTTGACCTGACGAGATGAAGGATCACGGGGTGAATGTCCCCCACCTCATCCAAGCTCGGGGGGGAAACCGAAGCTCCATGGAGGAATGAGGGGTGAGTCTGGGTGGGTGCGTGGTAGGAGGATGACTCCTTGGATGTCCCGAAGGGTTGGGGCCAGCAGGCAGTAGGAAGGGATAAACAGAAGGGGGGAAAAATCAATCCGTAATGACTTAACTTGAGGTGCATAAGTATTAATGAGTCAAACAGGGAAACCCTTATAGACACAATCTAACAACAGGGCCCTCCTTGGGTGTATTTCAACCAACCTAGAGACATGAGCAGAAGTATGGTTAAACAGAATGCCTAGGTCATCAGCTGCATCCTCTCCATAGGACCAAAAAGTAGGCCCACTGGCCCATAATTTAGTTGCCTGTCGGACATCATGCAGACAATTAAATCGTGTTTCCTGTAAAAAAATAATATCAACATGCAGAGAGAGACAAAACTGTAAATATGCCATCCTTTTTATATAATTCTTAATACTACAAGCATTCAAGGAAGCAAGTTTAATTTCTGCCATTAGTGATTAATGCAAAACATTACCATGAGGGCTTCTGAACATCTTTTTTCTGTTTTTTCCCTTTCTTTTTCTTAATTTCCAAAACCACTCCCCCCTTCTTCCTCACAATACATTTCAGAAACAAACCCAGATTTTGTAGAAACATCAGATTCCGAAACACCCTCCTGATCCTGCAGAATCCGGAAAGAGTTATCAGTAGGGATTTCTAAAGGTTAACTAATTTGCCAACTAGAACCCCTGGTTACCAGTCTCGGGTGGGGGGTTTGAAACTCTGATATGGAAGGGGGTGGTGGCATAGCATCCTGTTTAGGTTGGGGCACAGTAATGGACAAGGTCTCAGAAACTGCATCAGAGGACCCTCGTGGATGCTTTGTGTGAATAGTGTTGTGAGGGTGTTCGCCCGAGTGGTGTCCTGAGGCCTGTGTAGGTTCTGAAAAAGGTGGACACCATCAGAAGTTGAAGTGAAGGTAGTGGGACCTGCACCAGATGAAGGAGCAGAAGTAGTAGGGCCTGCACAAGGCGTGTCCCTGCTCTGATGTCTATCATGTGCAGTGTAAATTAAATCTTCCTTATTAATACCCCCCTGTTTATTTTGTCTGGCCCAAGGGCACTGGTGGTAAGCATGACCCTATTCTTCACAAAGATTGCAAAGGAATATGTTCCAGCAGGTCCCACTATCATGATCAAGCTCTCCACAGAGAGCACATTTCACCTTGTCACAGGCACTGCTGAGATATCTCCTACTGCTACATTTGTAGCAGGCCTTAGGCTGTGCAGAATAGAAACACACACCCCCCTGTCTTTGCCAAGAAAAAAACTGTTAGGAATATGAACTATTTCATTTCCCACAATATGCAATTTCACCCTAAATTTCTAGATCCCTGTCCAGATACCCTCCCCATCAATGATAGCTTCTGGGGGCCCCAATACTGTACATTTTTGTTCTAGCCAGAAGAGTATATCTCCCACATTCACCCCTGCATTCCTGAACATGACATTTACTATCTTATAAAGAGGTTTTGTGATTGGAATTGCCCAAAAAGGCAGCCACAAAGGCTGAGATTTACAATTTTCATACCAATTCCAAAATTTGCCCAAACCTGCAAAAGTTTTAAAACTGATGTCAAAGGTATCTTCACCTCTAATATTAATCAAAGCATAAATATCATTAGCCTGAAAGTTCATAGAGTCCTTCAACAATTTTCTAGCAACAAAAAGTCTATCAGGGTGCTCTTCAAGGTCCCCTCAATAGCGAAGGTGGACAGCATTCCTTCTGGGCGCTTGCACCAACCTATTATTGCGAAATAAGTCAGAGAACTGAGCCCCAGGTTATCATTGTGCTCGAGGAGGAGAAATAGTAGAAGAACCCCCCCCCCCGCAGGAGCCATAGCAGCATTCAAAACAGAGTCCTGACCTGGCAAAGAGTCCACGGGGGCTCTGATTCAATGTGCGAAGAATCCTGTGAAAAAGTCTCCCATTGGGAATCCGGTATCCATCTACCTTCCTTCAAAGTCCAGCCTGCATCAGACAAAGTGCTTTCCTTCAACCAGTCTCGAATTGGGAGGGAGTCCTTTTGCATGGTTTCCTTCCACATTCCTACAGAGTATGCATCATCAGAGTGAATTATCCCATCAGAAACTGTCAAACCCGGCTCCTTGGAACTCAAAGTATGAACCGCTAACGCTGAAGGAAAATCAGCGATTTTCGGCAAAACATCCACATGAATATCTCGAGCTGCAATCTGAGAGGTAATGTCAGAGTTGCTCACAGTAAAATAGGTACAGACATTCAGGACCCAGCCTCTAAGTTGAAATCTCCCATCATATGGTGGTCACCATGCAGAACTCCACAAGACTCCACAGATGCACCCAAAATGCTTGTGCTTTCCCTTGCATGAACTGCAGCGGGGGAAGCAAGCCCAGACTGCATGTGAGTTCCAACCTGTTGCTCCATTGGCCTCTCAGAGGCGTCTGCCATGCAAACACAGTAGCCGGTCCTCCTACCTGTAAGTAGGGGAATGTCCCCGGTGTCCTGGCCAAATTTCCCTCTATTCACTAAAAACAAATACCATCAACAGCTTAATCTGGTTCAAGGTCAGTTGGCATTCATCTGTATCCCTCCTCTGGGTCATGCCTGAAAATAGGCAGAATTTATCTAGTGCACTTACCCAGTCAACGGAAATGAAATAAATAATAAATAAAACATAAAGGCACGGAGCAGGAGGGAACACTGGGCAACACATGATGGAGCACAGCCACCAACAGAGGAGCTGTGCACTGCACCAACCACAGCCGGTCCTCGGCCATGCGACAGGAGCAAGCACTAGATCAGCATCCCAGAAGACAATGGTGGCCCGACCATTAGGTGACAGGTAGGGACAATGGCCAATGCATGGCTGCCAATGGTGCCCCCCCCACAGGCCACCAGCCAGCTGGCCATGGCCAATGCTAGTCAGCAGCGGGTGTCCACCCCCACGACCCTGGACACAAACACACCCATGCCCCACACCCCCACAGGCAGCACCGACGCCAGGCACTGAATGAGGCAGGACCCAGGCAGGTAGCCACACCCCATGGGACTGGGATCACAACAATGGATGCAGACGTCCAAACCCCAGTGAGCGGACTGGTCCAGCAGGACACCTAGGTCTGTGTGCAACCCCCATACCCCCACCTGCCTGTCCAGCCCTGATCACAGCCCCATGGTGACCATGATGACACACAACACACCCACCAAACCTGGGAGACAACCCCCCCCCACAGTGTTCTTGTCTGTGCCCTCGTAGTCCTTCTGCGCCACTGACCGGCTGACACCTAGGGGATGGGACAAGACAGGCAATCAGTGTAATGCCCCAAGGACCCCTGCCCACCCACAGCATGCATTGGACAATGGGGGCACACTCCCCTGGAGAGACCAGAAAGGACCCTCACATGGAGGGCAATGCCAGCCATCCACATGGCACACCACGGTGGTGCGGAGAGGCAGATGGTGCAGTGCAGCATTTACATGATCACACAGTGATGGACACATGGCACAGAGCAACGGCAGTACCGCAGCACAAACGGTGGAAGCTGTGCACATGCCCACCCCCCCAACAGCCAGTACATGGCAGCCAAGGGATAGGCCACAGTGGCAAGCACAATGGACTGTGTGACACACACAGCTGTTCAGGCACATGGCAGAGGCGACCATGGCTGTACCCTGTCCCCACTGCAATCCCAGAGTGACACAGATAAGGAATGTGACAATGCATACCTGTCCTACACTGTGCAGCAGGTGCTGCCTGTTGTCCACCAGGGGGCACCATCCTGACCTCCGCATCTGCCCTGGCCTGTCTGCGGTCCTCCAGCCCTGTGGTGGGAACTAAGAGAGTTGGACATCAGTACACAGTCATGCATGTACAGCCCCCACCACCACACAGACCATCGTGCGGTGGGCACATCCCTATCCATCCTGAGGCCCCCACACCAGCATGGCTGCAACATGTGCAGCAGCCAAGCACATTGCACAGTGCCCACCAGGATAACGATGTACCCTGCTGTGGACCATGCTGCGCAGCCATTCAAATACTACAGTACTGCACCTGGGCATACAAGCAACATGCGCACACCTATCTGGCTGTGGCACCGCACTGTGCTGGACGTGTACCTGCATCAGGCACAGTCGGTCAGGGTCCCTCCACTCCCAGGTCCCCATACCTGTGACAGCACTGCTCCAGTGTCTGGGCCACACCCATCTCCAGGGCCTCGGACATGCTGTGCCACACATTCCCCCTCGCCTGCTGGAGTGGCACCTGGCCAAAAAGCTGCCCCTCATAGGGCTGCACCATGGCCACCAGGTTAATGAGCTCCACATCTGTCCAGTTGGTAGCCCTCCTGCCAACACCATGTGCCATGGTCTCAATGCAGCTGCAGTGCCAAGGGGAATGACCATGAAACAGCGCATGTGTCTGTCACATGTGCAGGAAGCGTGATAGGATACGCAAGGCTGCAACTGTGCAGCATGTGGATGTGTGTCCACAGTGCACAGTGTGGGGCCATAGTGCAACCATGGGCATGCACATCATGCCATGGCCTAGTGGGGACACAGGGTCATGTAGACAACCGGTGGGTCAGAGGTCATTATCTCACGAGCAGTGCACAGGTGCATGATAGGGACTGCTGCCAGGAAGCCTGCGCATGTGTGATGCCATACCAGCACTACATGTGCAGTGCCACAGCATCGCATATGCTGCACAAGATACGCGATTGCATTGTGGTCCATGCCACACAGATGTGCACTGTGGGCATGAGCACTGCTCATGAGCAGGTATTGTGCCATGGAGTTGCTCCAGTGCAACTCTATTGTGCACGGCACAAGTTTGTGATATTGAGATGCCATATGCAAATCACCTCATTAGCCAATGCATGGCGCAGTGGGGAGCATTAGTATATCATTACCATTGTGCACAGGCTCATTTGCATGCGTTGCACCTTATAAGCACCATGAAACAGCACAGACCACAGACCAGTATTTCAACCCTTTAGGTAAGTGACTGGCAACATGGATGAACTGCAGCCTATTACAACACTGCAACAGAGGGCTGCACAGTGACATGCTGACAGTGACCCACTGTGCTGTTCATGTCCACAGGTGGCGGAATGTCAGGCAATGATGAAGAAGAGAGTCAGGGGCCCGCATGCAAGCACAGGCCCAACTACACAGACATAAGCAGGGCCCAGTGCTATGCCTACAACTCCACAGCTGCCTCCCATCCCCACCGGCGCCACAGTGTGTGGTGCCACCGCTGTGTCTAGTGTGGGGAGTGGTGGTGCTGTTGTTGTTGTGGCAGCATGGGGCACTGCCCAGCAGATAGTCAGGCAGTGGTGGCAGGATGCAGGTGACAATGGGCAGCATGACACAGTGCCCACTGCCGGTCTACCTGAAAGCACCGTACCTCCTGTATGGCCCACTGTGCAGTGTCCATCTGAAAGGGAGGCTGTGCAGCATGCTGTGACACCCCCAGCAGCTCAAAGTGTGGGCCAGGAGGCCCAGGACACCAAGAGGCTGACAGAGCACACCCAGTTACTGTGGGCATCTGTAGAGAACCAGGCATTGCTTGCCACTGAGGTGCGCGCACTGCAGGCAGAGATGCAACAGCTGGCTAAGCAGCAGGACAGGGGCAATGTGAGGCTTATGGATGGGCTCAGCCAGATGCAGGAGGCCACAACCACAGCATTGGACAGCATGACTGGTGCCATTGTAGCATCGATGGACCACATGACCGGTACCATTGCAGCTGGACTAGCGTGGGTGGTGGCCACTGGGCTCGGCCATGCACAGAGGACCCCCCCACAGTACACTATTCACCCCATGGTCCCGGCATCTGGCGACCTCCACACAGTGAATGCCAGGCTCAGATGTCAGCATCCCAGACACCCCCGGGGCTGGCCTGTTTGGCCGCTTCTACACCCCTGCAAGGAGACGGTCATGGTCCCACACATTAACCCCTGGGGGGCATCTGACACCCCCCTGTGACTGATGCGCAGCATGCATCTACCAATCGGCCCCAGCGTGGCTGCCCACATGCGTGGTGGTCATTTGACTGCACAGTCGGAGTAACGTGTCTGATGCCCTAACCTGCCATTCACTGCCGTTGCCACATGCACATGTGCATGGTGGTGGTGCAGCATGCATGTGGTGTCACACATGTGTGTTCTGCCACATGCCCCCTGTGTGTGTGGACCTTGCTGCTGGGACGTGTGGCATGGATGTGATGAGGGCAGCACTGCACCGGTCATGCCTGTGCACCGGTGTCATGCTTCTGATCCATGCCATGTTCCTCAACGTGTGTGTCTAGATCTGTGTGTGTGTGTGTGTGTGTGTGTGTTTGTGTTTGTGCACATGCCATTGCTGTGTGTGCGCCCGTGTGCCAGTGGCTCTGCCATGTGCACTGTGAGCCCCCATCCCTGCATGCATACCTCTGTGCACATCCCTGCCACTGTGTTGTGTGCTGGTCTTTGTGGCCCATGTTTGTGTGTCAGTGCACTCACCTGCATCTTCCATAATGCTCCCTTGCAATGGTGTCTTGGTGCTGCCTTGCCTCCTGCACCACTCGTGGATCCCTCCTTCCAAGAGGAAGCTACCCACCACCCTCATGCCCTTCACCACCATCGTCCCCGCTACTATCACCCTTATCAGCCTTGACAACTATTCCATGGTCATTGACCATGTTGTGCAGGTTGCAGCAGGCCAGGAATATGCCACAGGCTTTCAATGAGCTGTATTGGTGGGCACTGCCTGACCTGTCTAGGCAACAGAATCTCATCTTTAGCATGCCAAAGACATGCTCAATGATATTGCGCATGCTGGCATGTGCCTCATTGTATCTTTCCTCCACCGGGGACGACAGTCACTGGTAGGGGGTGAGCAGCCATGGCCTCAGGGGGTATGTGCTGTCACCTGTGTGGACGGAGACATGGTTATCCCTGTGCTGTGCTGCCCCCTGCTCCCTGTCTGCCACCAGAAACATCTCAACGCCAGCCCCACCTACCTTCCCCCACCCCAGGGCTGTGACTCCCAGCCACCCTAGCACATGCCCTACTCACCGACAAGGTGGCCAATGGGAATGTCACCTTGCTCGAACCTATGGCACAGCACCAAGCTGTGCCATATAAAGGCACCATGTGCACTCCCAGGATGTGTGGGACAGGCATTGATGATGCACCCTGTGGCATTGTATAACACCTGACAGTTTATGGATGGGTACCACTTCCAGTTGATGTAGACTGGACCCCCTGGGCCTGGTGGTGTGCGGATGCTGAGTTGGGTGCAGTCTATAGCCCTGATCATGCCTGGCATGTGTGCCAGCTGGTGGAACTCCTGCAAGTTTGCTGTATGATCTGCTTGTGTTCTGGGGAAATGTATGAACTCCAAAGCACATGGCAGCAGAGTGTTGCGGAACTAGGTGCAGAGGCAGAACCTGGCTGACTGGGTGATACCCGTGGTATCCCCCTTTGGTTTTTGGAAGGTACCCGTGGTGAGCAAGCACATCATGGCGGTCACCTTGGTCTCCACTGACATGGCATGGCATGACTACATCTGGTGGGTGCCTGCATCTCATCACTGTACAGCTCACAGAGCTGCCTCCGAATTGTCCTGTTCAGGGGGTACCAGCCCACTATCTCGGTGTCACTGCAGTTCTCATATGTGGTTCTGGCACAGTACCACCTGTGTCAGGCATACCACTGCCGGGCCCTTCATCGGCCATGCTGGTGTTCCTCCTGCCTCCTCACACCCCTCATTACTGCATCCATTATGAATGGGCCACTGTCCATCACTGTCACTGGGTGTCTCCCTGGCTGCCTATGTCACTCTGTCAGTCCATCTGTCTGTCTATCTCTCTCTCTCTCTCTCTCTCTCACTCCCTCCCTCTCTGGTCACAATGTTGTGCATCTGCTGCCTGTGTATTTGAGCCAGTTTTTATTGGCTCAAGATTGCCTGGTGCAACTTGGGGTTTGCTCCAGACTTGTGTCATGCTTTCCGGCTGAATTTTCCATTAAGCCACTTATTCATAGGAACACCAACTGCACTTGTGCTGCATACATTATAGTTATGACTTGGCACAACGGGATTTGCGCTGTGCTGCCGCTGCCTTTGTATATTGCTTGGTGGTAGTAACTATCGATTTCTGCAATCAGCGCAGCAGTTGCGCCTATGCACAAGTGCTCTGAATATCTGGGCCAGAGTTTTTGTAAAAGCTTGAAACTAACACTGATTTGACATTTAAACCAGTGGAGGGGGGCAATTGTCATTCTTAATATTGCAAATTATGACAAAGATGTTTGTAGGCAACTAGGATATACTGTTTTATAAAAAAAACTGAAAGGTGATCCTACCAGTGAATTTAAGATAGCAATAGAAAACTATTTAGATGCTGTATTGTTGAACAATTTAGTGTGTAAGGACATTATAGTATTCCTGCATGTAGCCCACACCACCACAGCTAGTTTCTATTCTCTTCCCAAAGTCCATAAAAGCCTAGTTGACCCTCTTGGAAGACCGATAGTCTCCAGTAACCATTGTCTTACAGAGCCATTGGTGAAGTTTATGATTATCATATAGCACTCTTAGTTAAGAACACACCATCTTATATTATGGACACTGGGGAAATATTTCATGTGATCAATGACATTGCTATAGAAGATAAAAGCTTTTTAGTCACTTTAGTTGTTAGTGCCCCGTACATGAACATTCTATACGATGACGGTCTGGCTGCCTTAGAATTATTTATAAATGAAAGAGAGGTACTGGACCCACCTGCAGAGGTCCTGGTGAAACTTGTTGGCTTTGCCTTAAAATGTAATGCATTCTTTTACAAACAAGATTTTTACTTCCAACGCAAAGTTGTTGCCTTGTGGTCCAGTCTCACTCTGAACTTCATTAATTTATATATGGTGAAATGGGAGCAGGACATGATCAGAAATCAGAACAACCCATTTCTTGAAAAAATCAACATTTGAAGGCATTATACTGAAGACATTTTTGTTATATGGAAGGGCACAGAACAAAATTGTTGGCATTTGTCAGATTTATGGAAAGCAGTAACCAGAATCTTAATTTTAGTACCACTTATAGAACTAGTCAGAATAATTTTTTAGATTTCATTTTTGAAAAAGATGGAATGGGTAGGCTAACTGCAGCTCTCTTTTGAAAATCCTCTGACCGTAATACTTTATTACAGGGCAGTTGTAGCCACCCCCATCATGTCATTCGAGCCATACCAAAGGGACAGTTCATCAGGACAAAAAGGAACTGTGGTACACAAGTTCTTTACAAAGAAAGAGCTGATGACTTGGAAAAATGGTTGCATCAAAGAGGGAATGCCGAAACAATAGTGAGTCATGCCAGAGAGAAAGTAGATAGCATTCCCAGAGAGAACCTTTTGAAGGAAAAGGATATGAACATGACTGAAAAACGAGATGCACAAGTGTGCTTTGCTAGTATATACAATGCACATTCTAAAGAAATTGCTGAGATTTGTCAGGAAACATTGGCATATTGCACGTCAAGACCCTGGTTTAAATGATTTACCAACTGAAGGCCCAAAGATAGTATTTAGAAAGGGTAAAAGTTTAAAAGATCATTAAGTGCATTCTGTACAACCTGTTGATACCAACCCCAGAATGTGGTTGCCAAAAAGGGAAAATGGTAGCCATAAATGTGGCAATTGTAAGTTTTGTCCATAAGTGATAAATAGCAAGTTTTTCAAACATCCCGTTACTTATAAAGAATATACAGTGAGGGGATTTATGACATATGTCACTTGCGTTGTCATATACATGGCACTCTGTGAGTGTGGTGCCTTTTATTTGGGCAAAACAAAATGTGCTTTTGAAACCTGCATAGGAGAGCACAACAGAGCCATAGACAATAAATATCCAAAAAGTACTCTGGCATTGCACATCTTAAGAACCACCAATAAGAATGATAAAGGTTTTCATTTTATTGGTTTAGAAAAACCTTTTCTGACACACAGGGAAGGGGATTATGATAATCTGTTACTTAAACATGAACAATACTTGATTTTTTTCTTTTAAAGGTGTGGAAATAAAAGGGCTGAATGGCAGATTAGAAATAAAACCGTTTCTGAAAAAAACATGCCCTCATATTATGTTACTGGGAGTAAAATGCATAAATTAGCTTGATCACTGTATATTACTGTATATTAATGTATAATATTATGTATATTTCAAGGTCCTTGTCTATTATGTATTAGCATGTATGATGTTTTTCTATCGTTATTCTTCATTTCAGATCAGCACCAGTGCACCAGCTGTCATTCCATTACAAGTGCAATCTCTGATTCTTTCTTTTATGCAGGTTTGCTTTTTGGCATTTTGGATACTAGTGCCTATGGTGATGTTATTACTAGGTGCAGCACAGTATTTACATTTTGCCCATAATAAGGATATTTTTTATATCCCTTCAATATTTATTCCTGCAGTTTTTAATATTTTCTTAAAGATTTGGTTGTTACTTTACTACAGTATGTCTAAGCCTGTATTTATGCTTTGTCACTTTAATTGCATTTATATTTAAGGGAGATCTTTTCTTCACCACCCACAACTTTAAGAAAACTCAGTAGGAGTGAAACATGTCAAGTGATTGATTGGTGATGTACCTGCCACGTCACAAGGGAGCGGGGGCCAGCTAGGAAGTGAAGCTGTTTGGACTGCATTTGTGCGTCATCTGTGGATTTTATCATTTCTGCCTCTTGTTTGCACAAAATAAAAGAGACTTGCACATTTATCAGCCCTTTGATGAGTTATTTTACTCAGTATTGTCAGTTTTACTGTGTGTGAAGACTTACTGGGCAGTAGCAGTGCTACGCTTCACAAGCCTTAGCTGGTGCCAGTTCTCCTGAGCTGTTGGTTTGCCTTTGTTGTCTTGCTACTCAGAACGTGGCACAGCACAATCCCAGGTGCAATGGTATCCCCACATGCAACACTAAATATTTACCCTTTGTGCTTTGTACTGTGGTTCCTGGCACTATTTCTTGTACTGTCAAGGGACCTGCAGGAAACCCTATACTGCCATTTCCTTGTTCACATGAATTTTTTTCATTCATTGTCATCTTCTTAGTCTTGCATTTAGCATATGATTGTTTTTCTTCACTTGTCTCTCATGCACTACAGTAACATCTTCCCCAACTCTCTCATCAAAATTAGTACCAACCTCATTTCCACAAGATTCAGAAGAACTGGAAGTGCCATCATCATCAGGTGGGACAATGCCTGGGCTATCCCATTCCCAGTCCCCACTATCACCTCCATCTTTATCAGCATCTGAGGTTATATTTGAGGAGGGTGCCTCCCCCTCCTTGCATGCTGCTTCAGCAGCTGGAAGTCTCCTGGAACATGTGGTAAAATGTTCAGTACCTCTGTGAGTAACTCCTGTCATTTCTTTCTGAGATTCTACTATGTCTTCATTGATAACATGCTTTTTTGATTCAGGAGGACATTTAGTACCAGTCCTGGTGATGTTATTGTTATCATTGTCACTATGTTCTTCATTAGTGTTAGTATTTATATTGTCCACATTATTTTCAGTTGCATGTGCACCAGCACTGTGCTTCCTTTTAGTAGTCTTAGTCTGGGAAATAGGAGACATAGTAGACACAGCCATGGCTTTCGCTATGCCACAGAGAGACGTCATACACAGTGTAGCTATGACAGGGCTCAGGGCACCTAACAGGCTAACAGGCAGTGTAATGCAGCCTAAATGGCTTTCACTATGCTGCAGAGAGACACAGAGTAGCTGTGTCACAGACAGGGCTCAGGGCACCTACCATGTGTAATATGGCTGAAATGGCTTTATGCAGACAAAGAGTAGCTATATGTCACACAAAGAGCTCAATGCACCTAACAGACAGTGTGTATACAGCCAAAATAGCTTTATGCAGAGATACAGAGTAGCTATATGTCACATACAGGGCTTGGGCACCTAACAGACAGAGTGTATACAGCTGAAAGGCTTTATGCAGACACAGAGTAGCTATATATCAAGCAAAGTACTCAGGGAACCTAACAGACAGTGTGTAATACAGCTGAAAAAGCATTGTGCAGAGACATCGAGTAGCTATATGTCACACACAGGCTCAGGGCATCTAACAGGCAGTGTGTAATATAACTGAAATGGCTTTATGCACAGACACCGAGTAGTTATATGTCACACAAAGAGCTCAGGGCACCTAATAGTGTGCATACAGCCAAAATGACTTTATGCAGAGATACAGGGTAGCTATATGCCGTACACAGGGCTTGGGGTACCTAACAGACAGTGTTATGCAGACACAGAGTCTCTATATGTCACACACCAGGCTCGGGGCACCAAACAGACAATGTGTAATACAGTCAAAATGGCTTTATGCAGAGGCACAGAGTACCAATGTCACCCACAGGGCTAGGGGCACCTAATAGATGGTGTGTAATACATCCAGAAGGCTCAAAATGGCTTTATGCAGACACAGAGTAACTATATGTCACACACAGGGCTACGGGCCCCTAACAGACATTGTATAATACAGATGCAATATATTTGCAGAAACACAGAGCAGCAATACCTCACCTACAGGGCTCTGAGCACCTAACAATGTGTAATATAGCCAGACAGACTAAAAGGCTCTCACTAAGAGATATGCACTCAGACAGGGCACAGGGCACCTAACAAACTGTATAATACAGCAGCAATGGCTTTATGTAGAGACACAGAGTAGCTAGGAACTAAACACAGGGCTGGGGGCACCGACAGAATTGGTTTCAGAGACAAAAGTAGCTAGGCGTTACACACAAGGGGCTCAGAGCACCTGAAAAACACTGTGTAATACAGCAATGCAACCTAAATGGTTCTCTCTAAGAGATACACAGAGTACAGGACTCAGGCCTAACAGACTGTGTATAATACAGCCGCAATGGCTTTATGTAGAGACACAGAGTAGCAGATATACACAAGGCTGAGGACATCTAACAGACACTGACTATACAGCCTAAAATGGCTTCAGAGACACAGAGTAGCACTAGATGTCACACACAGAGCTCAGTCACAGACAATAGACGCAGTAAATAAATATCTCTCTCTATTGCAGAGACACACAGGCTCAGGGCACCTTCTGGCTCACCCCCCCACCCCCACCGAGTCACTCAGACAAATGATCCCGATTCCCAATCCCTTCCCTTCCCCTTCAGCCCCCAAGTTCCTTCCTAGCCTCCATGTGCTTTGTTTCTGTGTTTTTCCTTTTATTTAATATTGCTTTTTGCCGGGGAGGTTTCACTCAGGCTCAGCCGTGAGTGCCTTGCTGCCGACCGATCACTCCTTTTCCTCCAAGCTGTGACCGTCTTCTGCAGTTTACTCACACAGAAAGGAAGCTCAGACACCAGTGCTGACAAATTGGATTGCCAGGCTGGTGTCATGTGCTCCTGTCTGGTATGAGGACCCCACAGGCTGCCTCTAATGCATGATTGGAATGGTGCATTAATCACAGAACCCCACAGGTTCTGTGGAAAATGCTTGTTTTTTTTATTATTACCAGCTACCTGCCCCATTACCCATGGCCACAGTACCTGACCTGCGAAATGCCCCGTTATGTTGGGTAGTGTAGTAAATTGCCTGAACTACCCTACCCTACCAAAAAAGGAAGATACCCATCCTACCAGCTCCAGCTACCCGATGGGTAGCCCATACCTAGACAAAATGTCACAACTAAATACAGTATCAATAATAAAATAACAAATTTGGTCCTAAATTCACTAAAACATAGAAGCCTAGTGGTTTCAATAAATTTAAACCACTCCACTAGCAGAACTGTTACCAGTGGGGTGCTGCAAGGACCAGTGCTGGGCCCAATCACATTCTCTCAATTTATTTCAGATATGAACCATGAGGTATATAACTGGACATCTAAATAAGCAGATGATAGTAAGATTGGTGGACCCTGTGGTAACACTAAGGAAATTTGTGCAATTCAAAAGGATCTGGACACAGTCACTACCTGGGCCTATAGATGGGTAATGAAGTTTTAATTTAGATAAGTGCAGTGTAATGCACTTTGGTAAAAATAACTGTGGTCATAATGAACATTACATTGAAAACAGCTACTGAAGAAAAACTGGTATAATTATATCTAATTATTTTAAGTTTCACTCACACTGTACAGCACTTATCTCAAGAGTTAACAAAATATGGTGGTCCATTAAGAAACATATAAAGAGTAGAGATGTGGAGGTCGTACTCCCATTCTATAGATCTTATTTACACCCCCATTAAGACTATGCTAGCCAATCATGGCATCCTTATACAAGTAAATATAATAATGCAATTGAGAAAATTCAGTGGAAGATAACGAAACCTGTTAAAGGTTTGGATAACTTTACATATACCAAATGGATTTATTCTCTATAGTTGATGCCACTTCATGTAGAAGAAAAAGGGGAGATTTGCTTATGCTATATGATATTATTTATGATGCATTCAAGTTCAAGTTTATTTGCAGGAAAACTCCATTGAGCATGCTCATTTACAAGGAGGTCCTGGTAGGACAACTTCGTACAAAGTACTGTATACCAGTTTGTATTTGCACACAATATATTTAGCGGGCACTCTGCTACCGCACATATTCGCTCCCGATAGTATTCGTGCTATGGTCACTTGCAAATACAGTAGTACATGCTGCAGAACTAATTAATGAAGATCTGGATCACTATTGGATCCATAATTGATCACAGCAGGCTTTAAGCAGGCTTTAAGCACTCCCCCTGATTCACCCAGTACCCTATGTAAAAAGTTAAAAAGAAAACCTGTCACTGCCTGATGAGCAGAAGGCTCTCCTAGTCCTCGATTTGCATAGGGCACATACCACAGATGCAGTCTTGAAGCAGCTTGAATCCAACAGCATCATACCGGTATACATAACGGCATCTTGCACCGATGCACTCCAGCCCCTCGATGTTTCGGTGAAGAACATTTTTAAGGACTGCCTAAAGAAACAGTTCACAGCATGGTATGCTGGATTAGTTTCTGACACTCATTTTTGAGCAGTTATTTACTGTTAGTCAATAAAGTGCTTCATTTTAAAAGCAGCAACACCGTCTGTGTACACAGTACTTTACTCTAACGTTAACTGCAACACATTGATGTTACCAAAAAGTTCATTATATTCACATTCAGATTATTTTCGCTGATATTTCATTTATACTAATATAGCGAATATATTATGAATGCGAATATAATCTGCTATACAGTATACACAATATTACAATACAATATAGTACAATTGTGATACATCAAGTTCGAACAGTGTCAAGACAGGTAAACAATTTATTTATTTATTTAGTTTTTGTTGACCGGGTAAGTGCACTAGACTAATCCTGTCTATTTTCAGGCACGACCCGGGGAGGGGGATACAGATGAATGCCAGCTGACTTTGAACCAGATTAAGCTGTTGATGATATTTTTAGTGAATGAGGAAAATTTGGCCAGGACACCAGGGAAATTCCCCTATTCTTGGCCAGTAGGGGGACTGCTGGACAGTGAATTTGTCATTTCAAGCTGAGATGGAGAAGGGAGTGGATGTCTTGCT